>CM019824.1:42112945-43362945 GCA_009763385.1 Coix lacryma-jobi var. lacryma-jobi | reverse complement strand
TGACTTAATCCACCGCACGATACAAGGCATAAGCAAAAACTTCCCGTCATAAACTTAAATCCGCCGCACGATACTAAGCTTAACATACGAGACTGCTTGCACCATATCTAAATCCGCCGCACGATACTAGACATGATAACAAGGTTGCCGGGACTTACGGAGGTCGACGGATCGATGATTCCTCTCGAAGAACGCGATGACACGACTTGGACTTGAAGACGGCACGGGGCCGGGTTGGTTGTATTGATTGTGTATATCTTTACAATGGCCTCAGGGTTTATATTTATACCCTGGCGTCTTATGAGTCCTAGAAGGACACGATTACAACGACAAAATCAGGAAACTATCTAAAATATGACGTCTTCTGCTCCAAGCTTCCCTTAATAACCGGCGCGCGTTAAAATGACGAGATCTTGGTTGCCAAATCTTCTGTCATGCCGCATTTGTCGTCCTCTGGCGCGAACCGACCTTAATCTGATGTAGCCGACCGCAGCGTCATATTGCCAAACCCGCTCGCTATTGACTAGTCGCCTTCACAGCCTTGCCGAATACATTGAGTTAGCCGACCGCGTTCGCTGTCTGCCGAATCCTTTAACAGTCCAGTCCACCCCATGTGCCTAGAAGTCCAAGCAGATTTCAACTCTGACAGCGAGGTACAATAACAAGTCATCTGCTATTTTAGTATTCGATCCTTGTGATTTCTAACTCTTTTAAAATTTCCACAGGACTTCACACCCAATCCTGACATCAGGCCCATCCAATATCATCAAGCTGGTCCAATCGCTGTCCTGGGACACAATGCTCCTTCAATGTCTCGGTTCATGAAATCCCAAGCAGCTTCATTAACCATCCTCTCAGCTAAAGGAGGGAAAAGAAAGGCCACTGAGGAATCCTCCAGTTCCAGGCAAACCAGGACTAAGCAGAACACACCTCTCCCAAAGGTAAGATGTTTTAGCTCTTCCATCATTATTAACTTATTCTTGATTGGCTTGCATGTCACTACAGGCTTCCTCCTCTGAACAAGAAAACGTTCAAACAACAGTGCCCCCAGTCTTTATTACCTTGGAAGATGAGCATGCAGACACCAGGGAAATAGACATGATCACCCAGAATCCGGATGATGCCAACATTGGTATATTCCTCAATCACCTCTTCAACTAGCAGATTTTGCCTCCCTTGATTGATCGATAATTTCACAGATGACACAATCGATGAGACTTTCATTGGTTCAACTCCAGACCCTGCTGGCCAATCCGGTCCTCAACCAGATCAAGACCTTGTCAATCAGCCGACTCATCAGGTAAGAATTAACTCCTCATTTCATCCCTCCTTCACACTTTACCTTGGTCGGCTAACCTGTCCAAATCAACATAGACTTTCATCAGTTCAGCCTCCGAGTATGCATTTGACGTCAACGAGTTCCTGAGCAAAAGAACAGCGGCCGAAAGACCATCGGCACTCGTCCAAGATGTCCTGAGCAACATAACAAATTTTCTGAATCAAGACATCTTGTCCTTAGTCAGAGACGCCGATGAGGTTAAAAATTTACTCGAGCCCATTGCTGAGGACATTCCAGAAAATCTGAGGCTCCATCTAGAGGCCGTATCTACACTGGATGACTGCTTTGCCAAGGTAAAACGAGCAATCAGAAGCACTGATCTTCGAACTGCCAAGTCTAAGCGCACCCAGGAAGTCAATGATCTGTACACTCAGTTCCAAGAGGCCAAGAACTCCCAGGAGACTCTGGAGGCTTAGTTGAAAGAACTGCAAGAAAAGAGGTCTGAATTGGAAGTCCAACTAGCCCAGGTCAAATCTGATATTCAGTCATGCACCTCTCGGCTATCGGGTTTACCGAATATCATTGAAACAACATCTTCCAAGCTGTCATCAGTGCTCGATGAGGATATCAAACTTAGCACGAGGCTTTCACAGACACAAGGCACCGAAGAGGAGGACCAAAAGGCACTGGAGCATGCTAATCAAGTCAAAGCTGATACTCTTGCGGCTATAAATCAATTCTTGAACAACTGAGATGGCTGTGTAATGAACTTTTAATTTCAGTAATCCCGTATCAGAATGACTCAAACATCTTCTTGTAATATATCTGTATTTTGCATCCAATCGGTTACCATTCTGATGACATCATGACTAACCGTGCAAACCTGTTCGGCAATCTGGCCAGTATCTGTCCCGAACACCAAAATCGGCAATCTTGCCGAAGCCAGGCGCTCTAGTCTCCGCCGAACACGCGAATGCATCCAGACGGCTCGCGTAGCCCGTTACTGTAGAGGCCCATCTTGGGAAGTGGGAAAACCCCAGTCCACCGATTGACATTCACCGCGCCGTCCCGGGATATCCGCCACGATTATTGTTCTGCCTTTATTAATCGCCCCTGGAGGCCTGCCTTCTTCCCCATCTGCCTCTCTAGTACTTCCGCCGTTTCGGCTTCCCTGCTTGCTTCGTTTCAGAAAACCCTAACCCCCAAGCGCAATGGCGAGCCACGATGATTACGGCAAGCGCCTGGCGACCGAGGAAGCCGAGGGGAGTCGCGCTCGGCGCCTCCGTCAGCGTGGGTAGGATTCCTCGCCTACACCCTTCATGGCAGTTTCTTGAAAACTCCGCTTACCCCCCCTGTTACTGTTTGCCGGCAGGATTCCCGTCATCTCTACTGCCGGCGGGCACGCCCGGCCTTCTTCAGCAACGGGGGGGCCAGGAACTCCATCATCAGGCTCGTCGAGCTCCTCTGACGACTCCTCCTACCACTCCCAACCTTGGGAGGTGAACCCGGACTGGGACTCCGACGACAACTTTTACGACCACAACGACGCCTTGAATTTCATGGCACTGCGGGACGAGTCCCGGGAGGAGCTGGCCGCTGTCTCGAAGCAATACGGGATCGACCAACTAGAGTGGGAGGACCAGCGCCGGCAGTTCTGCGACGCAATCACGGGTATGCATGTCCAATCCTGGATCGGCTTTTGGTCGTTCTTGTTGATCTTTTAACCGATCCATTCCATCTTGTTGTTCCCAGCGCTGTCCGAAGAACTGGAGCGCCTGAAGATGGCGGCGAACGCCGTCGCAGACCGGGTGAACGCCCAGGGCGACACCGCCGAAGCGCGCCTGGCCAATGTGCACGGCCGCATCGAGCAGGTTGCCCTGCAGGGTGTTCACCACGGCGTGGCGCTGGGGCTGTCGGCGCTAACGGTCCGCACGGAGGAGGACTTCTCCGTGACGCCGGTTGGCTTCCCCGGCGGGGCATTCCCAGAAGACGTTGGACAGATCGACGATTTTCTGGACTCCTACGAGGACCATGCTCACGCCCTCACCATAGTCACCAACCCGCAGACGGTCATCAACAGGGTGTTCGGTAACTGATCTGCACCTTTTGCACAGCCCTCACTACGAACAATGCTCCACTCTACCACGTTCGTGTGTACAACCCGTTCTCCCGTTCTGTGCTTGTTGAGTGTTTGATTTATCTAGCCGATTGCACAGCACCGCGTGCACTTGGCCCTGTATTTCCGCGTTTTTTGCGCTAAAGGCGACACATGCCGTGCCGGCTGTTTTTTGCTCTAAGGGCGATAGATTCTATCGGCCATTTTTGTGCTAAGGGCGATACAACTTCGTATCGGCCGTCGGTGCCCGCAAGTTCTTGATTCCACTATGCACCGACCTCCACGCTAGGATGAAATCTCTTTAGATAACGTCCATTAATCGCCCTAGCAAACTCTTCTCCTTGGAGGGATTTTAGAATGTACGCGTTACCGGGAACACACCTCAGAACCCGAAAAGGCCCTTCCCAGTTAGGGGACCATTTGCCGAATACCTTGTCTTTGGTACCGATCGGCAAGATAATTTTCCAAACCAAGTCTCCTTCTTCGAATCCTTTTTCTTTCACTTTCGAGTTGTAGTACTTGGCAACGCGTATCTTGTTCCTTTCAATATTTTCCAAGGCTTTGAGACGAATCAAATGCAAATCCTCTAGCTCATCCATCATCAAGTCTTTATAATCTTCTTTAGCTAGGTCGCTCTGCAATGTAATTCGTCTTGATCCCGATTGCAACTCCCATGGTAGCACTGCGTGATGCCCATAGACCAACTCGTATGGTGATGTCTGAGTCGACCCATGACAAGCCATTCGGTAAGCCCACAAAGCTTCGTTGAGTACCAAGTGCCACCTTTTAGGTTTTTCTTTGATCTTCTTCTGAATAATCTTAATCATGATTTTGTTAGAAGCTTCTGCCTGCCCATTGGCCTGTGCATAATAAGGGGAAGAATGTGGCAGAACCTCCCAATAATGTGGCCCACCTGCACACGTCATCGTCATAAGGAGCCCAATGACTGTGCAAACGAAACACGTTACTGGAAAGATCTGTCGGGTGTCCCTGCGAGGACCCCGAATTATCCACGAACCACAGGACCATCATCATGAAGGTTGGAATAATTACAACATTACAACAGTTGATACAAAATACCATCGGAGTGCGGAAGCAAGATAGATAAACTTTACAAAACCTGAAGATTTCACTTTTTACATAAATATAACCGGTATTGTGGAAGCAAAATAGTATTACAGAACCACACTTAGGCGGAGTACTAAGTTGGAGGAGAGAAGCAACCAGATCACGTCGAGCCCACTGACATGATCATGATCAACGCCATCTATTAGAAACCTGCAACAGGGGGTTAACAAACCCTGAGTACTGGGGTACTCAACAAGACTTACCCGACTAAAGAAAAAGGGAGAAGACTCAGGAATGAAAGGCTTAGGTAAGGCTTGAACAAGATCAAGTATTTTGCAGAAAAGCATTTTGTAAAACTTGTTTTATTTTTTGGAAAGATTCAAGTATTCCTCAGTTCTTCTTTGTTCATGATTCATTTTACATTTCAAAAACATACCTAGTTGAGAACCACTCTCCGTTGACAGTCAGTGACCAAGTCTCCATAACCGAGGAGCAACGTTAATCCGGATAAATAATACTCAGCTGAGGATCCCTATCCACACTGCATATGTAGCACCCAAGCTTGCATATGCCAACTCGTCTACCATGATTCCTCCAAAATTGGGCCCGGTCCTACGCCACCCGGAAGTACAGTACACCACTCCTATCCAGGTACGACGACCACGTGGGAACATGCTACTTCCGCCATCTCTCCACTCCCAGTGCGCGGTTGTCGGTCCAATAAAGGATTCCTCGGAGCCAGAGCTTTCCGAAGTATGTGAATAGTTGCAAGTCTTGGCCAGCAGGCCCCCATACGGATGGTCCCTAAATTTTTCCGCCAGCGACAAGCACCTCGGGACTCTAACCCAAGAGTACAGGTCCTGTCGGTTTTTCAACCCTATCCCGGTCGGTGTCAACTGTTGAGTCCCAGACTACAACATGACGGCACCGTACGCGCGGACAACCTCTTCTCGCCATCGATTAGGTACGGACCAGATACCTAGCCAATAGTCGGGAAGTAAAGCCAAATTCCCATAAATATTCTTCAAGTGATCACACTTTTGAAATTGGCTTTTTTGCAAATCTATTGTATAGCATCACTAAGCATTTTGCAAATAGTTTTTTAAAACAAGGCGGGTGGATCTTTTGGTGGAGGTAAATAATGCAGGTAATAGGTTATCACACAACTCCTATAACCTAATGCAGTAGTTTAACTCAAAAGTATTTAAGGAAAACATTTTATAAATCCAAGGAAAGGTTAAATGCACCGGGGCTTGCCTTGAAGAGCAAAGAGGGCAGGCTCGAGGGCGACAGGGCAGGTGTCGTTGCTCGGGGTAGCCTCGGGGACAGGTTCGTCAGCTGCTGCCTCGATCTTGACGCCTTCTCCTTTGGTCACTAAACGGATGCAATGATGTATGCTTAAGAGGATGCTCACATGAACAATGCAGCACAGGACAAAGCACTGATCCTAGAGTATAACTTTCTAACAAGGGAGTAACTTCTAGGGTAGACACAAGGTTACCTATCTTTTATCTTTAAGCAAGATTAGTTAAACCTATTGAGCATTATTGATCTAACCTAAGCATAAACCAAGGCTTGACATCACAAACATCATAGACCAGATGGGTGGGGGTCTATGAACAGCAAACAATCCGAAAGTCACACACAAAGGCATACAACAGTGAAACCTAATTATTTTTCTATTTTAACTATCCAAAAGGTCATTTTACGAAGTTGCTCCAAACTTTGCCAAATTAAACTCATGGGTTCATTATGGTATAAATAGGTGACAAAACAAATTTCATAATTTTTGGAGCTATGCATGATTTTCTAAAAATCTAAAACTATCCATTTATTAATTAAAAGGAGGATTTTTCATTTTCTAACTGTTGTAGAAAAGTCAAGTTTCTTAATTTTATAAAATACTACATGGTATAAAGACTTAACTGTAAAATTTTCAGAATTTTTAGAGCAACACAGAAAATCATACAAAAAGATGAAATAGCAAGACTATTCAAATTTTTGAAAAGGAAAAGAGCACTGAGCTCGAGTCGGAGCGGGCTCGACGTCGAGGCTCGAGGCTCGGCTGAGAAAACAGAGGCTGGGCTCACTGAGAGTCAAAGGCGAGGCTCGGCGAGGCGGATGGAAAAGAGGGCTCGACGGGTGAGGCCTCGGCGGGGTTCTCTTGCGGCAGACTTCTCGAGGGAGGCCTCGGCTTACTCGAGGCTTGCGACTCGAGGGTAGTGCGATTCGCCCGAGGCTGAGGCTAGCCTCGGCTGCTTCGAGGGGCGGGGTTCGAGGTTGTGCTCGAGGGTGTGGCTCGGGAACGTGCTCGAGGGTGAGGCTCAGGAACGTGCTCGAGGGTGAGGCTCGAGGGAACGCTCGAGGCTTGGGGCTCGATACGGTCGAGGGTGCGGGTCGAGGAAGGAGACGACCGCGGCGGACTTCGGCGATCCGGCGACTCTGTACACCAGGCACGGTCACCAGTAACCAGTTAGGAACGCAAGGAAACAAGGAAGAAAGATTAAGGGTCAGAGAGAGAAGGGATGGAGCGACGGCGACGAATTCCGTCGTCCCAAGACAGGCGACTTCTCACCGGCGCTGAGGAAGACAAGCTTGCACTCGGCGGTGGGAGGCGGTAGCGGTGGAATTGAGGAGCTGGGAAGCTTTGCGAGCTCAAGGCGGAGCTGCTGGGCTAGATGGTTGAGCGGCGGAGGCTCTGGAGTGAGCTGGCGACGGTGGCGGAGGTGAGTGAGACTTCGGCAGTCCGGCGGCCCTTTTATAGGCGCGGCCAGGGGCAGGTAAGGGCTGCGCGCGGGCGCGGATGAGCTCGGCCGCGTCGCGTGCTTGCAAAACTATGATGAAGAAAGGACGGGCGTGCGTGCAGGGGCCGGGCGTGCGCTCGCCGGCGACGGCCACGCGGCGGCGACGTGCTGGGAGCAGTGGGGGACGGGCGCGGGTCAGCGCATTGCGCGTGCGGGTGCGGCATGATGGCGCGGTCGAGGGCGACGGGTTGGGAGCACGCGGGCGGCTGCCAGGCGCGTGGCGCGCGCAGCGCCGGCGGCTCGGCTGTGGCCGGGGCCCCCTAGCTGTAGGTTGAAGATGAACAGAGCTAGGTCTTAGGGTTTGACTATGGGCTGATTGCTGAATTTTGCAAATTACTCCCAAAACTTGAACTGCACGGGAAAAACTCAAAACACCAAAGTTGTGCAGAAAAAGGAGATCTACAACTTTCTCAATAAGAACATTTTCAAATTCCAAACAGTTTTTAAATTAAATTTCAAATCAGAAAAGGGGACACTTTTGGGATTTGAATAATTTCAAAATTACTTTTGATTTTATAAAGAAACTTGAAAATTTGTAAATACCAAAGTTGTTCCTTTTGACAAGATCTACAACTTTGCTAAAGGACCAATTTCATATTTTGAATAGTTTTTGAAATAGAAAAAGAGAGGTAAAACTAGAGTTTGGAAATTTGGGGTTTTTCAAAAGGAATTTAAATTCTATTTAGATTTTTGAACTTTGGTAAACATCAAAACACTCAGCTGAACACGATTTACACAAATATTAATCAAACTTAAATGCATACCAAGAATGATTAATGACTAATGATGATGACATGTCAGGTTAATTACATGTTAAACACCAGGGGTGTTACAGCCTTCCCCCCTTAAAGAAATCTCGTCCCGAGATTTAAGAAGTGCTTTAAAGGCTGGGGTTGAGTATTGGAAAAGGAAAAATGTCACATTTGTTTACTCGCAAGTAGTTCACAAGGAAACTGGGTTGGGGTTGGGATTACAACCGGGATCAGAACACGGTTGCAAGTAGCAAGGTAGAAGACATTTGAGTGGAGCAAGGAAAAAATATCAAGAGCCAAGAGAGAGCGTATATTAGTTATGGGCTATAATGGATCATAACTGTAGACTTCGATACCTGCGCGCACCCTACGGAAACCTGTGCAACTCGGCACACAAGATTCTTCGGGTTCCGACGCGGCACCGTGGTCACCAATTATGGCATCATAATAGAGCATAACTTCTATAACTCTCATCCCATAAAGAAGGAAATTATAACCAAAAGCAAAGGTTGGTCATAATTACAAGGAAAGTGGCTTTGAATTCCCTTTCGGGCATCCAGAAATGAAAGCACTTTAACAGTGGACTTAGAAAGAATCCTGACGATAGGCCTGTATATTAGCGAGCACCCGGCAGTAACGCCCTATGGTGGCCGTCCATAGGTGACTCCAGGTTCCTACGCTTTTATCCGGTCCATGGATCACGGTCCTTTCAAAGAACACTATTTCAGTATCTTTCAACCACCATTCGTCGTTTACACGACATCAAGCAAATGGTATGTGTCAATTCAAGGCATGACACACACATATCTAGGAAGAACCAAAGATTTACCCTGATTCTGACTCTTATGTAGTGTAATGTATGAAAGATGTCCAAAAATTCCCAACGATCAGAACTTATGGAACAAGGTAGCAAGGGTAACAGAATCTAGGGACGATCAGCCATCGGGGATCATAACTGCTTTTAGAATTTAGAGGTGAAGCACATTTTATTAATATGCATGATATGATGTATGCTCGTCCTATACGACCTCTCACTGACAGGAGATCTCTGCCTACACCTGTTAGTTAGGTATAGGGCTATACTTTATACTTTAGCTTCACATACTCGGTGTAGGTGTTGAAAAGCTCTTCTGTCTCGTTCTGGCGAGGAGTTGACGCTTCATGATCCTCAGTAGATAAGTTGAAAACTTCTCGGTACCTTTTGTTGGAATCACTAGTATAGTCTTCACGAAGTCTTCCAGCGAAGCAAGAAACTTAGGGAAGGATCATTTTAATTTGTTACTTCCAAAAACTTTTAGATTAAGAAACCATTTTGAAGTTTTTCAAGAGTAATGTTGCAACCAGTCTTCCCTTGATGACAATCCTGCTCTGATACCATTCTGTGGCAGAACCTCCCAATAATGTGGCCCACCTGCACACGTCATCGTCATAAGGAGCCCAATGACTGTGCAAACGAAACACGTTACTGGAAAGATCTGTCGGGTGTCCCTGCGAGGACCCCGAATTATCCACGAAGCACAGGACCATCATCATAAAGGTTGGAATAATTACAACATTACAACAGTTGACACAAAATACCATCGGAGTGCGGAAGCAAGATAGATAAACTTTACAAAACCTGAAGATTTCACTTTTTACATAAATATAACCGGTATTGTGGAAGCAGAATAGTATTACAGAACCACACTTAGGCGAAGTACCTAAGTTGGAGGAGAGAAGCAACCAGATCACGTCGAGCCCACTGACATGATCATGATCAACGCCATCTATTAGAAACCTGCAACAGGGGGTTAACAAACCCTGAGTACTGGGGTACTCAACAAGACTTACCCGACTAAAGAAAAAGGGAGAAGACTCAGGAATGAAAGGCTTAGGTAAGGCTTGAACAAGATCAAGTATTTTGTAGAAAAGCATTTTGTAAAACTTGTTTTATTTTTTGGAAAGATTCAAGTATTCCTCAGTTCTTCTTTGTTCATGATTCATTTTACATTTCAAAAACATACCTAGTTGAGAACCACTCTCCGTTGACAGTCAGTGACCAAGTCTCCATAATCGAGGAGCAACGTTAATCCGGATAAATAATACTCAGCTGAGGATCCCTATCCACACTGCATATGTAGCACCCAAGCTTGCATATGCCAACTCGTCTACCACAATTCCTCCAAAATTGGGCCCGGTCCTACGCCACCCGGAAGTACAGTACACCACTCCTATCCAGGTACGACGACCACGTGGGTACATGCTACTTCCGCCATCTCTCCACTCCCAGTGCGCGGTTGTCGGTCCAATAAAGGATTCCTCGGAGCCAGAGCTTTCCGAAGTATGTGAATAGTTGCAAGTTTTGGCCAGCAGGCCCCCATAAGGATGGTCCCTAAATTTTTCCGCCAGCGACAAGCACCTCGGGACTCTAACCCAAGAGTACAGGTCCTGTCGGTTTTTCAACCCTGTCCCGGTCGGTGTCAACTGTTGAGTCCCAGACTACAACATGACGGCACCGTACGCGCGGACAACCTCTTCTCGCCATCGATTAGGTACGGACCAGATACCTAGCCAATAGTCGGGAAGTAAAGCCAAATTCTCATAAATACTCTTCAAGTGATCACACTTTTGAAATTGGCTTTTTTGCAAATCTATTGTATAGCATCACTAAGCATTTTGCAAATAGTTTTTTAAAACAAGGCGGGTGGATCTTTTGGTGGAGGTAAATAATGCAGGTAATAGGTTATCACACAACTCCTATAACCTAATGCAGTAGTTTAACTCAAAAGTATTTAAGGAAAACATTTTATAAATCCAAGGAAAGGTTAAATGCACCGGGGCTTGCCTTGAAGAGCAAAGAGGGCAGGCTCGAGGGCGATAGGGCAGGTGTCGGAGCTCGGGGTAGCCTCGGGGACAGGTTCGTCAGCTGCTGCCTCGATCTTGACGCCTTCTCCTTTGGTCACTAAACGGATGCAATGATGTATGCTTAAGAGGATGCTCACATGAACAATGCAGCACAGGACAAAGCACTGATCCTAGAGTATAACTTTCTAACAAGGGAGTAACTTCTAGGGTAGACACAAGGTTACCTATCTTTTATCTTTAAGCAAGATTAGTTAAACCTATTGAGCATTATTGATCTAACCTAAGCATAAACCAAGGCTTGACATCACAAACATCATAGACCAGATGGGTGGGGGTCTATGAATAGCAAACAATCCGAAAGTCACACACAAAGGCATACAACAGTGAAACCTAATTATTTTTCTATTTTAACTATCCAAAAGGTCATTTTACGAAGTTGCTCCAAACTTTGCCAAATTAAACTCATAGGTTCATTATGGTATAAATAGGTGACAAAACAAATTTCATAATTTTTGGAGCTATGCATGATTTTCTAAAAATCTAAAACTATCCATTTATTAATTAAAAGGAGGATTTTTCATTTTCTAACTGTTGCAGAAAAGTCAAGTTTCTTAATTTTATAAAATATTACATGGTATAAAGACTTAACTGTAAAATTTTCAGAATTTTTAGAGCAACACAGAAAATCATACAAAAAGATGAAATAGCAAGACTATTCAAATTTTTGAAAAGGAAAAGAGCACTGAGCTCGAGTCGGAGCGGGCTCGACGTCGAGGCTCGAGGCTCGGCTGAGAAAACAGAGGCTGGGCTCACCGAGAGTCAGAGGCGAGGCTCGGCGAGGCGGATGGAAAAGAGGGCTCGACGGGTGAGGCCTCGGCGGGGTTCTCTTGCGGCAGACTTCTCGAGGGAGGCCTCGGCTTACTCGAGGCTTGCGACTCGAGGGTAGTGCGATTCGCCCGAGGCTGAGGCTAGCCTAGGCTGCTTCGAGGGGCGGGGTTCGAGGTTGTGCTCGAGGGTGTGGCTCGGGAACGTGCTCGAGGGTGAGGCTCGAGGGAACGCTCGAGGCTTGGGGCTCGATACGGTCGAGGGTGCGGGTCGAGGAAGGAGACGACCGCGGCGGACTTCGGCTATCCGGTGACTCTGTACACCAGGCACGGTCACCAGTAACCAGTTAGGAACCCAAGGAAACAAGGAAGAAAGATTAAGGGTCAGAGAGAGAAGGGATGGAGCGACGGCGACGAATTTCGTCGTCCCAAGACAGGCGACTTCTCACCGGCGCTGAGGAAGACAAGCTTGCACTCGGCGGTGGGAGGCGGTAGCGGTGGAATTGAGGAGCTGGGAAGCTTTGCGAGCTCAAGGCGGAGCTGCTGGGCTAGATGGTTGAGCGGCGGAGGCTCTGGAGTGAGCTGGCGACGGTGGCGGAGGTGAGTGAGACTTCGGCAGTCCGGCGGCCCTTTTATAGGCGCGGCCAGGGCCAGGTAAGGGCTGCGCGCGGGCGCGGATGAGCTCGGCCGCGTCGCGTGCTTGCAAAACTATGATGAAGAAAGGACGGGCGTGCGTGCAGGGGCCGGGCGTGCGCTCGCCGGCGACGGCCACGCGGCGGCGACGTGCTGGGAGCAGTGGGGGACGGGCGCGGGTCAGCGCTTTGCGCGTGCGGGTGCGGCATGATGGCGCGGTCGAGGGCGACGGGTCGGGAGCAGGCGGGCGGCTGCCAGGCGCATGGCGCGCGCAGCGCCGGCGGCTCGGCTGTGGCCGGGGCCCCCTAGCTGTAGGTTGAAGATGAACAGAGCTAGGTCTTAGGGTTTGACTATGGGCTGATTGCTGAATTTTGCAAATTACTCCCAAAACTTTAACTGCACGGGAAAAACTCAAAACACCAAAGTTGTGCAGAAAAAGGAGATCTACAACTTTGTCAATAAGAACATTTCCAAATTCCAAACAGTTTTTAAATTAAATTTGAAATCAGAAAAGGGGACACTTTTGGGATTTGAATAATTTCAAAATTACTTTTGATTTTATAAAGAAACTTGAAAATTTGTAAATACCAAAGTTGTTCCTTTTGACAAGATCTACAACTTTGCTAAAAGGACCAATTTCAGATTTTGAATAGTTTTTGAAATAGAAAAAGAGGGGTAAAACTAGAGTTTGGAAATTTGGGGTTTTTCAAAAGGAATTTAAATTCTATTTAGATTTTTGAACTTTGGTAAACATCAAAACACTCAGCTGAACACGATTTACACAAATATTAATCAAACTTAAATGCATACCAAGAATGATTAATGACTAATGATGATGACATGTCAAGTTAATTACATGTTAAACACCAGGGGTGTTACAAAGAATTATAGAGTTTAATCCCCATCCCTTCGGCAAAGTCACAAAACTCAGAGGAAGTGAACTGAGTTCCCTGATCGGTAGTGATGGACTGAGGAATGCCGAATCGGTAAATGATATGCTCCCTGACGAAGGACACCATGTTCTCTGACGTCACCTTCTTCAATGGGATGGCTTCAACCCACTTAGTGAAATAATCCGTGGCTAACAGAACAAACTTATGTCCCTTGCTAGATGGATGGTGGATCTGGCCGATCAAATCAATGCCCCATCCTCTGAAAGGCCAAGGCTTAATGATCGGATTCATGGCCGATGCTGGGGCCCTTTGCACATTGCCGAATCGCTGGCAATCCTGACAACCTCTGTAGTATTCAAAGCAATCTTCGAGCATAGTCGGCCAAAAATATCC
This sequence comes from Coix lacryma-jobi var. lacryma-jobi, assembly GCA_009763385.1. Lineage (NCBI taxonomy): Eukaryota > Viridiplantae > Streptophyta > Magnoliopsida > Poales > Poaceae > Coix > Coix lacryma-jobi. The sequence goes on along the minus strand of CM019824.1, from coordinate 43,349,339 downwards.
AGTCCTCCTGATTATCCATCTCAAACGGTGAGCCGACTGGTGCGCACCACATACGCCTTCGTGCACCTCATACATCAGTTTCCTAGCCTCGTCTCGGTTCAGGCACTTAAGCAAAACCCCATCTACGGATTTGTAGTACAATTGATTGTCCAAGAGCGTAAACTTAAGAGCCTTGTACCTGAGTTTTCGGGAGACTTTTCTGGATGGGTCCCTGAGGTAATCAGCAATGTTGTCTCTCCAGTCTTCAATCGTCTGATTATCACTTGGGATTACTTGATCATCTTCTGGGGTAGTTTGCTCTTCCTCAAGTGCAAAAATGTTTTGATTCTCCCTATACCCGGATGCTGCCTGAGCCAACTGGTTTGCTTCTTCGTTTTGCCCCCTAGGAATATGTTGCAAGGTTGCTGATCGAAACTGTTTAAGGAGCTCTTGGCAACCTTCGAGATATTCCTGCAGCGTGTCGTTTTTGCACTCGTACTCACCTGTCCGCTGCCTGATCACCAACTCCGAGTCACCGAAGATCTCCACGGCATCTGCCTTAACGTCCACAAGCAACCGCAATCCTCGAAGCAGTGCCTCATACTCCGCTTGATTATTAGTCACCGGGTACTCGATCGGTATAGAGTATTTGAAAGGTGCCCCCTTGGGAGAAATCAACATGATCCCGACTCCACCACCTTTGCTACACGATGATCCATCAAAAAACAATGCCCAGGGGGCAATGGTTACTATGTTAGCGTTAGGATCACGATGGTGAGTGACGAAATCAGCCATAATCTGGCCTTTAACAGCCTTTGCCGATTCAAAACGCAAATCAAATTCAGAAAGAGCTAAAACCCATTTACCGATCCTTCCACTTAAAATCGGCATTGATAACATGTGCTTGATTACATCAAACTCTGATACTACCACGCATTCGGCATTCAATAGATAGTGCCGAAACTTGGTACAGGAATAGAAAACGCACAAGCACAACTTTTCCGTAGCCGAATACCTCGTTTCGGGGTCCAGTAGCTTTCGGCTAAGATAGGCTACGACTCTCTCTTTTCCTTCGAATTCTTGCATGAGGGCCGACCCTATTGTTAGGTTGTCGGCCGCCACGTACAACTTGAAAGGCTTGTCGAGTTGTGGAGGAACCAATACTGGTGGTGCCTTCATGTATTCTTTGATTTCATCGAAAGCCTTTTGTTGCATGTCACCCCACACGAACTCCTAATCTTTCTTGAGCTTCAACAGTGGAAAGAATGGTAGCACGCGCTCGGACAAGTTGGATATGAACCTTCTGACAATGTTCATCTTGTCGAGCAGTGATTGCAGTTCTTTGAGATTGGTCGGCGGCACTACCTTATCAATTGCTTCCATGCTCTTTTTGCCAACCTCGATGCCTCTTTTGTGGACCAAGAATCCCAGAAACTCACCGGCCGACACCCCAAATGCACACTTGGTTGGATTCATCTTTAAACCGTGTTTCCTTGTGCACTCTAGGGTCTTCCTTAAATCGGCTAAGTGTCTTTCTTTGTTTCCCGACTTGACCACCACGTCATCAATGTAGATCTCTACGATTTTGCCGATCAACTCATGAAATATGTAATTCATGGCTCGCTGGTAAGTAGCACCGGCATTTTTCAAACCAAAGGTCATGACAATCCATTCAAACAAACCTATATGGCCAGGGCACCTGAAGGCGGTCTTTGCCACGTCCTCTGCAGCCATGAAGATCTGGTTGTAACCCGCATTGCCATCCATAAAGCTTATAATTTCAAAACCGGCCGAAGCATCTACTAGCAAATCGGCCGCCGGCATTGGATAACCATCCATAGGAGTGGCTTTGTTGAGGTTCCTGAAGTCGATGCAGACTCTCATCTTCCCGTTCTTCTTGTACACCGGGACAATATTGGAGATCCAGTCCGCATATCGACACGGCCGAATAAAATTAGCTTCTAGTAACCTTTCCACTTCCTTTTTCACGTCGGCCAATACCTCCTCCTTGTAGATCCTGCGCGGAGGTTGTTTATACGGGCGGTACCCGGGCTTGATCGGCAATTTATGCTCGACAATGGACCGATCTAATCCGGGCATCTCCGTGTAGTCCCAAGCGAAACAGTCTTTGAACTCTTTTAGAAGATCTACCAATTGCTCTCTAAATTCAGGGTCCAAACTGGAACTGATGAACATCGGCCTCTTCTTACTTGCGTCACCAGCATCCACCTCTTCCAGTTTGTCGGCCGACGTGAACCCGCGTCCCAGTTTGCCCTCGCTGTTGTCGGTTGGGTTATCCATCTAAAAGAAGCTTTGAGAGCCGATTGCTTGGATCGGCTGTTGATCTCTGCCGTAGATGTTGACAGGACCTTCTCCCCACACGCGATCGGAGAAGCATTCCACTCCATCGAATTCCCAGTAGGTGGGTTCAATAGCAGCAACACTCACCGAGTCGTCAGCACGGACAATCTCGATGTCGTCTCCAACCCACTGTATGAGTATTTGGTGCATGGTTGAAGGTATGCAGCAGTTGGCGTGGATCCAATCCCTGCCCAAAAGCAGGCTATATGCCCCCTTGCCATCATTGACAAAGAAGGTCGTGATGAGCGTCTTGGATCCAATCATCAGTTCCACGTGCACGGCACCCCGAGTGTCAGAGGGATTGCCGGCAAAGTCACAGAGTATCATGTCCGTTTTGAGCAGATCTTCATCGTTCATGCCCAGCTTTCTGAAGGCGGCGTAAGGCATGATGTTGATCGCTGCGCCGCCATCGACAAACATCTTGGTCAGCGGCTTTCCGTTGACATACCCCTTGACATACAATGGCTTTAAATGCCGATGCTTGGCTGGCTTGTCAAATGCTGCCTTCTGAGACAACACGAGCTGTGCCGCGAGCTCGTCGTGCTCGGCCTCGTCAGAGTCCGAATACACCTCGTCCTGTGCCCCCCGGCCGGCAGGAGACATGAATTCTAGGGGAAGGAAGAAAGTCATGGCCACGTCAGCGCCTTTGTCAGTGTCGTCTGGTTTTTCCTTCGGGCGCCACTTTTGCTTCTTCCCATCGGCAGCTGCTTCTTCCAACTCCCTGTTCCGGAGGCGCTGCACCCTCCTTTTCTGGCTCTTTCTGAGCCCTGGCGGGCACCACTGCCCCTTTTGCCACCTATATGGGCGGGGCTGTGCCTCCTCGCTGTCGTCCTGGTGGTGCGCCCACTCCTGATCGGCATATCTTTTGGCTTGCCGATCCGGGCTTCCCATTTTTAGGCACCGATCGTCCATTGGGATGCGCGCTCCCAATCTTTCGTGGATGGGACGGCGGTTGACTCGAGCCTGCCTGTACCCTTCGTACTGGTCGCTGCACTCGGGGCAATTATTGACGGCAGGCAGCTTCAAGCCTTCGTTCCAACAGTGGCGGAAGAACGGGCAACCCCAGTGAGCCTGCTCCTTCTCCTGGCTGCATTCCTGCCCCCTGCGGTAAGCTTGCTCTCTGTGGTAGGCCCTCTCCTCCAGACGGTACCGGTACTCCTCCGTGTGACCGTCTTCACGCTGATATTCTTCTGCGAATCTCTGTTCCTCGCGTTGGAGACGCCTCCGCTCTTTCTCACCTTCCCGGCGCCACTTGTTGAGGAAATCCCTGTGGGTAGGCCTACGCCTGGAAGATGACTCCCCGCACTCATATCGGCTATTCGTGGCCTGGGCACGCTGCCGGAATTCATCGCTGGTGATCTGCCGATCGGGGTCCACTGTGCCAGACTCGCGTGCTTTGTCGGAGGTGAGGACTTTGACTTTGCCCTTGCCCCTGGAGTCCTCCGGAGCTATCATGTTTACTGAGAAGAACACGGCGTTCTGGGCAAAGGGGTTAGTATGGATCTTCATCTTGCCATTGAACTTGATGTGGCCGTCCTGGATGGCCTTCTGGATCCTTGTCCTGAACACACGGCAATCATTAATAGAATGAGTGTTAGTGTTATGGAAACCGCAGTACTTATTGTCCTTGACTCCTCTGGGACGCAGCATCGGGTGATCTGGGGGTAGCCTGATTCTTCCTTCGGCAACCAGGAACTCGAAGAGCTTGTCGGCTTTGGTGACGTCGAAGTCGTATGCCCCCTTCTGCTGGCGCAGCCATTGCTTATTGGCCTGGGTTGGCTCCTTGTCCCAGTTGAGCTCTGCAGCGGCCACCTCATCCTCGGTGTCGGTGTGGTCATCGGCTTCGTCCAGGAAAGCCTGATACATCTGGGCCGCGACATTGTCCTTCTGGAAACGCCCTTCTCTTCGGAAGCCTTGCGCTTGGATAGTCATCTCACTCAGCCGGCGAGAGAGATGACCCAGGTCCTCAAACTCCTGTCCGAACAGCTTGTCCCTGATGCTCGGGAGCATGCCTGCTATGGCCAATGGTGGAAGCTGATCATCCGGCAGGTACATGCCGAAGCACTGGCTCTTGACTTCCCTAAACCTGCGCAGATAGTCTTGCGGTGTCTCATTTGGCCTCTGGCGCACATACATGATGTCCACCAGCTTCTTCTCCCTGGTGCCCATGTAGAAGTGTGTATGGAACTTTTGCTCCAAATCTGCCCAAGAGAGAATAGAGCCCGGCGGTAGTGACGTGAACCAAGCGAACGCCGGTCCAGTGAGCGATGACGGGAAGTACCGAACCCTGAAGGTGTCTTCGGTATTGGCCTCCCCAAGCTGGAGCAGATAACGACTGACGTGCTCTATCGTGCTGGTGTCGTCCAAGCTGGAGAACTTGGACAGATCCGTCGGCACTTTGACTCCGGGAGGTAGGGCCACGCGGTGGAACCATTCGGGGAACGGAGACCTGTAAGCATGAGTGCCTTTAGGCTTCAGGCCGAAGGTGCGCTGCATCATGTCTGCCATCTTTTCCAGCATGATATCGACATTAGAATCGGCAGTCCTTTCGGCCGTCGACTTCCCATATCCCGGATGTGGGATGCCCTCTATGTTGTGGGGTGCAAGCATCTCGTGGTATCCGTTCCCGTAGTAGTCCTTTATGAGACTATAGGATTGCGGAGAGATCTTGCGTGTTGATTCTGGCGGCTGACCCTTAGCGCTGATCGTGAATTGACCCATGGTCGGCAATCGGCCCTCTGGCGTGTGCTTCTCTTGCATGGTCAGCCCGCTTGATTGAGCCTTAGGCGGGGTCTCCTCACCAGCAGCTCCTGCCCCCTTGAGGTGATTCGGCAGGTTGAAAAGATGTGGTCCTGCTATAGGGCCAAACTCCGCCTCCATAAGTTCATCGGCCTTAGGGCCGAATTGGGCGATCATGATGGTGCGGAAAGTATTAAGGAATGCCCCGTGCATGCGGCCGATGGTGCCGGAGACAGCTTCATTGACCATGTTAGTCATCTTCAGCATTGCCTCCTCTTCCCCGGGATCAGTTGGGTTGAGTTGGACGGGTTTCGGCAGATCATGCAGACGGCGGACCTTTCCGCTCTTGTTCTTGGAGAAGGCTTCCAGGCACCTGGCCTGGAATTCGGCACAAGCGTTAAGCACCTGCTCTTTGTGCGCGTCGGGTAGCTCGGCGAACTGCACCCGCACGAGTTCCGCCTTGTCGCTGGTCCCAGTTTCAGTGACTTCAACCATTGCTCCAGAAAAAGGGTCCCACCGGGCGTGCCAAAATGTGTGTTGGCGCAAAAAGTGGTGCACTACACCAATCACACAGCAAGCCGAAGAAGCTGGCTTCAAACGTGGCCCGGGTGCTCAGAAGTCCGGTGCGTGCCAGTCAGTTTGCCCTGCAACTAACAAGGGAGAGAAACTGTTAAATACAAAATTGGAACATGCCAGGTGAGACCAGACAGTTCCATATTTACGGCCCTGAAGCCACTTACGACGACGTACAGCTATAGAAGCTGTCTGCCAAGCATGTTCATAAAGCCATTCGGCTAGATCTGGATGTAAGCATGTAAACTGTAACTTACCGAATAAACAAATAACAAAGGCATGCATGAATGAATAACAATTGGTCATGTATACGATTTATGAAAGAACGTGATCTAGACCAAAGATATCATCAAGCATGGTAAATTATCAACAGGTAATTCGTAAATATAAATCTATCTGAACAACGCATGCATAGGCCAAATTCGGCTAGTCTGCCGCACGTCCAGCCTTCATAAACCCGTCAGGTGTAAACTCAAGCAGAGCTAATCCACCGCATGATACCACTTGCTATAAATCTACGCCACTCCTTATAATTAGATTAATCCACCGCATGATACGATCTAATGATAAGAAGCTAAAAGCATGCATATGTCCAAACAGATCTATATATACTCATTACTCATGTAAGCATAACTAGAGTCGGCAAACTAGCCGAACTGGGGTCCATGAAGAAGAAACACACAAGCAAAGCATGATTAAACTAATCTAAAACCTGTACCTGCCGCACGGCACCCAGCTCTATCAAAGCCTAAACATGATCGGCATGTATGAACCCGCAACATGTAACAACCTAGATTGAAAGTCGATTCGGCCATCATGATCTTATAATTAGCAAAGCACAAGCAAACTCGTGCAGCGAGGCCGAACGAAGATCAATCTAGATTGGGCAAAAAAGTGCTATACAAATTAAATAAATAAAACATACGACACATGATAACTTGATGAATCTATTAGATCTGCCAAATCTAACAGAGCCGATAACTATTTTTACTCATGACTTAATCCGCCGCACGATACAAGGCATAAGCAAAAACTTCCCGTCATAAACTTAAATCCGCCGCACGATACTAAGCTTAACGTACGAGACTGCTTGCACCATATCTAAATCCGCCGCACGATACTAGACATGATAACAAGGTTGCCGAGACTTACGGAGGTCGATGGATCGATGATTCCTCTCGAAGAACGCGACGACACGACTTGGACTCGAAGACGGCACGGGGCCGGGTTGGTTGTATTGATTGTGTATATCTTTACAATGGCCTCAGGGTTTATATTTATACCCTGGCGTCTTATGAGTCCTAGAAGGACACGATTACAACGACAAAATCAGGAAACTATCTAAAATATGACGTCTTCTGCTCCAAGCTTCCCTTAATAACCGGTGCGCGTTAAAATGACGAGATCTTGGTTGCCAAATCTTCTGTCATGCCGCATTTGTCGTCCTCTGGCGCGAACCGACCTTAATCTGATGTAGCCGACCGCAGCGTCATATTGCCAAACCCGCTCACTATTGACTAGTCGCCTTCACAGCCTTGTCGAATACATTGAGTTAGCCGACCGCGTTCGCTGTCTGCCGAATCCCTTAGGTGGTGACTTCTCCCGAATCTGCACCGCACTGGCCCGCTTGTTATAATGCGAAAATTATGTGTTAACAAGTATGATGGGCGAGTTGAATTTCTTCCTCGGGTTGCAAATTAAGCAAACCCGGGACGGGACGTTTGTACATCAAGGCAAATACACAAAAGACATCCTGAAGAAATTCGACATGGGCGAGGCCAAGCCTCTCACAACGCCCATGCCGATGACTGCGGCGATGGACGCTGACCAAGACGGAGAGCCGGTTGACCAGAAGGAGTACAGGAGCATGATTGGCTCGCTCCTGTACCTGACGGCGACGAGGCCAGATATACGGTTTGCTGTGTGTCTGTGCGCTCGTTTTCAGGCTTCCCCTCGGACTTCCCACAAGCAAGCGGTTAAGCGCATCATGAGGTATCTTCGATACACTCCTGAGTTCGGACTTTGGTATTCTTCCTCTTCGAACCTCTCGCTTTGTGGTTATTCCGATGCGGATTTTGCCAGCTGTCGGCTTGAGCGCAAGTCTACTTCTGGGACTTGTCAGTTTCTTGGTTCTTCCTTGGTATCATGGTCTTCTCGCAAGCAGTCGAACGTAGCCCAGTCTACTACAGAAGCTGAATATGTTGCCGCTGCCTCTTGTGCTTCACAGCTTTTATGGATGGTTGCTACATTGCGTGATTTTGGTCTAGTTTTCAGTCGGGTCCCTTTGCTTTGCGATAGCACTTCTACCATTAGTGTAGCAAAGAACCCTGTTCTCCACTCTAAGACCAAACACATCGATGTTCGCTTTCACTTTCTTCGCGATCACTACGAGAAAGGCGATATTGATCTTAGGCATGTAGACACCCATAACCAGGTTGCGGATATTTTCACCAAGCCTCTGGATCTCTCAACTTTTGCTAGGTTGAGAGGTGAGCTTGGTGTGTGTTTCCCCTTCTAGATGGGGGAAGCATTTTGTTTATGTACCGTAGACTAACTTTCTGATCCTTTTTATTTTTGGATCTTGAGTCTTTTCAGTTGTTTTTGGCTCTGATTCTGACATCATCCTGTATTCATCTTGCATTATCAAGCTTCATGTCTATATTCTTAAGAATGAATTTATGCTGTGATTAGTGTATGCTTCGATGATATATGATGATACTTGTAGCTTAGGCTCTTTTTGATCACTGATACATGTTGTGAGCTAAGCTATTTTTCGGAATAATGAACATGCTTAATGAACTTAAAATTTGATACATGTTCACCTTCGAGATTGGCAACTAGCATGTGTAGAATGTGTTGAAGTCTCTTGAGCTATCTCATATATGCTAGGTTGCTATATCTCTAGTTCTGAGTCATTCACTTGCTTGGATTGTCCATACTCTACTTAAAATGAACCAAGCCTTAGTGAATTAAAAAGATCGAGATGGGATTGCATTGTCAACACATCACGGTATCGAGACTGTTTCTCATTACACTTTGAGTAAAACTTGAGCCGTGTAGTGTAAGACCGAAACTGATGCTTTAAGCTTCTGATTGCATATGCATAGGCTTAGCACGGTTGAAAAGTTAGGCAATGACAAGCTTTCAACCTCTCGCAATCACATGCTGATTTTAAACTTGTGTTAATAACCGCTGCAAATTCTCCGATAAAATCTGAAAACACAAGTCTATGTTTCTTTCTATAGCATGATGACTGAACTTTGCTAGGGGTAGTTCACCTTGTATACATGTTTTAGCACTTGTTTGACTTCCTGTCTATACATGTTTAGTGCTACCTTAATGGTGAACCTCCTTTCAGAATGGCTTAAAACTGCTCACTTGGCTTATGCATTCATTTCTTGTATTTGGTGATCAGTTTGAGCCTTTGCTAGCACTTGTGTATGGTGCTATTTAGTCGGATCAGCACTCATTAGAGCATTTATTCACTCTTTCGAGTATATACCTGAAGCTGCTAACATGCATTTTTGACTCGTATGCATGTTTCTGACTCCGATAGGCATGATCTAGCTCCGCTTGACTTACTTGAACTTTTTTCCCTTGTTCTTTTGATTGCAAATTGCCCCCAAGGGGGAGAAAATTTTGTGGTGTCAATTTGCAATTTATGCTTCGCTTGTTGAGGGGGAGTCTTTGAGTAAGGGGGAGTTCTGCCTCTTCTTCGGTGGATGTGTTTTTTTTCATTTGATATCGATCTTTTCAGCTGGTTGTGTTGAGCCTCTGTGCCTCTATCTTGAGGGACTAGCTATCTTCATCCTTTTGTGAAGATTCTTGATTGGTATCGTGTCTACTGCTGGTTGTGTTGAGCCTCTGTGCCTCTATCTTGAGGGACTAGCAGTAGTTGCTTTCTCTTGCTGTCTTCAGTTGATATTCGAGCTTTCAGCTAGTGGTGTTGAGCCCTTTCTGCCTCTTCTTGAGGACTAGCTTATTTCTGACTTGGTTGCGTCGAGGCGTTGCCCATGTCTTTGGGAACCAAGTCTTGTGCTCTGTTTTTGATCAAGTCTTGCTCCTTGATGAGTTGTTGTTCCGATCTCTTGCTTGGTTATGTCGAACCTTTGCCCATGTCTTTGGGGACCAAGCTTTGCTTATCTTGAGTTGTTCTTCTTCGGCCTTTTCTTTGGCTTTTGGACATCTCGGATGAGTTTTTTCTCCTTCTATCTATTTCTGCTTTCTTTTATTTTTATTATGGTTACTATGAGTTGACGATGCACTCATCAAGGGGGAGATTGAGAACACAAGGTTGATATGTGCCCTTGTGGTTCCCTTCCTGAGTGATGAGTGATCGATCAACTGGCAACATGTCTCTTGGTTGTGTTGATGTGCAGGTGCGGAGCTCGGAGATAGTGGTCGAAGGTGAGGTGAAGGTCAAGCGGGACGTGTCGTGCCGACAGACCGGGAGCGGTGAAGGGCGAACGTGGAGCTTGGACTGACGGACCGGGAGACCTGAGGACCAGCTGTGGTAGCTGGCACGTGGCGTCGACAAGCAAGAAGACATGGGGATGTGCGGTGCATCGGCCGAGTCGGGAGGAAGGTGATGGCGTCGTGACACTTGGCGGGAGGCCGAGAAGGATGGCGAATGCACTATACCCGGCGTGGAGGCTGGACATGCTCTGGCATCGGTGCTGGAACTCGGGGTGTGCGAACCATATCCCGTCTACGACGCGGGTTCGGTAGCTGAGCCTCAAAAAGCTACCATCGTCGGTTTCCGAGTTTGGGCCTCAAAACTCGGGGTGGCCGGTTTCCGAGTTTGGGCCTCAAAACTCGGCATGGACGGTTTCCAGGTTTGGGCCTCAAAACCTGGGCGCGCGGGTTTCTGAGTTTGGGCCACAAAACTCAGCCGGAGGACAGGTTTCCCGGTTTCAGCCTCAAAACTGGGGGAAGGCCCAGGTTTCCCGGTTTCGGCCTCAAAACCGGGGGGAGGTCCGCAAAAAGGACGGTCGACACGTGGTGTTGTGGAGAGGCTCGCGCGGCGGCGCAGCTATCCGCAAGGAAGGCGCGGTGGTCGGCAGGGTGGCACGTGGCGGCATCCTGAGGCTTGCGTCGAGGCGAAAATAAGGGTGAGGAAGGCGCGTGGCCGTCGGATCGACATCAAGTAGAGTTGGATCGGGATACCCCTAGGGTTGGCTGTTTCGCTCACCTACCTAGGGTTAGAAGGGGATTATTGTTTAGGCTATAAATAAGAGAGGCACCCCTCCTCTCCTCTTATCCTGGCTGTCATTAGCTCTAAGCACTCTCTCTCTCTTTAGCCCCCTATTTAGGTTCTAATCATATCTGGCTGTAGAGGATCCACAGAGAAGACTAAATCATGCCTCTGTGTTTTGGGAAGTTTAGGAAGTGAGACCGTAATCTCACGTTTGTAGCGTGTGTTCGCCACACGGTTGCAATTTCCGGCTTGTGATTCGCGTTTCGTTCATGTTCTTCGCGGATTGCTTTTTCTTCTAGTTTTCCCGTTGCTTGATTTCTTGACTTGGTGCATCTTTTGCAAATCCATTTGAACCAAGTTGTTCTAGATCGTGAGGCTATTCTTTCCACAGAAGGAATTCATCTCAAACCTCACGGTCTAGGAGATCGAGCGATTTTCGTTGTGAATAACGTTTTAGCTCCCTTGTCCCGAAATTTTGTGATTCACCGATTTGGAGTTAGGTTCAAGCCATGATCTCTTAGGAGTAGCTCACTAACATCCTTGTGACTCCTCAGATCGAATCCTAGGCCCAGTGCATTTGATTCGGAGGAGATCGGGTTGAATCACTGAAGAACTATGCTGAAATCGGGGACATCGGACGCTGACACGGGAGCATCGGATGCTAGGGTTCCTAGCATCGGACGCTCCGGTGACGCGTGTCACTTTCACAGCATTTGTAGTGGCATCGGACGCGTCCGTTGTCCATCGGACGCGCCGGAGCTTTTGCATCGGACGCTGGGTGATCACTGTTCACAGCGTCCAATGGACGAACAGTAAGGTTCCCGAGACGCACTGTTTGCATCGGACGCAGTCCAGCATCCGATGCGACTGGTTTTGCACGTTTTCGTCCGCGGTTCGTTCGTGTGTTGTCGGTTTTGATTTCCGGTTTTTGCGTTGAGTTCCTAGAGTCGTGTAGTGTCCCGCTGTGCTTCTTGGAAGCATCCACCCTACATATAGGGTCGTGGACATTATTCGAGCTCTACGCTTGCTTACGGGGTAACTTCTGGGACAGTGGCCAAAAGTTTCTGAGAAGAAATTTTAAAGCTCCCATTCACCCCCCCCCTCTGGTCGCTTTTCCGGTCCTTCACATTGTTTCTGATATTCTATACTCGGTTGTTGTATGTGTGGACTTCCTGGGCACACATATGGCTAACCTGGTTTTGTTCTTAAAACTGGGTGTTACACTCTTGAATTGAACAACAGAACCTTATCCCCCGGCTTAAACTCTTTATGCTTGATTCTCTTATCATGCCATCTCTTTGTTCTCTCTTTGTAGATCTTGGCATTATTGTAAGCTTTTTCACGCCATTCTTCTAGCTTTGAGAGTTGCATCTTTCTTTTTGTCCCCGCAGCTTCAAAGTCCATGTTCCATTGTTTCATGGCCCAATGAGCTTTGAACTCAAGCTCGACAGGTAGATGACATGTTTTCCCATATACAAGCTGATAAGGTGACATGCCTATGGGTGTTTTGTATGCAGTTCGATATGCCCAGAGTGCATTAGGGAGTTTGTCCTTCCATCCCTTCCCCATTTCATCAACGGTCTTTTGTAGAATATTCTTGATTTGTTTGTTAGATGTTTCTGCTTGACCGCTAGTTTGGGGATGGTATGCTGTAGCAATGTTGTGACAAATTCCATGATCTGCCATGTACTTCCGAAAGACCTTATCTATGAAGTGTGACCCTCCATCACTTATGACCATCCGGGGTGTACCAGATCGAGGAAATATTACTTCATGGAACATTCTCTTGGCATGTTTTAAATCAGCATTTCTGCACGGTATTGCTTCTACCCATTTGGACACATAGTCTACGGCTACCAAGATATAGTCGCAATTCCCGGACATAGGAAATGGCCCAATGAAATCAATTCCCCACACATCAAAGAGTTCAATTTGAAGATTGTTTGTGAGAGGCATTGCATCTTGGGCGTTGATATTCCCATGTTTCTGGCACCTGTGGCATCTCCTAAGAAACTCCTTTGTATTTTGATACATCGCTGGCCAGAAGAAACCACTTTGCCAGATCTTAGCATGTGTCTGGAATGCTCCATAGTGTCCACCATATGGCGAGGCATGACATCTTTCCATAATTTGAGTAGCCTCAGCCATAGGAACACACCTTCTCAACAATCCATCGGCGCAGACTCGAAAAAGATATGACTCATCCCATAGGTGAAAGCGGCTCTCATGGATTAATTTTCTTTTGTTCGCACCAGGTGGGACATAGCCTTTTACTATAAAGTTCACGATGTCTGTGTACCATGGATCATAGGTTGTTACCTTGAGTAGGGTATCATCCCTTAGGTAGTCATTGATGGGCAGCTCATGTGTTTCCTTATACTGAAGCCTAGACAAGTGGTCAGCTACCGAGTTCTCTACTCCCTTTTTATCTATTATTTCTATATCAAACTCTTGGAGTAGAAGAATCCATCGGATTAACCGAGGCTTAGCATCTTTCTTCGCGAGGAGGTACTTAAGAGCTGCGTGATCAGTATAGATAATTACCTATGCCCCCACTAAGTAAGATCTAAACTTATCTATAGCAAAGACAACAGCCAACAACTCTTTTTCTGTTGTAGCATAGTTGAGCTGTGGTCCAAATAAGGTTTTGCTAGCGTAGGATATAGCATAGTGCTTCTTATCCTTGGTTTGGCCTAAAACGGCTAAAACCGCAAAGTCGCTAGCGTCACACATGATCTCGAATGGAAGCTTCCAATCAGGTGGTTGAATAATTGGAGCTGAGATGAGTGCCTTTTTAAGGATTTGAAAGGCTGCATGGCACTCATCATTAAAGATGAAAGGTGTGTCCTTAGCTAGGAGACTAGTCAAAGGTTAGTGATTTGAGAAAAGTCTTTAATGAATCGCCTATAAAATCTTGCATGTCCCAGAAAGCTTTGGATTCCCTTCACATTCGTGGGAGGTGGAAGTTGTTCGATAACTTTGATCTTTGCTTTATCCACTTCTATCCCACGTTCGGACACCCTATGTCCTAGCACTATTCCTTTCTGAACAATAAAATGGCATTTCTCCCAGTTCATGACTAAGTGCTTTTCTTCACACCGTTCTAAGACTTTATCCAAATTCTCCAAACATTCATCGAAGGTTTTTCCATAGACAGTAAAATCATCCATGAATACCTCCATTATTTTCTCGATCATGTCAGAGAAGACAGACATCATGCACTGTTGGAAAGAAGCTAGAGCATTGCACAACCCGAACGACATCTGTTGGTATGCATAAGTTCCATATGGGCATGTGAATGTAGTCTTACTTTGGTCATCAGGGTGGATTGGGATTTGATGATACCCAGAATACCCATCAAGGAAACAAAAGAAGGAATGATTCGCGAGACGTTCTTACATCTCGTCGATGAATGGTAAAGGAAAGTGGTCCTTCTTAGTGGCCTTGTTTAGTTTCCGGTAATCAATGCACATCCGCCACCCAGTGACAGTTTGTTGAGGGATGAGTTCATTCTTCTCATTCCTAATGACTGTCATACCTCCCTTCTTTGGCACTACTTGGACAGGGCTAACCCACTCACTATGTGGCACAGGATAAATAATCCCAGCGTGCAAAAGTTTGAGGACCTCTTTCTTAACAACCTCTCACATAGTGTTGTTAAGTCTCCGTTGTGGTTCCCTTGAAGGTGTGCAGTTAGGATCAGTAGGGATGCGATGAGTGCAAAGAGCAGGGCTGATGCCCTTGAGGTCTTCGAGTGAGTAGCCTATAGCGGGTTTATGTCTTTCTAAAACGGTGACAAGCTTTTGGGTTTCATCGTTTGTGAGTTTGTCACTAATGATCAGTGGAGTTTCTTGATTATTATGAAGAAAGACATATTTTAGGCCTGGAGGGAGAGGTTTTAGCTCTATTGAGGGAGGTGGAGGTTCCTCATATTTGTCTAGCTTGATAGGCTCTACTAACTCTTCCTCTTCTTGAACAAAGTGTTCATCGTCGAAGGTTGGTTGAGCCATCTCTTCCAAGGATGCCATTAAGACCTCCTCAATGGAGTCTTGCTCAGAATGGGGTTCTACCACCGTGTTTATAGAACGAGCAAGTGGAACACTTATAGTGGATTCCCCAACCTTAAAGTCCAAACATTCTTGTTGTTCCTTTTGTAAAAGCCTCATGATTGGTCTGCCAATCAGAAGAGGAATCTCCGGGGTGTCATAAATATGAAAATCCAGACAAACCCTAGAGTCATTCATAGTGATAGGAACAACTCTTAAGACCCCAAAACTTTCAAGAATAGATCCTGATGAGCTTTGTAAAAGTTTTCGTGATGGGGTTAAGGTTGCGTTGGGAAAAAGAATGTCGGCCAAAGCCTTTAAAATAAAGTTTATCCGGACAGAAGGATTATAGTAGACTGACATAGTAGCATGCCCTCTAATTTGGCACAAATGAATGATAGAAGGAGTGGTAACACGTGCTACCTCTGGAGATAACTCTACTTCATTCAACCACTCATAACTCATGACCGATGAGAGGCTTTTGATGTGTTCAGTGGAAACCGGCTCTTCATGTGGGTCAGGAGGAGTGGTATGTGCCCGAGGTCTAGCTTGGATAGGATAATTCGAGGTGTTTCCATAATCTTCAAAGATATCTTCCTCGAATTGGAAGGGAAGCTCTAAAGGTGATGATTCATCATCCTCTAGCTGGGTTTGTGTTCCCCTATTAGGAGGGTTTTCGATGACCAAATTATGAGAATGATCTATAGAAGTTTCTAATTTGGTTACTTGTGCCTCATCTATTGCTTCATCTTTTGGTTCGGGGCTGGGCTCGATTCTTCTTTGGGGAATTCATCATAAATGCCAGTGTAAGGAGTGTTTTCAAGGATTTTCTCAAGGATGGCTTTTCCTTCACTAACAGTTTTATGAGTGAATGATCCTCCCGAAGAGGTATCATGAAAAATGGCAGCTTCTTTGCTAACACCATAATGAAAATGTTGTAAAATAACGTCTTCAGGCAAAGAGAGATTTGGGCCAGTGTTGACAAGGCTCATAAATTGTTGACACTTACTAACGTCGCTACCAAGAGTAGAGTTAAACTCTGTCCCTGGAAACGGCGCCAGAAAGCTTGTTGGGCATTTTAAACGCACACAGAATAATCCGCAAGTGCATGGATACCGATGTAGCTTTCACCGAGAGTATTCCAGGGTATCGATTTCCACAGGGAACGCGAAGTGTACTAGAGGAATTAAGAACGTCCTAGGAAGAGGTTACTATATGGTGGAGAGAAATTATCTAAGGTTCTCTAAGTTGATTTTATTAATTAAGATCAGGCTCACTATACTTCACCTACTTCGGAGCAACAGTACTTTTCCGGTTCTCGAAAAAGACTGGGAAAAGGGTAATTGGGAGAAGGTTGCCAAAAAGCTCTACGAAACACCAACCCTAACGTGGTGGATTATAACAATCTACAAAGCTATCACCCCTGTAGCTACCACAACTAACCGGAGGATTGGGCGCAAACTCAGGTAAACACTAGTCTAGACACCGCGTCTACACTAATGATAAATACTCTAATCCAGATCTAAAGACTAGAGCATTCAATACGAACAGAGATCCAGTAAATGAAATAAAGTAAGAACTAAACTTAATTAAATGAAGAACTTAGAGATAATAAATGAAGAACGCAGAGATTGCTAAAGACAAACTAGATCCTGCAGTAGTACAATGTTGAGGAAGATCCGCCAGATCCGGCTCCTCAGCTTTCTCCTTTCTCTCTCTCTAGATTACAACTAGATGATGAACTAGAACTAGATATAGAACTAGAAGATGAACTAGAACTAGAATATGAACTAGAACTAGAAATAGACGATCAACTAGAGGGATCTCTACTTCTACTTTGAGGGAGTTGAAACCCTAATTTCTGGAGTTGATGTAGCTAATGAAGATGGAGATGGTCTTGGGGCGCCCTGGGGTCTCCTTATATAGTCCTGGATGGAGTAGGGGGCAAGGAATTGCCACTTCATCGATCCGCGTCACATTTATCGCCCACCGTCGGATCCTTTCATCGAATTTTATAGACCATGGGATCAAACCGACCTTGTACGGACGTGAGGATTCTTGGGGATCTCGGGAGAATATTCCTTGACGATGCTGCGCAGAAAACCGGGCAAGAACTGGACGTTTCGCCCTCGAACCGGAGCTAAACCGTTGAAACCGGGTGCTGTCTGCGTTATCTGGAAGATCTGGGCAGTTGAACCGGCTGGTTCGGCCGGCCCAACTGCTCCCTGGGCGGGCGGACCACGCCACCGCCATTGGCTTCCAACCGGGAAGCACCACCTGTCCAGACCACTGGGCCGAACCGAGCAGATTCCCGCCCGAGCGTCTGGCGTTTGCGCCAGAGTGCTCCCCCACCAGTGCCACGTGTCGACATCCTGTTGGCTGGGCGTACGGGTGAAGACGTTCCCGCCCATCGTGCATAGGTGCGCGCGCACGTCCCTCATCTGGCCACGTGTCGCCGCCTGATTAGCCACCTCCTGTGCATGCCGACCGACAGGGGGACAACTCCTGCTGCTGTTTACCGGTTGACTCAGCACTCCTTTTTAATTTGGGAATTTTATATCTTTTTATTTCTTGCTCCAAAAATAGCAAATAATATATCCATTTTGATCAGCGCGACGAGCTCTATGCAATGGTGTAGTCCAATTCGCCATCTGAGATAGTTTTATTCGGTGAAAAATTCAATATCCTGCAAAACAGTGGAGATCACCAAAACTTGTGGAACTCGTTAAAATAAACCCTACAACTATGCTTTATGTTTCATTTCATGTTAATTCATGCATTAGTTGATGGTAATTATGAGCATTAGTGAGCATTAATAAGTTCCCCCAAGCTGAACCTTTGCTAGTCCCGAGCAAAGCCAATCTCAACAATAGATCAGGAGTTGCTGCAATATCTTCACTTCCAACAAGTACACATGTATTCAAACAAAAGTTCTTATATGGAATAGAAAAAAGTACCGTATTATTCATCATGGGGCATAGTACTTTACCTTGAATTATGAGTAATTGAAAGATAGAACGATCAAAACAAGCACCATGTCTCTAGCTCTTTCATTTCACTATTATTCTGGAGTTTTATGAATTTTCAAAAGTTTAAGAACATATGTTGCCAAATTAAACAAAGGATCCAAAGAGAAAGTCAACTATACCATTGAATCGAGAAGTGCATGTGTATGAAAAATGGAGTCGGATGCTCTTTTGAAATATATCACTCTCTTTTGTTTATCAGACACACATGGCTATCAGGCTAATTCTACTGGCGGGCACATGCCCATTTTTTGTCTGATATTCATTTTTTTCTCTTTTTTTCGAGGTTCCGGACACTTGTCCCTTTTTATTTCCTCGGGATCTATCTTTTTGAGGTTTCCGGCACTTGCCCCTTTTTATTTGCTCGGATTTTTTTCTCTATTTTTTTAATAGCCACATGCTTCCAATAAATTTTTGAGAGAATAACAATAGATAATTGTGAGCATTCATGCGAAAGATAGATGAAATGTGTATGTGATCTCAATTCAATAGTACGATAACTTCTCGTAGGGTCGACAAAGCTTAATTTAACTCAATGCAATTATTAGTCATATTAATATTAAAAATTCTCTGGAACTCTATTGTTGTTTTAGAATAAGATAATAGCAGCTCGGATCATCACATGTCATATCTGTCAATTACCTAGACTCTAGATCAAGCATTTGATACCCATGCATTTAATTTCATTTTTAAGCATCATTATTAATCAGGAGAACTCATGCTTTGAAGGCTAGGTACTTGAAGGAAATTAGATGGAGCAACTATTCATCATTTTCATGTAAAAGATTTGAGAGAGAGTTCTTCTTTTATTATTAACTTCTTAAAACAAACTAAGCAAACTTAACACACTATTTATTTAACCTAACACACTTATTATAAATAACTAAGATAGTGAATTAGACATACCTGGATCACGAAGATAACGGGGGTGCGTCTCCCCCAAGCCGGTTCCCTTAATAGCGTTGAGCCCTCATGTGCCCATATATTTTTTTTCTTTTTAATTAATGGTGAGCCTTCATGTGCCCATATTTTTTTTATTTTTATACATAGAAAGAAAAAACTTAAGAGGATAAAGATACTTACCTGGATACATGGGGGTGCTTTCCCCCAAGCTGAATGTTGACATAGTCGTTCGATCTTGCAATGTAGCGGACTGGCAGTGAAAATGTTCTTCCTCTATTGGAGCATTGATTGACGTTGATGGTTGTTGAAATAGTGCTCCAACAGTGGATGGGACATCCACTTGCTCGTCACCTTTTCTTGGTCATTCAATCCTGTGAAACTCAAATAGATAACAAAACTTGTGGATCAGATTAAGCATTAGTGGTTGGCCACTTAAGCCTCAGTTGTCCAGAGTTTCAGTAAGATCTCTTTCTCAATATTTTTGCATTTTTATTTTTATGATGCAATGACAGTCTCACAAAATGAATGCATTTTTATTTTTATTTTTATGCCACCACGGTGAATATCCCTACGGGTTTTTACACAGCATAGAATTGTTCACATGGGACTTTAGGTTTTATGATGAAATGCAATAAGTAAAATATTTTTATTTTATTTTTTATGCAATGTTAATGCAGAAAGGTAAACATGCTATAGAGAAATGATTATGCAAATGATAGAAAGTAAACATGCAAAAAGAGAAATTAATGCAGAAAAGATAAATATGGATAACTACCGATTTTACCTTTCGGCGAGGGTTCAATGTTTTAAGTCCTCTGAACAGGACTTCTCACCATGTTCATTCCCGAGGTGCATCATTTGATCTTGATATGTAGACCTTGATAACTATACCTCTTGATATGGTGTCACCCATGTTCTTCGTTCGCCCAATAATTTGAAGTTAAGCATTAGTTCTAGAAGCTGGCAGCATCTTGCTCAGTGTGCAAGTTCTTGTTGAAGGATCGAGAAAGCACTAACAAGGCGACCAGAGGGGGGGTGAATGGGAGCCAATCAAATTTCTTTCTAAACTTTGGCCAAGTGTCCCAAATTCAACCCCAAGAAGCACGGACCCAAAGCGTGATGCTCACGACCCTTGGAAGAGGGTGGATGATCCCTAGGATCACAGCGGAGCACCACCAAACACAAGCGAGGCAAACACCAAAAGCTTCGGCTCAAGTTTCCCTTGAGAAAACCGACTCCCGAACGTAGATCGGAGGCTACGTCGAGAAATCTCCAAATACCTATGCAAACAAGTTGCAAAGATACCTAGAAATGTTTCTTGGTTAATTCTAGGAAGAAACGAAAAGTCCGAAAACCAATCGAGCAAGTCGGGAGAGCAAACGCACTAAGCCGGGGCACTCAGCTGGATCCCGGACTGTCCGGACCTGGAGTCCCGGACTGTCCGCCCAAGGCCGGACTGTCCGCGCTTGGGTGGCGGACTGTCCGCCGGCAGAAAAAGCAAAACAGCAACCTTGCTGAAAGCTCCCTGGACGGTTCCCGGACTGTCCGCGAAGTGGAACTGCGGACTGTCCGCCGGTCAAAAAGCACAGCTCCAACAGCGCGGAGTCAGGCCACTGGTCCGGCCGACCCCGACGCGCGGACTGTCCGCGGTCCCAGGCGCGGACTGTCCGCGGTCCTGCAGAGAGGGCGATTTTGATCGCCTCTCTCCCAAATCTCTCCAAATCCGATCCAAATTAAAATCCCAAGTTCCCAAACTTGGAGAAGATGATCACAGGGTAGTTAGGAGACTATCCCCAAGAAATCATCCGCTCAAATCGACTAAATTAACGGGAAATCAAAAGGGAAGGTGGATGAACCGGAAAGCGCCACGAAAACGAAATCGACCCGATCTATTCGATCATGAGGAGTTAGATGAATTCCTTTGGTCGAAATGACCTCCTCAATGATACGAACAAATTGGTTCAAACGGATTTCGCAAAGACGCACTGGAGAGGGAGATCGAGTGACGGGAAAATCGTGGAGAAACGAAGAACGCGAAGAACAACGACGAACTCGAATCAAAACACGAATCGACACACGATCTGCACAGCAAAGGTGAGGATACGGCCTCACTTCCTCAAATCAACAGTACACAGAGGTGAGTCTCTCTGCGGATCTCAGCTAGCTATAGCAGGGGATGGGAGAGCAGGAAACCCTAAGTGCGAAAGAGCAAATGACTGAGATAAGGGAGGAGGGTGTCTCCCCTGACTACTTATCCTATTCTAGACTAAGTCTATTTCCTACTCTACCCCTCTCTATTCTAATTACAGAGCGAACCAGCTAAACCCTAGGGTTATTCTGGACCAACTCAAGTGGTAGGTAGATCCGACGGCCAGGCCCGCACAAGTCGTCCGCGTTGCCTCCACGCAACCTTCCGATTGCCGCCACGTGCCGCCCTCGCTCTGTACCCCCAGTTTTGTGGCCCAAACCGGGAAACCAGCCTTTTCCAGCAACCCCCGGTTTTGAGGCCCAAACCGGGAAACCAGCCCACCAGCGTCTGAGTTTTGAGGCCAAACTCAGCAAACCATCTGTGCCCAGGTTTTGAGGCCCAAACCTAGAAACTGTCCTCAGCCCGAGTTTTGTGGCCAAACTCGGAAACCCTCAGCACCCAGGTTTTGAGGCCCAAACCTGGAAACCGTCCATCCGATGGTTTTTCCCTGGCTCTACCACCAAACCGAAGCTGTAGAGGGGATGCACCGCCCGTGCACCCCGTCCACCGACACGTGTCCCCAGGTCCTCGACCTGAGCAACACCGTGCCCCGCAAGTCTCCGCTCGTCGCTGTCCCAGGCTGCCAGCCACCACAGCTGATCCTCAGGCACTCCGGTCCCTCAGTCCAAGCCTCACGTCCGCCCTTCACTGCTCGATCCATCGGCATGGCACGTCCGCCGCACGGCACGCCCATCCTTCATCGCACCCAGTCCATCGGCACGGCACGTCTCAACTTGACCTTCACCTTGCCCTCGATCACTGTCTCCGTGCTCGACACCTGCACAACACAAGCCAAAGAACATGCGATCAAACCCGTTGACAATCACTCATCACTCAGAGACTCGGCATACACCCATGTATCTGCAATCTCCCCCTTGATGAGTGCATTGTCAACTACTCACACAAATCATAATGAAAGAAAGAAGAAGGAAGAAGGAGAAGAAGAGAACTCGACCAAATGACCCAAAAGCATAGCAAAGCCGAAGAAGGTCAAGTGGAAGAAGCAAAAACTTGGTCCCCAAAGACATGGGCAACGGCTCGACGCAACCAGGCAAAGCAAAGCTAGCCCTCAAGAAGAGGTAGAACAGGCTCAACACCGCTAGCAAAATACCAATTGAAAATCAGAGCTAAAAATGGCAAAATGCTAGTCCCTCAAGATAGAGGCATAGAGGCTCAACACAACTAGCACGAAAACCACTCCGAACCAATTGAAAAACAACCGAAAGGTCTCCAAACCAATCAAAATCAACCTCGACGCCAAATGAGGAAAATGTTTGCTAGTCCCTCAAGACAGAGGCAACGGCTCAACACAACTAGCAAAACCCCCCTCGACAAGTGCAAGCAACCAGGGACTCCCCCTTAGGTCCAACAAGAGAAGAGCATAAAGATTTGAAAAACTCCCCCTTAGCAAAAGCTCCCCCTTAGTTGAACGCCAGGAGACATATGATTTGCAAAAACTCTCCCCCTTAGTTGAAAATGCACTTATCAAGCACAAACTCTTCCCTTGAGCCAACACAACTCCTCCTTCCAAAATGCATATGAAGTCAGAAATGCAAGTTAGAAGCTTCAGGCATATAATCAAAAGAGTGCAAAAATGCTTTAATCGGTATAGTTCCAATGGCACAACTAAGCACTCTAATAGCGAAGGCTCAAACTGATCACACATACGAAGTATGAAGCAGATGAGCAAGTGAGCAGTTTTTAGCCAAAAAGATAGTCACCATCAAAATAGCACTACACATGTATAGAGAGGAATCCAGACAAGTGCTAAACATGTATACAAGGTGAACTACCCCTAGCAAAGTTCAATCATCATGCCGAGGAATGAAGCATATACTTGTGATTTCAGTTTTATATCAGAGTTGCAGCGGTAAAGAATTCACAAGTTCAATTATTTAGCATGTGATTGCGAGAGGTTGAAAGCTTGTCTTTGCCTAACTTTTCAACCGAGCGAAGCCTATGCCGAAGCAATCAGAAGCTTAAAGCTACGATTTCGGTCATACACTACACGGCTCAAGTTTAACTCAAAGTGCAATGAGAAACAGTCTCGATACCGTGAGGTGTTAACAAGCAATCCCATCTTGATCTTTTCAATTCACTAAAGCTTGGTTCAAAATTTTAAACATGATATGAACAGACCAAGCAAGTGAATGACTCAGAACTAGGGACATAGCAACCTAGCATATATGAAAAGCAGGAAAGGACTCAACACACCCTACACATGCTAGTTGCATATCTCAATGGTGAACATTTTCAGATTTATATACACTAAGCAAATTCACCATTCCGAAATAGCTCAGCTCATAACATGTATTAGTGATCAGAAGGAGCATAAGCTACAAGTATCAATATAAGCACTGGAGCATACTAAACAGAGCATAGTTACATTCTAGTGATTATAGACATGAAGCTCAGAATGTAAATGCGTATGCTAAAAATGCGAGAGAAAAGAAGATCAAAATAAAAGAGTCAGTCTAGTTTACAACTCAAAATGCTTCCCCCATCTAAAAGGGGAAACACACACCAAGCTCACCCCTCAACCTATTAAAGGTTGATTCGTCTAAAGGCTTGGTGAAAATATCAGCCAGTTGGTGATGAGTATCGACATGGCGAAGGTCGATATCACCCTTCTCCTGGTGGTCTCGCAAGAAATGAAAGCGCACATCAATGTGTTTGGTTTTTGAGTGAAGCACGGGGTTCTTAGCAACGCTAATAGCACTCGTGCTGTCACAAAGCAAAGGCACTCGAGAAAAACTCAAACCAAAATCACGCAAAGTGGCCATCATCCAGAGTAACTGGGAACAGCAGCTAGCCGCAGCAACATACTCAGCCTCCGTGGTAGACTGGGCGACACTAGACTGCTTGCGAGAAGACCACGAAACAAGAGAAGATCCAACAAATTGGCAAGTCCCAGAAGTGGACTTGCGCTCAATGCAACAACCAGCAAAATCGGCATCGGAATAACCACAAAGCGAGAGGGTGGAGGAAGCAGAATACCAAATCCCGAACTCAGGTGTGAAACGAAGGTACCTGAAGATGCGCTTCACCGCCTGACGGTGAGAAATGTGCGGCGACGCCTGAAAGCGCGCGCACAAACACACCGCGAACTGAATGTCCGGGCGTGTCGCCGTCAGGTAGAGTAGCGACCCGATCATGCTGTGGTACTCCTTCGGGTCCACTGCTTCTCCATCCACATCTGCATCCAGGGCAGTCGTCGTCGACAAGGGTGTTGGAAGAGGCTTGGCCTCACCCATATCGAAACGCTTCAGCAAGTCCTTCGTGTACTTGCCCTGGTGCACAAACGTCCCCTCCCGGGATTGCTTAATTTGCAACCCGAGAAAGAATGTCAGCTCGCCCATCATGCTCATCTCGAACTCCCTGCTCATAGTATCTGCAAACTTGGCAACCAAGGCGTGAGAAGAACCACCGAAAATGATATCATCCACGTAAATCTGGACCAAGAGCGTGTCTTTGCCTTGCCGGAGGAGAAAGAGCGTCTTATCAACACATCCCATTTTAAAACCCTTAGCAATCAAAAAGGTTTTCAACCTATCATACCAGGCTCTAGGGGCTTGTTTCAAACCATATAAAGCTTTGTGAAGTTTAAAGACATGGTTTGGAAACTTGGGATTTTCAAAACCGGGGGGTTGCTCAACATAAACCTCCTCCTCTATGTAGCCGTTTAAGAAGGCACTCTTGACATCCATTTGAAAAAGTTTGAAACCTTTGGATGCAGCAAAAGCCAAGAGTATCCTAATAGCCTCCAAACGAGCTACAGGAGCAAACGTTTCCTCATACTCTATCCCCTCCTTCTGACAATAGCCTTTCGCTACAAGCCGGGCCTTGTTTCTAACAACGTGGCCATCCTCTCCTTGCTTGTTTTTGAAAACCCATTTTGTCCCAATAGGCTTACAGTCAGGTGGAGGTGGAACTAGAACCCAAACCCGATTTCGCTCAAAGTTTTCTAACTCCTCATGCATGGCATTGACCCAATCCGGATCCGTCAATGCGTGTCCAACATCTCGGGGCTCAAAATTAGCAACAAAAGCAGAATGAGAGAAGTGAGAGATGTGCTGTGACCTGGAGCGAGTGACTCGCTCGCCGATGTCGCCGATCATCTGCTGAGGAGGGTGCTGGCGCTGGATGTGTCGTGGCGCCTCTCGGGAAGAAGTGACCTCCCCCTCAACAGCAGCTGGTTCCACCCCGGGTACAAAAGGTACCACACGAGGTGGAGGATCCCACGGCCCCCAGGAAGAAGAGGTGTCAGGGCCGTGAGTCGTCGTCGAGGCCGCTCTTTGCGGTGCGGCAGGTGGAGGGGGTGCTGGATCATCCATACCTTCAACACCCTCGTCCTCGTCATCAAAAAGAGGCTCTCCAACCTCATGATCACCTGCACGCTCAAAACGAGAAGAAGGAGAAACAAGAGTCTCGTCGAAGGTGACATCTGATGTCTCCATGACTCGGTTAGTATCAAGGTTAAGTACACGATATGCTCTAGTATGAGTGCCATAACCCAAAAATACCCCGTCAGAAGATCGAGACTCAAACTTGTCCAGGTTGCCCTTTTTCAAAATAAAACAGTGGCAACCGAAGACTCTAAAATAACTCACCTTGGGCTGGCGACCAAAACGCAACTCATAAGAAGTCTTCTTCAAAAAGGCTCTCAGAAAAATGCGATTTGAAATGTAGCATGCAGTGTTCATAGCTTCGGCCCAATAGCGCCTGGGAGTCCTATGCTCATCGAGCATCGTCCTGGCCATCTCGACAAGGGTCCGATTCTTCCTCTCTACAACACCATTTTGGGGCGGTGTGTAGGGGGAAGAAAACTGATGCTCCAAACCAAGGCGGTTACAAAACTTCTCGAAATCCGAATTCTTGAATTCGGAACCATTATCACTTCTAATAGCTCGCATCGAGTTCAAAGGGAACTCGTTCTGAAGACGCAAAATCAGATTGCGAGCAAAGGAGAAAGTCTCGGTCTTCTCAGCTAAAAAGAAGACCCACGAATATCTCGAAAAGTCGTCGACAACAACCAAAACATACCATTTGCCACCAACCGAGCTCACCCGAGCCGGACCAACAAGGTCCATGTGTAAAAGCTCTCCGGGGTGTGAGGTCATGACCTTAGTCACCGGATGGTGGGGAGCGGCAACCATCTTCCCATGTCTGCAAGAGTGGCACACTAGATCCTTCTCCATCGAAAGCTTGGGCAATCCTCGGATTAGGCCAAGTGAGCTAAGTCTTGCAAGCAAGTCGAAGCTTAAATGACCGAGCCTCCTATGCCACTTCCAAAGATCGGAGGAAGAAGGACTAGCCAAAAGGCAGCGAGAAGATCCAAACGACTCCGAGAAATTCGCTCGAAAGACTTTCCCAAAGGGCGAAATTAGACATACAAGATCGCCCTGAGGATCTAAGATGCGACTAAGGTTCGGTTTAAAACGAATCTCATAGTCATCATCAAAAAGTTGCGAAACAGAAAGCAAGTTAAAATGCAGGTTAGAGACAAGAGCAACATCGCGCAACACAAAGTGCTCATTAACCCGCACCGATCCGCGAGACAACACCTTACCTTTACTATTGTCGCCGAAGGTTATGTACTCCTTTCCGGCGACCGGGCTAAGGCTGGAGAACCACTTGGCGTTTCCGGTCATGTGCCTCGAACAACCGGAATCCACCAACCAAATGTCCTCCAACCGTCTTACCTACATCAATAAAAAGACATAGGGTGAGCATACGGTCCAACACTGGGGTTAGTGAAGTAGGAAGAATACCAGTGTTGGGCCGGCTGCTCAAAAGAACGGTTAGCAGAAAAACCATTCCTAGCACGTCTACGGGGGAAGCGATCACCACGCTGAGGAAAACGTGGTCCGCTAGAGAAGGAGCGCTCACCGCGATACTCAAAACGCGGTGGGGGAAAGCGCTCAACTATAAAGCCACCGCCACGGGGTCCATAGCCTGCAACTGCAGGCTCCCGCCGGGCACGCTCTCTACGAGGCCTAGGCCGAGCAACTTGAGGCACTGCGCCTCTAGGCCTAGCATCTCTCCTCGGAGCTCTCTGCTGCCTAGGCCTGGAAACTTGAGGTTCTGGACCTCTAGGCCTAGCAGTACGTCTCGGTGCTCTCCTCTGAACATTCGGCGCATGTACATCATGGAAAGGATGGTACATGTCCGGGTTGTTCATCTCCCGAGCACGGCGCACCTCTCTCTTGCGCCTAAAGCAGAACTCACTCAAGTGACCATCCCTCCCACAGAAGTCACACTGGTACCTCACCGCACGCACAGGGGGTTGTTGGTACGCAGGACTGTGGGTATGGGTCACTTTGCCCTTCTGTGGCAAGCACTCCTGCTGGATGGGTGGCATTGTGTCCAGCTTGTTCTTGAGGTGGTTTGGCTTGGGTGCCCATACTTGGTTCTTGGGTGGAGCTCTCGGGGGTTCCTCAAACACCCCATCCTTGGTGGTAGGCCTGGCAAGCTCTTTGGGGGGAAGCTTGGTCAGTTTGGGAGTAGTGGTGGAGTTGGGCTTCTCACTCGGGTTCAGACCACTAGACTCACCAATCTTCCCAAAAGCGGAAAGATCAACCCCTGGAGCAAAACCTACACCTGGACCTCCAGCAGCTCGCTTGAATTGGGAGATCATCATCCCGAGCTGCGGCTCCCCACAAGATACCCATGACAAGATGGTCCGAAGGTATGTGTTTTCTTCCTCGGTTTGCATCTTGTCATGCTTCACATTTGCAATCTGCATCTCCAAGCCCTCACACAAAGCACACCTCATGACACAAGTGCTATCTGAGCTGGCCTTCTCAAGAGACTCGATCTTGGCATTCTTCTCTGCCAACTCAGATTGCAAGACAGGACACGTCTTGCACGCACCCAACAAAGAAGGTCTAGCCTTCAGCTCATCCAGCTCTCCTACCAACGCAGCATACTTGCCTCGCAAAGTGAGAAGGTCAGTCATGTGCGTGGTGCACGACTCGCACTCAACCTCCTCTGACACAACCACGGTGGACCGAGCGAACTCAAGCTCCCTCACCGTGTCCTCCCACTTCTGCCTAAACTCCTTGCGCTCTCTAGCAGCACGCCTAAGCAGTTTATCTTGGCTAAGGAGGGCAGCAGTAAGCTTCTCAACCTCGGAAGAAAGCTCGTCGTAGGTGAGAGATACCTGGGAGGTGTCGTCATCATCGTCGTTCCGAGGCGTGTGCTCCAGCTCGCCTCCGACCTCATCTCCGAGCGCCATGGTGCAGAAGCCTCCGTCGTTGGCGAAGAAGCATAGACCGTTGAACTTGTCCTCGATCTTTTTCTTCTTCTCGGACTCGTCATCGCTTGAGCAAGCGGAGTCGTCATCCGAGCCGTCGACGTTGCTGAGCGTGGCGAAGAACGCACGCTGCTCAGCTTGGGCCTTCTCCAAGTACTTCTTCTTGATGTACTCTTTGTCGAAGCCGCCCCGCTTCTTGTGCCTTGGGGGAACATGCTTCTCCTTGTGCTTGGAGTCGTACTTGCGCCCATGATCGCCCTTCCCCGAGTGCTTGTTCTTCTTGGGGCAGTTGGCGATGAAATGGTCGGGGTCGCCGCACTCGTAGCAGCCCGAGCGTCCTCCTCCGCGACGACGGTTCATGCGGTTGTTGTGGAACCGCGAGAACCGGTTGGCAAGCAAAGCCAACTCGTCGTCTCCCAAAGACTCCAGCTGGTCCTCTGTGACAGAAAAGAGAGACGAAAGCGCAAAACCAGCAGAGGGGTTAGCAGAAGAGCCAGAAACCAAGGCCATGGACGGGCGAGAAGGATTTTCATAAGAAGCCCTCGCCATGGCGTCAATCTCACTGGACTTGAGCTTACTGAAGAGCTCGTCGCACGTGAGGGTCTCATAGTTAGGCGATTCGATGATCGCCTGAACCTTGGAATCCCACACCGACCGATCAAGAGTATGCAAAAGCTTCAAAGCTCTCTCATGATCGTCGAAAGGCAACTGCTCCTTGTTAGCCCTCATTCTGTTGACAATCACCTGAAAGCGAGCGAATAAACTCTCTATGCTCTCGCCAGGCTGATGTCGAAAGTTCTCATACTCTCTCTTGTACGACTCGTAGAGTCGGGTTTTGACTTGAGAGGTGCCCTCATGAAAGCGCATGAGGGTGGCCCAAATCTCCCGAGCCGTAGAGAGGTGAGAAACACGATCAAACTCTCCAGCGCTCAAACACGAAAAGAGAGCATTACGGGCTCGGCTATTGGCATCGTGCTCATCGATCTGATGCTGAGTCACACGAGCAGCCAAGACCACGTAATCAACAGAGTTGCAAATATCCCAGATGGAAGCACCCAAACTCTGCAGATAGGCCGACATGCGTATCTTCCAATACGCATAGTTCGTCCCATCGAAGAACGGTGGTTTGCCCATGCCGCGATCCATGTCACCTTCGGTGGATCTGGAACCGGCTAAGGTGGAAGATCCTTAACCTGCTCCGATACCAATTGAAGGATCGAGAAAGCACTAACAAGGCGACCAGAGGGGGGGGTGAATGGGAGCCAATCAAATTTCTTTCTAAACTTTGGTCAAGTGTCCCAAATTCAACCCCAAGAAGCACGGACCCAAAGCGTGATGCTCACGACCCTTGGAAGAGGGTGGATGATCCCTAGGATCACAGCGGAGCACCACCAAACACAAGCGAGGCAAACACCAAAAGCTTCGGCTCAAGTTTCCCTTGAGAAAACCGACTCCCGAACGTAGATCGGAGGCTACGTCGAGAAATCTCCAAATACCTATGCAAACAAGTTGCAAAGATACCTAGAAATGTTTCTTGGTTAACTCTAGGAAGAAACGAGAAGTCCGAAAACCAATCGAGCAAGCCGGGAGAGCAAACGCACTAAGCCGGGGCACTCAGCTGGATCCCGGACTGTCCGGACCTGGAGTCCCGGACTGTCCGCCCAAGGCCGGACTGTCCGCGCTTGGGTGGCGGACTGTCCGCCCGCAGAAAAAGCAAAACAGCAACCTTGCTGAAAGCTCCCTGGACGGTTCCCAGACTGTCCGCGAAGTTGAACTGCGGACTGTCCACCGGTCAAAAAGCACAGCTCCAACAGCGCGGAGTCCGGCCACTGGTCCGGCCGACCCCGACGCGCGGACTGTCCGCGGTCCCAGGCGCGGACTGTCCGCGGTCCTGCAGAGAGGGCGATTTTGATCGCCTCTCTCCCAAATCTCTCCAAATCCGATCCAAATTAAAATCCCAAGTTCCCAAACTTGGAGAAGATGATCACAGGGTAGTTAGGAGACTATCCCCAAGAAATCATCCGCTCAAATCGACTAAATCAACGGGAAATCAAAAGGGAAGGTGGATGAACCGGAAAGCGCCACGAAAACGAAATCGACCCGATCTATTCGATCATGAGGAGTTAGATGAATTCCTTTGGTCGAAATGACCTCCTCAATGATACGAACAAATTGGTTCAAACGGATTTCGCAAAGACGCACTGGAGAGGGAGATCGAGTGACGGGAAAATCGTGGAGAAACGAAGAACGCGAAGAACAACGACGAACTCGAATCAAAACACGAATCGACACACGATCTGCACAGCAAAGGTGAGGATACGGCCTCACTTCCTCAAATCAACAGTACACAGAGGTGAGTCTCTCTACGGATCTCAGCTAGCTACAGCAGGGGATGGGAGAGCAGGAAACCCTAAGTGCGAAAGAGCAAATGACTGAGATAAGGGAGGAGGGTGTCTCCCCTGACTACTTATCCTATTCTAGACTAAGTCTATTTCCTACTCTACCCCTCTCTATTCTAATTACAGAGCGAACCAGCTAAACCCTAGGGTTATTCTGGACCAACTCAAGTGGTAGGTAGATCCGACGGCCACGCCCGCACAAGTCATCCGCGTTGCCTCCACGCAACCTTCCGATTGCCGCCACGTGCCGCCCTCGCTCTGTACCCCCGGTTTTGTGGCCCAAACCGGGAAACCAGCCTTTTCCAGCAACCCCCGGTTTTGAGGCCCAAACCGGGAAACCAGCCCACCAGCGTCTGAGTTTTGAGGCCAAACTCAGCAAACCATCCGTGCCCAGGTTTTGAGGCCCAAACCTGGAAACCGTCCTCAGCCCGAGTTTTGTGGCCAAACTCGGAAACCCTCAGCACCCAGGTTTTGAGGCCCAAACCTGGAAACCGTCCATCCGATGGTTTTTCCCTGGCTCTACCACCAAACCGAAGCTGTAGAGGGGATGCACCGCCCGTGCACCCCGTCCACCGACACGTGTCCCCAGGTCCTCGACCTGAGCAACACCGTGCCCCGCATGTCTCCGCTCGTCGCTGTCCCAGGCTGCCAGCCACCACAGCTGATCCTCAGGCACTCCGGTCCCTCAGTCCAAGCCTCACGTCCGCCCTTCACTGCTCGATCCATTGGCATGGCACGTCCGCCGCACGGCACGCCCATCCTTCATCGCACCCAGTCCATCGGCACGACACGTCTCAAC
Organism: Coix lacryma-jobi var. lacryma-jobi; assembly: GCA_009763385.1. NCBI lineage: Eukaryota > Viridiplantae > Streptophyta > Magnoliopsida > Poales > Poaceae > Coix > Coix lacryma-jobi. The sequence continues at coordinate 43,317,814 of CM019824.1, read as the reverse complement.
TTGACCTTCACCTTGCCCTCGATCACTGTCTCCGTGCTCGACACCTGCACAACACAAGCCAAAGAACATGCGATCAAACCCGTTGACAATCACTCATCACTCAGAGACTCGGCATACACCCATGTATCCGCACTTGTAGATCCAGGACCTTCACTCTATAGAATTTGGGAGTTGACAAACTCCTCCATGTTTTGCTCAAGAGTGTATCCTGCTCATAAAGACAAGGTAGAGATCAAGTGCATGGGCTCTGTTGGTGGAAAAACACCAACAGAACCAAAAGTTTTATTCATTCCTCTCTAACCTTAGGCACATTGCACAAGATAAACTTGTTTATGCATTCTATTCAATCTTAACATGAGTGATCGGATCCAAAGATGAGCATGAAAGTAGCATCTTAAAATATTTAACAAATCAGATTGCTTAACCCAATGAAAGATAAACTATGCATAATGTGTCGATCTTTTCATGATTGTGATATATCATCTTCCAAAGATTAGATGCAAAACATTTTAGCACATTGGTTAAGATAGTGAGATTCAAGAGAGTAAAGCTCGGAACAAAGAGTAAAGAACTGAACATGTTGAGTTGTTTAGGTTTGATTTAGTGAAGTGCAACTTAAACATGTTTCGTTCTTTATGTATGTGCATACCAGAACCAAAGAGAAGCTTTTAAAATGATGGTCACTTACCTTGAAATGTTACCTTTATCATTGAAGAGTGATGTGTCGAACCACCTTGTGGAGGCTTCTCTTATCTGGTTGGTTGTTCTTGAATAACTTGTCTTCTCTTGCTTATCTCATAATGAGACTGAGTGATGGGAGCTTGAGAGGAGGAAGGTATAGTAGGATCATCTTTAGAGGGATCAACCTTCGTTCTCTATGTGTCAACCTATCAGTGAAGGTGTGTTGTTCCACCCATGATGGTCTTTATCTTCTAGTGACCCAGCTCAGACTTGTTCACCTACTTCCATGGAGTGAGTGCTTTGATTGTAGGTATTGTTTTGTGGCACTCATCTTCTGTCTTGTTCTATGAATCTCACTTCTCCATGATCAGTGAGTTGTGTCTCCCTTGCATAAGTTGTTGAAGTTCATGTGTCTCTTCATCTCTAGTGTGAGTTCATCTCAGGACTTTTCCATAAATTATATTGAAAGTTTTCATGCAGGGGTTAGTCCAGTAAAATATCCAGCATCCACTATAGTATACTATTGGCTCAAAAATCAACCTAGACACCACGTCTAATTTGATCTAGGAAGGCATTTTAACCTAAGCACCATACTTAATTTAAAAGCCTTTAGAGGTAAAATTAGGTCACCTTTTAGCTCAAGAATTGAAGGACCGAGAAAGCAAAAGCAAGGCGACCAGAGGGGGGGTGAATGGGAGCCAATCAAATTTCTCTCGAAACTTTGGCCAAGTGTCCCAAAATCAACCCCGAAAAGCACGGACCCAAAACGTGATGCTCATGACCCTTGGAAGAGGGTGGATGATCCCTAGGATCACAGCGGAGCACCACCAAGCACAAGCGAAGCAAAGACCAAAAGCTCTGGCTCAAGTTCCCCCTTGAAAAACCGAGTCCCGAACGTAGATCGGAGGCTACGTCAAGAAATCTCCAAATACCAATGCTAACAAGTAGCAAAGATACCTAGAAATGTTTCTTGGTTAACTCTAGGGCCAAACGAGAAGTCCGAAAACCAAGCCAAAAAGTCGGGGCGAAGATTGCACTGAAAAACAACCTTCAACAAGGTCCCGGACTATGCGGACCCCTATTCCGGACTGTCCGTGGCTGGGGCAGACTGTCCGCCAAACAGTCCTAGACTATCCGCCGGCCAAACACCAAAAACAACAAGTCTGCTGAACACTTGCTGGACGACTTCCGGACAGTCCGCGAGTTACAACGGCGGACTATCCGCCGGTCAAATCGGACCTGTCCGAACCGGCACCGCAGCCACTGAACGGGCTGGACCCCGACGCCCGGACTGTCCGCCGGTCAAAACCGCGGACTGTCCGCGACTTCCAGAAAGGGCGATTTTGGTCGCCCAAAAACCAAATCTCCCAAAATCGGAACCAAATCACAATCCCACGTTCCCAAATTTGGAGAAGATGATCACTGAGTAGTTAGGAGACTATCCCCAAGAAATCATCCGCTCAAATCGATCCAATCAACGGGAAATCGAAATGGAAGGTGGATGAACGGAAAAAGCGCCATGAAAACGAAATCGTCCCGATCTATTCGATCATGAGGAGTTAGATGAATTCCTTTGGTCGAAATGATCTCCTCAATGATACGAACAAAATGATTCAAACGGATTTCGCAAACACGCACCGAAGAGGGAGATCGAGTGACGGGAAAATCGCAGAGAAACGAAGAACGCGAAGAACACGAACCAAAACGCGAATCGACACAACGATCTGCAGCCGAAGCACAAACACACGCTATGACAGTGAGGTTATGGCCTCACTTGCTCAAAATCAACAGTACACAGAGGCAAGTCTCTCTGCGGATCTCAGCTAGCTACAGCAGGGGATTGGGAGAGCAGGAAACCCTAAGTGCGAAAGAGCAAATGACTGAGATAGAGGGAGGAGGGTGTCTCCCCGACTACTTATCCTAATTCTAGCCTAAGTCTAATTCCTACTCTACCCCTCTCTATTCTAATTACAGAGCGAACCAGCTAAACCCTAGGGTTATTCTGGACCAACTCAGGTGGTAGGTGTATCCGATGGCCACGCCCGCACAACTCGTAGCGTCGCCTCGATGCGACCCCCCGATTGCCGCCACGTGCCGCCCTCGCTCTGCACCCCCGGTTTTGTGGCCCAAACCAGGAAACCAGCCTTTTCCAGCTATCCCCCGGTTTTGAGGCCGAAACCGGGAAACCAGCCTCCAAGTCCATTGCCTGAGTTTTGTGGCCCAAACTCAGAAACCCGTAGCGCCCAGGTTTTGAGGCCCAAACCTGGAAACCGTCCTCTGCCCGAGTTTTGTGGCCCAAACTCGAAAACCCGCCGCACGGCCAGGTTTTGTGGCCCAAACCTGGAAACCTTCCACCCGATGGTTTTTCTGTGGCTCAACCACCAAACCGGCGCTGTAGAGGGGATGCACCGCCCGTGCACCTCGTCCACCGACACGTGTCCCCAGGTCCTCGACCCGAGCAACACCGTGCCCCACAAGTCTCTGCTCGTCGCTGTCCCAAGCTGTCAGCCACCACAGCTGATCCTCCTGCCCTCCGGTCCCTCAGTCCAAGCCTCACGTCCGCCCTTCACCGCTCTCGGTCCGTCGGCACGACACGTCTCTACTTGACCTTCACCTCGCCTTCGATCACTATCTCCGTGCTCGACACCTGCACAACACAAGCCAAAGAACCTGCGATCAAACCCATTGACAATCACTCATCACACTGAGACTCGGCATACACCCATGTATCCGCAAGAATCAAACCAGACACCGTGTCTTACTTTAATTCATGAAAACAGTTTAAACTAAGCACCATGCCTAATTTAGAAGGTGTATGAGAATACTTCAAAACCAAAGCATATACTATAGCAAATGAAGATAGCATTAAAACATTAAAGAGATTTACTCAAATGGTGATGAGAGAGCGTGATTAGTGTATAGCACATGAGCATGTCTTTAAAGGTAGGGACAACCAACATAGCAACATGACAAGAGTTGTTCTTAAGTGTATCCCCAAGCTTGGTTTTTGCAAAAATCAAGATTGGATGAATGTAATTCAATGTTGCATGATGATTGGTTGGACATACCTTGTGTTTGTCATTCCTTCAAACTTTTTGCTCTATACCTGCAAAGGTTAGTGACAAGAATACCCGAAGGAATATTTTAACAATTATATCTCTATGCTCATTACACAAGGGCAGTGTAGCAAGAAAGTAAACACTGATCTGAAAAGTGCTTGTTTTTAGGACACTCAGCTTGTCTTTTGGGAAACCTTTAGAATGAGATTTGGTGAAGTGGTTTCCCCTCCAACACCAACATAAGAGCACAACGAGATCTACAAAACTTGTGATAAACTTATGCATCGACAACCACCCTTTTGAAGTTTTTGTAAACAGAAAGTGTGAGGGGGTTGAAAATCTTGAGCGTGGCAATGTTGGACAGACCACTAGAATCAGGAGATGTCTCATATGAGCATGGATTTAAAGAGGTGTTTATGAAGTAGCTTCCATGCTCTTTGATATCATCTTCCTCGATTTCAGAGAAGAACACCGAAGGATGGGGTTCATAATTTTCTAAAGTGTGGGGTGTTTTCTCTAGAGAAGGTTCTGTGACAACCAAATTGGGAGGATTTTAAGGAATTTCAAATTCGGTTGTGTGTTCCTCCTCATGTTGGTCGGGGTTAAGCTCGACTTCTTCTGGGAATTCGTCAAAAATGCCAGTGGAAGGAGTGTTTTCAAGGATTTTATTTAGGATGTCTCCTCCTTCACTAACAAGTTTATGTGAGAATGATCCTCCAAAAGCTAAATCAAGATGTAGAGCAGCTTCCTTGTTAAGACCACGATAGAAGTGAAAGTGTAGCACATGGTCTGGCAAAGAAAGGTTTGGGCTAGAATTGGTAAGGTGTTTGAACCTAGCCCAAGCTGCTCCTAGTGTCTCCTCTTTTTGTTTGAATGTAAGAACTTCTATTCTAAGGTCAGCGATTCGATAAAGAGGGAAGAAAGCAAGACAAAAATTGTCTCGAAGTTCATCCCATCTTCCATTTACGTCTCTTACGGAATGAGTATACCACTTTTTTGCTCTACCCAAAAGGGAGAACGGAAATAATTTCCATTTAAGTGTCTCTTGTGTCATGCCAGCAATAGTGCGACAAGAACAACTGCTCAAATTCCCTAAGGTGTGTGTATGGATCTTTGTCTGCTAACCCAGAGAAGGATAACTCTCTAATGATGTCTATGAAAGCAGGGCGAAGCTCATAGTCATCTGTAAGAATGGGGTGTGATGATGGAGGAGGCTCCAACAAGTCGCCCTTTGGAGCAAAGAATTTATAGATAGAAGTGAAATCCATTTGGTGATGTGGTGGTAAAAGAAAAAGGTGGTAAAAAAAAGAAAACGCGGATGAATTTGGTTCGATTCTAGAACAGCTACCGTTCCCCGGCAACGGCCCCAGAAAGCTTGTTGACACTTACTAACATCGCTACCAAGAGTAGAGATAAACTCTGTCCCCCGGCAACGGCGCCAGAAAGCTTGTTGGGTATTTTAAACGCACACAGAATGATCTGTAAGCGCACGGATACCTATGTAGATTTCACCCGAGAGTATTCCAGGGTATCGATTTCCACGGGGAACGCGAAGTGTACTAGAAGAATTAAGAACGTCCTAGGAAGAGGTAACTGTATGGTGGAGAGAAATTATCTAAGGTTCTCTAAGTTGATTTTATTAATTAAGATGAGGCTCACTATACTTCACCTACTTCGGAGCAACAGTACCTTTTCGATTCTCGAAAAAGACTGGGAAAAGGGTAATCGGGAGAAGGCTGCCAAAAAGCTCTACGAAACACCAACCCTAACATGGTGGATTATAACAATCTACAAAGCCGTCACCCCTGTAGCTACCACAACTAACCGGAGGATTGGGCGCAAACTCATATAAACACTAGTCTAGACACCCCGTCTACACTAATGATTACTACTCTAATCCAGATCTAAAGACTAGAGCATTCAATACGAACGGAGATCCAGTAAATGAAATAAAGTAAGAACTAAACTTAATTAAATGAAGAACTTAGAGATAATAAATGAAGAACACAGAGATTGCTAAGGACAAACCAGATCCTGCAGTAGTACAATGTTGAAGAAGATCTGACAGATTCGGCTCCTCAGCTTTCTCCTTTCTCTCTCTAGATTACAACTAGATGATGAACTAGAACTAGATCTAGAACTAGAGGATGAACTAGAACTAGAATATGAACTAGAACTAGAACTAGACGATCAACTAGAGGGATCTCTACTTCTACTTTGAGGGAGTTGAAACCCTAATTTCTGGAGTTGATGTAGCTAATGAAGATGGAGATGGTCTTGGGGGTGCCCCTGGGGTCTCCTTATATAGTCCTGGATGGAGTAGGGGGCAAGGAATTGCCACGTCCTCGATCAGTGTCACATTTATCGCCCACCGTCGGATCCTTTCATCGAATTTTGTAGACCATGGGATCAAACCGACCTTGTACGGATGTGAGGATTCTTGGGGATCTCGGGAGAATATTCCTTGACGATGCTGCGTAGAAAACCGGGCAAGAACCGGACGTGTGGGCCTCGAACCGGAGCTCAACCGTTGAAACCGGGTGCTGTCAGCGTTATCTCGAAGATCTGGGCAGCTGAACCGGCTGGTTCGGCCGGCCCAACTGCTCCCTGGGCGGGCGGACTGTGCCACCGCCATTGGCTTCCCACCAGGAAGCGCCACCTGTCCAGACCGCTGGGCCGAACCGAGCAATTTCCCGCTCGAGCGTCTGGCGTTTGCGCGAGAGTGCTCCCCCACCAGTGCCACTTGTCGTCATCCTGTTGGCTGGGGGTCCCGGCGAAGACGTTCCCGCCCATCGCGCACAGGTGCGCGCGCACGTCCCTCATCTGGCCACGTGTCGCCGCCTGATTAGCCAGCTCCTGCTGCTATTTGCAGCTTGACTCTGGGGTGCTGACGTCAGCGATGACGTCAACACTCCTTTTTAATTTGGGAATTTTATATCTTTTTATTCCTTGCTCCAAAAATAGCAAATAATATATCCATTTTGATCAGCGCGACGAGCTCTACGCAATGGTGTAGTCCAATTCACCATATGAGATAGTTTTATTTGGTGAAAAATTTAATATCCTGCAAAACAGTGGAGATCACCAAAACACGTGGAACTCGTTAAAATAAACCCTACAACTATGCTTTATATTTTATTTCATGTTAATTCATGCATTAGTTGATGGTAATTATGAGCATTAGTGAGCATCAACATAAATCTAGCCCAAGCTGCTCCTATTGTCTCCTTCTCTTTTTGTTGAAAGGTAAGAACTTCTATTCGAAGGGCGGTGATTCGAGAAAGAGGGAAGAAAGCAAGACAAAATTTGTCTCGAAGTTCATCCCAATTCCCATCTACTCCTCTTACGTTATGAGCATACCACTATTTTGCTCTTCCAAAAAGGGAGAACGGAAACAATTTCCATTTAATAGTCTCTTGTGTCATGCCCGCAATAGACAAGCAAGAACACAATTGCTCAAATTCCCTAAGGTGGGTGTGAGGGTTTTCATCATCTAGCCCAGAGAAGGGTTGCTCCTGAACCATGGCTATAAAGCCAGGACGAAATTGGTAGCCATCTGTAAGAATAGGATGTGATGATGGTGGTGGCTCCAACAATTCGCCCTTTGGAGCGGAGTATTTAAAGATAGGAGTTGAATTCATGTGGTAAGAAGTGTGGTGGTGAGGTAAAGGTGGTGGTAAGAGAAAAAGGTGGTAAAAGAAAAGAAACACGGACGACTTGGTTTGAAACTAGCACAGCTACTGTTCCCCGGCAACGGCGCCAGAAAGCTTGTTGGGTATTTTAAACGCACACTAAAAAATTGGCAAGCGCATGGATACCAATGTAGCATTCACCCGAGAGTATTCCAGGGTATCGATTTCCATGGGGAACATGAAGTGTACTAGAAGAATCAAGAACGTCCAAGAAAAGAATGATAAAGTGGGTAGAGAGAGATCTTAGGGTTTTCTAAGCAGGTCTATCTAATTAAAAGCTTACTATACTTTACATACTTCGAGACATCAGAACACTAGCCATAGAAAGAGACGAGAAAGGGGCTAGGAAGCTCTGACTACGGTCCTACAAACACCAACCCAAACATGGTGGACTACGTCGACCGCGAGGGCTGTCACCACCTGGGGCTACCACAACTATCCGTGGGGCTGGGTGCAAACTCAGGTAAACCCTAGTCTAGACACCACGTCTACACTAAAGATTACTACTCTAATTACCTCAAATAATTAGAGCACTCGATATGAACGGAGATCCAGTAAATAAAATAAAGCAAGAACTGAAATTAAATATAATACTTAGAAATAGTAAACAAAGAACCTGGAGATTACTTGAAGACGAACCAGATGCTGCACCGATACAATGTCGACGAAGATCCGATAGATCCGGCTCCTCCTCAGCTCTTTCCTTCTCCTCTCTCTAATCCAATCTCTAATTACAACTAGATGAACTAGACAACTAGAACTAGAACTAGAACTAGATCTAATTCTAGATGAACTAGAAGAGATTCATCTAGAGGGACCTTTACTTCTAATTGAAACCCTAGTTTCTGATGTGGAGATGAATAATGAAGATGGAGATGGCTCTTGGGGGCACCCCTGGGGTCTCTTATATTGCCCGAGGTGGAGTAGGGGGCAAGGAATCACCATGTCATCGATCCGCGTCACGTTTATCGCTCACTGTTGGATCAAACCGACTTCAGGGACGGTGGACATGCATCCTAGGAGGCGGTGGAAGAAGGTTCCAGAAGGCAGAGGCGAAACGGCCTCTGTGGCTGACCGGTCGGTCCCAGGGTGGGACCGGTCGGTCTGGCCCAGTGGGCCCATGTGGTGGCCCACCTCGTGGTGTCTTCTGGTGTCTTCTAGATCCTTCTTTTGCAGATTTCGTTGCGAAATTAATATCTTTTCATCCGGGACTCCAAATATAGTAAAAGATATGTCCGTTTCGATCGTCTCGACGAGCTCTTCGCAATGGTGCACTCTAATTCATCAATTGAGATTCTTTTATATGGTAAAAACATGGATGTCCTACAAAACAAGTGAGAGCACCAAAACTCATGGAACTTGTTAGATTCAAACCCTACAACTATGCTTTGTGATTCGTTTAGTGTCATTTTATGCAACAGTTGATGGTTAATTATGAGCATTAGTGAGCGTCAACAGGGAGTGGCTTTGACCGCCGATTCATCACCGATGGTGAGGTCGCCGGCGGTGAGACGGGGCTCGATGAGTTCGTCTCGACGAGGCGAACCCATTGGTGGTGATGGTTTGGCTAGTGGGTGGCCGTAGCTTGTCGGCGGAGAGCCATGGCAGACGGTGGCGGCAGTGAGGCTCGGCTACGCCATCTCCGGCTGTCGCCGGTGAAATTGACGAGCGCGCTAGCTTGAGTGAACTCTAGGACGGCTAATAGGAGGGTCGGATTGGCTGGCGAAGCCTTGGAGTGGCTCGGCCATGTGCGGGGATCACGGCGGCGCTAATGGCGCTCGGCCGAGTGAAAGAGAGAGATAGGGAGCGGTAGCATTGAGGCCGAGGGGTGTTCTCACCTTGCCTTTGCTCGGTGAGGCTCGTCGAGGAAGAAGGAGGCTCGGCATGGCTCAGTTGAGGCGGGATGGCAGCGTGCACTCCTTGGCGTCAGCGGCGGCCAAAGAGGGGCACGGTGCGTTCCGGCGAGGGTGTGGCTCCAACGGCAGTACCAGTGGGAGCACCGGGTGTTCGAGATGTAGGCGGGGTTGTGGGCGAGAGGAATTGGATGGAGGGGCTCCGGTGAGGCCTGAACGGTGGTGCGGGCTCCACGTGTCGAACGGTGGCGAGCAGGGGAGTGCTCGGCTCGCATTCGTTCGTGGGAGAAGAGAGGGAGAGAGCAAGTGGCTTGCGAACTAGCAAGGGAAGGGGAGAGGAGTGTGGCGTGCGGGGTTTTGGTCTTGGGCTTGACCGGACGGGCGGTCGTGGTGGGGCCCGGCGTAGCGAGCGGCGAGAGGCGGGGCGTGGTCGGCGAGGCGGCTCTGTAGGCGAGGCAGTGCGGGAGAGGGCGAGGGCGATTTTGCGTGATGCGGGCGAAGGAGATCGCGCGTGGAGTGGGCGAGGTGGATTCAGGTCAGGTGTTCGCAGCCACGCGGCAGCGTCGCCGGCGTATGGCGCGGCCGTGGGTCGGGGCCGGCACGGCGCAGTGCAGTGCGCGCGGGAGCGGGCGCAGGTGCGGGCCTAGGCCGAAAGGCCAAACGGGCCGGTTGGGTGGCGCCGGGAGAAAACAAATCCCTTTTCTTTTTTCCAAATCTTTTTCAAACTTTGACCTTTTTGAAACAGCTTCAAAAACTCCAAACTAGGGTTTGACCCAAAAACAAAAGTTGCTCAAAATAATTTTCCCTACAACTTTTATATAGAACACTTTTTCTGAAAATCATCTCCTCAGCCTCCACATAATTAAAGCTAATTTTTGAGCTATAAAACATTTTTGTTCCCATATTTTTAATTATTAAACTATACTGAACTAGGTCATGCTGTCAATAAGAAAAGTGTTATACTCAATATTCTCTATTTTATAAAATTATTTTGCAAGATAGGAATCCATTTAAACAACCAAGTCCTATTGAAACCAAATTTCAAATAAGCAAACAAAAAGGCAAAAACACTTCTATGCATATGAGATGATGCAATGCATTGCTTATGGGAATTTAGTAGCTAATGTTGTTCCTAATGCAGTGCTTGACACTAGGGTGTCACAAAGTTTACTTTTGATTTTTCTAAATGTGACCGAATATTTGATGAGTTGCTTAAATTCGGTTATCTCAAAATTAATTATACTTTGTCATCACCCGACGAACTGAAAAGGAGGGCTTATTGCAAGTACCTTAATTCTTTCTCCCATGCCACTAATGATTGCAATGTTTTTCGTCGATAGGTCCAATCGGCTCTTAATGAAGGACGATTGAGTCTTACTGAGATGTAGATCAGTACCACCCCTTTTCCGGTTCACATGGTGGAAGCAGGGAACCCTACTGTTCTAATTCGTCCAGAGCAAGCCGATACGACCAAGGGGAAGAACGTCATCATCGGTGAGCCAAAGGTTGCATCGAATGCTGAGAGTGATTCAGGGTGCAAGGTGGTGCTCGAGAAGGGTAATGATGGTGATGGACCAAAAATGCTAAAGCAAGGCGACCAGAGGGAGGGTGAATGGGAGCCTAAAAATTTCTTCTCGAAATTACAGCCTCTGTCCCAATAAAATCAACCCCAAAAGCTTCAGACTCAAACATGATGCCCACGACCCTCGGAAAGAGGGTGGATGATCCCTAGGATCACAGCGAGGCACCACACAAGAGAGCAAACCAAAACTCCCAAAACTCCGACTCAAGTTCGGCCCCAAAAACCGACTCCCGAACGTAGATAGAGGGCTACATCAGAATTCCTCCAAATACCTATGCTAGCACGTAGCAAAGATAGTTAGAGAGGTTCCTAGGTGAACTCTAGGAGCAAACGAGAAGTCCGGAAATGAAGCGGAAAGGCCGGGAGAGCAAAAGCACTAAAACTCAACCTACAGCCGATTTGCGGACCGTCCGGGCTGCTGGTGCCAGACTGTCCACGCCAGGGGCGGACTGTCCATGAAACCCTAGCGGGCTGTCCACCGGCTAAACAACAAAAACAGCAAAGCTGCTGATCCTCCCCTGTGTGACTCGTGGACTGTCCGCGCCAGTCAACGACGGACTGTCCGCCGGTCACCTGAGAGGAAAAGGCCCGAGGCCAACAGCCACTGCTCGGCTGAAGCCCCGATGCGCGGACTGTCCGCGGCGACTATGGCGGACTGTCCACGACTATGGCGGACTGTCTGAGACCCCCATGGCGGACTGTCCGCGACCTCCCAGAAAGCCCAAAAACAGCTCGGGACAAAACCAAAATCGATTGGATCTTCACCAAATCGAACGGGGCTGCAATCAAAACTTCTACCAAGTGTTCTTCTACGTGTTGGGAAGCTAATCCTAGGATATCATCGCTCCAACCCAACTAATCCATGAGAAATCTGAAGAAGACTAGAAAAGGGGAAGAACGAAGAACAAAAACGATTTCGACCCGATCTACTTGTTCGTGAGGGTAGAGATGAATTCCTTTAGTGGAAATGTTCTCCTCACTTCAAAGAACAAGTTGATTCAAACGGAATCGCAAAAGACACAGCGTAGAGGGAGATCGAGTGAGGGGAAAATAATGGAGAAAAGAAGAGCATGAAGAGCAAATTCAAAACGCGAATTCAACCACGAATTTGATCCTTGGATTCAGAGGAATGGATGATTGATTAAGCACTCAGTGTCGGGCTACAAGCCACTCGTAGCAACACAAAGCTTGGATGGCAAAAAGCTCAAGAACAAGATCCAACTCTCCCTAACCCTAGCCTTCTCTCACAGGAACAAAATGAGAGAGACACCGTCCAAGATTCGACTGCCCTAGCAGCCCCCTTCATCTATATATAGGCGCACATCCAAAGACCAAAATGCCCTTACATTAAGCACTTAACCCAAATACCCCCCAAGGGTAAAACCCTCCAGTTCTGGCGATTTTCATCCCACAACCACCCCCGCACATCCGGTAGCTTCGCCTCGACGCGACCTCCCTGATGCTGCCACGTGCTGTCATGTCGACCACCGCGCCTTCCTCGTGGATAGCTTCGCCGCCGCGCCAGCCTCTCCACGCCACCACGCGTTGACCGTCCTTTTGGACCTCCCCCCGGTTTTGAGGCCCAAACCGGTAAACCCGCCAGCCTAGGTTTTGAGGCCTAAACCTGGCAAACCGTCCACCCCGAGTTTTGTGGCCCAAACTCGGAAACCCGCGAGCCCAGGTTTTGAGGCCCAAACCTGGAAACCATCCTCGCCAAGTTTTGAGGCCCAAACTCAGAAACCGGCCACCCCGAGTTTTGAGGCCCAAACTCGGAAACCGTCGAGGGTAGCTTTTTGAGGCTGAGCTACCGAACCCGCACCGTAGACGGGATGTGGTTCGCACACCCCGACCACCGGCACTGATGCCGATGCATGTCCAGCCTCCGCGCCGGGCACAACGCCTTCGCCTTCCTTGTTGACTTGGCCGACGGCACTTGCGCCGCACGCAAGCCCGTGTCCGACCTCCCGCCAAGTGCCACGACGCCATCATCTTCCTCCCGACTCGGCCGATGCATCGCACATCCCCATGTGCTCTCGCTCGCCGATGCCACGTGCCAGCTACCACAGCTGGTCCTCTGGCCCTCCGGTCCATCGGTCCAAGCCTCACGTCCGCCCTTCACCGCTCTGGGTCCATCAGCATGGCACGTCCGCCGCACGGCACGCCCATCCTTCACCGCTCCCGGTCCGTCGGCACGGCACGTCTCTACTTGACTTTCACCTCGCCATCGACCACTGTATCCGAGCTCAACACCTGCACATCAACACAGCCAAGAGACACATGTTGCACACGCACACCAACCCGGTAAACACACACAACTCAATGCCACCGGTTAGTCATAAACATTAAGCGCATAGCATATAATGACTCAACCGGGAAAAGCCTCAAACCTTCCTCGTCAAAGTCAATCATTCATCATATATGTTCTCAATCTCCCCCTTGATGAATGCATTGACTAAAAATAAAACCACAAAGGAAGGGTTTGAAGGCAAGCCTCACTCAAGTGCCCAAAAGCCAAGCAAAAGCAAACACAAGGCCACTTGATATGAGGAAGAATCATCAAAACTCCAAATAAAAGCTCTTGGTCCCAAAAGAAATGGGAAAAGCGGGCAAAGCCTCCACACAACCGAAGAGTCAAGAGAAACAAGAGTTTCATGAAATCCCAAAAGGCACTCAAAAACCAATCTCAAATAAAATTGTCAAACAATCATCACAAAAGAAACCCACAAAAGAAACCAAGGTACTTGACCACTTGGGTTTCGAAATTTAAGGTACTTAACCACTTGGGTTTCGAAATTTCTCCCCCTTGATGATTGAATTGACAAAAACTAGGCACAAGAGATGGTTTGAGATACCAAAACTGAAAATTTGGTCGCCAAAGACATGGGCAACGGCTCAACGAAACTAAGCAAAGGATCGGAGCAACAACTCAACAAAGAGCAAAACTCGATCACATAGAGCAAAAAACTTGGTTCCCAAAGACATGGGCAACGGCTCGACGCAACCAAGTCAAAAATGAGCTAGTCCTCAAGAAGAGGCAGAAAAGGGCTCAACACCGCTAGCTCAAGGCTCGATACCAATTGAGGCTGAAACAACGCATTAAAAAGCAAAACTGCTAGTCCCTCAAGATAGAGGCACAGAGGCTCAACACAACTAGCAGAAAACTCAATACCAATCACAAACAGCCAAAAATTGGTGAAAACAGCTAGTTCCTCAAGACAGAGGCAAAAAGGCTCGACACAACTAGCTGAAGGCTCCATATAAATCGAAAATACCAAGCAAGAACTGCTAGTCCCTCAAGATAGAGGCAAAAATGGCTCAACACGACTAGCAAGCTCGATACCAACTGAGAAAGCACAAAAAGAAGCTCAAAACTAAATGGAGCACAAAACACTCGGAGCATGTGGAGAAGTTGCAAAACAAAACAACTCCCCCAAAAAGCAAGCCTATACACAAAAGCTATGCAACAAGGCTCATGACACCAATTACTACTCCATGCCAAAAGATGGATACCAATTGAAACACATAAAAGAGCTATACCAATTGAAGAAGGACATAAAAGAACTAAACTCCCCCTAGCTCAAAGCTCTCCCCAAAATGCATGACTCTCCCCTTTGTGCGAACACATAAACTCCCCCTTGAAAACAACTTCTCTCCCTTGACAAAAGGAAACATGCTGAGGGGTTTTAACATTTTTTTCACAAAGTTGATAGAAACACAAGATAAGTCATCAACCAAAAGCATATGGGGGTCAGTGAAAAGCACTGAAAGTGACCATGAAGAGTATCGGAGCTTGGGGTATTTTCACTAAGCTAAAAATACATGGTATGCATAATACTACAGCTTCAAGTGTATAGCAATCAGAACGAAAAGATGCTCAAAAAGGTGCTGCCCTGAAAGTATGGCAATCAATACAAATGCTAGCAAAGGCTCAAACTGATCAAGTGAATACGAAATATGAACAAGTGAGCATATGAGCAGTTTTAAGCCATTTGAAAAGGAGTTCACTACTAAAATAGCACTTAGCATGAATAGATAGGAAATCAACCAAGTGCTAACTCAAGTATAAAAGGTGAACTACCCCTAGCAAAGTTCAATCATCATGCAATAGAATGAAGCATAAACTTGTGTTATTTTCAAATTTTATAGGAGATTACAGCGGTATTAACACAAGTTCAAATTAAAGCATGTGATTGCGAGAGGTTGAAAGCATGTTCATTGCCTAACTTTTCAACCGGGCTAAGCCTATGCAAGAAAAGCAATCGGAAGCTTAAAGCACCGGTTTCGGTCTTACACTACACAGCTCAAGTTTAACCCAATTGTGCAATCAGAAACAGTCTCGATACCGTGAGGTGCTGACACATGCAATCCCATCTCGATCTTTTCATTTCACTTAGACTTGGATCAAATTTTAAGCACAAGGTAAATATGAACAATCCAAGCAAGTGAATGACTTAGTGCAAGAGACATAGCAACCTAGCATACAAAAGATAGCACAAGTGTTCTCAACACATCCTACCCATGCTAGTTGCCAATCTCAATGGTGAACAAATTATAGGTTTCATAGTTAATTAATCAAGTTCACGATTTGCCAAAAATAGCTTAGCTCATAACGTGTATCAAGTGATCAAAAAGAGCCTAAGCTACAAGCATCATCATGAATAAACAGGGCATACCAAAAAGAGCATAGTCTCATTTTCATTACTATATACATGAAGCTCTAAAAATGCACTAATTGCATGATGAGATGCATGCAAATGCTAGTCTATCAAAAACAAAGCAAAAACTAGCCTAAAGAGAAAGACCCAAAACAAAAGGGTATCAGAGAAGTCCAACTAAGATACAACACGCAAAATGCTTCCCAAACTAAAAGGGAAACACACACCAAACTCACAAAAGAAGAGCCAAGAAACGCTCAAGTGAACAGCCAGCAAAATCCACATCGGAAAGACCACACGGCAGAAAGAGGTCGAAGAAGAAGAGTACCAAAATCCAAACTCAGAAGTGTGTTGGAGGTACCTCATGAAGCGCATGACCTCCTGCTGGTGTGATACCCGAGGGGACGCCTGTATCTGCTGAACTCCGGGCCTCCTGCCTCGCTGAAGTCATCTCCTCCTCGCCTGATGCTGTCGCTCCCACAGGTGCAGCTAGTGCTCGCTGGAGAGTTGCTTGAACGGAACCCCAAGTCGTGGAAGAAGTGGGATCGGGTCCGTGAGCCAAAATGCTCTCTCCAGGCTCCTGTTCTTCTGCACACTCAAAAGCAGAAGAAAACACAAGGCATTGTCTCGTCCAGTGTGACCTCAAGGTCTCCACAAAGCGGTTAGTCGCATAATAAGCATAAGGTGAACACTCAACAAAAGAGCCCTACCTACGAATGATACCGCAAGGAGAACTAAACTCAAACTAGTCAAGACTACCATGCAACAGGATAAAGCACTATATAGCAAAATTCAGCCTAAAGACATGATTAACCCAAACATAGCCTAAGCCTCAACACATGCCACAATGCAAGATAATGATAGCAATAGATCCAGAAGCATGTAACATGATAAAAGTGGGGAAAGGCTAGTGCTCAAACTAATCATATCAACAGGATACATGTAGCTAACCAAAACTAGCACCTGAAAAGTGATACCTACTGAACATCATACCTCTACATGTAAAGCTCATGAAAAATAAGGTAAAGCATGGCATAATGTTCATGAGGATCACAGACTAGCGTGAAAAGTGGAATAGCCACCAAAACTGTACACAAGACTGTTGACACCTAAAGTGGCAAACGGGTAAACCGCAAGTGTACGGTTGTCAAGGTAGCCTTCACCTGGAGTATTCCAGGTATCGTATTTTCCACAGGGAACGTGAAGTGGTCTTAACAAAGAACTAAGCTCGTCCTATGATGACACAAGGGTATATGATAGATTGGGTAGAGAGGATCTCTATGGTTATGAAACTAGATAGGTAAGGTAGATACAAAGGTTGTTCACTTCGGGTCACTAAGCCATTTAGCAACAGAAAGGGATGAGAAGGGTGCTAAACCACCTAGCACAAGAAGACCTACGTTTTAATAACTTGGCCAAACGTGGTGGAATCAAAGGCTAGATAGGGCTGTCACCACCTACTAGCTACCACAAACAAACCGTTGAACAAGCCACAGACACAGGTAAGCGTATAATCTAGACAGCACGTCTACACTATATCTTACTACTCTAATCCGAATTCCGATGATATTGACTAGAGTACCGGGTTAGGGGCGGTGAACCAATGAACAACAAAAGCAAATACTTTACTTTAACTAAGGATCAAAAACCATAAAAGAATCATGAATGCTTACTTACAAAGAAGGCCGCATCCGCCGAGGCACAGCTTGGAGGAGACTCCCGACAGGCCCGGGACTTCCTCCGCACTCTCCTCACTCTCTCCCTATGATTGATAGTACTACAACTAGAGAGTAGTTTCTCCTTGGTGTGTCTCCAAATGAAGAGCTCTAGGGGGGTATTTATAGCTTGGAGGTGGAGTAGCGGCTACTCCGGTGCCACGTCAGCGATCCGCGTGCTCTCCTTCCTTGGCCATTGGATCAAACCGCCATAGTAACCGTCATGGATGGATGGCCTTGATTTCTTCACGTGTGAAACATGTGCAAACAACCGACATTGGATGGGGTTCACCCTAGGGTCGGCCGACCCCAGCCAATGACAGGTGGGCCCACCACTTTGCTTCTAGAAGGTGCTGATGTCACTAGGCTGAACAGTGTAGCCAGGGCCCACCAAAAGGGGGTCGGCCGACCCTCCTATGACAGGGTTGGCCCACCTTCTTCTCTCCCTTGGTGACCCTACATGTCATGGAGCAAGTCTTGTGGTGATGGTTGCATTTGGTTTCGGTGTGGACCCATGAATCCATGTGCTTCTCATCTTGCACCGTTGAGTAAAAGCACATGTTTGATCCAAGGGTTGATATTGGCCTGAGCATGCTTCTCTTGGATCATGCCATGTCACCTTGGCCGAGGTGGCCTCCAAGGTGGGGTCAGCCGACCCCCTTGGTGGGCCCACCTGGCCTCATTTTGTTCATTTTGCCATCTCCTACAAGTTCACAAGCTAAGAGTACAAGTGGAACTTATTAGTGATAAATATGCTCATGATATGCTATACTTCCTTGAAACCGAGGCCTGTTGATTGTATTTTGATAAGGTAAAACATGCTATAACTTCCGTCAACAAGATCCCCCACACTTGAATCTTTGCTCGTCCTCGAGTAAAGGTTACAAAAAGTGAACAAGTGATTATTACATACTTAAAATGATAATGATCATAAAGCATCATTCCTAACATAGTTTATACAAATGGGTTATGTGGTACTGTCTATCATATATCCTTTAGATGTTGAGAAAAGGAACAAATCTCAAAGCAAAGTCATCTCCTTGAATTCTTGTTCTTGGTACTTAGAGTTTTTAGGACAGTTTGAAAGGAAAACTCATAGTTCATGCTTACTCCTCATATAGTACTCTCAAGACACTCTTATAAGTGTTTGGTTCCTCACCAAGGCATAGCATGTGATTGCCTTATTTTTGTGTTATCCTAATCTATCAGGCTTATGTGGAGCTCGGTAGGGATAAACAAAGTAGCATACTTGTTTTGCATATATTGTAAAGTCAAAACAAGGATCCAAGGAGAAGAATATCATAATCCTAGATCAAGATGTGCGTGTGTGTGGAAAGTATGTGGACTAGAATGCTCCTTTAATATAATCCCTCTCTCTACTTTATTTTACCTTGAGACATGGCTAGCATTTTTTCAACAATGGACCTTCATGTGTCCATATTATATATATATTTTTTTTGGTGGACCTTCATGTGTCAATTTTTTTTTTGTGGACCTTCATGTGTCCATATATTTTTTTCTTTTTCTTAGCCTTAATGTCTCTTTTTACTAACCAGAGTTAGAGAGAGAGATATTGTAGAACTTTAATGTACGGAGCATCTATAGAGTGGAAATGAATGGCATGTGCAGGCATACTTCCAGTGTAGAAGTTTTATATATAGATGGTGTGTACGTGATCTTGATCTTGGGGTTATGACAAAATTCTCGACTAGGGTCAACAAGGTTTGACCAAACTCAGGACTAAAACAAGTAGCATGTGTGTAAAAGGTTTTGATCATGTATGCATATGAATGGTTTTGGTAGGTATTTCTCACTATAGAGGAGTAAATGATACTATGGTTTTGAGATATTTTCAAAAACAAATCTCTAAGCACCTTAAACAAAAATAGGTTTGAGTCTTAAGCCAAGATTTATCTCACTTTTAACAACAACTTAGTCAATACGGTTTCCTAATTTAGTTTACCCATGAGTATAAACATATGTAAGAACATGGTTTTATGTCATTAGCATTCTTAGCATATCATAACTCCAGTTACTTTGTAGCTTTTTATTATATTCAGAATATGGAATGAGTGTGAAACTGCTTGAACCGAGAGGAGAGAGGGGAAACGAACCAGACAGCAGTGTTGAGCTTACTGTGCAGAGGTGAGCTAGTGGGCCTAGGTCACCATGGTGGGGTCGGCCGACCCCACCAAATGGTGGTTTTCGTTGCCATTTGCTTTTTCCTCCATTCAGTTTTACATCTGAAAAAACACTTCAAAAATTCAAGAAAACGGGGGTCGCCCGACCCCTTGCTTACCTCTGTTTTGTGCACTGCAGCGTGTCAGTCTATGCTCAGCAGTTCAGTGTGGTTCACTGATGAAATTTGGGGGTTGTCCGACCCCCCCCCCCACACTTCATCGAAGTTGTACCTGGCTTTTATTCATAGACAACAAAGGTGACAATACAAAGGACTCTTCTAATGGGAAACACCAGCGAGTCAAAATTTATTCAAATAGAGCAATGCATAAAACAAACATGGAGGGGAAAGTAAACAAGTTAAAGAGAAAGGATAGGCATGTGAACAAGAAACAACATGATGAATGTTTTTTTTAAGTTGGATCATGGAATAGTTTGAATTCAATCATGTCTATTTCCTCATCTAGTTTGTCTGGTTCAAAGAAAACTTTTAAACATTGACCATTTACCTTAAAGATTTTACCTTCATCATCTTGAAGTGTGATAGCTCCATGAGATGAAGTGTCGATGACTTGAAATGGCCCTTCCCATTTGCTTCGAAGCTTTCCATGTCCAAATAGCTTAACTCTTGAGTTGAACATAAGTACCTTGTCTCCTGGCTTGAACTCCTTTTTCTTTATTCTCTTATCATGCCATCTCTTTGTTTTCTCCTTGTAGATTTTGGCATTGTGGTATGCTTTCTCCCTCCATTCTTCTAACTCTGAAATTTGCATTTTTCTATGCCTCCCAGCAGCTTGTAGGTCCATATTCCATTTCTTTATGGCCCAATGTGATCGAAATTGCAACTCGACTGGGAGGTGACAAGTCTTCCCATATACAATCTGGTATGGTGACATGCCAATGGGTGTCTTGAATGCTGTCCTATATGCCCAAAGTGCATCAGGTAGCTTGTCCCTCCATCCTTTCCCCATCTCATTTTCTGTCTTTTGCAGAATGTTCTTGATCTGTTTGTTTGATGTTTCTGCTTGTCCACTTGTTTGGGGATGGTATGGAGTTGCAACATTATGTTGGATGCCTTGCTCTTCTAGGAACCGTCGGAAACTCCCATCAATGAAGTGAGAGCCCCCATCGCTTATCACCAACCTTGGGGTTCCAAATCGTGGAAATATGGTTTCTTCAAACATCCTTCTTGAGCTCTTGGCATCTGCTGCTTTGCACGGCATTGCTTCAACCCATTTGGACACATAGTCCACGGCCACCAGGATGTACTCGCAGCCACGAGACTTGGGAAAAGGTCCCATGTAGTCAATGCCCCATGCATCAAAGAGCTCCACTTGAAGGTTGTTTGTTAGTGGCATTGCATCTCGGGCATTGATGTTCCCATGCTTTTGGCACCTCACACATCTCTTGATGAAGTTCTTTGTATCTTCATACATGGTTGGCCAAAAGAAGCCACTTTGCCAAATCTTTGCATGGGTTCTGAATGCTCCATAGTGCCCTCCATATGGTGCGGCATGACATCTCTCAATGATCTTGATTGATTCTGCTTTAGGGACACATTTTCTCAAAAGACCATCATTGCAGACTCTATAAAGGTAGGGCTCATCCCAAAGATGTACCCGACTTTCTTGTATGAGCCTCTTGTTGTTTGCTCCTGGTGGTACATGTCCTGTGACCATAAAATTCACAATATTCGCATACCAGGGGTTGGAGTCCGTGATCTTGAGAAGTGTGTCGTCCCTGAGGTAGTCATTGATTGGTAGATCATGTGCGTCTTGGAATTGCATTCTGGACAAGTGATCGGCAACAAAATTTTCTACTCCTTTTTTATCTTTTATTTCTAAGTCAAATTCTTGGAGTAGCAAGATCCATCTTATTAAACGTGGTTTAGCATCTTTCTTAGTGAGCAAGTATTTCAAAGCAGCATGATCAGTATAAACAATTACTTTTGCTCCAACTAAGTAAGATCTAAACTTATCAATAGCAAAAACAACAGCTAAGAGCTCTTTTTTAGTTGTTGCATAATTAAGTTGAGGTCCAGCCAAAGTTTTGCTAGCATAAGAGATTGCATGATGCTTTTTATCTTTTGTTTGACCAAGAACGGCACCAACAGCATAATCACTCGCATCACACATTATTTCAAAAGGAAGCGTCCAATCAGGGGGTTGGATGATTGGCGCAGAGACAAGTGCTTTCTTGAGAATGTAAAAATCATTTAAGCACTCATCATTAAAATCAAAGGGTGCATCTTTAGCAAGCAGGTTTGTTAAAGGACAAGCAATTTGAGAGAAGTCTTTTATAAAGCGCCTATAAAAACCAGCATGCCCAAGAAAACTTCTAACACCCTTGACATTCGTGGGAGGTGGAAGTTGCTCTATGACTTCTATCTTGGATCTATCCACCTCGATCCCACGGTCGGACACTCTATGTCGTAGCACTATGCCTTCCCGAACCATGAAATGGCATTTTTCCCAATTTAGGACAAAGTGCTTTTCCTCACATCTTTGTAAGACCTTGTCCAGATTTTTGAGACAATCATTAGAGGTTTTTCCATAGACAGAGAAATCATCCATGAATACCTCCATGATTTGCTCGATCATGTCAGAGAAGATGGACATCATGCACCTTTGGAAAGAAGCGGGAGCATTGCATAAACCAAAAGACATACGGCGGTATGCATATGTCCCATAAGGGCATGTGAAGGTGGTCTTACTTTGGTCGTCGGGATGGATGGGGATTTGATGATAACCCGAATAACCATCAAGGAAACAAAAGAAAGAGTGTTTTGCTAACCGTTCTAACATTTCATCAATGAAGGGCAACGGAAAGTGATATTTCTTTGTAGCCTTGTTAAGCCTTCGGTAATCTATACACATCCTCCAACCCGTAACGGTTCGTTGAGGGATCAACTCATTTTTATCATTTTGAACAACCGTCATGCCTCCCTTCTTAGGCACAACTTGCACTGGGCTAACCCACTTACTATTTGGAACAGGGTAGATTATGCCCGCATGTAAGAGTTTTAAGACTTCTTTCTTCACAGTTTCTCTCATCGCATTGTTCAACCTTCTTTGAGGCTCCCTAGAAGGTGTGGATTCAGGATCGATAGGGATGCGATGTGTACAAAGAGCGGGACTAATCCCTTGGAGATCTTGAAGAGAGTAGCCTAATACAGATCGATATTTCTCCAAAACAGTGATGAGTTTAAAGTTCTCCTCAGTAGAAAGTTTATCACTAATGATTACGGGAGATTCTCGATCACCATTGAGGAACACATACTTGAGACCTGAGGGGAGGGGTTTGAGTTCAATGGGAGGTTTTGATGGTGGTTCAGACTCCTTCAAATCTATGGGTTCATCCAAGTTGTCTTCTTCTTTGATGAAATGTTGAACATCATCTTCAAGATTTGGTTCAAAAGATTCTAGAAGAGAGGTTGTCATCACTTCCTCCGTTGGAATACGCTCAGGATTTGACTCTACTTTTGAATTTGCAAATCGTGTTAAGGGAACAGAAAGGTTCACACTTTTCCCGAGGTTGACATGAAGGCTCCCCGAATGTTGACTTTCTTGTAGGAGCTTTTCAAGGGGATGCCCAATCAAAAGATCAAAATCAGAAATCTCGAAGATATAGAAGTTTAAGAGAATTGTGATTTCATTGATTGTGATTGGGACCATGCGTGCAATCCCATGACACTTTATGACTTCTCCAGATGGAATTTTGAGGAGTTTGTCAGTCGGAGTCAGAGGTTCATCACTAGCAAAGAGGGCATATGCTAGAGAATCAGACATGATGCTCACCCCGACGGTGGGATTGTAAAAAGAGTCTAATGCAACATCTTTCAGAAACAACGAATAGTTGTGGAGGGAGAAATGATCTGAATTACTTCGGATGAAGTTTCAGCCTCCTTAAGCCACTCATTGCTCATGATGGATGTTAGCTCTTTGATCGTATCCTTAAGATAGCTTGGAGAATGAAGGTTTGGAGTAGATGATGCAGAAGATCTCTTTTTCACGGGGAAATTCGAGGTATTTCCATAATCGAAATCAGAGAAAAGATCATCCTCGATTTCAAAAGGGAATTCCAAAGGTGGAATTTCTTCTTCCTTTAGAGAAGTTAGGTCTTGTGGTGTTTTTGGTTCAGGAGCGATAGCTAAATCATGGAATTGTGATTCAACTATTTGGACCTCTTCTTCTTACTTGGGAGATGATTCCTTTTCTACCTCTGGGAGCTCCTCAAGAATGTCGGTGTAAGGAGTGTTTTCAAGGATTTTATCAAGAATGGACCTCGCTTCACTCACAGATAGATGAAGGAAAGCTCCTCCAGAGGCTATATTAAGGAATTGTGCAGAGTCCTTGCTAAGACCCATATAAAAATGTTGTAAAAGCATTGGGTCAGGTATAGCAAGGTCAGGGCCTGAAGAGACAAGATCTATAAAACGGACCCATGATGCACCTAGAGGCTCCTTCTCTTTTTGCTTAAAGGTTAGGACCTCCGTTCGAAGATGGACAACACGAGAAATGGGAAAGAAGGCTACACAAAATTTGGTTTGAAGGGTTTCCCATTATCCTTGTACACTCTCTACGTGGCGAGCACACCAATGTTTAGCTATCCCTATCAAAGAAAATGGGAATAGCTTCCATTTCAGGGTATCTCGTGTCATGCCTTGAATATGAAGACATGAGCACAATTGCTCAAATTCACGCAGATGAGTATATGGACTCTCATCTTCGCTCCCAGAAAAGGGATTTGCCTGAACCATCGCTATGAAACCAGGGCGAAGCTCATAGCGAACAGCCAAGATGGCTTTGGATGATTTAGGTGGCTCCAAACTAGCGCCCTTTGGAGCTCCATATTGAAAGAGAGGCATTTGATCCATGATGTAAAAGGTAAATGAAATTGATGAAATTGATAAATAGGCGACTCAATTCTATATTAAGAACAGCTACCGTTCCCCGGCAACGGCGCCAGAAAGCTTGTTGACACCTAAAGTGGCAAACGGGTAAACCGCAAGCATACGGTTGTCAAGGTAGCCTTCACCAGGAGTATTCCAGGTATCGTATTTTCCACAGGGAACGTGAAGTGGTCTTAACAAAGAACTAAGCTCGTCCTATGATGACACAAGGGTATATGATAGATTGGGTAGAGAGGATCTCTATGGTTATGAAACTAGATAGGTAAGGTAGATACAAAGGTTGTTCACTTCGGGTCACTAAGCCGTTTAGCAACAGAAAGGGATGAGAAGGGTTCTAAACCACCTAGCACAAGAAGACCTACGTTTTAATAACTTGGCCAAACATGGTGGAATCAAAGGCTAGATAGGGCTGTCACCACCTACTAGCTACCACAAACAAACCGTTGAACAAGCCGCAGACACAGGTAAGCGTATAATCTAGACAGCACGTCTACACTATATCTTACTACTCTAATCCGAATTCCGATGATATTGACTAGAGTACCGGGTTAAGGGCGGTGAACCAATGAACAACAAAAGCAAATACTTTACTTTAACTAAGGATCAAAAACCATAAAAGAATCGCGAATGCTTACTTACAAAGAAGGCCGCATCCGCCGAGGCACAGCTTGGAGGAGACTCCCGACAGGCCCAGGACTTCCTCCGCACTCTCCTCACTCTCTCCCTATGATTGATAGTACTACAACTAGAGAGTAGTTTCTCCTTGGTGTGTCTCCAAATGAAGAGCTCTAGGGGGGTATTTATAGCTTGGAGGTGGAGTAGCGGCTACTCCGGTGCCACGTCAGCGATCCGCGTGCTCTCCTTCCTTGGCCATTGGATCAAACCGCCATAGTAACCGTCATGGATGGATGGCCTTGATTTCTTCACGTGTGAAACATGTGCAAACAACCGACATTGGATGGGGTTCACCCTGGGGTCGGCCGACCCGAGCCAATGACAGGTGGGCCCACCACTTTGCTTCTAGAAGGTGCTGATGTCACCAGGCTGAACAGTGTAGCCAGGGCCCACCAAAAGGGGGGTCGGCCGACCCCCCTATGACAGGGTTGGCCCACCTTCTTCTCTCCCTTGGTGACCCTACATGTCATGGAGCAAGTCTTGTGGTGATGGTTGCATTTGGTTTCGGTGTGGACCCATGAATCCATGTGCTTCTCATCTTGCACCATTGAGTAAAAGCACATGTTTGATCCAAGGGTTGATATTGGCCTGAGCATGCTTCTCTTGGATCATGCCATGTCACATTGGCCGAGGTGGCCTCCAAGGTGGGGTCGGCCGACCCCCTTGGTGGGCCCACCTGGCCTCATTTTGTTCATTTTGCCATCTCCTACAAGTTCACAAGCTAAGAGTAGAAGTGGAACTTATTAGTGATAAATATGCTCATGATATGCTATACTTCCTTGAAACCGAGGCCTGTTGACGGTATTTTGATAAGGTAAAACATGCTATAACTTCCGTCAACAAAGACTAGCATGACATGATATACAAAATAGCACATGCTAGACTAAAGCAAAAACATGATACAAAAGGAAATGTGCATGCAAGAACTATACAAGTGCGCACATGATGATCCATCTCATACCACAAGACATAAATCATGGATGTACAAGGTATGAGTGTATAAGAAAGCTCACCAAGCTATAAAAGCCTCTTTGGAGGCAAATCTAAGCGGGATGCAGAGAACCATCAAATCTTGATCACATCTAAAAGATCAAGCTCCATCAGGAGCATGTTCTCCACCCTGCGTCCTCATATCTACACACAAGAGGACAAAGTAACCCGAGTCTTGGATCCCGAAGGGTTAGCAAGCATGTACTTGGGAACCCAAGACTTGGTCACAAAACTCAACTTATCATGTGGGTTAGCATGATGCAAATGTTGGTTCAAATGCAATTTTGAAACACCCTTGGAAGCATTCCTCAAAAGGACAACTCGAGGAGAAGAACAAGTCATACCACGGGAAAGGAGGCAAACATCTTCTAAGGTTTTTGTAGAAGAACCAAAAGAAGCACCATGAAAAGCATGACGTGGACCAAGAGAAGAAGCACTAGAAGCCTATCCACGACCATGACCTATCCCACTAGAAAAGGAGTCATAAAACCCATCAACAAAGACGGGCTTCTTACTAGGAACAGAAGCGTTCATGCCATAAGAAGGGCTATGAACCACCAAGTTCCTAGAAGAGCGAGCTTGGCGCAAGCATTTGGCACGCCGATAGCAAAAGCTTTCTTGATGCCCATCTCTCTCACAAAAAGAGCAATGGTACAAAGGCCTATCGGAAGGCACACCATTCTCCGACAAGTGAGAAGTCCCTTGGGTCTTAGAACAAGAAGCATCAACAACCAACTTCGAGCCAATACTAGGAGCACACGTGCCATGGGAAAGGCTATGTGGCTTCCTAAAAGCCTTAGCTCGAATACGCCATTCGTGCTTGACACGGTGAAAACAAAAATCGAATGAGTGTCCATCCTTCTTGCAAAAGGTGCAATGGAAAACCGGATTGGGAATACGGGTCCTAAAAATATGAGAAGCACCCTTGTCAAGAGAAGTCCCTTGGACATCACTCGAAGAAACAACAAGGTTAGGAGTAGCTATGAAAGAGCTAAACGAAACCTTGACACAAGTGCTATCGTCAAAAGACTCACGCGCAGCACAAGAACTCAACTCCGGTTGCAAAGATGCAGATTTGGAAACACCAACATCGTAGTTGCAAGAAGTGCGTGACTCAAAGGACTTAGCATAAAGACTCTTGCATCTTTTGGCTAAAACCTCATTCTCAAACATGAGGCGATCACAAGTACCACACGGAGCATTTTTAAGATTTTCCATCTTGTCTCTAATGCACTCGGCATATGTGGTATGCAAGAGTTCATTATCTTTTTCAAGGTTGGCACTCATATCATTGTGCTCAACCAACTTGGTGCTCATATCATCGTGCAAAGCTTTCAAAGCCAAAACTTCTTTTTCTATATCAATGCATGATGTGCAAATGAAATCGGTGCAAGAAACATCACCATTCACATCAAGCAAAGAATCATGAATATCACTAGAAGCTTGACAAGCATTTTTATTCAAAGAACATGAGCTACAAGGCCTAGAAGTTAGATCAACAATTTTAGCCCTAGCATGCTCAAGTTCATCTACACATGTGGTGTGAGTCAATTTTAGTTTATTAATTTCAGCATGTAAAGACTCACATGAAACACATGGTAACAAAGCATTTGACTTTAGCAAGGCTATTTCAAGTTTTAGCACAATCAAGGTCCTTGCTCAAGTCAATGCAAACTAAACATGGTTTGGAAGCATTAGATATCAACATTTTATTCTCAGATTTTAAGCTAGCGAGGGAAAAGCATAGCTCATCATTCTTCCTAACCATGTCACTACAAGAGGTACAAGGCAAAGATGCACTAGACTTCCAATGAAAAAGACCACATTTTAACCTAGTGATGGAGCATTTCAATTTCTTGATCTTTCTACGCAAGGTATCACAAAGCTCATCATATCTAATATTATCAACATAGCAAGCATCATACCAGTCATGCAAAGTCACAAGACTCCCGGCAAGTGTACCTTTCTTGGTGTTGACACTCACTAATGCTCATAATTAACCATCAACTATTGCATGAAATGACACTAAATGAATTACAAAGCATAGTTGTAGGGTTTGAAACTAATAAGTTCCATGAGTTTTGGTGCTCTCACTTGTTTTGTAGGACATCAATATTTCACCAAATAAAAGTATCTCAAGTGATGAATTGGAGTGCACCATTGCGAAGAGCTCATCGAGACGATCGAAACGGACATATCATTTGCTATATTTGGAGTCCCGGATGAAAAGATATTAATTTCGCGACGAAATATGCAAAAGAAGGATCTAGAAGACACCACGAGGCGGGCCACCACGTGGGCCCACTGGGCCAGACCGACCGGTCCCACATGGAGACCGACCGGTCGGCCACGGAGCCCGTTTTGTCTCCGCCTTCTGGAACCTTCTTCCACCGCCTCCTAGGATGCATCTCCACCATCCACGAAGTCGGTTTGATCCAACGGTGGACGATAAATCGATGACATGGCGATTCCTTGCCCCCTACTCCACCTCGGGCTATATAAGCAACCCCAGACCCCCCTCTCCAGGCATCTCCATCTTCATTATTCATCTCCACATCAGAAACTAGGGTTTCAAAGTAGAAGTAGAGATCCCTCTAGTTGATCGTCTAGTTCTAGTTCTAGTTCATATTCTAGTTCTAGTTCATCTTCTAGTTCTAGATCTAGTTTTAGTTCATCATCTAGTTGTAATCTAGAGAGAGAAAGGAGAAAGCTGAGGAGCCGGATCTGTCGAATCTTCTTCAACATTGTACTACTGCAGGATCTGGTTTGTCTTTAGTAATCTCTGGATTCTTCATTTATTATTTCTAAGTTCTTCATTTAATTAAGTTTAGTTCTTACTATATTTCATCTACTGGATCTCCGTTCGTATTGAATGCTCTAGACTTTAGATTTGGATTAGAGTAGTAATCATTAGTGTAGACGCGGTGTCTAGACTAGTGTTTACCTGAGTTTGCGCCCAATCCTCCGGTTAGTTGTGGTAGCTACAGGGGTGACAGCTTTGTAGATTGTTATAATCCACCACGTTAGGGTTGGTGTTTCGTAGAGCTTTTTGGCAGCCTTCTCCCGATTACCCTTTTCCCAGTCTTTTTCGAGAATCAGAAAGGTACTATTGCTCCGAAGTAGGTGAAGTATAGTGAGCCTGATCTTAATTAATAAAATCAACTTAGAGAACCTTAGATAATTTCTCTCTACCATATAGTTACCTCTTCCTAGGACGTTCTTAATTCTTCTAGTACACTTCACGTTCCCCGTGGACATCGATACCCTGGAATACTCTCGGGTGAAAGCTACATCGGTATCCGTGTGCTTGCGGATTATTCTGTGTGCGTTTAAAATACCCAACAAGCTTTCTGGCGCCGTTGCCGGGGAACGGTAGCTGTTCTAGAATCGTACCAAGTTCGTCCGCGTTTCTTTTCTTTTTACCACCTTTCCCTTTTTACCACCTTTTTCTTTGACCACCACATCACCACATGGATTTCACTCCTATCTATAAGTTCTTTGCTCCAAAGGGCGACTTGTTGGAGCCTCCATCATCATCACATCCCATTCTTACAGATGAATATGAGCTTCGCCCTGCTTTCATAGACATCATTAGAGAGTTATCCTTCTCTGGGTTAGCAAACGAAGATCCATATACACACCTTAGGGAATTTGAGCAGTTGTGTTCTTGTCGCACTATTGCTAGCATGACACAAGAGACACTTAAATGGAAATTATTTCCGTTCTCCCTTTTGGGTAGAGTGAAAAAGTGGTATACTCATTCCGTAAGAGATGTAAATGGAAATTGGGATGAACTTTGAGACAATTTTTGTCTTGCTTTCTTCCCTCTTTATCGAATCGCTGACCTTAGAATAGAAGTTCTTACATTCAAACAAAAAGAGACGGAGACTCTAGGAGTAGCCTGGGCTAGATTTACAAGTCTTACCAATTCCGGTCCAAACCTTTCCTTGCCTAACCATGTCCTACACTATCACTTTTATCGTGGTCTTAACAAGGAGGCTGCTCTGCATCTTGACACTTCCTCAGGAGGGTCATTCTCACATAAAATCGTTAGTGAAGGGAAAGCCATCCTAGAAAGAATCCTTGAAAACACTGCTTACACTGGCGTTTTTGATGAATTCCCTGAGGAAGAAGTCGAGCCATGCCCCGACCAACTAGAGGAGATACACACAACCGAAACTGAATCTAAAATCCCTTTAAATCTTAACGATGAATTGGTTGTCATAGAACCTCCGATTATGGGAACAAACCACACTTTAGAAGATGATGAACCTAATCCTCCCTTGTTCCCTTTTGAAATCGAGGATGGTCTTTTTCAAGATTTTGGGAACACCTCGAATTTTCCAGTCCAAATAAAGCATCTGGTGTATTCTACACCACTTGAGGATGACGATGGCCTGAATAATGATGCCTTCCTTTTAGAACATATTAAAGGACTTTCAGCCATCATGAGCCATGAGTGGTTGGCAGAAACGGAGTTATCCACTGAGGTAGCCCAAATTATTGCCCCTTCAGAAGCTCTAACATGCATCCTAAAGAACACAACCATAGAGGCTCACTATAGTCCTACTGTTGGAATGAACATAATTTGAAAAGCTTTGGCTAAAAAATTACTCCCCAACGAATCTGTGATCCCATCTCATAGGCTTCTAAGAAGTCCTTGTGGAGTTACACTTGAAAGTTATGGGATTATGAGGTCTATTCCAATGCGCATAAGAGGATCTGAGTATCGTCTAAACTTTCACATCTATGACATCTCGGACATGTCTCTCTTGATTGGTGTACCTTTTGGCACACTATTTCAAGAGCGACCAAATCGAAGCCTCTTGACTTTAAAGCTAGGAAAATCTACTATTGATATCTCTCTTGCACGCTCACACAATGCAATAGTAGAACCCAAGCCTGAACAAGATCCTATTGAGGAAGTCCTAATGGCATCTTTAGAAGACATGGCCCAACCACTCTTCGATGATGAACACTTCATTCTAGAAGAAGAAGAGTTAGCAGACCCAATTAAGATAGAACCAATGGAGGTGCCATCCCAACCCTCAATTGAATTAAAACCTCTTCCTCCAGGCTTGAAATATGTCTTTCTTAATAATAATCGAGAAACCCCTGTGATCATTAGTGACAAGCTCACTCAAGATGAAACACAACAACTTGTCACTATTCTAGAAAGACATAGATCTGCTATAGGCTACTCACTTGAAGACCTCACATGCATTAGTCCCGCTCTTTGCACTCATCGCATCCCCACTGATCCTAATTGCACACCTTCGAGGGAGCCACAACGGAGACTTAATAATGCTATGCGAGAGGTTGTTAAGAAAGATGTCTTGAAGCTTTTACATGCTGGGATTATCTATCCTGTGCCACATAGCGAGTGGGTTAGCCCAGTGCAAGTCATGCCGAAAAAGGGAGGAATGACAGTCGTTAGAAATGAAAATAATGAACTTATCCCTCAACGAACTGTCACTGGGTGGCGTATGTGCATTGATTATCGGAAACTTAACAAGGCTACAAAGAAAGATCACTTCCCGTTACCCTTCATTGATGAAATGCTGGAATGGCTTGCAAACCACTCTTTCTTTTGTTTCCTTGATGGGTATTCCGGGTATCATCAAATCCCAATCCACCCAGATGACCAGAGTAAGACCACTTTTACTTGCCCATATGGAACTTATGCATACCGACGAATGTCGTTTGGATTGTGCAATGCTCCAGCTTCTTTCCAACGGTGCATGATGTCTATTTTCTATGACATGATTGAGAAAATTGTGGAGGTGTTCATGGATGACTTTACCGTTTATGGCAAAACCTTCGATGATTGTCTTAAGAATTTAGACAGAGTCTTACAACGATGTGAAGAAAAGCACTTAGTCCTGAACTGGGAGAAATGTCACTTTATGGTTCAGGAAGGGATAGTGCTAGGACTCAAGATCTCTGAGAGTGGGATAGAAGTGGATAAAGCAAAAATTGAAGTCATAGAACAACTTCCACCTCCCACAAATGTGAAAGGTGTTCGTAGCTTTTTAGGCCATGCAGGGTTCTATAGGCGTTTCATTAAAAACTTTTCTCAAATTGCTAGACCCCTGACAAGCCTCTTAGCTAAAGATACGCCATTCATCTTTAATAATGAGTGTCATGAATCTTTTCAAATCCTTAAAAAGGCACTTATTTCAGCTCCAATCATCCAGCCACCTGATTGGAAGCTACCTTTTGAGATCATGTGTGATGCCTAGCGACTTTGCTGTAGGAGCTGTTCTTGGCCAAACTAAAGATAAAAAGCACTATGCTATATCCTATGCTAGTAAAACTTTGTCTGGGCCACAACTTAATTATGCTACCACTGAAAAAGAGTTGCTAGCTGTTGTCTTTGCAATAGACAAGTTTAGGTCTTACATAGTAGGAGCAAAAGTAATCATTTACACAGATCATGCTGCTCTTAAATACCTCCTCACTAAGAAAGATGCTAAGCCTCGATTAATCCGATGGATTCTCCTACTCCAAGAATTTGACATAGAAATAAGAGATAAGAAAGGAGTAGAGAACTCGGTAGCTGATCACTTGTCTAGGTTGCAATATAAGGAAACACATGAATTACCCATTAATGACTATCTTAGGGACGACACACTCCTCGCGGTAACACACTCGGACCCCTGGTATGCGGATATTGTGAATTTTATGGTTGCAGGTTATGTTCCACCAGGAGGAAACAAGAGAAAGCTCAAATACGATGCCCGCTGCCACTTATGGGATGATCCATACCTTTATCATGTCTGCTCTGATGGATTGCTAAGGAGATGTGTCCCAATGGAAGAAGCCACAAAGATCATAGACAGATGTCATGCATCACCCTATGGAGGACATTATGGAGCATACCGTACACATGCTAAGATTTGGCAGAGTGGATTCTTTTGGCCAACAATGTATCAAGATACAAAGGAGTTTGTCAGAAGATGTGCCAGATGCCAAAAGCATGGAAACATTAATGCTCGAGATGCGATGCCACTCCAGAACAACCTCCAAGTGGAACTATTTGATGTCTGGGGAATTGACTACATGGGACCATTCCCTAAGTCTGGAGATGCTAAATACATACTGGTGGCAGTGGACTATGTGTCTAAATGGGTAGAAGCATTACCATGTCGAGCTGCAAATTCCAAGCATGCTAAAAAGATGTTCCATGAAGTGATATTCCCAAGATTTGGAACACCTCGACTGGTCATAAGTGATGGAGGATCACACTTCATTGACAAAACCTTCAGAAAGTTCCTAGAAGAATATGGAGTCAAACACAACATTGCAACTCCATACCATCCACAGACAAGCGGTCAAGCTGAAACATTAAATAAGCAAATCAAGAACATTCTACAGAAGACTGTGGATGAAATGGGGAAGAAATGGAAGTACAAGCTTCACGATGCACTATGGGCATATCGAACAACATAAAAAACACCCATAGGAATGTCACCTTATCAGCTTGTGTATGGGAAAACATGTCACCTACCTGTTGAATTAGAATTTAGAGCTCACTGGACAATCAAGAAATGGAACATGGATCTCCACCTAGCTGGCAAGAATCGTCAGATGCAAATATCAGAGCTAGAAGAATGGAGAGAGAAGGCCTACCATAGCTCTAAGATATACAAAGAAAGAACAAAAAGGTGGCATGATAAGAGAATCAAGCACAAGGAGTTCAAGCCTGGCGACAAAGTACTTCTGTTCAACTCAAAAGTGAAGCTTTTTGGTCATGGAAAACTTCGGAGTAAATGGGAAGGACCATTCAAAGTAGTAGAAACCTCATCACATGGCACCATCACAATCCAAGACGATGAAGGTAACACATTCAAAGTAAATGGTCAACATTTGAAAGTTTTTCTAGAATCTGAAAAGTTTGAAGAAATTGATGTGATTGAATTTTTACAGTTTAAAGATCCTATCTAAAAATCAATCAATCACCAAGGCTCTAGACAATTAAAACTCATATGCCTAACACTTAATTAGTTCCACGAGTTTTGTTGTCTATTTGAGCTATGCAGGATCATTAAGGAGAGTTGACAAGCAAGTGGATGTTCTACCACTGTTGGAGCACTGTCTCATACGTCATCATCATCAATCAATGCTCTAATAGAGGAAGTACACCTCCACTGCCAGTCTACTACACTACAAGATTGAACGACTACGTCAACATCTAGCTTGGGGGAGGCCACCCCCGTGTATCCAGCTCAACACTATTAAGGGAACCGGCTTTGGGGAGACGCACCCCCGTTATCTTCGTAATCTAGGTATGTCTTATTCACTATCTTAGTTATTTATAATAAGTGTGTGTTAGGTTAAATAAATAGTGTGTTAGGTTAATACTGTGTTAAGTTTGCTTAGTTTGTTTTAAGAAGTTAATAATAAAAGAAGAACTCTCTCTCTGATCTTTTACATGGAAATGATGAATAGTTGCTCTATCTAATTTCTTTCAAGTACCTAGCCTTCAAAGCATGAGTTCTCCTGATTAATAATGATGCTTAAAAATAAAATTAAATATATGGGTAGCAAATGCTTGGTCCAGAGTCTAGGTAATTGATAGATATGACATGTGATGATCTGAGCTGCTATCTTGTTCTAAACAACACTAGAGTTCCGGAGATTTCTCAATATAAATATGACTAAATAATTGCATTGAGTTGAATTAAGCTTTGTTGAACCTATTAGAAGTTATCATGCTATTGAATTGAGATCACTTACACATTTCCATCCATCTTCCGCATAAATGCTCATGATTATCTATTATTATCCTCTCAAAAGTTTGTTGGAAGCATGTGGCTATAAAAAAAGAGAGAAAAATCCGAGGAAATAAAAAGGGACAAGTGTCCGAAACCTCAAAAAGATAGATCCTGAGGAAATAAAAAGGGACAAGTGTCCGGAACCTCGAAAAAAAGAAAAAAAAGAGAAAAAAATATGAATATAAAAAAATGGGCATGTGCCCATCAGTAGAATTAGCCTGATAGCCATGTGTTTCTGATAAAGAAAAGAGAGTGATATATTTCAAAAGAGCATCCGACTCCATTTTCCATACACATGCATTTCTCGATTCAATGGTATGGTTGACTTTCTCTTTGGATCCATTGTTTAATTTGACAACATATGTTTTTAATCTTTTCTGAAAATTCATAAAACTCCGGGATAATGGTGAAGTGACAGAGCAAGAGACATAATGCTTGATTTGATCATTCTATCTTTCAATTACTCAGGATTCAAGGTAAAGTACTAAGCCCCGTGATGAATAATATGATACTTTTTTTCTATTTCATATGAGAACTTTTGTTTGAATACATGTGTACTTGTTGGAAGTGAAGATATTGCAGCAACTCCTGATCCATTGTTGAGATTGGCTTTGCTCAGGACTAGCAAAGGTTAAGCTTGGGGGAACTTGTTGACACTCACTAATGCTCATAATTAACCATCAACTATTGCATGAAATGACACTAAATGAATTACAAAGCATAGTTGTAGGGTTTGAAACTAATAAGTTCCACGAGTTTTGGTGCTCTCACTTGTTTTGTAGGACATCAATATTTCACCAAATAAAAGTATCTCAAGTGATGAATTGGAGTGCACTATTGCGAAGAGCTCGTCGAGACGATCGAAACGGACATATCATTTGCTATATTTGGAGTCCCGGATGAAAAGATATTAATTTCGCGACGAAATCTGCAAAAGAAGGATCTAGAAGACACCAGAAGACACCACGAGGCGGGCCACCACGTGGGCCCACTGGGCCAGACCGACCGGTCCCACATGGAGACCGACCGCTCGGCCACGGAGCCCATTTCGTCTCCGCCTTCTGGAACCTTCTTCCACCGCCTCCTAGGATGCATCTCCACCATCCCCGAAGTCGGTTTGATCCAACGGTGGACGATAAACGTGACGCGGATCGATGACATGGCGATTCCTTGCCCCTACTCCACCTCGGGCTATATAAGCAACCCCAGACCCCCCCTCTCCAGGCATCTCCATCTTCATTATTCATCTCCACATCAGAAACTAGGGTTTCAAAGTAGAAGTAGAGATCCCTCTAGTTGATCGTCTAGTTCTAGTTCTAGTTCATATTCTAGTTCTAGTTCATCTTCTAGTTCTAGATCTAGTTCTAGTTCATCATCTAGTTGTAATCTAGAGAGAGAAAGGAGAAAGCTGAGGAGCCGGATCTGTCGAATCTTCTTCAACATTGTACTACTGCAGGATCTGGTTTGTCTTTAGTAATCTCTACATTGTTCATTTATTATTTCTAAGTTCTTCATTTAATTAAGTTTAGTTCTTACTTTATTTCATCTACTGGATCTTCGTTCGTATTGAATGCTCTAGTCTTTAGATCTGGATTAGAGTAGTAATCATTAGTGTAGACGCGGTGTCTAGACTAGTGTTTACCTGAGTTTGCGCCCAATCCTCCGGTTAGTTGTGGTAGCTACAGGGGTGACAGCTTTGTAGATTGTTATAATCCACCACGTTAGGGTTGGTGTTTCGTAGAGCTTTTTGGCAGCCTTCTCCCGATTACCCTTTTCCCAGTCTTTTTCAAGAATCGGAAAGGTACTGTTGCTCCGATGTAGGTGAAGTATAGTGAGCCTGATCTTAATAAAATCAACTTAGAGAACCTTAGATAATTTCTCTCTACCATATAGTTACCTCTTCCTAGGACGTTCTTAATTCTTCTAGTACACTTCACGTTCCCCGTGGAAATCGATACTCTGGAATACTCTCGGGTGAAAGCTACATCGGTATCCGTGCGATTGCGGATTATTCTGTGTGCGTTTAAAACACCCAACAAGCTTTCTGGCACCGTTGCCGGGGAACGGTAGCTGTTCTAGAATCGAACCAAGTTCGTCCGCGTTTCTTTTCTTTTTACCACCTTTCCCTTTTTACCACCTTTTTCTTTAACCACCACATCACCACATGGATGTCACTCCTATCTATGAGTTCTTTGCACCAAAGGGTGACTTGTTGGAGCCTCCACCATCATCACACCCCATTCTTACAGATGACTATGAGCTTTGCCCTGCTTTCATAGACATCATTAGAGAGTTATCCTTCTCTGGGTTAGCAAACGAAGATCCATATACACACCTTAGGGAATTTGAGCAGTTGTGTTCTTGTCGCACTATTGCTGGCATGACACAAGAGACACTTAAATGGAAATTATTTCTGTTCTCCCTTTTGGGTAGAGCGAAAAAGTGGTATACTCATTCCATAAGAGACGTAAATGGAAGTTGGGATGAACTTTGAGACAATTTTTGTCATGCTTTCTTCGCTCTTTATCGAATCGCTGACCTTAGAATAGAAGTTCTTACATTCAAACAAAAAGAGACGAAGACTGTAGGAGTAGCCTGGGTTAGATTTACAAGTCTTACCAATTCCGGTCCAAACCTTTCCTTGCCTGACCATGTCCTACACTATCACTTTTATCGTGGTCTTAACAAGGAGGCTGCTCTGCATCTTGACACTGCCTCAGGAGGGTCATTCTCACATAAAATCGTTAGTGAAGGGAAAGGCATCCTAGAAAGAATCCTTGAAAACACTGCTTACACTGGCGTTTTTGATGAATTCCCTGAGGAAGAAGTCGAGCCATGCCCCGACCAACTAGAGGAGATACACACAACTGAAACTAAATCTAAAATCCCTTTAAATCTTAACGATGAATTGGTTGCCATAGAACCTCCGATTATGGGAACAAACCACACTTTAGAAGATGATGAACCTAATCCTCCATTGTTCCCTTTTGAAATCGAGGATGGTCTTTTTGAAGATTTTGGGAACACCTCGAATTTTCCAGTCCAAATAAAGCATCTGGTGTATTCTACACCACTTGAGGATGACGATGGCCTGAATAGTGATGCCTTCCTTTTAGAACAGATTAAAGGACTTTCAGCCATCATGAGCCATGAGTGGTTGGCAGAAACGGAGTAATCCACTGAGGTAGCCCAAATTATTGCCCCTTCAGAAGCTCTAACATGCATCCTAAAGAACACAACCATAGAGGCTCACTATAGTCCTACTGTTGGAATGAACATAATTTGAAAAGCTTTGGCTAAAAAATTACTCCCCAACGAATCTGTGATCCCATCTCATAGGCTTCTAAGAAGTCCTTGTGGAGTTACACTTGAATGTTATGGGATCATGAGGTCTATTCCAATGCGCATAAGAGGATCTGAGTATCGTCTAAGCTTTCACATCTATGACATCTCGGACATGTCTCTCTTGATTGGTGTACCTTTTGGCACACTATTTCAAGAGCGACCAAATCGAAGCCTCTTGACTTTAAAGCTGGGAAAATCTACTATTGATATCTCTCTTGCACGCTCACATAATGCAATAGTAGAACCCAAGCCTGAACAAGATCCTATTGAGGAAGTCCTAATGGCATCTTTAGAACACATGGCCCAACCACTCTTCGATGATGAACACTTCATTCTAGAAGAAGAAGAGTTAGCAGACCCAATTAAGATAGAACCAATGGAGGTGCCATCCCAACCCTCAATTGAATTAAAACCTCTTCCTCCAGGCTTGAAATATGTCTTTCTTAATAATAATCGAGAAACCCCTGTGATCATTAGTGACAAGCTCACTCAAGATGAAACACAACAACTTGTCACTATTCTAGAAAGACATAGATCTGCTATAGGCTACTCACTTGAAGACCTCACAGGCATTAGTCCCGCTCTTTGCACTCATCGCATCCCCACTGATCCTAATTGCACACCTTCGAGGGAGCCACAATGGAGACTTAATAATGCTATGTGAGAGGTTGTTAAGAAAGAGGTCTTGAAGCTTTTACATGCTGGGATTATCCATCCTGTGCCACATAGCAAGTGGGTTAGCCCAGTGCAAGTCATGCCGAAAAAGGGAGGAATGACAGTCGTTAGAAATGAAAATAATGAACTTATCCCTCAACGAACTTTCACTGGGTGGCGTATGTGCATTGATTATCAGAAACTTAACAAGGCTACAAAGAAAGATCACTTCCCGTTACCCTTCATTGATGAAATGCTGGAATGGCTTGCAAACCACTCTTTCTTTTGTTTCCTTGATGGGTATTCCGGGTATCATCAAATCCCAATCCACCCAGATGACCAGAGTAAGACCACTTTTACTTGCCCGTATGGAACTTATGCATACCGACGAATGTCGTTTGGATTGTGCAATGCTCCAGCTTCTTTCCAACGGTGCATGATGTCTATTTTCTCTGACATGATTGAGAATATTGTGGAGGGGTTCATGGATGACTTTACCGTCTATGGCAAAACCTTCGATGATTGTCTTAAGAATTTAGACAGAGTCTTACAATGGTGTGAAGAAAAGCATTTAGTCCTGAACTGGAAGAAATGTCACTTTATGGTTCAGGAAGGGATAGTGCTAGGACACAAGATCTCTGAGAGTGGGATAGAAGTGGATAAAGCAAAAATTGAAGTCATAGAACAACATCCACCTCCCACAAATGTGAAAGGAGTTCGTAGCTTTTTAGGCCATGCAGGGTTCTATAGGCATTTCATTAAAAACTTTTCTCAAATTGCTAGACCCCTGACAAGCCTCTTAGCTAAAGATACGCCATTCATCTTTAATAATGAGTGTCATGAATCTTTTCAAATCCTTAAAAAGGCACTTATTTCAGCTCCAATCATCTAGCCACCCGATTGGAAGCTACCTTTTGAGATCATGTGTGATGCCTACGACTTTGCTGTAGGAGCTGTTCTTGGCCAAACTAAAGATAAAAAGCACTATGCTATATCCTATGCTAGTAAAACTTTGTCTGGGCCACAGCTTAATTATGCTACCACTGAAAAAGAGTTGCTAGCTGTTGTCTTTGCAATAGACAAGTTTAGGTCTTACATAGTAGGAGCAAAAGTAATCATTTACACAGATCATGCTGCTCTTAAATACCTCCGCACTAAGAAAGATGCTAAGCCTCGATTAATCCGATGGATTCTCCTACTCCAAGAATTTGACATAGAAATAAGAGATAAGAAAGGAGTAGAGAACTCGGTAGCTGATCACTTGTCTAGGTTGCAATATAAGGAAACACATGAATTACCCATTAATGACTATCTTAGGGACGACACACTCCTCGCGGTAACACACTCGGACCCCTGGTATGCGGATATTGTGAATTTTATGGTTGCAGGTTATGTTCCACCAGGAGGAAACAAGAGAAAGCTCAAATACGATGCCCGCTGCCACTTATGGGATGATCCTTACCTTTATCATGTCTGCTCTGATGGATTGCTAAGGAGATGTGTCCCAATGGAAGAAGCCACAAAGATCATAGACAGATGTCATGCATCACTGTATGGAGGACATTATGGAGCATACCGTACTGTAACAGACTCGCCCAATAATGTGGCCCACCTACACTTGTCATTTGTCCAACGACCTCTGACCATTATGTAAGTGTGCCACGAAACTGGATTAATCTGTTGGATACGATCGATGTATCCATGGGTCACAGGAATCATCCGAGTGTAATCATTACAGCACATACATTTCATACAAAATACCATTTCGGAGAAATTCAGCGGAAGTCTTACATAAACAAAATATTACAAACCAGTGTTCATTATTACAACATAGAAGGAAGGAGTTCAAGTAGCGAAAGTACTAAGTGCTGGATAAAAGTCTAATACATAACCATATAGTGAACCCTGCCCAAGGGTACATCACTTATCCTCCTCAGCGGGGATTATTGTCATGCAACAGGGAGCAAAACATACTTGATCCGCTACTACACCTGCAACAAGGGATTATAGAACCCTGAGTACGGGGTACTCAGCAAGAATTACCCGACTAATAAAAGTTGGTGAGGACTCAGGAATGCAGGCTGAGGGGAAATCAAGGTAAGGCTTTAGCAAGAATTCAAACCTTTGCCTT
Source organism: Coix lacryma-jobi var. lacryma-jobi (assembly GCA_009763385.1). Classification (NCBI taxonomy): domain Eukaryota; kingdom Viridiplantae; phylum Streptophyta; class Magnoliopsida; order Poales; family Poaceae; genus Coix; species Coix lacryma-jobi. The sequence goes on along the minus strand of CM019824.1, from coordinate 43,276,915 downwards.
TGCATAAAAGCTCCTACAGCTAAAAGTTGTGTCATTCCATATTTCTAACATTAGCTAAGTAATTGAATGTACACCTTATAATCAACCCATTACTCCTCCATTGTTTCATCATTAAACTACGCTGAGGGTGCGAGGACGAGTCTCCTTTTCTCGTGGAGCAAACGACGATTCGAACCGCTTGATCTACCCAGCTGGGGCTTCCTTATCACACGACATATGCAAGACCGAACTTGCATATATCAACCGTCCTGTGGATCTGCTCAAACCGGACCGGAGCCGCGCCACGCGGGAGTACAGTACACCACCGCCCTACAACGGCCTTGCTGAGTCCGTCCAACAGGGGACCGAGCAGGGTGGGTACACGCTACTCCCGCCATCTCTCCACTCCCAGTGCGCGGGTGCGCCGTTCCAGTAAGGGCATAGCCACAGTAGGGCTTACCGTAGCATGCGACTAGTACTAACAAATAGTTCTCGATCCAACGGGCCAACAGCGGACGGACCCTAGGCGACACAGACGGAAACACTACACCAGGACTCCATTTCCTGGGCATGTTACCCGCCCGGTCTCATTTTAATTTCACCATCCCAAACCGAGGGAAGGGTTCCCAGCAATAGCATTTCTCTTTTCAAAAACCTACTCTAATGAGCAAGGCTAAGCATTTGTAAATAACCCAGTGACAAGGATAGTATAAGGAATAATCAAGGTAGATAATGCATCAATAGGTAACACTCAACTCCTAAACTTAATGCATCAATTTTTATCAACAAATATATTATTAAAAATTTGCAAGGTAAGGGCAAATGCACCGGGGCTTGCCTTGGGGTTCTTCTTCAGGCTCGCTACCACAGATATCAAATCCCACTTCGTAGAACAACGGTGTTTCACTTGCCGTGGGTTCCGATTGTTCCTTTTCTACTTCGGTCTCTATATGTCATGTAATAAACAAATGGACATAAGATGCATACCATGAATGAATGAGGGAACAAATGCTTATGATGCTTGGAACAATCTTAAGAAGAGAAATATAGCAACTAATCAACATTCTTTAGGTAAAACAGAAATGTATTACAAGAGGGAGCTTTGGACATAACTATAGTCTTTTCAGATTTTATCTACGAATTTGTTTCTCCCATAACTGGAGCTACAGATTATCAAATCAGGTGATTTAGGACAATCTGGAAAGCTTATCAAAACCTCTACAACTTTTCTATAATACCCAAGAGCTGATTCCAGAATCTTATGGACCAAATAATTGATTTGGTTAAATCTATCCAGATCCTGGACAGATTCTAACATTTCTGTTCCATAGACCATAACTGGAGCTCAGTTTATCGAAAAATTGTGATCTAAGCCAATATGGAAAGCTCATGAAGTCATCTACAACTTTCTTATAATACACAAAAACTGAATCCCAGGTTAAGTTCACCAAATAGCTCAGTTTCTCAGATCTGTCCAGTTTCTGGACAGTTTCATGCATCCAGTCTCAACAGAGTATAACTGTCAGCTCTTTTGTCCAAAAATCACAAAATTTTAGGAGAAGCTAGATACATAAATTCCCAACAACTTTGCTGTACAACATTTTATCAGAAAACGACATGATAATGGTGTAATTATAATTCCAACAGAATTGACTCCAGAATTTGATAGGAACATTACAAAGGCTATCCTTCATGTCAAGACATGGTCATAAAATTTCAACCCTTGACCATAGTACAAACATCCCAAAGGGCCTTTTTCCAGGTTACAAAAGAAAATACTCCACTTCATGATTTTATTTAGGAATTATGTATTTAAGTAAGACAATATTGGATAGTTTTTAATCAACTACACATTTTAGGTTAATTCCCAACATAGTGTTAACAAAAGGAGTTTTCATCATGTTTCTTTAACCCAACCTTTGGTGTGAACAGCCCTAACTATATAACCATGTCACATTACTCCTTGGACATTAAATAGAATAACAAAACAATAAGACCCAATTAGTAATTAATTATTCATTATTTAATAAAAGGGATTAATGATTAGGGCCAGAAATTATTTTCACATGAGGGGTCCATAATTTTTGTAAAGGTGTGTTTCAGGTTGACAAGTACTACAAAATTGATTTCACAATTTTTAGACTTTGGGAAAAGCCTACACAATTATTTAAAATCCCCAAACAATTTATTTGACCTTTTTAATTCACTAAAAATTTTGTTCAAACCTGCAGTTTCATATTTTTGTAATTTTCTTTACATGTCAGAGAGCTTACACAAAAATTTTCATGATTTAAGGATCTGTAAATTAATTGTGACAAAAATAACAAATTGCAGCACTATTCACAAATTCTGGAAAATGAAAAAGACTTGGCTCGGTCACTGACAAGGGGGGACCCAGCGGTCAGGCTCGGGCTCGGCCTTGACCGCGGCGCGGGCGGCGCTGACCGCCGGCGTTCCTCGCCGACGGCGAAGCCAGGGGCTCGTCCGAGGCTACCTACATGCACTTCATCGCCTCGCGAACACATGGGTGGGCTCGGACAGGTCAGGGAGTGATCACCGACGGAGCGCTCGCAGCAATGGCGGCTTGGCCGCGCCGAGCTCGATGGCTCGCCGGCGTTCCGGCCAAATTAATGCGGTAGAGACCAAAAGGATTTGAGCAACGGCACCAGGGGGCTCACCTAGGGTTGGTGCTCGCGCTAGCTCGGTCAGACAGACTCGGAGAGGTAGAGGTCGACGGTGGCGGCGATGGCAGAGCGGCGGACGGTCTCCGTGGCGGCGTCCCGGCCCCTACGGCGCGGTAGTGACCTGGAGGTCGAGCCGACCAGAAAGAGGAGGTCAAGGCGAAGTAAATGGCGCAAACGAATTGAACCGAGGAGCATCACACAGACCGAACGACGACGAAGTCGACCGCGGTGGTAGCCGGCCGGAGTTGGGGAGGACGATGTCGACCTGGGCAATGTGGGTCACTTGCGTTCGATTGAATGGGTCGGTGTGTTCGTGGGGATATGGCAGAGCTCGGGAAGGAGTCGGTTGCGACGGAGGGGGCTTGACGGTGACGCAAGAGCTTGGCGGAGCTCGGCTTAGCTCGGCGGTGGTTCCGGGGAGAAAGGAGGAGAAGAGGGAGAAACGGAGACGCCGAGGAGTCGGTTTTGTGCGCGGGGAGAAGAGCAGCGCGTGTGCCAGCTCGTGTTGTAGCGGCGTGGAGCGAAGGACGCGTGGGGGAGGATGTGGCGTCGCCGGGAGAGCCGCGGCCGCGTCGGACCGGCGTGGAGGCCATGCCAGTGTCCCAGCACTGTTGCTACAGTCCCTTTTGTCCCCTTTCAAATTTCGCCAAAATTTTGAACTGAAGAGCAAAATCCGTAAGAATGAAAGTTGTTCAGAATTTTGTGATCTACAAACTTGTTTTAAGGACCATGTGCCAATTCGGACTAGATTTTGAATTATGGGTTGAATTCAAATTTGCCTCAAACTGAATTCTCAAATTACTTTAAAATTTTCTGAAGAAGTTCAAATTCCGTGAACATGAAAGTTGTCACATTTGTGTTTCCCTACAACTTTGATTTAAGGACCAAGATCAGATTCTCAAAGGTTTGAAAGTTGTAGTTCAAGGGTAGTTTTTGAGGTTTAAACAAATTTGTTTTAATTCAAATTTTATGCAGAAAATTTATTGACTTTATATACCAAAGTTGTTTCTCAGAACCAGACCTACAACTTGGTTTTTGGGATCCAACCCTAATAGAGCTTGGATCATGGTCATCATCATATAGGCACTATAGGGACTTGGCATTTCTCCCTAATGCTCATGCTCATGGCTCTTTCTATTGGTTTTAGCTATCTCTTAACTCCTAAGCATACCACATTCATGTCATCAAATAGAGGTAAGCAATTACATAATGCACTTAAGATCAAGTTTTCATGAAATTATTAGATGCAAACTTATATAATTATATGAATGCCCCCATGCTCATGATGACATGTCAAGTTTTAATTGGCTAAAACACCAGAGGTGTTTCACGTACACATGCTAAGATTTGGCCGAGTGGATTCTTTTGGCCAATAATGTATCAAGATACAAAGGAGTTTGTCAGAAGATGTGCCAGATGCCAAAAGCATGGAAACATTAATGCTCGAGATGCGATGCCACTCCAAAACAACCTCCAAGTGGAACTATTTGATGTCTGGGGAATTGACTATGTGGGACCATTCCCTAAGTCTGGAGATGCTAAATACATACCGGTGGCAGTGGACTATGTGTCTAAATGGGTAGAAGCATTACCATGTCGAGCTGCAAATTCCAAGCATGCTAAAAAGATGTTCCATGAAGTGATATTCCCAAGATTTGGAACACCTCGACTGGTCATAAGTGATGGAGGATCACACTTCATTGACAAAAACCTTCAGAAAGTTCCTAGAAGAATATGGAGTCAAACACAACATTGCAACTCCATACCATCCACAGACAACGGTCAAGCTGAAACACCAAATAAGCAAAACAAGAACATTCTACAGAAGACTGTGGATGAAATGGGGAAGAAATGGAAGTACAAGCTTCATGATGCACTATGGGCATATCGAACAGCATACAAAACACCCATAGGAATGTCACCTTATCAGCTTGTGTATGTCTCGGCGGTCCACAAAAGGGGTACCCCCAATCAACGCAAAACTCAGAACACCTTTTAATAGGAGTCCTCCAAGCCAGGCCTCGGGCCAGCACACGTTCTCCGCCTCGCCCGAGCCCACCGAGCCAAGCCTCGGGCCAGCGCACATTCTCCGCTTCGCCCGAGCCCTCCAAGCCAGGCCTCGGGCGAGCGCTCATTCTCCGTCTCGCCCGAGCCCTCCGCGTCAGGCCGCGGGCGAGCGCTCGTTCTCCGTCTCGCCCGAGCCCTACGCGTCAGGCCTCGGGCGAGCGCTCCACTACGCTTCACGCCTCCCTCGAAGCAGCACCAGACATTGGATACCAGCCCTATGCTGAGCATTTAAGGCATCCACCTACTCCAGTCACATCCTCTGGCACATGGCGTCTGCCACAGCGAACCGGTGTAGAGTCAAGTCTCGTTTTCATCACAAGCATGGGCAAAAGGGCACAAGTTCCACACTATTGCGCCATGCCCTACGCTGTTGACGCGTCCTTGAAGCGTGGCCTCCGTCCTGGGCTCGGACGCGGGGGCGAGGTGACGTGGAGGCTATGCTGTGCCCATCCCGGTTCATACAGCACGTGGCCGGGTCCCTCTGGGTCTTGGGGGTGCCTGTCTCCCAAAAGTAAGAGAGCTGTCAGGGCTCGAGGGGCGCAGGGCCGGCCTTGAGGTGGTGCTCACGGGGGCTCGAGGGGCGCGGAGCCGGCCTCGAGGTGGTGCCCACGGGGGCTCGAGGGGCGCGGAGCCGGCCTCGAGGTGGTGCCCACGGGGGCTCGAGGGGCGCGGAGTCGGCCTCGAGGTGGTGCCCACGGGGGCTCGAGGGGCACGGAGCCGGCCTCGAGGCGGTGCCCACGGGGGCTCGAGGGGCGCAGAGCCAGTCTCGAGGCCTGGTCTGGACGTGCAACAGCGTAGGGCATGGCACAATAGTGTGGAACTTGTGCCCTTTTGCCCATGCTTGTGATGAAAACGAGACTTGACTCTACACCGGTTCGCTGTGGCACACGCCATGTGCCAGAGGATGTGACTGGAGTAGGTGGATGCCTTAAATGCTCAGCATGGGGCTGGTATCCAATGTCTGGTGCTGCTTCGAGGGAGGCGTGAAGCGTAGTGGAGCGCTCGCCCGAGGCCTGACGCGTAGGGCTCGGGCGAGACGGAGAACGAGCGCTCGCTCGAGGCCTGACGCGGAGGGCTCAGGCGAGACGGAGAATGAGCGCTCGCCCGAGGCCTGGCTTGGAGGGCTCAAGCGAAGCGGAGAATGTGCGCTGGCCCGAGGCTTGGCTCGGTGGGCTCGGGCGAGGCGGAGAACGTGTGCTGGCCCGAGGCCTGGCTTGGAGGACTCCTATTAAAAGGTGTTCTGAGTTTTGCGTTGATTGGGGGTACCCCTTTTGTGGACCGCCGACAGTAGCCCCCGAGCCCTTGTTTGAGTGCTTGCACTCGAGCAGGGGCTCTTGTCTTGGGTTTCAAGGGCTCGGCTGTGTTGGTTCTGTGGGTGTCGCGCGAGCGACACCCGCGGGTGTAGCCCCCGAGGCCATGGGGGAGTGGTTAGGACTCCCTCGTGGGCTTTTTCTGGTGCGAGTATTAGTTGCGCTTTTTAGGTTCGGGAGTGTCGAGCCCTCGAGTTTTTTAGACCCTCTTTTGTCGAGGGGTGCCAGGCTGAACCGGCCGGCCGGCTCTTCGAGCTGTCCGGCACGCCGGTTGCCCTGGCTTGTCATCCCGCGAGTCCTTTCGATCGGATGCGAGGGGGGATGCCTCGTACTACCACGAGCGGGCGAGTATCGAGGTTCCCGGTGAGCTGGCAACGGGGAATCCAAGCGAGAGTTCGTGCCCCGTTCGATGGGGTCGACTGTGGCCCAGAGGCGGTCTCAGAGAGCATGGGTGCTCAGCGTGCAGGAGTGCCGGGTCCATTCGATAGGGCCCGGTGGCTTGATGCCTCCCTCCGAGGGGATCTCTCTGCATGCCGAGCTCCTCTCCTTGGATACACGTGAGGGGCCTCGAGGGCTTGGCCCTTGAGCGATGTTGCAAGTGACGCCCCTTGGTGTCTCTGACTCGGGTGCTCGAAGCCGACTGTCGAACCCTTTTCGAGGGCTAGCCTTCGCTGCTTCGAGGGGGAGTGGTTGGGACTCCTTCGTGAAGAAGCCTCCGTCGCTTGGAAACCTTCTGCCCGTTGGATGCGCCTTCTTTCCTCTGTAGTGGGAGACTCCGCCCGAGGCCTAAAAGTCTCATGTTCACACAAAGAAAAGAGATTAGTCATAACTGCCCGAGTTTTTAGGCCCTCTTTCGTCGAGGGGTGCCAAGCTGAGCCGGCCGGCCGGCTCTTCGAGCTGTCTGGTACGCCGGCTCCCCAGGCTCGTCATCCCGCCGAGTCCTTTCGATCGGATGCGGGGGGGGATGCCTCGTACTACCACGAACGGGTCGGGCGAGTATCGAGGTTCCCGGTGAGCTGGTAACGGGGGAATCCAAGTGAGAGCTCGTGCCCCGTTCGATAGGGGTCGACTGTGGCCCGGAGGCGGTCTCATAAAGCATGGGTGCTCAGTCTGCAGGAGTGCCGGGTCCATTCGATAGGACCCGGTGGCTCGATGCCTCCCTCCGAGGGGATCTCACTGCATGTCGTGCTCCCCGCCTTGGATACACGTGAGGGGCCTCGAGGGCTTGGCCCTCGAGCGATGCTGCGAGTGGCGCCCCTTAGTGTCCCTGACTCGGGTGCTCGAAGCCGGCTGTCGAACCCTTTTTGGGGGCCAGCCTTCGCTGCTTCGAGACTTAGGGCCGGGGCCCGTTTTTACCTTCCTGAAGAAGCCTTTGTCGGGAGTGGAGATCGTGGCATCAAGACGACGGACAGGAAGTCAGAGCGGCGGCCGCGGAGGGCCCTGGTAGTTGAGCGAACGCGGAATCGCCGTGCGTGCCTGTCAACCGGCTCGAGACGCAGTTAGATAGGCACATTAAAGGTATTTGGTTACCTTCTCGCCGTCGTGGGAGACGGCACCGGTTTGTCGATGGGGGCATGCTGCCTCTTGATGCGGACGGTGGTGTAGGTGGCCTTCCTCCCCCTGGCTCGGACGTCGAGGCTGAGCCTGCGGCAGAAGATCCTGGGGAGGAGTACCAGACCGCGGCGTAGCTGTTCGATGCTCTGAGCTGGAGTCGGGCTCGGGGTTGTTTTTGAGGACGACGTGTTGCCTCCGAACGTGGGCAGTGGCGTGGAAGGTCCCCAACCGACGAGGACTGAGGCCGTTGCAGAGCTCGCTGGAAGTCGAGGCGTGGCGCTGACGGTCGAGCCCCGGGTCGGGCTTGCGGGTGACATCGAAGATCGAGCCCCCGCATCCGGCTCGAGGGGTGGTGTCGAAGGTCGAGCCTCCACGTCCGACTCGAGGGGTGGCGTCGAAGGTCGAGCCTCCACGTCCGACTCGAGGGGTGGCGTCGAAGGTCGAGCCTCCGCGTCCGGCTCGAGGGGTGGCGTCGAAGGTCGAGCCTCCACGCCCGACTCGAGGGGTGGCGTTGAAGGTCGAGCCCCCGCGTCCGGCTTGAGGGGTGGCGTCGAAGGTCGAGCCTCCACGCCCGACTCGAGGGGTGGCGTCGAAGGTCGAGCCCCCGCGTCCGGCTCGAGGGGTGGCGTCGGAGATCGAGCCCCTACGTCCGACTCGAGGGGTGGCGTCGAAGGTCGAGCCTCCACGTCCGACTCGAGGGGTGGCGTCGGAGATCGCCAAGTCTCCGTGCCTGGCTCGAGGGGTAGCGTCGAAGGGCCATCCACCGGGCCAATTTTGACGGGTGGCTCGAAAATGCCCCTCGAGAGGACATTTGGTGGGGCGGCGCCGTGCGCGGGTGCCAACTTAGCCAGCTCGTCTGCGGCGGGCGCCCACGGGCACTTCCTCATCGTCGTTGCCATCGGCGTCGCGCCTTGACTTCTGACTTTTGCCTTTGTCCGCGGAGCGGCCAAAGAAGGCCCCCACCGCCTCATCGCCTGAGGCGAAGCTGGTGGCCCGATCGATCAGATCCTCGATCGTCCTGGGACGGTAGCGCCCTAACTCGTGGACTAGCTCTTGGCATGTCGTGCCTGCGAGGAACGCTGAGATGACCTCCTCATCAGGTATGTGAGGGAGCTCGAGGCGCTGCTTCGAGAACCGCCGAGCAAAGTCGCGGAGGGGTTCGTCCGCTGCCTGCCTGCAACGTCGTAGATCCCAGGAGTTGCCTGGGCGCGCACAAGTCCCCTTGAAATTCCTGTCGAAGACCCTGACTAGGTCGGCCCAGTCATGGATCTGATCCGGCGGGAGCCCCTCGAGCCACCGGCGGGCGGTGTCCGAGAGGTAAAGTGGCAGTTGGCGTATGATCACACGGTCGTCGCTCTTCGCTCCGCCCAGTTGGCAGCCTAGGCGAAAGTCTGAGAGCCAGAGCTTGGGCTCGACCTCCCCGTCATACTTCACGGTGTTGGTCGGTGGTCGAAAGCGGTCGGGGAGGGTCGAGCTGCGGATGGCCTGGCTGAAGACCCTGGGGCCCGGGGGCTCGAGGGTTTGCCGGCTGTCGTGGGCCCGCTCCTGGGTTGGCCTGGCTTGTGGGGTGTCCGGCTGGCGGACAGACGTCTCATGCTTGCTGCGGGGCGTGTCCGCTGGCTTCTCCGAGGCTACCCTGTGCCGGCGCGAGGCCGAGCTCTCGGCTAGCTGCACAGCGGCCGTTTCGAGGAGGCTTTTTACTTCCCCAAGCATGCGTCTGGCGTCGGGGTTGGAGACGGCGGGTAGATCGCGGAGCAGCATTGCGGCCGCCACCACGTTCTGCCCGGCTCGCGGGAAGTACACCTCGGGGCGTGCTGGCGCCCCGTCCTCGAGGGTCCGCCAGCGGGCCTCTCGAGCCCGACCTCGAGTTCCGGCTCCTCGAGGCTGGGGTGGTTCCTGCATCAGAGTTTGCTGGAGCTGCAGCAGGCGTTGTCGTTCCTCCTCGGTCTTGGCGATTGCCTCCCGCACCTGCGCGAGTTGCGCCGCCCGGCTGTCGTCGTGTCGAGGCGGTGTACCCGAGACCGAGGGTTTGATTCTTGCCTGAACGCGCGATCTGCCCGCCACAGCCACGTCGTTGGGCGCTTCGAGGTTGAGCGTTGGCCTGGCGTCGTCGTCGCCATCGTCCTCGGCATCGCTCACAACCCCGTCGAGCTGGAAGCACTCCCTGGTGGGATACCAGACGTCCCGGTCCGCGCGCGTGACGAATGCGAACTTGCTGGGGGAGCGCGCCCGCGCCCTGGAGGTCGCCTGCCGCGCGCCAGGCAGGTTTCCCCTTGGGGATTCTGCGCCGGCCGCGGGGAAGTGAGTGTACGCCGTGGGCACCGCCTGTGCCCGGCGATGATGGTGACGAAGGCGCCGCTCGCGAGGTGGCGACGCGTGGTGGTGCGAACGACGCGCCATGCCCCCCGCGCGGGGTGGCGTGACACGCCTTCCGCTCGGGCCCTCCGTGGAGAGCAGGGTCAACTCGTTGCCGTTGCCGGTGGCCAGGAACTCGAGGCTCCCGAACCGGATGATGGCACCAGCAGAAAACGAAGGAGTGGAAGAAGCCATCCAGGAAATAGTGAGAAAATGACTCGGACACGCGCACCCCTACCTGGCGCGCCAACTGTCGGTGTTTCGAACCCGGGGGTATGACACCAACGAGTAATATGATCGCGTGCTCTCTTCCTGGATGGTGATGCAAGATGACACAAGGATTTTATCCTGGTTCGGGCAAAGAAGGCCCTACGTCCAGCGGGGGAGGATGTTCTTGTATTACTTGCACCTAAGTGCTTGTACAGGGGCGAATACAAGCTCACTGAGCGTGGACCGGGGTCCGGACTCGAGTGCGTGCGTGCGTGTGTGTGTGTAACTGAACGTGCGTACGTTGGTGACCGTCTGTGTGTCTAGCCGTCTCGTGTCTCTCCCTAGTGAAGGGTCCTCGCGTCCCTTTTTATAGAGCAAAGGGAGGCCTGGGTTACACAGGAGTGGTATAGGGATTACACTGGAGATACATGTACGGCGCCCAATACGAAGGAGGGTAGGAATCCCGTCTTGTCGGAGACACTGGAGCCGGCGTGGGGGTTGCTGTTGACGCGTCCTTGAAGCGTGGCCTCCGTCCTGGGCTCGGACGCAGAGGCGAGGTGACGTGGAGCCTATGCTGCGCCCATCCCGGTTCGTACAGCACGTGGCCAGGTCCCTCCGGGTCTTGGGGGTGCCTGTCTCCCAAAAGTAATAGAGCTGTCAGGGCTCGAGGCCGACTCCGCGCCCCTCGAGCCCCCGTGGGCACCACCTCGAGGCCGGCTCCGCGCCCCTCGAGCCCCCGTGAGCGCCACCTCAAGGCCGGCCCTGCGCCCCTCGAGCCCTGACAGCTCTCTTACTTTTGGGAGACAGGCACCCCCAAGACCCGGAGGGACCCGGCCACGTGCTGTACGAACCGGGATGGGCGCAGCATAGCCTCCACGTCACCTCGCCTCCGCGTCCGAGCCCAGGACGGAGGCCATGCTTCAAGGACGCGTCAACAGCAACCCCCACGCCGGCTCCAGTGTCTCCGACAAGACGGGATTCCTACACTCCTTCGTATTGGGCGCCGTACATGTATCTCCAGTGTAATCCCTATACCACTCCTGTGTAACCCAGGCCTCCCTTTGCTCTATAAAAAGGGACGCCAGGACCCTTCACTAGGGAGAGACACGAGACGGCTAGACACACAGACGGTCACCAACGTACGCACGTTCAGTTACACACACACGCGCACGCACTCGAGTCCGAACCCCGGTCCACGCTCAGTGAGCTTGTATTCGCCCCTGTACAAGCACTTAGGTGCAAGTAATACAAGAACATCCTCCCCCGCTGGACGTAGGGCCTTCTTTGCCCGAACCAGGATAAAATCCTTGTGTCATCTTGCACCACCATCCAGGAAGAGAGCACGCGATCATATTACTCGTTGGTGTCATACCCCCGGTATCGAAACACCGACAGTATGGGAAAACATGTCACCTACCTGTTGAATTAGAATTTAGAGCTCACTAGGCAATCAAGAAATGGAACATGGATCTCCACCTAGCTGGCAAGAATCGTCAGATGCAAATATCAGAGCTAGAAGAATGGAGAGAGAAGGCCTACCATAGCTCTAAGATATATGTAACACCCTAGGTGTTAAGCAATCCCTAAATGCATAATTTGGCATAGCATAAGCATAGCATCTCATCATTTCATGTGCATATGTTTGTTGAAGTGCTTAAGTCCTTGTTTGGTCTCTAGTGTAACCTTGTTATGCTTTCTGTTTCTGACCCAGTGCCTTATAACAAAGTTGTAGATCTTGTTGAAAGGAACAACTTTGCTTTAAAGCACTTTCTCAGAAAAAGTTGTTAAATTATGATTTCTTGCATTAGAAAAATTGTTTAGCACTAAATTTCTTTTAAACAACAGAATTTGGACTTGAGCCTTAAAGATGATTTGTTCCTTACAAAATTCTAAGCAACTTTGCTTTTAGGACCTTTTCCTAATTCGGCTTGGTTTGGAAGTTTTGGAGCATCAAAGTTTGTAACCAAACTTCATTAGTTTAAACCCCAGTGGGACCCCCCTGTCAGCCTCCTCTCTTCTTCCTCGCGCGCGCGCCGCTCCCTCCGCGTCGGCAGAAACCGCCTCGCCGCCGCGAGACCGCCTCGCCGGCTGGCCAAACCACCGTCATCACCGCCCGTGGTTTGCGCCCGAACTCGCCACGACGCCCTGGCGCTCGACGCATGCTCGCCGCGTGGAGCGCGACGCCTGACGCCGCCGCGTCCGGTCGGGAGTTCCTCCGACGGGAACCGACCAGGTGCAATGCACCTAGCGCTTCGTTCCTTTTGCCTTCGCTCCGCCCCGTGCTCGCAATCAGAAGAGCATTCCATTGCTCGCTCACTCTCTCGCTCACCAGCGCGCCAGCCACTCCACCATCTTCTCCAGTTCGCCCAAACCGCCATTGCCGCCGAACCTCGGCGAGCGATTACTCGCTCCACCGCTCACCACCGTTCGATTCCTCCCGCCAGTTTCTCCGCCTTGACCTCCTCTTTCTCCGGCAAGGGTTGGTTTCCTCACTCTCCCTCTCTAGCCGCCGGAACAACGGACGCCATCCTCAAGCTTCCGCCATGGCCGCCACCGTGACCTTCACGTGGACCGGTCATCTCCGGCCAAGCTATCCCAAGCCGAGCCATGTTCTAGTCTTCTCTACCGCCGTAGTCGCCTAGGTTTCGATGGAGACCTCTCTGCCACCATGTTTCAGCCGGAACCGAGCCGTGTCGCCGCCATGTCCGCCATGGACCGCCGCCGTGCATCGCTCCGGGCAATGCCGGGGATGCCGAAGCCTGAGAGTTGCTCCAATAGGTCGCTTATGACTTGCTTGGGCTAGTGTTAGTCTCGCCGAGTCGCAAGCCCGCCGGGAAGAGTTCCGCCGCCGAGTCGCAGAGCCGCCGCTCCGCCATGGCTGCCGTCGAGCTTGCTCCGGTATCCCTCTGGCTTAGCGAGTCGGTTAGTCGTGTTCGCCTCGCAAACCCGCACCCAGTGATGGTCTCGGTGTCACCGGAAGCGTCGCCGTCAACGAGCTAGGGTCGGTCAACGACCACGGCGCAAAACTCCGCCGTTGACCGCCGAGCCTAGTCTCGCCTAGTCGCTTGGTCGTCTGACCAGTGGGCCTCGCCGACGAGTCGAAGAGAGAGTGTGAGAGAGAAAAAAAGGGAAATCTGGGTGCCGTAGGCCTCGGTAAGCCGGGCGTGCCGAGCGTCTGCCTCGAGCCTCGGCTAAGTCACCGAGCCTCGGCTGAGTCAGTTAGCCTCGGCCGAGTTGGTTAGGTGTGCAGAGCGTTGTGTCGAGCCTCGGCCGAGTCGGTAGAGTGTGTCTGAGCCTCGGCTGAGTTAAGCCGGGTGTGCCGAAGCCTCGTCTTGTGCCTCGGCCGAATCGAGTTGGGTGTCCGTAGCGTTTTAGGTTAAGTTTTCTTTTAAAGTAAGTTTTTGCAGAATTCATGTAAAGGCTTCAAAAATTCCTACAAGGCTCATTTTAAGTCCAAATCCTGTGAAACAAATTTTGTTGTGTTCAGCATGATTAGATATATCTGTGAAAATGTTAAATGCATTTTTGGTGATATTTTTATGTGTAGATTTATTTAAGTTAGAAAAGTGCTGATAACTTGGAAAATGCATAACTAATTATGTATAAGTCATAAAAATGTGATTCTAGTTTTGTTAGGTTTGTATGGATATATAGTTTTAGAGAAAAATATAATATAAGGTTGTTCTATGAATTAATTTGGCAGTAACTTTTAAAATGGTTAAAGGCTGCTTTCTTGTTTATTTTGTAGTAATTAGAATATGAGGAATATGAACCTGAGAATTTATGCACACTGCTCTTGTGCTAGGAAGTTCAGTAGAAAAATAAGAAATCTGCTGTTTGACACTTTTTAATATGATGTGTGGTTCAAAGCACCTTTCCATGATAGAATTTGTCTTTTTCATAGAGAATGGAGTTTAAGTCCAAATGGGGTGAAATTTGGACCAGGGACTAGATTACACATTGTTAACTTCCAGTAATTTCTGTAGATTTTTCTGAAGCTGTCTAGGTTGGGTTGCTGTTATAGGCTAGTTTAATTAGATTTATTTCGGCAAGTAATTAGAGGGTAATAAACTCATTAAGTATACTTTGATGTGGTGACAACATAGCTTAACAAGTTGAATATGGGAAGTTAAGCAGTTGAGTAGCAGTAGATGACATGTGCTTACCTCCTGAGTGTTGTCAATTTGCCATCACGTTTGCATTCTAGGTGCATTCATCCTATTCATACATTCCATGCATCATACAGGATCAACGGAGGAGATCTAGACCCAGTCGGCACTAGAGGAGCCCAGTCCGGAGGAGAGTCTGAACGCGGAAGCCGGAGGGACCGACGCCGACGAGCTACCAGAGTGCCGCGACCACCTCTCGTCGGACTTTGAGAAAGGCAAGCCCCGGAGCATTCTAACTCCTATGGTTTGCAAATGTTTTCCAATTAACCTGATGATGGATGTTGCATTAGGTTATAGGAATTGATTGCTACCGTTGATGCATTATTACTTATCCTTGACCACCTGCAATATATCTTGATATCCCTGTTTAGGTCTAGGCTCGTTAAATGCTTAGCCCTGCTTAGATCGGTAAAAGTCGGATGATTTCCTGTCTCCCGCAATACGTGGATCCTGATCATGTTTAGCCTGTGCTACCATGAGATAACCATGTGATAATTAATCTGAGACGGAGGCGGGATGTAAGAGCAGCAGGACATGGGTTCTGTGTGCTAGTAGGCTCCCGTCTGTGTCGCATAGGACCCGTTCGGGAATGTCCCTTCAGTCAAATTGAACGCGTCAATCACTTAACGGAGTAGGTCTGAGTACCTCCCGCGAAGCCGAGTAAGGTTATTCGAGCCGGTGATGGAGATGTTGACGCCTAACACCCAGGGCCTCAGCTGTACCGTGGGCAACTATTCTGATCAACCTGGCATGGTCCGAGGGCAGGCAGGGCCTGATCGACCTGGCATGACCGTGGGCAGTTATAGATTGAGCGACCTGGCACTGAGATAACCCCCGGTGTAGAAGGGCCCATGGCCGTCCCGCGCATTGTGTTCTCGAATCTCCTGACTGGTAGCTTACGACTGCCGTAGCCGGAATGTGCCGGGCGAGTGTGAGACATTTTATCCCCAGCTGGGTAGGAAACGATTATAATCGCCATCGCTCCTGGACAGTGAGCAGTTGACTTTAGATCATCTCCCGTAGAACTTATGGAACTAAAGTGGTTATGGAATCTGAAAGGCTATTGATGAAATAGTCACTCTTGATTGATTAATTAGCAAGTGCTTGTTTAGTACAGGTGCAAATCTAGTAAGGTAGAGTAATGACTAAAAGCAATTGCCAACATCTGAAACTGAGTTTTATTACTAAAGCTTTCATGCAAAGGAGTATGTACAGCCAACCCCACTTATATAGCCTACATGATCCTTGGTGTCTCATTATTCTGGTTTTGTCGGGTAAGTCTAGCTGAGTACCTTCTCGTACTCAGGGTTTGTTTCCCTTGTTGTTGCAGATGGCCAGTGCTTTTATGGCTACTGCGAGAACTGCTTGTACCCGGTAACGGGTGATGACTAGACCAAGGGCATGGTCAACACTTACCTCATCTGTTGCTTTTGTGGACCCGGTCGACTGATGGCACCGTATTTATGAACAATCCAAACTTATGTTTTAAAGACTATGTTGCTTCCGCTACTACTATCAAACTATGGTTTGTAATATTATTTCGTACTCCGATGTAATTTGAACTTTATGCAACTGTGGTGTAACCCGTGAGCATGTTCGTTGAACAAGTACGATCTTGGCTGAATGTCGTTGAATGATTTGAAATCCTTCGAGATTTCCGGACTACCGGGTTTGTACGAGCTTAAGTACTCAATGATTTCTGCGAGAGCGGAGGTTTCCAGTGCTTAATCTGGTGCAAATTGATCGGTTCTGTTACAATATACAAAGAAAGAACAAAAAGGTGGCATGATAAGAGAATCAAGCACAAGGAGTTCAAGCCTGGCGACAAAGTACTTCTGTTCAACTCAAGAGTGAAGCTTTTTGGTCATGGAAAACTTCAGAGTAAATGGGAAGGACCATTCAAAGTAGTAGAAACCTCATCACATGACGCCATCACAATCCAAGACGATGAAGGTAACACATTCGAAGTAAATGGTCAACATTTGAAAGTTTTTCTAGAATCTGAAAAGTTTGAAGAAATTGATGTGATTGAATTTTTACAGTTTAAAGATCCTATCTAAAAATCAATCAATCACCAAGGCTCTAGACAATTAAAACTCATATGCCTAACACTTAATTAGTTCCATGAGTTTTGTTGTCTATTTGAGCTATGCAGGATCATTAAGGAGAGTTGACAAGCAAGTGGATGTTCTACCACTATTGGAGCACTGTCTCATCCGTCATCATCATCAATCAATGCTCTAATAGAGGAAGTACACCTCCACTGCCAGTCTACTACACTACAAGATTGAACGACTACATCAACATCTAGCTTGGGGGAGGCCACCCCCGTGTATCCAGCTCAACACTATTAAGGGAACCGGCTTTGGGGAGACGCACCCCCGTTATCTTCATAATCTAGGTATGTCTTATTCACTATCTTAGTTATTTATAATAAGTGTGTGTTAGGTTAAATAAATAGTGTGTTAGGTTAATACTGTGTTAAGTTTGCTTAGTTTGTTTTAAGAAGTTAATAATAAAAGAAGAACTCTGTCTCTGATCTTTTACATGGAAATGATGAATAGTTGCTCTATCTAATTTCTTTCAAGTACCTAGCCTTCAAAGCATGAGATCTCCTGATTAATAATGATGCTTAAAAATAAAATTAAATATATGGGTAGCAAATGCTTGATCCAGAGTCTAGGTAATTGATAGATATGACATGTGATGATCTGAGCTGCTATCTTGTTCTAAACAACACTAGAGTTCCGGAGATTTCTCAATATCAATATGACTAAATAATTGCATTGAGTTAAATTAAGCTTTGTTGAACCTATTAGAAGTTATCAAGCTATTGAATTGAGATCACATACAC
Source organism: Coix lacryma-jobi var. lacryma-jobi (assembly GCA_009763385.1). NCBI lineage: Eukaryota > Viridiplantae > Streptophyta > Magnoliopsida > Poales > Poaceae > Coix > Coix lacryma-jobi. The sequence goes on along the minus strand of CM019824.1, from coordinate 43,259,733 downwards.
ATTTCCATCCATCTTCCAGATAAATGCTCATGATTATCTATTATTATCCTCTCAAAAGTTTGTTGGAAGCATGTGGCTATAAAAAAAGAGAGAAAAAAATCTGAGGAAATAAAAAGGGACAAGTGTCGAAAACCTCAAAAAGATAGATCCCGAGGAAATAAAAAAGGGACAAGTGTCGGAAACCTCGAAAAAAAGAAAAAAGAAGAGAAAAAAATATGAATATAAAAAAAATGGGCATGTGCCCATCAGTAGAATTATCCTGAAAGCCATGTGTCTCTGATAAAGAAAAGAGAGTGATATATTTCAAAAGAGCATCCGACTCCATTTTCCATACACATGCACTTCTCAATTCAATGGTATGGTTGACTTTCTCTTTGGATCCATTGTTTAATTTGACAACATATGTTTTTAATCTTTTCTGAAAATTCGTAAAACTCCGGGATAATGGTGAAGTGACAGAGCAAGAGACATAATGCTTGATTTGATCATTCTATCTTTCAATTACTCAGGATTCAAGGTAAAGTACTAAGCCCCGTGATGAATAATATGATACTTTTTTTCTATTTCATATGAGAACTTTTGTTTGAATACATGTGTAGTTGTTGGAAGTGAAGATATTGCAGCAACTCCTGATCCATTGTTGAGATTGGCTTTGCTTGGGACTAGCAAAGGTTAAGCTTTGGGGAACTTGTTGACACTCACTAATGCTCATAATTAACCATCAACTATTGCATGAAATGACACTAAATGAATTACAAAGCATAGTTGTAGGGTTTGAAACTAATAAGTTCCACGAGTTTTGGTGCTCTCACTTGTTTTGTAGGACATCAATATTTCACCAAATAAAAGTATCTCAAGTGATGAATTGGAGTGCACTATTGCGAAGAGCTCGTCTAGACGTTCGAAACGGACATATCATTTGCTATATTTGGAGTCCCGGATGAAAAGATATTAACTTCGCGATGAAATCTACAAAAGAAGGATCTAGAAGACACCAGAAGACACCACGAGGCGGGCCACCACATGGGCCCACTGGGCCAGACTGACCGGTCCCACATGGAGACCGACCGCTCGGCCACGGAGCCCGTTTCGTCTCCGCCTTCTGGAACCTTCTTCCACCGCCTCGTAGGATGCATCTCCACCATCCCCGAAGTCGGTTTGATCCAACGGTGGACGATAAACGTGACGCGGATCGATGACATGGCGATTCCTTGCCCCCTACTCCACCTCGGGCTATATAAGCAACCCCAGACCCCCCTCTCCAGGCATCTCCATCTTCATTATTCATCTCCACATCAGAAACTAGGGTTTCAAAGTAGAAGTAGAGATCCCTCTAGTTGATCAGCTAGTTCTAGTTCTAGTTCATATTCTAGTTCTAGTTCATCTTCTGGTTCTAGATCTAGTTCTAGTTCATCATCTAGTTATAATCTAGAGAGAGAAAGGAGAAAGCTGAGGAGCCAGATCTGTTGAATCTTCTTCAACATTGTACTACTGCAGGATCTGGTTTGTCTTTAGTAATCTCTACATTGTTCATTTATTATTTCTAAGTTCTTCATTTAATTAAGTTTAGTTCTTACTTTATTTCATCTACTGGATCTTCGTTCGTATTGAATGCTCTAGTCTTTAGATCTGGATTAGAGTAGTAATCATTAGTTTAGACGCGGTGTCTAGACTAGTGTTTACCTGAGTTTGCGCCCAATCCTCCGGTTAGTTGTGGTAGCTACAGGGGTGACAGCTTTGTAGATTGTTATAATCCACCACGTTAGGGTTGGTGTTTCGTAGAGCTTTTTGGCAGCCTTCTCCCGATTACCCTTTTCCCAGTCTTTTTCGAGAATCGGAAAGGTACTGTTGCTCCGAAGTAGGTGAAGTATAGTGAGCCTGATCTTAATTAATAAAATCAACTTAGAGAACCTTAGATAATTTCTCTCTACCATATAGTTACCTCTTCCTAGGACGTTCTTAATTCTTCTAGTACACTTCACGTTCCCCATGGAAATCGATACCCTGGAATACTCTCGGGTGAAAGCTACATCGGTATCCGTGCGCTTGCGGATTATTCTGTGTGCGTTTAAAATACCCAACAAGCTGTCTGGCGCCGTTGCCGGGGAATGGTAGCTGTTCTAGAATCGAACCAAGTTCGTCCGCGTTTCTTTTCTTTTTACCACCTTTCCCTTTTTACCACCTTTTTCTTTGACCACCACATCACCACATGGATTTCACTCCTATCTATGAGTTCTTTGCTCCAAAGGGTGACTTGTTGGAGCCTCCACCATCATCACACCCCATTCTTACAGATGACTATGAGCTTCGCCCTGCTTTCATAGACATCATTAGAGAGTTATCCTTCTCTGGGTTAGCAAACGAAGATCCATATACACACCTTAGGGAATTTGAGCAGTTGTGTTCTTGTCGCACTATTGCTGGCATGACACAAGAGACACTTAAATGGAAATTATTTCCGTTCTCCCTTTTGGGTAGAGCGAAAAAGTGGTATACTCATTCCGTAAGAGACATAAATGGAAGTTGGGATGAACTTCGAGACAATTTTTGTCTTGCTTTCTTCCCTCTTTATCGATTCGCTGACCTTAGAATAGAAGTTCTTACATTCAAACAAAAAGAGACGGAGACTCTAGGAGTAGCCTGGGCTAGATTTACAAGTCTTACCAATTCCGGTCCAAACCTTTCCTTGCCTGACCATGTCCTACACTATCACTTTTATCGTGGTCTTAACAAGGAGGCTGCTCTGCATCTTGACACTGCCTCAGGAGGGTCATTCTCACATAAAATCGTTAGTGAAGGGATAGCCATCCTAGAAAGAATCCTTGAAAACACTGCTTACACTGGCGTTTTTGATGAATTCCCTGAGGAAGAAGTCGAGCCATGCCCCGACCAACTAGAGGAGATACACACAACCGAAACTGAATCTAAAATCCCTTTAAATCTTACAATGAATTGGCTGTCATAGAACCTCCGATTATGGGAACAAACCACACTTTAGAAGATGATGAACCTAATCCTCCATTGTTCCCTTTTGAAATCGAGGATGGTCTTTATGAAGATTTTGGGAATACCTCGAATTTTCCAGTCCAAATAAAGCATCTGGTGTATTCTACACCACTTGAGGATGACGATGGCCCGAATAATGATGCCTTCCTTTTAGAACATATTGAAGGACTTTCAGCCATCATGAGCCATGAGTGGTTGGCAGAAACGGAGTTATCCACTGAGGTAGCCCAAATTATTGCCCCTTCAGAAGCTCTAACATGCATCCTAAAGAACACAACCATAGAGGCTCACTATAGTCCTACTGTTGGAATGAACATAATTTGAAAAGCTTTGGCTAAAAAATTACTCCCCAACGAATCTGTGATCCCATCTCATAGGCTTCTAAGAAGTCCTTGTGGAGTTACACTTGAAAGTTATGGGATCATGAGGTCTACTCCAATGCGCATAAGAGGATCTGAGTATCGTCTAAACTTTCACATCTATGACATCTCGGACATTTGTCTCTTGATTGGTGTACCTTTTGGCACACTATTTCAAGAGCGACCAAATCGAAGCCTCTTGACTTTAAAGCTGGGAAAATCTACTATTGATATCTCTCTTGCGCGCTCACACAATGCAATAGTAGAACCCAAGCCTGAACAAGATCCTATTGAGGAAGTCCTAATGGCATCTTTAGAAGACATGGCCCAACCACTCTTCGATGATGAACACTTCATTCTAGAAGAAGAAGAGTTAGCAGACCCAATTAAGATAGAACCAATGTAGGTGCCATCCCAACCCTCAATTGAACTAAAACCTCTTCCTCTAGGCTTGAAATATGTGTTTCTTAATAATAATCGAGAAACCCCTGTGATCATTAGTGACAAGCTCACTCAAGATGAAACACAACAACTTGTCACTATTCTAGAAAGACATAGATCTGCTACAGGCTACTCACTTGAAGACCTCACAGGCATTAGTCCCGCTCTTTGCACTCATCGCATCCCCACTGATCCTAATTGCACACCTTCGAGGGAGCCACAACGGAGACTTAATAATGCTATGTGAGAGGTTGTTAAGAAAGAGGTCTTCAAGCTTTTACATGCTGGGATTATCTATCCTGCGCCACATAGCAAGTGGGTTAGCCTAGTGCAAGTCGTGCCGAAAAAGGGAGGAATGACAGTTGTTAGAAATGAAAATAATGAACTTATCCCTCAACGAACTGTCACTGGGTGGCGTATGTGCATTGATTATCGGAAACTTAACAAGGCTACAAAGAAAGATCACTTCCCGTTACCCTTCATTGATGAAATGTTGGAATGGCTTGCAAACCACTCTTTCTTTTGTTTCCTTGATGGGTATTCCGGGTATCATCAAATCCCAATCCACCCAGATGACCAGAGTAAGACCACTTTTACTTGCCCGTATGGAACTTATGCATACCGACGAATGTCGTTTGGATTGTGCAATGCTCCAGCTTCTTTCCAACGGTGCATGATGTCTATTTTCTCTGACATGATTGAGAAAATTGTGGAGGTGTTCATGGATGACTTTACCGTCTATGGCAAAACCTTCGATGATTGTCTTAAGAATTTAGACAGAGTCTTACAATGGTGTGAAGAAAAGCAATTAGTCCTGAACTGGAAGAAATGTCACTTTATGGTTCAGGAAGGGATAGTGCTAGGACACAAGATCTCTGAGAGTGGGATAGAAGTGGATAAAGCAAAAATTGAAGTCATAGAACAACTTCCACCTCCCACAAATGTGAAAGGTGTTCGTAGCTTTTTAGGCCATGCAGGGTTCTATAGGCGTTTCATTAAAAACTTTTCTCAAATTGCTAGACCCCTGACAAGCCTCTTAGCTAAAGATACACCATTCATCTTTAATAATGAGTGTCATGAATCTTTTCAAATCCTTAAAAAGGCACTTATTTCAGCTCTAATCATCCAACCACCTGATTGGAAGCTACCTTTTGAGATCATGTGTGATGCCAGCGACTTTGTTGTAGGAGTTGTTCTTGGCCAAACTAAAGATAAAAAGCACTATGCTATATCCTATGCTAGTAAAACTTTGTCTAGGACACAGCTTAATTATGCTACCACTGAAAAAGAGTTGCTAGCTATTGTCTTTGCAATAGACAAGTTTAGGTCTTACATAGTAGGAGAAAAAGTAATCATTTACACAGATCATGCTGCTCTTAAATACCTCCTCACTAAGAAAGATGCTAAGGCTCGATTAATCCGATGGATTCTCCTACTCCAAGAATTTGACATGGAAATAAGAGATAAGAAAGGAGTAGAGAACTCGGTAGCTGATCACTTGTCTAGGTTGCAATATAAGGAAACACATGAATTACCCATTAATGACTCTCTTAGGGACGACACGCTCCTCGCGGTAACACACTCGGACCCCTTGGTATGCGGATATTGTGAATTTTATGGTTGCAGGTTATGTTCCACCAGGAGGAAACAAGAGAAAGCTCAAATACGATGCCCGCTGCCACTTATGGGATGATCCATACCTTTATCGTGTCTGCTCTGATGGATTGCTAAGGAGATGTGTCCCAATGGAAGAAGCCACAAAGATCATAGACAGATGTCATGCATCACCCTATGAAGGACATTATGGAGCGTACCGTACACATGCTAAGATATGGCAGAGTGGATTCTTTTGGCCAACAATGTATCAAGATACAAAGGAGTTTGTCAGAAGATGTGCCAGATGCCAAAAGCATGGAAACATTAATGCTCGAGATGCGATGCCACTCCAGAACAACCTCCAAGTGGAACTATTTGTTGTCTAGGGAATTGACTACATGGGACCATTCCCTAAGTCTGGAGATGCTAAATAAATACTGGTGGCAGTTGACTACGTGTCTAAATGGGTAGAAGCATTACCATGTTGAGCTGCAAATTCCAAGCATGCTAAAAAGATGTTCCATGAAGTGATATTCCCAAGATTTGGAACACCTCGACTGGTCATAAGTGATGGAGGATCACACTTCATTGACAAAACCTTCAGAAAGTTCCTAGAAGAATATGGAGTCAAACACAACATTGCAACTCCAAACCATCCACAGACAAGCGGTCAAGCTGAAACATCAAATAAGCAAATCAAGAACATTCTATAGAAGACTATGGATGAAATGGGGAAGAAATGGAAGTACAAGCTTCACGATGCACTATGGGCATATCGAACAGCTTACAAAACACCAATAGGAATGTCACCTTATTAGCTTGTATATGGGAAAACATGTCACCTACCTGTTGAATTAGAATTTAGAGCTCACTGGGCAATCAAGAAATGGAACATGGATCTCCACCTAGCTGGCAAGAATCGTCAGATGCAAATATCAGAGCTAGAAGAATGGAGAGAGAAGGCCTACCATAGCTCTAAGATATACAAAGAAAGAACAAAAAGGTGGCATGATAAGAGAATCAAGCACAAGGAGTTCAAGCCTGGCGACAAAGTACTTCTATTCAACTCAAGAGTGAAGCTTTTTGGTCATGGAAAACTTCGGAGTAAATGGGAAGGACCATTCAAAGTAGTAGAAACCTCAGCACATGGCGCCATCACAATCCAAGACGATGAAGGTAACACATTCGAAGTAAATGGTCAACGTTTGAAAGTTTTTCTAGAATCTGAAAACTTTGAAGAAATTGATGTGATTGAATTTTTACAGTTTAAAGATCCTATCTAAAAATCAATCAATCACCAAGGCTCTAGACAATTAAAACTCATATGTCTAACACTTAATCAGTTCCACGAGTTTTGTTGTCTATTTGAGCTATGCAGGATCATTAAGGAGAGTTGACAAGCAAGTGGATGTTCTACCACTGTTGGAGCACTGTCTCATCCATCATCATCATCAATCAATGCTCTAATAAAGGAAGTACACCTCCACTGCCTGTCCACTACACTACAAGATTGAACGACTACGTCAACATCTAGCTTGGGGGAGGCTGAAGGACCGAGAAAGTCAAAGCAATGCGACCAGAGGGGGGGGGGTGAATGGGAGCCAATCAAATTTCTCTCGAAACTTTGGCCAAGTGTCCCAAATTCAACCCCGAAAAGCACGAACCCAAAACGTGATGCTCACGACCCTTGGAAGAGGGTGGATGATCCCTAGGATCACAGCGGAGCACCACCAAACACAAGCGAAGCAAAGTCCAAAAGCTCCGACTCAAGTTAACCCTTGGAAAACCGAGTCCCGAACGTAGATCGGAGGCTACGTCGAGAAATCTCCAAATACCTATGCAAACAAGTTGCAAAGATACCTAGAAATGTTTCTTGGTTAACTCTAGGGCCAAACGGGAAGTTCGAAAACCAAGCGGAAAAGCCGGGACGAAGATCGTACTGAAAAACAAGCTTCAGCAGGGTCCCGGACAGTCCGCGGGTACGATCCCGGACTGTCCGCCCAAGGCCGGACTGTCCGCGCTCTGGTGGCGGACTGTCCGCCGGCAAAAACACCAAAACAACAAGGTTGCTGAACCCTTGCTGGATGAGTCCCGGACTGTCCGCCAATCACAACGGCGGACTGTCCGCCGGTCAATGAACAGTGACCCGACCGAGGAACTCAGCCACTGAACAGGCTGCTCCCCCAACGCCCGGACTGTCCGCGGTCCTAGGCGCGGACTGTCCGCGACCTTGCAGAGAGGGCGATTTTGGTCGCCTTCTCTCCAAATCCGATCCAACTCAAAATCCCAAGTTCCCAAACTTGGAGAAGATGATCATGGGGTAGTTAGGAGACTATCCCCAAGAAATCATCCGCTCAAATTGACTCAATCCACGGGAAATCAAAAGGGAAGGTGGATGAACGGAAAAAGCGCCACAAAAATGAAATCGTCCCGATCTATTCGATCATGAGGAGTTAGATGAATTCCTTTGGTCGAAATGACCTCCTCAATGATACGAACATAATGATTCAAACGGATTTTGCAAAGACGCACTAGAGAGGGAGATCGAGTGACGGGAAAATCATGAAGAAATGAAGAACGCGAAGAACACGAATCAAAACGCGAATCAAGTCATCGATCTGGACTGCAACAGTGAGGATACGGCCTCACGTCCTCAAATCAACAGTACACAGAGGCAAGTCTCTCTGCGGATCTCAGCTAGCTACAGCAGGGGATGGGAGAGCAGGAAACCCTAAGTGCGAAAGAGCAAATGACTGAGATGCGGGGAGGAGGGTGTCTCCCCGACTACTTATCCTAATTCTAGCCTAAGTATAATTCCTACTCTACCCCTCTCTAATCTAATTACAGAGCGAACCAGCTAAACCCTAGGGTTATTCTGGACCAACTCGGTGGTAGGTGTATCCGACGGCCACGCCCGCACAACTCGTCCGTGTTGCCTCCACGCAACCTTCCGATTGCCGCCACGTGCCGCCCTCGCTCTGCACCCCCGGTTTTGTGGCCCAAACCGGGAAACCAGCCTTTTCCAGCCAACCCCCGGTTTTGAGGCCCAAACCGGGAAACCAGCCCACCAGCTTCTGAGTTTTGAGGCCAAACTCAGGAAACCCTCAGCGCCCAGGTTTTGAGGCCTAAACCTGAAAACCGTCCTCAGCCCGAGTTTTGTGGCCAAACTAGGAAACCCTCAGCCCGAGTTTTGTGGCCAAACTCGGAAACCGTCCACGCCCAGGTTTTGAGGCCCAAACCTGGAAACCGTCCATCCGATGGTTTTTCCCTGGCTCTACCACCAAACCGAAGCTGTAGAGGGGATGCACCGCCCGTGCACCCCGTCCACCGACACGTGTCCCCAGGTCCTCGACCCGAGCAACACCGTGCCCCGCAAGTCTTCGCTCGTCGCTGTCCCAGGCTGCTAGCCACCACAGCTAATCCTCAGGCATTCCGGTCCCTTAGTCCAAGCCTCACGTCTGCCCTTCACCGCTCGGTTCATCGGCATGGCACGTCCGCCGCACGGCATGCCCATCCTTCACCGCACCCGGTCCGTCAGCACAGCACGTCTCAACTTGACCTTCACCTTGCCCTCGATCACTGTCTCCGTGCTCGACACCTGCACAACACAAGCCAAAGAACCTGCGATCAAACCCGTTGACAATCACTCATCACACCGAGACCCGGCATACACCCATGTATCCACAATCTCCCCCTTGATGAGTGCATTGTCAACTACTCACACAAATCATAATAGAAAGAAGAAGAAGGAAGGAGAAGAGAGAACTCAACCAAATGACCCAAAAGCATGACAAAGCCGAAGAAGGTCAAGTGGAAGAAGTGAAAACAACTTGGTCCCCAAAGACATGGGCAACGGCTCGACGTGACCAAGCAAAGCAAAGCTAGCCCTCAAGAAGAGGTAGAACAGGCTCAACACCGCTAGCAAATACCAATTGAAGCCTTCAGAAAAGGAGCTCGACACCAATTGAAGCAAAAATGAGAAATCGAGGCAAAATGCTAGTCCCTCAAGATAGAGGCAACAACTCAACACAACTAGCACAGAAAGCTCGACACCAATGCCTTTCGGCCAAAACATGCTCCGAACCAATCGAAATGTCTCCAAACCAAATGAGAACAAGTCGAAGACAAAAATGCCCTGGCAAACTCCCCCTCGACAAATGCAAGCAACTACTCCCCCTTAGTTGAACATCCGGGGAACATATGATATGATTTGCAAAACTCTCCCCCTTAGTTGAAAATGCACTTATCAAGTCACGGCATCAACAGGTAAAAGAGCAAAGATCTCCCCCTTCCATCATGCATATGAAGTCAGAAATGCAAGTTAGGAGCTTCAGGCATATAGTCAAAAGAGTGCAAAGATGCTCTAAACAGTATAGCTCTAATGACACAACTAAGCACTCAAATAGCGAAGGCTCAAACTGATCACAAATACGAAATATGAACATATGAGCAAATGAGCAGTTTTGAGTCAAAAAGATAGTCACCTTCAAAATAGCACTACACATGTATAGGTAGGAATCCGAACAAGTGCTAAACATATATACAAGGTGAACTACCCCTAGCAAAGTTCAATCATCATGCATAGGAATGAAGCATAAACTTGTGATTTCAGTTTTATATCGGAGTTGCAGCGGTGAAAATACACAAGTTTAATTATTAGCATGTGATTGCGAGAGGTTGAAAGCTTGTCATTGCCTAACTTTTCAACCGAGCGAAGCCTATGCCGAAGCAATCAGAAGCTTAAAGCTACGGTTTTGGTCATACACTACACGGCTCAAGTTTAACTCAAAGTGCAATGAGAAACCGTCTCGATACCGTGATGTGTTGACAAGCAATCCCATCTCGATCTTTTCAATTTACTAAAACTTGGTTCAAATTTTAAACATGATATGAACAGACCAAACGAGTGAATGACTCAGAACTAGAGACATAGCAACCTAGCATATATGAAAAGCACGAGTAAACTCAACACATCCTACACATGCTAGTTGCATATCTCAATGGTGAACATTTTCAAATTTTATTTACATTAAGCAAATTCACCATTTCAAAATAGCTCAGCTCACAACATATACTAGTGATCAGAAAGAGCATAAGCTACAAGCATCAACATAAGCATCAGAGCAAACTACATAGAGCATAGTTACATTCTAATGATTATAGACATGAAGCTCAGAATGTAAATGCGTATGCTAAAATGCAAAAGAAAGACAAACGAAGAAAAGTCAGTCTAATATACAAGATCCAAAATGTTTCCCCCGTCTAAAAGGGGAAACACACACCAAGCTCACCCCTCAACCGATTAAAGGTTGATTCGTCTAAAGGCTTGGTGAAAATATCAGCCAGTTGATGATGAGTATCGACATGGCGAAGGTCGATATCACCCTTCTCCTGGTGGTCTCACAGAAAATGAAAGCGCACATCAATGTGTTTGGTCTTCGAGTGAAGCACGGGGTTCTTAGCAACGCTAATAGCACTCGTGCTGTCACAAAGCAAAGGAACTCGAGAAAAGCTCAGACCAAAATCACGCAAAGTGGCCATCATCCAAAGCAACTGAGAACAGCAGCTAGCCGCAGCAACATATTCAGCCTCTGTGGTAGACTGAGCGACACTAGACTGCTTGTGAGAAGACCACGATACAAGAGAAGAACCAATAAACTGGCAAGTCCCAGAAGTGGACTTGCGATCAATACGGCAACCAGCAAAATCGGCATCCGAATAACCGCAAAGGGAGAGGGTGGAGGAAGCAGAATACCAAATCCCGAACTCAGGTGTGAAATGAAGGTACCTGAAAATCCGCTTCACCGCCTGACGGTGAGAAGTGAACGGCGACGCCTGAAAGCGTGCGCACAGACACACCGCGAACTGGATGTCCGGGCGTGTCGCCGTCAGGTAGAGCGGCGATCAGATCATACTTTGGTACTCCTTCTGGTCCACTGCTTCTCCATCCACATCCGCATCTAGGGCAGTCGTCGTCGACATGGGTGTTGGAAAAGGCTTGGCCTCACCCATATCGAAGCGCTTCAGCAAGTCCTTGGTGTACTTGCCCTGGTGCACAAACGTCCCCTCTCGGGATTGCTTAATTTGCAACCCGAGAAAGAATGTCAGCTCGCCCATCATACTCATCTCGAACTCCCTGCTCATAGTATCTGCAAACTTGGCAACCAAAACGTGAGATGAACCACCGAAAATGATATCATCCACGTAAATCTGGACGAAGAGAGTGTCTTTGCCTTGCCTGAGGAGAAAGAGCGTTTTATCTACACATCCCATTTTAAAACCCTTAGCAAGCAAAAAGGTTTTCAACCTATCATACCAGGCTCTAGGGGCTTGTTTCAAACCATACAAGGCTTTGTGGAGTTTAAAAACATGGTTTGGAAACTTTGGATTTTCAAAACCGGGGGGTTGCTCAACATAAACCTCTTCTTCTATGTAGCCGTTTAAGAAGGCACTCTTGACATCCATTTGAAAAAGTTTAAACCCTTTGGATGCAGCAAAAGCCAAGAGTATCCTAATAGCCTCCAAACGAGCTACAGGAGCAAAAGTCTCCTCATAGTCTATCCCCTCCTTCTGACTATAACCCTTCGCTACAAGCCTGGCCTTGTTTCTAACAACGTGGCCATCCTCTCCTTGCTTGTTTTTGAAAACCCATTTTGTCCCAATAGGCTTACACTCAGGAGGAGGTGGAACTAGAACCCAAACCCGATTTCGCTCAAAATTTTCTAACTCCACATGCATGGCATTGACCCAATCAGGATCCATCAAAGCGTGTCCAACATCTCGGGGCTCAAAATTAGCAACAAAAGCAGAATGAGCAAAGTGCGAGATTTGCTGTGACCTGGACCGAGTGACACGTTCGTCAATGTTGCCGATCATCTGTTGAGGGGGTGCTGGCGCTGAATGTGTCGTGGCGCCTCCCTTGCCGAAGTGGCCTCCCCCTCAACAGCAGCTGGTGCCTCCCCGGGTACAAATGGTACCGCGCGGGGTGGCGGATCCCACGGCCCCCAGGAAGAAGAAGTGTTGGGGCCGTGAGTCGTCGTCGAGGCCACTCTTTGTGGCACGGCAGGTGGAGGGGGTGCTGGATCGTCCATACCTTCAGCACCCTCTTCCTCATCATCGAAAAGAGGCTCACCGACCTCATGATCACCTGCACGCTCAAAACGAGAAGAAGGAGAAACAAGAGTCTCATCGAAGGTGACATCTGATGTCTCCATGACTCGGTTAGTATCAAGGTTAAGTACACGATAAGCTCTAGTGTGAGTGCCATAACCCAAAAATACACCATCAGAAGAACGAGACTCAAACTTGTCCAAGTTGCCCTTTTTGAGTATAAAATAATGGCAACCAAAAACTCGAAAATAACTCACCTTGGGCTGGCGACCAAAATGCAACTCATAAGAAGTCTTCTTCAAGAAAGCTCTCAGAAAAATGCGATTTGAAATGTAGCATGCAGTGTTCACAGCATCGGCCCAATATCGCCTAGGAGTCCTATGCTCATCGAGCATCGTCCTGGCCATCTCAACAAGGGTCCGATTCTTCCTCTCTACAACACCATTTTGGGGCGGTGTGTAGGGAGAAGAAAACTGATGCTCCAAACCAAGGCGGTTACAAAACTTCTCAAAATCCAAATTTTTGAATTCGGAACCATTATCACTTCTAATAGCTCGAATCGAGTTCAAAGGGAACTCGTTCTGAAGACGCAAAATCAGATTACGAGCAAAGGAGAAAGTCTCGGTCTTCTCAGCTAAAAAGAAGACCCACGAATATCTCGAAAAGTCATCAACAACAACAAGCACATACCACTTCCCCCCAACCGAGCTCACCCGAGCCCGACCAACAAGGTCCATGTGCAAAAGCTCTCCGGGGTGCGAGGTCATGACCTTAGTCACTGGATGGTGGGGAGCGGCAACCATCTTCCCATGTCTGCAAGAATGGCAAACTAGATCCTTCTCCATCGAAAGCTTGGGCAATCCTCGGATTAGGCCAAGTGAGCTAAGTCTTGCAAGCAAGTCGAAGCTTAAATGACCGAGCCTCCTATGCCATTTCCAAAGATCGGAGGAAGAAGGACTAGCCAAAAGACAGCGGGAAAAACCAAACGACTCCGAGATATTCGCACGAAAGACTTTCCCAAAGGGCGAAATCAAACATACAAGATTGCCCTGAGGATCCAAAATACGACAGAGATTCGGTTTAAAATGAATCTCATAGTCGTCGTCAAAAAGTTGCGAAACAGAAAGAAGGTTAAAATGCAAGTTAGAAACAAGAGCAACATCGCGCAACACAAAGTGCTCATTAACTCGCACCGACCCGCGAGACAATACCTTACCTTTACTATTGTCGCCGAAGGTGATAAACTCCTTTCCAGCAACAGGACTAAGGCTGGAGAACCACTTGGCGTTTCCGGTCATGTGCCTCGAACAACCGGAATCCACCAACCAAATGTCCTCCAACCGTCTTACCTACATCAATAAAAAAACATAGGGTGAGCATACGGTCCAACACTGGGGTTAGTGAAGTAAGAGGAATACCAGTGTTGGGCCGGCTGCTCAAAAAAATGGTTAGCAGAAAAACCATTCCTAGCACGTCTACGAGAGGAGCGATCACCACGTAGAGGAAAACGTGGTCCGCTGGGGAAGGAGCGCTCACCGCGATACTCAAAACGCGGTGGGGGAAAGCGCTCAAGTACAAAGCCATCGCCACGGGGTCCATAGCCTACAACTGCAGGGTCCCGCCGGGCACGCTCTCTACGAGGCCTACGCCTAGGCACTTGAGGTTCAGGACCTCTAGGCCTAGCCTCTCTCCTCGGAGCTCTCCTCTGCCTAGGCCTGAGAACTTGAGGTTCTGGACCTCTGGGCCTAGCAGCTCTCCTCTGGACGTTCGGCACATGCACACCATGGAAAGGGTGGTACATGTTTGGGTTGTCCATCTCTCGAGCGCGGCACGCCTCTCTCTTGCGCCGAAAGCAGAACTCGCTCAAGTGTCCATCTCTCCCACAGAAGTCACAATGATACCTCACCGCACGCAAAGGGGGTTGTTGGTACTCATGGCTGTGGGTATGGATCACTTTGCCCTTCTGTGGCAAGCACTCCTCCTGGATGGGTGGCATTGTGTCAAGCTTGTTCTTGAGGTGGTTTGGCTTGGGTGCCCACACTTGGTTCTTAGGTGGAGCTCTCGGGGGTTCCTCAAACACCCCATCCTTGGTGGTAGGCTTGGCAAGCTCTTTGGGTGGAAGCTTGGTAAGTTTGGGAGTAGTGGTGGAGTTGGGCTTCTCACTAGGGTTCAGACCACTCGACTCTCCAATCTTCCCAAAAGTGGAAAGATCAACACCCGGAGCAAAACCTACACCAGGACCTCCAGCAGCTCGCTTGAATTGGGAGATCATCATCCCGAGCTGTGGCTCACTACAAGAGACCCATGACAAGATGGTCCGAAGGTATGTATTTTCCTCCTCGGTTTGCATCTTGCCATGCTTCACGTTGGCAATCTCCATCTCCAAGCCCTCACACAAAACACACCTCGTGACACAAGTGCTATCCGAGCTGGCCTTCTCTAAAGACTCAATCTTGGCATTCTTCTCTGCCAACTCGGATTGCAAGACAGGACAAGTCTTGCACGCACCTAACAGCTGCGGCCTAGCACGGAGCTCATCCACCTCTCCAACCAAAGCAGCATACTTACTCCTCAGGGTGAGGAGATCAGTCATGTGCTTGGTGCACGACTCGCACTCACTCTCCTCCGACACGACCATGGTGGACCGAGCGAACTCAAGCTCCTTCACCGTGTCCTCCCACTTCTGCCTAAACTCCTTGCGCTCTCTAGCGGCATGCCTAAGCAACTTGTCTTGACTAAGGAGCGCGGCAGTAAGTTTCTCGACCTCAGCGGAAAGCTCATCGTGGGCGAGAGATACCTGGGAGGTGTCATCGTCGTCGTCGTCGTCGTTCTGAGGGGTGTGCTCCAGCTTGCCGTTGACCTCATCACCAAGCGCCATGGTGCAAAAGCCGTCGTCGTCGGCGAAGAAGCAGAGACCGTTGAGCTTGTCCTCGATCTTCTTCATCTTCTCGGACTCGTCGTCGCTTGAGCAAGCAGAGTCGTCATCCGAGACGTCGACGTCACTGAGCGTGGCGAAGAACGCGCGCTGCTCAGCCTGGGCCTTCTCCAAGTACTTCTTCTTGATGTACTTTGTCGAAGCCGCCCCTCTTCTTGCGCCTTGGGGGGACGTACTTCTCCTTGCGCTTGCCGGAGTCGTACTTGTGCCCATGATCTCCCTTCCCCGAATGCTTGTTCTTCTTGGGGCAGTTGGCGATGAAGTGGTCGGGGTCGCCGCACTCATAGCATCCTGAGCATCCTCCTCCGCGGTGACGGTTCATGCGGTTGTTGTGGAACCGCGTGAACCGGTTGGCAAGCAAAGCCAACTCCTCGTCTCCCAAAGACTCCAGCTGGTCCTCTGTGACAGAAAAGAGAGATGAAAGCGCAAAGCCAGCAGAGGGGTTAGCAGAAGAGCCAGAAACCAAAGCCATAGTCGGGCCAGAAGGATTCTCATAAGAAGCCCTCGCCATGGCGTCAATCTCACTGGACTTGAGCTTACTGAAGAGCTCGTCGCAAGTGAGGGTCTCATAGGTAGGCGATTTGATGATCGCCTGAACCTTGGAATCCCACACCGACCGATCAAGAGTGTGCAAAATCTTCAAAGCTCTCTCATGATCGTCGAAAGGCAACTACTCCTTGTTAGCCCTCATCCTGTTGACAATCACCTGAAAGCAAGCGAATAAACTTTCTATGCTCTCGCCAGGCTGATGTCGAAAGTTCTCATACTCTCACTTGAACGACTCGTAGAGTCGGGTTTTGACTTGAGAGGTGCCCTCATGGAAACGCATGAGGGTGGCCCAAATCTCCCGAGCCGTAGCGAGGTGAGAAACGCGATCAAACTCTCCCATGCTCAAACATGAAAAGAGAGCATTACGGGCTCGGCTATTGGCATCGTGCTCATCGATCTAACACTGAGTGACACGAGCAACCAAGACCACGTAATCGGCAGAGTTGCAAATATCCCAAATGGAAGCACCCAAACTCTGCAAATAGGCCGACATGCGTATCTTCCAATACGCATAGTTCGTCCCATCAAAAAACGGCGGTTTGCCCATGCCGCGATCCATATCGCCTTTGGTGGATCTGGAACCAGCTAAGGTGGAAGATCCTTAACCCGCTCCGATACCAATTGAAGGATCGAGAAAGTCAAAGCAAGGCGATCAGAGGGGGGGGGGGTGAATGGGAGCCAATCAAATTTCTCTCGAAACTTTGGCCAAGTGTCCCAAATTCAACCCCGAAAAGCACGAACCCAAAACGTGATGCTCACGACCCTTGGAAGAGGGTGGATGATCCCTAGGATCACAGCGGAGCACCACCAAACACAAGCGAAGCAAAGTCCAAAAGCTCCGACTCAAGTTAACCCTTGGAAAACCGAGTCCCGAACGTAGATCGGAGGCTACGTCGAGAAATCTCCAAATACCTATGCAAACAAGTTGCAAAGATACCTAGAAATGTTTCTTGGTTAACTCTAGGGCCAAACGGGAAGTTTGAAAACCAAGCGGAAAAGCCGGGGCAAAGATCGTACTGAAAAACAAGCTTCAGCAGGGTCCCGGACAGTCCGCGGGTACGGTCCCGGACTGTCCGCCCAAGGCCGGACTGTCCGCGCTCTAGTGGCGGACTGTCCGCCGGCAAAAACACCAGAACAACAAGGTTGCTGAACCCTTGCTGGATGAGTCCCGGACTGTCTGCCAATCACAACGGCAGACTGTCCGCCGGTCAATGAATAGTGACCCGACCGAGGAACTCAGCCACTGAACAGGCTGCTCCCCCGACGCCCGGACTGTCCGCGGTCCCAGGCGCGGACTGTCCGCGACCTTGCAGAGAGGGCGATTTTGGTCACCTTCTCTCCAAATCTCTCCAAATCCGATCCAACTCAAAATCCCAAGTTCCCAAACTTGGAGAAGATGATCACGGGGTAGTTAGGAGACTATCCCCAAGAAATCATCCACTCAAATTGACTCAATCCACGGGAAATCAAAAGGGAAGGTGGATGAACGGAAAAAGTGCCATGAAAATGAAATCGTCCCGATCTATTCGATCATGAGGAGTTAGATGAATTCCTTTGGTCAAAATGACCTCCTCAATGATACGAACAAAATGATTCAAATGGATTTCGCAAAGACGCACTAGAGAGGGAGATCAAGTGATGGGAAAATCGCGAAGAAATGAAGAACGCGAAGAACACGAATCAAAAACACGAATTAAGTCATCGATCTGCACTGCAACAGTGAGGATACGGCCTCACTTCCTCAAATCAACAGTACACAGAGGCAAGTCTCTTTGCGGATCTCAGCTAGCAACAGCAGGGGATGGGAGAGCAGGAAACCCTAAGTGCGAAAGAGCAAATGACTGAGATGCGGGGAGGAGGGTGTCTCCCCGACTACTTATCCTAATTCTAGCCTAAGTACAATTCCTACTCTACCCCTCTCTAATCTAATTACAGAGCGAACCAGCTAAACCCTAGGGTTATTCTGGACCAACTCGGTGGTAGGTGTATCCGACGGCCACGCCGGCACAACTCGTCCGCGTTGCCTCCACGCAACCTTCCAATTGCCGCCACGTGCCGCCCTCGCTCTGCACCCCCGGTTTTGTGGCCCAAACCGAGAAACCAGCCTTTTCCAGCCAACCCCCGGTTTTGAGGCCCAAACCGGGAAACCAGCCCACCAGCTTCTGAGTTTTGAGGCCAAACTCAGGAAACCCTCAGCGCCTAGGTTTTGAGGCCCAAACCTGGAAACCGTCCTCAGCCCGAGTTTTGTGGCCAAACTCGGAAACCCTCAGCCCGAGTTTTGTGGCCAAACTCGGAAACTGTCCACGCCCAGGTTTTGAGGCCCAAACCTGGAAACCGTCCATCCGATGGTTTTTCCCTGGCTCTACCACCAAACCGAAGCTGTAGAGGGGATGCACCGCCCGTGCACCCCATCCACCGACACGTGTCCCCAGGTCCTCGACCCGAGCAACACCGTGCCCCGCAAGTCTTCGCTCGTCGCTCTCCTAGGCTGCCAGCCACCACAGCTGATCCTCAGGCATTCTGGTCCCTCAGTCCAAGCCTCACGTCTGCCCTTCACCGCTTGGTTCATCGGCATGGCACGTCTGCCGCACGGCACGGCCATCCTTCACCGCACCTGGTCCGTCAGCATAGCACGTCTCAACTTGACCTTCACCTTGCCCTCGATCACTGTCTCCGTGCTCGACACCTGCACAACACAAGCCAAAGAACCTGCGATCAAACCCGTTGACAATCACTCATCACACCGAGACCTGGCATACACCCATGTATCCGCAGAGGCCACCCCCGTGTATCCAGCTCAACGCTATTAAGGGAACCGGCTTGGGGGAGACGCACCCCTGTTATCTTCGTAATCTAGGTATGTCTTATTCACTATCTGAGTTATTTATAATAAGTGTGTGTTAGGTTAAATAAATAGTGTGTTAGGTTAATACTGTGTTAAGTTTGCTTAGTTTGTTTTAATAAGTTAATAATAAAAGGAGAACTCTCTCTCTGATCTTTTACATGGAAATGATGAATAGTTGCTCTATCTAATTTCTTTCAAGTACCTAGCCTTCAAAGCTTGAGTTCTCCTAATTAATAATGATGCCTAAAAATAAAATTAAATATATGGGTAGCAAATGCTTGATCCAGAGTCTAGGTAATTGATAGATATGACATGTGATGATCTGAGCTGCTATCTTGTTCTAAACAACACTAGAGTTCCAGAGATTTCTCAATATAAATATGACTAAATAATTGCATTGAGTTAAATTAAGCTTTGTTGAACCTATTACATGTTATCATGCTATTGAATTGAGATCACTTACACATTTCCATCCATTTTCCGCATAAATGCTCATGATTATCTATTATTATCCTCTCAAAAGTTTGTTGGAAGCATGTGGCTATAAAAAAAGACAGAAAAAAATCCGAGGAAATAAAAAGGGACAAGTGTCCGAAACCTCAAAAAGATAGATCCTGAGGAAATAAAAAGGGACAAGTGTCCGGAACCTCGAAAAAAAGAAAAAAAAAGAGAAAAAATATGAATATCAAAAAAATGGGCATGTGCCCGTCAGTAGAATTAGCCTGATAGCCATGTGTTTCTGATAAAGAAAAGAGAGTGATATATTTCAAAAGAGCATCCGACTCCATTTTCCATACACATGCACTTCTCGATTCAATGGTATGGTTGACTTTCTCTTTGGATCCATTGTTTAATTTGACAACATATGTTTTTAATCTTTTCTGAAAATTCATAAAACTCCGGGATAATGGTGAAGTGACAGAGCAAGAGACATAATGCTTGATTTGATCATTCTATCTTTCAATTACTCAGGATTCAAGGTAAAGTACTAAGCCCCGTGATGAATAATATGATACTTTTTTTTCTATTTCATATGAGAACTTTTGTTTGAATACATGTGTACTTGTTGGAAGTGAAGATATTGCAGCAACTCCTGATCCATTGTTGAGAGTGGCTTTGCTCGGGACTAGCAAAGGTTAAGCTTGGGGGAACTTGTTGACACTCACTAATGCTCATAATTATCCATCAACTATTGCATGAAATGACACTAAATGAATTACAAAGCATAGTTGTAGGGTTTGAAACTAATAAGTTCCACGAGTTTTGGTGCTCTCACTTGTTTTGTAGGACATCAATATTTCACCAAATAAAAGTATCTCAAGTGATGAATTGGAGTGCACTATTGCGAAGAGCTCGTCGAGACGTTCGAAACGGACATATCATTTGCTATATTTGGAGTCCCGGATGAAAAGATATTAATTTCGCGATGAAATCTGCAAAAGAAGGATCTAGAAGACACCACGAGGCGGGCCACCACATGGGCCCACTGGGCCAGACCGACCGGTCCCACATGGAGACCGACCGCTCGGCCACGGAGCCCATTTCGTCTCCGCCTTCTGGAACCTTCTTCCACCGCCTCCTAGGATGCATCTCCACCATCCCCGAAGTCGGTTTGATCCAACGGTGGACGATAAACGTGACGCGGATCGATGACATGGCGATTCCTTGCCCCCTACTCCACCTCGGGCTATATAAGCAACCCCAGACCCCCCTCTCCAGGCATCTCCATCTTCATTATTCATCTCCACATCAGAAACTAGGGTTTGAAAGTAGAAGTAGAGATCCCTCTAGTTGATCATCTAGTTCTAGTTCCAGTTCATATTCTAGTTCTAGTTCATCTTCTAGTTCTAGATCTAGTTCTAGTTCATCATCTAGTTGTAATCTAGAGAGAGAAAGGAGAAAGCTGAGGAGCCGGATCTGTCAAATCTTCTTCAACATTGTACTACTGCAGGATCTGGTTTGTCTTTAGTAATCTCTGCATTCTTCATTTATTATTTCTAAGTTCTTCATTTAATTAAGTTTAGTTCTTACTTTATTTCATCTACTGGATCTCCGTTCGTATTGAATGCTCTAGTCTTTAGATCTGGATTAGAGTAGTAATCATTAGTGTAGACGCGGTGTCTAGACTAGTGTTTACCTGAGTTTGCGCCCAATCCTCCGGTTAGTTGTGGTAGCTACATGGGTGACAGCTTTGTAGATTGTTATAATCCACCACGTTAGGGTTGGTGTTTCGTAGAGCTTATTGGCAGCCTTCTCCCGATTACCCTTTTCCCAGTCTTTTTCGAGAATCGGAAAGGTACTGTTGCTCCAAAGTAGGTGGAGTATAGTGAGCCTGATCTTAATTAATAAAATCAACTTAGAGAACCTTAGATAATTTCTCTCTACCATATAGTTACCTCTTCCTAGGACGTTCTTAATTCTTCTAGTACACTTCACGTTCCCCGTGGAAATCGATACCCTGGAATACTCTCGGGTGAAAGCTACATCGGTATCCGTGCGCTTGCGGATTATTCTGTGTGCGTTTAAAATACCCAACAAGCTTTCTGGCGCCGTTGCCGGGGAATGGTAGCTATTCTAGAATCGAACCAAGTTCGTCCGCGTTTCTTTTATTTTTACCACCTTTCCCTTTTTACCACCTTTTTCTTTGACCACCACATCACCACATGGATTTCACTCCTATCTATGAGTTCTTTGCTCCAAAGGGTGACTTGTTGGAGCCTCCACCATCATCACACCCCATTCTTACAGATGACTATGAGCTTCGCCCTGCTTTCATAGACATCATTAGAGAGTTATCCTTCTCTGGGTTAGCAAACGAAGATCCATATACACACCTTAGGGAATTTGAGCAGTTGTGTTCTTGTCGCACTATTGCTGGCATGACACAAGAGACACTTAAATGGAAATTATTTCTGTTCTCCCTTTTGGGTAGAGCGAAAAAGTGGTATACTCATTCCGTAAGAGACGTAAATGGAAGTTGGGATGAACTTCGAGACAATTTTTGTCTTGCTTTCTTCCCTCTTTATCGAATCGCTGACCTTAGAATAGAAGTTCTTACATTCAAACAAAAAGAGACGGAGACTCTAGGAGCAGCCTGGGCTAGATTTACAAGTCTTACCAATTCCGGTCCAAACCTTTCCTTGCCTGACCATGTCCTACACTATCACTTTTATCATGGTCTTAACAAGGAGGCTGCTCTGCATCTAGACACTGCCTCAGGAGGGTCATTCTCACATAAAATCGTTAGTGAAGGGAAAGCCATCCTAGAAAGAATCCTTGAAAACACTGCTTACACTGGCATTTTTGATGAATTCCCTGAGGAAGAAGTCGAGCCATGCCCTGACCAACTAGAGGAGATACACACAACTGAAACTGAATCTAAAATCCCTTTAAATCTTAACGATGAATTGGTTGTCATAGAACCTCCGATTATGGGAACAAACCACACTTTAGAAGATGATGAACCTAATCCTCCCTTGTTCCCTTTTGAAATCGAGGATGGTCTTTTTGAAGATTTTGGGAACACCTCGACTTTTCCAGTCCAAATAAAGCATCTGGTGTATTCTACACCACTTGAGGATGACGATGGCCCGAATAATGATGCCTTCCTTTTAGAACATATTAAAGGACTTTCAGCCATCATGAGCCATGAGTGGTTGGCAGAAACGGAGTTATCCACTGAGGTAGCCCAAATTATTGCCCCTTTAGGAGCTCTAACATGCATCCTAAAGAGCACAACCATAGAGGCTCACTATAGTCCTACTGTTGGAATGAACATAATTTCAAAAGCTTTGGCTAAAAAATTACTCCCCAACGAATCTGTGATCCCATCTCATAGGCTTCTAAGAAGTCCTTGTGGAGTTACACTTGAAAGTTATGGGATCATGAGGTCTATTCCAATGCGCATAAGAGGATCTGAGTATCGTCTAAACTTTCACATCTATGACATCTCGGACATGTCTCTCTTGATTGGTGTACCTTTTGGCACACTATTTCAAGAGCAACCAAATCGAAGCCTCTTGACTTTAAAGCTGGGAAAATCTACTATTGATATCTCTCTTGCACGCTCACACAATGCAATAGTAGAACCCAAGCCTAAACAAGATCCTATTGAGGAAGTCCTAATGGCATCTTTAGAAGACATGGCCCAACCACTCTTCGATGACGAACACTTCATTCTAGAAGAAGAAGAGTTAGCAGACCCAATTAAGATAGAACCAATGGAGGTGCCATCCCAACCCTCAATTGAATTAAAACCTCTTCCTCCAGGCTTGAAATATGTCTTTCTTAATAATAATCGAGAACCCCTGTGATCATTAGTGACAAGCTCACTCAAGATGAATCACAACAACTTGTCACTATTCTAGAAAGACATAGATCTGCTATAGGCTACTCACTTGAAGACCTCACAGGCATTAGTCCCGATCTTTGCACTCATCGCATCCCCACTAATCCTAATTGCACACCTTCGAGGGAGCCACAACGGAGACTTAATAATGTTATGCGAGAGGTTGTTAAGAAAGAGGTCTTGAAGCTTTTACATGCTGGGATTATCTATCCTGTGCCACATAGCAAGTGGGTTAGCCCAGTGCAAGTCATGCCGAAAAAGGGAGGAATGACAGTCGTTAGAAATGAAAATAATGTTCTTATCCCTCAATGAACTGTCACTGGGTGGTGTATGTGCATTGATTATCGGAAACTTCACAAGGCTACAAAGAAAGATCTCTTCCGGTTACCCTTCATTGATGAAATGCTGGAATGGCTTGCAAACCACTCTTTCTTTTGTTTCCTTGATGGGTATTCCGGGTATCATCAAATCCCAATCCACCCAGATGACCAGAGTAAGACCACTTTTACTTGCCCGTATGGAACTTATGCATACCGACGAATGTCGTTTGGATTGTGCAATGCTTCAGCTTCTTTCCAACGGTGCATGATGTCTATTTTCTCTGACATGATTGAGAAAATTGTGGAGGTGTTCATGGATGACTTTACCGTCTATGGCAAAACCTTCGATGATTGTCTTAAGAATTTAGACAGAGTCTTACAACGGTGTGAAGAAAAGCATTTAGTCCTGAACTGGAAGAAATGTCACTTTATGGTTCAGGAAGGGATAGTGCTAGGACACAAGATCTCTGAGAGTGGGATAGAAGTGGATAAAGCAAAAATTGAAGTCATAGAACAACTTCCACCTCCCAAAATGTGAAAGGTGTTCGTAGCTTTTTAGGCCATGCAGGGTTCTATAGGCGTTTCATTAAAAACTTTTCTCAAATTGCTAGACCCCTGACAAGCCTCTTAGCTAAAGATACGCCATTCATCTTTAATAATGAGTGTCATGAATCTTTTCAAATCCTTAAAAAGGCACTTATTTTAGCTCCAATCATCCAGCCACTTGATTGGAAGCTACCTTTTGAGATCATGTGTGATGCCAGCGACTTTGCTGTAGGAGCTGTTCTTGGCCAAACTAAAGATAAAAAGCACTATGCTATATCCTATGCTAGTAAAACTTTGTCTGGGCCACAGCTTAATTATGCTACCACTGAAAAAGAGTTGCTAGCTATTGTCTTTGTAATAGACAAGTTTAGGTCTTATATAGTAGGAGCAAAAGTAATCATTTACACAGATCATGCTGCTCTTAAATACCTCCTCACTAAGAAAGATGCTAAGCCTCGATTAATCCAATGGATTCTCCTACTCCAAGAATTTGACATAGAAATAAGAGATAAGAAAGGAGTAGAGAACTCGGTAGTTGATCACTTGTCTAGGTTGCAATATAAGGAAACACATGAATTACCCATTAATGACTATCTTAGGGACGACACGCTCCTCGCGGTAACACACTCGGACCCCTGGTATGCGGATATTGTGAATTTTATGGTTGCAGGTTATGTTCCACCAGGAGGAAACAAGAGAAAGCTCAAATACGATGCCCGCTGCCACTTATGGGATGATCCATACCTTTATCGTGTCTGCTCTGATAGATTGCTAAGGAGATGTGTCCCAATGGAAGAAGCCACAAAGATCATAGACAGATGTCATGCATCACCCTATGGAAGACATTATGGAGCATACTGTACACATGCTAAGATTTGGTAGAGTGGATTCTTTTGGCCAACAATGTATCAAGATACAAAGGAGTTTGTCAGAAGATGTGCCAGATGCCAAAAGCATGGAAACATTAATGCTCGAGATGCGTTGCCACTCCAGAACAACCTCCAAGTGGAACTATTTGATGTCTAGGGAATTGACTACATGGGACCATTCCCTAAGTCTGGAGATGCTAAATACATACTGGTGGCACTGGACTACGTGTCTAAATGTGAAGGACCGAGAAGCAACCAGAAAGCGACCAGAGGGGGGGGTGAATGGGAGCTTCAAAATTTCCTTTCGGAAACTAGTAGCCACTGTCCCAAGAATCAAACCCCAAAAGCAAACCCTAGAGCTTGCTAGTGTCCACGCCCCTAGATGTAGGGTGGATCGAGCGGAACAGCGTAGTCACAGCAGCATCGGATGCTGGCGAGCGTCCGATGCCCAAACACCTGCAGCGTCCGATGCAAACAGTGCCAGAACGAAACCTTACTGGACACGCATCGGAAGCTGCATCGGAAGCTGGCAGCGTCCGATGCCTAGCCAACGAACGCGTCCGATGCAAACAGTGCGTCTCTGGAACCTTACTGTTCGGCCATCGGACGCTGTGAACAGTGATCACCCAGCGTCCGATGCAAAAGCTTCGGCGCGTCCGATGGACAACGGACGCGTCCGATGCCTAGCGTCTGATGCCACTCCAAGAACTGCGAAAGTGACACGCGTCACCGGAGCGTCCGATGCTATGAACCCTAGCGTCCGATGCTCCCGTGACGAGCGTCCGATGCCCCCGACGCAGCACTGTTCTTCCGTGGATTCAACTCGATCTCCTCCGAATCAAAAGCTCTAGGGCTAGAATTCGATCTGAGGAGTCACAAGGATGTTAGTGAGCTACTCCTAAGAGATCATGGCTCGAACCTAACTCCAAATCAATGAATCGGAAGAAATCGGGGCAAGGGAGCAAGAACGTGATCCAAAACGAAAATCGTTCGATCTCCTAGACTGTGAGGTTTGAGATGAATTCCTTCGGTGGAAAGAAGTGCCTCACGATCTAGAACAACTTGGTTCAGACGGATTTGCAAAAGATGAACCGAGCAAAGAGATCAAGCGACGGGAAAATCGTGGAGAAAAAGGATTCCGCGAAGAACACGAACAAAACGCGAATCACACCCACGATCTTGCAGCCGAAGCGCAAACACACGCTACGACAAGGAGGTTACGGCCTCCTTTCCTCAAGGTCAACAGTACACAGAGGTGAGTCTCTCTGCGGATCTCAGCTAGCTACAGCAGGGGATGGGAGAGCAAGAAACCCTAAGTGCGAAAGAGCAAATGACTGAGATTCGGGGAGGAGGGTGTCTCCCCGACTACTTATACTAATTCTAGACTAAGCCTATTTCCTACCCTACCCCTCTCTATTCTAATTACAGAGCGAACCAGCTAAACCCTAAGGTTATTCTAGACCAACTCGGTGGTAGGTGTATCCGACGGCCACGCCCGCACAAGTCGTCCGCGTTGCCTCCACGCAACCTTCCGATTGCCGCCACGTGCCGCCCTCGCTCTGCACCCCCGGTTTTGTGGCCCAAACCGGGAAACCAGCCTTTTCCAGCAGCCCCTGGTTTTGAGGCCCAAGCCAGGAAACCAGTCTCCAGCTCTGAGTTTTGAGGCCCAAACTCAGCAAACCCGCAGCGCCCAGGTTTTGAGGCCCAAACCTGGAAACCCTCCGTCGCCCGAGTTTTGAGGCCAAACTCGGAAACCCTCAGCCCGAGTTTTGTGGCTCAACTCGGAAACCCACAGCCCGAGTTTTGTGGCTCAACTCGGAAACCCAGCACCCAGGTTTTGAGGCCCAAACCTGGAAACCGTCCACCCGTTGGTTTTTCTCTGGCTCAACCAACAAACCGGAGCTGTAGAGGGGATGCACCGCCCGTGCACCCCGTCCACTGACACGTGTCCCCGAGTCCTCGACTCAGGCAACACATGACCGCACTTCTTCGCTTGTCGTCGTCACAGGCTGCCAGCCACCACAGCTGATCCTCAGGCACTCTGGTCCCTCAGTCCAAGCCTCCCGTCCGCCTTTCACCGCTCGGTTCGTCGGCATGGCACGTCCGCCGCACGGCACGCCCATCCTTCACCGCACCCGGTCCGTCAGCACGGCACGGCTCAACTTGACCTTCACCTTGCCCTCGATCACTGTCTCCGTGCTCGACACCTGCACAACACAAGCCAAAGAACATGCGATCAAACCCGTTGACAATCACTCATCACTCAGAGACTCGGCATACACCCATGTATCCGCAATCTCCCCCTTGATGAGTGCATTGTCAACTACTCACACAAATCATAATGAAGGAAAGAAGAAGGAAGAAGGAGAAGAAGAGAACTCGACCAAATGACCCAAAAGCATAGCAAAGCCGAAGAAGGTCAAGTGGAAAGAGCAAATGAACTTGGTTCCCAAAGACATGGGCAACAGCTCGACGCAACCAAGCAAAGCAAAGCTAGCCCTCAAGAAGAGGTAGAACAGGCTCAACACCGCTAGCAAAATCCAATCGAAGTCCAGATACCAATTGAGAAATCAGAGCAAAAGACGGCAAAATGCTAGTCCCTCAAGATAGAGGCACAGAGGCTCAACACAACTAGCATGAAACCCACTCCGAACCAATTTGAACATCAAGACAATCGAAAAGTCAAAATCAATACCAATTGAAGAAGAACTTCGACACCAAATGAGGAAAATGTTTGCTAGTCCCTCAAGACAGAGGCAACGGCTCTACACAACTAGCAAACTCCCCCTCGACAAGTGCAAGCAACTAGGAAGACTCTCCCCCTAAGTCAACCAACCGGAGCACACATGATTTGAAAAACTGCCCTATATCAAAAACTCCCTCTTAGTTGATCACTAGGAGACATATGATTTGCAAGAACTCTCCCCCTTAGTTGAAAATGCACTAATCAAGAAACCAGGGCAAAATTTCTCCCCCTTTGGCAAAGTCTCCCCCTTAACACAAGCTTCCCCTTCCAAAATGCATATGAAGTCAGAAATGCAAGTTAGAAGCTTCAGGCATATAATCAAAAGAGTGCAAAGATGCTCTAATCGGTATAGCTCCAACAGCACAATTAAGCACTCAAATAGCGAAGGCTCAAACTGATCACACATACAAAATATGAAGCATATGAGCAAGTGAGCAGATTTTTGGCCAAAAGATAGTCACCATCAAAATAGCACTACACATGTATAGGTAGGAATCCAACCAAGTGCTAAGCATATATACAAGGTGAACTACCCCTAGCGAAGTTCAATCATCATGCATAGGAATGAAGCATATGCTTGTGATTTCAGTTTATATCGGAGTTGCAACGGTAAAGAATTCACAAGTTCAATTATATAGCATGTGATTGCGAGAGGTTGAGAGCTTGTCATTGCCTAACTTTCCAACCGAGCGAAGCCTATGCCGAAGCAATCAGAAGCTTAAAGCTACGGTTTCGGTCATACACTACACGGCTCAAGTTTAACTCAAAGTGCAATGAGAAACAGTCTCGATACCGTGAGGTGTTGACAAGCAATCCCATCTCGATCTTTTCAATTCACTTAACACTTGGTTCAAATTTTAAACAGATATGAACAGACCAAGCAAGTGAATGACTCAGAACTAGAGACATAGCAACCTAGCATATATGAAAAGCAGGAATGGACTCAACACACCCTACACATGCTAGTTGCATATCTCAATGGTGAACATTTTCAGATTTGTATACATTAAGCAATTTCACCATTTCAAAAATAGCTCAGCTCATAACATGTACTAGTGATCAAAAGGAGCATAAGCTACAAGTATCAACATAAGTATTGGAGCATACTAACAGAGCATAGTTACATTCTAGTGATTATTAACATGAAGCTCTGAATGTAAATGCGTATGCTAAAGATGCAAAAGAAAAGAAACTCAAAACGAAAGAGTCAGTCTATGATACAACTCAAAATGTTTCCCCCATCTAAAAGGGGAAACACACACCAAGCTCACCCCTCAACCTATTAAAGGTTGATTCGTCTAAAGGCTTGGTGAAAATATCAGCCAGTTGGTGATGAGTATCGACATGGCGAAGGTCGATATCACCCTTCTCCTGGTGGTCTCGCAAGAAATGAAAGCGCACATCAATATGTTTGGTTTTCGAGTGAAGCACGGGGTTCTTAGCAACGCTAATGGCACTCGTGCTGTCACAAAGCAAAGGCACTCGAGTAAAGCTCAAACCAAAATCACGCAAAGTGGCCATCATCCAGAGTAACTGGGAACAGCAGCTAGCCGCAGCAACATACTCAGCCTCCGTGGTAGACTGGGCGACACTAGACTGCTTGCGAGAAGACCACGATACAAGAGAAGACCCAATAAACTGACAAGTCCCAGAAGTGGACTTACGCTCAATGAGACAACCAGCAAAATCGGCATCGGAATAACCGCAAAGCGAGAGAGTGGAGGAAGCAGAATACCAAATCCCGAACTCAGGCGTGAAATGAAGGTACCTGAAGATGCGCTTCACCGCCTGACGGTGAGAAGTGCACGGCGACGCCTGAAAACGCGCGCACAGACACACGGCGAACTGAATGTCCGGCCGTGTCGCCGTCAGGTAGAGGAGCGACCCGATCATACTGCGGTACTCCTTCTGGTCCACTGCTTCTCCGTCCACATCCGCATCCAGGGCAGTCGTCGTCGACATGGGTGTTGGAAGAGGCTTGGCCTCACCCATATCGAACCGCTTCAGCAAGTCTTTGGTGTACTTGCCCTGGTGCACAAACGTCCCCTCTCGGGTTGCTTAATTTGCAACCCGAGAAAGAATGTCAGCTCGCCCATCATGCTCATCTCGAACTCCCTGCTCATAGTATCTGCAAACTTGGCAACCAAAGCGTGAGAAGAACCACCGAAAATGATATCATCCACGTAAATTTGGACCAAGAGTGTGTCTTTGCCTTGCCGGAGGAGAAAGAGCGTCTTATCTACACATCCCATTTTAAAACCCTTAGCTAGCAGAAATGTTTTCAATCTATCGTACCAGGCTCTAGGGGCTTGTTTCAAACCATACAAAGCTTTGTGGAGTTTAAAAACATGGTTTGGAAACTTGGGATTTTCATAACCGGGGGGTTGCTCAACATAAACCTCCTCCTCTATGTAGCCGTTTAAAAAGGCACTCTTGACATCCATTTGAAAAAGTTTGAAACCCCTGGATGCAGCATAAGCCAAGAGTATCCTAATAGCGTCCAAACGTGCTACAGAAGCGAAGGTCTCCTCGTAATCTATCCCCTCTTTCTGACTATAGCCTTTCACTACAAGCCGGGCCTTGTTTCTCACAACATGGCCATCCTCTCCTTGCTTGTTTTTGAAAACCCATTTTGTCCCAATAGGCTTACAGTCTGGGGGAGGTGGAACTAGAACCCAAACCCGATTTCGCTCAAAGTTCTCTAACTCCTCATGCATGGCATTGACCCAATCCGGATCCGTCAATGCGTGTCCAACATCTCGGGGCTCAAAATTAGCAACAAAAGCAGAGTGAGCGAAGTGAGAGATGTGCTGTGACCCGGAGTGAGTAACTCGCTCGTCAATGTTGCCGATCATCTGCTGAGGAGGGTGCTGGCGCTGAATGTGTCGTGGCGCCTCCCGGGAAGAAGTGACCTCCCCCTCAACAGCAGCTGGTTCCACCCCGGGTGCAAAAGGTACCGCGCGAGGTGGAGGATCCCACGGCCCCCAGGAAGAAGAAGTGTCGGGGCCGTGAGTCGTCGTCGAGGCCGCTCCTTGCGGCACGGCAGGTGGAGGGGGTGCTGGATCATCCATACCTTCAGCACCCTCATCCTCGTCATCAAAAAGAGGCTCTCCAACCTCATGATCACCTGCACGCTCAAAACGAGAAGAAGGAGAAACAAGAGTCTCGTCGAAGGTGACATCTGATGTCTCCATGACTCGGTTAGTATCAAGGTTAAGTACACGATATGCTCTAGTGTGAGTGCCATAACCCAAAAATACTCCGTCAGAAGAACGAGACTCAAACTTGTCTAGGTTGCCTTTCTTCAATATAAAACAATGGCAACCGAAGACTCTAAAATAACTCACCTTGGGCTGGCGACCAAAACGCAACTCATAAGAGGTCTTCTTCAAAAACGCTCTCAGAAAAATGCGATTCGATATGTAGCATGCAGTGTTCATAGCTTCGGCCCAAAAGCGCCTAGGAGTCCTGTGCTCATCGAGCATCGTCCTGGCCATGTCAACAAGGGTCCGATTCTTCCTCTCTACAACACCATTCTGGGGCGGTGTGTAGGGGGAAGAAAACTGATGCTCCAAACCAAGGCGGTTACAAAACTTCTCAAATTCCGAATTTTTGAATTCGGAACCATTATCACTTCTAATAGCTCGCATCGAGTTCAAAGGGAACTCGTTCTGAAGACGCAAAATCAGATTGCGAGCGAATGAGAAAGTCTCAGTCTTCTCAGTCAAAAAGAAGACCCACGAATACCTCGAAAAATCGTCAACAACAACCAAAACATACCACTTGCCACCAACCGAGCTCACCCGAGCCGGACCAACAAGGTCCATGTGTAAAAGCTCTCCAGGGTGCGAGGTCATAACCTTGGTCACAGGATGGTGGGGAGCGGCAACCATCTTCCCATGTCTGCAAGAATGGCAAACTAGATCCTTCTCCATCGAAAGCTTGGGCAATCCTCAGATTAGGCCAAGTGAGCTAAGTCTTGCAAGCAAGTCGAAGCTTAAGTGACCGAGCCTCCTATGCCACTTCCAAAGATCGGAGGAAGAAGGACTAGCCAAAAGACAGCGAGAAGAACCAAACGATTCCGAGAAATTCGCACGAAAGACTTTCCTAAAGGGCGAAATCAGACATACAAGATCGCCCTGAGGATCTAAGATGCGACTAAGGTTCGGTTTAAAACGAATCTCATAGTCATCATCAAAAAGTTGCGAAACGGAAAGCAAGTTAAAATGCAGGTTAGAAACAAGAGCAACATCGCGCAACACAAAGTGCTCATTAACCCGCACAGTCCCACGGGACAATACCTTACCTTTACTATTATCGCCGAAGGTTATGTACTCCTTTTCGGCGACCGGGCTAAGGCTGGAGAACCACTTGGCATTTCCGGTCATGTGCCTCGAACAACCGGAATCCACTAACCAAATGTCCTCCAACCGTCTTACCTACATTAATAAAAAAACATAGGGTGAGCATACGGTCCAACACTGGGGTTAGTGAAGTAAGGGGAAAACCAGTGTTGGGCCGGCTGCTCAAAAGAAGGGTTAGTGTAAAAACCATTCCTAGCCTGTCTACCAGGGTAGCGATCACCACGCACAGGAAAGCGTGGTCCGCTAGGGAAGAAGCGCTCACTGCGATACTCAAACTGCGGTGGGGGAAAGCACTCAGCTAAGCCTCCGCCACGGGGTCCGTTACCTGCAAAAGCAGGACCCCGTCGGGCACGCTCTCTACGAGGCCTACGCCTAGGAGCTTGAAGTTCAGGACCTCTAAGCCTAGCGACTCTCCTCGGAGCTCTCTGCTGCTGCCTAGACCTGGGGACTTGAGGTTCTGGACCTCTGGGCCTAGCAGCTATCCTCTGGACGTTCGGCACATGCACACCATGGAAAGGGTGGTACATGTCCGGGTTGTCCATCTCCCGAGCCCTGCGCGCCTCTCTCTTGCGCCTAAAGCAGAACTCGCTGAAGTGACCATCTCTCCCACAAAAGTCACACTGGTACCTCACCGCACGCAAAGGGGGTTGTTGGTGACCAGGGCTGTGGGTGTGGCTCACCTTGCCCTTCTGAGGCAGGCACTCCTCTTGAATGGGTGGCATTGTGTCAAGCTTGTTCTTGAGGTGGTTTGGCTTAGGTGCCCACACCTGGTTCTTGGGAGGAGCTCTCGGGGGTTCCTCAACCACACCATCCTTGGTGGTAGGCTTGGCAGGCTCTTTGAGTGGAAGCTTGGCAAGCTTGGGAGTAGTGGTGGAGTTGGGTTTTTCACATGGGTTCAGACCACTAGACTCTCCAATCTTCCCAAAAGCTGAGAGATCGACACTCTGAGCAAAACCTACACCAGGGGCACCAGCAGCTCGCTTGAATTGGGAGATCATCATCCCGAGCTGCGGCTCACTACAGGAGACCCATGACAAGATGGTCCGAAGGTATGTGTTTTCTTCCTCGGTTTGCATCTTGCCATGCTTCACATTTGCAATTTCCATCTCCAAGCCCTCGCACAAAGCGCACCTCGCCACACCAGTGCTACCTGAGTTGGCCTCCTCAAGAGACACAATCTTGGCATTCTTCTCTGCCAACTCAGATTGCAAGACGGGACATGTCTTGCACGCACCCAACAGAGAAGGTCTAGCCTTCAGCTCATCCAGCTCTCCTACCAACGCAGCATACTTACCTCTCAAAGTGAGAAGGTCAGTCATGTGCGCGGTGCACGACTCACACTCCGCCTCCTCCGACACAACCACGGTGGACCGAGCGAACTCAAGCTCCTTCACCGTGTCCTCCCACTTCTGCCTAAACTCCTTGCGCTCTCTAGCGGCACGCCTAAGCAACTTATCTTGGCTAAGGAGGGCAGCAGTAAGCTTCTCAACCTCGGAAGAAAGCTCGTCGTAAGTGAGAGATACCTGGGAGGTGTCGTCGTCGTCGTCGTTCCGAGGGGTGTGCTCCAGCTTGCCGTCGACTTCATCTCCGAGCGCCATGGTGCAGAGGCCGTCGTCGTCGGCGAAGAAGCAGAGGCCGTTCAGCTTGTCCTCGATCCTCTTCTTCTTTTCGGACTCGTCGTCGCTTGATGAAGCGGAGTCGTCATCCGAGCCGTCGACGTCGCTGAGCGTGGCGAAGAACGCGCGCTGCTCAGCCTGGGCCTTCTCCAAGTACTTCTTTTTTATGTACTCCTTGTCGAAGTCGCCCCTCTTCTTGCGCCTTGGAGGGACGTACTTCTCCTTGCGCTTGCCGGAGTCGTACTTGTGCCCATGATCGCCCTTCCCCGAAAACTTGTTCTTCTTGGGGCAGTTGGCGATGAAGTGGTCGGGGTCGCCGCACTCATAGCATCCTGAGCGTGATCCTCCGCGGCGACGGTTCATGTGGTTGTTGTGGAACCGCGAGAACCGGTTGGCAAGCAAAGCCAACTCATCATCCCCCAACGACTCAAGCTGGTCCTCTGTGACAGAGAAGAGAGAAGAAAGAGCGAAGCCAGCAGAGGGGTTAGCAGAAGAGCCAGAAACCAACGCCATAGTCGGGCCAGAGGGATTTGCATAAGAAGCCCTCGACATGGCGTCTATCTCACTGGACTTGAGCTTACTAAAGAGCTCGTCGCAGGTGAGAGTCTCATAGTTCGGCGATTCGATGATCGCCTGAACCTTGGAGTCCCACACCGAACGGTCAAGAGTGTGCAAAAGCTTCAAAGCACGCTCATGATCGTCAAAAGGCAACTGCTCTCTGTTAGCCCTCATCCTGTTGACAATCACCTGAAAGTGAGCGAATAAACTTTCTATGCTCTCGCCAGGCTGATGTCGAAAGTTCTCATACTCTCGCTTGAACGACTCGTAGAGTCGGGTTTTGACTTGAGAGGTGCCCTCATGAAAACGCATGAGGGTGTCCCAGATCTCCCGAGCCGTAGCGAGGTGAGAAACGCGATCAAACTCACCCATGCTCAAACAGGAGAACAAAGCGTTACGCGCCCGGCTATTGGCTTCGTGCTCATCGATCTGAAGCTGAGAGACACGAGCAGCCAGAACAACGTAATTGGCATTGTTGCAAATCTCCCAAACAGAAGAGCCCATGCTCTGGAGATAGGCCGACATGCGTACCTTCCAATACGCAAAGTTCGTCCCATCAAAAAACGGCGGTTTGCCCACGCCGCGATCCATGTCGCCTTCTGTGGATCTGGAACCGGCTAAGGTGGAAGATCCTTAACCTGCTCCGATACCAATTGAAGGACCGAGAAGCAACCAGAAAGCGACCAGAGGGGGGGTGAATGGGAGCTTCAAAATTTCCTTTCGGAAACTAGTAGCCACTGTCCCAAGAATCAAACCCCAAAAGCAAACCCTAGAGCTTGCTAGTGTCCACGACCCTAGATGTAGGGTGGATCGAGCGGAACAGCGTAGTCACAGCAGCATCAGATGCTGGCGAGCGTCCGATGCCCAAACACCTGCAGCGTCCGATGCAAACAGTGCCAGAACGAAACCTTACTGGACACGCATCGGAAGCTGCATCGGAAGCTGGCAGCGTCCGATGCCTAGCCAACGGACGCGTCCGATGCAAACAGTGCGTCTCTGGAACCTTACTGTTCGGCCATCGGACGATGTGAACAGTGATCACCCAGCGTCCGATGCAAAAGCTTCGGCGCGTCCGATGGACAACGGACGCGTCCGATGCCTAGCGTCTGATGCCACTCCAAGAACTGCAAAAGTGACACGCGTCACCGGAGCGTCCGATGCTATGAACCCTAGCGTCCGATGCTCCCGTGACGAGCGTCCGATGCCCCCGACGCAACACTGTTCTTCCGTGGATTCAACTCGATCTCCTCCGAATCAAAAGCTCTAGGTCTAGAATTCGATCTGAGGAGTCACAAGGATGTTAGTGAGCTACTCCTAAGAGATCATGGCTCGAACCTAACTCCAAATCAATGAATCGGAAGAAATCGGGGCAAGGGAGCAAGAACGTGATCCAAAACGAAAATCGTTCGATCTCCTAGACCGTGAGGTTTGAGATGAATTCCTTCAGTGGAAAGAAGTGCCTCACGATCTAGAACAACTTGGTTCAGACGGATTTGCAAAAGATGAACCGAGCAAAGAGATCAAGCGACAGGAAAATCGTGGAGAAAAAGGATTCCGCGAAGAACACGAACAAAACGCGAATCACACCCACGATCTTGCAGCCGAAGCGCAAACACACGCTACGACAAGGAGGTTACGGCCTCCTTTCCTCAAGGTCAACAGTACACAGAGGTGAGTCTCTCTGCGGATCTCAGCTAGCTACAGCAGGGGATGGGAGAGCAAGAAACCCTAAGTGCGAAAGAGCAAATGACTGAGATTCGGGGAGGAGGGTGTCTCCCCGACTACTTATACTAATTCTAGACTAAGCCTATTTCCTACCCTACCCCTCTCTATTCTAATTACAGAGCGAACCAGCTAAACCCTAAGGTTATTCTGGACCAACTCGGTGGTAGGTGTATCCGACGGCCACGCCCGCACAAGTCGTCCGCGTTGCCTCCACGCAACCTTCCGATTGCCGCCACGTGCCGCCCTCGCTCTGCACCCCCGGTTTTGTGGCCCAAACCGGGAAACCAGCCTTTTCTAGCAGCCCCTGGTTTTGAGGCCCAAGCCAGGAAACCAGTCTCCAGCTCTGAGTTTTGAGGCCCAAACTCAGCAAACCCGCAGCGCCCAGGTTTTGAGGCCCAAACCTGGAAACCCTCCGTCGCCCGAGTTTTGAGGCCAAACTCGGAAACCCTCAGCCCGAGTTTTGTGGCTCAACTCGGAAACCCACAGCCCGAGTTTTGTGGCTCAACTCGAAAACCCAGCACCCAGGTTTTGAGGCCCAAACCTGGAAACCGTCCACGCGTTGGTTTTTCTCTGGCTCAACCAACAAACCGGAGCTGTAGAGGGGATGCACCGCCCGTGCACCCCGTCCACTGACACGTGTCCCCGAGTCCTCGACTCAGGCAACACATGACCGCACTTCTTCGCTTGTCGTCGTCACAGGCTGCCAGCCACCATAGCTGATCCTCAGGCACTCTGGTCCCTCAGTCCAAG
This sequence comes from Coix lacryma-jobi var. lacryma-jobi, assembly GCA_009763385.1. Taxonomy (NCBI): domain Eukaryota; kingdom Viridiplantae; phylum Streptophyta; class Magnoliopsida; order Poales; family Poaceae; genus Coix; species Coix lacryma-jobi. The sequence continues at coordinate 43,223,050 of CM019824.1, read as the reverse complement.
CCTCCCGTCCGCCTTTCACCGCTCGGTTCGTCGGCATGGCACGTCCGCCGCACGGCACGCCCATCCTTCACCGCACCCGGTCCGTCAGCACGGCATGGCTCAACTTGACCTTCACCTTGCCCTCGATCACTGTCTCCGTGCTCGACACCTGCACAACACAAGCCAAAGAACATGCGATCAAACCCGTTGACAATCACTCATCACTCAGAGACTCGGCATACACCCATGTATCCGCAAAATGGGTAGAAGCATTACCATGTCGAGCTGCAAATTCCAAGCATGCTAAAAAGATGTTCCATGAAGTGATATTCCCAAGATTTGGAACACCTCGACTGGTCATAAGTGATGGAGGATCACACTTCATTGACAAAACCTTCAGAAAGTTCCTAGAAGAATATGGAGTCAAACACAACATTGCAACTCCATACCATCCACAGACATGCGGTCAAGCTGAAACATCAAATAAGCAAATCAAGAACATTCTACAGAAGACTGTGGATGAAATGGGGAAGAAATGGAAGTACAAGCTTCACGATGCACTGTGGGCATATCGAACAGCATACAAAACACCCATAGGAATGTCACCTTATCAGCTTGTGTATGGGAAAACATGTCACCTACCTGTTGAATTAGAATTTAGAGCTCACTGGCAATCAAGAAATGGAACATGGATCTCCACCTAGCTGGCAAGAATCGTCAGATGCAAATATCAGAGCTAGAAGAATGGAGAGAGAAGGCCTACCATAGCTCTAAGATATACAAAGAAAGAACAAAAAGGTGGCATCATAAGAGAATCAAGCACAAGGAGTTCAAGCCTGGCGACAAAGTACTTCTGTTCAACTCAAGAGTGAAGCTTTTTGGTCATGGAAAACTTCGGAGTAAATGGGAAGGACCATTCAAAGTAGTAGAAACCTCATCACATGGCGCCATCACAATCCAAGATGATGAAGGTAACACATTCAAAGTAAATGGTCAATGTTTGAAAGTTTTTCTAGAATCTGAAAACTTTGAAGAAATTGATGTGATTGAATTTTTACAGTTTAAAGATCCTATCTAAAAATCAATCAATCACCAAGGCTCTAGACAATTAAAACTCATATGCCTAACACTTAATCAGTTCCATGAGTTTTGTTGTCTATTTGAGCTATGCAGGATCATTAAGGAGAGTTGACAAGCAAGTGGATGTTCTACCACTGTTGGAGCACTGTCTCATCCATCATCATCATCAATCAATGCTCTAATAGAGGAAGTACACCTCTACTACCAGTCTACTACACTACAAGATTGAACGACTACGTCAACATCTAGCTTGGGGGAGGCCACCCCCGTGTATCCAACTCAACACTATTAAGGGAACCGGCTTTGGGGAGACGCACCCCCGTTATCTTCATAATCTAGGTATGTCTTATTCACTATCTTAGTTATTTATAATAAGTGTGTGTTAGGTTAAATAAATAGTGTGTTACGTTAATACTGTGTTAAGTTTGCTTAGTTTGTTTTAAGAAGTTAATAATAAAAGAAGAACTCTCTCTCTGATCTTTTACATGGAAATGATGAATAGTACCTAGCCTTCGAAGCATGAGTTCTCCTCATTAATAATGATGCTTAAAAATAAAATTAAATATATGGGTAGCAAATGCTTGATGAAGAGTCTAGGTAATTGATAGATATGACATGTGATGATCTGAGCTGCTATCTTGTTCTAAACAACACTAGAGTTCCGGAGATTTCTCAATATAAATATGACTAAATAATTGCATTGAGTTAAATTAAGCTTTGTTGAACCTATTAGAAGTTATCATGCTATTGAATTGAGATCACTTACACATTTCCATCCATCTTCCACATAAATGCTCATGATTATCTATTATTATCCTCTCAAAAGTTTGTTGGAAGCATGTGGCTATAAAAAAAGAGAGAGAAAAATCCGAGGAAATAAAAAGGTACTATTGCTCCGAAGTAGGTGAAGTATAGTGAGTCTGATCTTAATTAATAAAATCAACTTAGAGAACCTTAGATAATTTCTCTCTACCATATAGTTACCTCTTCCTAGGACGTTCTTAATTCTTCTAGTACACTTCACATTCCCCGTGGAAATCGATACCCTGGAATACTCTCGGGTGAAAGCTACATCGGTATCCGTGCGCTTGCAAATTATTCTGTGTGCGTTTAAAATACCCAACACTTGGCCTTGCCAAGTTCACGTAGAAGATCCTTCATTGAAACCACATCACCATCCAGGAAGTCCAGCAAAGCATCCACCTCACGTTCCGTCTCAAGAGCCGCACTCCTTCTTCCGAAAATGTCATCCTCGATCGTATGTCCATGATTCAAACCTGAGGACAAAGACACACCGGGAGAAAAGCTTGGTGCCATCTCTAACAGCACCGTTAGTGTTAGCGAAAACACAAGCTCAACAACTCGACAATTAAAGTAGGAAACACAACCGCTCTCAAAAAAAAGGTCGCCTTCGCGGATCCAGAACCGGTTAAGGTAGAGAGATCCTTAACTGGCTCTGATACCAATTGAAGGACCGAAAATGCTAAAGCAAGGAGACCAGAGGGGGGTGAATGGGAGCCTAAAAATTTCTTCTCGAAATTATGGCCTCTGTCCTAACAAAATCAACTCCAAAAGCTTCGGACTCAAACGTGATGCCCACGACCCTCAGAAAGAGGGTGGATGATCCCTAGGATCACAGCGAGGCACCACACAAGAGAGCAAACCAAAACTCCTAAAACTCTGACTCAAGTTCGGCCCCAAAAAACTGACTCCCGAACGTAGATAGAGGGCTACGTTGGAATTCCTCCAAATACCTATGCTAACACATAGCAAAGATAGTTAGAGAGGTTCCTAGGTGAACTCTAGGAGCAAACGAGAAGTCCAGAAACGAAGAGGAAAGGCCGGGAGAGATAAAGCACTAAAACTCAACCTACAACCAATTTGCGGACTGTCCGGGCTGCTGGTGCCGGACTGTCCGCACCAGGGGCGGACTGTCCGTGAAACCCTGGCGGACTGTCCACCGGCTAAACAGCAAACACAGCAAAGCTGCTGATCCTTCACTGCGCGACTCGCGGACTATCCACGCCAGTCAACGGCGGACTGTCCGCCAGTCACCCAATAGGAAAAGGCCCGAGGCCAACAGCCACTGCTCGACTGAAGCCCCGATGCGCGGTGTAACAGAACTGACCAATTTGCACCAGATTAAGCACTGAAACCTCCGCTTACGCAAAGATCATCAAGTACTTAAGCTCATACTAACCCGGTAGTCCCAAAATCTCGAAGGATTTCAAATCATTCAACGACATCCAGCCAAGATCGTACTAGTTCAGTGAACATGCTCACAGATTACATCACAGTTGCACATAGTTCAAAATTACATCGGAGTACGAAATAATATTACAAACCATAGTTTGATAGTAGTAGCGGAAGCAACATAGTCTTTAAAACATAAGGTTTGGATTGTTCATAATACAGTGCCATTAGTTGACCAGGTCCACAAAAGCAACAGATGAGATAAGTGGCGACCATGCCCTTGGTCTAGTCATCTCCCGTCACCGGGTATAAGCAATTCTCACAATAGCCATAAAAGCACTGGCCATCTGCACTAAACAAGCACTTGGCTAATTAATCAATCAAGAGTGACTATTTCATCAATAGCCTTTTAGATTCCATAACCATCTTAGTTCCATAAGTTCTACGGGTGATGATCTATAGTCAACTGCTCACTGTCCAGAAGTGATGGCGATTATAATCGATTCCTACCAGCTGGGGATAAAATGTCTCACACTCGCCCGACACATTCCGGCTACGGCAGTCGTAAGCTACTAGTCAGGAGATTCGAGAACACAACGCGCGGGACGGCCAAGGGCCCTTCTACACCGGGGGTTATCTCAGTGCCAGGTCGTTCAATCTATAACTTCCCACGGTCATGCCAGGTCGATCAGGCCCTGCCTGCCCTCGGACCATGCCAGGTTGATCAGAATAGTTGCCCATGGTACAGCTGAGGCCCTGGGTGTTAGGCGTCAACATCTCCATCACCGGCTCGAATAGCCTTACTCGGCTTCGTGGGAGGTACTCAGACCTACTCCGTTAAGTGATCAACGCGTTCAATTTGACTAAAGGGACATTCCCGAACGGGTCCTATGCGACACAGACGGGAGCCTACTAGCACACAGAACCCATGTACTGCTGCTCTTACATCCCGCCTCTGTCTCAAATTAATTATCACATTGTTATCTCCATGATAGCACAGACTAATCATGATTAGTATCCACCTAATGCGGGAGACAGGAAATCACCCGACTTTTACCTGTCTAAGCAGGGCTAGGCATATAATGAGCCTAGACCTAAACAGGGATATCAAGATATATTGCAAGTGGACAAGGATAAGTAATAATGCATCAACGGTAGCAATCAATTCCTATAACCTAATGCATCATTCATCATCAGGTTAATTATAAAACATTTGCAAACTGTAGGAGTTAGAGTGATCGCGGCACTCTGGTAGCTCGTCGGCGTCTGTCCCTCTGACTTCTTCTGTCAGGTTCTCCTCCGGACTGGGCTCTTCCAGTGCCGGCTGGGTCTGGATCTCTTCCGCTGATCCTGTATGATGCGTAAAATGTATGAATAGGATGAATGCACATAGAATGCATATGTGATGCTCATGAGTGACAATAATCAGGAGATAAACACATGTCATCTACTGCATTCTCTTCAACGAGGTAGTCAACATCATCCTAATGCTTACAAAAGATTCCAACATTTTCCCACACTACTTAACCTATCATAGTTAACTTATTATGCTATGTTGTCACCACATCAAAGTTTTACTTAATGAGTTATTACCCTCTAGTTATTTGCTGAAATTAATCTATTTAAACATGCTTTAAACAGTAACCCAACCTAGACAGCTTCAGAAAAATCTACAAAAATTACTGGAAGTTAACAACACTTAATCTAGCTCTCTGTCCAAATTTCAACCCATCTGGATTTAAACTCTATTCCCTAGAAAAAAGACAAATTCTACCATGAAAAGGTGCTTTGAACTACATATCATATTAAAAAGTGTCAAACAACAAATTTCATAATTTTCTTCTGAACTTCTTAGCACAAGAGCAGTCAGCAAAAATTATCAGTTCATATTCCTCATATTTTAATTACTACAAAATTCACAAGAAAACAACATTTAACCATTTTAAAAGCTACTGCCAAAATAATCCACAGAACAACCTTATATTATATTTTTCTCTGAAACTACATATTCATACAAACCTAACAAAACTGGAATCACATTTTTCTGACTGATACATAATTAGTTATGCATTTTTCAAGTTAACAGCACTTTCTAAACATAAATAAATCTACACATAAAAATATCTCCAAAACTGCATTCAATATTTTTCATAGATAGATCTAATCATGCTTAACACAACAAAACTTGTTTCACAGGATTTGGACTTAAAATGAGCCTTGTATGAATTTTTGAAGCTTTTTCATTATTCTGCAAAACATATTTAAAAGAAAACTCTTCCTAAAACGCTACGGACACCCGGGAAAAGGGCACCCGCAGTAACTGACCAAAACGCTACGCGCACCTGGCTAACCCGAGCACTACTGCACCCAAACTCTTCCCTTTCTCTCTTCTTCTCACTGCCAAACGGGACCCATTGGTCAGGGTGACCCCACCGGTCAACGAACCCACGCGACAGAGGCTGGGCAGACCCGCCGGCGTTGACCGGCCCTAGCTCGCTGGCGGTGAGGTCTCCGGCGACATCGACTCCACCACTCGACTCACCATCGCAAGGCGGACCTGGTCGGCTAAGTCTCACGGCCAGCGCATCACCGGAGCGAGCTCGACGGCGGCAATGGCGGAGCGGCGGTGCGGCAACTCCACGGCATGACCTTGCCAGGCTATTCCATGGCTCAGCGACGCAAGCACCAGCTCAAGCACTCCCTAAGCATCCTTCTAAGACCCCTATCGAGCTCTGCCGGCCTCGGCATTGCTCGGCGCCACGCACGGCGGCGGTCCGCGGCGGTCACGGCGGCGACATGGCCCCGTTCCGGTGGAAACAAGACACGAGAAGGGTCTCCATCTAACCCTAAGCATCTACGGAGGTCGAGAAGGTGAGAACTGGGCTTGGATTGGGATGGTTTGGCCGGAGATGGCCGGACCAAGCTTTGGTCATGGCGGCGGCCATGGCGAGAACCCGAAAATGGCACTCGATGTTCTGCCGGCTAGAGGGAGAGAGAGGGGAAACCAACCCTTGCTGGTGAAAGAGGAGGTTAGGGCAGAGAGGTTGGCGGAAGGAATCGGATGGCGGCGCACAGAGGAGCGAGTAATCGCTCGCCGGAGTTCGGCGGGCGGCGGCGGCGCGGAGCTCAGGAGAAGATGAGGTGGTGGCAGGCAAGCGAGAGAGCGAGCGAGAGAGTGAGCTTTTGGTTCGTGAGTGCGAAGCGGAGTGGAGGCAAAGGGAATGGAGGGCTTGGTGCATTGCACCTGGCCTCTTCCCGTCGGGGAGGAGTCCCCGACCGGCGCGGCGGCGGCAGGCATCGCACGCCACGCGGCGAGCAAGCAGAGGGCAACGGGGCGACGTGGCGCGTTTCATGCAAACCACGGGCGGCGATGACGGCGGTTTGGCCGGCCGGCGAGGCGGTCTCGCGGCGGCGAGGCGGTTTCTACCGGCGGAGGAGCGGCGCACGCGCGGGGGAGAAGAAGGAGAGGCTGACAGGCCGGGCCCACTAGGGTTTAAACTAATGAAGTTTTGATTCAAACTTTGATGCTCCATAACTTCTAAACTAAGCCAAATTAGGAAAAGGTCCTAAAAGAAAAGTTGCTTAGAATTTTGTAAGGAACAATTCATCTTTAAGGCTCAAGTCCAAATTCTGCTTAGAAAAAGAAATTTAGTTTTAATCCATTTTTCTAATGCAAGAAATCATATTTTTAAAAGCTTTTTCTGAGAAAGTGCTTTTAAGCAAAGTTGTTTCTTTCATCAAGATCTACAACTTTGTTTTAAGGCACTAAGTCAGAAACAGAAAGCAGAACAAGGTTATACTAGAGACTATGCAAGGACTTAAGCATTCAATCAATCAAGCATATGCACATGAAATGATGAGATGTTATGCTCATGCCATGACAAATTATGCAGTTTAGGGATTGCTTAACACCTAGGGTGTTACATCCCTCCCCTCCTTAAAAGAAATCTCGTCCCGAGATTTGGATTACGAACCATTTCTTATAAAAGTGTGGATACACCTCCCTTAGATAGTCATCTGTCTCCTAGGTAGCTTCTCGATCATCTTGCACACTCCACGATACTTTGTATTGCTACACTATCCTTCCATGAGTTGCTCTTTCCTTTTCATTGAGCACTCGACATGGTTTGACTGAGTAAGTGAGATCGGATTGCAACTGGATACTGGCTGGTTGTACCTCTTCTTCTGGCACTCGAAGACATTTCTTCAACTGGGAGACATGAAACACTGGAAAAATAGCCTTCAAATGCTCTGGCAATTGTAGTTGATAAGCCACTTCTCCCCTTTTCTGCATAACTTTGTAAGGTCCCACAAACCTTGGTGCTAACTTCCTCTTGACCCCAAAACATTTCACACCTTTCATCGGCGAAACCTTCAAATAAACATAGTCACCTTCACTGAACTCAAGTGGTTTCCTGCGTTTATCGGCATAACTCTTCTGTCGGGACTATGCGGCTGCGATATGTTGCTGAATCGTTCTAACTTGTTCTTCTGCTTCCTTGACAAAGTCAATTCCATAGTACCGACATTCTCCTGGTTCTACCCAGTTTATCGGTGTTCTGCATCTTCTTCCATATAGAGCTTCAAAAGGTGCCATCAGAATACTTTCTTGATAACTATTATTATAAGCAAATTCCGCTAGAGGTAACCATTTCTCCCAAGAACCTTTTGCTGATATAACACAGGCTCTTAGCATATCTTCAAGGACTTGATTCACTCTTTCTGTCGGCCCTGATGTTTGCGGATGATAAGCTGAGCTTCGGACTAAATCCGTGCCTAGTTCCTTCTGCAACTTTTCCCAAAATGGTGCAGTAAACTGTGGTCCGCGATCAGAGACTATAACCTTCAGTACACCGTGCAGTCGAACAATCTGACTTATGTAGATCTCTGCATAATCCGATGCCTTGTAGCTGGTCTTGACTGGAATAAAATGTGCGGTTTTAGTGAGACGATCTACGATCACCCAAATCGAATCATTACCCTTCTGAGTTGTGGGTAAACCGACGATAAAATCCATACTTACTTCTTCCCACTTCCATTCAGGTATGGCTAATGGCTGAAGCATTCTAGCTAGTTTTAAGTGAATAGCCTTTACTCGACAGCACGTGTCACATCTTGCCACATAAGCAGCAATTTCTTTCTTCATTTTAGTCCACCAAAATCTGGGACGCAAATCTTGATACATCTTTGTACTTCCAGGATGAATAGATAATTTGGACAAATGTGCTTCGTCTATGATCCGATTTCTGAGTTCTCTATCCTTAGGCACCACTAATCGCTGGTGGAACCATAGAACTCCATTTTCATCCACGCGAAAATGCTTATCGGCTTCCTTTTCATCCTTGAGCCTTTCCTTGATATGATAGATTCCCTTGTCGGTTTTCTGTCCTTCTATGATTTCGTCAACCAACACACTGCGTAACTCCAAATCATGTAGCACTGCAGGATGTGTTAAGCTGAACTCATCTTCCGGTAGAAGCTTCATAACGTTACAATGTGATTTCTGACTCAGAGCATCGGCCACAACATTTGCCTTGCCCGGATGATAGTGAATCTGAAGATTGTAATCCTTAATCAATTCAAGCCATCTTCTTTGCCTCATATTCAATTCTGCCTGAGTGAAGATATACTTAAGACTCTTGTGGTCTGTATACATATTGCAAACATTACCAAGCAAATAGTGCCTCCAAATCTTCAAAGCATGTACGGAGGCAGCCAATTCCAAATCATGTGTTGGGTAGTTCACTTCATGCTTCCATAATTGCCGAGAAGCATAAGCAATCACTCTGCCTTCTTGCATGAGAACGCAACCTAGGCCGACTTTTGACGCATCACAAAAGACATCAAAGGGTTTCTCGATATCTGGTTGAGCTAGAACAGGAGCAGTGGTCAATAGTTTCCGCAAGGTACGGAAAGCAGTTTCGCACTCCTCTGTCCATTCAAATTTTTGATTCTTTTGCAACAAGCTTGTCATTGGCTTTGCAATCTTGGAAAAATCTAGAATGAATCAACGATAATACCCTGCTAAGCCTAAGAAGCTTCGAATCTCACCAACTGAAGTAGGAGCTTTCCAGTCCATGACTTCCTGTACTTTACTAGGATCAACTGAGATTCCTTCTTCTGACAGAATATGACCAAGGAAATGTACCTTTTTCAACCAAAATTCACACTTGCTGAACTTAGCATAGAGCTTGTGCTCCCTGAGTCTAGATAAGACAACTCTCAGATGTTCTGCATGATCTTCTGCATTTTCCGAGTAAACCAGAATATCGTCAATGAACACTACCACAAACTTGTCCAATTCTGGCATAAACACGGAATTCATCAAACTCATGAAATATGCTGGAGCATTTGTTAATCCAAAGGACATAACAAGATACTCATATAACCTATATCTGGTTGAGAAAGCAGTCTTTGGAATATCCTGTGGTCTGATTTGGATCTGATGATACCCTGACCTCAAATCAATCTTGGAAAACACCTTGGCCCTTGATAACTGATCAAAAAGGATATCTATCCTAGGTAGCGGATACTTATTCTTAACAGTCACAACATTGAGTGGACGATAATCACACACATGCGTAAGGACATATCCTTCTTCTTGACAAACAGAGCTGGGCAACCCCATTCTGACACACTAGGTTGAATGAATCCCTTGTCCAAGAGTTCCTTGATCTGGGTCTTGAGTTCTGCTAATTCATTAGGCGGCATTTGATACGGTCTCCTAGAGATTGGTGCAGTTCCTGGTAACAACTCTATTGCAAACTCCACTGCTCTCTTGGGTGGTAACCCTGGCAATTCATCTGGGAAAACATCTGGAAAATCCCTGACAACTAGAATTTTGGAGAGGTCTTCTATAGCAAGAGTGCAAGAGAGGTCAACAAAATCGGCACCTCGAGGCAGAGATACACGAAGTTTGTTACCTGTCCGACTATCAGATAAGGTAAGAGTTCTGTTTGCAGTGTCTAACACCGCATTCCACATGGTCATCCAACTCATACCTAAAACTACATCCATACTTAGTCCCGGCAAAACCACTAAATTGGCTCCAAACTTATGCCCTCCAATATCGATGGTTACATTACACACCATCTATCTAGATAACATGCTACTCCCCACGGAGCTCACGCGAAACCCATAATCCATTTCAGACATTTCTTGATTATGCTTTTGTGCAAATGCCCTGCTCATGAAAGAATGCGATGATCCAGTATCAAACAAAACAACTTCAGGATGATGGTTCACGAGACACATACAGGCAGTCACGGGCTCTCCTGCACGAGCTTCTTCAGCAGTCAAGTTATGCAGACGCGCTGGGTAATTAGCCTGCTGCTTCTTGGGATGTGGGCAATACCTTGCAAAATGCCCTTCTTAGTTGCAATTGAAGCACGGTCCCCAAACTAACGGCTTGGTTCCAGTTGAGCTACCTTGCCCTGCTCGAGCCTGACTTGCTGCCACCTTGTATGGTCGTTGACCACGCTGAGCTTGCTGCTGACCCTTCTTCTGAGGCGGCCTGAAGCGAGCCCCAGGTGCTGGTGGTCGGTATTGAGAACGCTGGGCTGGTGGTCCTCTAGGCTGAGACGGTCCAGATTCCAGGGTCCTCTTCCTAGCCTTGCTTGCAGTATGCTTGTTGTTGTGATTCTCCTGGATCAAGCAGTCACTGATGAAGTCATTGAAAACGGTGCGGGATGAAGTACCTACTGATTTTCCCATCATGGTATTCAGCCCTCTCTTGAAGCTAGCTATCTTCTTAGCATCAGTATCCACGAAATCTGGTGCATAACGAGACAAGGAGTTGAACAAATGATGATACTCGGTCACAGATCGAGTTCCTTGTGTTAAGCTCATGAATTCAGCCACCTTCATTTGAGTCAAGCCTGGCGGAATGTAGTGCCCACGAACTGCCTCCGTGAACATCCTCCAGGTAACAGGTGTACGGGCTGGATAAGTGGTACAATGATGTCCCCACCAAATTCTGGCTGGCCCTTGCAGCTGATGTGCAGAATATTCTGCCTTTAATTCCTCTGTGAGCCTGAGCAGCCAAAACTTCTGCTCCATTGTATGCAACCACTCTTCTGCTTCTAAAGGTTCTGTAGCTTCCTTGAAAATTGGCGGCTTTGTGTCTAGAAAATCCTTGAACGAGCTATATTGATTCGGCTCAGGGCATTGATTGCCATGCGCCAAATTCTCTCACAGAAGTGCCTCAATGTTGCGTTGACTCCCCAGAAATTGAGCAAAAAGTTGCTCGGCCGTGGGTGGTGGAGGAGGTGGTGGATTGCGGTTCTCCCTGTTATCATCATTACCACCACTACCATCCGCTCCACTGCGAGTCATCGTCATCTGCATGTAGCGATAGCAATAATTATTAAATGACGTTGCCATTATTGCGGAGAACAATAAACCATGCCAATGGAAATTATTCGGAAAACGAATTCGCCAAACAATTGCAGAGGCATAATAAATTTCAATCCACATTGCATCATCACATGATAAAAAAGTGCTCATCACATAACATACAAAAGTCAACATAACATCCATAGATGCCCATACATACGAGACTTTCAAGGTCTTGCGCCACACGCGCACAGGTCCATCACACATCCTTACATCCACATAACAACCCCAAAAGATCAAGCACTATGACATGAGACAAGATCACTACGCGCTAACACTAACTAGTCTACTCCCTCATGGCACCATCGTCATCATCGTCATCGTCATCGTCGTCGCTGGAGATATCCGAAGAACCACTAGACGAAGCACGAGGATCCGGGTCCTCCTGAGGGAAGATAGGGTTCCTCTCATTCTCACGGCGATGAATCTCCTCATGCAGGCGGTCATTGTAGTCCTGGAGATGGTGAAGTTGCAACTCCAAATCTCCCACATGAAGCCTGAGAAGCCTGTTCTGCTCGGTCGCACGCATGCCCTCAAGACACACGTCACGCAGCGACGCTTTGGTCTCGGCCATGATGGTGGATAGGAAAGTTGTCATCCCCTACTGGTCACTAAGCTGTTGTGCCGTCTCCTGCTCCCTCTGACGAGCCTGGTCTCTCTCAACGGTCATGTGAGCTAGCTGGGTGGTGAGAAGGTCGATCTCTGTAGCATGCTCCTCCTGACTCTGGTGATGTGCAGCTATCTCCTCACTGAGGATGTGGTCCAGGTGGTCATAGCTACGCGACAGACACCCATAAGTAGCCATGAGTGAAGCCATAGCACTCCCAGCTAGTCCTGCGCAATCCTCGCGCTCTGAAGAACTGGCCTCCAACACGGTGGTACCTGGCTGACGCCACATTGACTGATACGGATCCACTGTGGGGAAGACACCAGCTGTAGCTTGGGCAACTACCTCTGGATGATCCTCCATGATATCCCGAAGAACAGTGTACGCCACTCGGTTGGCTCCATCCCACGGAGTCCTGCCCTGAAGAGCAAACACCCTGCGGCACCACACATGATCCTGCGGATCATGGCTGGGCACGTCCACCTCAACTGTGTACATGTAGCGATCCTCTGAGAACTGAACTCGATGCCACTCATACTGCGGCTCCTGGCCCTCCTGATATCCGACTAAGTGCAGCACCCTCCACAAAAGAGTAGACATGCCGAACTCCTCCAGAAAACCCTCGGATCCCTCAACTGTCCAAGGACCCAGCATGTAATTGGGCCTCTTGCCTCAAGTCGACTTACGGGCTGTACGCTTGGTGCGGGCCATCTGAAAGAAGTTTATCCACATAGTTTTTAATTAGTTAAGAGCAACTTTTATTTAAAGAAATGGGACGGATAACATAAGGAAGGAAGTAAGATTAATGCAAAGTTGTATGATCATGATGCATGTGCGTAACATACGTCCTCACTGCCTAGCAATCTAACGGCAAGACGGTGGCATACAACATTAACTCATAGCGTTAACTAGCGTACTACACGTTCGCAAGTTAGCGTACCTGTAGAAGAAATCATTTCAGCCCTGCCCACAGTATGAATATCATGCATTGCTGAAATTTAAATCTAATACTGACTTAGGTGCATACCCAGTATACACGTAAGCAGTATATGCACCCATCGGATAAATACTTCCACAATTAAGTACCTTCACATATACCTGTGTGTAACATGTATACGTTCCAATACCAAACTAGCACACCCCTAGACCGGCGGTTGTCCGATCATGCTCTCACTCACCTTATACTACCCATTCCTTGCATCTACCCGCAATTAAATACCTTCGCTTGTACTCGTGTGCATACGGATACAGGCTCCAGTACCAATCTAGCTCTCCCCTAGACCAACGTATGTTTGGTCATGCTCTCGCAACTCCCTTATTACCTTTGGCGTAAAGGCATTTGATCCATACATTACTATTCCAAGAATAGCACCCATACAATTCCTTGCCGTATGGACGACAGCACTTAACTAAAAATATAACATGATGCATTACCCCCAAAGTTAGTACTTAGATAGCCACCTAAATCCTATTGGGCATAAGGACTTGATCACTGGCACACCTTAGCTTAAATTCTTAAGATTTTCCAAATTCTAATATAACTATAAGTTGGCAAATACAGCTTTATCCTTTGCAAAATACTGTTTTTAAAATACACCCATGAACAGTAACGCTGAACTATGCTGAAGGACCGAAAATGCTATCGCAAGGCGACCAGAGGGGGGGTGAATGGGAGCCTAAAATTTCTTCTCGAAATTATGGCCTCTGTCCCAACAAAATCAACCCCAAAAGCTTCGGACTCAAACGCGATGCCCACGACCCTAGAAAGAGGGTGGATGATCCCGAGGATCACAGCGAGGCACCGCACAAAAGAGCAAAACAAAACTACCAAAACTCCGAGTCAAGTTCGTGCCTAAAAGACCACTCCCAAACGTAGATAGAGAGCTACGTCGGGATTCCTCCAAATACCGATGCTAACGCGTAGCAAAGATATGTAGAGAGGTTCCTAGGTGAACTCTAGGAGCAAACGAGAAGTCCGGAAGCGAAGCGGAAAAGCCGGGAGAGCCAACGCACTAAAAATCAGCTCTCAGCAGGATCCCGGACTGTCCGGGCTGCTGTTGCCGGACTGTCCGGTCAAGGGCGGACTGTCCGCGCCTGGGAGTCCGGACTGTCCGCCGGCAAAAGATCCAAAAACAAACTGTTCTGCAACAGCTGCTGGACGGGTCCCGGACAGTCCGCGGTTTGCACGCCGGACTGTCCGCGGTTCACTGAACAGTGAACTCTCAGCGTCCGGTGCTGCCCTGTGCAGCGTCCGATGCCAGCCCCGGACTGTCCGGGGATAGAACGGCGGACTGTCCGCCGGCTGCGAAGAAAAATAGCAACGCTGCTGCAAAGTCCCTGCTCGGGCCCGGACTGTCCGCGCCCAACACTGGCGGACTGTCCGCCGGTCACCCGAGGGGAAAACGCCTGAGGCCAACAGCCACTGCTCGGCTGAAACCCCGATGGCCGGACTGTCCGCGGCCAAAGTGGCGGACTGTCCGCGCCTACGGTGGACTGTCCGAGAACCCCACGGCGGACTATCCGCGATCTCCCAAAAAGCACAAAAACTGCTCGGGTCAAAACCAAAATCGATTGGATCTTCACCAAATCGAATGGGGCTGCGACCAAACTTCTCCCAAGTGTTCTCCTACGTGTTGGGAAGCTAATCCTAGGATATCATCGCTTCAATCCAACTATACCATGAGAAATCCGAAGAACACCGTAAAAGGGGTAGAACGAAGAACGAAAACGATTTCGGCTCGATCTACTTGTTCGTGAGGGTAGAGATGAATTCCTTCGGTGGAAATGTACTCCTTACTTCAAAGAACAAGTTGATTCAAACGGAATCGCAAAAGACGTAGCGTAGAGGGAGATCGGGGGAGGAGAAAATCATGGAGAAAAAGGAGAACACGAAGAACAAAATCAAAACGCGAATTCCACCACGAATTTGACCCTTGGATTCAGAGGAATGGATGATTCATTAAGCACTCGGTGTCGGGCTACAAGCCACTCCAGCAGATCAAAGCTTGGATGGCAAAAAACTCAAGAACAAGAGCCAACTCTCCCTAACCCTAGCCTTCTCTCACAGGAACAAAATGAGAGAGATACCGTCCTCTGGTTACTGTCCAACACAGCCCCTTCATCTATATATAGGTGCACGTCCTAGTGACCAAAGCGCCCTTACATTAAGCACTCGTCCCAAATACCCCCAGGGGTAAAACCGTCCAGTCCTAACGATCTTCATCCGACGGCCACGCCCGCACATCCGGTAGCTTCGCCTCGACGCGACCTCACCCGATGCCGCCACGTGCCGCCACCGTCGACCGCCGCGCCTTCTCACCAATAGCTTCGCCGCAACGCAAGCCTCTCGGTGCCGCCATGCGTCGACCGTCCTTTCGGACCAACCCCTGGTTTTGAGGCCCAAACCAGGCAAACCGGCCACCCTGAGTTTTGAGGCCCAAACTCGGAAACCCGCCACCCCAGGTTTTGAGGCCCAAACCTGGAAACCGTCGATGGTAGCTTTTTGAGGCTCAGCTACCGAACCCGCACCGTAGACGGGATGTGGTTCTCACACCCCGACCACCGGCACCGATGCCGATGCATGTCCAGCCTCCACACCGGGCACAACGCCTTCGCCTTCCTTCTTGACTCGGCCGACGGCACTTGCGCCGCACGCAAGCCCGTGTCCGACATCCCGCCAAGCGACCCGACTCCAGCGCCTTCCTCCCGACTCAGCCGATGCACCGCACATCCCCATGTGCTCTTGCTCGCTGATGCCACGTGCCAGCTACCACAGCTGGTCCTCTGGCCCCTGGTCCGTCAGTCCAAGCCTCACGTCCGCCCTTCATCGCTCGGTACCTCGGCATGGCACGTCCGCCGCACGGCACGCCCATCCTTCACCGCACCCGATCCGTCAGCACGACACGTCTCAACTTGACCTTCACCTCGCCATAGACCACTGTATCCGAGCTCCACACCAGCACACCAACACAGCCAAGAGACACATGTTGCACACACACACACACCAACACAGAAACACAACACAACTCACGCCACCGGTTAGTCATAAACATTAAGCGCATAGCAAATAATGACTCAACCGGGTAAAAGCCTCAAACCTTCCTCAACACAATCAATCATTCATCATATGTATTCTCAATCTCCCCCTTGATGAATGCATTGACTGACGATAAAATCAAAAAGGAAGGGTTTGAAGGCAAGTCTCACTCAAGTGCCCAAAAGCCAGGTAAAAGCAAACACAAGGCCACTTGAGAGAGGAAGGATCATGAAAACTCCAAATAAAAACTCTCGGTCCCAAAAGAAATGGGAAAAGCGGGCAAAGCCTCCACACAACCGAAGAGTCAAGAGAAGACAAGAGTTTCATGAATCCCAAAAGGCACTCGAAAACCAATCTCAAAAATTGTCAAACAATCATCACAAAAGAAACCAAGGTACTTATCCACTTGGATTCACTTGGGTCAATTTCTCCCCTTTATCTCCCCTGTGATGATTAAGTCACTTGGGGGTTTCTAAATTTCTCCCCCTTGATGATTGAATTGACAAAAACTAGGCACAAGAGATGGTTTGAGATACCAGAGCCGAAAACTTGGTCCCCAAAGACATGGGCAACGGCTCAACGCAACCAAGCGAAGGATCGGAGCAACAACTCAACAAAGAGCAAAACTCGATCACAAAGAGCAAAAGACTTGGTTCCCAAAGACATGGGCAACGGCTCGACGCAACCAAGTTAAAAATGAGCTAGTCCTCAAGAAGAGGCAGAAAGGGGCTCAACACCGCTAGCTCAAGGCTCGACACCAAATGAGGCTGAAACAGCGCATAAGAAGCAAAACTGCTAGTCCCTCAAGATAGAAGCACAGAGGCTCAACACAACTAGCAGAAGATTTGATACCAATCAAAAACAGCCACAAATTGGTGAAAATAGCTAGTTCCTCAAGACAGAGGATGAATGGCTCAACACAACTAGCTGAAGGCTCCAAACCAATCAAAAATACCAAGCAAAAACTGCTAGTCCCTCAAGAGAGAGGCAAAACGGCTCAACACGACTAGCAGGCTCGATACCAATGCCTTACGGCCAAACATGCTCCGCACCAATTGAGAACC
This sequence comes from Coix lacryma-jobi var. lacryma-jobi, assembly GCA_009763385.1. NCBI lineage: Eukaryota > Viridiplantae > Streptophyta > Magnoliopsida > Poales > Poaceae > Coix > Coix lacryma-jobi. The sequence goes on along the minus strand of CM019824.1, from coordinate 43,205,697 downwards.
AATCGAAGCGTACCAATTAAAGGAACACCAGGAAGGTTCAATTCCAATTGAAAAGGCCCAAAGAAAAGGCTCAAGGGAAATGGAGCACAAACACTCGGAGCACGCGGAGAAGCGGCAAGACAAAAGCGACTCCTCCTGAAAGCAAGCCTAAATACAAAAGCTATGCAATACAGCTCATGACATCAATTGCATTTCATACCGAAAGATGGATACCAATTGGAACACATAAAAGAGCTAAACTCCCCCTCGCTCAATGCTCTCCCCAAAATGCATGACTCTCCCCTTTGTGCCAACACTCAAGCTCCCCCTTGAAAACAACTTCTCCCCCTTGACAAAAGGGAACATGCTGAGGGGTTTTGACATTTTCCACAAAGTTGACACAAACACAAGACAAGTCATCCAAAAGCATATGGGGCAGTGAAAAGCACTGAAAGTGGCCCGAAACCAATTGAAGGTGACCACAAAGAGTATCGGAGCTGGGGGTATGCACACTAAGCTAAAATGCATGAAATGCATAATGCAACAGCTTCAAGTGTATAGCAATCAGAATAAAAAGATGCTCAATAGGGTGCTGCCCTGAAAGTGTAGCAACCAATACAAATGCTAGCAAAGGCTCAAACTGATCAAATGAATACAAGAATGAACAATTAAGCATATGAGCAGTTTTAAGCCATTTGAAAAAGGAGTTCACCACTAAAATAGCACTTAGCATGAATAGACAGGAAATCAAACAAGTGCTAACTTAAGTATAAAAGGTGAACTACCCCTAGCAAAGTTCAATCATCATGCAATAGAATGAAGCATAGACTTGTGTTATTTTCAAATTTTATTGGAATTTGCAGCGGTATTAACACAAGTTCAAATTAAAGCATGTGATTGCGAGAGGTTGAAAGCATGGTCATTGCCTAACTTTTCAACCGGGCTAAGCCTATGCAACAAAAGCAATCAGAAGCTTAAAGCACCGGTTTCGGTCTTACACTACACGGCTCAAGTTTAACTCAAAAGTGCAATGAGAAACAGTCTCGATACCGTGATGTGCTGACACATGCAATCCCATCTCTATCTTTTCATTTCACTTAGACTTGGATCAAATTTTAAGCACAAGATAAATATGAACAATCCAAGCAAGTGAATGACTCAAAGCAAGAGACATAGCAACCTAGCATACAAAAGGTAGCAAAAGTGATCTCAACACATCCTACCCATGCTAGTTGCCAATCTCAATGGTGAACAAATTAAAAGTTTCATAGTTAATTAGTCAAGTTCACCATTTGCAAAAATAGCTTAGCTCATAACATCTATCAAGTGATCAAAAAGAGCCTAAGCTACAAGCATCATCATGAATAAGCAGGGCATACCAAAAAGAGCACAATCTCATTCTCATTGTTATATACATGAAGCTCTAAAATGCAAGATATACATGATGAAATGCATGCAAAGCTAGCCTATAAGGAAAACCCAAAACAAAAGGGTATCGGAGAAGACCAACTAAGATACAACAAGCAAAATGCTTCCCCAACTAAAAGGGAAACACGCACCAAACTCATAAGAGAAGAGCCAAGAAATGCTCAAGCGACAGCCAGCAAAATCCACATCGAAATGACCACACAACAAAAAGAGGTCGAAGAAGGAGTGTACCAAAAACCGAACATTAAGGTGTGTGGGAGGTACCTCATGAAGTGCATGACCGCCTGCTGGTGTGATGCCCGAGGGGACGTCAGAGACTACTGAACTCTGGGGCACCTGCCTCACCGAAGTCGTCTCCCCCTCGCTTGATGCTGTCGCTCGCTCAGGTGCCACTAGTGCTCGCTGGAGAGCTGCCCGAACGGAACTCCAAGTCATGGAAGGAGTGGGATCGGGTCCGTGAGCCGAAATGCTCTCTCCAGGCTCCTGTTCTCCTGCACACTCAAAAGCAGAAGAGAACACAAGGCATTGTCTCGTCTAGTGTGACCTCAAGGTCTCCACGAAAACGGTTAGTCAAATAAGCATAAGGTGAACTCTCAACAAAAAGAGGTCTACCTATGAATGATACCGCAAGGAGATCTGAACTCAAACTAGCCTAGACTACCATGCAACAGGATAAAGCACTGTATAGCAAAATGCAGCCTAAAAACATGATCAACCCAAACCTAGCCTAAGCCTCAACACATGCTACAATGCAAGATAATGATAGCAATAGATCCAAAAGCGTGTGACATGATAAAATTGTGGAAAGGCTAGTGCTCAAACTAATCATATCAACAGGGTACAAGTAGCTACACAAAACTAGCACTTGACCAGTGACACCTAATGAACATCATACCATAGCAAATCAAGCTCATGGAGTAATATGGTAAAACATGGCATAATGTTCATGGGGATCACCAACTAGCATGAAAAGTGGCTCCTCCACAAAAGCTATACATAAAGCTAGCATGACATGATATACAAGATAGCACATGCTAGACTAAAGCAAAACATGATACAAAAGAAAATGTACATGTAACAACTATACAAGTGAGCACATGATGATCCATCTCATACCACAAGCAATAGACCATGAATGTACAAGATATGAGTGTATATGAAAGCTCACCAGAGGACAAAAGCCTCTTTGGAGGCAAATCTAGGCGGGGTGTAGAGAACCATCAAATCTTGATCACATCTAAAAGACCAAGTTCCATTCGGCGTATGTTCTCCACCCCGCGCCCTCATATCTACACACAAGAGGATAAAGTAACCCGAGTCTTGGATCCCGAAGGGTTAGCAAGCATGTACTTGGGAATCCAGGACTTGGTCACAAATCTCAACTTATCATGTGGGTTAGCATGATGCAAATGCTGGTTCAAAAGAGATTTTGAAACACCCTTGGAAGCATTCCTCAAAAGGACAACTCGAGGAGAAGAACGAGTCGAACCACGGGAAAAGAGGCAAACTTCTTCCAAGGTCTTTGTAGAAGAACCAATAGAAGCATCATGAAAAGCATGACGTGGACCAAGAGAAGAAGCACTAGAAGCATGTCCACGACTATGTCCTATCCCACTAGAAAAGGAGTCATAAAACCCATCAACAAAAATGGGCTTCTTACTAGGAGCACAAGTGTTCATGCCATGAGACGGGCTATGAATCACCACCTTCCTAGAAGAGCGAGCTTGGCGCAAGCGTTTGGCATGCCGATAGCAGAAGCTTTCTTGATGCCCATCTTTCTCACAAAAAGAGCAATGGTACAAAGGCCTACTGGAAGGCACACCATTCTCCGACAAGTGAGAAGTCCCTTGGGACTTAGAGCAAGAAGCATCAACTGTAACGTCCCGCCTCCACGCGGCCGGGCCCACTTACATCTGTAACGTCCCGCCTCCACGCGGCCGGGCCCACTTACATCTGGCAGCTTTTCTAGGACATAGACTTCCCTCACAGACCAACACCAGTCTTTTCTGCGCACTTTGTCCTTACTCGTGCGCACCCGGGAAGAACTTCCCGGTCGGTCACTCATCCCTAAATTTCTCCAGGCCAAGCACGCTTAACTTTAGAGTTCTTTGGAGACGGGCTTCTGAAAAAGAAGTTGCAACTTGTTGGTATGAGTATCCTATTATTCCTATTAAGCCTTAGGCCGGGATGTTACATCCTCACCCCCTTAAGAGATCGACGTCCTCGTCGATCAATCCCAAGCCAGGAACGTCCTCTCTTGGCCACGTCCGTGTGTCCAGTGCCAGCACATGTGCCATGCTGTGTGACCACTCCGGGTCCACACCAGCCATGACCACCATGTCTGAGCAACTGCGACACACGCGCCCGTGAAACCACGAGAGTCGGCTCTGATACCATTCTGTAACGTCCCGCCTTCACGCGGCCGGGCCCACTTACATCTGGCAGCTTTTCTAGACATAGACTTCCCTCACATACCAACACCAGTCTTTTCTGCGCACTTTGTCCTCACTCGTGCGCACCCGGGAAGAACTTCCCGGTCGGTCACCCATCCCTAAATTTCTCCAGGCCAAGCACGCTTAACTTTAGAGTTCTTTGGAGACGGGCTTCCGAAAAAGAAGTTGCAACTTGTTGGTATGAGTATCCTATTATTCCTATTAAGCCTTAGGCCGGGATGTTACATCAACCACCAACTTGGTGCCAACACTAGGAGCACACGTGCCATGAGAAAGGCTACGCGGCTTCCTAAAAGCCTTAGCTCGAATTCGCCGCTCGTGCTTGACACGGCGAAAACAAAAATCGAGCGAATGTCCCTCCTTCTTGCAAAAGGTGCAATGGAAAACCGGATTGGGAGGATGAGTCCCAAAAATATGAGAAGCACCTTTGTCAAGAGAAGTCCCTTGGACATCACTCGAAGAACTAGCAAGGTTAGGAGTAGCTATGAAAGAGCTATCCGAAACCTTGACACTAGTGCTATCGTCAAAAGACTCACGCGCAACACAAGAACTCAACACCGGTTGCAAAGAAGCAATTTTAGAAGCATCAACATCGGAGTTGCAAGAAATGCGTGACTCAAAAGACTTAGCACAAAGGCTCTTGCATCTTTTGGCCAAAACCTCATTTTCAAACATGAGGCGGTCACAAGTACCACAAGGAGCGTTTCTCAAGTTCTCCATCTCCTTCTGAATGCACTCGGCATATGTGGTACGCAAGAGCTCATTTTCTTTTTCAAGGTTGGCACTCATATCATTGTGCTCAACCAACTTAGCGCTCATATCATCGCGCATTTGCTTCAAAACCAAAACTTCTTTTTCCAAATCAATGCATGATGTGCACATGAAATCGGTGGAAGAAACATCACCATTCACATCAAGCAAAGAATCATGAGTAGCACTAGAAGCATGGCAAGCATTTTTATTTAAAGAGCAAGAGCTACAAGGCCTAGCATTTAACTCTACAATTTCAGCCCTAGCATGCTCAAGGTCATCTACACATGTCCTGTGAATCAGTCTATATTCTCTAAGTCTAGCAACAAAAGATTCACAGTTGTCACATGGCAGAGAAGCATTTGACTTTAGCAAGGCTATTTCATTTTTAGCACAATCAAGGTCCTTGCCCAAGTCAATGCAAACTAAACATGGTTTGGAGGCATTGGATTTCAACATTTTATTTTCAGATTTTAAGCTAGCAAGAGAAAAGCGTAGCTCATCAACCTTCCTAACCATGTCACTACAGGAGGTGCAAGGTAAAGAGATACTAGACTTCAAATCACAAAGCTTGTGCAAGCTCACAAGTCCACGAGCAAGTATACCTCTCTTGGCCTTGCCAAGTTGACATAGGAGATCCTCCGGTGAAAGCTCGTCATGTCGTAGGAGATTCAGCACATCATTCACCTCGCGATCCCTATCATCAACTGCACTCCTCCTTCTTCCCAAGATGTCGTCCATGGAACCGTTCATGCTGAAAGACAAAGACATACTTGAAGAAGAACTTGGTGCACTCCAAAAGCACCGTTAGTGTTAGCAAGATAAAAGCTTAAACACCTCGGCAAACCAAAAGCTGGAAACTCAACCGCTCTCAAAAAGGTCGCCTTCGCGTATCCGGAACCGGTTAAGGTAGAGAGATCCTTAACTGGCTCCGATACCAATTGAAGGACCGAAAATGCTATCGCAAGGCGACCAGAGGGGGGGGTGAATGGGAGCCTAAAATTTCTTCTCGAAATTACGGCCTCTGTCCCAACAAAATCAACCCCAAAAGCTTTGGACTCAAACGCGATGCCCACGACCCTAGAAAGAGGGTGGATGATCCCGAGGATCACAGCGAGGCACTGCACAAAAGAGCAAAACAAAACTCCCAAAACTCCGAGTCAAGTTCGTGCCTAAAAGACCACTCCCAAACGTAGATAGAGAGCTACGTCGGGATTCCTCCAAATACCGATGCTAACGCGTAGCAAAGATATGTAGAGAGGTTCCTAGGTGAACTCTAGGAGCAAACGAGAAGTCCGGAAGCGAAGCGGAAAAGCCGGGAGAGCCAACGCACTGAAAATCAGCTCTCAGCAGGATCCCGGACTGTCCGGGCTGCTGGTGCTGGACTGTCCGGTCAAGGGCGGACTGTCCGCGCCTGGGAGTCCGGACTGTCCGCCGGCAAAAGACCCAAAAACAAACTGTTCTGCAATAGCTGCTGGACGGGTCCCGGACAGTCCGCGGTTTGCACGCCGGACTGTCCGCGGTTCACTGAACAGTGAACTCTGAGCGTCCGGTGCTGCCCTGTGCAGCGTCCGATGCCAGCCCCGGACTGTCCGGGGATAGAACGGCGGACTGTCCGCCGGCTGCGAAGAAAAACAGCAACGCTGCTGCAAAGTCCCTGCTCGGGCCCGGACTGTCCGTGCCCAACACTGGCGGACTGTCCGCCGGTCACCCGAGGGGAAACGCCCGAGGCTAACAGCCACTGCTCAGTTGAAACCCCGATGGCCGGACTGTCCGCGGCCAAAGTGGCGGACTGTCCGCGCCTACGGCGGACTGTCCGCGATCTCCCAGAAAGCACAAAAACTGCTCGGGTCAAAACCAAAATCGATTGGATCTTCACCAAATCAAATGGGGCTGCGACCAAACTTCTCCCAAGTGTTCTCCTACATGTTGGGAAGCTAATCCTAGGATATCATCGCTTCAATCCAACTATACCATGAGAAATCCGAAGAACACCGTAAAAGGGGAAGAACGAAGAACGAAAACGATTTCGGCTCGATCTACTTGTTCGTGAGGGTAGAGATGAATTCCTTCGGTGGAAATGTACTCCTCACTTCAAAGAACAAGTTGATTCAAACGGAATCACAAAAGACGCAGCGTATAGGGAGATCGGGGGAGGAGAAAATCATGGAGAAAAAGGAGAACGCGAAGAACACGAAGAACAAAATCAAAACGCGAATTCCACCACGAATTTGACCCTTGGATTCAGAGGAATGGATGATTCATTAAGCACTCGGTGTCGGGCTACAAGCCACTCCAGCAGATCAAAGCTTGGATGGCAAAAAGCTCAAGAACAAGAGCCAACTCTCCCTAACCCTAGCCTTCTCTCACAGGAACAAAATGAGAGAGACACCGTCCTCTGGTTACTGTCCAACACAGCCCCTTCATCTATATATAGGCGCACGTCCTAATGACCAAAGCGCCCTTACATTAAGCACTCGTCCCAAATACCCCCCAGGGGTAAAACCGTCCAGTCCTGACGATCTTCATCCGACGGCCACGCCCGCACATCCGGTAACTTCGCCTCGATGCGACCTCACCCGATGCCGCCACGTGCCGCCACCGTCGACCGCCGCGCCTTCTCACCGATAGCTTCGCCGCAACGCAAGCCTCTCGGTGCCGCCACGCGTCGACCGTCCTTTCGGACCAACCCCTGGTTTTGAGGCCCAAACCAGGCAAACCGGCCACCCCGAGTTTTGAGGCCCAAACTCGGAAACCCGCCACCCCAGGTTTTGAGGCCCAAACCTGGAAACCGTTGATGGTAGCTTTTTGAGGCTCAGCTACCGAACCCGCACCGTAGACGGGATGTGGTTCTCACACCCCGACCACCGGCACCGATGCCGATGCATGTCCAGCCTCCACGCCGGGCACAACGCCTTCGCCTTCCTTCTTGACTCGGCCGACGGCACTTGTGCCGCACGCAAGCCCGTGTCCGACCTCCGGCCAAGCGACCCGACTCCAGCGCCTTCCTCCCGACTCGGCCGATGCACCGCACATCCCCATGTGCTCTTGCTCGCTGATGCCACGTGCCAGCTACCACAGCTGGTCCTCTAGCCCCTGGTCCGTCAGTCCAAGCCTCACGTCCGCCCTTCATCGCTCGGTACCTCGGCATGGCACGTCCGCCGCACGGCACGCCCATCCTTCACCGCACCCGATCCGTCAGCACGACACGTCTCAACTTGACCTTCACCTCGCCATAGACCACTGTATCCGAGCTCCACACCTGCACACCAACACAGCCAAGAGACACATGTTGCACACACACACACACCAACACAGAAACACAACACAACTCATGCCACCGGTTAGTCATAAACATTAAGCGCATAGCAAATAATGACTCAACCGGGTAAAAGCCTCAAACCTTCCTCAACACAGTCAATCATTCATCATATGTATTCTCATATGCTCCAATGCCAGCTGTAACAGAACCGACCAATTTGCACCAGATTAAGCTCTGAAACCTCCGCTTACGCAAAGATCATCAAGTACTTAAGCTCGTACAAACCCGGTAGTCCGGAAATCTCAAAGGATTTCAAATCATTCAACGACATCCAGCCAAGATCGTACTAGTTCAGCGAACATGCTCACAGATTACATCACAGTTGCACATAGTTCAAAATTACATCGGAGTACGAAATAATATTACAAACCATAGTTTGATAGTAGTAGCGGAAGCAACATAGTCTTTAAAACATAAGATTTGGATTGTTCATAATACAGTGCCATCAGTTGACTAGGTCCACAAAAGCAACAGATGAGATAAGTGGCGACCATGCCCTTGGTCTAGTCATCTCCCGTCACCGGGTATAAGCAATTCTCACAATAGCCATAAAAGCACTGGCCATCTGCAACAACAAGGGAATAAAACCCTGAGTACGAGAAGGTACTCAGCTAGACTTACCCATCATAAATCGAAAATAATGAGACACCAAGGATCATGTAGGCTATATAAGTGGGGTTGGCTACACATACTCCTTTGCAAGAAAGCTTTAGTAATAAAACTTAGTTCAAGATGTTGGCAATTGCTTTTAGTCTTTAACTCTACCTTACTAGGTTTGCACCTGCACTAAACAAGCACTTGGCTAATTAATCAATCAAGAGTGACTATTTCATCAATAGCCTTTCAGATTCCATAACCATCTTAGTTCCATAAGTTCTACGGGTGATGATCTACAGTCAACTGCTCACTGTCCAAGAGCGATGGCGATTATAATCGATTCCTACCAGCTGGGGATAAAATGTCTCACACTCGCCCGGCACATTCCGGCTATGGCAGTCGTAAGCTACCAGTCAGGAGATTCGAGAACACAACACGCGGGACGGCCATGGGCCCTTCTACACCGGGGGTTATCTCAATGCCAGGTCGCTCAATCTATAACTGCCCACGGTCATGCCAGGTCGATCAGGCCCTGCCTGCCCTCGGACCATGCCAGGTTGATCAGAATAGTTGCCCACGGTACAGCTGAGGCCCTTGGTGTTAGGCGTCAACATCTCCATCACCAGCTTGAATAGCCTTACTCGGCTTCGCGGGAGGTACTCAGACCTACTCTGTTAAGTGATCGACGCGTTCAATTTGACTGAAGGGACATTCCCGAATGGGACCTATGCGACACAGACGGGAGCCTACTAGCACACAGAACCCATGTACTGCTGCTCTTACATCCCGCCTCTGTCTCAAATTAATTATCACATGGTTATCTCCATGATAGCACAGGCTAATCATGATCAGTATCCACCTAATGCGGGAGATAGGAAATCACCCGACTTTTACCGGTCTAAGTAGGGCTAAGCATATAACGAGCCTAGACCTAAACAGGGATATCAAGATATATTGCAAGTGGACAAGGATAAGTAATAATGCATCAACGGTAGCAATCAATTCCTATAACCTAATGCATCATTCATCATCAGGTTAATTATAGAACATTTGCAAACCGTAGGAGTTAGAATGCTCCGGGGCTTGCCTTTCTCAAAGTCCGACGGACGGTGGTCACGGCACTCTAGTAGCTCGTCGGCGTCTGTCCCTCCGACTTCTTCTGTTAGGTTCTCCACCGGACTGGGCTCTTTCGGTGCCGGCTGGGTCTGGATCTCTTCCGCTAATCCTATATGATGCGTAAAATGTATGAATAGGATGAATACACATAGAATGCATATGTGATGCTCATGAGTGACAATAATTAGGAGATAAACACATGTCATCTACTGCATTCTCTTCAACAAGGTAGTCAACATCATCCTAATGCTTACAAAAGATTCCAACATTTTCCCCCACTACTTAACCTATCATAGTTAACTTATTATGCTATGTTGTCACCACATCAAAGTTTTACTTAATGAGTTATTACCCCCTAGTTATTTGCTGAAATTAATCTATTTAAACATGCTTTAAAAAGTAACCCAACCTAGACAGCTTTAGAAAAATCTACAAAAATTACTGGAAGTTAACAACACTTAATCTAGCTCTCTGTCCAAATTTCAACCCATCTGGACTTAAACTCTATTCCCTATAAAAAAGACAAATTCTTCCATGAAAAGGTGCTTTGAACTACATATCATATTAAAAAGTGTCAAACAACAAATTTCATAATTTTCTTCTGAACTTCTTAGCACAAGAGCAGTCAGCAAAAATTATCAGTTCATATTCCTCATATTTTAATTATTACAAAATTCACAAGAAAACAACATTTAACCATTTTAAAAGCTACTGCCAAAATAATCCACAGAACAACCTTATATTATATTTTTCTCTGAAACTACATATTCATACAAACCTAACAAAACTAGAATCACATTTTTCTGACTTATACATAATTAGTTATGCATTTTTCAAGTTAACAGCACTTTCTAAACTTAAATAAATCTACACATAAAAATATCTCCAAAACTGCATTCAACATTTTTCATAGATAGATCTAATCATGCTTAACACAACTGTTAACACATAATTTTCGCATTATAACAAGCGGGCCAGTGCGGTGCAGATTCGGGAGAAGTCACCACCTAATGGATTCGGCAGACAGCGAACGCGGTCGGCTAACTCAATGTATTCGGCAAGGCTGTGAAGGCGACTAGTCAATAGCGAGCGGGTTTGGCAATATGACGCTGCGGTCGGCTACATCAGATTAAGGTCGGTTCGCGCCAGAGGACGACAAATGCGGCATGTCCGAAGATTTGGCAACCAAGATCTCGTCATTTTAACGCGTGCCGGTTATTAAGGGAAGCTTGGAGCAGAAGACGTCATATTTTAGATAGTTTCCTCATTTTGTCGTTGTAATCGTGTCCTTCTAGGACTCATAAGACGCCAGGGTATAAATATAAACCCTGAGGCCATTGTAAAGATATACACAATCAATACAACCAACCCGGCCCCGTGCCGTCTTCGAGTCCAAGTCGTGTCGTCGCGTTCTTCGAGAGGAATCATCGATCCGTCGACCTCCGTAAGTCCCGGCAACCTTGTTATCATGTCTAGTATCGTGCGGCGGATTTAGATATGGTGCAAGCAGTCTCGTACGTTAAGCTTAGTATCGTGCGGCGGATTTAAGCTTATGACGGAAAGTTTTTGCTTATGCCTTGTATCGTGCGGCGGATTAAGTCATGAGTAAAAATAGTTATCGGCTCTGTTAGATTTGGCAGATCTAATAGATTCATCAAGTTATCATGTGTCGTATGTTTTATTTATTTAATTCATACAACACTCTTTTGCCCAATCTAGATTGATCTTCGTTCGGCCTCGCTGCACGAGTTTGCTTGTGCTTTGCTAATTATAAGATCATGATGGCCGAATCGACTTTCAATCTAGGTTGTTACATGTTGCGGGTTCATACATGCCGATCATGTTTAGGCTTTGATAGAGCTGGGTGCCGTGCGGCAGGTTCAGGTTTTAGATTAGTTTAATCATGCTTTGCTTGTGTGTTTCTTCTTCATGGACCCCAGTTCAGCTAGTTTGCCGACTCTGGTTATGCTTACATGAGTAATGAGTATATATAGATCTTTTTGGGCCTATGCATGCGTTGTTCAGATAGATTTATATTTACGAATTACCTGTTGATAATTTACCATGCTTGATGATATCTTTGGTCTAGATCACGTTCTTTCATAAATCGTATACATGACCAATTGTTATTCATTCATGCATGCCTTTGTTATTTGTTTATTCGGCAAGTTACAGTTTACATGCTTACATCCAGATCTAGCCGAATGACTTTATGAACATGCTTGGCAGACAGCTTCTATAGCTGTATGTCATCGTAAGTGGCTTCAGGGCCGTAAATATGGAACTGTCTGGTCTCACCCGGCATGTTCCAGTTTTGTATTTAACAGTTTCTCTCCCTTGTTAGTTGCAGGGCAAACTGACTGGCACGCACCGGACTTCTGAGTACCCAGGCCACGTCTGAAGCCAGCTTCTTCGGCTTGCTGTGTGATTGGCATAGTGCGCCACTTTTTGCGCCAACACACTTTTTGGCACGTCCAGTGGGACCCTTTTTTTTCTGGAGCAATGGTTGAAGTCACTGAAACTGGGACCAGCGACAAGGCGGAGCTCGTGCGGGTGCAGTTCGCCGAGCTACCCGACGAGCACAAAGAGCAGGTGCTTAACGCTTGTGCCGAATTCCAGGCCAGGTGCCTGGAAGCCTTCTCCAAGAACAAGAGCGGAAAGGTCCGCCGTCTGCATGATCTGCCGAAACCCGTCCAACTCAACCCAACTGATCCCAGGGAAGAGGAGGCAATGCTGAAGATGACTAACATGGTCAATGAAGCTGTCTCCGGCACCATCGGCCGCATGCACGGGGCATTCCTTAATACTTTCCGCACCATCATGATCGCCCAATTCGGCCCTAAGGCCGATGAACTTATGGAAGCGGAGTTTGGCCCTATAGCAGGACCACATCTTTTCAACCTGCCGAATCACCTCAAGGGGGCAGGAGCTGCTGGTGAGGAGACCCCGCCTAAGGCTCAATCAAGCGGGCTAACCATGCAAGAGAAGCACACGCCAGAGGGCCGATTGCCGACCATGGGTCAATTCACGATCAGCGCTAAGGGTCAGCCGCCAGAATCAACACGCAAGATCTCTCCGCAATCCTATAGGCTCATAAAGGACTACTACGGAAACGGATACCACGAGATGCTTGAACCCCACAACATAGAGGGCATCCCACATCCGGGATATGGGAAGTCGACGGCCGAAAGGACTGCCGATTCTAATGTCGATATCATGCTGGAAAAGATGGCAGACATGATGCAGCACACCTTCGGCCTGAAGCCTAAAGGCACTCATGCTTACAGGTCTCCGTTCCCCGAATGGTTCCACCGCGTGGCCCTACCTCCCGGAGTCAAAGTGCCGATGGATCTGTCCAAGTTCTCTAGCTTGGACGACACCAGCACGATAGAGCACGTCAGTCGTTATCTGCTCCAGCTTGGGGAGGCCAATACCGAAGACGCCTTCAGGGTTCGGTACTTCCCGTCGTCACTCACTGGACCGGCATTCGCATGGTTCACGTCACTACCGCCGGGCTCTATTCTCTCTTGGGCAGACTTGGAACAAAAGTTCCATACACACTTCTACACAGGCACCAAGGAGAAGAAGCTGGTGGACATCATGTACGTACGCCAGAGGCCGAATGAGACACCGCAGGACTACCTGCGCAGGTTTAGGGAAGTCAAGAGCCAGTGCTTCGGCATGTACCTACCGGACGATCAGCTTCCACCATTGGCCGTGGCAGGCATGCTCCCGAGCATTAGGGACAAGCTGTTCGGTCAGGAGTTTGAGGACTTGGGTCATCTCTCTCGCCGGCTGAATGAGATGACTATCCAAGCGCAAGGCTTCCGGAGGGAAGGGCGCTTCCAGAAGGACAATGTCGCGGCCCAGATGTATCAGGCTTTCCTGGACGAAGCCGATGACTACACCGACGCTGAAGATGAGGTGGCCGCTGCAGAGCTCAACTGGGACAAGGAGCCAACCCAGGCCAACAAGCAATGGCTGCGCCAGCAGAAGGGGGCATACGACTTCGACGTCACCAAAGCCGACAAGCTCTTCGATTTCCTGGTCGCCGAAGGGAGAATCAGGCTACCCCCGGATCACCTGATGCTGCGTCCTGGAGGGGTTAAGGACAAGAAGTACTGCGGTTTCCACAACACTAACACCCATTCTATTAATGATTGCCGTGTGTTCAGGACAAGGATCCAGAAGGCCATCCAGGACGGCCACATCAAGTTCAATGGCAAGATGAAGATCGATGCTAACCCCTTCGCCCAGAACGCCGTGTTCTTCTCAGTGAACATGGTAGCTCCAGAGGGCCCCAGGGGCAAGGGCAAAGTCAAAGTCCTCACCTCCGATAAAGCGCGCGAGTCTGGCACAGTGGACCCCGATCGGCAGATCACCAGCGATGAATTCCGGCAGCGTACCCAAGCCACGAATAGTCGATATGAACACGGGGAGTCATCTTCTAGACGCAGGCCTACCCACAAGGATCTCCTCAACAAGTGGCACCGGGAAGGTGAGAAAGAGCGGGGGCGTCTCCAACGCGAGGAACAGAGATTCGCAGAAGAATATCAGCGTGAAGGCGGTCACACAGAGGAGTATCGGTGCCGTCTGGAGGAGAGGGCCTACCGCAGAGAACAGGCCTACCGCAGCGAGCAGGAACGCCGCCAAGAGCAGGAGCAGGCTCACTGGGGCTGCCCGTTTTTCCGCCACTGCTAGAACGAAGGCTTGAAGCTGCCTGCCGTCAATAACTGCCCTGAGTGCAGTGATCAGTACAAGGGGTATAGGCAGGCTCGAGTCAACCGCCGTCCCGTCGACGAAAGATTGGGAGCACGCATCCCAATGGACGATCGGCGCCTAAAAATGGAAAGCCCGGGTCGGCAAGCCAAAAGATATGCCGATCAGGAGTGGGCGCACCGCCAGGACGACAGCGAGGGGGCACAGCCCCGCCCATATAGGTGGCAAAAGGGGCAGTGGTGCCCGCCAGGGCTCAGAAAGAGCCAGAAAAGGAGGGTGCAGCGCCTTCGGAATAGGGAGTTGGAAGAAGCAGCTGCCGATGGGAAGAAGCAAGAGTGGCGCCCGAAGGAAAAACCAGACACTGACAAAGGCGCTGACGTGGCCATGACTTTCTTCCTTCCCCTGGAATTCATGGCTCCTGCCGGCCGGGGGGCACAGGACGAGGTGTATTCGGACTCTGACGAGGCCGAGCACGGCGAGCTTGCGGCACAGCTCGTGTTGTCTCAGAAGGCAGCATTTGACAAGCCAGCCAAACATCGGCATTTAAAGCCGTTGTATGTCAAGGGGTACGTCAACAGAAAGCCACTGACCAAGATGTTTGTCGATGGCGGCGCAGCGATCAACATCATGCCTTACGCCACCTTCAGAAAGCTGGGCATGAACGATGAAGATCTGCTCAAAACGGACATGATACTCCGTGACTTTGCCGGCAATCCCTCTGACACTCGGGGTGCCGTGCACGTGGAACTGACGATTGGATCCAAGACGCTCATCACGACTTTCTTCGTCATTGATGGCAAGGGGGCATATAGCCTGCTTTTGGGCAGGGATTGGAACCACGCCAACTGCTGCATACCTTCAACCATGCACAAAATACTCATACAGTGGGTTGGAGACGACATCGAGATTGTCCGTGCTGACAACTCGGTGAGTGTTACTGCTATTGAACCCACTTACTGGGAATTCGACAGAGTGGAATGCTTCTCCGATCGCGTGTGGGGAGAAGGTCCTGTCAACATCTACGGCAGAGATCAGCAGCCGATCCAAGCAATCGGCTCTCAAAGCTTCTTTTAGATGGATAACCCAACCGACAACAGCGAAGGCAAGCTGGGACACGGCTTCACGTCGGCCGATAAACTAGAGGAGGTAGATGTTGGTGGCTGAAGTAAGAAAAGGCCGATGTTCATAAGTTCCGGTTTAGACCCTGACTTCAGAATGCAATTGGTAGATCTTCTAAAAGAGTTCAAAGAATGCTTCGCTTGGGACTACACAGAGATGCCCGGATTAGACCGGTCCATTGTCGAGCATAAATTGCCGATCAAGCCCGGGTACCGCCCGTATAAACATCCTCCGCGCAGGATCTACAAGGAGGAGGTATTGGCCGACGTGAAAAAGGAAGTGGAAAGATTACTAGAAGCTAACTTCATTCGGCCATGTCGATATGCGGACTGGATCTCCAACATTGTCCCGGTATACAAGAAGAACGGAAAGATGAGGGTTTGCATTGACTTCAGGGACCTCAACAAAGCCACTCCTATGGACGGGTATCCAATGCCAGTGGCTGATTTGCTAGTAGATGCTTCGGCCGGTTTTGAAATCATAAGCTTTATGGATGGCAATGCGGGTTACAACCAGATCTTCATGGCTGCGGAGTACGTTGCAAAAACCGCCTTCAGGTGCCCTGGCCATATAGGTTTGTTTGAATGGATTGTCATGACTTTTGGTTTGAAAAATGCCGGTGCCACTTACCAGCGAGCTATGAATTACATATTTCATGAGCTAATCGACAAAATCATAGATATCTACATTGATGACGTGGTGGTCAAATCCAGAAGCAAAAAGGGACACTTAGCCGATTTGAGGAAGACTTTAGAGTGCACCAGGAAACATGGTTTGAAGATGAATCCAACCAAGTGTGCATTCGGGGTGTCGGCTGGTGAGTTTCTGGGATTCCTGGTCCACAAAAAGGGCATCGAGGTTGGCAAAAAGAGCATGGAAGCAATTGATAAGGTAGTACCGCCAACCAATCTCAAAGAGCTGCAATCGCTACTCGACAAGATTAACTTTGTCAGAAGGTTCATATCCAACTTGTCCGAGCGCGTGCTGCCATTTTCTCCACTGTTGAAGCTCAAGAAAGATTAGGAGTTCGTATGGGGTGACGTGCAACAAAAGGCTTTCGATGAAATCAAAGAGTACATGAAGGCACCACCAGTATTGGTTCCTCCACAACTCGACAAGCCTTTCAAGTTGTACGTGGCGGCTGACAACCTAACGATAGGGTCGGCCCTCATGCAAGAATTCAAGGGAAAAGAGAGAGTCATAGCCTATCTTAGCCGAAAGCTACTGGACCCCGAAACGAGGTACTCGGCTGCAGAAAAGTTGTGCTTGTGCGTTTTCTATTCCTGTACCAAGTTTCGGCACTATTTGTTGAATGCCGAATGCGTGGTAGTATCAGAGTTTGATGTAATCAAGCACATGTTATCAATGCCGATTTTAAGTGGGAGGATCGGTAAATGGGTTTTAGCTCTCTCTGAGTTTGACTTGCATTTTGAATCGGCAAAGGCTGTTAAAGGCCAGATTATGGCCGACTTTGTCACTCACCATCGCGATCCTAACGCTAACATGATAACCGTTGCCCCTTGGGCATTATTTTTTGATGGATCATCGTGCAGCAAAGGTGGTGGAGTCGGGATCATGTTGATTTCTCCCAAGGGGGCAACCTTCAGGTACTCTATACCAATCGAGTACCCGGTGACTAATAATCAAGCAGAGTATGAAGCACTGCTCCGAGGGCTGCGGTTGCTTGTGGACATTAAGGCAGACGCCGTGGAGATCTTCGGTGACTCGGAGTTGGTGATCAGGCAATTGACTGGCGAGTACGAGTGCAAAAATGACACGCTGCAGGAATATGTCGAAGGTCGTCAAGAGCTCCTCAAACAGTTCCAGTCGGCAACCTTGCAACATATTCCTAGGGGGCAAAATGAAGAAGCAAACCAGTTAGCCCAGGTAGCGTCCGGATATAGGGAGAATCGAAACATTTTTGCACTTGAGGAGGAGCAAGAAGCTCGGTCAAAAGAGCAAGCAGCCCTAGAGGATGATCAAGTGATTCTGAGTGATAATCAGGCAGTTGAGGACTGGAGAGACAATATTGCCGATTACCTCAGGGACCCATCTCGAAAAGTTTCCCGAAAACTCCGGTACAAGGCTCTTAAGTTTACGCTCTTGGACAATCAATTGTACTACAAATCCATAGATGGAGTTTTGCTTAAGTGCCTGAACCAAAACGAGGCTAGGAAGCTGATGTATGAGGTGCACGAGGGCATATGTGGTGCACACCAGTCGGCTCACCGTATGAGGTGGATAATCAAGAGGACTGGATATTTTTGGCCGACTATGCTTGTGGCAGAACCTCCTAAATTAAGTGGCCCACATGCACCCATCATTGTCCTAAAGACCTTTGATCGGCGTTCACGCGTTCCAAATGACTCAAGAGGTCTGTCGGGTGTCCTCGGGAAACCCGAATCATCCACGTTACATTACTTCCAGGAAAAATCCCTCATCAAGCATCACAGTATTACAACAGTTTTATAGATAAGATAAATCAGAGTAAAGCGGAAAGATTATAATACATAGGTTAAAAACTTAGAGTTTTACAAACCATAAGTACTTATTACATAAACGGTTCGGAACTTTATAATACATATATCAAACAAATTCTTGTTACTTGCCCAAGGTCACACATCAGAATCGTTATCACTCTCCTCTACAAGGGTGAAGTAGCACTGTCCATCAAAAGGTGGATCCATGTACTCTCCTGCAACAAGGGTTAACAAACCCTGAGTACAAAAGTACTCAACAAGACTTAACCGTCAAAGAAAAGATCCCAGGTCATGCTAGCTTTAAGGTATGTAGAGGGGCTAGCAATAGAGAAGGAATTTGCAGAATAAGCATTTTTAACAAAACATTCTTCTTTTCCTTAGTAATTCCAAATATACCATCAAAAGTACTCTTTTAGAAAGAAACATCATTTCCCAAAAGCTTTGGTTTTGAAAACTCTACGTTGAGAGTCAGAGATCGAGTCTCTTTTTATCGTAGAGCAACGACGATTCGAACCGCTTTATCTACCCAGCTGAGGGTTCCCAATCACACAATATGGCAGGACTCTAACCTGCAACATATTGCACAACCATAAGTGATTTGTATGGCAGGACTCTAACCTGCAACATATCAAAGCACACCGGCGTTGTATGGCAGGACTCTAACCTGCAACATATCAACCCGTAACCCGTGATTGGTACTATCATGCACTCGATCAAGGACCAACAACGAACGGTTCCTAATCGACACAGACAGGAACACTACATCAAGATTCCATTCCGGATGCAAGTTACCTGCCCGGTCTGAATTTCATTTTTCATCCATTTATCAATTTGTACCTAAGAGAGGTATCCTAACAATGATGACTCATCATCCCTTAGTTTGCTCAAGGCCTAAGCGGAGGATAATCTCATCACCGTGCATCTTGGCTAAGCATTTATAAATAAATAGGTAACAAGGATAGGGTAAAGGTAACCAACTGATAATGCAACTACTGGTGTCATCCAACTCCTATTACTTAAATGCAGTTGATAAATCATTGTATAAACTTTGCAATAGAAACGGAAAGGTTAAATGCACCGGGGCTTGCCTTGAGGATCAGCGAAGTCCGGAGATTCTGAAAAACGAGAAGGGTCTATACCCTCAGGAGAAATCCACTGAGAGTTAGGGCCTTCCGAAGCGGGATCTACACGTAGAAGTGCATATGCATGAATAATGAGATGCTTATGATATGATCATGGTAAAGATGGAAATTTTCTTAAACTATAACTTTTATGGAGTACAACTTTCCATCGCGGTAAAGTTGCAAACCAACAAACTAACTTTAGCTATTATTAGCACTAAACAAGTTTTATTATTTTTTTTAAATATTGTTAAGCAACTTAACAAGCAACAAAAGTTTATTTGTATAAAGGAAACCCATAACCAAGGACCAAATCTTGCTAGTTTTCCACTGGTTGTCAAACAATTCCAAAAGTCACATAAATCTACAGGGATCAACTATTTCTATTTATTTTATTAATCATTTTAATTAGCCTTTTATTTATATACCAAGCATACTTTGTCAAACAGAGATGAAATTAAATATGAAGGTGTATATCAGTGATATAAACTCCCATGTTAAATTTCATGATTAATAGAGCTATAGATTAATTATAGCAAAAATAACAAAACTGATTACTGTTCAAAAAGATAGAAAAAGAAAAACTTAAACTAACCCAAACGGGGCTTTCGGCCCAGCCCAACTCAACTCAGCGTGGCGCGAGCGCACAGCGGTGGGTGAAGGTTCGTTCGCTCGAGACCCGGCTCGAACGAGACAGCGCCCGAGGGTCCGCTCGAGGCCTAGCTCGAGGCTCGGGCGATACGCTGCGCATGTGCCCGCTCGAGGCTTAGCTCGAGGCTCGGGCGAGACGGAAACGCTCGTCCGTCCGAGGCCTAGCTCGGGTGGGTCGGTGAACGCATTCGCCCGAGGCTGGGCTCGAGCGAAGCGGTGTGCCTGACAGTTTTGCAGAAAAGCCCTCCGGCTTGCGCTAAAACAACCCGCAGTCCATGGTGCTATTCACCTGAGTCTTGGACTTTGCAACCAACACCCTGGAACTTTTCATCTTTACAACGAGGAGGTCCTCGACCATGGCCGGCGCGCATGACGATGAACCGAGCGGCGGCGAGTCTTACGCTGGCCATCTCCGGCCAGCAGCGACCCAACTAACGCGAGCACAAGCATCAACAAGTCACCCGCGGCCGATAGAGCCTCTAACCCTAAACGCTACCGCTCCGGTGAGGTCTGGCCACGCACGGCGGCGGACCAAGCCACGACGGAGCTGTTCCGGCGAACCTAGGTCGGTAACAGTAGAACGGAAGGGCTAGGAAGCTTCAGTAGCTCACCCTGGTTACGATGCGCTAGCTGGTTGGAGCGGAGGAGGAGCGGAGATAGGAGGTCCATGACACAGAGAGCTTCGGCGGTAAACTCCGGCGAAGAGGCGATGGTTCCGGCGAGACCTGGGCACCACACAAGAAACCAGTGAGCCGATGAGGTTTCTGGGATCAAGATGAAACAGAAACGTGAGATAAAGAGGGTAAGGAAGTGCCCAGTGGATCGGACCACGGCGAGATCGAGCTCGGCGGAGCTTTCTTGCCCGGCGGGAAGAAGAACAGTAGTTACCGGCTCTCTGAGTGAGTAGAGGTTGCAAGAGTGGACTCTGGAGATGCGCAAGGATGTAGGGTTTTTATACCCGCGGTTAAATTGGGATGAGAACGATCGGTGTGCGGTGAATTGGAGATTGAGCCGAGAAGGTGCTCGTCGGGGCTTCGTGGCAAGAGGTCGACGGCGAGCGCGAGAGAGGACGCCACGACGTGAGAGAAAAGGGTCAGCACCTGAGTAACTTCGCCACGGAGACGGTCGCACGCTTATTCGAGAGGGAGCGATGCCCAGCGCGCTGGCGTTGCCGGCTAAGCCTCGGCGGCCACCGCCATGAACAGAGCCAGAGCTTATCTCCCCCTTTTTCCCTACTTCCTTTTCTACCCTTACTGAAAATTTAAAATTACTTTGAAATTTTGAATAAAAGTTGAAAATATGCTAAAATATCAAATGCTCAGAATTTGAATTGGAGTTTGCAAAACAAAAGAGAACAAAGAGGGCAGAAAATTATTTTCCAAATTACTTTGGATTTCATATGAAAACTTGGAAAACTTGATACATCAAAGTTGTTCCTTATCAAAAATAGAACTACTTTGCTTTTTGGAGTATAGCCAAATTGTGCTTAATTTTTGAAACTACACAAAAGGGAATAAAAACTGATTTTGGAAATTGATTTTCAATTTGAAACCAATTCAAACTTGTTTTCCAAATTACTTCAGATTTTCTTTAGTAACTTGAAAATCTATCTTAAAAAAAAGTTGTTTCTTTTAATCCTCTCTATAACTTTGATTAAAAGACCAAAATCCAATTCTTTTTAGTTTTTGAAATCTAGGGTTTAAAAGATTTTAAATTTATTTAAAATTTTGTACAGAAACTTTTAAAACTTTGAATACCAAAGTTGTCCTTCTCAACAAGAGCTACAACCTTGCTCTTGAAACCATTTTGAAATTTGCCATACTTTTTGGAACTTAAAGAGAGGAGAAAAAGAAAACATAGAAAATTAGGTTTTCTACATACACTTAGTATTACCTTTAACATATAACCATATAACTTATGAAAGCATCACACCACTAGGATTGCATACTTAACATTTCCTATCCACTAAGCACAAACATGTTAACATAAACTTGTTTTTAGTGAATGCATACTCAAGTTATCACTCACATGAAATGCTAATGCATATGATGACATGGCAAGTTTTAGTTTTGCTTAACACCAGAGTGTTACAACTCTTTCCCCCTTAAAGAAATCTCATCCCGAGATTTAACCTGAAGGCTAACTAATGGAAAAGGAAATGTGTCAAGCACTTTCATTACTAACCTTTACATAAAGCAGGGAAAGGTTCCCATAAGACAGATAACAAGGACTATACAGAAGAGAGAAACTCCAGAAAACTTTCTAAGAGAAACTCTTCTGACTCCCACGTGGCTTCTTCCTCAGTATGTTGATTCCATTGAACCTTGTAGAACTTGACAGTTCTTTTTCGAGTAACTCGATCTTTCTGGTCAAGAATCTTGATAGGATATTCTGAGTATGTCAGATCAGGCTCTAATTCAATCTCTTCAACATGAATGACATGATCAGGCACTTGAAGACATTTCTTTAACTGAGAGACATGGAACACATTATGGACTAAAGATAGCTGTGGTGGTAAATCAAGTTGATATGCCACCTTTCCACATCTTTTAAGGATCCGATAAGGACCTATATATCGTGGTGCCAACTTTCCTTTGATTCCAAATCGAGTAACTCCTTTCATTGGTGACACCTTGAGATAGACATAATCACCAATTTCAAAGGTAAGAGACCGACGTCTCTTATCGGCATAACTCTTTTGTCTGGATTGCGCTATCTTAATGTTCTCTCGAATTAACCTGACTTTTTCTTCAGCTTCCTTAACTAAGTCAACTCCAAAGAGACTACGTTCTCCCGGTTCAGACCAGTTTAAAGGTGTTCTGCATCTTCTGCCATACAGAGCTTCAAATGGTGCCATCTTAATGCTCTCTTGATAACTGTTATTGTAAGAGAATTCTGCTAACGGCAAACATTCATCCCATTTCTCTGAATAATTGAGCACATAGGATCTTAACATATCTTCTAAGATCTGATTAACTCTTTCAGTTTGGCCCCCAGTCTGTGGATGATAAGTTGTACTATGCAGAAGCTTGGTACCCAAAGACTCATGTAAGTGCCTCCAGAAAACATTAACAAACTGTGTCCCTCTATCAGATACGATAGTCTTGGGAACACCATGCAGACTTATAATTTTGTCAAAATATATCTTGGCATAGGTAGATGCCGGATATGTGGTCTTAACAGATATGAAATGAGCTGATTTGGTCAGACGATCAACAATGACCCATATGGAATCAAACCCTTTTGATGTCTTGGGTAGACCTACTATGAAGTCCATACTAATGTCATCCCACTTCCAAGATGGAATTGGTAAAGGTTGCAATTCTCCAGCAGACCTAAGATGAATTGCCTTCACTTTCTGACAAGTATCACATTTAGCTACATAACTAGCAATTTCGAGTTTCATCTTAGTCCACCAGAATTTCTGTTTCAGATCATGATACATCTTATTACTGCCTGGATGTACTGAAAATCTTGTTGCATGAGCTTCATCAAGAATCTGCTTTCTGAGCTCAGGAACTTTTGGAACCGTTCCTTGAACCAAATCACTCCAGCTTCATCTACTTTGAAAATAGAATTCTGCTCAGAGTGAATCTTTTCTTTTAGATGGATCATTCCCTTGCTTTCCTTCTGGGCTGCAATGATCTGATCTTTAATGGATGATTGAACGGTCACATTTGCAAGATTTCCTTGTGGAATCATTTCAAGATTTAACCTTTCAAATTCATAGCACAAGGTAACATCTATTGGCTTGACTTCCAGACAATTGCAATGACTCTTTCGACTGAGTGCATCTGCAACTACATTGGCTTTACCGGGGTGATAGTGTACTTCAATATCATAATCTTTTATCAGTTCTAACCATCTTCTCTGACGCATATTCAACTCAGACTGGGTGAACATGTATTTCAAACTTTTATGATCAGTATATATGTGACAGAGATTACCCAACAAATAATGTCGCCAGATCTTTAGAGCATGGACTACAGCTGCCAACTCTAGATCATGTGTTGGATAATGTTCTTCATGCCGCTTAAGCTGTCATGAAGCATAGGCAATGACTCTGCCTTCTTGCATCAGTACACACCCAATGCCCTTGCCTGAAGCATCACAGTAAACATCAAAGGATTTTTCAATATCTGGCTGGGCTAATACTGGTGCAGTTGTTAACAACTTTTTCAAAGTCCGAAAAGCTTCTTCACATTCCTTTGACCATACAAACTTAGTGTCATTCTTTAGCAGTGTGGTCATTGGTTTAGAGATCTTGGAGAAGTCAGGGATAAATCTACGATAATACCCTGCTAATCCTAAGAAACTCCGAACTTGATGTACTGAAGTTGGTGACTTCCAGTCAAGCACTTCTTGAACTTTACTGGGATCTACTGCCACACCTTCAGCTGACAGAACATGACCCAAGAATTGAACTTCATCTATCCAGAACTCACATTTACTGAATTTAGCATATAACTGATGTGCTCTTAGGCGAGTCAACACTATCTTGAGATGTTCTGCATGCTCTTCTTTGGTTTTGGAATAGATAAGAATATCATCAATAAACACAACCACGAACTTATCTAGCTCTGGCATAAACACTGAATTCATCAAGTACATGAAGTGTGCTGGGGCATTGGTCAGACCGAAAGACATGACTAGATATTCGTACAGGCCATATCTGGTAGTGAATGCTGTTTTCGGAACATCTTCTGGTTTGATCTTGATCTGATGATATCCTGATCTCAAATCTATCTTTGAGAATACCTTTGCACCAGCTAGTTGATCAAAGAGAAGATCAGTACGAGGCAAAGGATACTTGTTCTTGATTGTCACTTCATTCAAAGGACGATAATCAACACATAGCCTCAAGGTATGGTCCTTCTTCTTCACAAAGATCGCTGGACAACCCCATGGGGACGAACTAGGTCGAATGAAACCTTTATCTATCAAACCTTGCAACTGAGTTTTCAACTCTGCTAATTCCTTTGGTGGCATCCTATAAGCTCTTCTGGCTATTGGTGCTGTTCCGGGTTTAAGTTCTATTTCAAACTCCACATCACGATCAGGTGGCAGACCAGGTAAATCTTCTGGGAACACATCAGGAAACTCACAGACTACTGGAATGTCTTGGATTTCCTTGACAGATGTAGCACACACTCGCTCAACTGCTCTCTTAAGAGTAGGAAGATGGATAAGAAGTTGAGACTTGCTATTAGGTACGTTGAGTTTGATGGTTCTATTCAAGGTGTCTATCACTGCACCTCTCTGGTTCATCCAATTCATACCCAAGATCACATCTATACTTGGATCTTTTAAAACTATCATGGAGGTTGGAAATATATATCCTCCCAGATCTATAGGTACCTGACGTACCATTTCCTTAGTACATAGTCGACCCCCAAGTGACTGTATAAAGAATTTACCTTGGGTTTCATCAATAGGTATATCATACTTTTCTGCAAATGTTCTATTCATGAAAGTATGCGATGCACCAGAATCAAAAAGTGTAATTGTTGGGTGTTGAGCAACAGGGAACATACCAAGCATAACAGGTTCTCCTTCAGGGATAGCTTCGATTTGTGTGTGGAAAACCTTTCCTGTTTTCTGAGTACCTTTACCCTTCTGATTGTTATGTGTATTTCCCTTGTTCTGGTTTACTTGCTGATTTCCCGCTGGTCTTGGTATATAGGCATTGGGAACATTCTGCCTTGGATAAGGACATTCACGAGAGAAATGCCCAGCCTTTCCACAATTGTAACACGGATAATTTGTAGCTTGTGACACTGGTGGACGAATGGCAGGAACATTCGGCTAACGTTGATTATTGAAAGGCATAACAGGCTTTGCAAACGTCCTCTGAGAATACTGCTGCTGCTGAGGCGGACGATAAGGTGGACGATAAGATGGGCGGAACTGCTGGACTGGATGATATACCAGCCTCTGACGCTTCTTGTTGCTGCCAGATGATCCAGACCCCGACACAAGTCCCCTCTTTTTCTTAGCCTCCTTATGCTTGCGGTTCTTTTCTTCGCTTGCTATAGCAATATTCACTGCCTCATTAAAGTTAATGTTGCCACAAGTGGTCATCATAGATTGAAGCTTTGTATTTAAGCCCCTCATAAAACATCCCTTCTTTTTCTCATCAGTATTGACTTGATCAAAAGCATACTGGGACAAATGATTAAATTTTCCAATGTACTGCATTACAGGTTCATCTCCCTGACGGAGAGCTAAGAACTCTTCAAGTTTCATTTGCATAATTCCATCGGGAATATAGTGAGCCCTGAAGGCTTCCTTGAACTCAGCCCACGTGATTCGGTGGCCGGCTGGTTGAACAGCTAATAAGTTTGCCCACCAAACTCCTGCAGCGCCACGAAGCTGTTGCGCTGCAAATGCTGGCTTCTGGATCTCGGTACAATTGATAAGACTGAACTTCTGTTCCATAGTATGGAGCCAGTCATCAGCTTCCAGAGGTTCATCAGCTTTAGTGAAATCGACATATGTTGTCTCTTCCCTGTTATTACGGCCATGACCACGTTGACCACCATTCTGGTTCTGTGCCAACAAGGTCGTTGCATTGACCAATGCTGCAATCGCATCGGCCAAAGAAGGTGGAACTGGAGGTGCATTTGGGATGTCATCCCCACCGTGAGAAGAACTAGCACCACGGGTGTTAACAGGCATCTGTTTCAAACAAACCATACCCTGATTAACATTCATATTATACATCATAACATGCATAACATGCTCAACTAATTTATCATACAAGCCCGCTCTTGGGCAGGACTACTGAAACTACTATCTTGCACAATAGATCATACTAGAGGTTTTCCGACTAACTAGGTTACAAAGTCAGAAGGGTCACACTAGGATACATCTCCTGTTTACTCAACCTCTAGGTCTATCACTCTTCCCCAGATAAGACTTCATACTCCACCGGCTCTAACTCCTCATCTTCTTCTGCCTCTTCTTCCACCTCAGATTCCGTCTCCGGAGTAGGTGGTGTAGCGGGTTCTGGCTGCAACTGTGCAGTCAGCTCCTCTATATGCCTATGCAGGTCAGCATGGTGATTTGCCATGAGGTTCTGATTATCCCTCATTATATCTATCCGGGTTCGTGCCCGATTCCTCTGCTCAACAGCCTGCCTCCACTTGCACTCGTATTCTTGGTGCTGCTCGTGGTGGTATTGCAACTGCTCCCGCAACTCTTCCCTCTCCCTGGTGCCTCTCATCCTTTCTCCATTTGCTCTTGCTAAATCCATATACAGGCGGTCTACTTCCGCCTGCAGTTGTGAAGTGGCAGTGTTACTACCTTCTCCTTCTTCGTAAGTAACCAGGGGCTGGTTACTTCCCTCACTCTCAGCAAGGCCATCATTTCTTGGGGCAAGAACGTGCCGAGGAACACCTCGGGGTCCGGTACACTTGCGTGCAG
The DNA here is from genome assembly GCA_009763385.1 of Coix lacryma-jobi var. lacryma-jobi. Lineage (NCBI taxonomy): Eukaryota > Viridiplantae > Streptophyta > Magnoliopsida > Poales > Poaceae > Coix > Coix lacryma-jobi. The sequence continues at coordinate 43,178,537 of CM019824.1, read as the reverse complement.
TCTGCCTGGTACGGACCATCTGCTAAAATATTCATTTTGAATATTAGAACTATAGATGTTCCAGGATTAAGAGATAGAGTTTTATAATTAACTACTATATTAACTCTATTTAGATACAACTCTTAAGAGGGAAAGTTAATTATAGGTTATCAATTATGATGCATGAATCGAACTTACGAACAAAGCATACATCAAACAAATAATTAACTTTAAAATAGTCACTTACTATAAAAGTGAATAACTTTCTTTTCATAATTAGGGCAATATTATAATATTATAAGCATTGTTCCTTAGATATAAATATCACCATAACTATACTTAAAAACATACCCATTTAGATAGAAGGATAAGTCTAAAGAATGAATTAAGGCAAGTCAGAAGCATAAGATAAGTCTAGAAGCAATTTGGACTCAAACTAATTTGAACTTTAGTTTGACTCAAAACTTTTGAAGTTTTCAGAAATGAATACTGTTATACTTTCTGAGGAATTCCTGCTCTGATACCAGCTGTGGCAGAACCTCCTAAATTAAGTGGCCCACATGCACCCATCATTGTCCTAAAGACCTTTGATCGGCGTTCACGTGTTCCAAATGACTCAAGAGGTCTGTCGGGTGTCCTCGGGAAACCCAAATCATCCACGTTACATTACTTCCAGGAAAAATCCCTCATCAAGCATCACAGTATTACAACAGTTTTATAGATAAGATAAATCAGAGTAAAGCGGAAAGATTATAATACATAGGTTAAAAACTTAGAGTTTTACAAACCATAAGTACTTATTACATAAACGGTTCGGAACTTTATAATACATATATCAAACAAATTTTTTTTACTTGCCCAAGGTCACACATCAGAATCGTTATCACTCTCCTCTACAAGGGTGAAGTAGCACTGTCCATCAAAAGGTGGATCCATGTACTCTCCTGCAACAAGGGTTAACAAACCCTGAGTACAAAAGTACTCAACAAGACTTAACCGTCAAAGAAAAGATCCCAGGTCATGCTAGCTTTAAGGTATGTAGAGGGGCTAGCAATAGAGAAGGAATTTGCAGAATAAGCATTTTTAACAAAACATTCTTCTTTTCCTTAGTAATTCCAAATATACCATCAAAAGTACTCTTTTAGAAAGAAACATCATTTCCCAAAAGCTTTGGTTTTGAAAACTCTACGTTGAGAGTCAGAGATCGAGTCTCTTTTTATCGTAGAGCAACGACGATTCGAACCGCTTTATCTACCCAGCTGAGGGTTCCCAATCACACAATATGGCAGGACTCTAACCTGCAACATATTGCACAACCATAAGTGATTTGTATGGCAGGACTCTAACCTGCAACATATCAAAGCACACCGGCGTTGTATGGCAGGACTCTAACCTGCAACATATCAACCCGTAACCCGTGATTGGTACTATCATGCACTCGATCAAGGACCAACAACGAACGGTTCCTAATCGACACAGACAGGAACACTACATCAAGATTCCATTCCGGATGCAAGTTACCTGCCCGGTCTGAATTTCATTTTTCATCCATTTATCAATTTGTACCTGAGAGAGGTATCCTAACAATGATGACTCATCATCCCTTAGTTTGCTCAAGGCCTAAGCGGAGGATAATCTCATCACCGTGCATCTTGGCTAAGCATTTATAAATAAATAGGTAACAAGGATAGGGTAAAGGTAACCAACTGATAATGCAACTACTGGTGTCATCCAACTCCTATTACTTAAATGCAGTTGATAAATCATTGTATAAACTTTGCAATAGAAACGGAAAGGTTAAATGCACCGGGGCTTGCCTTGAGGATCAGCGAAGTCCGGAGATTCTGAAAAACGAGAAGGGTCTATACCCTCAGGAGAAATCCACTGAGAGTTAGGGCCTTCCGAAGCGGGATCTACACGTAGAAGTGCATATGCATGAATAATGAGATGCTTATGATATGATCATGGTAAAGATGGAAATTTTCTTAAACTATAACTTTTATGGAGTACAACTTTCCATCGCGGTAAAGTTGCAAACCAACAAACTAACTTTAGCTATTATTAGCACTAAACAAGTTTTATTATTTTTTTTAAATATTGTTAAGCAACTTAACAAGCAACAAAAGTTTATTTGTATAAAGGAAACCCATAACCAAGGAGCAAATCTTGCTAGTTTTCCACTGGTTGTCAAACAATTCCAAAAGTCACATAAATCTACAGGGATCAACTATTTCTATTTATTTTATTAATCATTTTAATTAGCCTTTTATTTATATACCAAGCATACTTTGTCAAACAGAGATGAAATTAAACATGAAGGTGTATATCAGTGATATAAACTCCCATGTTAAATTTCATGATTAACAGAGCTATAGATTAATTATAGCAAAAATAACAAAACTGATTACTGTTCAAAAAGATAGAAAAAGAAAAACTTAAACTAACCCAAACGGGGCTTTCGGCCCAGCCGAACTCAACTCAGCGTGGCGCGAGCGCACAGCGGTGGGTGAAGGTTCGTTCGCTCGAGACCCGGCTCGAACGAGACAGCGCCCGAGGGTCCGCTCGAGGCCTAGCTCGAGGCTCGGGCGATACGCTGCGCATGTGCCCGCTCGAGGCTTAGCTCGAGGCTCGGGCGAGACGGAAACGCTCGTCCGTCCGAGGCCTAGCTCGGGCGGGTCGGTGAACGCATTCGCCCGAGGCTGGGCTCGAGCGAAGCGGTGTGCCTGACAGTTTTGCAGAAAAGCCCTCCGGCTTGCGCTAAAACAACCCGCAGTCCATGGTGCTATTCACCTGAGTCTTGGACTTTGCAACCAACACCCTGGAACTTTTCATCTTTACAACGAGGAGGTCCTCGACCATGGCCGGCGCGCATGACGATGAACCGAGCGGCGGCGAGTCTTACGCCGGCCATCTCCGGCCAGCAGCGACCCAACTAACGCGAGCACAAGCATCAACAAGTCACCCGCGGCCGATAGAGCCTCTAACCCTAAACGCTACCGCTCCGGTGAGGTCTGGCCACGCACGGCGGCGGACCAAGCCACGGCGGAGCTGTTCCGGCGAACCTAGGTCGGTAGCAGTAGAACGGAAGGGCTAGGAAGCTTCAGTAGCTCACCCTGGTTACGATGCGCTAGCTGGTTGGAGCGGAGGAGGAGCGGAGATAGGAGGTCCATGACACAGAGAGCTTCGGCGGTAAACTCCGGCGAAGAGGCGATGGTTCCGGCGAGACCTGGGCACCACACAAGAAACCAGTGAGCCGATGAGGTTTCTGGGATCAAGATGAAACAGAAACGTGAGATAAAGAGGGTAAGGAAGTGCCCAGTGGATCGGACCACGGCGAGATCGAGCTCGGCGGAGCTTTCTTGCCCGGCGGGAAGAAGAACAGTAGTTACCGGCTCTCTGAGTGAGTAGAGGTTGCAAGAGTGGACTCTGGAGATGCGCAAGGATGTAGGGTTTTTATACCCGCGGTTAAATTGGGATGAGAACGATCGGTGTGCGGTGAATTGGAGATTGAGCCGAGAAGGTGCTCGTCGGGGCTTCGTGGCAAGAGGTCGACGGCGAGCGCGAGAGAGGACGCCACGACGTGAGAGAAAAGGGTCAGCAGCTGAGTAACTTCGCCACGGAGACGGTCGCACGCTTATTCGAGAGGGAGCGATGCCCAGCGCGCTGGCGTTGCCGGCTAAGCCTCGGCGGCCACCGCCATGAACAGAGCCAGAGCTTATCTCCCCCTTTTTCCCTACTTCCTTTTCTACCCTTACTGAAAATTTAAAATTACTTTGAAATTTTAAATAAAAGTTGAAAATATGCTAAAATATCAAATGCTCAGAATTTGAATTGGAGTTTGCAAAACAAAAGAGAACAAAGAGGGCAGAAAAGTATTTTCCAAATTACTTTTGATTTCATATGAAAACTTGGAAAACTTGATACATCAAAGTTGTTCCTTATCAAAAATAGAACAACTTTGCTTTTTGGAGTATAGCCAAATTGTGCTTAATTTTTGAAACTACACAAAAGGGAATAAAAACTGATTTTGGAAATTGATTTTCAATTTGAAACCAATTCAAACTTGTTTTCCAAATTACTTTAGATTTTCTTTAGTAACTTGAAAATCTATCTTAAAAAAAAGTTGTTTCTTTTAATCCTCTCTATAACTTTGATTAAAAGACCAAAATCCAATTCTTTTTAGTTTTTGAAATCTAGAGTTAGGGTCAAATCTAGGGTTTAAAAGATTTTAAATTTATTTAAAATTTTGTACAGAAACTTTTAAAACTTTGAATACCAAAGTTGTCCTTCTCAACAAGAGCTACAACCTTGCTCTTGAAACCATTTTGAAATTTGCCATACTTTTTGGAACTTAAAGAGAGGAGAAAAAGAAAACATAGAAAATTAGGTTTTCTACATACACTTAGTATTACCTTTAACATATAACCATATAACTTATGAAAGCATCACACCACTAGGATTGCATACTTAACATTTCCTATCCACTAAGCACAAACATGTTAACATAAACTTGTTTTTAGTGAATGCATACTCAAGTTATCACTCACATGAAATGCTAATGCATATGATGACATGGCAAGTTTTAGTTTTGCTTAACACCAGAGTGTTACAATGCTTGAAGACTGCTTTGAATATTACAGAGGTTGTCAGGATTGCCAGCGATTTGGCAACGTGCAAAGGGCCCTAGCCTCTGCCATGAGTCCGATCATCAAGCCTTGGCCATTCAGAGGATGGGGCATTGATTTGATTGGCCAGATCCACCCTCCATCTAGCAAAGGGCATAAGTTTGTTCTGTTGGCCACGGATTATTTCACTAAGTGGGTTGAAGCCATCCCATTGAAGAAGGTGACGTCAGAAAACATGGTGTCCTTCGTCAGGGAGCATATCATCCACCGATTCGGCATTCCTCAGTCCATCACTACCGATCAGGGAACTCAATTCACTTCCTCTGAGTTTTGTGACTTTGCCGAAGAGATGGGGATTAAGCTCTATAATTCTTCCCCTTATTATGCACAGGCCAATGGGCAGGCAGAGGCTTCTAACAAAATCATGATTAAGATTATTCAGAAGAAGATCGAAGAGAAACCTAAAAGGTGGCACTTGGTGCTCAACGAAGCTTTGTGGGCTTACCGAATGGCTTGTCATGGGTCGACTCAGACGTCACCATACGAGTTGGTCTATGGGCATCATGCAGTGCTACCATGGGAATTGCAATCGGGATCAAGACGAGTTACATTGCAGAACGATCTAGCCAAAGAGAATTATAAGGATTTAATGATGGATGAGCTAGAGGATTTGCATTTGATTCGTCTCAAAGCCTTGGAAAATATTGAAAAGAACAAGATACGCGTTGCCAAGTACTACAATTCGAAAGTGAAAGAAAAAGGATTCGAAGAAGGAGACTTGGTTTGGAAAATTGTCTTGCCGATCGGTACCAAAGATAAGGTATTCGGCAAGTGGTCCCCTAACTGGGAAGGGCCTTTTCGAGTTCTGAGACGTGCTCCCGGTAATGCGTACATTCTAAAAAACCTCCAAGGAGAAGAGTTTGCTAGGGCGATTAATCGACGTTATCTAAAGAGATTTCATCCTAGCGTGGAGGTCGGTGCATAGTGGAATCAAGAACTAGCGGGCACTGACGGCCGATACGAGGTTGTGTCGCCCATAGCACAAAAATGGCAGATAAAATCTATCGCCCTTAGAACAAAAACAGCCGACACGGCATGTGTCGCCTTTAGCACAAAAAGGTCTCCCGAATGAAATGACTCCATGCTTGAGGGAATTCTGTTGGTCTCCATACTGATGATGTTGGTTGGATTGGGGTTTCCCATTGGACCCAAGAAGTAGGAATCAGGATCCGCATCACAAGGAATCAGAATTTCGTCCCTAAAGGCCTAAAAGAAGATATGTGCAGGAAAAGTTAAAAGAACCGAATGCCGATAGGAATTGACCGAATGTGTTGAGGGGAGAAGTGAGGATTACCTCTGGAATCTCATCACGGGTTGCCATTACGGAGCTCAGGTGGAAATTGAAACTGTTGGCGATTTGGGGAGAATGCAGAGTTTGAAGCAGTGCCGATCTAGGGTGCGCGGTAGACTTGTGGTCAATTTCAGAACAAATGCCTTTATTTAGAAATTGAGGGGGCATGTGTTAACACATAATTTTTGCATTATAACAAGCGGGCCAGTGCGGTGCAGATTCGGGAGAAGTCACCACCTAAGGGATTCGGCAGACAGCGAACGCGGTCGGCTAACTCAATGTATTCGGCAAGGCTGTGAAGGCGACTAGTCAATAGCGAGCGGGTTTGGCAATATGACGCTGCGGTCGGCTACATCAGATTAAGGTCGGTTCGCGCCAGAGGACGACAAATGCGGCATGTCAGAAGATTTGGCAACCAAGATCTCGTCATTTTAACGCGCGCCGGTTATTAAGGGAAGCTTGGAGCAGAAGACGTCATATTTTAGATAGTTTCCTCATTTTGTCGTTGTAATCGTGTCCTTCTAGGACTCATAAGACGCCAGGGTATAAATATAAACCCTGAGGCCATTGTAAAGATATACACAATCAATACAACCAACCCGGCCCCGTGCCGTCTTCGAGTCCAAGTCGTGTCGTCGCGTTCTTCGAGAGGAATCATCGATCCGTCGACCTCCGTAAGTCCCGGCAACCTTGTTATCATGTCTAGTATCGTGCGGCGGATTTAGATATGGTGCAAGCAGTCTCGTACGTTAAGCTTAGTATCGTGCGGCGGATTTAAGCTTATGACGGGAAGTTTTTGCTTATGCCTTGTATCGTGCGGTGGATTAAGTCATGAGTAAAAATAGTTATCGGCTCTGTTAGATTTGGCAGATCTAATAGATTCATCAAGTTATCATGTGTCGTATGTTTTATTTATTTAATTCGTACAACACTCTTTTGCCCAATCTAGATTGATCTTCGTTCGGCCTCGCTGCACGAGTTTGCTTGTGCTTTGCTAATTATAAGATCATGATGGCCGAATCGACTTTCAATCTAGGTTGTTACATGTTGCGGGTTCATACATGCCGATCATGTTTAGGCTTTGATAGAGCTGGGTGCCGTGCGGCAGGTACAGGTTTTAGATTAGTTTAATCATGCTTTGCTTGTGTGTTTCTTCTTCATGGACCCCAGTTCGGCTAGTTTGCCGACTCTGGTTATGCTTACATGAGTAATGAGTATATATAGATCTTTTTGGGCCTATTCATGCGTTGTTCAGATAGATTTATATTTACGAATTACCTGTTGATAATTTACCATGCTTGATGATATCTTTGGTCTAGATCACGTTCTTTCATAAATCGTATACATGACCAATTGTTATTCATTCATGCATGCCTTTGTTATTTGTTTATTTGGCAAGTTACAGTTGACATGCTTACATCCAGATCTAGCTGAATGGCTTTATGAACATGCTTGGCAGATAGCTTCTATAGCTGTATGTCGTCGTAAGTGGCTTCAGGGCCGTAAATATGGAACTGTCTGGTCTCACCCGGCATGTTCCAGTTTTGTATTTAACAGTTTCTCTCCCTTGTTAGTTGCAGGGCAAACTGACTGGCACGCACCAGACTTCTGAGTACCCGGGCCACGTCTGAAGCCAGCTTCTTCGGCTTGCTGTGTGATTGGCATAGTGCGCCACTTTTTGCGCCAACAACAACAAAACTTGTTTCACAGGATTTGGACTTAAAATGAGCCTTGTATGAATTTTTGAAGCTTTTTCATTATTCTGCAAAACATATTTAAAAGAAAACTCTTCCTAAAACGCTACGGACACCCGGGAAAAGGGCACCCGCAGTCACTGACCAAAACGCTATGCGCACCCGGCTAACCCGAGCACTACTGCACCCAAACTCTTCCCTTTCTCTCTTCTTCTCACTGCCAAATGGGACCCATTGGTCAGGGTGACCCCACGTGTCAACGAACCCACGCGACAGAGGCTGGGCAGACCCGCCGGCATTGACCGGCCCTAGCTCGCCGGCGGTGAGGTCTCCGGCGACACCGACTCCACCACTCGACTCACCATCGCAAGGCGGACCTGGTCGGCTAAGTCTCACGGCCAGCGCATCACCGGAGCGAGCTCGACGGCGGCAATGGTGGAGCGGCGGTGCGGCAACTCCACGGCATGACCTTGCCAGGCTATTCCATGGCTCAGCGACGCAAGCACCAGCTCAAGCACTCCCTAAGCATCCTTCTAAGACCCCTATCGAGCTCTGCCGGCCTCGGCATTGCTCGGTGCCACGCACGGCGGCGGTCCGCGGCGGTCACGGCGGCGACATGGCCCCGTTCCGGTGGAAACAAGACACGAGAAGGGTCTCCATCTAACCCTAAGCATCTACGGAGGTCGAGAAGGTGAGAACTGGGCTTGGATTGGGATGGTTTGGCCGGAGATGGCCGGACCAAGCTTTGGTCATGGCGGCGGCCATGGCGAGAACCCAAAAATGGCACTCGATGTTCTGCCGGCTAGAGGGAGAGAGAGGGGAAACCAACCCTTGCTGGTGAAAGAGGAGGTTAGGGCAGAGAGGTTGGCGGAAGGAATCGGATGGCGGCGCACAGAGGAGCGAGTAATCGCTCGCCAGAGTTCGGCGGGCGGCGGCGGCGCGGAGCTCTAGAGAAGATGAGGTGGTGGCAGGCAAGCGAGAGAGCGAGCGAGAGAGTGAGCTTTCGGTTCATGAGCGCGAAGCGGAGAGGAGGCAAAGGGAATGGAGGGCTTGGTGCATTGCACCTGGCCTCTTCCCGTCGGGGAGGAGCCCCCGACCGGCGCGGCGGCGGCAGGCATCGCACGCCACGCGGCGAGCAAGCAGAGGGCAACGGGGCGACGTGGCGCGTTTCACGCAAACCACGGGCGGCGATGACGGCGGTTTGGCCGGCCAGCGAGGCGGTCTCGCGGCGGTGAGGCAGTTTCTGCCGGCGGAGGAGCGGCGCGCGCGCGGGGGAGAAGAAGGAGAGGCTGACTGGCCGGGCCCACTAGGGTTTAAACTAATGAAGTTTTGATCCAAACTTTGATGCTCCATAACTTCTAAACTAAGCCAAATTAGGAAAAGGTCCTAAAAGCAAAGTTGCTTAGAATTTTGTAAGGAACAATTCATCTTTAAGGCTCAAGTCCAAATTCTGCTTAGAAAAAGAAATTTAGTTTTAATCCATTTTTCTAATGCAAGAAATCATATTTTCAAATGCTTTTTCTGAGAAAGTGCTTTTAAGCAAAGTTGTTTCTTTCATCAAGATCTACAACTTTGTTTTAAGGCACTAAGTCAGAAACAAAAAGCAAAACAAGGTTATACTAGAGACTATGCAAGGACTTAAGCATTCAATCAAGCATATGCACATGAAATGATGAGATGCTATGCTCATGCCATGACAAATTATGCAGTTTAGGGATTGCTTAACACCTAGGGTGTTACACGCGGACTGTCCGCGGCCACTATGGCGGACTGTCCGAGACCCCCACGGCAGACTGTCCGTGACCTCCCAGAAAGCCCAAAAACAGCTCGGGACAAAACCAAAATCGTTTGGATCTTCACCAAATCAAACGGGGCTGCAATCAAAACTTCTCCCAAGTGTTCTTCTACGTGTTGGGAAGGTAATCCTAGGATATCATCGCTTCAACCCAACTAATCCATGAGAAATCCGAAGAACACTAGAAAAGGGGAAGAACGAAGAACAAAAATGATTTCGACCTGATCTACTTGTTCGTGAGGGTAGAGATGAATTCCTTCGATGGAAATGTTCTCCTCACTTCAAAGAACAAGTTGATTCAAATGGAATCGCAAAAGACGCAGCGTAGAGGGAGATCGAGTGAGGGGAAAATCGTGGAGAAAAGAAGAACGCGAAGAACAAATTCAAAACGTGAATTCAACCACGAATTTGATCCTTGGATTCAAAGGAATGGATGATTGATTAAGCACTCGGTGTCGGGCTACAAGCCACTCCTAGCAACACAAAGCTTGGATGGCAAAAAGCTCAAGAACAAGAGCCAACTCTCCCTAACCCTAGCCTTCTCTCACAGGAACAAAATGAGAGAGACACCGTCCAAGATTCGACTGCCCTAGCAGCCCCATTCATCTATATATAGGCACATGTCCGAAGACCAAAACACCCTTACATTAAGCACTCAACCCAAATACCCCCCAGGGGTAAAACCGTCCAGTCCTGGCGATTTTCATCCGACGGACACGCCCGCACATCCGGTAGCTTCACCTCGACGCGAATTCCCTGATGCCGCCACGTGCCGTCATGTCGACCACCGCGCCTTCCTCGTGGATAGCTTCGCCGCCGCGCCAGCCTCTCCACGCCGCCATGCGTCGACCGTCCTTTTGGACCTCCCCCGGTTTTGAGGCCCAAATCGGTAAACCCACCAGCCTAGGTTTTGAGGCCTAAACCTGGCAAACCGTCCACCCCGAGTTTTGTGGCCCAAACTCAGAAACCCGCGAGCCCAGGTTTTGAGGCCCAAACCTAGAAACCATCCTCACCGAGTTTTGAGGCCCAAACTCAGAAATCGGCCACCCCGAGTTTTGAGGCCCAAACTCAAAAACCGTCGAGGGTAGCTTTTTGAGGCTCAGCTACCGAACCTGCACCGTAGACGAGATGTGGTTCGCAGACCCCGACCACCGGCACCGATGTCGATGCATGTCCAGCCTCCGCGCCGGGCACAACGCCTTCGCCTTCCTTCTTGACTCGGCCGACGGCACTTGCGCCGCACGCAAGCCCGTGTCCGACCTCTCGCCAAGTGCCGCGACGCTATCATCTTCCTCCCGACTCAGCCGATGCATCGCACATCCCCATGTGCTCTCGCTCGCCGATGCCACGTGCCAGCTACCACAGCTGGTCCTCTGGCCCTCCGGTCCGTCGGTCCAAGCGTCACGTCCGCCCTTCATCGCTCTGGGTCCATCGGCATGGCACGTCCGCCGCACGGCACGCCATCCTTCACTGCTCCCGGTCCGACGGCATGGCACGTCTCTACTTGACCTTCACCTCGTCATCGACCACTGTATCCGAGCTCCACACCTGCACATCAACACAGCCAAGAGACACATGTTGCACACGCACACCAACCCGGTAAACACACACAACTCAACGCCACCGATTAGTGTTGGTATAAATTAATGCACACTCTACTTTATCCGCAAGCGCATAGATAAAATCTACCGATGCAGCACTTCACCCGAATAACCCAGTTTTAATATTGAACCCAAAGGAACGGATAGCGTTGAGTCTCAAGTGTATAACCCCTGAGTAACTAACAAGGACGGAGAAGCTAAAAGTATAGAGGGGATCACTAAGGCTATCTAAATCCTACTTAAGAGTGATATGTTTATATTATTCTTAATGGGGAAGTTGCCATAAAAGGTCACAAACAGAGTATGATTCTTTTATGCAAATGTATAATCCTACCGAGCCTACACACGGGTAAGTGGACTATAGAAGAATCAACAAGGCTATAAGAGTCACCCTTGCGAACAACCACTACTACCAGCGTTATAGGAGGCAAAAATGAGTTATCAAGTCTAAGCACCACGCTTACACTATCCAACTACTCTAACTCTAGAGCGACTAGAATTAAAGTACTCAAAAGAGAGTCATTAAACCTTAAGAATAATAAGAACAATAGCTCAAACTTAAATATAGATGTTGATTACCAAAACAATCGTTGAAGCAAGTTGACGAAGAACTTGAATCCACAGGTACAAGATGAAGAAGTTGATCCGACAGGCCGGAGCTTCCTCTTGATCTCTTCCCCTCTCTCTCTCTCTTTTAGTTCTAGAATAAGACTAGGTTCTAATCCTACTAGAGGGGTATCTAGTCTTCTAGTTGAAAGCTAACTCCTGAAGTCTCTTCTAGGGTTTCTAGTTGAAGTGTAGTCTTCTAAAGAGGGACCTTCTGTCTGACCTGGGGCTCAGGGGCCTGTTTATATAGCCCTGAGGGATCAACCGCGACCGTTGGATCAAACCGACATCATGTAGGGCTAAGATTGATCCTCAAAGGAGGTGGAAGTAGCTTGCAGAAGACGGAAGCCAGAGGTGCCAGGGGGAGACCGACCGGTGGGCCCAGGGGGACCGGTCGGTCCCACCTGGAAGTGGATCGAGGTGCCCTTTCTCGTGGTGTCTCTATGTGTTCTCTAGAGTCTTCTGGAAGGTTCCTGACTTGGCGAATGCCTTATCTCCCGTTGGTTTCCTTCTAGGGGAAGGAATCGAGGGCTATTTCCTGGTTTAGTCCCTGCGGATTCACAATTCACCAAAACTCGTGAAATTTGTTAGTTTTAATCGCTATACTAAGGTGGAGTTTATATATTCATCCATTTTCATGCTTAATTGACCTTTAATAATAAGAGTTAATTAGTGTCAACAAGCTCCCCCACACTTAGACTTTTACTCGTCCTCGATAAAAGGTTCGATCAAAACTGTAGGATAAGATATCAAGCATTAAACCTTTCTGATCATTTAGTATGTTTACCATAAAACCTTGAGAAGTTGGAGAATAGAATAGTTGAAACAGATCACCCTTTTCTTTTAGCATAAGACATTGGAGTTTTTGAAATTTTTGAAACAAGTCATAGCTTTCCTTCTCCTTTTGTAGCACTTCAATTCCTTACCAAAGCATTTGATTTATGCAGGCAGTTTTATGTTACTAAGTCAATGGAGAAAAATACTATACTCTTAGATCAAGACATTAATCTTTTTAAACTTTGTCACTCTTACTGGAATATTGCAATTAGAGGGACCATGGGCTATCTTCTTTTTCTTTATCATATTTTTATAATACTTTTTTTCTTTCTTATCTTTTTTTTTTCTTCTGGGGTGTGTCGGACACTTGTCCATTTTTCTTTCCTCATATTTCATACTTTTGCATAGCCCATGCCTCTAATACAATACTACTTCGGAAGAGTGAATCTTTCTTTATAAGAATCTCGATCTTTAGAGCATAATAAATTTCTCAACAAAGAACTCAGTATAGTAAGCAATAATTGATTGATTATGAATGACTTTGGCAGGCAACTTATTTACTACAAAGGAGAAGTGTTGCTAAACTCTTTTTAACTTTGCATGTAAAATTCTCCAATGCTCATACCTTAAGAATTGAGTTCTCATTATTCTTCTATCATATTTCCAAAACAACTCTAGATAATATGGGTTTCTTCAAATTTTTATCAAAACAGGTCTTTTCAGAAAAGGTGTTGTGAGATTTTATACCATGAGCATGTCAAAAATAATCTTTTCTTTTTAATTGGAGTTTATAAATTTCATAACATTGACGAGAATATGTTTTTAGTTTGAACAGAAGTTTAAACATCGAAAAATAGAGTGCAACAATTACGTACCGAACCGTGGACGAATGAGGAGGCAAGGGGGGCTAACCCCTGACCGACCGGTGGGGTCCACCAACCGGTTGGTTGGGCTTAGGGCCCAACCGTGGCCCGCTTCGTGGTGCGTGATCTCGGTGACGATGTCTTCTGTTTTATGCAACTTTCGCGATCGGTTTTCGGTAATTCTGACGTCATCTTCTCCCCCACACTTTTTTTCTGTTTTCTGCTAATCACAACATGTGGAGACAAGACACATATCCAAAATAACAAGATACTCTAACAAAAACTTTATTGATATTCAAGGCACTTTTATTACACAATGAATTAACTAAGCAAAAACACTTAACAAGACTTAAACACTAGACTCTGCAAATACGAGTGCCTTATTAAACTAATGACAGACTATCTCTCACTTCTCTTCCTCGAGTAGGTTTCCTAGCGTAGATGCTACACCGACGGCCTTAGTCTTTAAGCTAATGTGCTTAGTTACATATTCATGCATTGTATTAGCCATCTTTTTGGTAGTCTTGGCTAGAGAAGCGTATCTCTGCTTGAGCTCTAAGTTATCTCTCTCAAGATCTTCAATCCTGTCCCCGAGACGATCTAACTGGGTAGTCCTCTTAGGTTTAGCCGCGATATTAGGAGTGGTGGGTGCCCTGGTTACTGGTGGAGTGACCTTGATCTGTTCAGGGTGACCACGAACTCCATCGATGCACGGACGCGGATTTGTAGATGTGTATTTTATGACAGAGGGTGCTCCTTGCTTGTTCATCTTTAGCCCGACGAGTGTCTCGTTGGGCCTAGGAGGAAGAAGCGGGATCTGCTTGTAGACGGAGAAAGTTGGAAGTCCTCTCGCCGGCACCGCTTGAGCATAGAAAGCTTGTTGACGATGCGACGAGGTCTCTTCTGGTGGGATCATATCGATAGGTGTTGGCGAGTCAACAGGGGCGATCTCCTTTGATGACATTACGACAAGATCCTTGGATGCGGTGACGACAAGAGCCATCGAGTCGTCGGCGGGCTCGTTGAGGTCGATCCTTGGATAGGAGGCCATTAGCGCTGGTGGGAGGAGAGCTCTATGCTGCTGGTTTTCTGGATAAGGCTGTAATGAATCTAGAGGCAGGCTTGGGGCTGGTTTTATAGCTGAGGTGGCTGAATGATAGGTATGATAGGTTTGTTACGGGAGTTATCGATTCTACGGATCAGGTTACCAGAATGGGTACGAGAGAGAGTCGGGACACGTAACGAAAGAAGGAAGAGGGCGAGAGGCCTCCAGGGCAGACCGGTCGGTCTCCCAAGGAGACCAGTCGGTCCCTCCCTGTGGGATCTCGCGGGTCCGTCGCTCGTGGTGTCTTTAAACTTGATCCTAATCCTAGAAATTATAACCCCGATGTGCAAACTTATCGGAAAAATGATGATGGTGTAGATCTATGGGATAATGAAGAATTGGATGACATCCAACTCTTCAGGACTCTTTTCAGGTTCTAGAAAAATCTTAAGACGTTGTCCATTTACCTTCAATAGCGTACCTTCGTCATTTTGAAGTGTAATGGCTCCATGTGATGAAGTGGCTACCACCGTGAAAGGTCCTTCCCATTTGCTTCGTAGTTTTCCATGCCCGAACAACTTTAAACTGGAATTAAAGAGTAATACCTTGTCTCCCGGAGTGAAGTTCTTCTTCTTTATTCTCTTGTCATGCCACCTCTTTGTTCTCTCTTTGTAAATCCTTGTGTTATGATATGCTTTTTCGCGCCATTCATCTAGTTTAGAGAGTTGCATTTTCCTCTTGACTCCTGCAGCTTCTAAGTCCATGTTCCATCTCTTGATTGTCCAGTGAGCTTTGAATTCTAGTTCCACTGGTAAGTGACAAGTCTTTCTGTAGACGAGCTGATATGGAGACATTCCCAATGGTGTTTTGTAGGCGGTACGATAAGCCCACAGTGCTTTGGGTAGTCTATCTTTCCATTGTGTTCCCATCTCGTCAACTGTTTTCTACAGAATATTCTTGATTTGCTTGTTTGATGTTTCTGCTTGGCCACTTGTCTGAGGATGATAGGGAGTGGCAACATTGTGATGGATCCCATGATTCATCAGATATTTATGAAAGCCTTTGTCAATGAAGTGGGTTCCTCCATCACTAATTACCTTCCTTGGCACTCCAAATCTTGGAAATATTATCTCCTCAAACATCCTCTGAGAGTTTCTTGCATTAGCAGACTTGCATGGCACTGCTTCGACCCACTTTGAAACGTAGTCGACAGCAACTAGGATATACTCATGATTCCTTGATTTAATGGTCCCATGTAATCAATTCCCCAGACATCGAAGAGCTCAATCTGAATGTTGTTAGTGAGTGGCATGGCATCTCTGGTATTGATACTGCCGTGCCTCTGACATGATCCACACCTCCGGACGAAGTCTTTTGTGTCTTGGTACATAGTTGGCCAGAAAAAACCAATTTGCCAGAACTTTGCATGTGTTCGGAATGCCCCATAATGTCCTCCATATGGTGAAGAGTGTTAACGTTCAATGATCTTGATTCCTTTTTCAGCTGGCACACATCTTCTGAGTAATCCATCAGAGCATACTCTGAATAGATATGGATCATCCCATATGTGGATCCTGCTCTCATAGATCAGCTTCTTCTTATTTGCTCCTGCTGGTACATACCCTGCAACTATAAAATTGACAATATCTGCATACCAGGGGTTAGATCTAGAGATTTGAAAAGGCATGTCATCCCTGAGTGAGTCATTTATAGGCAATTCCTGCGGATTTTCAAAATACATTCTAGACAAGTGATCAGCTACAAAGTTTTCTACTCCTTTCTTATCTTTTATTTCTAAGTCAAATTCTTGGAGTAACAAAACCCATCTTATTAAGCGTGGCTTAGCATCTTTCTTAGTGAGCAGGTACTTTAGTGCAGCATGGTCAGTAAAAATAATTACCTTTGATCCCACTAAATAAGATCTAAACTTGTCTATAGCAAAAACAACAGCTAGAAGTTCTTTTTCAATAGTAGCATAATTAAGTTGAGGTCCTGTTAAAGTTTTGCTGGCATAAGCGACTGCATGATGCTTTTTATCCTTATATTGTCCTAGCACAGCTCCTACAGCAAAATCACTTGCATCACACATGATCTCAAAAGGTAGAGACCAATCAGGAGGTTGAATGATAGGTGCAGAAGTGAGCGCTTTCTTAAGAGTGTTAAAAGATTCTAAACATGCATCATCAAATTCAAAAGGAACATCTTTGACCAAAAGATTTGTAAGGGGTCTAGCAATGTAAGAAAAGTCTTTTATAAATCTACGGTAAAAACTAGCATGGCCAAGAAAACTTTGAATTCCTTTGACATTAATCGGTGGAGGTAAACGTTCAATTACTTCAATTTTAGCTTTGTCTACCTCAATTCCATGTTCAGACACTAAGTGACCTAGCACTATGCCCTCTTTAACCATGAAGTGACATTTTTCCCAATTAAGGACTAAGTGCTTTTCTTCACATCTTTGCAAAACCTTGTCTAAGTTTTCAAGACAATCATCAAAAGTCTTTCCATAAACAGAAAAGTCATCCATGAAAACTTCCATGATTTCTTCAATCATATCCGAAAATATAGACATCATACATCTTTGAAAAGAAGCAGGTGCATTACATAATCCAAAAGACATTCGGCAATAAGCATAAGTTCCGTATGGACATGTAAAAGTGGTTTTGCTTTGATCATCTGGATGGATTGGGATTTGGTGATATCCAAAATATCCATCAAGAAAACAAAAGAAAGAGTTATTGGCTAACCGTTCTAACATTTCGTCAATGAAAGGTAGCGGAAAGTGATCTTTCTTAGTTGCCTTGTTTAATTTTCTGTAATCAATACACATTCTCCAACCAGTAATGGTTCTTTGTGGAATTAATTTGTTCTTCTCATTCTTTACCACAGTCATGTCTCCCTTCTTAGGCACAACTTGGACAGGGCTCGCCCACTCACTGTGTGGCACAGGATAAATGATCTCGGCGTGCTAGAGTTTCAAAACCTCTTTCTTTACTACCTCTCTGAAGGACCGAGAAGCAACCAGAAAGCGACCAGAGGGGGGGTGAATGGGAGCTTCAAAATTTCCTTTCGGAAACTAGTAGCCACTGTCCCAAGAATCAAACCCCAAAAGCAAACCCTAGAGCTTGCTAGTGTCCACGACCCTAGATGTAGGGTGGATCGAGCGGAACAGCGTAGTCATAGCAGCATCGGATGCTGGCGAGCGTCCGATGCCCAAACACCTGCAGCGTCCGATGCAAACAGTGCCAGAACGAAACCTTACTGGACACGCATCGGAAGCTGCATCGGAAGCTGGCAGCGTCTGATGCCTAGCCAACGGACGCGTCCGATGCAAACAGTGCGTCTCTGGAACCTTACTGTTCGGCCATCGGACGCTGTGAACAGTGATCACCCAGCGTCCGATGCAAAAGCTTCGGCGCGTCCGATGGACAACGGACGCGTCCGATGCCTAGCGTCTGATGCCACTCCAAGAACTGCGAAAGTGACACGCGTCACCGGAGCGTCCGATGCTATGAAACCTAGCGTCCGATGCTCCCGTGACGAGCGTCCGATGCCCCCGACGCAGCACTGTTCTTCCGTGGATTCAACTCGATCTCCTCCGAATCAAAAGCTCTAGGGCTAGAATTCGATCTGAGGAGTCACAAGGATGTTAGTGAGCTACTCCTAAGAGATCATGGCTCGAACCTAACTCCAAATCAATGAATCGGAAGAAATCGGGGCAAGGGAGCAAGAACGTGATCCAAAACGAAAATCGTTCGATCTCGTAGACCGTGAGGTTTGAGATGAATTCCTTCGGTGGAAAGAAGTGCCTCACGATCTAGAACAACTTGGTTCAGACGGATTTGCAAAAGATGAACCGAGCAAAGAGATCAAGCGACGGGAAAATCGTGGAGAAAAAGGATTCCGCGAAGAACACGAACAAAACGCGAATCACACCCACGATCTTGCAGCCGAAACGCAAACACACGCTACGACAAGGAGGTTACGGCCTCCTTTCCTCAAGGTCAACAGTACACAGAGGTGAGTCTCTCTGCGGATCTCAGCTAGCTACAGCAGGGGATGGGAGAGCAAGAAACCCTAAGTGCGAAAGAGCAAATGACTGAGATTTAGGGGGAGGAGGGTGTCTCCCCGACTACTTATACTAATTCTAGACTAAGCCTATTTCCTACCCTACCCCTCTCTATTCTAATTACAGAGCGAACCAGCTAAACCCTAAGGTTATTCTGGACCAACTCGGTGGTAGGTGTATCCGACGGCCACGCCCGCACAAGTCGTCCGCGTTGCCTCCACGCAACCTTCCGATTGCCGCCACGTGCCGCCCTCGCTCTGCACCCCCGGTTTTGTGGCCCAAACCGGGAAACCAGCC
Organism: Coix lacryma-jobi var. lacryma-jobi; assembly: GCA_009763385.1. Classification (NCBI taxonomy): domain Eukaryota; kingdom Viridiplantae; phylum Streptophyta; class Magnoliopsida; order Poales; family Poaceae; genus Coix; species Coix lacryma-jobi. The sequence goes on along the minus strand of CM019824.1, from coordinate 43,159,835 downwards.
TTTTCAAGCAGCCCCTGGTTTTGAGGCCCAAGCTAGGAAACCAGTCTCCAACTCTGAGTTTTGAGGCCCAAACTCAGCAAACCCGCAGCGCCCAGGTTTTGAGGCCCAAACCTGGAAACCCTCCGTCGCCCGAGTTTTGAGGCCAAACTCGGAAACCCTCAGCCCGAGTTTTGTGGCTCAACTCGGAAACCCACAGCCCGAGTTTTGTGGCTCAACTCGGAAACCCAGCACCCAGGTTTTGAGGCCCAAACCGGGAAACCGTCCACCCGTTGGTTTTTCTCTGGCTCAACCAACAAACCGGAGCTGTAGAGGGGATGCACCGCCCGTGCACCCCGTCCACTGACACGTGTCCCCGAGTCCTCGACTCAGGCAACACATGACCGCACTTCTTCGCTTGTCGTCATCACAGGCTGCCAGCCACCACAGCTGATCCTCAGGCACTCTGGTCCCTCAGTCCAAGCCTCCCGTCCACCTTTCACCGCTCGGTTCGTCGGCATGGCACGTCTGCCGCACGGCACGCCCATCCTTCACCGCACCCGGTCCGTCAGCACGGCACGGCTCAACATGACCTTCACCTTGCCCTCGATCACTGTCTCCGTGCTCGACACCTGCACAACACAAGCCAAAGAACATGCGATCAAACCCGTTGACAATCACTCATCACTCAGAGACTCGACATACACCCATGTATCCGCAATCTCCCCCTTGATGAGTGCATTGTCAACTACTCACACAAATCATAATGAAGGAAAGAAGAAGGAAGAAGGAGAAGAAGAGAACTCGACCAAATGACCCAAAAGCATAGCAAAGCCGAAGAAGGTCAAGTGGAAAGAGCAAATGAACTTGGTTCCCAAAGACATGGGCAACAGCTCGACGCAACCAAGCAAAGCAAAGCTAGCCCTCAAGAAGAGGTAGAACAGGCTCAACACCGCTAGCAAAATCCAATCGAAGTCCAGATACCAATTGAGAAATCGGAGCAAAAGACGGCAAAATGCTAGTCCCTCAAGATAGAGGCACAAAGGCTCAACACAACTAGCATGAAACCCACTCCGAACCAATTTGAACATCAAGACAATCGAAAAGTCAAAATCAATACCAATTGAAGAAGAACTTCGACACCAAATGAGGAAAATGTTTGCTAGTCCCTCAAGACAGAGGCAACGGCTCTACACAACTAGCAAACTCCCCCTCGACAAGTGCAAGCAACTAGGAAGACTCTCCCCCTAAGTCAACCAACCGGAGCACACATGATTTGAAAAACTGCCCTATATCAAAAACTCCCTCTTAGTTGATCACTAGGAGACATATGATTTGCAAGAACTCTCCCCCTTAGTTGAAAATGCACTAATCAAGAAACCAGGGCAAAATTTCTCCCCCTTTGGCAAAGTCTCCCCCTTAACACAAGCTTCCCCTTCCAAAATGCATATGAAGTCAGAAATGCAAGTTAGAAGCTTCAGGCATATAATCAAAAGAGTGCAAAGATGCTCTAATCGGTATAGCTCCAACAGCACAATTAAGCACTCAAATAGCGAAGGCTCAAACTGATCACACATACGAAATATGAAGCATATGAGCAAGTGAGCAGATTTTTGGCCAAAAGATAGTCACCATCAAAATAGCACTACACATGTATAGGTAGGAATCCAACCAAGTGCTAAGCATATATACAAGGTGAACTACCCCTAGCGAAGTTCAATCATCATGCATAGGAATGAAGCATATGCTTGTGATTTTAGTTTATATCGGAGTTGCAACGGTAAAGAATTCACAAGTTCAATTATATAGCATGTGATTGCGAGAGGTTGAGAGCTTGTCATTGCCTAACTTTCCAACCGAGCGAAGCCTATGCCGAAGCTATCAGAAGCTTAAAGCTACGGTTTCGGTCATACACTACACGGCTCAAGTTTAACTCAAAGTGCAATGAGAAACAGTCTCGATACCGTGAGGTGTTGACAAGCAATCCCATCTCGATCTTTTCAATTCACTTAACACTTGGTTCAAATTTTAAACAGATATGAATAGACCAAGCAAGTGAATGACTCAGAACTAGAGACATAGCAACCTAGCATATATGAAAAGCAGGAATGGACTCAACACACCCTACACATGCTAGTTGCATATCTCAATGGTGAACATTTTCAGATTTGTATACATTAAGCAATTTCACCATTTCAAAAATAGCTCAGCTCATAACATGTACTAGTGATCAAAAGGAGCATAAGCTACAAGTATCAACATAAGTATTGGAGCATACTAACAGAGCATAGTTACAATCTAGTGATTATAAACATGAAGCTCTGAATGTAAATGCGTATGCTAAAGATGCAAAAGAAAAGAAACTCAAAACGAAAGAGTCAGTCTATGATACAACTCAAAATGTTTCCCCCATCTAAAAGGGGAAACACACACCAAGCTCACCCCTCAACCTATTAAAGGTTGATTCGTCTAAAGGCTTGGTGAAAATATCAGCCAGTTGGTGATGAGTATCGACATGGCGAAGGTCGATATCACCCTTCTCCTGGTGGTCTCGCAAGAAATGAAAGCGCACATCAATGTGTTTGGTTTTCGAGTGAAGCACGGGGTTCTTAGCAACGCTAATGGCACTCGTGCTGTCACAAAGCAAAGGCACTCGAGTAAAGCTCAAACCAAAATCACGCAAAGTGGCCATCATCCAGAGTAACTGGGAACAGCAGCTAGCCGCAGCAACATACTCAGCCTCCGTGGTAGACTGGGCGACACTAGACTGCTTGTGAGAAGACCACGATACAAGAGAAGACCCAATAAACTGACAAGTCCCAGAAGTGGACTTACGCTCAATGCGACAACCAGCAAAATCGGCATCGGAATAACCGCAAAGCGAGAGAGTGGAGGAAGCAGAATACCAAATCCCGAACTCAGGCATGAAACGAAGGTACCTGAAGATGCGCTTCACCGCCTGACGGTGAGAAGTGCGCGGCGACGCCTGAAAACGCGCGCACAGACACACGGCGAACTGAATGTCCGGCCGTGTCGCCGTCAGGTAGAGGAGTGACCCGATCATACTGCGGTACTCCTTCTGGTCCACTGCTTCTCCGTCCACATCCGCATCCAGGGCAGTCGTCGTCGACATGGGTGTTGGAAGAGGCTTGGCCTCACCCATATCGAAACGCTTCAGCAAGTCTTTGGTGTACTTGCCCTGGTGCACAAACGTCCCCTCTCGGGATTGCTTAATTTGCAACCCGAGAAAGAATGTCAGCTCGCCCATCATGCTCATCTTGAACTCCCTGCTCATAGTATCTGCAAACTTGGCAACCAAAGCGTGAGAAGAACCACCGAAAATGATATCATCCACGTAAATTTGGACCAAGAGTGTGTCTTTGCCTTGCCGGAGGAGAAAGAGCGTCTTATCTACACATCCCATTTTAAAACCCTTAGCTAGCAGAAATGTTTTCAATCTATCGTACCAGGCTCTAGGGGCTTATTTCAAACCATACAAAGCTTTGTGGAGTTTAAAAACATGGTTTGGAAACTTGGGATTTTCATAACCGGGGGGTTGCTCAACATAAACCTCCTCCTCTATGTAGCCGTTTAAAAAGGCACTCTTGACATCCATTTGAAAAAGTTTGAAACCCCTGGATGCAGCATAAGCCAAGAGTATCCTAATAGCCTCCAAACGTGCTACAGGAGCGAAGGTCTCCTCGTAATCTATCCCCTCTTTCTGACTATAGCCTTTCGCTACAAGCCGGGCCTTGTTTCTCACAACATGGCCATCCTCTCCTTGCTTGTTTTTGAAAACCCATTTTGTCCCAATAGGCTTACAGTCTGGGGGAGGTGGAACTAGAACCCAAACCCGATTTCGCTCAAAGTTCTCTAACTCCTCATGCATGGCGTTGACCCAATCCGGATCCGTCAATGCGTGTCCAACATCTCGGCGCTCAAAATTAGCAACAAAAGCAGAGTGAGCGAAGTGAGAGATGTGTTGTGACCTGGAGCGAGTAACTCGCTCGTCAATGTTGCCGATCATCTGCTGAGGAGGGTGCTGGCGCTGAATGTGTCGTGGCGCCTCCCGGGAAGAAGTGACCTCCCCCTCAACAGCAGCTGGTTCCACCCCGGGTGCAAAAGGTACCGCGCGAGGTGGAGGATCCCACGGCCCCCAGGAAGAAGAAGTGTCGGGGCCGTGAGTCGTCGTCGAGGCCGCTCCTTGCGGCACGGCACGTGGAGGGGGTGCTGGATCATCCATACCTTCAGCACCCTCATCCTCGTCATCGAAAAGAGGCTCTCCAACCTCATGATCACCTGCACGCTCAAAACGAGAAGAAGGAGAAACAAGAGTCTCATCGAAGGTGACATCTGATGTCTCCATGACTCGGTTAGTATCAAGGTTAAGTGCACGATATGCTCTAGTGTGAGTGCCATAACCCAAAAATACTCCGTCAGAAGAACGAGACTCAAACTTGTCTAGGTTGCCTTTCTTCAATATAAAACAATGGCAACCGAAGACTCTAAAATAACTCACCTTGGGCTGGCGACCAAAACGCAACTCATAAGAGGTCTTCTTCAAAAACGCTCTCAGAAAAATGCGATTCGAAATGTAGCATGCAGTGTTCATAGCTTCGGCCCAAAAGCGCCTAGGAGTCCTGTGCTCATCGAGCATCGTCCTGGCCATCTCAACAAGGGTCCGATTCTTCCTCTCTCCAACACCATTCTGGGGCGGTGTGTAGGGGGAAGAAAACTGATGCTCCAAACCAAGGCGGTTACAAAACTTCTCAAATTCCGAATTTTTGAATTCGGAACCATTATCACTTCTAATAGCTCGCATCGAGTTCAAAGGGAACTCGTTCTGAAGACGCAAAATCAGATTGCGAGCGAATGAGAAAGTCTCAGTCTTCTCAGTCAAAAAGAAGACCCACGAATACCTCGAAAAATCATCAACAACAACCAAAACATACCACTTGCCACCAACCGAGCTCACCCGAGCCGGACCAACAAGGTCCATGTGTAAAAGCTCTCCAGGGTGCGAGGTCATAACCTTGGTCACAGGATGGTGGGGAGCGGCAACCATCTTCCCATGTCTGCAAGAATGGCAAACTAGATCCTTCTCCATCGAAAGCTTGGGCAATCCTCGGATTAGGCCAAGTGAGCTAAGTCTTGCAAGCAAGTCGAAGCTTAAGTGACCGAGCCTCCTATGCCACTTCCAAAGATCGGAGGAAGAAGGACTAGCCAAAAGACAGCGAGAAGAACCAAACGATTCCGAGAAATTCGCACGAAAGACTTTCCCAAAGGGCGAAATCAGACATACAAGATCGCCCTGAGGATCTAAGATGCGACTAAGGTTCGGTTTAAAACGAATCTCATAGTCATCATCAAAAAGTTGCGAAACGGAAAGCAAGTTAAAATGCAGGTTAGAAACAAGAGCAACATCGCGCAACACAAAGTGCTCATTAACCCGCACAGTCCCACGGGACAATACCTTACCTTTACTATTATCGCCGAAGGTTATGTACTCCTTTCCGGCGACCGGGCTAAGGCTGGAGAACCACTTGGCGTTTCCGGTCATGTGCCTCGAACAACCGGAATCCACCAACCAAATGTCCTCCAACCGTCTTACCTACATTAATAAAAAAACATAGGGTGAGCATACGGTCCAACACTGGGGTTAGTGAAGTAAGGGGAAAACCAGTGTTGGGCCGGCTGCTCAAAAGAAGGGTTAGTGTAAAAACCATTCCTAGCCTGTCTACCAGGGTAGCGATCACCACGCACAGGAAAGCGTGGTCCGCTAGGGAAGAAGCGCTCACCGGGATACTCAAACTGCGGTGGGGGAAAGCGCTCAGCTAAGCCTCCGCCACGGGGTCCGTTACCTGCAAAAGCAGGACCCCGTCGGGCACGCTCTCTACGAGGCCTACGCCTAGGAGCTTGAAGTTCAGGACCTCTAAGCCTAGCGACTCTCCTCGGAGCTCTCTGCTGCTGCCTAGACCTGGGGACTTGAGGTTCTGGACCTCTGGGCCTAGCAGCTCTCCTCTGGACGTTCGGCACATGCACACCATGGAAAGGGTGGTACATGTCCGGGTTGTCCATCTCCCGAGCCCTGCGCGCCTCTCTCTTGCGCCTAAAGCAGAACTCGCTCAAGTGACCATCTCTCCCACAAAAATCACACTGGTACCTCACCGCACGCAAAGGGGGTTGTTGGTGACCAGGGCTGTGGGTGTGGCTCACTTTGCCCTTCTGAGGCAGGCACTCCTCTTGAATGGGTGGCATTGTGTCAAGCTTGTTCTTGAGGTGGTTTGGCTTAGGTGCCCACACCTGGTTCTTGGGAGGAGCTCTCGGGGGTTCCTCAACCACACCATCCTTGGTGGTAGGCTTGGCAGGCTCTTTGAGTGGAAGCTTGGCAAGCTTGGGAGTAGTGGTGGAGTTGGGTTTTTCACATGGGTTCAGACCACTAGACTCTCCAATCTTCCCAAAAGCTGAGAGATCGACACTCTGAGCAAAACCTGCGGATACATGGGTGTATGCCGAGTCTCTGTGTGATGAGTGATTGTCAACGGAGATGATGCGCATGTTCTTTGGCTTGTGTTGTGCAGGTGTCGAGCACGGAGACTGTGATCGATGGCGGGTGAAGGTCAAGTTGCGACGTGCCGTGCCGACGGACCGGGCGCGATGAAGGATGGGCGTGCCGTGCGGCGGACGTGCCATGCCGATGTATCGGACGGTGAAGGGCGGACGTGGACTTGGACTGATGGACTGGAGGCCGGAGGATCAGCTGTGGTGGCTGGCAGCCTGTGACAGCGACAAGCGGAGAAGTGCGATCATGTCGGTGGAAGGGGTGCACAGGCGGTGCATCCCCTCTACGACGTCGGTTTGTTGGTAGAGCCAGGGAAAAACCAACGGGTGGACGGTTTCCAGGTTTGGGCCTCAAAACCTGGGTGCTGGGTTTCCAGGTTGAGCCACAAAACCTGGGCGCGACGGTTTCCAGGTTTGGGCCTCAAAACCTGGGTGCTGGGTTTCCAGGTTGAGCCTCAAAACCTAGGCGTGGGCCGGTTTCCGAGTTTGGGCCTCAAAATTCGGGCGCGGACGGTTTCCGAGTTTGGCCACAAAACTCGGGCTGGAGGCTGGTTTCCCGGTTTGGGCCTCAAAACCGGGGGCTGATGGAAAAGGCTGGTTTCCCGGTTTGGGCCACAAAACCGGGGGTGCAGAGTGGTGGCGGCACGTGGCGGCGATCTGAAGGTTGCGTGGAGGTGACGCGGAAGACCGTGCGGGCGTGGCCGTCGGATCTACCTACCACCAGCGGGTGGACTAGAATAGCCTTAGGGTTAGGCTGGTCCGCTCTGTAAATACAGTAGTGAGGGGTAGAGTAGGAAATAGACTTAGGCTAGGTTAGTATAAGTAGTCCAGGGGAGACACCCTCCTCCCTATCTCAATATCTCAATCTCAGTTTGTGCTTTCATTTGCTAGGGTTTCCACTCTCCCATCCCCTGCTTTAGCTAGTTGAGATCCGCAGAGAGACTCCACTCTGTGTACTGTTGATTTGAGGAAGTGAGGCCGTATCCTCACCTTGGAGCACAGATCGATGACTTGATTCGTGTCTTTGATTCGGTTTCGTGGCTGTGATTTCCGTTTTGCTTGTGTTCTTCACGGAATCCTTTTGCTCCACGATTTTCCCGTCGCTTGATCTCTTTGCTCGGTTCATCTTTTGCAATTCCGTTTGAACCAAGTTGTTCTAGATCGTGAGGCACTTCTTTCCACCGAAGGAATCATCCTCCAACCTCACGGTCTAGGAGATCGATTGATTTTTAGTTTCGGGTCCTTTTTCTCCTTTCCCCCGAAATTCTTCGATTCACCGATTTGGAGTTAGGTTCGAGCCATGATCTCTTAGGGATAGCTCACTAACCTCCTTGTGACTCATCTCACCAAGTTTGATCCCTAGAGGAATTGGTTTGGGTGAGATCGAGGCGAATCGGTGCTCGAACGGGGCTGCTGCGGGGTGACCGGACGCTGTCATCGAGGTGACCGGACGCGTCCGGTGTTTGAACACCGCGCAGGGTTTTCTGTGTGCTGACCGGACTCACTCGACCGGACGCTCGATCCTGGCAGTGACCGGACGCACCAGGGGCACTGTTCCTGTGTCTGTCTGCTTCTGACCGGACGCTAGGGTTGTGACCGGACGCTTGAGCCTTGTGCGTCCGGTCCAACACAGAGAGCTCCCAGATCGGCTTTCTCTCGACCGGACGCGTCCGGTGGACATCGACCGGACGCACCAGTGAGTCCGGTCAGTGCTGTTTTCCGCTGATTCGTTCGCGGTTCGTTCGTTCTTGATCGGATTTGATTTCCGTCTTTTGCGTTGGCTTTCTAGGGTTGTCTAGTGTCCCGCTGTGCTTCGTGGAAGCATCCACCCTATATCTAGGGTCATGGACATTAGCAAGCTCTAGGGTTCGCTTTTGGGGTTGAGTTTGGGACAGTGGCATCTATTTTCCGAAAGGAAATTTTGAAGCTCCCATTCACCCCCCCTCTGGTCGCTTTCGGGTAGCTTCTCGGTCCTTCAATTGGTATCGGAGCGGGTTAAGGATCTTCCACCTTAGCCGGTTCCAGATCCACCGAAGGCGACATGGATCGCGGCGTGGGCAAACCGCCGTTTTTCGATGGGACGAACTATGCGTATTGGAAGATACGTATGTCAGCCTATTTGCAGAGTTTGGGCGCTTCTATCTGGGATATTTGCAACTCCCCTGATTACGTGGTCTTGGCTGCTCGTGTGACTCAACAGGAGATCAATGAGCACGATGCCAATAGCCGAGCCCGTAATGCTCTTTTCTCTTGTTTGAGCATGGGTGAGTTTGATCGTGTTTCTCACCTCGCTACGGCTCGGGAGATCTGGGACACTCTCATGCGTTTTCATGAGGGCACCTCTCAAGTCAAAACCCGACTCTACGAGTCGTTCAAGCGAGAGTATGAGAACTTTCGACATCAGCCTGGCGAGAGCATAGAAAGTTTATTCGCTCGCTTTCAGGTGATTGTCAACAGGATGAGAGCTAACAGAGAGCAGTTGCCTTTTGATGATCATGAGCGTGCGTTGAAGCTTTTGCACACTCTTGATCGTTCGGTGTGGGACTCCAAAGTTCAGGCGATCATCGAATCCCCGAACTATGAGACCCTCACCTGCGACGAGCTTTTCAGTAAGCTCAAGTCCAGTGAGATTGATGCTATGGCAAGGGCTTCTTTTGAAAATCCTTCTCGCCCGTCCATGGCTTTGGTTTCCGGCTCTTCCTCTAACCCCTCAGCTGGCTTTGCGCTTTCTTCTCTCTTTTCTGTGATAGAGGACCAGCTAGAGTCTTTGGGAGATGACGAGTTGGCTTTGCTCGCCAACCGGTTCTCGCGGTTCCACAACAACCACATGAACCGTCGTCGAGGAGGAGGACGCACGGGATGCTACGAGTGCGGCGACCCCGACCACTTCATCGCCGACTGCCCCAAGAAGAAGAACAAGCACTCGGGCAAGGGCGAACATGGGCGCAAGCGCGACTCCAAGTACAAGGAGAAGCACGTCCCCCCAAGGCACAAGAAACGGGGCGGCTTCGACAAAGAGTACATCAAGAAGAAGTACTTGGAGAAGCAGCAAGCTGAGCAGCGCGCGTTCTTCGCCACGCTCAGCGACGTCGACGGCTCGGATGACGACTCCGCCAGCTCGAGCGATGACGAGTCCGAGAAGAAGAAGAGGATCGAGGACAAGCTGAACGGCCTCTGCTTCTTCGCCGACGACGACGGCTTCTGCACCATGGCGCTCGGAGATGAGGTCGACGGCGAGCCGGAGCGTACCCCTCGGAACGACGACGACGACGACACCTCCCAGGTATCTCTCACCTACGACGAGCTTTCCTCCGAGGTTGAGAAGTTGACTGCTGCCCTCCTTAGCCAAGATAAGTTGCTTAGGCGTGCCGCTAGAGAGCGCAAGGAGTTTAGGCAGAAGTGGGAGGACACGGTGAAGGAGCTTGAGTTCGCTCGGTCCACCGTGGTAGTGTCGGAGGAGGCGGAGTGCGAGTCGTGCACCGCGCACATGACTGACCTTCTCACTCTGAGAGGTAAGTATGCTGCGTTGGTAGATGAGGTGGATGAGCTCCGTGCTAGGCCGCAGCTGTTGGGTGCGTGCAAGACTTGTCCTGTCTTGCAATCTGAGTTGGCAGAGAAAAATGCCAAGCTTGAGTCTTTAGAGAAGGCCAGCTCAGATAGCACTTGTGTCTCGAGGTGTGCTTTGTGTGAGGGCCTGGAGATGGAGATTGCCAATGTGAAGCATGGCAAGATGCAAACCGAGGAAGAAAACACATACCTTCGGTCCATCTTGTCATGGGTCTCCAGTAGTGAGCCGCAGCTCGGGATGATGATCTCCCAATTCAAGCGAGCTGTTGGTGCCCCGGGTGTAGGTTTTGCTCAGAGTGTTGATCTCTCAGCTTTTGGAAAGATTGGAGAGTCTAGTGGTCTGAACCCATGTGAGAAGCCCAATTCCACCACTACTCCCAAACTTGCCAAGATTCCACTCAAAGAGCCAGTCAAGCCTATCACCAAAGATGGTGTGGTTGAGGAACCCCCGAGAGCTCCTCCCAAGAACCCAGTTTGGGCACCCAAGCCAAACCACCTCAGAAACAAGCTTGATGCTATGCCACCCATTCGTGAGGAGTTGCCACAGAAGGGCAAAGGCAAAGTGAGCCACACCCACAGCCCTGGTCACCAACAACCCCCTGTGCGTGCGGTGAGGTACCAGTGTGATTTTTGTGGGAGAGATGGTCACTTGAGCGAGTTCTGCTTTCGGCGCAAGAGAGAGGCGCGCCGTGCTCGGGAGATGGAGAACCCGGACATGTACCATCCAGCCCATGGTGGACATGTACCGAAGGCCCAGGGGAGAGCTGCTAGGTCCGGACATCAGGGTCCCAGGCCTAGGCAGGAGATGAGAGCCCCGAGGAGGGAGACTAGGCCTAGAGGTCCAGCACCTCAGTTTGTTAGGCCTAGGCAGGAGAGAGCTCCGAGGAGAGACGCTAGAGCAGTTGAGCCCCAGGCTCCTAGGCGTAGACCTCGTAGAGAGCGTGCCCGACGGGGTCCTGTTTTTGCAGGTAACGGACCCCGTGGCGGAGGCTTAGTTGAGCGCTTTCCCCCACCGCGTTTTGAGTACCGCGGTGAGCGCTTCTTCCCTAGCGGACCACGTTTTCCTCAGCGTGGTGATCGCTTCCCTCGTAGACGTGCTAGGAATGGTTTTTACACTAACCCTTCTTTTGAGCAGCCGGCCCAACACTGGTTTTCCCCTTACTTCACTAACCCCAGTGTTGGACCGTATGCTCACCCTATGTCTTTTTATTGATGTAGGTGAGACGGTTGGAGGACATTTGGTTGGTGGATTCTGGTTGCTCGAGGCACATGACCGGAAACGCCAAGTGGTTCTCCAGCCTTAGCCCGGTCGCCGGAAAGGAGTACATAACCTTCGGCGACAATAGTAAAGGTAAGGTATTATCCCGTGGGACGGTGCGGGTTAATGAGCACTTTGTGTTGCGCGATGTTGCTCTTGTTTCTAACCTGCATTTTAACCTTCTTTCTGTTTCGCAACTTTTTGATGATGACTACGAGATTCGTTTTAAACCGAACCTTAGTCGCATCCTAGATCCTCAGGGCGATCTTGTATGTCTGATTTCGCCCTTTGGGAAAGTCTTTCGCGCGAATTTTTCGGAGTCGTTTGGTTCTTCTCGCTGTCTTTTGGCTAGTCCTTCTTCCTCCGATCTTTGGAAGTGGCATAGGAGGCTCGGTCATTTAAGCTTCGACTTGCTTGCAAGACTTAGCTCACTTGGCCTAATCCGAGGATTGCCCAAGCTTTCGATGGAGAAGGATCTAGTTTGCCATTCTTGCAGACATGGGAAGATGGTTGCCGCTCCCCACCATCCAGTGACTAAGGTCATGACCTCGCACCCCGGAGAGCTTTTACATATGGACCTTGTTGGTCCGGCTCGGGTGAGCTCGGTTGGTGGCAAGTGGTATGTTTTGGTTGTTGTTGATGACTTTTCGAGATATTCGTGGGTCTTCTTTTTAGCTGAGAAGACCGAAACTTTCTCATTTGCTCGCAATCTGATTTTGCGTCTTCAGAACGAGTTCCCTTTGAACTCGATGCGAGCTATTCGGAGTGATAATGGTTCCGAGTTTAAAAATTCGGATTTTGAGAAGTTTTGTAACCGCCTTGGCTTGGAGCATCAGTTTTCTTCCCCCTACACACCGCCCCAAAATGGTGTTGTAGAGAGGAAGAATCGGACCCTTGTTGAGATGGCCAGGACGATGCTTGATGAGCATAGGACTCCTAGGCGCTATTGGGCCGAAGCTATGAACACTGCATGCTATATTTCCAATCGCATTTTTCTGAGAGCTTTCTTGAAAAAGACTTCTTATGAGTTGCGTTTTGGCAAACTGCCCAAGGTGAGTTATTTTCGAGTTTTTGGTTGCCATTGTTTTATATTGAAGAAAGGCAACCTGGACAAGTTTGAGTCTCGTTCTTCTGACGGTGTGTTTTTGGGTTATGGTACTCACACTCGAGCTTATCGTGTACTTAACCTTGACACTAACCGAGTCATAGAAACATCAGATGTCACCTTCGACGAGACTCTTGTTTGTCTCTCTTCTCGTTTTGAGCGTGCAGGTGATCATGAGGTGGGAGAGCCTCTTTTTGATGATGAGGAAGAGGGCGCTGAAGGTATAGATGATCCAGCACCCCCTCCACCTGCCGTGCCGCAAAGAGCGGCCTCGACGACGACTCATGGCCCCGACACTTCTTCTTCCTGGGGGCCGTGGGATCCTCCACCTCGCGCGGTACCTTTTGTACCCGGGGTGGAACCAGCTGCTGTTGAGGGGGAGGTCACTTCTTCCCGGGAGGCGCCACGACACATCCAGCGCCAGCACCCTCCTCAGCAGATGATCGGCGACATCGACGAGCGAGTTACTCGCTCCAGGTCACAGCACATCTCGCACTTTGCTCATTCTGCTTTTGTTGTGTCTTTTGAGCCCCGAGATGTTGGACACGCATTGACGGATCCGGACTGGGTCAATGCCATGCATGAGGAGCTAGAGAATTTTGAGCGAAATCGGGTTTGGGTTCTAGTGCCACCACCTCCTGACTGTAAACCTATTGGCACAAAATGGGTATTTAAAAACAAGCAAGGAGAGGAGGGCCACATTGTGAGAAACAAGGCCCGGCTTGTAGCGAAGGGTTATAGTCAGAAAGAGGCGATAGATTATGAGGAGACTTTCGCTCCTGTAGCTCGTTTGGAGGCTATTAGGATACTCTTGGCTTATGCTGCATCCATGGGTTTCAAACTTTTTCAAATGGATGTCAAGAGTGCCTTCTTAAACGGCTACATTGAGGAGGAGGTCTATGTCCAGCAACCCCCCGGTTTTGAAAATCCCAAGTTTCCAAACCATGTCTTTAAACTTCATAAAGCTTTGTATGGTTTGAAACAAGCCCCTAGAGCCTGGTATGATAGATTGAAAACTTTTCTGCTAGCTAAGGGTTTTAAAATGGGATGTGTAGATAAGACGCTCTTTCTCCTCCGGCAGGGCAAAGACACACTCTTGGTCCAAATTTACGTGGATGATATCATTTTCGGTGGTTCTTCTCACGCTTTGGTTGCCAAGTTTGCAGATACTATGAGCAGGGAGTTCGAGATGAGCATGATGGGCGAGCTGACTTTCTTTCTCGGGTTGCAAATTAAGCAATCCCGAGAGGGGACGTTTGTGCACCAGGGCAAGTACACGAGGGACTTGCTGAAGCGGTTCGACATGGGTGAGGCTAAGCCTCTTCCGACGCCCATGTCGACAACGACTGCCCTGGATGCCGACACGGATGGAGAAGCAGTGGACCAGAAGGAGTACCGTAGCATGATTGGATCGTTGCTCTACCTGACGGCGACACGGCCGGACATTCAGTTCGCCGTGTGCTTGTGCGCGCGCTTTCAGGCTTCGCCACGCACTTCTCACCGTCAGGCGGTGAAGCGCATCTTCAGGTACCTTCGTTTCACGCCCGAGCTCGGGATTTGGTATTCTGCTTCTTCCACCCTCTCGCTTTGTGGCTTTTCTGATGCTGATTTTGCTGGTTGTCGCATTGAGCGCAAGTCCACTTCTGGGACTTGCCAGTTTATTGGATCTTCTCTGGTGTCATGGTCTTCTCGCAAGCAGTCTAGTGTCGCTCAGTCTACCACGGAGGCTGAATATGTTGCTGCGGCTAGCTGCTGTTCCCAGTTACTTTGGATGATGGCCACTTTGCGTGATTTTGGTTTGAGCTTTACTCGAGTGCCTTTGCTTTGTGACAGCACGAGTGCCATTAGCGTTGCTAAGAACCCCATGCTTCACTCGAAAACCAAACACATTGATGTGCGCTTTCATTTCTTGCGAGACCACCAGGAGAAGGGTGATATCGATCTTCGCCATGTCGATACTCATCACCAATTGGCTGATATTTTCACCAAGCCTTTAGACGAATCAACCTTTAATAGGTTGAGGGGTGAGCTTGGTGTGTGTTTCCCCTTTTAGATGGGGGAAGCATTTTGAGATGTACAGACTGACTCTTTTATTTTGAGGCTCTTTTCTTTTGAGTTTCTTGAGTCTTTCCAATTGGTATCTTCTTTCTTTCAGTTTTGTGTCGGGCATACGCATTTACATTCCGAGCTTCATGTCTATATTTACTAGAATGTAATTATGCTCTTGTTAGTATTGCTCCGATACTTATGATGATGCTTGTAGCTTATGCTCTTTCTGATCACCATTACATGTTATGAGCGAGCTATTTTTAGTATGGTGAATTATGCCTAATGTATATAAATCTAAAAATGTTCACCATTGAGATATGCAACTAGCATGTGTAGGGTGTGTTGAGTCCATTCCTGCTTTTCATATATGCTAGGTTGCTATGTCTCTAGTTCTGAGTCATTCACTTGCTTGGTTGTTCATAACTTGCTTAAAATCTGAACCAAGTATTGTTGAATTGAAAAGATCGAGATGGGATTGCTTGTCAACACCTCATGGTATTGAGACTGTTTCTCATTGCACTTTGAGTTAAACTTGAGCCATGTAGTGTATGACCGAAACCGTTGCTTTAAGCTTCTGATTGCTTCGGCATAGGCTTCGCACGGTTGAAAAGTTAGGCGATGACAAGCTTTCAACCTCTCGCAATCACATGCTAAAAATGAACTTGTGAATTCTTTTACCGCTGCAACTCCGATATGAATTTGAAATCACAAGTATATGCTTCATTCCTATGCATGATGATTGAACTTTGCTAGGGGTAGTTCACCTTGTATATATGCTTAGCACTTGTTTGGATTCCTTCTATACATGTCTAGTGCTATTTTGATGGTGACTATCTTTTTGGCTTAAAACTGCTCACCTGCTCATATGCTTCATATTTCGTATAAGTGATCAGTTTGAGCCTTTGCTATTTGAGTGCTTAATTGAGATGTTGGAGCTATACTGATTAGAGCATCTTTGCACTCTTTTGACTATATACTTGAAGCTCCTAACTTGCATTTTGACTTCATATGCATTTTGGAAGGAGATCTTGTGTTCAGGGGGAGTTTGTGTGAAGGGAGTTGCTTCTCCGATACCTTTTGGCCTTGATAAGTGCATTTTCAACTAGGGGGAGAAATTTATGCAAATCATATGCACCTGTGTTGATCAACTCAGGGGAGAATCATTTGTCCTAGTTGCTTGCATTTGTCGAGGGGGAGTTTGCTAGTTGTGTTGAGCCGTTGCCTCTGTCTTGAGGGACTAGCAAACGTTCCTAGCTTTTCATGAGCTCTTATAAGCTTTTTCATTTGGCTTTCAATTGGTATCATCTGGTGTGCTTTCCCATTTTGTTCGGGTTGATTTCCAATTGGTTCGGAGTGATTTTCTTGCTAGTTGTGTTGAGCCTCTGTGCCTCTATCTTGAGGGACTAGCATTTTGCTTCTGTTGTCCTCCGATCTTCAATTGGTATCTGCTAGCGGTGTTGAACCTGTTCTACCTCTTCTTGAGGGCTAGCTTTGCTTTGCTTGGTTGCGTCGAGCCGTTGCCCATGTCTTTGGGGACCAAGTTTTCGCTTCATCCACTTGACCTTCTTTGGCTTTTGTTCGGTTTTTGGGTCATTTGGTTGGGTTTTCTCTTCTCACTCCTTCCTACCTCCTTCTTCTTATTCATGATTTGTTGTGGAGTTGACAATGCACTCATCAAGGGGGAGATTGCGGATACATGGGTGTATGCCGAGTCTCTGTGTGATGAGTGATTGTCAACGGAGATGATGCGCATGTTCTTTGGCTTGTGTTGTGCAGGTGTCGAGCACGGAGACAGTGATCGATGGCGGGTGAAGGTCAAGTTGCGACGTGCCGTGCCGACGGACCGGGCGCGATGAAGGATGGGCGTGCCGTGCGGCGGACGTGCCATGCCGATGTATCGGACGGTGAAGGGCGGACGTGGACTTGGACTGATGGACTGGAGGCCGGAGGATCAGCTGTGGTGGCTGGCAGCCTGTGACAGCGACAAGCGGAGAAGTGCGGTCATGTCGGTGGAAGGGGTGCACAGGCGGTGCATCCCCTCTACGACGTCGGTTTGTTGGTAGAGCCAGGGAAAAACCAACGGGTGGACGGTTTCCAGGTTTGGGCCTCAAAACCTGGGTGCTGGGTTTCCAGGTTGAGCCACAAAACCTGGGCGCGACGGTTTTCCAGGTTTGGGCCTCAAAACCTGGGTGCTGGGTTTCCAGGTTGAGCCTCAAAACCTGGGCGTGGGCCGGTTTCCGAGTTTGGGCCTCAAAATTCGGGCGCGGACGGTTTCCGAGTTTGGCCACAAAACTCGGGCTGGAGGCTGGTTTCCCGGTTTGGGCCTCAAAACCGGGGGCTGATGGAAAAGGCTGGTTTCCCGGTTTGGGCCACAAAACCGGGGGGTGCAGAGTGGTGGCGGCACGTGGCGGCGATCTGAAGGTTGCGTGGAGGCGACGCGGAAGACCGTGCGGGCGTGGCCGTCGGATCTACCTACCACCAGCGGGTGGACTAGAATAGCCTTAGGGTTAGGCTGGTCCGCTCTGTAAATACAGTAGTGAGGGGTAGAGTAGGAAATAGACTTAGGCTAGGTTAGTATAAGTAGTCCAGGGGAGACACCCTCCTCCCTATCTCAATATCTCAATCTCAGTTTGTGCTTTCATTTGCTAGGGTTTCCACTCTCCCATCCCCTGCTTTAGCTAGTTGAGATCCGCAGAGAGACTCCACTCTGTGTACTGTTGATTTGAGGAAGTGAGGCCGTATCCTCACCTTGGAGCACAGATCGATGACTTGATTCGTGTCTTTGATTCGGTTTCTTGGCTGTGATTTCCGTTTTGCTTGTGTTCTTCACGGAATCCTTTTGCTCCACGATTTTCCCGTCGCTTGATCTCTTTGCTCGGTTCATCTTTTGCAATTCCGTTTGAACCAAGTTGTTCTAGATCGTGAGGCACTTCTTTCCACCGAAGGAATCATCCTCAAACCTCACGGTCTAGGAGATCGATTGATTTTTAGTTTCGGGTCCTTTTTCTCCTTTCCCCCGAAATTCTTCGATTCACCGATTTGGAGTTAGGTTCGAGCCATGATCTCTTAGGGATAGCTCACTAACCTCCTTGTGACTCATCTCACCAAGTTTGATCCCTAGAGGAATTGGTTTGGGTGAGATCGAGGCGAATCGGTGCTCGAACGGGGCTGCTGCGGGGTGACCGGACGCTGTCATTGAGGTGACCGGACGCGTCCGGTGTTTGAACACCGCGCAGGGTTTTCTGTGTGCTGACCGGACTCACTCGACCGGACGCTCGATCCTGGCAGTGACCGGACGCACCAGGGGCACTGTTCCTGTGTCTGTCTGCTTCTGACCGGACGCTAGGGTTGTGACCGGACGCTTGAGCCTTGTGCGTCCGGTCCAACACAGAGAGCTCCCAGATCGGCTTTCTCTCGACCGGACGCGTCCGGTGGACATCGACCGGACGCACCAGTGAGTCCGGTCAGTGCTGTTTTCCGCTGATTCGTTCGCGGTTCGTTCGTTCTTGATCGGATTTGATTTCCGTCTTTTGCGTTGGCTTTCTAGGGTTGTCTAGTGTCCCGCTGTGCTTCGTGGAAGCATCCACCCTATATCTAGGGTCGTGGACATTAGCAAGCTCTAGGGTTCGCTTTTGGGGTTGAGTTTGGGACAGTGGCATCTATTTTCCGAAAGGAAATTTTGAAGCTCCCATTCACCCCCCCTCTGGTCGCTTTCGGGTAGCTTCTCGGTCCTTCAAAACCTACACCAGGGGCACCAGCAGCTCGCTTGAATTGGGAGATCATCATCCCGAGCTGCGGCTCACTACAGGAGACCCCTGACAAGATGGTCCGAAGGTATGTGTTTTCTTCCTCGGTTTGCATCTTGCCATGCTTCACATTTGCAATTTCCATCTCCAAGCCCTCGCACAAAGCGCACCTCGCCACACCAGTGCTACCTGAGTTGGCCTCCTCAAGAGACACAATCTTGGCATTCTTCTCTGCCAACTCAGATTGCAAGACGGGACATGTCTTGCACGCACCCAACAGAGAAGGTCTAGCCTTCAGCTCATCCAGCTCTCCTACCAACGCAGCATACTTACCTCTCAAAGTGAGAAGGTCAGTCATGTGCGCGGTGCACGACTCACACTCCGCCTCCTCCGACACAACCACGGTGGACCGAGCGAACTCAAGCTCCTTCACCGTGTCCTCCCACTTCTGCCTAAACTCCTTGCGCTCTCTAGCGGCACGCCTAAGCAACTTATCTTGGCTAAGGAGGGCAGCAGTAAGCTTCTCAACCTCGGAAGAAAGCTCGTCGTAGGTGAGAGATACCTGGGAGGTGTCGTCGTCGTCGTCGTTCCGAGGGGTGTGCTCCAGCTTGCCGTCGACTTCATCTCCGAGCGCCGTGGTGCAGAGGCCGTCGTCGTCGGCGAAGAAGCAGAGGCCGTTCAGCTTGTCCTCGATCCTCTTCTTCTTTTCAGACTCGTCGTCGCTTGATGAAGCGGAGTCGTCATCCGAGCCGTCGACGTCGTTGAGCGTGGCGAAGAACGCGCGCTGCTCAGCCTGGGCCTTCTCCAAGTACTTCTTCTTTATGTACTCCTTGTCGAAGCCGCCCCTCTTCTTGCACCTTGGAGGGACGTACTTCTCCTTGCGCTTGCCGGAGTCGTACTTGTGCCCATGATCGCCCTTCCCCGAAAACTTGTTCTTCTTGGGGCAGTTGGCGATGAAGTGGTCGGGGTCGCCGCACTCATAGCATCCTGAGCGTGATCCTCCGCGGCGACGGTTCATGCGGTTGTTGTGGAACCGCGAGAACCGGTTGGCAAGCAAAGCCAACTCATCATCCCCCAACGACTCAAGCTGGTCCTCTGTGACAGAGAAGAGAGAAGAAAGAGTGAAGCCAGCAGAGGGGTTAGCAGAAAAGCCAGAAACCAACGCCATAGTCGGGCCAGAGGGATTTGCATAAGAAGCCCTCGACATGGCGTCTATCTCACTGGACTTGAGCTTACTAAAGAGCTCGTCGCAGGTGAGAGTCTCATAGTTCGGCGATTCGATGATCGCCTGAACCTTGGAGTCCCACACCGAACGGTCAAGAGTGTGCAAAAGCTTCAAAGCACGCTCATGATCGTCAAAAGGCAACTGCTCTCTGTTAGCCCTCATCCTGTTGACAATCACCTGAAAGCGAGCGAATAAACTTTCTATGCTCTCGCCAGGCTGATGTTGAAAGTTCTCATACTCTCGCTTGAACGACTCGTAGAGTCGGGTTTTGACTTGAGAGGTGCCCTCATCAAAACGCATGAGGGTGTCCCAGATCTCCCGAGCCGTAGCGAGGTGAGAAACGCGATCAAACTCACCCATGCTCAAACAGGAGAACAAAGCGTTACGCGCCCGGCTATTGGCTTCGTGCTCATCGATCTGAAGCTGAGAGACACGAGCAGCCAGAATAACGTAATTGGCATTGTTGCAAATCTCCCAAACAGAAGAGCCCATGCTCTGGAGATAGGCCGACATGCGTACCTTCCAATACGCATAGTTCGTCCCATCAAAAAACGGCGGTTTGCCCACGCCACGATCCATGTCGCCTTCTGTGGATCTGGAACCGGCTAAGGTGGAAGATCCTTAACCTGCTCCGATACCAATTGAAGGACCGAGAAGCAACCAGAAAGCGATCAGAGGGGGGGGGGGTGAATGGGAGCTTCAAAATTTCCTTTCGGAAACTAGTAGCCACTGTCCCAAGAATCAAACCCCAAAAGCAAACCCTAGAGCTTGCTAGTGTCCACGACCCTAGATGTAGGGTGGATCGAGCGGAACAGCGTAGTCACAGCAGCATCGGATGCTGGCGAGCGTCCGATGCCCAAACACCTGCAGCGTCCGATGCAAACAGTGCCAGAACGAAACCTTATTGGACACGCATCGGAAGCTGGCAGCGTCCGATGCCTAGCCAACGGACACGTCCGATGCAAACAGTGCGTCTCTGGAACCTTACTGTTCGGCCATCGGACGCTGTGAACAGTGATCACCCAGCGTCCGATGCAAAAGCTTCGGCGCGTCCGATGGACAACGGACGGGTCCGATGCCTAGCGTCTGATGCCACTCCAAGAGCTGCGAAAGTGACACGCGTCACCGGAGCGTCCGATGCTATGAACCCTAGCGTCCGATGCTCCCGTGACGAGCGTCCGATGCTCCCGCGACGAGCGTCCGATGCCCCCGACGCAGCACTGTTCTTCTGTGGATTCAACTCGATCTCCTCCGAATCAAAAGCTCTAGGGCTAGAATTCGATCTAAGGAGTCACAAGGATGTTAGTGAGCTACTCCTAAGAGATCATGGCTCGAACCTAACTCCAAATCAATGAATCGGAAGAAATCAGGGCAAGGGAGCAAGAACATGATCCAAAACGAAAATCGTTCGATCTCCTAGACCGTGAGGTTTGAGATGAATTCCTTCAGTGGAAAGAAGTGCCTCACGATCTAGAACAACTTGGTTCAGACGGATTTGCAAAAGATGAACCGAGCAAAGAGATCAAGCGACGGGAAAATCGTGGAGAAAAAGGATTCCACGAAGAACACGAACAAAACGCGAATCACACCCACGATCTTGCAGCCGAAACGCAAACACACGCTACGACAAGGAGGTTACGGCCTCCTTTCCTCAAGGTCAACAGTACACAAAGGTGAGTCTCTCTGCGGATCTCAGCTAGCTACAGCAGGGGATGGGAGAGCAAGAAACCCTAAGTGCGAAAGAGCAAATGACTGAGATTTAGGGGGAGGAGGGTGTCTCCCCGACTACTTATACTAATTCTAGACTAAGCCTATTTCCTACCCTACCCCTCTCTATTCTAATTACAGAGCGAACCAGCTAAACCCTAAGGTTATTCTGGACCAACTCGGTGGTAGGTGTATCCGACGGCCACGCCCGCACAAGTCGTCCGCGTTGCCTCCACGCAACCTTCCGATTGCCGCCACGTGCCGCCCTCGCTCTGCACCCCCGGTTTTGTGGCCCAAACCGGGAAACCAGCCTTTTCCAGCAGCCCCTGGTTTTGAGGCCCAAGCCAGGAAACCAGTCTCCAGCTCTGAGTTTTGAGGCCCAAACTCAGCAAACCCGCAGCGCCCAGGATTTGAGGCCCAAACCTGGAAACCCTCCGTCGCCCGAGTTTTGAGGCCAAACTCGGAAACCCTCAGCCCGAGTTTTGTGGCTCAACTCGGAAACCCACAGCCCGAGTTTTGTGGCTCAACTCGGAAACCCAGCACCCAGGTTTTGAGGCCCAAACCTGGAAACCGTGCACCCGTTGGTTTTTCTCTGGCTCAACCAACAAACCGGAGCTGTAGAGGGGATGCACCGCCCGTGCACCCCGTCCACTGACACGTGTCCCCGAGTCCTCGACTCAGGCAACACATGACCGCACTTCTTCGCTTGTCGTCGTCACAGGCTGCCAGCCACCACAGCTGATCCTCAGGCACTCTGGTCCCTCAGTCCAAGCCTCCCGTCCGCCTTTCACCGCTCGGTTCGCGGCATGGCACGTCCGCCGCACAGCACGCCCATCCTTCACCGCACCCGGTCCATCAGCACGGCACGGCTCAACTTGACCTTCACCTTGCCCTCGATCACTGTCTCCGTGCTCGACACCTGCACAACACAAGCCAAAGAACATGCGATCAAACCCGTTGACAATCACTCATCACTCAGAGACTCGGCATACACCTATGTATCCGCACTCTCTCATCGCATTGTTAAGCCTGCGTTGTGGCTCTCTGGATGGTGATATGTTAGGATCAGTAGGAATGCGATGGGTGCAGAAAGCGGGGTTGATTCCCTTTAAATCATGGAGTGAATAGCCAAAGGCTGATTTATGCTTTTCTAAGACAGTGAACAACCTAGAAGTTTGTTCCTGAGTAAGATTATTATTTATGATTACAGGAGATTCAGGATTATTATTCAAGAAAGCATATCGATGCCCATAAGGTAAGGGTTTTAACTCTTGAAGGACCGAGAGTGCTACCAGAAAGCGACCAGAGGGGGGTGAATGGGAGCTTCAAATTTTCCTTTCAGAAACTTGTCGCCACTGTCCCGAGAATCACCCCAAAAGCAAACCGACGCGCGTGATGTCCACGACCCAAGAGAATGGGTGGATGTTTCCTAGGAACACAGCGGGACACCACAAAAACTTTCTCACCCAAGTTCACGCAAGTCAACTAGTGACAGGATGGGTTTTGGGTAACCTCAACCTCCCCCGAGCAACGCGAGGGGGATTCAGGCTATTTTGTAAAGCGGGAAACCCAATTTCTGTAGAGCTCGAAGTCGGAAATCCAACGCAACAAGCGGATCTCAAATCGAAAGTCGGATGAACAAACTGCAGATGAAAACACGCAGGACACACCTGATCGGACTCTGGTCCGCGTCCGATCAGTGAGCACCGGACGCGTCCGGTCTTGAAAAATTGGTTCTGGACCCTTACTGTTCTTGACCGGACTCACGGAGTCTGAGCGTCCGGTCAAGGATCAAGCGTCTGGTCACAAGTGCCAAGTCCAATGAACAGTAACGCGCAATCGTCTAGTCACATTGTGAACCTAGCGTCCGTTCAAGTCTTGAAACAAACACAGCAAAAGTGTTCATCAACCGGACTCACTGACAGCGTCCGGTCGTTGAACAGGCAGCGTCCGGTCACCCCGATTTCATGTTGTTCATCCACTGATTCGACTCTATCTCACGCAAAACAACTCCTCTAGGGATCAAACTTGGTGAGAGGAATCACAAGGAGGATAGTGAGCTATCTCTAAGAGATCATGGCTCGAACCTATCTCCAAATCGATGAATCGAAGAAATTCGGGGGAAGGGAGAAAAACTTGACCCAAAACAAAAATCGACCGATCTACTAGCTTGTGAGGTTAGAGGAGAATTCCTTCGGTGGAAAGAAGTGCCTCACGATCTAGAACATCTTGGTTCAAACGGATTTGCAAAAGATGCACCGAGTAAAGAGATCGATCAACGGGAAAAACGTGGAGAAAAGCAATCCGCGAAGAACACGAACAATACGCGAATCACAACCACGAATTTGCAACCGTGTGGCTACCACACACTACAATAGTGAGATTACGGTCTCACTTCCTCAAAATCTCACAGACACAGAGGTATTGTTCTCTTCTCTGTGGATCTCAGTTTGCTACAGCAGGGAATGGGAGAGTAGAAAACCCTAGAAGCAAAAGAGCAAATGACCGAGATAGTTTGGGAGGAGGGTGTCTCCCCCTACTTATACTAATTCTAATTCCCACTCTACCCCTAGTTATTTACAGAGCGACCCAGCCAAACCCTAAGGCTATCCTGGACCAACACGAAGAAGATGCTGATCCGACGGCCACACCCGCACAACTGGTAGCGCTGCCTCGACGCAACCTCACTGATTGCCGCCACATGCCGCCACCGCTCCGCTTGTCCTTTTCACGGACTCTGCCCCTGGTTTTGTGGCCGAAACCGGGAAACCAGGCCTTCAAGTCCATCCCCCGGTTTTGAGGCCCAAACCGGGAAACCAGCCGCCCATCGCCTGAGTTTTGTGGCGCAAACTCAGAAACCCGCCAGCGCCCAGGTTTTGAGGCCCAAACCTGGAAACCGTCCTCAGTCCGAGTTTTGTGGCCCAAACTCGGCAAACCCGCAGCACCCCCAGGTTTTGTGGCCCAAACCTGGAAACCGTCCACCCGATGGTTTTTCTGTGGCTCAACCACCAAACCAGAGCTAAAGAGGGGATCCACCGCCCGTGCACCCAGTCCACCGACACGTGTCCCCAGGTCCTCGACCCGAGCAACACCATGCCCTGCAAGTCTTCGCTCGTTGCTATCCCAGGCTGCCAGCCACCACAGCTGATCCTCAGGCCACCAGTCCCTCAGTCCAAGCCTCATGTCCGCCCTTCACCGCTCTTGGTCCATCGGCACTGCACGTCTCTACTTGATCTTCACCTTGCCCTCGATCACTGTCTCCGTGCTCGACACCTGCACAACACAAGCCAAAGAACATGCGATCAAACCCGTTGACAATCACTCATCACTCGAGACTCGGCATACACCCATGTATCCGCAATCTCCCCCTTGATGAGTGCATTGTCAACTACACACACAAATCATAATAAAATAGAGGAAGGAAGGAAGAAGAAGAGAGAACTCGACCAAATGACCCAAAAGCATAGCAAAGCCGAAGAAGGTCAAGTGGAAAGAGCAAGACAACTTGGTCCCCAAAGACATGGGCAACGGCTTGACGCAACCAAGAATAGCAAAGCTAGCCCTCAAGAAGAGGTAGAACAGGCTCAACACCGCTAGCAGAAAAGCTCGATACCAACTGTTACCAGCTTAAGAAGAAGAGCTCGTCACCAATTTAAAATCTGAAAGGCAAATGTTGGTCCCTTAAGAAAGAGGCAAAGGCTCAACACAACTAGCAAAAACTCTCCGAACCAGTTGGAAATGTCAAAAACTCATTATGAGCAAACTCCCCCTCGAATAGTGCACACAACCAGGAAAACTCCCCCTTAGTTGAACTCTAGAGGCATATGATTTGCAATATATCTCCCCCTTAGTTGAAAATGCACTGTAACAGAACCGACCAATTTATAAGAGCACAATTGCGAAAACCTCTGCCGAAGCAGCTGAATTAGCACACTTGAGCCCATATAAACCCGGTAGTCCAGAAATCTCGAAGGATTTCAAAACATTTCCAACATCTCAACCAAGATCGCATGGTCAAGCTAATACAAATCATGTCCACGGAGCTTTGCAGCGGAAATAATATTACAATAGAGTTCACAAATAATAATACAAGTTGAGTTCCACTTAATTTAGAAGAACAACATAGCTTTGAAATGAATACCATAATATAAGTTGAAATACTTTGCTAGCTTGAGTGACGTCCTCCAACAACAGCATAAGAGAAGAAATATGGAACTGCCGAGCCCACCGGCACTGGCCATCACCTTTCGACAGGCCTAACCTTCACCTGCAACAAGGTGGGATAAACCCTGAGTACTCGAATGTACTCAGCTAGACTTACCCATCATAAACCAGAAATAAAGTGACACCAAGGAGTATGCAAGGCTGTATCTGGGGTTGGCCATACTTAACTTTTTGCATAAAAGCATTTTCATTATTAAATAATCATCATTAGAGTATTAGCAGTCAATTTTATGTAATCAACCTGATTAACTAGATTTGCACCTGATCTAGAGCAATCACTTGGCTAATTAATCAAGCAAGAGTGACTATTTCATCAATAGCCTTTCAGATTCAACATCGTAACCACCTTTAGTTCCATGAGTTCTACGGGCGATGATCTACAGTCAATTGCTCACTGTCCAGAAGCGATGCCGATTATAATCGATTCCTACCCAGCTGGGGATAAAATGTCTCACACTCGCCCGGCACATCCAGCCACGGTAGTCGTAAGCTACCAGTCAGGAGATTCGAGAACACAACGCTCGGGACGACCATGGGCCCTTCTACACCGGGGGTTATCTCAGTGCCAGGTCGCTCAAGCTATAACTGCCCACGGTCATGCCAGGTCGATCAGGCCCTGCCTGCCCTCGGACCATGCCAGGTTGATTAGAATAGTTCCCCACGGTACAGCTGAGGCCCTGGGTGTTAGGCGTCAACATCTCCATCACCGGCTCGAATAACCTTACTCGGCTTCGTGGGAGGTACTCAGACGTACTCCGTTAAGTGATCGACGCGTTCAATTTGACTGAAGGGACATTCCCGAACGGGTCCTATGCGACACAGACGGGAGACTACTAGCACACAGAACCCATGTCTTGCTGCTCTTATATCCTGCCTCTATCTCAAATTAATTATCACATGGTTATCTCCATGATAGCACAGGCTAATTATGATCAGTATCCACCTATATGCGGGAGACAGAAAATCACCCGACTTTTACCGGTCTAAGCAGGGCTAAGCATATAATCGAGTCTAGACCTAGCAGGGATATCAAGATAATAATTACTGGTGGACAAGGATAAGTAAGTAATGCATCAACGGTATCATTCAACACCTATAACTTAATGCAACAATCATTATATTGACTCGATTGCATTTATAAAAGATTCGTAGGAGACTTAGAATGCTCCGGGGCTTTTCTGGGAAATAACACTTATGCTAGTGTTAGTTGGCACCAACTCGGAGACATCACCGCTCCAGGAACTTGTGGGGCTCGCCAAACACCTTCTTCGGGATGGCCACCCAGTCACCATCTTCGGGCTTAGCTCCCTCATCATGCACTTCACTTCAGCATTCATTATCTAGCGTACCTAGCATGAGGTGCACAATGCAAGCATATGAATGCAAGGAAAATACTTACGAAACAAACACAAGGCATACAACACAAGCATTACCAACTATTTCACATAAGCAATCATCAAACTAAAGCAAGCAATTTCGGTCATATACCAAATCTGGACAGCAAGACAGTAGTCCACTAATTTAAACATAACTTGAGCTAATAACATCCAAACAGGGCAAACTAAGACTTTCTGAAAACCTAACACGCTTGCCTACAACTTTTCTATTCAACACAAAGGCTAAATCAGAGGTTAACCTGGTCAAAAACAGAGGCAAAGCAGCTCCGTCCAATTCTTGGACAGAAAAGGTGACCGAACTTCAGAGAAGCATAACTCAAGAAACAAACATCACATGAGCATGCAATTAGATATTCTAGAAAGCTTACAAGATTATCTAAATCTTTCTTATTGTTAGCTCAAGGTGAATCAATCATTAACAAGGTCAAACAACATGATTAGTGCAGCTCTGTCCACACTTGGACAGAACTAGCCACACATCAACAACAGTAACTTAGGACAACCATAACTAAAGATTTATAATACCTGGGAACTTGTCCACAGACTCGTTAGAAAGATAATTAAGTTGTCTACAAATCATCTATAATCATCTTAAGATTATTCACATGTTAACAAGGTCTAATTAGTATAATTAGGCACCTCTGTCCAGACTTGGACAGATTTACCCATCTACACTAAAACAGCTATAACTCAAGTTATAAAACTCCAACAAACATGATCTAAGACAATTTAGAAAGCTTATGAAAATTACTACAACTTTTATATAAACATCAACACATGATTCACAAGTTAAATTAGTCAAACAATTCACTTTATCAGATCTGCACTGAAAACCTGCAAATCCTGACAATGAACTTCTAAAACCTATAACTCCTAAACCACTTGGCCTAAAATCATGAAATTTTAGGACAAGTAAGACGAGCAAGTTATCTCCAACTTTTGCATAGACCATATCTACATAAAACAATTTATACAACACGAAATTATTACCACACTAGAAACTGTCTCTGCAGCCATTCAGCAGGACTGGACATACACACAACAGCTAAGTAATTAAACCAAAACTAGAGCTACACAGCTCTAAATGATACACAACAAGGCATTCTGGAAAGCTTATGAAATTCCTTACAAATCATCTTTAAACATCTCAACATGATTCACAAGTTAATAGAGTGAAATAATTACATTCACAGAATCTGATCTAGGCATAAACAAGAGCAACCATTTTTGAAACTGAACTTTAAACAACTATAACTCATAATCCATTTGACCAAAAATCACGAAACTTTAACACAAACTAGATATGTATGTTATCTACGACTTTGCTATAGACAAATTTTACAGAAAACATCATTTACAAGGGGCAACTATTTAAGCTCTATAAACTGTCCAAAACATGCCGAAATGAAACATAGAGAGAAGATAAATCTAAAACTCTATGCTTGCACAACATCTGGCCATAATAAAATTACCTAAACAACAACAACACAATAGAAAGGCAGTGGAACCACCTTTTCCATTTTTACATGCAAACATTTATCACAAATCATTTTAATTCATTTAATAAGCTGAAAGCAAGATAAATTCATAACTAATTCATACTTGCACCAAAAATCCTAAAATTTTTATGACAGCACACAAAATGACCAAAGGAGCCGACCATAAAAATTTCGCATCATTTCAAGCAACGTAACAGCAGATATCATTTTCTCCCTATTTAAGCCTATTTAACATAAATAAATCACCACAGCAGAAAATTTACACTAACAACTCACTTATTATGCCACCACTGGACATATCTACTCACAAGGGTTTCAAAAAGTGCTCACTTGCAATTTTTGGACAAACACACAACTTATTATGCAATTTACAAATTTCAGCCAGATTTATCAATTAAACAAAAACGCAATAAAGAAACTGTTTTTGCACTGGGGACCCCTGGATCTGCATAAATCATTGAAGGACTTGTTAGTAAATCTAATGAGTCATGTAGCTTTACACAAAAACACCTATAAAGAGTTTCAGCTTTACTATATGGTCCTTACCATGGTTTTCACGGAGAAAACGACGAGGACGACGGGGAGGTCGGTGCCGGGAGGGGAAATCGGCTTGCTGGCCTAGGGTTTGAGGGCGCTGCTTGGGGGCTGGTTGCCGGGTGCCCTGCTTGCTGCTCGCTGCCTTTGGCGCTGCTGCTGCTAGCCGGCTTACTGTCAGTGGCCTGTGAGCCGGTACGCAAGGAGGGGCGCGCTTCTGCGCGCAGAAAAGAATGGCGCGCCCAGGGAGAAAAGGGGAAGGGAAAAAGGAGGAAAGGAACAAGGAGGCGCTTGCTGTTGTTCTTGCTGGAGAGGACTGGAAGGAGGCCGGCCAGGGCTGCTGGTTTTACTCGCCGGCCATGGAGAGCAGAGCGGAAGAGGGAGCGAGCAGACTGGGGGGAAGGAAGGCTCGGTGTCGCCCTCTTTTTTTTTCCGCGAGAGGAGGATGGGGATGAGGCCGGAGGGTCGATCCTTTTATTGGCACGGCATCAGAAGGAGCTCGGCAATTTCTTTCCCAAATTTCTTTCCTAATTTGGCAAGTTTCCGGAAACTTTCGGTCAAGTTCCAAAATTGCGAACACTGCTCAAACGGACTCCGATTTCGATGAAACTAATTTTGTTGTCGTCATCTCGCCGAGTATTCCGACTTTCGTTTAAGGCACTTGGTCAAATTCCCAACGGTTTGCCCGGTAATGATCGTCGACGGCAGCTTCACGGCGACCGAAATTCCAATTTCGTGGTACAGACTTGTTTCTGGAACCTGAAAATTGCGTTGTACTCCATCTTGCGAGCTTGTTTTCACTATTTTTGACACCAATCCAGGTCTCGGCCATAAAATGAAATTTGTTCCTCTCGATCTGTACTACAACTTTCGTTTAAGGCGCACTGACATGCAAATATCCAGAAATACCGTTCAACGCCGGTCAAAGTAGTCACCTGGTAGGATCCGAATTAGGGTTTCTCATCGGTCGGGACATTTTCTGGATATCTGCTCAACTCAGAACTTTCACAACTTTTGACCGTGAGTTTATATACAGTTGATTGGGTATAACTGCAACACTTGGTTGAATCCTAATGATTTTCTTCCGTTAATCAGTCAGTACTGGCAAAACTGCGACTCATCATTTCATGTGACTTTTTGATTCCAAACTTCACGAAACTTTTTCACCAGTTACTATAGATAGGAACAGAGGTTGTGAAAAATCCAGGTTTAGAATAAACCCTGAATATTCATAAATTGGCGATCATTATTAATTGGCTCCATTAATTATTTCCTGAATAATTCAAACGAAGGTTCTGCCTCTGAGATTGATCCTGACACTTCGGTCATCACTGACTATCCTTGAATTTAGTTCTTCATCGTCACTTGATATGCCAGGTCTGTGCTTAACTGACTGCTCAACTGACGGCGAACACCTAGGGTGTTACAGCCCTCCCCCCTTAATAGAATCTCGTCCCGAGATTCCGAACGAAAGGCTTTTCAAGGGAAGAGAAGCATAGCACCCATCCTTAATCACAGGCTATTGACAGCTCAAGATACTGACTTCTTCACAGAACAGAAAATGTTAGGAATAGAACTACTTTCCGATCCTTTATGTTATTTTCGCGATTACTAGCTCTTGTCACAAGAAATTTTCTTCACTAATTCCCATAGAACACTGAGGTACACTCACAATATCATTGTCAGGTTGAAAGGAAACCAAAACTGCATTATTGCTTTGGGAGGAATCCAAAATAATATTACTTCAAATATTGGACCTCGTCCGATGGAGATTATAGCACAAATATATCCTCGAGATGGTCAGGAACTGATTGACAGCAATCAGTGTTTGTACTACTATGAATGTCTAATTAATCAGATAACAATTGATGGAAAGCTACACAAGGTTCCATGTGTGCAATTCTCTTTCTCTGATGATAACACGGTATTATCTGAATCTGATAAGAGAGCGGTTCATGTGATAGCTGACTCTACCAATTCCATGCTTTCACTGAAACTTCTTTACAGAATTCTCATTTCTTAAGCTGCGACAGTCGCCAAGGTTGAATTTGATGCAACCTCTTCAGTAGAAATACCAAGCTACTGAATCACTGTACACTACTAAGCAGATCAATATCATTTTTCTTCATGGCGTAGTTTGCAATTCAGTGGAACTGGATTGTTGAACTACTTGGGTCGTAGAGCAATCTTCTTAAATTCACTCAACGATGCAGGAACATAATCTGAAATATGTTATTTGATATATCAATTGGCCAACAATCTGCACTTCTAAGAGTTGATTTTTGGTAGAACACCTTGACTGCTCAAGCATAAGAGACTAATTCTGAATGTCCATTCTGGCTTCATCCAATATAATCTGGAATAACCTATTCATGGCAGCCAAACCCATCACCAAGCAGTCCTTTCTCGAGGCATAATTCTGACTGAATTACTAAGTTGGTGTACTGTTTTGTATTCCATCGAAATTTTTTCCCAAAGAGTTGGCTGGAACATGTCAAGGACTTGGATGTGCGAGTGCCGCAAACAATATCAGTGGGTGTACAGACTTTTGGCATAACATTGTTCTGTGTGACATAGCCTTCATAGCTACCAAAGAGTCATTTCTAAACTGGAGATTAGCTTTTCACTGGCAGAAACTAATCAGTTGTCTCTCAACACTAAAAAGCTTCAAGGTTTCCGCTTTCACTACAAGCACTATCGGATGTCAATGCACATGGTCATCACCAAAGTCAGCCGAGTATCAGACACATCTGAGAAGATTGGGTTGACTACAAGATCATCATGCAGATATATATATTAAATTCAGACAGAAAACTTCTGGACCTCAGGGATCTGGATCAACAACACACCATTTCTGTTACTCATCCTTCAGCTGATACTTGCCCACTTTTAAGAATTCAGTGCCACCTTGCTTCCCTGTGACCATATATGATGCTCACTCTTTGCTGTTGATCAAACAAAGTCCTTTGTCTACCACATCTGACAGTCTGCTACTGCTGCCATCTTTGACCGATTCTTGAAAAGGTTATCCTTCTTGCCATTTTTAGAAAGAAACGCTGCCTTATCCGAGCCAACATAAAGATTTTTCTAAAGGAATATAGGAGATAATCAAGGAGGAAGCTTCATGAAGGATAACACATTGGCGCAGTTCTATAATAGATCTTGACCATAACCCACGGTACCAGCGCGTGCCGAGCAGCACAACCAAGTGTGTGCACCCACCGGACGCTCTCGGTTTTGTCGCAGCACCATTAGTTCTTAACCAAGACACCATTATTGAATCTGCGGATACATGGGTGTATGCCGAGTCTCTGAGTGATGAGTGATTGTCAACAGGTTTGATCGCATGTTCTTTGGCTTATGTTGTGCAGGTGTCGAGCACGGAGACAGTGATCAAGGGCAAGGTGAAGGTCAAGTAGAGACATGCCGTGCCGACGGACCGGGAGCGGTGAAGGGCGGACGTGAGGCTTGGACTGAGGGACCGGTGGCCTGAGGATCAGCTGTGGTGGCTGGCAGCCTGGGACAACGACGAGCGAAGACTTGCGGGGCATGGTGTTGCTCGGGTCGAGGACCTGGGGACACGTGTCGGTGGAGGGGGTGCACGGGCGGTGCATCCCCTCAACAGCTCCGGTTTGGTGGTTGAGCCAGAGAAAAACCACCGGGTGGACGGTTTCCATGTTTGGGCCACAAAACCTGGGCGTGCGGCGGGTTTCCGAGTTTGGGCCACAAAACTCGGGCTGAGGCTGGTTTCCCGGTTTGGGCCTCAAAACCGGGGGATGGCGTGAAAAGCCTGGTTTCCCGGTTTCGGCCACAAAACCGAGGGTGCAGAGCGAGGGCGGCACGTGGCGGCAATCGGGAGGTCGCGTCGAGGCGACGCTATGAGTTGTGCGGGCGTGGCCGTCGGATCACCACTATCTTCGAGTTGGTCCAGAATAACCCTAGGGTTTAGCTAGTTCGCTCTGTAATTAGACAGGGGTAGAGTAGGAATTAGGTTAGGTTAGAATTAGAATAAGTAGAGGGAGACACCCTCCTCCCCATCTATCTCAGTTAGACATCTCAGTCATTTGCTCTTGCTGTCTAGGGTTTCCTGCTCTCCCAATCCTTTGCTGTAGCTAGCTGAGATCCGCAGAGAGACTTGCCTCTGTGTACTATTGATTTTGATGAAGTGAGGCCGTAACCTCACCATTGTAGCGTGTGTTTACGCTACGGCTGCAGATCGATGTGTTGATTCGCGTTTTGGTTCATGTTCTTCGCGTTCTTCATTTCTCCGTGTTTTTCTTGTCGCTCGATCTCCCTCTCTAGTGCATCTTTGCGAAATCCGTTTGAATCATTTTGTTCGTTTCATTGAGGAGGTCATTTCGACCAAAGGAATTCATCTAACTCCTCATGAACGAATAGATCGGGACAATTTCGTTTCCGTGGCGCTTTTTCAGTTCATCCACCTTCCCTCTTGATTTACCGTTGATTGAGTTGATTTGAGCGGATGATTTCTTGAGGATAGTCTCCTAACTACCTCGTGATCATCTTCTCCAAGTTTGGGATCAAGGGATTTTGGTTTGAATCGATTTGGAGGTGATTTGGGTGTTGGGCGTCCAAAATCGCCCTTTCTGGGTGTTGGCGGACAGTCCGCCACCCTAGCCGCGGACAGTCCGCGTGACGGGAACGAGCCGAGTTCGTGGCTGCGGTCTTTGGCTGTTTGGCCTTTTTCTCGACCGGCAGACAGTCCGCAGGTGTTGGTTGTGGACAGTCCGGGACTTCCCAGGGACACTTCAGCAGCAGTGCGTTTCTGCACTTTTGACCAGCGGACAGTCCGCCACCAGAGCGCGGACAGTCCGGCCTTGGGCGGACAGTCCGGGACTCCAGGTTTGGACAGTCCGTGACCCTGCTGAAGGGTGCTTTTCAGTGCATTCGCCGTCCCGGCTTTTCCGCTTGGTTTTCGGACTTCTCGTTTGGCCCTAGAGTTAACCAAGAAACATTTCTAGGTATCCTTGCTACTTGTTAGTATTGGTATTTAGGGATTTCTCGACGTAGCCTCCAATCTACGTTCGGGACTCGGTTTTCAAAGGGAGAACTTGAGCCGGAGGTTTTGGTCTTTGGTTTGCTTGAGCTTTATGGTGCTCCGCTGTGATCCTAGGGATCATCCACCCTCTTCCATGAGTCATGAGCATCACGGTTTCGGTCGTTGCTTCTCGGGGTTGATTTTGGGACATTTGGCCAAAGTTTCGAGAGAAATTGGATTGGCTCCCATTCACCCCCCTCCTCTGGTCGCCTTGCTTTTGCATTCTCGGTCCTTCAATTGGTATCGGAGCGGGTTAAGGATCTTCCACCTTAGCCGGTTCCAGATCCACCGAAGGCGACATGGATCGCGGCATGGGCAAACCACCATTTTTTGATGGGACCAACTATGCGTATTGGAAGATACGCATGTCGTCCTATCTCCAGAGCATGGGCTCTTCTGTTTGGGAGATTTGTAACAAGGCCGATTACATTGTCTTGGCTGCTCGTGTCACTCAGCTCCAGATCGATGAGCACGAGGCCAATAGCCGAGCACGTAACGCCTTGTTCTCCTATTTGAGCATGTCTGAGTTTGATCGCGTCTCTCATCTCCCCACGGCTCATGAGATTTGGGCTACCCTCATGCGCTTCCATGAGGGCACCACTCAAGTCAAATCCTGTCTCTACGAGTCACACAAGCGGGAGTATGAGAACTTTCGACATATGCCTGGCGAGAGCATAGAGAGTTTATTCGCTCGCTTTCAGGTGATTGTCAATAAGATGCGAGCTAACAAGGAGCTGTTGCCTTTCGATGATCATGAGAGGGCTTTGAAGCTTTTGCATACTCTCGATCGGTCGGTGTGGGACTCAAAGGTCCAGGCGATCATCGAATCATCTAACTATGAGACCCTCACTTGCGACGAGCTCTTTAGCAAGCTCAAGTCTAGTGAGATTGATGCCATGTCGAGGGCTTCTTATGAGAATCCTTCTGGCCCGACTATGGCTTTGGTTTCTGGCTCTTCTGCTAACCCCTCTGGTGGCTTTGCACTCTCTTGACTCTTTTCTGTCACAGAGGACCAGCTGGAGTCTTTGGGGGATGACGAGTTGGCTTTGCTTGCCAACCGGTTCTCGCGGTTCCACAACAACCGCATGAACCGTCGCCACGGAGGAGGACGCTCAGGCTGTTTCGAGTGCGGTGACCCCGACCACTTCATCGCCAACTGCCCCA
This sequence comes from Coix lacryma-jobi var. lacryma-jobi, assembly GCA_009763385.1. Classification (NCBI taxonomy): domain Eukaryota; kingdom Viridiplantae; phylum Streptophyta; class Magnoliopsida; order Poales; family Poaceae; genus Coix; species Coix lacryma-jobi. Next base: position 43,124,764 of record CM019824.1, on the reverse strand, counting down.
AGAAGAACAAGCATTCGGGGAAGGGCGATCATGGGCACAAGTACGACTCCGGCAAGCGCAAGGACAAGCACGTCCCCCCGAGGCACAAGCGGAGGGGCGGCTTCGACAAGGAGTACATAAAGAAGTACTTGGAGAAGGCCCAAACTGAGCAGCGTGCGTTCTTTGCCATGCTCAGCGACATCGATGGCTCGGATGACGACTCCGCTTGCTCAAGCGATGACGAATCCGGGAAGAAGAAGAGGATCGAGGATGAGCTGAACGGACTTTGCTTCTTCGCCGATGACGAGGGCTTCTACACCATGGCGCTTGGTGATGAGGTCGATGGCAAGCTGGAGCACACTATTGACACTGGTTAACTACCATAATTAAGAGATAAATAAATATGAAAAGGGCAAGAATATAATCACCACAAAGATTTAGGGTTTCAACTGACAATATTCCATGAGTTTTGGTGAGTTATGATTCTGTAGGGACTAAACCAGGAAATCGGTATCAATAGCTTCCCATAGAAGGAAACCGATGGGAGATAACGTAACCCCCACGTCGGGATACTTCTAGAAGACTCCAGAAGACGTAAGAAGACACCACGACGAAGGACACCTCCAGGGGCCGACTGGTGGGACCGACCGGTCCCACTAGGAGACCGACCGGTCACCCCCTGGGCCCACTGGGCTCCGTCCTCTGCAAGCTACCCCAACCGACCTCTAGGATGCATCTCGACCGTACCTCAAGTCGGTTTGATCCAAGGGCCACGGTGCATCGCCCAGGGCTATATAAACAGACCCCTGACCCCCCTCTCCAGAGCATCAGGCAAAGAGGAATCAGGCAATTAGGCTTTTAGGCAATTCATTCATCAGGGTTAGACCAACCAGAAGGAGATCAATTAGAGGCTTTAGAACTTCATCCACCTAGAATAGTAGATAGAATAGGATTAGAGGAGGCAAGCTTCGCTTGGATTCCTGATCTAGTCACGAGAAGGCTCGGTAAACCCAAGATCTTCTCTCTTGTATCAACATTATGGATCTAATTCATAATTGCTCTTCTAGTTCATCATTGTTCTTCATTGTTTATGTTCTAGTTCATCGTCTAGTTCATGTTTATCGTCTAGTTCATCTTCTAGTTCATAATCTTGTTCTAGTTCATGTTCTAGTTCGTACTTTAGTTCTTATCGATGATCTAATTAACTTTATTGTTCATTATTGTGTTCTAGATAGCAATACAATTGATATGATTAAGACATCAATGATTATATTCTTAGTTATAATGCTTATAGTTTGCTTTGATTATATATTTGGCATAGATAGTTCATCTTTATGTTTATACTCATGTTCGTATAGCGCTCATCTTAAAGTACAACGGGTGGGTGATAAATGCTGTGTAGGCATGGTGCCTATACATTATTTATCTGCGAATGCGTCCTATGTTCCGGATAGAGTGGTAGATCGCGGGTGTGACAGACCTGTTGAGTCCTCTGTATTTCACCTCCCGAATATAGTGTTCGGTATGGCTCAGTTAACTCATGGTTTAAGGGTTAATTTGCTTAACACCTTAGCTATGGAGTTGCCTCTTGATTATAAATATGATGTGACCTAGTCAATGATTGCTAAATATAATTGCACTAATCAATGTATGCTATGACTTATAATTAGATTAACTTAGGAATGTTTCTCTTTAATACCTGTTCTAATCATCATCTTGCTAGGTAGTATTGTTCTAAGTTTATCCTTGATTGATCTGATCTCTGTTACCTTTTATCAATTATATCATTTACTCTGTACCTATTTCCTGTTCATAGTAGTAGTGTGTTATCAGTGTGTGCCATGATAAATGCTGTTAAGTTCTTTCAATACTATCCTACCTTGAATGGATTAGTCTCCAGGCTAAAATATAAATAACGATACCTGAGACTAGCTTGGGTGAAATGCTCTACAACGGGAATGTTTATCTGTGCGCTTGCGGGTAAATATCTATTTCTTAATTCAGTGCCCTGATATAATTACATTGCTAGCTTCATGTTGGGGATGACAACTTGACGTTAAGTGGAGTTAGTAGTGTCCCGTACACTCTTTCGTGCTTTCACTAGTTTATTATTTTATGTGACCCATTCTTAGAGTGAATCCATTAAGGAGTGTCAACAAGCATTTCTGGCGCCGTTGCTGGGGATCACATCAATTCAACTAGGGATGATACCTAGGGTTTTTCATTACAATCTTCTTTATAAATACTGAAAGGACATTGCATTAGCAGCATTTAGAACGGTAGCTAGAACATATCATTTTATTTACACACATGTGATAATGCACTAATTACTTACTTTACTTTTGCAGACTTACCCTGGCTGTGTTTATCTTTATTATTTTTTGCAGGGTAATGTATGACTGGTTTCCAACTTCCGAACAACTACACTGAGGATGCCGAAGCTTTACTAAGGAAAACTAGACACAAACTCAAGAGGCCCTCAGCACCACTACCAGAAGTTAACCAGATAAGAAGAAGCCTGACACCAGTGTTTGACACTATGGCCGACAAGACACTCCGCGAGTTCTCTGCACCAACCACTGCCAACATCAGGACTGGACCAACAGTCGATGTAGGGGAAAACGGATTTGAGCTCAAGCCAGCCTTGATCAACATGGTGCAAGCTAATCAATTTTGCGGAAAGGCACATGAAGACGCAAGCACTCATCTCCAACATTTTCTGGAGATCTGCAGCACTTTCACCATCAGAGGAGTCGAGAGGGATGCCATTCTACTTTGCTTGTTCCCATTCTCACTCTTGGGAAAAGCAAAACAATGGTTCTACGCCAACAAAGACAAAAACACCTCGTGGGCGATCTGTTCAACCACCTTCCTAGCAAAGTTCTTTCCAGTGGGCAAGACGAATGCCCTCCATGCCAAGATTTCAACTTTCCAACAACAACATGAAGAATCAATCCCAGAAGCTTGGGAACGCTTTCAAGACTACATATCAGAATGCCCTCACCATGGGATGGAGAATTGGCTACTCATGCAGACCTTCTACCACGGGCTCACTTCAAGTACCCGTGAAAATGTAGATGCCGCTGCTGGAGGATCATTCTTATCACTCACAATCAACAATGCAACTACACTCATAGAGAAGATGGCCTCGAACCAAGGATGGAATGAGGAACGCTCTCAACCACGCAAGAGGGGAGGAATACATCAACTAAAGGAAGTAGACATGTTGTCTGCTAAACTTGACCTACACATGAAGAAATTTGATGAACACACTCCCAAGAGAGAAGACGTCAAGCAAATCTACGAATCTCGCATGACATGTGAAGAGTGTGGAGGCACTGGTCATTCAGGGAGCAACTGCCCTGAGATTCAAGAGGATGCAAAGAACATCAACAACATCACCAACTATCATCCTCAACAGGCTCAAGGATGGAACCAACAATCAAGGCCTAATTACTCAGGTAATTACTCAGGTAACTACCAAGGTAATACTTTTAATCAACCACCTTTGAGGGAGATGATATCTAATCAAAATAAAATTATTGATAATATGTCTTAGAAGATAGCTTCCAATGATAAATTACTTGAAAATATTAATACTAGAATGGATAGCTTTACTTCTGCCAAAGAATCAGCATAGCTTTAATAAGATGATAGAATCTCAATTATCTCAGCTAGCAGCTTCAGTCCCTGTGACTGAAAACGGTAAGATTCCAGGAAATCCGAAAGAACTAGAAACTGCAAATCTTGTAGATATCTTTGATGCAGGACACCTCATACCTAGACCTTCGAGGGAATGGATGGATGACTCCATTGCCCCAAAGAAAGGAGATCCAGGAAGACCTGTGATTCCAATTCATATTGGACCTCACAGTTTTGAAGAAGCAGTCTGTGACCTTGGAGCAAGCGTCAACATTATGCCAAGGGTAATATATGAACAAATACATGGTGCACCTCTATTATATACAACCATGTGTTTGCAGCTTGCAGATCAGACACTGTGCTACCCATTGGGAATTCTAGAAGACATTTGTATACGAGTAGGACACTCGTATGTGTGTGCAGACTTTATGATTATTGAAACAGGTGGAAACGAAAGAGCACCCATCATTCTTGGACGCCCGTTCCTAAGCTCAACCAAAGCTATCATCTACACGAACAGCGCCAAGATTTGTTTCACAATCACAGGCAACAAAGAAAGATTCAGCTTCAAGAGCCATACACTTACTACCAAAGTTCTGTGGCGGAACCGTCCTGATTATAAGAGCTCAAGTATTATCTTAGCCAAATCCGTCTGACTTCGACTCGTACTTGAACCCATATAACCCCGGTAGTCCAGAAATCTCGAAGGATTTCTATCACCGTACATCATACAGGATCGCATCGTTCAAGGATTACATTCGTAAAGATACATCACAGCGGCAATGAAACCGAATTTAACATCAGAGTGCGAACTTAAAACATAGTTATTACAATACTGAATTTAAAAATGCGGAAGCTGAAATAAGTTTGAAACACGACCACCACACATGTGGTCCAAATAAAACATAGTTTGATAAATCCGACTCAACACGACTCACTCCTCTTTTTTAAGATAATGTGCCACCAACAGTCTCAGACCAGCAAAAGAAAAAGGGGAGCTTCTGGACAACCCTGCCATGGGCCTACTCCTCATCACCTTCCACCGGGTAGAGGCAGTGCTTACAATAGCCAAAGTAGACCTGGCCATCTGCAACAAACGGGATAAACCCTGAGTACGGGAATGTACTCAGCTAGACTTACCCGTCCAACTGAAAATAAAGACTCCAAGGGTATGCAAGACCTTTGAGGTGGAGTTGGGATATTTAGTTCGGAAAAGCTCAGATAAGAGATAATTAATGATAATGATGAGTTGTCACTTTTAGACCTATTCCTTAATTCTAGGTTTTCACCTGTACTAGAGCACTCACTTGAATCTAGCAATCAATAATACAACCATATCCAGTTGACTTATCCATATTTTAGTTGAACCTTTTAAACATCACATGGAGTTGTATCGTGGTGAAGCTCGCCATAGTTTCCCACTAACCGGGGGAGACGGCGACTCGAATCGAATCCCAAACTAGCTGGTGAAAGACCTTTAATACCAGCCCACACTTTCCCTATCGGGTCCATGCATTGGGCAACCGCTCGATGCTTGTTCGTGGTGGTAATCGTCGCGGCTCACAGCACGGACCGCCCAATTGGAACCTGGCGATGGCCTCACGCGGCAGATCGCAATTTCCATACTAGAGGGCACGACACGGGTTGAGACCGGCCCGAACAGCTTCTAACCGACTTTGGGGTCGATGATTACAGCACCGACATATCCCTAAGTAAAAGGGCGCGTTCAAAAAATGAACGAGGGCCAACATCGATACAAACCTACACGATCCAACGGATGGACTGCTCCAAGTTTCCAAACTGGTGCCCTGCCATCCAGTCGACCATATTTCGCTACAACTCAGGTTCTTTTCCACGATAGCAAATATAGCCAACCGCGATCCGGTAAATACCCACCAGGGGTATTACGGGAACATCCTTAACCATTACTTTTATTAAGCAGACTAAGCCATTCTACATTATAAAAGTAACAGGATAACAAGGCAGGAGTAAACAATAATCAAGGGAGGATAATGCATCAAATAGGATTCAATCAACTCCTATACCTAATGCATCACAATATAAAAGGACTCAAGTAATTTAATTATAAAAGATAGGAGGTTTAATATGCTCCGGGGCTTGCCTTGGGTGAAGACCGAGGCCTCGTGAGAGGGGCACTCGGGCAAGTTAGCGTCGCTGGCGGGGTCGACTTCCTCGGCTCACTGGAGCTCCGGGATCTGGTGCTCGGCGTTTACTTCGGTCTCCTGATCGGGCTCCGGGAGTGTCGATCCTATTACATGCGACGAATAATAAATAATTAAATATAGAGTGCGAGATGTGAAGGTATGAAGAGCAACAATTCTTGCAAACCAACAAAACCAACTTGTTGAACCACTTTTGAAATTGAGGTAAATACTTATTTAATTCATAAAACAAAATCCATTTATTCCCCTATTTCTTATTTTAATAACTCAAAAGAAACTTAGGTTTGAACTGCAAGTGCACTTTTCTGGACTTAGAAAAATCCACGAAAATTCTAGAAGGCAAACAACACCTGCTGGACTTCACTGAACAAATTTCAGCCAAAAGTAAAATACAGAACTGTAGATACAAAAATAACAAATAAACTGCTCAGAAGGTGCTTTGAACTAGCTCCTTATCCAAAAAGTGTCAAACAGCAGATTTCATAATTTTCCTGGCTTCTTCTACTCAAAAGCATTCTACTGCAGAAATCTTGCTGACAGAGCTTAAACATACAAGCCTACACAAAATAAACAAATCTATTGCAATTTAAACCACTTGAACTACAACCCTACTGGAAAAGGGTGCTAAACTCAATTTCATATTTTTATCAGATTCTACCCCACATTTTATACTTATCAAGAAAGCTCCATGAACAGAAATATTATATTACTCCTTATATGAATTTCCAAAGGAAAATATAGAAAAGCACATTGGTAAAGCAACTGCAGATTTCTTCACATAATAGATCATGCTTACATTTTTATTAGCTTGAACATTATAAACAGAGACTGCACAAATTTTCCCATATTTTATTTCGACATATAAAACACCTTAACATTTATTCTAAGAAATCAGCCAAAAAGAACTTTTAATCATAACAGAGACTTTTTCTACATAAACAGTACTTTATATATTTTTCATAGGTACAAAACATGTTAACAAACTTACACAAAATTTTCCAAGAATTAACTCATCCAGAAAACATATATAACCATTTATCTTAACAAAAGCATATAAACTTGAATAAATAAAAATAGTAATTTAAACTACCACCAAAAATACTTTCATATTTTTCCATGATAGATCTACTCATAAACAAGCTAGCAAAACTGAAAGTACTCCATTTGGACTTTTGAAACGAGCTACACAAAAATAACAAGCATCTCTGGAAAATAAAGGTAAAAAGAAAAACATTTGAATTCATCCCGGCCACTGTGTGAACCCAGTCCATAGACCAGTGAGGGGCTGACGTGCGGGGTCCACGGGTCAACGGGACCCACCTGTCGGTGAGAGCCGAACAGGGGACGGCTTTGACCGTCGATTCCTCGCCGATGGTGAGGTTGCCGGCGGGGAGGCTAGGCTCGATGGACTCGCCTCGACGAGGCGCATCGAGTGGTGTAGTTGGTTTGGCCAGCGCACGGCCGAAGCATGCCGGCGGCGAGCGGCGGCGCATGGTGACGGCGGCAACACGCGGCTACGCCGTTTCCGGCGGTCGCCGATTAAATTGACGTGTGCGCTGTGCTTCGTGAACCCTAGGGAAGCTACCAAGGGGGTTGGTTTGGCTTGGATGGCTCCAGGGGAGCTTGGCCACGTGAGAGGACCGTGGCGGCGGCCATGGCGCTCGGCCGGGGAGAAACAGGTGGTAGAATACGGTAGCATTGAGACTGGGTGGTGTTCTCACCTTGCCTTGGCTCGGTGAAGCTCGAGGAGGGAGAAGAGGCTCAGCGGAGGCTTGGTTGATGAAAGAACGGCGGTGAGCTCCCTCTGGCGGTGGCGGCGGCCAAAAGGGGGAACTTCGGGTTCCGGCGGTGTCGCGGCTCGGTCGGGGATGGTGACGAGCGCACGGCGTGTGCACGACGTAGGCGGAGCGGCGTGCGGAAGGAATCGGTCGGCGATGGAGGGTGGTGGTCGGAACGGAGAGGGGTGGTTGCGGCCGTGGTCGCGGCGAGCGGGGAGCGCTCGGTTCGTGTTCGTGCATGGGCAAGAGTGCGAGTGAGAGTCAGATAGCGAGTGCGAGTGAGAGAGAGGGCGAAGGGGGCTCTGGGTTTTTGCTCGGCTTGGCCGGGGCCTCGGCCGGCGGGCGAGCGTGGTCGTGGCGGGGCCGACGACGGGACGTCGCGGCAGCGGCGCGGTCGGCGAGGTGCACGGCAGGCGAGGCGGAGCGGGTGTGGCTGCGCGCGATTGCTTGTGTGCTCGCGCAGAGAGAGATTGGTCGCGGAGTGGCCGGCGGGGATCCTCGGCAGGATACGGCGGCCACGTGGCGAGCGGAGCCGGCGTACGGCGCGGCCGCGGTCGGGGCGACCGGGCGCGGCTCGGCGCGGGCGAGCGGCGCACGCGGGCACACGGGCGAGCGGGCTAGCGCGGGCGCTAGCTGGGCCGAGAAGGCCGGTTGGGCCGAAAGTGAGGGCGCGGAAAGAAATCGTTTTCCTTTTTCTTTTTCCCAAAAATCTTCCAAATTTGACCACTCAAAAACAGTTTCAAAAACTCCAAACTAGGTTTTGACCCAAATATAAAAGTTGCTCCAAATAATTTTCTCTACAACTTTCATATAGGACACTTTTTCTAAAAACCATTTTTAAATCCTCCACATAAATAAAGCCAATTTTGAAATATAAACCATTTTGTTTGACTTATTTTTATTTAACAAACTATTTTGAACTAGGTCAAAACTCCAACATGAAAAGCACTCTGCCCAATATTCTCTATTTTATAAAACTCTTTGCCAAAACAGAGATCCACTTAAATCATCAAGTCAAATAGAAATCAAAAATCCAAATAAATAAACAAAAGCAAGGAACACTCTTATGCACATGAAATGATGCAATGCATTGCTTATGCTTCTTGAGTAGCTAATAAGGTTCCTAATGCAGTGCTTGACACTAGGGTGTCACAGCCCTTCCCCCCTTAAAGAAATCTTGTCCCGAGATTTGGGTTACGTACCATTTCTTAACAAAAGCGGGATAGTTTACGCGTAAGTACTCCTCTGTTTCCCAAGTCGCATCATTGGGTCCGTGATTGCTCCAGAGGATCTTGTAAGTCTTCACCGTTCGGTTACGCGTCTCTCGGGTCTTGGTATCCAAAACCTCCTTGGGCTGCTCGTAGTACTCCAGATCCGATCTAATCGTGACGTCTGGAATCCGAACTTCTTCTTGTTCTGGAACTCGAAGACACTTCTTCAACTGTGATACTTGGAATACTGGGAAAACTGCGCTCATCTCTGGGGGTAACTGTACTTCATATGCCACTTCTCCTTTCTTTGCTATGATCTGGTAAGGTCCCACATATCGAGGTGCTAGCTTCTTCTTAATTCCAAAACGTTGGACTTTTCTCATGGGTGAGACCTTAAGGTATACATAGTCTCCTACTTGAAATTCCAGGGGTCTTCTCCGTGTGTTGGCATAACTCTTTTGTCTGGATTGTGCTACCTTAACATGTTGTTGTACTGTTTGCACAATCTCTTCCACATCCTTTATGTAATCTGACCCATAAAATCCTCGATCTCCTGATTCAACCCAATTTACTGGGGTTCTGCATCTTCGTCCGTATAATACTTCAAAAGGTGCCATCTTTATACTTTCTTGGTAGCTGTTGTTATACAAAAACTCAGCAAGGGGTAACCACTTTTCCCATGACTCTCCTGAAGATAGAACACAAGCTCGGAGGATATCTTCCAGAATCTGATTCACTCTCTCCGTCTGTCCTGCAGTTTGGGGGTGATAAGCGGAACTTCTTACCAACTTAGTTCCTAGCTCCTTGTGCAACTGTTCCCCAAAACGTGCTATGAATTGGGGTCCTCTATCAGAAACAATCCTTTTTGGAACTCCATGCAACTTCAAGATATTCTGAATATACAGGTCTGCATACTGATGAGGGCGGTGCGTAGTCTTAATTGGTATGAAGTGAGCCACTTTAGATAACCGATCTACGACAACCCAGATAGAATCATTTCCTTTTTGAGTAGTGGGAAGACCGGTGATGAAATCCATACTGATTTCTTCCCATTTCCACTCTGGGATTGACAACGGTTGTAACTGTCCGGCAGGTCTCAGGTGTATAGCTTTTATCCGGCAGCAAGTATCACACTTTGCGACATAAGCTGCAACTTCTTTCTTCATCCTTGACCACCAATACCTGGTTCTCAAATCCTGGTACATCTTACTGCTTCCTGGATGGATAGATAGCTTTGAATTGTGAGCTTCATTCAGAATTCTTTCTTTCAGCTTGGTGTCTTTAGGAACAACCAACCTCTGATTATACCATAGAATTCCCTGTTCATCCGTTCTGAAGTTCAAAGAACTACTGGTTTCCAACCTCTTCTTAATCTGACAGATCTCTTCATCGGTCTTTTGTCCTTCGATGATGTCACTTTCTAAGGTGCACTGAAGAGTGATATTGTTCAGCATAATAGGGTGCATAAGGTTAAATCCATCTTCCAACAGTGGTTGTAGGGAGTTGCAATGAGTCTTGCGACTCAAGGCATCGGCTACAACGTTTGCTTTTCCAGGGTGGTAATGCACTTCCAGGTTGTAATCCTTAATCAGCTCTAACCATCTTCTCTGCCTCATGTTCAACTCTGGCTGGGTGAAGATATATTTCAGACTTTTATGATCCATGTACACATGACATAGATTTCCCATAAGATAATGTCTCTAGATCTTGAGTGCATGCACAACGACTGCTAATTCCAAATCATGAGTGGGATAATTTTCTTCATGCGGTCTCAACTGGTGAGAAGCATAGGCGATAACTCTTCCATTCTGCATGAGCACACATCCAAGTCCGATCTTGGATGCATCACAAAACACATCAAAAGGTTCCTCTAAGTTTGGCTGAGCCAAAATAGGTGCAGATGTCAACAACGTTCGCAGAGTGCGAAAAGCTGCTTCACACTCTGTGGTCCATTCGAACTTCTTGTCTTTCTGCGTTAAACGGGTCATAGGCTTGGCTATTCTCGAAAAAATCCGGAATAAACCGACGGTAGTATCCGGCCAAACCCAAAAAGCTACGTACTTCATGTACGGTAGTGGGTGCTTGCCAATCCATAACTTCTTGTACCTTAGAAGGGTCCATAGAGATTCCTTCCTCTGAAAGGACGTGACCAAGGAAAGGTACCTTCTTCAACCAAAACTCACACTTGCTGAACTTAGCATATAACTTGTGCTCTCTAAGCCGGGTCAGAACAACTCATAGATGCTCAGCATGGTCCTTCTCATTCTCCGAGTATACCAAGATGTCATCGATGAACACTACAACAAACTTATCCAACTCTGGCATGAAGACCGAATTCATCAGGTACATGAAATGTGCCGGTGCATTGGTTAACCCAAAGGACATAACTAAATACTCATAGAGTCCGTATCTGGTAGAAAAAGCTGTTTTTGGCACATCTTCTCTTCTGATCTTAATCTGATGGTATCCTGACCTCAGGTCGATCTTGGAGAATACTTTCGCCTTTGACAACTGATCAAACAAGACATCAATTCGGGGTAAGGGATATTTGTTCTTTATAGTTACTGCATTCAACGGTCTGTAATCCACACACATCCTCAGAGTTTTATCCTTCTTCTTCACAAAGATAGCGGGACATCCCCAAGGTGACGAACTAGGGCGTGTCAAACCCTTATCCAAAAGCTCTTGCAACCGAACCTTAAGCTCTGCTAACTCTTTAGCGTGCATTCTATACGGTCTGCGAGATATGGGTGCCGTTCCAGGGATTAACTCTATAGCAAACTCCACATCCCTATCTGGCGGTAGTCCAGGCAACTCATCAGGAAAAACATCCAGAAACTCACATACTATCGGAATCTTGGCTATCTGCTTTGCCATGATATTGAACAACACTCCGATCTCGTGGGGGTTTCGGGGTAGCTTGAACCAAAAGGTAGACCTACTGCGAGGGCTAACCATAGAAACTACTCGCTCTGCGACATCAAGGTTGACTTTCTAGAGTTTCATCCAACCCATACCTAAGATCACATCCAAACCTAGACCAGGAATGATGATGGGGTCCACTATGGCCTTCTTATCCCCAAAGGTCATTTCCACTCCTTTAACCATTTTACGCGTGGAGAGAACAGCTCTGGCGGAACTTATCTGATATCCCCGGTCTAACTCTACCAACTCAAGATTACTCCTTAAAACAAAGTTCTCACTTATGAAAGAACGCGATGCTCCAGAATCAAACAGCACAACTGCGGGGCATTGGTTAACAAGAAACGTACCAGTGGTGACAGACTCTCCCTCTGGCACTTCTTCCATAGTGGTGTGATGCACATGACCCATACGAGGTGGAGGCTGAGTGTACTGCTTCTTTGGGCGAGGGCACTGACATGATAGGTGTCCAGTCTGACCATAGTTATAGCATGGACCAATCACATATGGGGTCTTGGGTCCTCCTGCACTTCCTGCTTTGTTCTTGTTCTGCATCATGGGAGCGGTGTAGGGCTTCTGATAACTAGGACGGGGACGGTTGGTGGTGATCTTCCTCTGCGGGGGTCGGTGTTTTGCTCCTGTGACAAGCGGGCGATATGGGGCGCGTGCTCCGAAAGGGGCCCTCTGCTGAGACGAACCTCCTTCGTTCGCACGACGGCGTGTCTCTGTTGCTAGCCGGCTGTCATTGGTCTCTTGATTGAGACAGTCACTAACGAAGTCGCTGAAGGTAGTGCGGTGACTGTTGCCCATCTTGGAAAGCATGGCGGCACTCATGCCACGCTTAAACCTTGCAATCTTCTTGGCCTCAGTGTTAACAAAGTCTGGGGCGTAGCGAGCTAAGTTGTTAAAGCTGTGCAGGTATTCTGAGACGGACCTGGTTCCCTGGGACAACCTCATGAACTCTGCAACCTTCATTTCCATCAGACCACTAGGGATGTAGTGGTTGCGCATGGCGGTGGAGAACTGATCCCAAGTGACACGTGCATTTGCTGGCAAGGATGCACGGTACTGGGCCCACCACAAACCTGCGGGTCCTTCCAACATGTGCGCGGCATATTCTGCCTTGAGCTCTTCCGTCAGACGAAGCAGACGGAACTTCTGGGTGATGGAGTTGAGCCACTCATCAGCGTCAAGCGGTTCGGTGGCTTCCCTGAACACAAGAGGGCGAGTGTCCAAGAAGTCATGATAGGAGCTGTACTGGTTGGGCTCCGGGCCTTGGCGCTGTTGATGCTATTGCGCTGTGTTGTTGGCGATATTATAGAGGGTGGCCTCCATGTGCCTCTGCATCTCCTCCATGTTCCGTTGGCTACCCAAGAACTGCCCAAAGAACGCTTCCGGCGTCATCGGCGGCGGTGGGGGAGGTGGCAGATTCTCCTCCTGTCCTGCCCCCTGTCCACGCTAGCTGCGAGTGTGTGCCGGCATCTGCATATCCCATTAATAAGCAATCATTAGGTGATGTTACATCGATCATGAATAAATACTACGCTGTACATAATTCGAAAATTTAGCACATGACCAAGTATAATTACTCATTTCCATACAACATCACAAAACAATCGCTCGAAATTAGACATGCAAACGACGGATTTCCATAAAAGATGCCGGATCGAAGTCCGGACTTTGTCCAAAAGCTTACATGCCATCAAACATTTTAAACATAAAACCAGCACATGTTTAGGGTGTTACATCACTTAGCGAGCAAGCTCAAGCTATACAAAAGCAAACGATCTCTAACAGCTAACGCTCAGGGGTCTCCAGCGGCGGATGCAGCGTCCTCTGCGTCGACGTCGATCATCGGCTCGTCAGCGTGATCCTCCTCTGGTGGGGCGTCGGGACCACGGACCTCTCCGTCCTGGGGATCCAGGACCTCAACTGCTGGGGCGGCGGCCTCCTGCGCGGCGTGGTGCATCTAGTGGACTGCCTCGTGGAGCTGGTCGATGTAGGCCTGCTGTCCATGGATCTGCTGTATCAAGAGGTGAGCTCCCTCTCTAAGCTGATCGAGCGCGGTGCGGGCCTCATCCCTCTGAAGAGCAGTAGTCAGGTACATCTGCTCTGGAACGGTCCTGGCAGTGGACTGTGCTGCTGCTGTGGTGCGGGCGTCGTCACGCTCAAGAGTGATCTGCTGAATCCTCTCCTGAAGGCGAGCTACCTCGGCGTCGAACTCCTCCTATAACTTCCTCTTGCTCTGGTAGGTGGCGTTGAGGGTGAAGGACATGCTCTCAAGAGTGTGCTCCAAACTCTCACATACACCTAGCAAAGCTCCAGTGGCACTCATCGCAGGTGTCTCGCAGTAGAACCTTTCTTCTGCACTTCCCGTCAGAACTGACTCCACGGTCTGCTTCCAGCGTAATGGAAAAAGTGATCCATGAGGGAACACTCGTGTCATAGCGCTAGCTAGGTTGGCGGGGAAGCGGGCGATGATATCCTTCAGCACAAGATACGCTGCCCTGTTGGCTCCATCCTTGGCACAGGTGCCTCTGGTGATCTCTGTCCACCCTGTCCAGTGAGGCTTGGCAGGCAAGGCTTTGACCTTGATCTCCACCATGACCAAGAAATCCTGTCCGTAGATCTCCTTCTGCCATGAGTACCTGGGCTCCTGTCCCTCCTCATAGCCCACGACCTGCAGAATCCTCCAAAGGATAGTCGGCAACCCGATGTAGGACAAGAACGTCTTCCGGGTTAGCTTGGTGGCCAAGCGGTGACGCGGAACTCCTCTACCTCCGGTGGCCTTGCAAGCGGTCAGCTTAGTCCGGGCCATCTGTAGAAACAAAAAGGGTTTCGAACTCTCGTGAGACAGATATTAAGTTGGCAAATTTTATAGAAAAGAGACAACTTTTAATTAAGGGGAGGAAATGTAAATGCATGAATATAAACATGATGCATGATCGTACTTACATTCTCACTCACTAATATGACTCGTAAGTCCTAACATTCTAGTCGGTGGCAAGAACGATCTCTCATGCGTTATCTACACGTTCTACTCGTTCGCGTAGTTAGTGTACCTGCAGAAGATTCATTTCAGCCCAAAGAAATTCCCAATGGTAAAACAATTGAGTATTGGCCAATATGCGCAAAATACATAGAAGCCAACACTAAACACCATGCACCAACATAGAAAACACCCTTGAAAACATTGATACCCTCGTATGTGTCCGCGTAGAGCTCGCACATACTTGGTATAAGAACTCTCACCTAGACCGACGGTTGGACGGTCATGCTCTCATATCTCACAAAATCATTTTATGCATGTTTTCGTGATCGACGCATTCTCTTTTTCCCGAGAATGGACCAGCAAATAAAGATCCAGCATGCAGCAAAACCCTGAACCCTGTTAGCAGTTAAGCCACCTGAATCCTAGTATAGGGCTTAAGGACGAGACTGGGCACACTTAGTAATTGAAATAGTTTTGAAAATAGTTTTGAAATACCCATTTTAGTTCGAAAATAGCTCTTTACGGAGGTAATCACTTGAACCATGCTCTGATACCAGCTGTGGCGGAACCGTCCTGATTATAAGAGCTCAAGTATTATCTTAGCCAAATCCGTCTGACTTCGACTCGTACTTGAACCCATATAACCCCGGTAGTCCGGAAATCTCGAAGGATTTCTATCACCGTACATCATACAGGATCGCATCGTTCAAGGATTACATTCGTAAAGATACATCACAGCGGAAATGAAACCGAATTTAACATCAGAGTGCGAACTTAAAACGGAGTTATTACAATACTGAATTTAAAAATGCGGAAGCTGAAATAAGTTTGAAACACGACCACCACACATGTGGTCCAAATAAAACATAGTTTGATAAATCCGACTCAACACGACTCACTCCTCTTTTTTAAGATAATGTGCCACCAACAGTCTTAGACCAGCAAAAGAAAAAGGGGAGCTTCTGGACGACCCTGCCCTGGGCCTACTCCTCATCACCTTCCACCAGGTAGAGGCAGTGCTTACAATAGCCAAAGTAGACCTGGTCATCTACAACAAACGGGATAAACCCTGAATACGGGAATGTACTCAGCTAGACTTACCCGTCCAACTAAAAATAAAGACTCCAAGGGTATGCAAGGCCTTTGAGGTGGAGTTGTGATCTTTAGTTGTGAAAAGCTCAATTTAGATAAGACGTAATTAATGATAATGATGAGTTGTCACTTTTAGACCTATTCCTTAATTCTAGGTTTTCACCTGTACTAGAGCACTCACTTGAATCTAGCAATCAATAATACAACCATATCCAGTTGACTTATCCATATTTTAGTTGAACCTTTTAAACATCACATGGAGTTGTATCGTGGTGAAGCTCGCCATAGTTTCCCACTAACCGGGGGAGACGGCAACTCGAATCGAATTCCAAACCAGCTGGTGAAAGACCTTTAATACCAGCCCACACTTTCCCCGTCGGGTCCATGCATTGGGCAACCGCTCGATGCTTGTTCGTGGTGGTAATCGTCGCGGCTCACAGCACGGACCGCCCAATTGGAACCTGGCGATGGCCTCACGTGGCAGATCGCAATTTCCATACTAGAGGGCACGACACGGGTTGAGACTGGCCCGAACAGCTTCTAATCGGCTTTGGGGTCGATGACTACAGCACCGACATATCCCTAAGTAAAAGGGCGCGTTCAAAAATGAACGAGGGCCAACATCGATACAAACCTACACGATCCAACAGATGGACTGCCCCAAGTTTCCAAACTGGTGCCCTGCCATCCAGTCGACCGTATTTCGCTACAACTCAGGTTCTTTTCCATGATAGCAAAAATAGCCAACCGTAATCCGGTAAATACCCACCAGGGGTATTACGGGAACATCCTTAACCATTACTTTTATTAAGCAGACTAAGCCATTCTACATTATAAAAGTAATAGGATAACAAGGCAGGAGTAAACAATAATCATGGGAGGATAATGCATCAAATAGGATTCAATCAACTCCTATACCTAATGTATCACAATATAAAAGGACTCAAGTAATTTAATTATAAAAGATAGGAGGCTTAATATGCTCCGGGGCTTGCCTTGGGTGAAGACCGAGGCCTCGTGAGAGGGGCACTCGGGCAAGTTAGCGTCGCTGGTGGGGTCGACTTCCTCAGCTCGCTGGAGCTCCGGGATCTGCTGCTCAGCGTTTACTTCGGTCTCCTGATCGGGCTCCGGGAGTGTCGATCCTATTGCATGCGACGAATAATAAATAATTAAATACGGAGTGCGAGATGTGAAGGTATGAAGAGCAACAATTCTTGCAAACCTACAAAACCAACTTGTTGAACCACTTTTGACATTGAGGTAAATACTTATTTAATTCATAAAACAAAATCCATTTATTCCCCTATTTCTTATTTTAATAATTCAAAAGAATCTTAGGTTTGAACTGCAAGTGCACTTTTCTGGACTCAGAAAAATCCACGAAAATTCCAGAAGGCAAACAACACCTGCTGGACTTCACTGAACAAATTTCAGCCAAAAGTAAAATACAGAACTACACATACAAAAATAACAAATAAACTGCTCAGAAGGTGCTTTGAACTAGCTCCTTATCCAAAAAGTGTCAAACAGCAGATTTCATAATTTTCCTGGCTTTTTCTACTCAAAAGCATTCTACTACAGAAATCTTGCTGACAGAGCTTAAACATACAAGCCTACACAAAATAAACAAATCTATTGCAATTTAAACCACTTGAACTACAACCCTACTAGAAAAGGGTGCTAAACTCAATTTCATATTTTTATCAGATTCTACCCCACATTTTATACTTATCAAGAAAGCTCCATGAACAGAAACATTATATTACTCCTTATATGAATTTCCAAAGGAAAACACAGAAAAGCACATTGGTAAAGCAACTTCAGATTTCTTCACATAACAGATCATGCTTACATTTTTATTAGCTTGAACATTATAAACAGAGACTTTTTCTACATAAACAGTACTTTATATATTTTTCATAGGTACAAAACATGTTAACAAACTTACACAAAATTTTCCAAGAATTAACTCATCCAGAAAACATATATAACCATTTATCTTAACAAAAGCATATAAACTGGAATAAATAAAAATAGTAATTTAAACTTCCACCAAAAATACTTTCATATTTTTCCATGATAGATCTACTCATATACAAGCTAGCAAAACTGAAAGTACTCCATTTGGACTTTTGAAACGAGCTACACAAAAATAACAAGCATCTCTGGAAAATAAAAGTAAAAAGAAAAACATTTGAATTCATCCCGGCCACTCTGTGAACCCGGTCCATAGACTAGTGAGGGGCTGACGTGCGGGGTCCATGGGTCAACGGGACCCACCTATCGGTGAGAGCCGAACAGGGGACGGCTTTGACCGTCGATTCCTCGCCGACGGTGAGGTTGCCGGCGGGGAGGCTAGGCTCGATGGACTCGCCCCGACGAGGCGCATCGAGTGGTGTAGGTGGTTTGGCCAGCGCACGGCCGGAGCATGCCGGCGGCGAGCGGCGGCGCATGGTGACGGCGGCAACACGCGGCTACGCCGTTTCCGGCGGTCGCCGATTAAATTGACGTGTGCGCTGTGCTTTGTGAACCCTAGGGAAGCTACCAAGGGGGTTGGTTTGGCTTGGATGGCTCCCGGGGAGCTTGGCCACGTGAGAGGACCGCGGCGGCGGCCATGGCGCTCGGCCGGGGAGAAACAGGTGGTAGAAGACGGTAGCATTGAGACTGGGTGGTGTTCTCACCTTGCCTTGGCTCGGTGAAGCTTGAGGAGGGAGAAGAGGCTCGGCGGAGGCTTGGTTGATGAAAGAACAACGGTGAGCTCCCTCTGGCGGTGGCGGCGGCCGAAAGGGGGAACTTCGGGTTCTGGCGGTGTCGCGGCTCGGTCGGGGATGGTGACGAGCGCACGGCGTGTGCACGACGTAGGCGGAGCGGCGTGCGGAAGGAATCGGTCGGCGATGGAGGGTGGTGGTCGGAACGGAGAGGGGTGGTTGCGGCGGTGGTCGCGGCGAGCGGGGAGCGCTCGGTTCGTGTTCGTGCACGGGCGAGAGTGCGAGTGAGAGTGAGAGAGCGAGTGCGAGTGAGAGAGAGGGCGAAGGGGGCACTGGGTTTTTGCTCGGCTTAGCCGGGGCCTCGGCCGGCGGGCGAGCGTGGTCGTGGCGGGGCCAACGACGGGACGTCGCGGCAGCGGCGCGGTCGGCGAGGTGCACGGCAGGCGAGGCAGAGCAGGAGTGGCTGCGCGCGATTGCTTGCGTGCTCGCGCGGAGAGAGATCGGCCGCGGAGTGGCTGGCGGGGATCCTCGGCAGGATACGGCGGCCACGGGGCGAGCGGAGCCGGCGTACGGCGCGGCCGCGGTCGGGGCGACCGGGCGCAGCGCGGCACGGGCGAGCGGCGCGCGCGGGCGCGCGGGCGAGCGGGCTGGCGCGGGCGCTAGCTGGGCCGAGAAGGCCGGTTGGGCCGAAAGTGAGGGCGCGGAAAGAAATCGTTTTCCTTTTTCTTTTTCCCAAAAATCTTCAAAATTTGACCACTCAAAAACAGTTTCAAAAACTCCAAACTAGGTTTTGACCCAAATATAAAAGTTGCTCCAAATAATTTTCTCTACAACTTTAATATAGGACACTTTTTCTAAAAACCATTTTTAAATCCTCCACATAAATAAAGCCAATTTTGAAATATAAACCATTTTGTTTGACTTAATTTTATTTAACAAACTATTTTGAACTAGGTCAAAACTCCAATATGAAAAGCACTCTACCCAATATTCTCTATTTTATAAAACTCTTTGCCAAAACAGAGATCCACTTAAATCATCAAGTCAAATAGAAATAAAAAATCCAAATAAATAAACAAAAGCAAGGAACACTCTTATGCACATGAAATGATGCAATGCATTGCTTATGCTTCTTGAGTAGCTAATAAGGTTCCTAATGCAGTGCTTGACACTAGGGTGTCACAAGTTCACCCTCAGATGCCCTACGAAGATGTAAACATCATATCATCAAAGAGGAAGAATAGAAACAGAAGAAGGAGGAACAAGACTACACAACCACATCAAGAAACAGTATGGATGGTCAACTCTGCTCAAGCAGAATACGACCACCTTCTTGCATCGCCAATCCTCGCTAAGAGAGATGACCCAGGTGTACCCACCATCGATTGCAAGATCGAAGGAAGTACATTCCACAAGACGTTCTGCGACATCGGCTCAAGTGTCAATATAATGCCTAAGGTAACGTATGAGCAATTATATAAAAACAGACCTATGTATTCGACATATGTGCAGCTGTAGATGGTGGACCAAACTTATCGATTCCCGGAGGGAGTAGTAAAGGATGTAATGATCCAAATTAAAGACCACTATGTTCCCACCGACTTCGTAGTACTAGACATGGGAAAGGAAGATGACATTCATATCATCCTAGGAAGACCCTTCCTCAACACTACTGGCGCCATCATCTACATGAGATCCGGAGAGATCCACTTCTAGTTCTTCAGAGAAAAGGTACGCTGTTACTTTAATAGTTATGCCACTAATATAGAGGGAAAGAAGAATCACTCAAGAAGGAGACATCGCACATCCCAACGCAACAAGAGACAACAAATCAAGGATGGATGGACTAACTATGAAGGAGAGGTTACCAGAAGTGAAGATATCCCATTGGAAGAAATGAAGGACGAAGAAGTAAAGGAGACAAGTCCACCAGTCAAGCAAGTATGGAGAAAGAAAGAGAGTTCTACTGATGTGCAATCATCAAGGTCCTCCTCAGGATCTGCTGATGCACCTAAGGAAGAATAAAGAGCATACAAGGAGTCTTGTTCGATAGACTATAAACGTCGAATCCTCGCCGGAAGGTAACTCGGTAGTTATCCATAAATCATTAGCATTAATCACTGCATAGTTAGATAAAGTATGACCATTTACTTTTAGCATCATTTTTACAAATTGCATCAGAAAACAAAATAAAAATATGGAAATTCTAAGCCCCATGAGAGAATATACTTTCTGTGGAGGCATAAAAATAATAGATATACATTTTCATATTTATTTCTGCATCGCATTGCATCTTTCTGTTGCATCATAAAAATTAAAAACATTAAAAATAAATATTGAAGAGATCTTACTGAAATTCTAGACAGCTAAGGCTTGAGTGGTCAACCACTACTACTTAATCCGTTCCACAAGTTTTGCTGTCTATTTGAGTTTCACAGGATTTGAAAGATCAAGAAAAGCTGACGAACAAGTAAATGCTCCATCCACTGTTTGAGCACTGTCCCAACAACTTCAACATCAATCAAAGCTCTAATAGAGGAAGGACATATCCACCGCCAGTTTGCTACATTACAAAGTGACTACGTCAACATTCAGCTTGGGGGAAGGCACCCCCATGTATCCAAATAAGTATCTCTATCCTTTTAAGTTTTTCATAAATAAATTTAAAACACCGAAAATATGTGGGCACATGAAGGCTCACCATTAAATCTAAAAAGACACTATAGAAACACTGCTGAACTCTGCTTAGTGGAAAGAAAGAACATAGATAATCTTAAGAGCTTTAAGACAACTGGACATATGGAGGAATATTTATCACTAACGCTTAATCAAGTTCCATATAGTTGTGTTGTCTATCTTTGAATTCAGCAGGAAGAGAAGAAGAGAAGGACTCAAGAAATTATTATCGGTCTACTCGACTTCTGTAGACAAAGTATAAGACAAGATCCAGTTTGGGGGAGAGCACCCTCAGTCATCACGATAAGTATCATTGCTTTTTATTCCATCTAGTTAGATCAATAAATATAGAAATTCTTATAAAACCAAATAAAGATAATAAATAAATGTCTAGGTGGATAAGAACCTAATTTTGCTCATTTTAAAAGATGAACTTTTTGCTCTGCCTTTTTAAGTACTTAATGTTTAAACCTAAATTTTCTTGAGTTTTAGACAAGTTGTTCTGAATAAACTCTGAACCTAAAACCTGTAGATGGCAAATGCTTGATCTAAAGTCTAGATAATTGTGAGATATGATATAAAAAGGTTTGAGCTGCTGTTTATCTAATTCCTGGAGATGCTAGAGTTCTGGAGATTTACTTTTTGAAAAGATTAAAAACACATGATGAGATCCTGCATGACATAACATGAATTCCTACCTAGAGCCATTAATATGATTTTAAGATAAGGCTATTTGCTTTGTTCTAAGTTTTTAGTTATGGTTGAGAAATTTATCATGCTCTAGAGATCAGGAATATTTTATTAAAAGATTCACTCTTCCGAAGTAGTATTGTGTTAGAGGCATGGGCTATGCAAAAGTATAAAAGGAGGAAATAAAAAGGGACAAGTGTCCGACTACCTCAAAAGAAAAGAGAAAAGAGTTATGATAAAAGTATGAGAAAAAGAATGATAGCCCATGGTTCCTCTAATTACAATATGCCAGCAAGAGATGACAAATTTCAAATGTTCTAAAGTCTTGATCTATGAGTATGACATCTTTCTTCCTAAACTTTGAACTTTGACTTAGTAAGATATGCTTTCCACTTCTTAAAGCTCCAGATATATATATCCATAGAAGGAAGGAAAATTGCATCAGTGAGGAATCATAAAATATAAAAGAGCGATTGAGAGTATCATACAAAGGAATCTCTGAGTTTTATTTTGAAAATATATATAAAAACTCCAGAATGAAGGTTGATCAAAGAGTTAGAGATACAGTGCTTAACTTGATTATTCTGTCTCTCAATTGTTTAAAGATCCAGGTAAAGGCAAAAAGCTCCATGGCTAAAGGTAATATGAGAAAGTCAGAATAATTAACTCTAAACCAAGGAAGATTTTTATTATATGTGGAGGCATAATAATAGTTCTAGTTTTATCATGAATTTTTGCTAAGGGACTAGCAAAAGGTAAGCTTGGGGGAGTTGTTGACCTTGGTTAACTACCATAATTAAGAGATAAATAAATATGAAAAGGGCAAGAATATAATCACCACAAAGATTTAGGGTTTCAACTGACAATATTCCATGAGTTTTGGTGAGTTATGATTCCGCAGGGACTAAACCAGGAAATCGGTATCAATAGCTTCCCATAGAAGGAAACCGATAGGAGATAACGTAACCCCCACGTCGGGATACTTCTAGAAGACTCCAGAAGATGTAAGAAGACACCACGACGAAGGACACCACCAGGGGCCGACTGGTGGGACCGACCGGTCCCACCAGGAGACCGACCGGTCACCCCCTGGGCCCACTGGGCTCCGTCCTCTGCAAGGTACCCCAACCGACCTCTAGGATGCATCTCGACCGTACCTCAAGTCGGTTTGATCCAAGGGCCACGGTGCATCGCCCAGGGCTATATAAACAGACCCCAGACCCCCCTCTCCAGAGCATCAGGCAAAGAGGAATCAGGCAATTAGGCTTTTAGGCAATTCATTCATCAGGGTTAGACCAACCAGAAGGAGATCAATCGGAGGCTTTAGAACTTCATCCACCTAGAATAGTAGATAGAATAGGATTAGAGGAGGCAAGCTTCGCTTGGATTCCTGATCTAGTCACGAGAAGGCTCGGTAAACCCAAGATCTTCTCTCTTGTATCAACATTATGGATCTAATTCATAATTGCTCTTCTAGTTCATCATTGTTCTTCATTGTTTATGTTCTAGTTCATCATCTAGTTCATGTTCATCGTCTAGTTCATCTTCTAGTTCATAATCTTGTTCTAGTTCATGTTCTAGTTCGTACTTTAGTTCTTATCGATGATCTAATTAACTTTATTGTTCATTATTGTGTTCTAGATAGCAATACAATTGATATGATTAAGACATCAATGATTATATTCTTAGTTATAATGCTTATAGTTTGCTTTGATTATATATTTGGCATAGATAGTTCATCTTTATGTTTATACTCATGTTCGTATAGCGCTCATCTTAAAGTACAACGGGTGGGTGATAAATGCTGTGTAGGCATGGTGCCTATACATTATTTATCTGCGAATGTGTCCTATGTTCCGGATAGAGTGGTAGATCGCGGGTGTGACAGACCTGTTGAGTCCTCTGTATTCCACCTCCCGAATATAGTGTTCGGTATGGCTCAGTTAACTCATGGTTTAAGGGTTAATTTGCTTAACACCTTAGCTATGGAGTTGCCTCTTGATTATAAATATGATGTGACCTAGTCAATGATTGCTAAATATAATTGCACTAATCAATGTATGCTATGACTTATAATTAGATTAACTTAGGAATGTTTCTCTTTAATACCTGTTCTAATCATCATCTTGCTAGGCAGTACTGTTCTAAGTTTATCCTTGATTGACCTGATCTCTGTTATCTTTTATCAATTATATCATTTACTCTGTACCTGTTTCCTGTTCATAGTAGTAGTGTGTTATCAGTGTGTGCCATGATAAATACTGTTAAGTTCTTTCAATACTATCCTACCTTGAATTGATTAGTCTCCAGGCTAAAATATAAATAACGATACCTGAGACTAGCTTGGGTGAAATGCTCTACAACGGGAATGTTTATCTGTGCGCTTGGGGGTAAATATCTATTTCTTAATTCAGTGCCCTGATATAATTACATTGCTAGCTTCATGTTGGGGATGACAACTTGACGTTAAGTGGAGTTAGTAGTGTCCCGTACACTCTTTCGTGCTTTCACTAGTTTATTATTTTATGTGACCCATTCTTAGAGTGAATCCATTAAGGACTGTCAACACACACCCCTCGGGACGACGACGACGATGACACCTCCCAGGTATCGATGACCCACGACAAGCTTTCTGCTGAGGTCGACAAGCTTACTGCCGCCTAGCTTAGTCAGGATAAGCTGCTTAGGCGTGCCGCTAGAGATCGCAAGGAGTTTAGGCAGAAGTGGGAGGACACGGTGAAGGAGTTGGAGTTTGCAAAATCCACCGTGGTCGTGTCAGAGGAGGTTGAGTGTGAGTCATGCACCAAGCACATGACTGACCTTCTCACTTTGAGAAGTAAGTATGCTGCTTTGGTTGGAGAGGTGGATGAGCTCCGGGCTAGGCCTTAGTTGTTGGGTGCGTGCAAGGCCTGTCCTGGCTTGCAAACCGAGTTGGCAGAGAAGAATGCCAAGATTGAGTCTCTTGAGAAGGCCAGCTCGGGTAGCACTTGTGTCATGAGGTGTGCTTTGTGTGAGGGTTTGGAGATGGAGATTGCCAATGGGAAGCATGGCAAGATGCAAACCGAGGAGGAAAACACATACCTTCAGACCATCTTGTCTTGGGTCTCTTGTAGTGAGCCGCAGCTCGGGATGATGATCTCCCAATTCAAGCAAGCTGCTGGAGGTCCTGGTGTAGGTTTTGCTCAGGGTGTTGATCTTTCTGCTTTTGGGAAGATTGAAGAGTCGAGTGGTCTGAACCCATGTGAGAAGCCCAACTCCACCACTACTCCCAAACTAACCAAGCTTCCACCTAAAGAGCCTGTCAAGCCTACCACCAAGGATGGGGTGTTTGAAGAACCTCCACGAGCTCCACCCAAGAACCAGAAGTGGGCACCCAAACCCAACCTCCTCAAAAACAAGCTGGACACAATGCCACCCATCCAGGAGGAGCTTTTGCCACAGAAGGGCAAAGCGATCCAAACCCACAACCATGAGTACCAACAACCCCCTTTGCGTGCGGTGAGGTACCATTGTGAGTACTGTGGGAGAGACGGTCATTTGTGTGAGTTTTGCTATAGGCGCAAGAGAGAGGTGCGTCGTGCTAAGGATATGAACAATGTGGACATGTACCATCCTCTCCATGATGTACATGCACCAAATGTTCAGAGGCGTGCTGCTAGGCCCTGAGGTCCAGAACCTCAAGTTCCCAGGCCTAGGCAGAGGAGAGCTCCGAGGAGAGATGCTAGGCCTAGTGGTCCTGAACCTCAAGTTTCTAGGCGTAGGCCTCGTAGAGAGCGTGCCCGATGGGGTCCTGACTTTGCAGGATACGGACCCCGTGGCGGAGGCTTTGTTGAGCATTTCCCTTCACCGCGTTTTGATTATCGCGATGGATGCTCTTTCCTTAGCGGACCACGTCTTTCTAAACGTGGTGATCGCTTCCTTCGTAGACAGGCTAGGAATGGTTTTTACACTGACTGTTCTTTTGAGCAGCCGGCCCAACACTGGTATTCTTCTTACTTCACTAACCCCAGTGTTGAACCGTATGCTCACCCTATGTCTTTTTATTGATGTAGGTAAAGCGGTTGGAGAACATTTGGTTGGTGGATTCCGGTTTTTCGAGGCACATGACCGGAAACGCCAAGTGGTTCTCCAGCCTTAGCCCTGTTGCCGGAAAGGAGTTTATCACCTTCGGCGACAATAGTAAAGGTAAGGTGTTGTCTCGCGGGTCGGTGCGGGTTAATGAGCACTTTGTGTTGCGCGATGTTGCTCTTGTTTCTAACCTGCATTTTAACTTGCTTTCTGTTTCGCAACTTTTTGATGATGACTATGAGATTCGTTTTAAACCGAATCTCAGTCGTATTTTAGATCCTCAGGGCAATCTTGTATGTTTGATTTCACCCTTTGGGAAAGTCTTTCGCGCAAATTTCTCGGAGTCGTTTGGTATTTCCCGCTATCTTTTGGTGAGTCCTTCCTCCTCTGATCTCTGGAAGTGGCATAGGAGGCTCGGTCATTTAAGCTTCGACTTGCTTGCAAGGCTTAGTTCACTTGGCCTAATCCGAGGATTGCCCAAGTTATCGATGGAGAAGGACCTTGTTTGACATTCTTGTAGACATGGAAAGATGGTTGCCGCTCCCCACCATCCTGTGACTAAGGTCATGACACAGCGCCCTGGAGAGCTTTTACACATGGACCTTATTGGTCCAGCTTGGGTGAGCTCGGTTGGTGGCAAGTGGTATGTTTTGGTTGTTGTCGACGATTTTTCGAGATATTCATGGGTCTTCTTTTTGAGTGAGAAGACTGAGACTTTCTCTTTTGCTTGCAATCTGATTTTACGTCTTCAGAACGAGTTCCTTATGAACTCGATGCGAGCTATTAGAAGTGATAATGGTTCCAAATTTCAGAATTCGGATTTTGAGAAGTTTTGTAACTCCTTGGGTTTGGAGCATCAGTTTTCTTCCCCCTATACACCGCCCCAAAATGGTGTTGTAGAGAGGAAGAATCGGACCCTTGTAGAGATGGCCACGACGATGCTCGATGAGCATAGGACTCCTAGGCGTTATTGGGCCGAAGCTATGAACACTGCATGCTAAATTTCAAATCGCATTTTTCTGAGAGCTTTAATGAAGAAGACTTCTTATGAGTTCCGTTTTGGTAGACAGCCCAAGGTGAGTTACTTTAGAGTCTTCGGTTGCCACTGTTTTATATTGAAGAAAGGCAACCTGGACAAATTTGAGTCTCGTTCTTCTGATGGTGTATTTTTGGGTTATGGCACTCACACTCACGCTTATCGTGTACTTAACCTTGATACTAACCAAGTCATGTAGACATCTTATGTCACCTTGGACGAGACCATGGTTTGTCCTTCTTCTCGTTTTGAGCGTGCAGGTGATCATGAGGTTGGTGAGCCTCTTTTTGGTGACGAGGACGAGGGTGCTGAAGGTATGGATGATCCAGCACCCCCTCCACCTGCTGTGCCGCAAAGAGCGGCTTCTACGATGACTCACGGCCCCGACACCTCTTCTTCCTAGGGGCAGTGGGATCCGCCACCCCGAGTGGTACCTTTTGTACCCGGGGAGGCACCAGCTGCTGTTGAGGGGGAGATTACTTCTTCTCAGGAGGCACCACGACACATCCAGCACTAACACCCCCCTCAGCAGATGATTGGCGGCATCGACGAACGTGTCACTCGGTCCAGGTCACAGCACATCTCTCACTTCGCTCATTCTGCTTTTGTTGCTAATTTTGAGCCCCGAGATGTTGGACACGCTTTGACAGATCCGGATTGGGTCAATGCCATGCATGAGTTAAAAAATTTTGAGCAAAATCGGGTTTGGGTTCTAGTTCCACCTCCTCCAGACTGTAAGCCTATTGGGACAAAATGGGTTTTCAAAAGCAAGCAAGGAGAGGATGGCCACATTGTTAGAAACAAGGCCAGGCTTGTGGCGAAGGGTTATAGTCAGAAGGAGGGGATAGACTATGAGGAGACTTTTGCTCCTGTAGCTCGTTTGGAGGCAATTAGGATACTCTTGGTTTTTGCTGCATCCAAAGGTTTCAAACTTTTTCAAGTGGATGTCAAGAGTGCCTTCTTAAACGGCTACATAGAAGAGGAAGTATATGTTGAGCAACCCCCCGGTTTTGAAAATCCCAAGTTTCCAAACCATGTTTTTAAACTCCACAAAGCTTTATATGGTTTGAAACAAGCCCCTAGAGCCTAGTATGATAGGTTGAAAACCTTTTTGCTTGCTAAGGGTTTTAAAATGGGATGTGTAGATAAAACGCTCTTTCTCCTCAAGCACGGCAAAGACTCTCTCTTGGTCCAGATTTACGTGGATGATATCATTTTCGGTGGTTCTTCTCACGCTTTGGTTGCCAAGTTTGCAGATACTATGAGCAGGGAGTTCGAGATGAGCATGATGGGCGAGCTGACTTTCTTTCTCGGATTGCAAATTAAGCAATCCCGAGAGGGAACGTTTGTGCACCAGGGCAAGTACACCAAGGACTTGCTGAAGCGGTTCCATATGGGTGAGGCCAAGCCTCTTCCAACACCCATGTCGATGACGACTGCCCTGGATGCGGACAAGGATTGAGAAGCAGTGGACCAGAAGGAGTACCGAAGCATGATCGGGTCGCTGCTCTACCTGACGGCGACACGCCCGGACATCCAGTTCGCGGTGTGTCTGTGCGCGTGCTTTCAGGCGTCACCGCGCACTTCTCACCGTCAGGCGGTGAAGCGCATTTTTAGGTACCTTCGTTTCACACCTGAGTTCGGGATTTGGTATTCTGCTTCCTCCACCCTCTCCCTTTGCGGTTATTCGGATGCCGATTTTGCTGGTTGCCGTATTGAGCGCAAGTCCACTTCTGGGACTTGCCAGTTTATTGGTTCTTCTCTTGTATCGTGGTCTTCTCGCAAGCAGTCTAGTGTCGCTCAGTCTACCACAGAGGCTGAATATGTTGCTGCGGCTAGCTGCTGTTCCCAGTTGCTTTGGATGATGGCCACTTTGCGTGATTTTGGTCTAAGCTTTTCTCGCGTACCTTTGCTTTGTGACAACACGAGTGCTATTAGCGTTGCTAAGAACGCCGTGCTTCACTCAAAAACCAAACACATTGATGTGTGCTTTCATTTTTTGCGTGACCACCAGGAGAAGGGTGATATCGACCTTCGCCATGTCGATACTCATCATCAGTTGGCCGATATTTTCACCAAGCCTTTAGACGAATCAACCTTTAATCGGTTGAGGGGTGAGCTTGGTGTGTGTTTCTCCTTTTAGTTGGGGGAAACATTTTGGATCTTGTATTATAGATTGACTCTTTTCGTTTGTCTTTCTTTTCCTTTTGCATTTTAGCATACGCATTTACATTTTGAGCTTCATGTTTATAATCATTAGAATGTAACTATGCTCTATGTAGTATGCTCTGATGCTTATGATGATGCTTGTAGCTTATGCTCTTTCTGATCACTAGTACATGTTGTGAGCTGAGCTATTTTGGAATGGTGAATTTTGCTTAATGAACTTAAAACTGAAAATGTTCACCATTGAGATATGCAACTAGCATGTGTAGGATGTGTTGAGTCCATTCGTGCTTTTCATATATGCTAGGTTGCTATGTCTCTAGTTCTGAGTCACTCACTTGCTTGGTCTGCTCATATTCTGTTTAAAATTTTGAACCAAGTTTTTAAGTGAATTGAAAAGATCGAGATGGGATGGCTTGTCAACACATCACGGTATCGAGACTGTTTCTCATTGCACTTTGAGTTAAACTTGAGCCGTGTAGTGTATGACCGAAACCGTAGCTTTAAGCTTCTGATTGCTTCGGCATAGGCTTCGCTCGGTTGAAAAGTTAGGCAATGACAAGCTTTCAACCTCTCGCAATCACATGCTGAATTTAAACTTGTGTAATTTCACCGCTGCAACTCCGATTCAAAACTGAAATCACAAGTGTATGTTTCATTCTTAAGCATGATGATTGAACTTTGCTAGGGGTAGTTCACCTTGTATACATGTTTAGCACTTGTTTGGATTCCTGTCTATACATATGTAGTGCTATTTTGATGGTGACTATCTTTTGACTCAAAACTGCTCACTTTGCTCATATGTTCATATTTCGTATTCTGTGATCAGTTTGAGCCTTTGCTATATGAGTGCTTAGTTGTGTCATTGGAGCTATACTATTTAGAGCATCTTTGCATTCTTTTGACTATATTCCTGAAGCTGCTAACTTGCATTCTGACTCATATGCATGTTGGAAGGGGGAGAACCTCCCTTGTTGGCACTTTTGTTGGTGCAGTTTCTGATGGGGAGAGTTTTTTACTTCATTAGTGCATTTTCAACTAAGGGGGAGAAAAATGACAAATCATGTGCTTCCCGTGTGTTCAGCTAAGGGGGAGTTTTTCCTAGTTGCTTGCACTTTTCGAGGGGGAGTTTGCTAGTTGTGTTGAGCCTTCGCCTCTATCTTGAGGGACTAGCAAATAGTTTATAGGGCATTTGATTTCGATTGATTTGGAGCGTGTTTTATTCGGAGTGATCCTTCTTCGCTAGTTGTGTTGAGCCTCTGTGCCTCTATCTTGAGGGACTAGCACCTTGCTCTGATTTTCCAATTGGTATTTGCTAGCGGTGTTGAGCCTGTTCTACCTCTTCTTGAGGGCTAGCTTTGCTTTGCTTGGTTGCATCGAGCCGTTGCCCATGTCTTTGGGGACCAAGTTGTTTTGCTTCTTCCACTTGACCTTTTTCAGCTTTGCTATGCTTTTGTGTCATTTGGTTGAGTTCTCTCTTCTCCTTCTTCCTTTCTTCTTCTCATTATGATTTGTGTGTGTAGTTGACAATGCACTCATCAAGGGGGAGATTGCGGATACATGGGTGTATGCCGAGTCTCTGAGTGATGAGTGATTGTCAACGGGTTTGATCGCAGGTTCTTTGGCTTGTGTTGTGCAGGTGTCGAGCACAGAGACAGTGATCGAGGGCAAGGTGAAGGTCAAGTAGAGATGTGCCGTGCCGACGGGCCGGGAGCGGTGAAGGGCGGACGTGAGGCTTGGACTGAGGGACCGGTGGCCTGAGGATCAGCTGTGCTGGCTGGCAGCCTGGGACAGCGACGAGCGAAGACTTGCGGGGCATGGTGTTGCTCGGGTCGAGGACCTGGGGACACGTGTTGGTGGATGGGGTGCACAGGCGGTGCATCCCCTCTACAGCTCCGGTTTGGTGGTTGAGCCAGAGAAAAACCACCGGGTGGACGGTTTCCAGATTTGGGCCACAAAACCTGGGCGTGCGGCGGGTTTCCGAGTTTGGGCCACAAAACTCGGGCTGAGGCTGGTTTCCCGGGTTGGGCCTCAAAACCGGGGGATGGCGTGAAAATCCTGGTTTCCCGGTTTCGGCCACAAAACTGGGGGTGCAGAGCGAGGGCGGCACGTGGCGGCAATCGGGAGGTCCCGTCGAGGCGACGCTACAAGTTGTGCGGGCGTGGCCGTCGGATCACCACTATCTTCGAGTTGGTCCAGAATAACCCTAGGGTTTAGCTGGTTCGCTCTGTAATTAGAGAGGCGTAGAGTAGGAATTAGGTTAGGTTAGAATTAGGATAAGTAGAGGGAGACACCCTCCTCCCCATCTCTCTCAGTTAGACATCTCAGTCATTTGCTCTTGCTGTCTAGGGTTTCCTGCTCTCCCAATCCCCTGCTGTAGCTAGCTGAGATCCACAGAGAGACTTGCCTCTGTGTATTGTTGATTTTGAGGAAGTGAGGCCATAACCTCACCATTGTAGCGTGTGTTTGCGCTACGGCTGCAGATCGATGTGTTAATTCACGTTTTGGTTCGTGTTCTTCGTGTTCTTCGTTTCTCCGCATTTTTCCCGTCGCTCGATCTCCCTCTCTAGTGCATCTTTGCGAAATCCGTTTGAATCATTTTGTTCGTTCCATTGAGGAGGTCATTTTGACCAAAGGAATTCATCCAACTCCTCATGAACGAATAGATCGGGACGATTTCATTTTCATGGCGCTTTTTTGGTTCATCCACCTTCCCTCTCAATTTCCCGTTGATTGAGTTGATTTGAGCGGATGATTTCTTGAGGATAGTCTCCTAACTACCTCGTGATCATCTTCTCCAAGTTTGGGATCAAGGGATTTTGGTTTGAATCGATTTGGAGGTGATTTGGGCGTTGGGCGACCAGAATCACCCTTTCTGGGTGTTGGCGGACAGTCCGCCACCCTAGCCGCGGACAGTCCATGGGTCGGGGACGAGCCGAGTTCGTGGCTGTGGTCTTCGGCCGTTTGGCCTTTTTCTCGACCGGCGGACAGTGCGCAGGTGTTGGTCGCGGACAGTCCGGAACTTCCCAGGGACACATCAGCAGCAGTGCGTTTCTGCACTTTTGACCAGTAGTCCGCCACCAGAGCGTGGACAGTCCGGCCTTGGGCGGACAGTCCAGGACTCCAGGTCCGGACAGTTCGGGACCCTGCTGAAGGGTGCTTTTCAGTGCATTCGCCGTCCCTGCTTTTCCGCATGGTTTTCGGACTTCTCGTTTGGCCCTAGAGTTAATCAAGAAACATTTCTAGGTATCTTTGCTACTTGTTAGTATTGGTATTTAGGGATTTCTCGACGTAGCCTCCAATCTATGTTCGAGACTCGGTTTTCAAAGGGAGAACTTGAGCCGGAGCTTTTGGTCTTTGGTTTGCTTGAGCTTTGTGGTGCTCCGCTGTGATCCTAGGGATCATCCACCCTCTTCCAAGGGTCGTGAGCATCACGGTTTCGGTCGTTGCTTCTCGGGGTTGATTTTGGGACATTTGGCCAAAGTTTCGAGAGAAATTTGATTGGCTCCCATTCACCCCCCCTCTGGTCGCCTTTCTTTTGCATTCTCGGTCCTTCAGAATCCACTACCAGTGAGAAATCCCACATGACGTAGATAAATCTTGCATGGATAGGCATCACATGCAAGGCATAAGCGAGCAAAACAAGGATGATCACAAGGTTTGGAAATCAACAAGGAGGTGATTTCAAGGATAAAACATGGCACAAGACAACAAGGATTCGTCTGGTGCACATCGAGGTCACGACAAGATGAAAGATTTCATGGACTTGATTTGGCCAAGCAGCAACAAAAGAGCAACCGAGGGGATACATAGGCTTGGGGCATGGTATCCACAACTGGGCAAGCCAAACTCATGGCAAAGGCTGGGGTTAACAGGAACTAAACTTGGCTGGTCAACAAGCAAGGGCCTACGACAAAGGGTACCAAGCATCTAGGGTTTAGGCAACACTCTAAGGCCAAACTTGGATCCACAGGTTGGTTAGAGACATGGATACACAACAAGAATAGGCATACCACAGTTTGGAACTAGGATTTGGAGAGGCTAACTAGGTCCAACTGGTCCAACAGAAAGGCATGGACAGGCATAGGTATAGGTGTTCGGCACAAGCATACCAGACCATCAAAACCAGACACACAAACACGGGCCTTTAAGCAACAAGGGTTCAACTAAAGACATCTCGGAAGGTCAAGAGAGCTTGGGAAACAAAGGCTCAACAAACCACTCATGTACTCACCGAGGACAAAGGTTGATTAACCAAGGCATCACTTAGATAACAACACATCTACACATAGCCTTAACAAGCATTTGGATCACACAAACAATCAGATTAAGCAATCAACACTAACCACCAAGCTCAAACTAGAGAAGCATCTATCTATAGCACTCAAGCGAGCATAGACATGCAAAACATGGTAAACAGAGGGTGTTATTATTTTATTTCCTGTTTACTAGATTGGAGCACAACTCTCTATTTAGGAGCAAACATACCAAGCAAACTATAGCATACTTGTTTGTTAACTTTAGGCAGATCACAATTTTAAGATACAACTCACTTATTTAGCATATGAAACTAACAGCAAGCAACAACTTATGCATAGCCTACATTCCAAGAAGGAATAAACAGACACTAGGTAGCAACAACTAACAAGCAGCATGCAACAACTTGATTTTAGGGTACAATGAAGCATAACAACATTTTGAAAACATTCTAAACATGTTAGAAAAGCTAATATTGCAGCCACATAAATCAGTTGCAAGCATTTTAGTTATCACAAGCCTATGAGCTAGTACAAATTAAAGCTAGATTAGGGAGCAATTACAAGGCATGATGCACATAAAAACATAATTCTAGGCATAACCATGTATGAAAAACAGTTTGTATACATCTTAAACATGCTAGACAGTTCATGATTAACCCAAATTAAATTTCTTGCATGCACTTGTCAATTTACCTACTTTAGCAAGGTGAGACATATAGCTGTTTCAATCTAATTCCAGAGAATTCTAGGAAGATTATGTTAGCCCACTCATGCATTTAGTAGGCTATTACTAGCATTTCAACATATTTTAGTAAGTAAAATAGCCTACACAATTCTTAGCAAGCAACATGCCTATAACAACTTAAACAAGTTTATGTTATTTAAGGTTGCCAAGCAACAAATTTCACATTTTCCTTGTAGCAACATGATACTAGTGAGGTATGAAAATTGGTTTTACAGACTTTTAATTCATATAACTCTAGTTCTCATGTTTGCAAGAAAATAAGCCTGAAACAGAATTTCATTATTATAGCATGAAAAGCAACTAAACAACATGTTTTAGTACATTTCCTTGCTGAAGCATGTTAAAGCTAACAAAACTAGAATTACATGTTTAGGAAGCACTTAGCATATCCAAACAAAACTGCCTACAAAACAATTTCAAACAGTAAGTTTTATTGTTTCTTTAGGTAGAGCATTTTAAAACAAAACTAATTCAATTGGCTTCACCCAAAGGGAGTTTCTTAGTTCAAGGCATAGGATTACAAACTTGGCATAGTTGTGCCACACAAGCAGGATAACAACACACAAGCCATTTAGTTACTACAAGACCTTTCGACATAGGGGAAACTTTTAGCAATTAGAAGCTTATTGTCTAACTACTTTTCTAGAAAGCATCAAGTAGAGTAAGACAACACACCATCATGATGAGCTAGCAGGGTTATCTAGACAACATCATACAGGTATTTACTCTAGCCTATAATAAGCAATCATTCATTTAGCTAACATGAAAGCACCCATATGAAACATTGCACCCTACTAACCATCAAGAACAAGACCATATTACATCTAATTTGGGGCAACATATCTTATCAAATAAAAAAAATTATTTCTAACTTTTACAAGTAATCTAGCACATCACATAGAAGCACTAGTTCACAACAAACTTTATCCTTATAGGAACAAGGGTGGGGAAGCATTTTGTTTAAGCATAAACAACCATCATGTTTATCATTACTTTAGTCACACCGGACAACAAGTTGTTCATTATTAGAACAAAGGTGAGAGAAGCATGTTCATGAGCAATGCACAACAAGATGTATGCTCGTCCTATACGTCCTTTCAAATTGCCAGCCTGAGGCGACAATCACGTTCTAGGTCGGTGGCATAACACGCACTCTCGATATAACTAGTCGTCAACTATGCATACGCATTCGAGGTTAGCATACCTGCAGAAAATCTCATTTTAGCCCATTCCCACAATAGATATAAATAAATTACAGGAATTTAAATCTAAGTACTCTCATATATGCATACCCAATACATATATGTAGCACTAACTACCCGAATGATAAGTCTACCCACAATTAAGTACCTTCATATATACCTGTGTGTAACACATATATAATGCAATACCAATCTAGCACACCCCTAGATCGGCGGTTGTCCGATCATGCTCTCACTTAACATTACTCTACCCAGTTCCTAAATCTACCCGCAATTAAATACCTTCACTTGTACCCATGTGCTTAACGAGTACAAGCTCCAGTACCAAACTAGCACTTCCCTAGACCAACGTTTGTTTGGTCATGCTCTCATAACTCACACTTACCTGAGCGTAGGTGCGACGTTGCATAAAATAAATTCAACTACCCAACATATATGAGTACATCATATGTGAGGGCTACCTCCAACATTAGACCACAGGATAGCATAGTGCGGTCATCTACACATACCTTTTGAGTCGATGTGTCGTTGCGAGAAAGTAAAAACCCCCAAAGTTAGTATTACTTAACTAAGCCACCTGAAAGTCCTAAGTTGGGCATAACTGGAGATTGTCGCTAGCACATAGTTTACAAATTAGGTTTTGACAAACTTGCCTACTAGCTAAAGATTTTTAGATAAAATAGGCTTTTCAAAACAAAACTTTGTTTTAAAACCATGCACATGACAGTATTATGCTTAACCTTGCTCCAATGCCAGTTGTAGCAGAACCGACCAATTTATAAGAGCACAAGTGCGAAAACCTCCGCCGAAGCAGCTGAATTAGCACACTTGAGCCCATATAAACCCGGTAGTCCGAAAATCTCAAAGGATTTCAAAACATTTCCAACATCTCAACCAAGATCGCATGGTCAAGCAAATACAAATCATGTCCACGGAGCTTTGCAGCGGAAATAATATTACAATAGAGTTCACAAATAATAATACAAGTTGAGTTCCACTTAATTTAGAAGAACAACATAGCTTTGAAATGAATACCATAATATAAGTTGAAATACTTTGCTAGCTTGAGTGACATCCTCCAACAACAGCATAAGAGAAGAAATATGGAACTGCCGAGCCCACTGGCACTGGCCATCACCTTTTGGCAGGCCTAACCTTCACCTGCAACAAGGTGGGATAAACCCTGAGTACTCGAATGTACTCAGCTAGACTTACCTGTCATAAACCAGAAATAAAGTGACACCAAGGAGTATGCAAGGCTGTATCTGGGGTTGGCCATACTTAACTTTTTGCATAAAAGCATTTTCATTATTAAATAATCATCGTTAGAGTATTAGCAGTCAATTTTACATAATCAACCTGATTAACTAGATTTGCACCTGATCTAGAGCAATCACTTGGGTAATTAATCAAGCAAGAGTGACTATTTCATCAATAGCCTTTCAGATTCAACATCATAACCATCTTTAGTTCCATAAGTTCTACGGGCGATGATCTACAGTCAATTGCTCACTGTCCAGGAGCGATGGCGTTTATAATCGATTCCTACTCAGCTGGGGATAAAATGTCTCACACTCACCCGGCACATCCAGCTATGGTAGTCAGAAGCTACAAGTCAGGAGATTCGAGAACACAACGCGCGGGACGGCCATGGGCCCTTCTACACCGAGGGTTATCTCAGTGCCAGGTCGCTCAAGCTATAACTGCCCACGGTCATGCCAGGTCGATCAGGCCCTGCCTGCCCTCGGACCATGCCAGGTTGATCAGAACAGTTGCCCACGGTACAGCTGAGGCCCTGGGTGTTAGGCGTCAACATCTCCATCACCGGCTCGAATAACCTTACTCGGCTTCGCGGGAGGTACTCAGACCTACACCGTTAAGTGATCGACGCGTTCAATTTGACTGAAGGGATATTCCCGAACGGGTCCTATGCGACACAGACGGGAGACTACTAGCACACAGAACCCATGCCCTGCTGCTCTTACATCCCGCCTCTGTCTCAAATTAATTATCACATGGTTATCTCCATGATAGCATAGGCTAATCATGATCAGTATCCACCTATATGCGGGAGACAGAAAATCACCCGACTTTTACCGGTCTAAGCAGGGCTAAGCATATAATCGAGCCTAGACCTAGCAGGGATATCAAGATAATAATTACTAGTGGACAAGAATAAGTAAGTAATGCATCAACGGTATCATTCAACTCCTATAATTTAATGCAACAATCATTATATTGACTCGATTACATTTATAAAAGATTGGTAGGAGACATAGAATGCTCTGGGGCTTACCTGGGAAACAACACTTATGCTAGTGTTAGTTGGCACCAACTCGGAGACATCACCGCTCCATGAACTTGTGGGGCTCGCCAAACACCTTCTTCGGGATGGCCATCCAGTCACCATCTTCGGGCTTAGCTCCCTCATCACGCACTTCACTTCAACATTCATTATCTAGCGTACCTAGCATGAGGTGCACAATGCAAGCATATAAATGCAAGGTAAATACTTACGAAACAAACACAAGGCATACAACACAAGCATTACCAACTATTTCACATAAGCAATCATCAAACTAAAGCAAGCAATTTCAGTCATATACCAAATCTGGACAGCAAGACAGTAGTCCACTAATTTAAACATAACTCGAGCTACAAACATCAAAACAGGGCAAACTAAGACTTTCTGAAAAGCTAACAAGCTTGCCTACAACTTTGCTGTTCAACACAAAGGCTAAATCAGAGGATAACCTAGTCAAAAACAGAGGCAAAACAGCTCCGTCCAATTTTTGGACAGAAAAGCTGACCGAACTTCAGAGAAGCATAACTCAAGAAACAAACATCACATGAGCATGCAATTAGATATTCCAGAAAGCTTACAAGATTATCTAAATCTTTCTTATTGTTAGCTCAAGGTGAGTCAATCATTAACAAGGTCAAACAACATGATTAGTGCAGCTCTATCCACACTTGGACAGAACTAGCCACACATCAACAACAGTAACTTAGGACAACAATAACTAAAGATTTATAATACCTGGGAACTTGTCCATAGACTCTTTAGAAAGATTATTAAGTTTTCTACAAATAATCTATAATCATCTTAAGATTATTCACATGTTAACAAGGTCTAATTAGTATAATTAGGCACCTCTGTCCAGACTTGGACAGATTTACCTATCTACACTAAAACAGCTATAACTCAAGTTATAGAACTCTAACAAATATGATCTAAGACAATTTAGAAAGATTATGAAAATTACTACAACTTTTATATAAATATCAACACATGATTCACAAGTTAAATTAGCCAAACAATTCACTTTATTAGATCTGCACTGAAAACCTGCAAATCCTGACAGTGAACTTCTAAAAACTATAACTCCTAAACCACTTGGCCTAAAATCATGAAATTTTTGGACAAGTAAGACGAGCAAGTTATCTCCCACTTTTGTATAGACCATATCTATAGAAAAAATTTCTACAACACGAAATCATTACCACACTAGAAACTGTCTCTGCAGCCATTCAGCAGGACTGGACATACACACAACAGCTAAGTAATTAAACCACAACTAGAGCTACACAACTCTAAATGACACACAACAAGACATTCTGGAAAGCTTATGAAATTCCCTATAAATCATCTTTAAACATCTCAACATGATTCGCAAGTTAATAGGGTGAAATAATTATATTCACAGAATCTGATCTAGGCATAAACAAGAGCAAAAATTTTTGAAACTGAACTTTAAACAGCTATAACTCATAATTCATTTGACCAAAAATCATGAAACTTTAACACAAACTAGATATGTATGTTATCTACGACTTTGATATAGACAAGTTTTACAGAAAACATCATTTACATGGAGCAACTATTTAAGCCCTATAAACTGTCCAAAACATGCCGAAATGAAACATAGAGAGAAGATAAATCTAAAACTCTATGCTTTCACAACATCTGGCCATAATAAAATTACCTAAGCAATAGCAACACAATATAAAGGCAGTGGAACCAACTTTTCCATTTTTACATGCAAACATTTATCACAAATCATTTTAATTCTTTTAATAAGCTGAAAGCAAGATAAATTCATAACTAATTCATACATGCACCAAAAATTCTGAATTTTTTATGACAGCACACACATGACCCGAGAAGACTACCATAAAAATTTCGCATCATTTCAAGTAACATAACAGCAGATATCATTTTCTCCCTATTTAAGCCTATTTAACATAAATAAATCACCACAGCAGAAACTTTACACTAACAGCCCACTTATTATGCAACCACTGGACATATCTACTCACAAGGGTTCCAAAAAGTGCTCACTTGCAAATTTTGGACAAACACACAACTTATTATGCAATTTAAAAATTTCAGCCAGATTTATCAATTAAACAAAAACGCAATAAAGAAACTGTTTTTGCACTGGGGACCCCTGGATTTGCATAAATCATTAAAGGACTTGTTAGTAAATCTAATGAGTCATGTAGCTTTACACAAAAACACCTATAAAGAGTTCCAGCTTTACTAGATGGTCCTTACCATGGTTTTCACGGAGAAAACGACGAGGACGACGGGGAGGTCGGTGCCGGGAGGGGAAATTGGCTTGCTGGCCTAGGGTTTGAGGGCGCTGCTTGGGGGCTGGTTGCCGGGCGCCCTGCTTGCTGCTCGCTGCCTTTGGCGCTGCTGCTGCTAGCCGGATTACCGTCAGTGGCCTGTGAGCCGGTACGCAAGGAGGGGCGCGCTTCTGCGCGCAGAAAAGAACGGCGCGCCCAGGGAGAAAAGGGGAAGGGAAAAAGGAGGAAAAGAACAAGGAGGTGCCTGCTGTTGTTGTTGCTGGAGAGGAGGACTGGAAGGAGGCCGGCCATGGCTGGAGGGCTGCTGGTTTTACTCGCCGGCCATGGAGAGCAGAGCGGAAGAGGGAGCGAGTAGACCGGGGAGAAGGAAGGCTCGGTGTCGCCCTCTTTTTTTTGCGCGAGAGGAGGATGGGGATGAGGCCAGACGGTCGATCCTTTTATTGGCACGGCATCAGAAGGAGCTCGGCAATTTCTTTCCTAAATTTCTTTCCCAATTTGGCAAGTTTCCGGAAACTTTCGGTCAAGTTCCAAAATTGTGAACACTGCTCAAACGGACTCCGATTTCGATGAAACTAATTTTGTTGTCGTCGTCTCGCCGAGTATTCCGACTTTCATTTAAGGCACTTGGTCAAATTCCCAACGGTTTGCCCGGTAACGATCGTCGACGGCAGCTTCGCGGCGACCGAAATTCCAATTTCGCGGTACAGACTTGACTGTTTTCTGGAACCTAAAAATTGCATTCTACTCCATCTTCCGAGCTCGTTTTCACTATTTTTGACACCAATCCAGGTCTCGGCTATAAAACGAAATTTGTTCCTCTCGATCTGTACTACAACTTTCGTTTAAGGCGCACTGACATGCGAACATCTAGAAATACCGTTCAACGCCGGTCAAAGTAGTCACCTGGTAGGATCCGAATTAGAGTTTCTCATCGATCGAGACATTTTCTGGATATCTGCTCAACTCAGAACTTTCACAACTTTTGAACGTGAGTTCATATACAGTTGATTGGGCATAACTGCAACACTTGGTTGAACCCTAATGATTTTCTTCTGTTAATCAGTCAGTACTATCAAAGCTGCGACTCATCATTTCATGTGACTTTTTGATTCCAAACTTCACAAAACTTTTTCACCAGTTACTATAGATAGGAACAGAGGTGGGTTTTATGAAAAATCTAGGTTTAGAATAAACCCTGAAAATTCATAAATTGGCGATCATTATTAACTGGCTCCATTAATTATTTTCCGAATAATTCAAACGAAGGTTCTGCCTCTGAGATTGATCCTGACACTTCAGTCATCACTGACTATCCTTGAATTTAGTTCTTCATCGTCACTTGATATGCCAGGTCTGTGCTTAACTGACTGCTCAACTGACGGCGAACACCTGGGGTGTTACATGCACCATCAAGCAAAGAATGCACCATAGTGTAAAAACTCTTCCCCTTAGAAAATGCACCATCAAAAGTGCCAATGAGCAAATTTCTTCCCCTTCAAAAATGCATATGAGTCAAAATGCAAGTTAGCAGCTTCAGGAATATAGTCAATAGAATGCAAAGATGCTCTACACAGTTCTGATCCGATGACTCAACAACATCCATATCAAGCTAGCAAAGGCTCAAACTGATCACCACATACAAAATATGAACAAGTGAGCACAGTTAGAAGTTTTTGGCCAAAAAGGTATTCACCATCAAAATAGCACTAAGCATGTATAGACAGGAACTCAGGCAAGTGCTAAGCATGTATAGAAGGTGAACTACCCCTAGCAAAGTTCAATCATCATGCTTTAGAATGAAACATACACTTGTGATTTCAGATGATAATCAGAGTTGCAGGGGTGAAATTACACAAGTTTAAAATTCAGCAAGTGATTGCGAGAGGTTGAAAGCTGAAGGACTGAGAATGCAAAAGCAAGGCGACCAGAGGGGGGGGTGAATGGGAGGCAATCAAATTTCTCTCGAAACTTTGGCCAAGTGTCCCAAAATCAACCCCGAGAAGCACCAACCGAAACCGTGATGCTCACGACCCTTGGAAGAGGGTGGATGATCCCTAGGATCACAGCGGAGCACCACAAAGCTCAAGCAAACCAAGGACCAAAAGGCTGGATGTGTCGTGGCGCCTCCCAAGCAGAAGTGATCTCCCCCTCGACAGCAGCTGGTGCCTCCCCGGGTACAAAAGGTACCGCTCGGGGTGGCGGATCCCACGGCCCCTAGGAAGAAGAAGTGTCAGGGCCGTGAGTCGTAGTAGAAGCCGCTCCTTGCGGCACAACAGGTGGAGGGGGTGTTGGATCATCCATACCTTCAGCACCCTCGTTCTCGTCATCAAAAAGAGGCTCACCAACCTCATGATCACATGCATGCTCAAAACGAGAAGAAGGACAAACCATGGTCTCGTCGAAGGTGACATCGGATGTCTCCATGACTCGGTTAGTATCAAGGTTAAGTACACGATATGCGCGAGTGTGAGTGCCATAACCCAAAAATACACCGTCAGAAGAACGAGACTCAAATTTGTCCAGGTTGCCTTTCTTCAATATAAAACAGTGGCAACCAAAGACTCTAAAGTAACTCACTTTGGGCTGTCTTCCAAAACGCAACTCATAAGAAATCTTTTTTAAGAAAGCTTGGAGAAAAATGCGATTGGAAATATAGCATGCAGTGTTCATAGCTTCGGCCCAATATCGCCTAGGAGTCCTATGCTCATCAAGCATCGTCCTGGCCATCTCTACAAGGGTTCGATTCTTCCTCTCTACAACACCATTTTGTGGCGGTGTGTAGGGGGAAGAAAACTGATGCTCCAAACCCAAAGAGTCACAAAACTTTTCAAAATCCAAATTCTTGAATTCGGAACCATTATCACTCCTAATAGCTCGCATCGAGTTCATAGGGAACTCGTTCTGAAGACGCAAAATCAGATTGCGAGCAAAAGAGAAAGTCTCAGTCTTCTCAGTCAAAAAGAAGACCCACAAATATCTCAAAAAGTCGTCGACAACAACCAAAACATACCACTTACCCCCAACCGAGCTCACCCGAGCCAGACCAACAAGGTCCATGTGTAAAAGCTCTCCAGGGTGCGAAGTCATGACCTAAGTCACTGGATGGTGGGGAGCGGCAACCATCTTTCCATGTCTACAAGAATGGCAAACAAGGTCCTTCTCCATGGACAACTTGGGCAATCCTTGGATTAGGCCAAGTGAGCTAAGCCTTGCAAGCAAGTCGAAGCTCAGGTGACCGAGTCTCCTATGCCACTTCCAAAGATCTAAGGAGGAAGGACTAGCCACAAGACAACGAGAAAATCCAAACGACTCCGAGAAATTCACACGAAAGACTTTCCCAAAGGGTGAAATCAAACATACAAGATTGCCCTAAGGATCTAAGATACGACTGAGATTCTGTTTAAAACGAATCTCATAGTCATCATCAAAAAGTTGCGAAATAGAGAGAAGGTTAAAATGCAAGTTAGAAACAAGAGCAACATCACGCAACACAAAGTGCTCATTAACTCGCACCAACCCACGAGACAACACTTTACCTTTACTATTGTCGCCGAAGGTGATAAACTCCTTTCCGGCAACAGGACTAAGACTGGAGAACCACTTGGCGTTTCCGGTTGAAGGACCGAGAAGCAACCAGAAAGCGACCAGAGGGGGGTGAATGGGAGCTTAAAATTTTCCTTTCGGAAACTAGAAGCCTCTGTCCCAAGAATCAAGCCCAAAAGCAAACCCTAGAGCTTGCTAGTGTCCACGACCCTAGATGTAGGGTGGATGCTTCCAAGAAGCACAGCGGGACACTACACAACTCTAGAAAGCCAACGCAAAAATCAGAAATCGAATCCGACAACGAGCATGCGAACCGCGGACGAAACGGTGCAAAACAGCCGCGACCGGACTCTAGGCTGCGTCCGGTCAGTGAGCACCGGACGCGTCCGGTCGTCAGAGAACCAAAACAGAACCTCTCTGAGTTGGACCGGACCCTCAAGAGCCGAGCGTCCGGTCAACTGCTGTGCGTCCGGTCAGTAGAGAACGAACACGATGAACAGGATGACCTGTGCGTCTGGTCGGCGATCAAGCCGTGCGTCCGGTCAAGTCACGATAGTGACCGGACTCACCAGAGCGTCCGATCACTTGACACCGGACGCG
This sequence comes from Coix lacryma-jobi var. lacryma-jobi, assembly GCA_009763385.1. Lineage (NCBI taxonomy): Eukaryota > Viridiplantae > Streptophyta > Magnoliopsida > Poales > Poaceae > Coix > Coix lacryma-jobi. The sequence goes on along the minus strand of CM019824.1, from coordinate 43,080,679 downwards.
TCCGATCGCCGAAAGCCAGTTGTGGAACCTCTCTGTTCTTGATCGGACTCACTGAAGGGAGCATCCGGTCGTTTTGAACAGAGCGTCCGGTCAAAAGCAGAATGAACACGGCGATTGTTCAACCACCGGACGCGTCCGATCAACACGAGGACAGCGTCCGGTCACCCCGACAGCAGCCTGTTCGTCCATCGATTCGACTCGATCTCACTCAAAACGAATCCTCTAGGGATCAAACTTGGTGAGAAGGGTCAAAAGGAGTATAGTGAGCTATCCCTAAGAGATCATGGCTCGAACCTATCTCCAAATCGATGAATCGAAGAACATCGGGGGAAGGGAGAAAACTTGACCCGAAACGAAAAATCGATCGATCTCCTAGACCGTGAGGTTAGAGGTTAATTCCTTCGGTGGAAAGAAGTGCCTCACGATCTAGAACAACTTGGTTCAAACGGATTTGCAAAGAATGAACCGAGCAAAGAGATCAAGCGACGGGAAAATCGTGGAGAAAAAGGATTCCGCGAAGAACAGAAAGAAAACTCGAATCACAATCACGATCTGCAACCGTGTGGCTACCACACGCTACAATGGTGAGGTTACGGCCTCACTTCCTCAAAATCAACAGTACACAGAGGCAAGTCTCTCTGCGGATCTCAGCTAGCTAAAGCAGGGGATGGGAGAGCAGGAAACCCTAGAAGCTAGGAAGCAAATGACTGCAATAACTGAGATAAGGGGAGGAGGGTGTCTCCCCGACTACTTATCCTAATTCTAGCCTAAGTACAATTCCTACTCTACCCCTCTCTACTCTAATTACAGAGCGGGCCAGCTAAACCCTAAGGTTATTCTAGACCAACCCAGGTGGTAGGTGTATCCGACGGCCACGCCCGCTCGAACCGAAGCGTTGCCTCGACGCAACCTCTGGATCGCCGCCACGTGCCGCCCTCGCTCTGCACCCTCGGTTTTGTGGCCCAAACCGGGAAACCAGCCTTTTCCAGCCAACCCCCGGTTTTGAGGCCCAAACCGGGAAACCAGCCCACCATCGTCTGAGTTTTGAGGCCCAAACTCAGCAAACCCGCAGCGCCCAGGTTTTGAGGCCTAAACCTGGAAACCGTCCATCGCCCGAGTTTTGTGGCCAAACTCGGAAACCCTCAGCCCTAGTTTTGTGGCCAAACTCGGAAACCGTCCACGCCCAGGTTTTGAGGCCCAAACCTGGAAACCGTCCACCCGATGGTTTTTCCCTGGCTCTACCACCAAACCGACGTCGTAGTGGGGATGCACCTCCCGTGCACCCCATCCACCGACACGTGTCCCCGAGTCCTCGACTCAGGCAACACATGACCGCATTTCTTCACTTGTTGTCGTCACAGGCTGCCAGCCACCACAGCTGATCCTCAGGCACTCTGGTCCCTCAGTCCAAGCCTCACGTCCGCCCTTCACCGCTCGGTTCATCGGCATGGCACGTCCGCCGCACGGCACGCCCATCCTTCACCGCACCCGGTCCGTCAGCACAGCACGTCTCAACTTGACCTTCACCTTGCCCTCGATCACTGTCTCTGTGCTTGACACCTGCACAACACAAGCCAAAGAACATGCGCATCATACCCGTTGACAATCACTCATCACTCAGAGACCCGGCATACACCCATGTATCCGCAATCTCCCCCTTGATGAGTGCATTGTCAACTACTCACACAAATCATAATGAAAAGAAGAAAGAAAGGGAAGGAAGGAGAGGAGAGAACTCGACCAAATGACCCAAAAGCATAGCAAAGCCGAAAAAGGTCAAGTGGAAAGAGCAAAACAACTTGGTCCCCAAAGACATGGGCAACGGCTCGACGCAACCAAGCAAGGCAAAGCTAGCCCTCAGGAAGAGGTAGAACAGGCTCAACACCGCTAGCAAATACCAATTGGAAATCGAAGCAAAATGCTAGTCCCTCAAGATAGAGGCACAGAGGCTCAACACAACTAGCAAGGAAAGCTTGATACCAATGCAAGCTCAAAACTAATGCCTTTCGGCCAGACATGCTCCGAACCAATTGAGATCAAAACAAAAACAAGATGCCCTAAAAATGTTTGCTAGTTCCTCAAGACAGAGGCAAAAGGCTCAACACAACTAGCAAACTCCCCCTTGACAGATGCAAGCAACTAGGAAAACTCCCCTTAGATGAACATCCAGGAGTATATGATTTGCAATTTCTCCCCCTTAGATGAAAATGCACTAATCAAGAAAAGGCATCAAGGCAAGAAACTCCCCCTTCCAACATGCATATGAAGTCAGAAATGCAAGTTAGCAGCTTCAGGCATATAATCAAAAGAGTGCAAAGATGCTCTAAACAGAGGAACTCCAATGACTCAACAACAGCGTACAAGCTCAGCAAAGGCTCAAACTGATCACCAGATGCAAAATATGAACATATGAGCAAAAATGAGCAGTTTTTAGTCAAAAAGGTATTCACCATCAAGATAGCACTAGCAAAGTATAAGCAGGAGTCTGAACAAGTGCTAAACATGTATACAAGGTGAACTACCCCTAGCAAAGTTCAATCATCATGCCGATACCAAATGAAGTAGATACTTGTGATTTCAGGTGTAGATCGGAGTTGCAGCAGGGAAATTACACAAGTTCATTTATTAGCATGTGATTGCGAGAGGTTGAAAGCTTGTCATTGCCTAACTTTTCAACCGAGCGAAGCCTATGCCGAAGCAATCAGAAGCTTAAAGCTACGGTTTTGGTCATACACTACACGGCTCAAGTTTAACTCAAAGTGCAATGAGAAACCGTCTTGATACCATGATGTGTTGACAAGCAATCCCATCTCGATCTTTTCAATTCACTAAAACTTGGTTTAGATTTTAAACGTGATATGAACATACCAAGCAAGTGAATGACTCAGAACTAGAGACATAACAACCTAGCATATATGAAAAGCACGAGTGAACTCAAACACATCCTACACATGCTAGTTGCACATCTCAATGGTGAACATTTTCAGATTTTATTTACTATTAGCAAATTCACCATTCCAAAATAGCTCAGCTCACAACATGTACTAGTGATCAGGAAGAGCATAAGCTACAAGCATTAATATAAGCATCAGAGCATACTAAACAGAGCATAGTTACATTCTAGTGATTATAAACATGAAGCTCAGAATGTAAATGCGTATGCTAGAATGCAAAAGAAAAAGAAAGACAAACGAAAAGAGTCAGTCTAGTATACAAGATCCAAACTGTTTCCCCCATCTAAAAAGGGAAACACACACCAAGCTCACCCCTCAACCGATTAAAGGTTGATTCGTCTAAAGGCTTGGTGAAAATATCAGCCAGTTGATGATGAGTATCGACATGGCGAAGGTCGATATCACCCTTCTCCTGGTGGTCTCGCAAGAAATGAAAGCGCACATCAATGTGTTTGGTCTTCGAGTGAAGCACGGGGTTCTTAGCAATGCTAATGGCACTCGTGCTGTCACAAAGCAAAGGAACACGAGAAAAGCTCAGACCAAAATCACGCAAAGTGGCCATCATCCAGAGTAACTGGGAACAGCAGCTAGCCGCAGCAACATACTCAGCCTCTGTGGTAGACTGGGCGACACTAGACTGCTTGCGAGAAGACCACGAAACAAGAGAAGAACCAATAAACTGGCAAGTCCCAGAAGTGGACTTGCGCTCAATACGGCAACCAGCAAAATCGGCATCCGAATAACCGCAAAGGGAGAGAGTGGAGGAAGCAGAATACCAAATCCCGAACTCAGGCGTGAAACGAAGGTACCTGAATATGCGCTTCACTACCTGACGGTGAGAAGTGCGCGGCGACGCCTGAAAGCGCGAGCACAGACACACCGCGAACTGAATGTCCGGGCGTGTCGCCGTCAGGTAGAGGAGCGATCCAATCATGCTGCGGTACTCCTTCTGGTCCACTGCTTCTCCATCTAAATCCGCATCCAGGGCAGTCATCGTCGACATGGGTGTTGGTAAAGGCTTGGCCTCACCCATATCGAACCGTTTCAGCAAGTCCTTGGTGTATTTGCCCTGGTGCACAAACGTCCCCTCTCGGGATTGCTTAATTTGCAACCCGAGAAAGAATGTCAGCTCGCCCGTCATGCTCATCTCGAACTCCCTGCTCATAGTATCTGCAAACTTGGCAACCAAAGCGTGAGAAGAACCACCGAAAATGATATCATCCACGTAAATCTGGACCAAGAGAGTGTCTTTGCCTTGCCTGAGGAGAAAGAGCGTTTTATCTACACATCCCATTTTAAAACCCTTAGCAAGCAAAAAGGTTTTCAACCTATCATACCAGGCTCTAGGGGCTTGTTTCAAACCATATAAAGCTTTGTGAAGTTTAAAAACATGGTTTGGAAACTTGGGATTTTCAAAACCGGGGGGTTGCTCAACATAAACTTCTTCTTCTATGTAGCCGTTTAAGAAGGCACTCTTGACATCCATTTGAAAAAGTTTAAGCCCTTTGGATGCTGCAAAAGCCAAGAGTATCCTAATAGCCTCCAAACGAGCTACAGGAGCAAAAGTCTCCTCATAGTCTATCCCCTCCTTCTGACTATAACCCTTCGCTACAAGCCTGGCCTTGTTTCTAACAACGTGGCCATCCTCTCCTTGCTTGTTTTTGAAAACCCATTTTGTCCCAATAGGCTTACAGTCTGGTGGAGGTGGAACTAAAACCCAAACCCGATTTCGCTCAAAATTTTCTAACTCCTCATGCATGGCATTTACCCAGTCCGGATCCGTCAATGCGTGTCCAACATCTCGGGGCTCAAAATTAGCAACAAAAGCAGAATGAGCAAAGTGCGAGATTTGCTGTGACCTGGACCGAGTGACACGTTCGCCGATGTCGCCGATCATCTGCTGAGGCGGGTGCTGGTGCTGGATATGTCGTGGCGCCTCCCTTGCCGAAGTGGCCTCCCCCTCAACAGCAGCTGGTGCCTCCCCGGGTACAAAGGGTACCGCTCGGGGTGGCGGATCCCACGGCCCCCAGGAAGAAGAAGTGTCGGGGCCATGAGTCGTCGTAGAAGCCGCTCCTTGCGGCAGAGCAGGTGGAGGGGGTGCTGGATCGACCATACCTTCAGCACCCTCATCCTCGTCATCGAAAAGAGGCTCTCCACCCTCATGATCACCTGCACGCTCAAAACGAGAAGAAGGACATACAAGAGTCTCGTCGAAGGTGACATCTGATGTCTCCATGACTCGGTTAGTATCAAGGTTAAGTACACGATATGCTCTAGTGTGAGTGCCATAACCCAAAAATACATTGTCAGAAGATCGAGACTCAAACTTGTCCAGGTTGCCTTTCTTCAAAATAAAACAGTGGCAACCGAAGACTCTAAAATAACTCACCTTGGGCTGGCGACCAAAACGCAACTCATAAGAGGTCTTCTTCAAGAAAGCTCTTAGAAAAATGCGATTTGAAATGTAGCATGCAGTGTTCATAGCTTCGGCCCAATAGCGCCTAGGAGTCCTATGCTCATCGAGCATCATCCTGGTCATCTCAATAAGGGTCCGATTCTTCCTCTCTACAACACCATTTTGGGGCGGTGTGTAGGGGAAAGAAAACTGATGCTCCAAACCAAGGCGGTTACAAAACTTCTCAAAATCCGAATTTTTGAATTCGGAACCATTATCACTCCGAATTGCTCACATCGAGTTCAAAGGGAATTCGTTCTGAAGACGCAAAATCAGATTACGAGCAAAGGAGAAAGTCTCAGTCTTCTCAGTCAAAAAGAAGACCCACGAATATCTCGAGAAGTCATCAACAACAACAAGCACATACCACTTCCCTCCAACCGAGCTCACCCGAGCCGGACCAACAAGGTCCATGTGTAAAAGCTCTCCAGGGTGCGAGGTCATAACCTTAGTCACCGGATGGTGGGGAGCCGCAACCATCTTCCCGTGTCTACAAGAATGACAAACTAGATCCTTCTCCATCGAAAGCTTGGGCAATCCTCGGATTAGGCCAAGTGAGCTAAGTCTTGCAAGCAAGTCGAAGCTTAAATGACCGAGCCTCCTATGCCACTTCCAAAGATCAGAGGAAGAGGGACTAGCCAAAAGACAACGAGAAGTGCCAAAAGACTCCGAGAAATTCGCACGAAAGACTTTTCCAAAGGGCGAAATCAAACACACAAGATTTCCCTGAGGATCCAAAATACGACTGAGATTCGGTTTAAAACGAATCTCATAGTCATCATCAAAAAGTTGCGAAACAGAAAGCAAGTTAAAATGCAAGTTAGAAACAAGAGCAACATCGCGCAACACAAAGTGCTCATTAACTCGCACGGACCCGCGAGACAATACTTTACCTTTGCTATTGTCGCCGAAGGTTATGAACTCCTTTCCGGCAACAGGACTAAGGCTGGAGAACCACTTGGCGTTTCCGGTCATGTGCCTCGAGCAACCGGAATCCACCAACCAAATGTCCTCCAACCGTCTTACCTACATCAATAAAAAGACATAGGGTGAGCATACGGTCCAACACTGGGGTTAGTGAAGTAAGGGGAATACTAGTGTTGGGCCGACTGCTCAAAAGAACGGTTAGCAGAAAAACCATTCCTAGCATGTCTACGAGAGGAGCGATCACCACGTAGAGGAAAACGTGGTCCGCTAAGGGAGGAGCGTCCATCGCGATACTCAAAACGCGGTGGGGGAAAACGCTCAACTAAAAAGCCTCCGCCACGGGGTCCATAGCCTACAACTGCAGGCTCCCGCCGGGCACGCTCTCTATGAGGCCTACGCCTAGGAACTTGAGGTTCAGGACCTCTAAGCCTAGCGACTCTCCTCAGAGCTCTCTGCTGCTGCCTAGGCCTGGGGACTTGAGGTTCTGGACCTCTAGGCCTAGCAGCTCTCCTCTGGACGTTCGGCACATGCACACCATGGAAAGGGTGTGAGAATACATATGATGAATGATTGACTGTGTTCAGGAAGGTTTGAGGCATTTACCCGGTTGAGTCATTATTTGCTATGCGCTTAATGTTGTGACTAACCGGTGGCGTGAGTTGTGTGGTGTTCCTGTGTTGGTGTGCGTGTGCGACATGTGTCTCTTGGCTGTGTTGGTGTGCAGGTGTGGAGCTCGGATACAGTGGTCAATGGCGAGGTGAAGGTCAAGTAGAGACGTGTCATGCCGACGGACCGGGTGCGGTGAAGGATGGGCGTGCCGTGCGGCGGATGTGCCATGCCGAGGTACCGAGCGGTGAAGGGCGGACGTGAGGCTTGGACTGATGGACCAGGGGCCAGAGGACCAGCTGTGGTAGCTGGCACGTGGCATTGGCAAGCGAGAGCACATGGGGATGTGCGGTGCATCGGCCGAGTCGGGAGGAAGACGATGGCGTCGTGGCACTTGGCGGGAGGTCGGACACGGGCTTGCGTGCGGCGCAAGTTCCGTCGGCCAAGTCAAGAAGGAAGGCGAAGGCGTTGTGCCCGGCGTCGAGGCTGGACATGCATCGGCATCGGTGCCGGTGGTCGGGGTGTGAGAACCACATCCCGTCTACGGTGCGGGTTCGGTAGCTGAGCCTCAAAAAGCTACCATCGACGGTTTCCAGGTTTGGACCTCAAAACCTGGGGTGGCCGGTTTCTGAGTTTGGGCCTCAAAACTCGGGGTGGACGATTTGCCAGGTTTGGGCCTTAAAACCTGGGCTTGCGGGTTTCCGAGTTTGGGCCTCAAAACTCGGGGTGGCCGGTTTGCCTGGTTTGGGCCTCAAAACCAGGGGGGTGGTCCGAAAGGACGATCGACGCGTGGCGGCACCGAGAGGCTTGCGTTGCGGCGAAGCTATCGGTGAGAAGGCGCGGCGGTCGACGGTGGCGGCACGTGGCGGCATCGGGTGAGGTCGCGTCGAGGCGGAAGCTACCTGATGTGTGGGCGTGGCCGTCGGATGAAGATCGTCAGGACTGGACGGTTTTACCCCTGGGGGGTATTTGGGTCGAGTGCTTAATGTAAGGGCGCTTTGGTCATTAGGACGTGCGCCTATATATATGAGGGGGGCTGCTAGGGCAGCCGTCATCCTTGGCAATCCTTGAGGTGGGTCTCTCTCATTTTGTTCCTGTGAGAGTAGGCTAGGGTTAGGGAGAGTTGGCTCTTGTTCTTGAGCTTTTCGCCATCCAAGCTTTGTGTTGCTAGGATTGGCTTGTAGCCCGACACCAAGTGCTTAATGAATCATCCATTCCTCTGAGTCCAAGGATCAAATTCATGCTTTGATTTGTCTTGCTATTTTGTTCTTCGCGTTTGCACGTTTTCCCCTCTTTCATTCTTCACGAGAATTCTTGTTTCGAGGGAAGATTCGCAAATCCGTTTTAACCATCTTGTGTAGCTTCATGAGAGTCTTCTTTCTACCGAAGGAATTTCTCTAATACCTCACGAACTCACAGATCGGGCGGATTTAGTTTTGTTGTCAAGTTTTTCTCCCTTCCCCCGATCTTCTTCGATTCATCGATTTGGAGATAGGTTCGAGCCATGATCTCTTAGAGATAGCTCACTATCCTCCTTGTGACTCCTCTCACCAAGTTTGATCCCTAGAGGATACGTTTTGTGTGAGATCGAGTCGAATCGTTGGACGAACAGCACTGCTGCGGGGTGACCGGACGCTAGGGCAGTACGTCCGGTGGTTGAACACGCTCTGTGTCTTTTTGGCTCTGACCGGACGCTCTGTACAAATGACCGGACGCTCCCTTCAGTGAGTCCGGTCAGAAACAGAGAGGTTCCAGAACGGTTTTTCTGTGACCGGACTCGTCCGGTGCCTGGTGACCGGACGCTCTGGTGAGTCCGGTCGTTTTCGCTCCTTGACCAGATGCTTCAGCAGCTGCTTGACCGGACGCACCCTGTGCTGAGTCCTGTCAGCTCCAGAGAGGGTTTTGTGCGACCGGACGCTAGGGTTTCGCGTGACCGGACGCACTGAAGGCACTGTTCATTGTGCCTGTCTTCACGTGACCGGACGCTCAGTTGTAACGACCGGATGCACCTTCACGCAGAGTCCGGTCCAACACAGAGAGCTCCCGAATCGGGTTTCTGTTGACCGGACGCGTCCGATCGTTCCTGACAGGACGCTCCAGTGAGTCCGGTCAGTGCTGACAGAACGCGTTTTCGTCCGTATCTTTCGCGTTCGAGCTCTGATTTGAGATCCGCTTTTTGCGTTGGATTCCCGACTCTGTGCTCTACAGAAACAGGGCTTCCCGCTTTGCGAGATTGCCTGAATCCCCCTCGCGTTGCTCGGGGGAGGTTGAGGTTACCCAAACTCCATCCTGTCACTAGTTGACTTGCGTGGATTTGGAAGAGGGAGCTTTTGTGGTGTCCCGCTGTGTTCCTAGGGAACATCCACCCATACTCTTGGGTCGTGGACATCACGTGTGTCGGCTTTGCTCTTGGGGTTGATTTTGTTGGGATAGAGGCCGTAATTTCTGAGAAGAAATTTTCGGCTCCCATTCACCCCCCCCCCCTCTGGTCGCCTTGCTTTAGCATTTTCGGTCCTCCAATTGGTATCGGAGCCAGTTAGGGATCTCTCTACCTTAACCGGTTCCGGATCCGCGAAGGCGACCTTTTTGAGAGCGGTTGAGTTTCCGGCTTTTAGTTTGCCGAGGTGTTAAGCTTTTATCTTGCTAACACTAACGGTGCTTTTGGAGTGCACCAAGTTCTTCTTCAAGTATGTCTTTGTCTTTCAGCATGAACGGTTCCATGGACGACAACTTGGGAAGAAGGAGGAGTGCAATTGATGATAGGGATCGTGAGGTGAACGATCTGCTGAACCTCCTACGACATGATGAGCTTTCACCAGAGGATCTCTTACATCAACTTGGCAAGGCCAAGAGAGGTACACTTGCTCATGGCCTTGTGACCTTGCACAACCTCTATGAGGCTCGTTCTAGTTTTGTTGAGCAGTGTAGTACCTTGCGTAGAAAGGTCAAAAAGTTGAAATGCTCCATTGCTAGTTTGAAGTCTAGTGCCTCTTTGCCTTGCACCGGTTGTAGTGACATGGTTAGGAAGGTTGATGAGCTACGCTTTTCTCTTGCTAGCTTAAAATCTGAAAATAAAATGTTGAAATCCAATGCCTTCAAACCATGTTTAGTTTGCATTGACTTGGGCAAGGACCTTGATTGTGCTAAAAATGAAATAGCTTTGCTAAAGTCAAATGCTTCTCTGCCATGTGACAACTGTGAATCTTTTGTTGCTAGACTTAGAGAATATAGTCTGATTCACAGGACATGTGTAGATGACCTTGAGCATGCTAGGGCTAAAATTGTAGAGTTAAATGCTAGGCCTTGTAGCTCTTGCTCTTTGAATAAAAATGCTTGCCTTACTTCTAATGCTATTCATGATTCTTTGCTTGATGTGAATGGTGATGTTTCTTCCACCGATTTCATTTGCACATCTTGCATTGATTTGGAAAAGGAAGTTTGGGCTCTGAAGCTTTTGCGCGATGATATGAGCGCTAAGTTGGTTGAGCACAATGATATGAGTGCCAACCTTGAGAAGGAGATTGAGCTCTTGCGTACCACATATGCCGAGTGCATTCAAAAGGAGATGGAAAACTTAAGAAACACTCCTTGTGGTACTTGTGATCGCCTCATGTTTGAGAATGAAGTTTTATCCAAAAGGTGCAAGAGCCTTTGTGCTAAGTCTTTTGAGTCACGCATTTCTTCCAACTCCGATGTCAATGTTTCCAAATCTGCATCTTTGCGACCGGAGTTGAGTTCTTGTGTTGCGCGTGAGTCTTTTGACGATAGCACTAGTGCCAAGGTTTCGGATAGCTCTTTCATAGCTACTCCTAACCTTGCTGTTTCTTCGAGTGATGTCCAAAGGACTTCTCTTGACAAAGGTGCTTCTCATATTTTTGGGACTCGTCCTCCCAATCCGGTTTACCATTGCACCTTTTGCAAGAAGGAGGGACATTCGCTCGATTTTTGTTTTCGCCGTGTCAAGCACGAGCGGCGAATTCGAGCTAAGGCTTTTAGGAAGCCGCGTAGCCTTTCCCATGGCACGTGTGCTCCTAGCGTTGGCACGAAGTTGGTGATTGATGCTTCTTGTTCTAAGTCCCAAGGGACCTCTCACTTGTCGGAGAATGGTTTGCCTTCCAGTAGGCCTTTGTACCATTGCTCTTTTTGTGAGAAAGATGGGCATCAAGAAAGCTTTTGCTATCGGCGTGCCAAACGCTTGCGCCAAGCTGGCTCTTCTAGGAAGGTGGTGATTCATAGCCCGTCTCATGGCATGAACACTTGTGCTCCTAGTAAGAAGCCCATTTTTGTTGATGGGTTTTATGACTTCTTTTCTAGTGGGATAGGACATGGTCGTGGACATGCTTCTAGTGCTTCTTCTCTTGGTCCACGTCATGCTTTTCATGATGCTTCTATTGGTTCTTCTACAAAAACCTTGGAAGATGTTTGCCTCTTTTCCCGTGTTTCGACTCGTTCTTCTCCTCGAGTTGTCCTTTTGAGGAATGCTTCCAAGGGTGTTTCAAAATTGCATTTGAACCAACCTGTGCATCATGCTAACCCACTAGATAAGTTGAGATTTGTGACCAAGTCCTGGATTCCCAAGTGCATGCTTGCTAACCCTTCGGGATCCAAGACTCGGATTACTTTGTCCTCTTGTGTGTAGATATGAGGACGCGGGATGGAGAACATGCGCCTGATGGAGCTTGATCTTTTAGATGTGATCAAGTGTTGATGGTTCTCTACATCCCGCTTAGATTTGCCTCCAAAGAGGCTTTTGCAGCTCGGTGAGCATTCTTACTATTATGTGCTCACTTGTATAGTCCCAACATGTACATTTTTCTTTTGTATCATGTTTTGTTTAGTCTAGCATGTGTTATCCTGTATATCATGTCATGCTAGCTTTATGTATAGCTTTTGTGGACTATCCACTTTTCATGCTAGTCTTGTGATCCTCATGAACATTGTACCATGTTTTACCATATTTCTCCATGAGCTTTACATGTAGAGGTATGATGTTCATTAGGTGTCACTTTTCAGGTGCTAGTTTTGTTAGCTAGATGTACCCTATTGACATGTTTAGTTTGAGCACTACTCTTTCCTCGATTTTATCATGTTACATGCTTTTGGATCTATTGCTATCATTATCTTGCATTGTAGCATGTGTTGAGGTTTAGGCTGTGTTTGGGTTGATCATGTCTCTAGGATGCATTTTGCTATACAGTGCTTTATCCTGTTGCATGGTAGTTTTGACTAGTTTGAGTTCAGATCTCCTAGCGGTATCATTCATAGGTAGATCTCTTTTTGTTGAGAGTTCACCTTATGCTTATTTGACTAACCGTTTTCGTGGAGACCTTGAGGTCACACTGGACGAGACAACGCCTTGTATTTCTTCTGCTTTTGAGTGTGCAGGAGAACAGGAGCCTGGAGAGAGCAATTCGACTCACGGACCCGATCCCACTCCTTCCACGACTTGGAGTTCCGTTCGAGCAGCTCTCCAGCGAGCACTAGCGGCACCTGGGCGAGCGACAGCATCAGGCGAGGGGGAGACGACTTCGGCGAGGCAGGCGCCCCGGAGTTCAGCAGATTCAGGCGTCCCCTCGGGCATCACACTAGCAGGCGGTCATGCACTTCATGAGGTACCTCTGACACACCTCAATGTTCGGTTTTTGGTACACTCCTTCTTTGACCTCTTTTTGCTGTGTGGTCTTATTGATGAGGTTTTTGCTGGCTGTCGCTTGAGCATTTCCTGGCTCTTCGCTTGTGAGCTGGATGTGTGTTTCCCTTTTAGTTGGGGAAGCGTTTTGCTTGTTGTATCTTAGTTGGTCTTCTCCAATACCCTTTTGTTTTGGGTTTTCTTTATAGGCTAACTTTGCATGCATTTCATCATGTACATCTTGCATTTTAGAGCTTCATGAATATAGTAATAAGAATGAGATTATGCTCTTTTTGGTATGCCCTGCTTATTCATGATGATGCTTGTAGCTTAGGATCTTTTTGATCACTTGATACATGTTATGAGCTAAGCTATTTTTGCAAATGGTGAACTTGACTAATTAACTCTGATATATTTAATTTGTTCACCATTGAGATTGGCAACAAGCATGGGTAGGATGTGTTGAGATCACTTGTACTATCTTTTGTATGCTAGGTTGCTATGTCTCTTGCATTGAGTCATTCACTTGCTTGGATTGTCCATATTTACCTTGTGCTTAAAAATTTGATCCAAGTCTAAGTGAAATGAAAAGATCGAGATGGGACTGCATGTGTTAGCACATCACGGTATCGAGACTGTTTCTCATTGCACATTTGAGTTAAACTTGAGCCGTGTAGTGTAAGACCAAAACCGGTGCTTTAAGCTTCTGATTGCTTTTGTTGCATAGGCTTAGCCCGGTTGAAAAGTTAGGCAATGACCATGCTTTCAACCTCTCGCAATCACATGCTTTAATTTGAACTTGTGTTAATACCGCTGCAAATTCCGATAAAAATTTGAAAATAACACAAGTCTATGCTTCATTCTATTGCATGATGATTGAACTTTGCTAGGGGTAGTTCACCTTTTATACTTGAGTTAGCACTTGGTTGATTTCCTGTCTATTCATGCTAAGTGCTATTTTAGTGGTGAACTCCTTTTCAAATGGCTTAAAACTGCTCATATGCTTAATTATTCATATTTCGTATTCATTTGATCAGTTTGAGCCTTTGCTAGCATTTGTGTTGATTGCTACACTTTCAGGGCAGCACCCTATTGAGCATCTTTTTATTCTGATTGCTATACACTTGAAGCTGTTGCATTGTGCATTTCATGCATTTTAGCTTAGTGTGCATACCCCCAGCTCCGATATTCTTTGTGGTCACCTTCAATTGGTTTCGGGCCACTTTTCAATGCTTTTCTCCTGCCCCCATATGCTTTTGGATGACTTGTCTTGTGTATGTGTCAACTTTTGTGGAAAAATGTCAAAACCCCTCAGCATGTTCCCTTTTGTCAAGGGGGAGAAGCTGTTTTCAAGGGGGAGCTTGAGTGTTGGCACAAATGGGAGAGTCATGCATTTTGGGGAGAGCTTTGAGAGAGGGGGAGTTTAGCTCTTTTATGTTCTTCTTCACTCGGTATAGCTCTTTTATGTGTTCCAATTGGTATCCATCTTTCGGTATGGAATGCAATTGATGTCATGAGCTGTATTGCATAGCTTTTGTATATAGGCTTGCTTTCAGGGGGAGTCGCTTTCGTCATGCTGCTTCTCCGTGTGCTCCGAGTGTTTGTGCTCCATTTCGCCTTGAGCCTTTTCTTTGGGTTTTTTCAATTGATATCGAACCTTCCTTGTGTTCCTTCAATTGGTACACTTCGATTGGTTTTCATTTGGTGCGGAGCATGTTTGGCCGTAAGGCATTGGTATCGAGCCTGCTAGTCATGTTGAGCCATTTTGCCTCTCTCTTGAGGGACTAGCAGTTTTTGCTTGGTATTTTTGATTGGTTTGGAGCCTTCAGCTAGTTGTGTTGAGCTGTTTTGCCTCTGTCTTGAGGAACTAGCTGCTTTCACCAATTTGTGGTTGATTTTGATTGGTATCAAATCTTCTGCTAGTTGTGTTGAGCCTCTGTGCCTCTATCTTGTGGGACTAGCAGTTTTGCTTCTTATGTGCGGTTTCAGCCTCATTTGGTGTCGAGCCTTGTGCTAGCGGTGTTGAGCCCCTTTCTGCCTCTTCTTGAGGACTAGCTCATTTTTGACTTGGTTGCGTCGAGCCGTTGCCCATGTCTTTGGGAACCAAGTCTTTTGCTCTATGTGATCGAGTTTTGCTCATTGTTGAGTTGTTGCTCTGATCCCTTACTTGGTTGCGTTGAGCCGTTGCCCATGTCTTTGGGGACCAAGTTTTCGGCTTTGGTATCTCAAACCATCTCTTGTGCCTAGTTTTTGTCAATTCAATCATCAAGGGGGAGAAATTTAGAAACCCCCAAGTGACTTAATCATCACGGGGGAGATAAAGGGGAGAAATTGACCCAAGTGAATCCAAGTGGATAAGTACCTTGCTTTCTTTTGTGATGATTGTTTGACAATTTTATTTGAGATTGGTTTTCGAGTGCCTTTTGGGATTCATGAAACTCTTGTCTTCTCTTGACTCTTCGGTTGTGTGGAGGCTTTGCCCGCTTTTCCCATTTCTTTTGGGACCGAGAGTTTTTATTTGGAGTTTTCATGATCCTCCCTCTCTCAAGTGGCCTTGTGTTTGCTTTTACCTGGCTTTTGGGCACTTGAGTGAGACCTGCCTTCAAACCCTTCCTTTTTGATTTTATTGTCAGTCAATGCATTCATCAAGGGGGAGATTGAGAATACATATGATGAATGATTGACTGTGTTGAGGAAGGTTTGAGGCTTTTACCCGGTTGAGTCATTATTTGCTATGCGCTTAATGTTATGACTAACCGGTGGCGTGAGTTGTGTGGTGTTTCTGTGTTGGTGTGCGTGTGCGACATGTGTCTCTTGGCTGTGTTGGTGTGCAGGTGTGGAGCTCGGATACAGTGGTCAATGGCGAGGTGAAGGTCAAGTAGAGACGTGTCGTGCCGACGGACCGGGTGCGGTGAAGGATGGGCGTGCCGTGCGGCGGACGTGCCATGCCGAGGTACCGAGCGGTGAAGGGCGGACGTGAGGCTTGGACTGATGGACCAGGGGCCAGAGGACCAGCTGTGGTAGCTGGCACGTGGCATTGGCAAGCGAGAGCACATGGGGATGTGCGGTGCATCGGCCGAGTCAGGAGAAAGACGATGGCGTCGTGGCACTTGGCGGGAGGTCGGACACGGGCTTGCGTGCGGCGCAAGTGCCGTCGGCCGAGTCAAGAAGGAAGGCGAAGGCGTTGTGCCCGGTGTGGAGGCTGGACATGCATCGGCATCGGTGCCGGTGGTCGCGGTGTGAGAACCACATCCCGTCTACGGTGCGGGTTCGGTAGCTGAGCCTCAAAAAGCTACCATCGACGGTTTCCAGGTTTGGACCTCAAAACCTGGGGTGGCCGGTTTCTGAGTTTGGGCCTCAAAACTCGGGGTGGACGGTTTGCCAGGTTTGGGCCTTAAAACCTGGGCTTGCGGGTTTCCGAGTTTGGGCCTCAAAACTCGGGGTGGCCGGTTTGCCTGGTTTGGGCCTCAAAACCAGGGGGGTGGTCCGAAAGGACGATCGACGCGTGGCGGCACCGAGAGGCTTGCGTTGCGGCGAAGCTATCGGTGAGAAGGCGCGGCGGTCGACGGTGGCGGCACGTGGTGGCATCGGGTGAGGTCGCGTCGAGGCGGAAGCTACCTGATGTGTGGGCGTGGCCGTCGGATGAAGATCGTCAGGACTGGACGGTTTTACCCCTGGGGGGTATTTGGGTCGAGTGCTTAATGTAAGGGCGCTTTGGTCATTAGGACGTGTGCCTATATATATGAGGGGGGCTGCTAGGGCAGCCGTCATCCTTGGCAATCCTTGAGGTGGGTCTCTCTCATTTTGTTCCTGTGAGAGTAGGCTAGGGTTAGGGAGAGTTGGCTCTTGTTCTTGAGCTTTTCGCCATCCAAGCTTTGTGTTGCTAGGATTGGCTTGTAGCCCGACACCAAGTGCTTAATGAATCATCCATTCCTCTGAGTCCAAGGATCAAATTCATGCTTTGATTTGTCTTGCGATTTTGTTCTTCGCGTTTGCACGTTTTCCCCTCTTTCATTCTTCACGAGAATTCTTGTTTCGAGGGAAGATTCGCAAATCCGTTTTAACCATCTTGTGTAGCTTCATGAGAGTCTTCTTTCTACCGAAGGAATTTCTCTAATACCTCACGAACTCACAGATCGGGCGGATTTAGTTTTGTTGTCAAGTTTTTCTCCCTTCCCCCGATCTTCTTCGATTCATCGATTTGGAGATAGGTTCGAGCCATGATCTCTTAGAGATAGCTCACTATCCTCCTTGTGACTCCTCTCACCAAGTTTGATCCCTAGAGGATACGTTTTGTGTGAGATCGAGTCGAATCGTTGGACGAACAGCACTGCTGCGGGGTGACCGGACGCTAGGGCAGTACGTCCGGTGGTTGAACACGCTCTGTGTCTTTTTGGCTCTGACCGGACGCTCTGTACAAATGACCGGACGCTCCCTTCAGTGAGTCCGGTCAGAAACAGAGAGGTTCCAGAACGGTTTTTCTGTGACCGGACTCGTCCGGTGCCTGGTGACCGGACGCTCTGGTGAGTCCGGTCGTTTTCGCTCCTTGACCAGATGCTTCAGCAGCTGCTTGACCGGACGCACCCTGTGCTGAGTCCTGTCAGCTCCAGAGAGGGTTTTGTGCGACCGGACGCTAGGGTTTCGCGTGACCGGACGCACTGAAGGCACTGTTCATTGTGCCTGTCTTCACGTGACCGGACGCTCAGTTGTAACGACCGGATGCACCTTCACGCAGAGTCCGGTCCAACACAGAGAGCTCCCGAATCGGGTTTCTGTTGACCGGACGCGTCCGATCGTTCCTGACAGGACGCTCCAGTGAGTCCGGTCAGTGCTGACAGAACGCGTTTTCGTCCGTATCTTTCGCGTTCGAGCTCTGATTTGAGATCCGCTTTTTGCGTTGGATTCCCGACTCTGTGCTCTACAGAAACAGGGCTTCCCGCTTTGCGAGATTGCCTGAATCCCCCTCGCGTTGCTCGGGGGAGGTTGAGGTTACCCAAACTCCATCCTGTCACTAGTTGACTTGCGTGGATTTGGAAGAGGGAGCTTTTGTGGTGTCCCGCTGTGTTCCTAGGGAACATCCACCCATACTCTTGGGTCGTGGACATCACGTGTGTCGGCTTTGCTCTTGGGGTTGATTTTGTTGGGATAGAGGCCGTAATTTCTGAGAAGAAATTTTCGGCTCCCATTCACCCCCCCCCCCCTCTGGTCGCCTTGCTTTAGCATTTTCGGTCCTCCAATTGGTATCGGAGCCAGTTAGGGATCTCTCTACCTTAACCGGTTCCGGATCCGCGAAGGCGACCTTTTTGAGAGCGGTTGAGTTTCCGGCTTTTAGTTTGCCGAGGTGTTAAGCTTTTATCTTGCTAACACTAACGGTGCTTTTGGAGTGCACCAAGTTCTTCTTCAAGTATGTCTTTGTCTTTCAGCATGAACGGTTCCATGGACGACAACTTGGGAAGAAGGAGGAGTGCAATTGATGATAGGGATCGTGAGGTGAACGATCTGCTGAACCTCCTACGACATGATGAGCTTTCACCAGAGGATCTCTTACATCAACTTGGCAAGGCCAAGAGAGGTACACTTGCTCATGGCCTTGTGACCTTGCACAACCTCTATGAGGCTCGTTCTAGTTTTGTTGAGCAGTGTAGTACCTTGCGTAGAAAGGTCAAAAAGTTGAAATGCTCCATTGCTAGTTTGAAGTCTAGTGCCTCTTTGCCTTGCACCGGTTGTAGTGACATGGTTAGGAAGGTTGATGAGCTACGCTTTTCTCTTGCTAGCTTAAAATCTGAAAATAAAATGTTGAAATCCAATGCCTTCAAACCATGTTTAGTTTGCATTGACTTGGGCAAGGACCTTGATTGTGCTAAAAATGAAATAGCTTTGCTAAAGTCAAATGCTTCTCTGCCATGTGACAACTGTGAATCTTTTGTTGCTAGACTTAGAGAATATAGTCTGATTCACAGGACATGTGTAGATGACCTTGAGCATGCTAGGGCTAAAATTGTAGAGTTAAATGCTAGGCCTTGTAGCTCTTGCTCTTTGAATAAAAATGCTTGCCTTACTTCTAATGCTATTCATGATTCTTTGCTTGATGTGAATGGTGATGTTTCTTCCACCGATTTCATTTGCACATCTTGCATTGATTTGGAAAAGGAAGTTTGGGCTCTGAAGCTTTTGCGCGATGATATGAGCGCTAAGTTGGTTGAGCACAATGATATGAGTGCCAACCTTGAGAAGGAGATTGAGCTCTTGCGTACCACATATGCCGAGTGCATTCAAAAGGAGATGGAAAACTTAAGAAACACTCCTTGTGGTACTTGTGATCGCCTCATGTTTGAGAATGAAGTTTTATCCAAAAGGTGCAAGAGCCTTTGTGCTAAGTCTTTTGAGTCACGCATTTCTTCCAACTCCGATGTCAATGTTTCCAAATCTGCATCTTTGCGACCGGAGTTGAGTTCTTGTGTTGCGCGTGAGTCTTTTGACGATAGCACTAGTGCCAAGGTTTCGGATAGCTCTTTCATAGCTACTCCTAACCTTGCTGTTTCTTCGAGTGATGTCCAAAGGACTTCTCTTGACAAAGGTGCTTCTCATATTTTTGGGACTCGTCCTCCCAATCCGGTTTACCATTGCACCTTTTGCAAGAAGGAGGGACATTCGCTCGATTTTTGTTTTCGCCGTGTCAAGCACGAGCGGCGAATTCGAGCTAAGGCTTTTAGGAAGCCGCGTAGCCTTTCCCATGGCACGTGTGCTCCTAGCGTTGGCACCGAAGTTGGTGATTGATGCTTCTTGTTCTAAGTCCCAAGGGACCTCTCACTTGTCGGAGAATGGTTTGCCTTCCAGTAGGCCTTTGTACCATTGCTCTTTTTGTGAGAAAGATGGGCATCAAGAAAGCTTTTGCTATCGGCGTGCCAAACGCTTGCGCCAAGCTGGCTCTTCTAGGAAGGTGGTGATTCATAGCCCGTCTCATGGCATGAACACTTGTGCTCCTAGTAAGAAGCCCATTTTTGTTGATGGGTTTTATGACTTCTTTTCTAGTGGGATAGGACATGGTCGTGGACATGCTTCTAGTGCTTCTTCTCTTGGTCCACGTCATGCTTTTCATGATGCTTCTATTGGTTCTTCTACAAAAACCTTGGAAGATGTTTGCCTCTTTTCCCGTGTTTCGACTCGTTCTTCTCCTCGAGTTGTCCTTTTGAGGAATGCTTCCAAGGGTGTTTCAAAATTGCATTTGAACCAACCTGTGCATCATGCTAACCCACTAGATAAGTTGAGATTTGTGACCAAGTCCTGGATTCCCAAGTGCATGCTTGCTAACCCTTCGGGATCCAAGACTCGGATTACTTTGTCCTCTTGTGTGTAGATATGAGGACGCGGGATGGAGAACATGCGCCTGATGGAGCTTGATCTTTTAGATGTGATCAAGTGTTGATGGTTCTCTACATCCCGCTTAGATTTGCCTCCAAAGAGGCTTTTGCAGCTCGGTGAGCATTCTTACTATTATGTGCTCACTTGTATAGTCCCAACATGTACATTTTTCTTTTGTATCATGTTTTGTTTAGTCTAGCATGTGTTATCCTGTATATCATGTCATGCTAGCTTTATGTATAGCTTTTGTGGACTATCCACTTTTCATGCTAGTCTTGTGATCCTCATGAACATTGTACCATGTTTTACCATATTTCTCCATGAGCTTTACATGTAGAGGTATGATGTTCATTAGGTGTCACTTTTCAGGTGCTAGTTTTGTTAGCTAGATGTACCCTATTGACATGTTTAGTTTGAGCACTACTCTTTCCTCGATTTTATCATGTTACATGCTTTTGGATCTATTGCTATCATTATCTTGCATTGTAGCATGTGTTGAGGTTTAGGCTGTGTTTGGGTTGATCATGTCTCTAGGATGCATTTTGCTATACAGTGCTTTATCCTGTTGCATGGTAGTTTTGACTAGTTTGAGTTCAGATCTCCTAGCGGTATCATTCATAGGTAGATCTCTTTTTGTTGAGAGTTCACCTTATGCTTATTTGACTAACCGTTTTCGTGGAGACCTTGAGGTCACACTGGACGAGACAACGCCTTGTATTTCTTCTGCTTTTGAGTGTGCAGGAGAACAGGAGCCTGGAGAGAGCAATTCGACTCACGGACCCGATCCCACTCCTTCCACGACTTGGAGTTCCGTTCGAGCAGCTCTCCAGCGAGCACTAGCGGCACCTGGGCGAGCGACAGCATCAGGCGAGGGGGAGACGACTTCGGCGAGGCAGGCGCCCCGGAGTTCAGCAGATTCAGGCGTCCCCTCGGGCATCACACTAGCAGGCGGTCATGCACTTCATGAGGTACCTCTGACACACCTCAATGTTCGGTTTTTGGTACACTCCTTCTTTGACCTCTTTTTGCTGTGTGGTCTTATTGATGAGGTTTTTGCTGGCTGTCGCTTGAGCATTTCCTGGCTCTTCGCTTGTGAGCTGGATGTGTGTTTCCCTTTTAGTTGGGGAAGCGTTTTGCTTGTTGTATCTTAGTTGGTCTTCTCCAATACCCTTTTGTTTTGGGTTTTCTTTATAGGCTAACTTTGCATGCATTTCATCATGTACATCTTGCATTTTAGAGCTTCATGAATATAGTAATAAGAATGAGATTATGCTCTTTTTGGTATGCCCTGCTTATTCATGATGATGCTTGTAGCTTAGGATCTTTTTGATCACTTGATACATGTTATGAGCTAAGCTATTTTTGCAAATGGTGAACTTGACTAATTAACTCTGATATATTTAATTTGTTCACCATTGAGATTGGCAACAAGCATGGCTAGGATGTGTTGAGATCACTTGTACTATCTTTTGTATGCTAGGTTGCTATGTCTCTTGCATTGAGTCATTCACTTGCTTGGATTGTCCATATTTACCTTGTGCTTAAAAATTTGATCCAAGTCTAAGTGAAATGAAAAGATCGAGATGGGACTGCATGTGGTTAGCACATCACGGTATCGAGACTGTTTCTCATTGCACATTTGAGTTAAACTTGAGCCGTGTAGTGTAAGACCAAAACCGGTGCTTTAAGCTTCTGATTGCTTTTGTTGCATAGGCTTAGCCCGGTTGAAAAGTTAGGCAATGACCATGCTTTCAACCTCTCGCAATCACATGCTTTAATTTGAACTTGTGTTAATACCGCTGCAAATTCCGATAAAAATTTGAAAATAACACAAGTCTATGCTTCATTCTATTGCATGATGATTGAACTTTGCTAGGGGTAGTTCACCTTTTATACTTGAGTTAGCACTTGGTTGATTTCCTGTCTATTCATGCTAAGTGCTATTTTAGTGGTGAACTCCTTTTCAAATGGCTTAAAACTGCTCATATGCTTAATTATTCATATTTCGTATTCATTTGATCAGTTTGAGCCTTTGCTAGCATTTGTGTTGATTGCTACACTTTCAGGGCAGCACCCTATTGAGCATCTTTTTATTCTGATTGCTATACACTTGAAGCTGTTGCATTGTGCATTTCATGCATTTTAGCTTAGTGTGCATACCCCCAGCTCCGATATTCTTTGTGGTCACCTTCAATTGGTTTCGGGCCACTTTTCAATGCTTTTCTCCTGCCCCCATATGCTTTTGGATGACTTGTCTTGTGTATGTGTCAACTTTTGTGGAAAAATGTCAAAACCCCTCAGCATGTTCCCTTTTGTCAAGGGGGAGAAGCTGTTTTCAAGGGGGAGCTTGAGTGTTGGCACAAATGGGAGAGTCATGCATTTTGGGGAGAGCTTTGAGAGAGGGGGAGTTTAGCTCTTTTATGTTCTTCTTCACTCGGTATAGCTCTTTTATGTGTTCCAATTGGTATCCATCTTTCGGTATGGAATGCAATTGATGTCATGAGCTGTATTGCATAGCTTTTGTATATAGGCTTGCTTTCAGGGGGAGTCGCTTTCGTCATGCTGCTTCTCCGTGTGCTCCGAGTGTTTGTGCTCCATTTCGCCTTGAGCCTTTTCTTTGGGTTTTTTCAATTGATATCGAACCTTCCTTGTGTTCCTTCAATTGGTACACTTCGATTGGTTTTCATTTGGTGCGGAGCATGTTTGGCCGTAAGGCATTGGTATCGAGCCTGCTAGTCATGTTGAGCCATTTTGCCTCTCTCTTGAGGGACTAGCAGTTTTTGCTTGGTATTTTTGATTGGTTTGGAGCCTTCAGCTAGTTGTGTTGAGCTGTTTTGCCTCTGTCTTGAGGAACTAGCTGCTTTCACCAATTTGTGGTTGATTTTGATTGGTATCAAATCTTCTGCTAGTTGTGTTGAGCCTCTGTGCCTCTATCTTGTGGGACTAGCAGTTTTGCTTCTTATGTGCGGTTTCAGCCTCATTTGGTGTCGAGCCTTGTGCTAGCGGTGTTGAGCCCCTTTCTGCCTCTTCTTGAGGACTAGCTCATTTTTGACTTGGTTGCGTCGAGCCGTTGCCCATGTCTTTGGGAACCAAGTCTTTTGCTCTATGTGATCGAGTTTTGCTCATTGTTGAGTTGTTGCTCTGATCCCTTACTTGGTTGCGTTGAGCCGTTGCCCATGTCTTTGGGGACCAAGTTTTCGGCTTTGGTATCTCAAACCATCTCTTGTGCCTAGTTTTTGTCAATTCAATCATCAAGGGGGAGAAATTTAGAAACCCCCAAGTGACTTAATCATCACGGGGGAGATAAAGGGGAGAAATTGACCCAAGTGAATCCAAGTGGATAAGTACCTTGCTTTCTTTTGTGATGATTGTTTGACAATTTTATTTGAGATTGGTTTTCGAGTGCCTTTTGGGATTCATGAAACTCTTGTCTTCTCTTGACTCTTCGGTTGTGTGGAGGCTTTGCCCGCTTTTCCCATTTCTTTTGGGACCGAGAGTTTTTATTTGGAGTTTTCATGATCCTCCCTCTCTCAAGTGGCCTTGTGTTTGCTTTTACCTGGCTTTTGGGCACTTGAGTGAGACCTGCCTTCAAACCCTTCCTTTTTGATTTTATTGTCAGTCAATGCATTCATCAAGGGGGAGATTGAGAATACATATGATGAATGATTGACTGTGTTGAGGAAGGTTTGAGGCTTTTACCCGGTTGAGTCATTATTTGCTATGCGCTTAATGTTATGACTAACCGGTGGCGTGAGTTGTGTGGTGTTTCTGTGTTGGTGTGCGTGTGCGACATGTGTCTCTTGGCTGTGTTGGTGTGCAGGTGTGGAGCTCGGATACAGTGGTCAATGGCGAGGTGAAGGTCAAGTAGAGACGTGTCGTGCCGACGGACCGGGTGCGGTGAAGGATGGGCGTGCCGTGCGGCGGACGTGCCATGCCGAGGTACCGAGCGGTGAAGGGCGGACGTGAGGCTTGGACTGATGGACCAGGGGCCAGAGGACCAGCTGTGGTAGCTGGCACGTGGCATTGGCAAGCGAGAGCACATGGGGATGTGCGGTGCATCGGCCGAGTCAGGAGAAAGACGATGGCGTCGTGGCACTTGGCGGGAGGTCGGACACGGGCTTGCGTGCGGCGCAAGTGCCGTCGGCCGAGTCAAGAAGGAAGGCGAAGGCGTTGTGCCCGGTGTGGAGGCTGGACATGCATCGGCATCGGTGCCGGTGGTCGCGGTGTGAGAACCACATCCCGTCTACGGTGCGGGTTCGGTAGCTGAGCCTCAAAAAGCTACCATCGACGGTTTCCAGGTTTGGACCTCAAAACCTGGGGTGGCCGGTTTCTGAGTTTGGGCCTCAAAACTCGGGGTGGACGGTTTGCCAGGTTTGGGCCTTAAAACCTGGGCTTGCGGGTTTCCGAGTTTGGGCCTCAAAACTCGGGGTGGCCGGTTTGCCTGGTTTGGGCCTCAAAACCAGGGGGGTGGTCCGAAAGGACGATCGACGCGTGGCGGCACCGAGAGGCTTGCGTTGCGGCGAAGCTATCGGTGAGAAGGCGCGGCGGTCGACGGTGGCGGCACGTGGTGGCATCGGGTGAGGTCGCGTCGAGGCGGAAGCTACCTGATGTGTGGGCGTGGCCGTCGGATGAAGATCGTCAGGACTGGACGGTTTTACCCCTGGGGGGTATTTGGGTCGAGTGCTTAATGTAAGGGCGCTTTGGTCATTAGGACGTGTGCCTATATATATGAGGGGGGCTGCTAGGGCAGCCGTCATCCTTGGCAATCCTTGAGGTGGGTCTCTCTCATTTTGTTCCTGTGAGAGTAGGCTAGGGTTAGGGAGAGTTGGCTCTTGTTCTTGAGCTTTTCGCCATCCAAGCTTTGTGTTGCTAGGATTGGCTTGTAGCCCGACACCAAGTGCTTAATGAATCATCCATTCCTCTGAGTCCAAGGATCAAATTCATGCTTTGATTTGTCTTGCGATTTTGTTCTTCGCGTTTGCACGTTTTCCCCTCTTTCATTCTTCACGAGAATTCTTGTTTCGAGGGAAGATTCGCAAATCCGTTTTAACCATCTTGTGTAGCTTCATGAGAGTCTTCTTTCTACCGAAGGAATTTCTCTAATACCTCACGAACTCACAGATCGGGCGGATTTAGTTTTGTTGTCAAGTTTTTCTCCCTTCCCCCGATCTTCTTCGATTCATCGATTTGGAGATAGGTTCGAGCCATGATCTCTTAGAGATAGCTCACTATCCTCCTTGTGACTCCTCTCACCAAGTTTGATCCCTAGAGGATACGTTTTGTGTGAGATCGAGTCGAATCGTTGGACGAACAGCACTGCTGCGGGGTGACCGGACGCTAGGGCAGTACGTCCGGTGGTTGAACACGCTCTGTGTCTTTTTGGCTCTGACCGGACGCTCTGTACAAATGACCGGACGCTCCCTTCAGTGAGTCCGGTCAGAAACAGAGAGGTTCCAGAACGGTTTTTCTGTGACCGGACTCGTCCGGTGCCTGGTGACCGGACGCTCTGGTGAGTCCGGTCGTTTTCGCTCCTTGACCAGATGCTTCAGCAGCTGCTTGACCGGACGCACCCTGTGCTGAGTCCTGTCAGCTCCAGAGAGGGTTTTGTGCGACCGGACGCTAGGGTTTCGCGTGACCGGACGCACTGAAGGCACTGTTCATTGTGCCTGTCTTCACGTGACCGGACGCTCAGTTGTAACGACCGGATGCACCTTCACGCAGAGTCCGGTCCAACACAGAGAGCTCCCGAATCGGGTTTCTGTTGACCGGACGCGTCCGATCGTTCCTGACAGGACGCTCCAGTGAGTCCGGTCAGTGCTGACAGAACGCGTTTTCGTCCGTATCTTTCGCGTTCGAGCTCTGATTTGAGATCCGCTTTTTGCGTTGGATTCCCGACTCTGTGCTCTACAGAAACAGGGCTTCCCGCTTTGCGAGATTGCCTGAATCCCCCTCGCGTTGCTCGGGGGAGGTTGAGGTTACCCAAACTCCATCCTGTCACTAGTTGACTTGCGTGGATTTGGAAGAGGGAGCTTTTGTGGTGTCCCGCTGTGTTCCTAGGGAACATCCACCCATACTCTTGGGTCGTGGACATCACGTGTGTCGGCTTTGCTCTTGGGGTTGATTTTGTTGGGATAGAGGCCGTAATTTCTGAGAAGAAATTTTCGGCTCCCATTCACCCCCCCCCCCCTCTGGTCGCCTTGCTTTAGCATTTTCGGTCCTCCAATTGGTATCGGAGCCAGTTAGGGATCTCTCTACCTTAACCGGTTCCGGATCCGCGAAGGCGACCTTTTTGAGAGCGGTTGAGTTTCCGGCTTTTAGTTTGCCGAGGTGTTAAGCTTTTATCTTGCTAACACTAACGGTGCTTTTGGAGTGCACCAAGTTCTTCTTCAAGTATGTCTTTGTCTTTCAGCATGAACGGTTCCATGGACGACAACTTGGGAAGAAGGAGGAGTGCAATTGATGATAGGGATCGTGAGGTGAACGATCTGCTGAACCTCCTACGACATGATGAGCTTTCACCAGAGGATCTCTTACATCAACTTGGCAAGGCCAAGAGAGGTACACTTGCTCATGGCCTTGTGACCTTGCACAACCTCTATGAGGCTCGTTCTAGTTTTGTTGAGCAGTGTAGTACCTTGCGTAGAAAGGTCAAAAAGTTGAAATGCTCCATTGCTAGTTTGAAGTCTAGTGCCTCTTTGCCTTGCACCGGTTGTAGTGACATGGTTAGGAAGGTTGATGAGCTACGCTTTTCTCTTGCTAGCTTAAAATCTGAAAATAAAATGTTGAAATCCAATGCCTTCAAACCATGTTTAGTTTGCATTGACTTGGGCAAGGACCTTGATTGTGCTAAAAATGAAATAGCTTTGCTAAAGTCAAATGCTTCTCTGCCATGTGACAACTGTGAATCTTTTGTTGCTAGACTTAGAGAATATAGTCTGATTCACAGGACATGTGTAGATGACCTTGAGCATGCTAGGGCTAAAATTGTAGAGTTAAATGCTAGGCCTTGTAGCTCTTGCTCTTTGAATAAAAATGCTTGCCTTACTTCTAATGCTATTCATGATTCTTTGCTTGATGTGAATGGTGATGTTTCTTCCACCGATTTCATTTGCACATCTTGCATTGATTTGGAAAAGGAAGTTTGGGCTCTGAAGCTTTTGCGCGATGATATGAGCGCTAAGTTGGTTGAGCACAATGATATGAGTGCCAACCTTGAGAAGGAGATTGAGCTCTTGCGTACCACATATGCCGAGTGCATTCAAAAGGAGATGGAAAACTTAAGAAACACTCCTTGTGGTACTTGTGATCGCCTCATGTTTGAGAATGAAGTTTTATCCAAAAGGTGCAAGAGCCTTTGTGCTAAGTCTTTTGAGTCACGCATTTCTTCCAACTCCGATGTCAATGTTTCCAAATCTGCATCTTTGCGACCGGAGTTGAGTTCTTGTGTTGCGCGTGAGTCTTTTGACGATAGCACTAGTGCCAAGGTTTCGGATAGCTCTTTCATAGCTACTCCTAACCTTGCTGTTTCTTCGAGTGATGTCCAAAGGACTTCTCTTGACAAAGGTGCTTCTCATATTTTTGGGACTCGTCCTCCCAATCCGGTTTACCATTGCACCTTTTGCAAGAAGGAGGGACATTCGCTCGATTTTTGTTTTCGCCGTGTCAAGCACGAGCGGCGAATTCGAGCTAAGGCTTTTAGGAAGCCGCGTAGCCTTTCCCATGGCACGTGTGCTCCTAGCGTTGGCACCAAGTTGGTGATTGATGCTTCTTGTTCTAAGTCCCAAGGGACCTCTCACTTGTCGGAGAATGGTTTGCCTTCCAGTAGGCCTTTGTACCATTGCTCTTTTTGTGAGAAAGATGGGCATCAAGAAAGCTTTTGCTATCGGCGTGCCAAACGCTTGCGCCAAGCTGGCTCTTCTAGGAAGGTGGTGATTCATAGCCCGTCTCATGGCATGACACTTGTGCTCCTAGTAAGAAGCCCATTTTTGTTGATGGGTTTTATGACTTCTTTTCTAGTGGGATAGGACATGGTCGTGGACATGCTTCTAGTGCTTCTTCTCTTGGTCCACGTCATGCTTTTCATGATGCTTCTATTGGTTCTTCTACAAAAACCTTGGAAGATGTTTGCCTCTTTTCCCGTGTTTCGACTCGTTCTTCTCCTCGAGTTGTCCTTTTGAGGAATGCTTCCAAGGGTGTTTCAAAATTGCATTTGAACCAACCTGTGCATCATGCTAACCCACTAGATAAGTTGAGATTTGTGACCAAGTCCTGGATTCCCAAGTGCATGCTTGCTAACCCTTCGGGATCCAAGACTCGGATTACTTTGTCCTCTTGTGTGTAGATATGAGGACGCGGGATGGAGAACATGCGCCTGATGGAGCTTGATCTTTTAGATGTGATCAAGTGTTGATGGTTCTCTACATCCCGCTTAGATTTGCCTCCAAAGAGGCTTTTGCAGCTCGGTGAGCATTCTTACTATTATGTGCTCACTTGTATAGTCCCAACATGTACATTTTTCTTTTGTATCATGTTTTGTTTAGTCTAGCATGTGTTATCCTGTATATCATGTCATGCTAGCTTTATGTATAGCTTTTGTGGACTATCCACTTTTCATGCTAGTCTTGTGATCCTCATGAACATTGTACCATGTTTTACCATATTTCTCCATGAGCTTTACATGTAGAGGTATGATGTTCATTAGGTGTCACTTTTCAGGTGCTAGTTTTGTTAGCTAGATGTACCCTATTGACATGTTTAGTTTGAGCACTACTCTTTCCTCGATTTTATCATGTTACATGCTTTTGGATCTATTGCTATCATTATCTTGCATTGTAGCATGTGTTGAGGTTTAGGCTGTGTTTGGGTTGATCATGTCTCTAGGATGCATTTTGCTATACAGTGCTTTATCCTGTTGCATGGTAGTTTTGACTAGTTTGAGTTCAGATCTCCTAGCGGTATCATTCATAGGTAGATCTCTTTTTGTTGAGAGTTCACCTTATGCTTATTTGACTAACCGTTTTCGTGGAGACCTTGAGGTCACACTGGACGAGACAACGCCTTGTATTTCTTCTGCTTTTGAGTGTGCAGGAGAACAGGAGCCTGGAGAGAGCAATTCGACTCACGGACCCGATCCCACTCCTTCCACGACTTGGAGTTCCGTTCGAGCAGCTCTCCAGCGAGCACTAGCGGCACCTGGGCGAGCGACAGCATCAGGCGAGGGGGAGACGACTTCGGCGAGGCAGGCGCCCCGGAGTTCAGCAGATTCAGGCGTCCCCTCGGGCATCACACTAGCAGGCGGTCATGCACTTCATGAGGTACCTCTGACACACCTCAATGTTCGGTTTTTGGTACACTCCTTCTTTGACCTCTTTTTGCTGTGTGGTCTTATTGATGAGGTTTTTGCTGGCTGTCGCTTGAGCATTTCCTGGCTCTTCGCTTGTGAGCTGGATGTGTGTTTCCCTTTTAGTTGGGGAAGCGTTTTGCTTGTTGTATCTTAGTTGGTCTTCTCCAATACCCTTTTGTTTTGGGTTTTCTTTATAGGCTAACTTTGCATGCATTTCATCATGTACATCTTGCATTTTAGAGCTTCATGAATATAGTAATAAGAATGAGATTATGCTCTTTTTGGTATGCCCTGCTTATTCATGATGATGCTTGTAGCTTAGGATCTTTTTGATCACTTGATACATGTTATGAGCTAAGCTATTTTTGCAAATGGTGAACTTGACTAATTAACTCTGATATATTTAATTTGTTCACCATTGAGATTGGCAACTAGCATGGCTAGGATGTGTTGAGATCACTTGTACTATCTTTTGTATGCTAGGTTGCTATGTCTCTTGCATTGAGTCATTCACTTGCTTGGATTGTCCATATTTACCTTGTGCTTAAAAATTTGATCCAAGTCTAAGTGAAATGAAAAGATCGAGATGGGACTGCATGTGTTAGCACATCACGGTATCGAGACTGTTTCTCATTGCACATTTGAGTTAAACTTGAGCCGTGTAGTGTAAGACCAAAACCGGTGCTTTAAGCTTCTGATTGCTTTTGTTGCATAGGCTTAGCCCGGTTGAAAAGTTAGGCAATGACCATGCTTTCAACCTCTCGCAATCACATGCTTTAATTTGAACTTGTGTTAATACCGCTGCAAATTCCGATAAAAATTTGAAAATAACACAAGTCTATGCTTCATTCTATTGCATGATGATTGAACTTTGCTAGGGGTAGTTCACCTTTTATACTTGAGTTAGCACTTGGTTGATTTCCTGTCTATTCATGCTAAGTGCTATTTTAGTGGTGAACTCCTTTTCAAATGGCTTAAAACTGCTCATATGCTTAATTATTCATATTTCGTATTCATTTGATCAGTTTGAGCCTTTGCTAGCATTTGTGTTGATTGCTACACTTTCAGGGCAGCACCCTATTGAGCATCTTTTTATTCTGATTGCTATACACTTGAAGCTGTTGCATTGTGCATTTCATGCATTTTAGCTTAGTGTGCATACCCCCAGCTCCGATATTCTTTGTGGTCACCTTCAATTGGTTTCGGGCCACTTTTCAATGCTTTTCTCCTGCCCCCATATGCTTTTGGATGACTTGTCTTGTGTATGTGTCAACTTTTGTGGAAAAATGTCAAAACCCCTCAGCATGTTCCCTTTTGTCAAGGGGGAGAAGCTGTTTTCAAGGGGGAGCTTGAGTGTTGGCACAAATGGGAGAGTCATGCATTTTGGGGAGAGCTTTGAGAGAGGGGGAGTTTAGCTCTTTTATGTTCTTCTTCACTCGGTATAGCTCTTTTATGTGTTCCAATTGGTATCCATCTTTCGGTATGGAATGCAATTGATGTCATGAGCTGTATTGCATAGCTTTTGTATATAGGCTTGCTTTCAGGGGGAGTCGCTTTCGTCATGCTGCTTCTCCGTGTGAAGGCTGGACATGCATCGGCATCGGTGCCGGTGGTCGGGGTGTGAGAACCACATCCCGTCTACGGTGCGGGTTCGGTAGCTGAGCCTCAAAAAGCTACCATCGACGGTTTCCAGGTTTGGACCTCAAAACCTGGGGTGGCCGGTTTCTGAGTTTGGGCCTCAAAACTCGGGGTGGACGGTTTGCCAGGTTTGGGCCTTAAAACCTGGGCTTGCGGGTTTCCGAGTTTGGGCCTCAAAACTCGGGGTGGCCGGTTTGCCTGGTTTGGGCCTCAAAACCAGGGGGGTGGTCAGAAAGGACGGTCGACGCGTGGTGGCACCGAGAGGCTTGCGTTGCGGCGAAGCTATCGGTGAGAAGGCGCGGCGGTCGACGGTGGCGGCACGTGGCGGCATCGGGTGAGGTCGCGTCGAGGCGAAGCTACCGGATGTGCGGGCGTGGCCGTCGGATGAAGATCGTCAGGACTGGACGGTTTTTCCCCATGGGGGGTATTTGGGTCGAGTGCTTAATGTAAGGGCGCTTTGGTCATTAGGACGTGCGCCTATATATATGAGGGGGCTGCTAGGGCAGCCGTCATCCTTGGCAATCCTTGAGGTGGGTCTCTCTCATTTTGTTCCTGTGAGAGTAGGCTAGGGTTAGGGAGAGTTGGCTCTTGTTCTTGAGCTTTTCGCCATCCAAGCTTTGTGTTGCTAGGATTGGCTTGTAGCCCGACACCAAGTGCTTAATGAATCATCCATTCCTCTGAGTCCAAGGATCAAATTCGTGCTTTGATTTGTCATGCGATTTTGCTCTTCGCGTTTGCACGTTTTCCCCTCTTTCATTCTTCACGAGAATTCTTGTTTCGAGGGAAGATTCGCAAATCCATTTTAACCATCTTGTGTAGCTTCATGAGAGTCTTCTTTCTACCGAAGGAATTTCTCTAATACCTCATGAACTCACAGATCGGGCGGATTTAGTTTTGTTGTCAAGTTTTTCTCCCTTCCCCCGATCTTCTTCGATTCATCGATTTGGAGATAGGTTCGAGCCATGATCTCTTAGAGATAGCTCACTATCCTCCTTGTGACTCCTCTCACCAAGTTTGATCCCTAGAGGATACGTTTTGTGTGAGATCGAGTCGAATCGTTGGACGAACAGCACTGCTGCGGGGTGACCGGACGCTAGGGCAGTACGTCCGGTGGTTGAACACGCTCTGTGTCTTTTTGGCTCTGACCGGACGCTCTGTACAAATGACCGGACGCTCCCTTCAGTGAGTCCGGTCAGAAACAGAGAGGTTCCAGAACGGTTTTTCTGTGACCGGACTCGTCCGGTGCCTGGTGACCGGACGCTCTGGTGAGTCCGGTCGTTTTCGCTCCTTGACCGGATGCTTCAGCAGCTGCTTGACCGGACGCACCCTGTGCTGAGTCCGGTCAGCTCCAGAGAGGGTTTTGTGCGACCGGACGCTAGGGTTTCGCGTGACCGGACGCACTGAAGGCACTGTTCGTTGTGCCTGTCTTCACGTGACCGGACGCTCAGTTGTAACGACCGGATGCACCTTCACGCAGAGGCCGGTCCAACACAGAGAGCTCCCAAATCGGGTTTCTGTTGACCGGACGCGTCCGATCGTTCCTGACAGGACGCTCCAGTGAGTCCGGTCAGTGCTGACAGAACGCGTTTTCGTCCGTATCTTTCGCGTTCGAGCTCTGATTTGAGATCCGCTTTTTGCGTTGGATTCCCGACTCTGTGCTCTACAGAAACAGGGCTTCCCGCTTTGCGAGATTGCCTGAATCCCCCTCGCGTTGCTCGGGGGAGGTTGAGGTTACCCAAACTCCATCCTGTCACTAGTTGACTTGCGTGGATTTGGAAGAGGGAGCTTTTGTGGTGTCCCGCTGTGTTCCTAGGGAACATCCACCCATACTCTTGGGTCGTGGACATCACGTGTGTCGGCTTTGCTCTTGGGGTTGATTTTGTTGGGACAGAGGCCGTAATTTCTGAGAAGAAATTTTAGGCTCCCATTCACCCCCCCTCTGGTCGCCTTGCTTTAGCATTTTCGGTCCTTCAGGGTGGTACATGTCCGGGTTGTCCATCTCCCGAGCACGGCGCGCCGCTCTCTTGCGCCTAAAGCGGAACTCGCTCAAGTGACCATCCCTCCCACAGAAGTCACAATGGTACCTCACCGCACGCAAAGGGGGTTGTTGGTACTCATGGCTGTGGGTATGGTTCACTTTGCCCTTCTGTGGCAACTCCTCCTGGATGGGTGGCATTGTGTCAAGCTTGTTCCTGAGGTGGTTTGGCTTGGGTGCCCACACTTGGTTCTTGGGTGGAGCTCTCGAGGGTTCCTCAAACACCCCATCCTTGGTGGTAGGCTTAGGAGGCTCTTTGGGTGGAAGCTTGGCAAGTTTGGGAGTGGTGGTGGAGTTGGGCTTCTCACTAGGTTCGATACCACTCGACTGTCCAATCTTCCCAAAAACAGAAAGATCAATACCCGGAGCAAAACCTACACCAGGAGCACCAGCAGCTCGCTTAAACTGGGAGATCATCATCCCGAGCTGTGGCTCACTACAGGAGACCCATGACAAGATGGTCCGAAGGTATGTGTTTTCTTCCTCGGTTTGCATCTTGCCATGCTTGACATTTGCAATCTCCATCTCCAAACCCTCGCACAAAGCACACCTCGTGACACAAGTGCTACCTGAGTTGGCCTCCTCAAGAGACACAATCTTGGCATTCTTCTCTGCCAACTCAGATTGCAAGACAGGACAAGTCTTGCACGCACCCAACAGCTGCGGCCTAGCATGGAGCTCATCCACCTCTCCTACCAACGCAGCATACTTACCTCTCAAAGTGAGAAGGTCAGTCATGTGCGCGGTGCACGACTCACACTCAGCCTCCTCCGACACAACCACGGTGGACCGAGCGAACTCAAGCTCCTTCACGGTGTCCTCCCACTTCTGCCTAAACTCCTTGCGCTCTCTAGCAGCACGCCTAAGCAGTTTATCTTGGCTAAGGAGGGCAGCAGTAAGCTTCTCAACCTCGGAAGAAAGCTCGTCGTAGGTGAGAGATACCTGAGAGGTGTCGTCGTCGTCGTCGTTCTGAGGGGTGTGCTCCAGCTTGCCGTCGACCTCATCGCCGAGCGCCATGGTGCAGAAGCCGTCGTCGTCGGCGAAGAAGCAGAGACCGTTCAGCTTGTCCTCGATCCTCTTCTTCTTCTCGGACTCATCGTCGCTTGATGAAGCGGAGTCGTCATTCGAGCCGTCAACGTCGCTGAGTGTGGCGAAGAACGCGCGCTGCTCAGCCTGGGCCTTCTCCAAGTACTTCTTCTTGATGTACTCCTTGTCGAAGCCACCCCTCTTCTTGCGCCTTGGAGGGACGTACTTCTCCTTGCGCTTGCCGGAGTCATAGTTGTGCCCATGATCGCCCTTCCCCGAATGCTTGTTCTTCTTGGGGCAGTTGGCGATGAAGTGGTCGGGGTCGCCGCACTCATAGCATCCTGAGCGTCCTCCTCCACGGCGACGGTTCATGCGGTTGTTGTGAAACCGCGAGAACCGGTTGGCAAGCAAAGCCAACTCATCGTCTCCTAAAGACTCCAACTGCTCCTCTGTGACAGAAAAGAGAGAGGATAGTGCAAAGCCACCAGAGGGGTTAGCAGAAGAGCCAGAAACCAAAGCCATAGTCGGGCCAGAAGGATTCTCATAAGAAGCCCTCGACATGGCGTCAATCTCACTGGACTTGAGCTTACTAAAGAGCTCGTCGCAGGTGAGGGTCTCATAGTTAGGCGATTCGATGATCGCCTGAACCTTGGAATCCCACACCGACCGATCAAGAGTGTGCAAAAGCTTCAAAGCATGCTCATGATCGTCAAAAGGCAACTGCTCTTTGTTAGCCCTCATCCTGTTGACAATCACCTGAAAGCGAGCGAATAAACTTTCTATGCTCTCGCCAGGCTGATGTCGAAAGTTCTCATACTCTCGCTTGAACGACTCGTAGAGTCGGGTTTTGACTTGAGAGGTGCCCTCATGAAAACGCATGAGGGTGGCCCAAATCTCCCGAGCCGTAGCGAGGTGAGAAACGCGATCAAACTCTCTCATGCTCAAACATGAAAAGAGAGCATTACGGGCTCGGCTATTGGCATCGTGCTCATCGATCTGTTGCTGAATGACACGAGCAGCCAAGACCACGTAATCGGCAGAGTTGCAAATATCCCAAATGGAAGCACCCAAACTCTGCAAATAGGCCGACATGCGTATCTTCCAATATGCATAGTTCGTCCCATCAAAGAACGGCGGTTTGCCCACGCCGCAATCCATGTCGCCTTCTGTGGATCTGGAACCGGCTAAGGTGGAAGATCCTTAA
Source organism: Coix lacryma-jobi var. lacryma-jobi (assembly GCA_009763385.1). NCBI lineage: Eukaryota > Viridiplantae > Streptophyta > Magnoliopsida > Poales > Poaceae > Coix > Coix lacryma-jobi. The sequence goes on along the minus strand of CM019824.1, from coordinate 43,045,500 downwards.
CCCGCTCCGATACCAATTGAAGGACCGAGAAGCAACCAGAAAGCGACCAGAAGGGGGGTGAATGGGAGCTTAAAATTTTCCTTTCGGAAACTAGAAGCCTCTGTCCCAAGAATCAACCCCAAAAGCAAACCCTAGAGCTTGCTAGTGTCCACGACCCTAGATGTAGGGTGGATGCTTCCAAGAAGCACAGCGGGACACTACACAACTCTAGAAAGCCAACGCAAAAATCGGAAATCGAATCCGACAATGAGCGTGCGAACCGCGGACGAAACGGTGCAAAACAGCCGCGACCGGACTCTGGGCTGCGTTCGGTCAGTGAGCACCGGACGCGTCCGGTCGTCAGAGAACCAAAACAGAACCTCTCGGAATTGGACCAGACCCTGAAGAGCCGAGCGTCCGGTCAACTGCTGTGCGTCCGATCAGTAGAGAACGAACACGATGAATAGGACGACCTGTGCGTCCGGTCGGCGATCAAGTCGTGCTTCCGGTCAAGTCACGATAGTGACCGGACTCACCAGAGCGTCCGATCACTTGACACCGGACGCGTCCGATCGCCGAAAGCCAGTTGTGGAACCTCTCTGTTCTTGACCAGACTCACCGAAGGGAGCATCCGGACGTTTTGAACAGAGCGTCCGGTCAAAAGCAGAATGAACACGGCGATTGTTCAACCACCGGACGCGTCCGGTCAACACGAGGACAGCGTCCGGTCACCCCGACAGCAGCCTGTTCGTCCACCGGTTCGACTCGATCTCACCCAAAACGAATCCTCTAGGGATCAAACTTGGTGAGAAGGGTCAAAAGGAGTATAGTGAGCTATCCCTAAGAGATCATGGCTCAAACCTATCTCCAAATCGATGAATCGAAGAAAATCAGGGAAAGGGAGAAAACTTGACCCGAAACGAAAAATCGATCGATCTCCTAGACCGTGAGGTTAGAGGTTAATTCCTTCGGTGGAAAGAAGTGCCTCACGATCTAGAACAACTTGGTTCAAACGGATTTGCAAAGAATGAACCGAGCAAAGAGATCAAGCGACGGGAAAATCGTGGAGAAAAAGGATTCCGCGAAGAACAGAAAGAAAACGCGAATCACAATCACGATCTGCAACCGTGTGGCTACCACACGCTACAATGGTGAGGTTACGGCCTCACTTCCTCAAAATCAACAGTACACAGAGGCAAGTCTCTCTGCGGATCTCAGCTAGCTAAAGCAGGGGATGGGAGAGCAGGAAACCCTAGAAGCTAGGAAGCAAATGACTGCAATAACTGAGATAAGGGGAGGAGGGTGTCTCCCCGACTACTTATCCTAATTCTAGCCTAAGTACAATTCCTACTCTACCCCTCTCTACTCTAATTACAGAGGGGGCCAGCTAAACCCTAAGGTTATTCTGGACCAACCCAGGTGGTAGGTGTATCCGACGGCCACGCCCGCTCGAACCGAAGCGTTGCCTCGACGCAACCTCTGGATCGCCGCCATGTGCCGACCTCGCTCTGCACCCCCGGTTTTGTGGCCCAAACCGGGAAACAAGCCTTTTCCAGCCAACCCCCGGTTTTGAGGCCCAAACCGGGAAACCAGCCCACCATCGTCTGAGTTTTGAGGCCCAAACTCAGCAAACCCGCAGCGCCCAGGTTTTGAGGCCCAAACCTAGAAACCGTCCATCGCCTGAGTTTTGTGGCCAAACTCGGAAACCCTCAGCCCGAGTTTTGTGGCCAAACTCGGAAACCATCCACGCCCTGGTTTTGAGGCCCAAACCTGGAAACCGTCCACCCGATGGTTTTTCCCTGGCTCTACCATCAAACCGACGTCGTAGAAGGGATGCACCTCCCGTGCACCCCATCCACCGACACGTGTCCCCGAGTCCTCGACTCAGGCAACACATGACCACATTTCTTCACTTGTCGTCGTCACAGGCTGCCAGCCACCACAGCTGATCCTCAGGCACTCTGGTCCCTCAGTCCAAGCCTCACGTCCGCCCTTCACCGCTCGGTTCATCGGCATGGCACGTCCGCCGCACGGCACTCCCATCCTTCACCGCACCCGGTCCGTCAGCACGGCACGTCTCAACTTGACCTTCACCTTGCCCTCGATCACTGTCTCTGTGCTCGACACCTGCACAACACAAGCCAAAGAACATGCACATCATACCCGTTGACAATCACTCATCACTCAGAGACCCGGCATACACCCATGTATCCGCACCGGTCATATGCCTCGAGCAACTAGAATCCACCAACCAAATGTCCTCCAATTGTTTTACCTACATCAATAAAAAGACATAGGGTGAGCATACGGTCCAACACTGGGGTTAGTGAAGTAGGTAGAGTACCAGTGTTGGGCCAGCTGCTCAAAAGAACGGTCAGTATAAAAACCATCCCTAGCCTGCCTATGGGGAAAGCGATCTCCACGCATAGGAAAACATGGTCCGCTAAGGAAAGGGCATCCATCGCGATAGTCAAAACGCGGTGGAGGGAAACGCTCAACAAAGCCTCTGCCACGGGGTCCGTATCCTGCAAAGTCAGGACCCCGTCGGGCAACTCCTCCCTGACGCCTAGGACCTTGAGGTGCCGCACCTCTAGGCCTAGCAGCTCTCCTCGGAGCTCTCCTCTGAACATTCAGCACATGTACATTATGGAAAGGATGGTACATGTCCGGATTGTTCATCTCCCTAGAACGACGCGCTTCTCTCTTGCGCCGAAAGCAGAACTCACTCAAGTGTCCATCTCTCCCACAGTGCTCACAATGGTACCTCACCGCTCTCAAAGGGGGTTGTTGGTACTCACGGTTGTGGGTTTGGATCACTTTGCCCCTCTGTGGCAATATCTCCTCCTGGATGGGTGGCATAGTATCCAGCTTGTTTTTGAGGTGGTTTGGTTTAGGAGCCCATTGCTGGTTCTTGGGTGGAGCTCATGGAGGTTCTTCAAACACCCCATCTTTGGTGGTAGGCTTGACAGGCTCTTTGAGAGGAAGCTTGGTAAGCTTGGGAGTAGTGGTTGAGTTGGGCTTCTCACACGGGTTCAGACCACTCGACTCTCCATTCTTCCCAAAAGCAGAAAGATCAACACCCGGAGCAAAACCTACACCTAGACCTCCAGCAGCTCGCTTGAACTGAGCGATCATCATCCCTAGCTGTGGCTCACTACAAGAGACCCATGACAAGATGGTCCGAAGGTATGTGTTTTCCTCCTCAGTTTGCATCTTGCCATGCTTCACATTGGCAATCTCCATCTCCAAACCCTCGCATAAAGTGCACCTAGCCACACAAGTGCTACCCGAGCTGGCCTTCTCAAGAGACTCAATCTTGGCATTCTTCTCTGCCAACTCAGTTTGCAAGCCTGGACAGGTCTTGCACGCACCCAACAACACGGGTCTAGCCCGGAGCTCATCCACCTCTCCAACCAAAGCAGCATACTTACCTCTCAGAGTGAGAAGGTCAGTCATGTGCTTGGTGCATGACTCGCATTCAGCCTCCTCAGACACGACTACGGTGGATCTAGCAAACTCAAGCTCCTTCACCGTATCCTCCCATTTCTGCCTAAACTCCTTGCGCTCTCTAGCTGCACGCCTAAGCAACCTATCCTGACTAAGCAAAGCGGCAGTAAGCTTATCAACTTCGGCAGAAAGTTCCTCGGGAGTTTGCGATACCTACGAGGAGTCGTCGTCGTCGTCATGAGGGATGTCCTCCAGCTTGTCGTCGACCTCATCACCAAGAGCCATGGTGCAGAAACCCTCGTCGTCGGCGAAGAAGCAAAGTCCATTCAGCTCGTCCTCGATCCTCTTCTTCTTCTTGGACTCGTCATCGCTTGAGCCAGCGGAGTCGTCATCCGAGCTGTCGACGTCGCTGAGCATGGCGAAGAACGCACGCTGCTCAGCCTGGGCCTTCTCCAAGTACTTCTTCTTGATGTACTTGTCGAAACCGCCCCTCCGCTTGTGCCTCGCGGGGACGTGCTTCTCCTTGCGCTTGCCGGAGTCATACTTGTGCCCATGATCGCCCTTCCCAGAATGCTTGTTCTTCTTGGGACAGTTGGCGATGAAGTGGTCGGGGTCGCCGCACTCAAAGCATCCTGAGCGTCCTCCTCCATGGCGACGGTTCATGCGGTTGTTGTGGAACCGCGAGAACCGGTTGGCAAGCAAAGCCAACTCGTCGTCCCCAAAAGACTCCAACTGCTCCTCTGTGATAGCAAAGAGTGAAGAAAGTGCAAAACCTCTAGAGATGTTAGCAGAAGAGCCAGAAACCAAAGCCATAGTCGGGCCAGAAGGATTCTCATAAGAAGCCCTCGACATAGCGTCAAATCTCACTAGACTTGAGCTTACTAAAGAGCTCGTCGCAAGTGAGGGTCTCATAGTTAGACGATTCGATGATCGCCTGGACTTTTGAGTCCCACACCGACCGATCGAGAGTATGCAAAAGCTTCAAAGCTCTCTCATGATCGTCGAAGGGCAACAACTCCTTGTTCGCTCTCATCTTGTTGACAAGGACCTGAAAGCGAGCCAATAAACTTTCTATGCTCTCGCCAGGCATATGTCGAAAGTTCTCATACTCCCGCTTGTGCGACTCATAGAGACGGGATTTGACTTGAGTGGTTCCCTCATGGAAGCGCATGAGGGTCGCCCAAATCTCACGAGCCATGGGGAGGTGAGAAACGCGATCAAACTCGGACATGCTGAGACAGGAGAAAAGAGCGTTACGAGCTCGGCTATTGGCTTCGTGCTCATCGATCTGAAGCTGAGAGACACGAGCAGCCAAGACAACGTAATCCTCCTTGTTGCAAATCTCCCAAACAGAAGAGCCCATGCTCTGGAGATAGGCCGACATGCGTATCTTCCAATACACATAGTTCGTCCCATCAAAGAATGGTGATTTGCCCATGCCGCGATCCATGTCGCCTTCGATGGATCTGGAACCGGCTAAGGTGGAAGATCCTTAACCCGCTCCGATACCAATTGAAGGACCGAGAGTGCTACCAGAAAGAGAGTAGAGGGGGGTGAATGGGAGCTTCAAATTTTCCTTTCGGAAACTTTTCGCCACTGTCTCAAGAATCACCCCAAAAGCAAACCGATGCGCGTGATGTCCATGACCCAAGAGAATGGGTGGATGTTCCCTAGGAACACAGCGGGACACCACAAAAACTTTCTCACCCAAGTTCACGCAAGTCAACTAGTGACAGGATGGGTTTTGGGTAACCTCAACCTCCCCTGAGCAACGCGAGGTGGATTCAGGCTATTTTGCAAAGTGGGAAGCTCAAATTCTGTAGAGCACGAAGTCGGAAATCCAACGCAACAAGCGGATCTCAAATCAAAAGTCGGATGAACAAACTGCGGACGAAAACACGCAGGACACACCTGACCGGACTCTTGTCAGCGTCTGGTCAGTGAGCACCGGACGCGTCCGGTCTTGAAAAATCGGTTCTGGACCCTTACTGTTCTTGACCGGACTCACAGAGTCTGAGCGTCCGGTCAAGGATCAAGCGTCCAGTCACAAGTGCCAAGTCCAATGAACAGCAACGCACAATCATCCGGTCACTTTGTGAACCTAGCGTCCGGTCAAGTCACGAAACAAACACAGCAAAAGTGTTCATCGACCGGACTCACTGACAGCGTCCGGTCGTTGAACAGGCAGCGTCCGGTCACCCCGATTTCGTGCTGTTCATCCACCGATTTGTCTCTATCTCACCCAAAACAACTCCTCTAGGGATCAAACTTGGTGAGAGGAATCACAAGGAGGATAGTGAGCTAGCTCTAAGAGATCTTGGCTCGAACCTATCTCCAAATCGATGAATCGAAGAAATTCGGGGGAAGGGAGAAAAACTTGACCCGAAACAAAAATCGACCGATGTACTAGCTCGTGAGGTTAGAGGAGAATTCCTTCGGTGGAAAGAAGTGCCTCACGATCTAGAACATCTTGGTTCAAATGGATTTGCAAAAGACGCACCGAGTAAAGAGATCGATCAACGGGAAAATCATGGAGAAAAGCAATCCGCGAAGAACACGAACAAAACGTGAATCACAACCACGAATTTGCAACCGTGTGGCTACCACACCCTACAATAGTGAGATTACGGTCTCACTTCCTCAAAATCTCACGGACACAGAGGTATTGTTCTCTTCTCTGTGGATCTCAGTTCGCTACAGCAGGGAATGGGAGAGCAGGAAACCCTAGAAGCAAAAGAGCAAATGACTGAGATAGTTTGGGAGGAGGGTGTCTCCCCCTACTTATCCTAATTCTAATTCCCACTCTACCCCTAGTTATTTACAGAGCGACCCAGCCAAACCCTAAGGCTATCCTGGACCAACCCGAAGAAGATGCTGATCCGACGGCCACGCCCACACAACTAGTAGCGTTGCCTCGACGCAACCTCACCGATTGCCACCATGTGCCGCCACCGCTCCGCTTGTCCTTTTCACGGACTCCGCCCCCGGTTTTGTGGCCGAATCCGGGAAACCAGGCCTTCAATTCCATCCCCCGGTTTTGAGGCCCAAACCGGGCCCATCGCCTGAGTTTTGTGGCGCAAACTCAGAAACCCGCCAGCGCCCAGGTTTTGAGGCCCAAACCTGGAAACCATCCTCAGTTCGAGTTTTGTGGCCCAAACTCGGCAAACCCGTAGCACCCCTAGGTTTTGTGGCCCAAACCTGGAAACCGTCCACCCGGTGGTTTTTCTGTGGCTCAACCACCAAACCGGAGCTGAAGAAGGGATGCACCGCCCGTGCACCCCGTCCACCGACACGTGTCCCCAGGTCCTCGACCCGAGCAACACCATGCCCTGCAAGTCTTCGCTCATCGCTGTCCTAGGCTGCCAGCCACCACAGCTGATCCTCAGGCCGCCGGTCCCTCAGTCCAAGCCTCACGTCCGCCCTTCACCACTCTTGGTCCATCGGCACGGCATGTCTCTACTTGACCTTCACCTTGCCCTCGATCACTGTCTCCGTGCTCGACACCTGCACAACACAAGCCAAAGAACATGCGATCAAACCCGTTGACAATCACTCATCACTCGAGACTCGGCATACACCCATGTATCCGCAACTCTATAGAAGGTTTAGGAGGTTCTTCTAAGGAATCTAGAGGATCTGGATCTGGTGTGTTATCTTCCTCCTCAGTAAAGAACTAAGCATCTTCTTCATATTCTGGTTCATTTATAATTTCAAGAGATGCTTCCTTAATTTCTTCCATAGGATCTGACTCGGGACATGATTCATTCTCAGCATTTAGAGAGTGAGTAAAAGGTATGATTCCTTTAAGATTTTTCCCAAGATGGAAGTTTAAAATCCCTATTTGTCCTTCATGAATGAGTTGCTGAAGTGGTTGGCCTATCAGCAGATTAAACACTTTAATATCAAAGATATAAAAGCATAAGTGTAGTGGAGTGTTATCTACAGTGACAGGCAGGACATACATGATTCCTGAGCTAGGAATAACATGTCCTGAAGGGGTTTTTAAAAGTTTAGCTGTTGGGGTAAGTGGTATTTGTTTTAATAAATCTTGAACAAAGATTTCAGACATAATGTTTGTTCCCACAACAGGATTATAGAGAGCTTCAAAGGGTTGTTGATGGATTTGGCATTGAATGTGTGTAGAAGGTGATTTTAAGCAGATTATATCAGTGGAAAGCTCTGATTCTTCTAACCATTCATGACTTATTATAGAAATTAGTTTCTTCGTAGTCTCTTTTAAGAAAACTTTATCAGTAAGTTCTTCAAAAGATGATTTTTGATTTTGTGGTTTCCTAATTGTTTGGTACTTCGAGGTATTACCAAATTCAGTAAAGTATTCATCCTCGAAATCAAAGGTGTCTCCTAAGATGGAGGTTTCCCTCTTACTAGGAATTAAAGCTGAGGTTTGTTTATGGTTAAAAATAGATATGGGTTCAGCTTCTAAATTTACTTTTAGTGGTTCTTATGGTTTAGCTTCAGGAGTAGGAGTGATTTGGGATAAGTTTTTGCAACATTTCCCTTGCCTTAGAGGCAGGGGTATGTAGGAATGATCCGTTTGAAGCTAAGTTAAGGTAATTAGAAATTTTTCTATTCAGACCATTATAAAAGTGTTGAAGCAAGACAGGGTCTGGAATAGATAAGGCTGGACCAGAGCGGACAAGATTATCGAATCTTTCCCAGGCTGCAATTAGATACTCATTATCCTCTTGGATGAAGGACAAAATCTCTAAGTGAAGACAAATAATTTTGGAGACAGGGAAGTACTCTAAGCAAAAGCTAGAGCAGAGTTCTTTCCAAACCCCATTTTTACTTAGTGCAGTTTGAAGGTACCATGTTTTGGCTTTTCCCTCTAAGGAGAATGGAAAAAGTTTCCATCTAAGGGTTTCGTCAGACATGCCTGCGATGTGTAGGCACACACAGGTTTGTTCAAACTCATTTAAATGAATATGTGGGTTTTCGTCTTCTAAGCCAGAAAAAGTTTGATTCTTAACCATTTCTATCAAACATGGGCGTAGCTCGTAGTTATCTGAAAGGATAGGCTTAGCAGATTTGGGCAACTCTAAGTCTACGACAGTGCGATAGGTATACTGGTTCAGTGGAATGGAATCCGTGGAGCCAGTGATTGGCTCTGAGAAATCCATTATAAAAAGATATAAAAGATAAAGCAAAGGCAAAGTAAAGTATAAAGGTAAAAGATAAAGTATAATACAAGGTCATACTCAAGACGTAAAATGATCTATCGTTCCCCGGCAACGGCGCCAGAAATGCTTGTTGGTATAAATTAATGCACACTCTACTTTATCCGCAAGCGCACAGATAAAATCTACCGATGTAGCACTTCACCAGAATAACCCAGTTTTAATATCGAACCCAAAGGAACAGATAGCATTGAGTCTCAAGTGTACAACCCCTAAGTAACTAACAAGGACGGTGAAGCTAAAAGTATAGAGGGGGTCACTAAGGCTATCTAAATCCAACTTAAGAGTGATATGTTTATATTATTCTTATTGGGGAAGTTGCCATAAAAGGTCACAAACAGAGTATGATTCTTTTATGCAAATGTATAATCCTACCGAGCCTACACACGGGTAAGTGGACTATAGAAGAATCAACAAGGCTATAAGAGTCACCCTTGCGAACAACCACTACTACCGGCGTTATAGGAGGCAAAAATGAGTTATCAAGTCTAAGCACCACGCTTACACTATCCAACTACTCTAACTCTAGAGCGACTAGAATTAAAGTACTCAAAAGAGAGTCATTAAACCTTAAGAATAATAAGAACAATAGCTCAAACTTAAATATAGATGTTGATTACCGAAACAATCATTGAAGCAAGTTGACGAAGAACTTGAATCCACAGGTACAAGGTGAAGAAGTTGATCCGACAGGCCGGAACTTCCACTTGATCTCTTCCTCTCTCTCTCTCTCTTCTAGTTCTAGAATAAGACTAGGTTCTAATCCTACTAGAGGGGTATCTAGTCTTCTAGTTGAAAGCTAACTCCTGAAGTCTCTTCTAGGGTTTCTAGTTGAAGCATAGTATTCTGAAGAGGGACCTTCTGTCTGACCTGGGGCTCAGGGGCCTGTTTATATAGCCCTGAGGGATCAACCGCGACCGTTGGATCAAACCGACTTCACGTAGGGCTAAGATTGATCCTCAATGGCGGTGGAAGTAGCTTGCAGAAGACGGAAGCCAGAGGCGCCAGGGGGAGACCGACCGGTGGGCCCAGGGGGACCGGTTGGTCCCACCTGGAAGTGGATCGAGGTGCCCTTTCTCGTGGTGTCTCTATGTGTTCTCTAGAGTCTTCTGGAAGGTTCCTGACTTGGCGAATGCGTTATCTCCCGTCGGTTTCTTTCTAGGGGAAGGAATCGAGGGCTGTTTCCTGGTTTAGTCCCTGCGGATTCACAATTCACCAAAACTCGTGGAATTTGTTAGTTTTAATCCCTATACTAAGGTGGAGTTTATATATTCATCCATTTTCATGCTTAATTGACCTTTAATAATAAGAGTTAATTAGTGTCAACAGTTAGTCAAAAACATTAAGCGCATAGCATATAATGACTCTACCAGGAAAAGCCTCAAACCTTCCTCATCAAAGTCAATCATTCATCATATATGTTCTTAGATGGCAAAAACAAGCTCATAATTACTGCAGGGTCAGCACGACACTTGCATAGACAGAGATATTTTGAGACCAGGGCGGCACAACGAAGACCGACCAGGTCGGGCTCTCAAGCCGACCAAACTGGTTCATCTTCAAAGCAGCCAGTGCAGTCGGGTCAGAAGGCCGACCAGGTCAAGCTGGTTTCTCCTAGCCCCATTGGGACCAATAAATCGACTGATGCAGTCAGTTTAGATGGTTCTAAAGACTCTATCCCTTCTGGAGTACATGTCCTATGCACATTTGTCCCGCAGAAGCCCGAGGTCGGCACTTGGAAGACTAATGTGGAAAAGAGTAAGGGAAAGGTTGTCAGAGAGCCATGCACCTTTGATAAGCTCATGGCTAAGTACAAACAGCAAAAGGCCGATTCCCAGAATTGGCCATTAAAGAAAAGAGAGTCTACTCCTCCGAAGCATGAGGGTGAGAGTCCCAAGCAAATGGTAGTGTCCTAGGCAGCATCTCCAACACCGAAGGCCGGTCCTTATTGGCCTCAGTGGGCCCCTGCTATTTTGCCACCGCCACAATGGGGTCCTCAAGGAGTGTGGGTACCTTATCCCATGCCAGCACATATGTACTACCAACCAAGATGGGGAATGCCCGACATTCAGCTCGCAAGGATCTCGGTGTTCGATCGTCTGGGCGATCGACCAGGTTCTAGTAACACAAATCAGAATCGGCTGATCACGTCAAGGACCTTGACCTTTTAGGAAACGGGGAAAGCACAAATGCGACAAGTTTATGTGCCTAAGAAGGTGCAAAGTGTCCCTATTGTTTCCCCGACCAGATCCGATCCTGTGCCCACTGTTACGATCGGTTCTATGGAGGTTCCTCTTGCCAATGAACCCGAGCCAATGGCGGTCGAGGAACCAACTCCAGTAAAGGATCCAAAAGCTCAAAATACTTCAGCTGGGGTAGAGGCAAAAAGGGCCACTGAGCGTGATCCCAAGTACATGCAGCCTAGGTGGTGTCCTCCCGGGTTAAGTAAAACTCAACAAAGGAAGCTGCAGAGGGCTCGCTGCAATAAACACAGGTGGGAACAGCTCAAGAAAATGAGGGAAGACATATTTAACTCGATGCATCCCGTTTTCCCTTAGGGTAAGCGAGGGGGTTCAGAGCCGGCTTGTAACCAAAAGCTGACTTTGACAATTGTAGAGCTAAATAGGTCGGATCCTGAGCCGACCAGTCTGAACACTGAATCTACTGAAGTAGCTTCAGAACCAAATAGGTCGGACCCCAATCCGACCACCTTAGATCAGGCGCCGACCAGTCTAGGGGTCGAGCGGGTTGAATCGGCTACTGCTGGATTGAGAATTGAGCCGACCCAACCAGATTCCAAGACCGAATTGGTTCCTGATGTTCCGATGGGATCTGATATGCATCTTGATGACCCTGTTTCCTCCGTTGGTATTGCCACGACCAGTAAAGAATTACCTAAAGAACAAGACAAGGAGATGGTGGATTATGAACCTTCACCAGAAAGGGCGGAGGTCAATGTGGTTTACTTATCGGCTGACTATTACGTGGTCAGAGATGATTTGACATCAGCAGAATTCAACTTTGCTATGCAGACTGCTGTGTTCCAAAAACCGGAGGAATCTGTCAATCATCTCAAGCCGTTACACATAAAGGGCCACATTAATGGCACGCCAGTTCACAAGATGTTGGTTGACAGTGGGGCGATCGTGAACTTGATGCCATACTCACTCTACTAGAAGCTTGGTGGCACTGATGAAGAGCTGATCAAGACCAACATGACTATCACTGGAGTCAGAGGAGGAGATCCCATTGAAGCCAAAGGAGTTGCGTCCATGGAACTTACTATCGGAAGCAAGACTTTGGCTACTGCTTTCTTCATCGCCGACATACATGGTAGTTACAACCTTATACTTGGGCACGATTGGATTCATGTTAATCAGTGCATTCCTTCTAGCCTACATCAGTTTCTCATTCAATGGGTGGGTGACGATGTTGAAGTTGTGCACTCAGATTTGTCGGCCTATGTAGCTACGGCCGATGCTCTTTTGCTCGGGGGGCATGATTCTATTGCTTGTTTATCTCGTCGAGACCTTTCTGATTTTCAGTTTGTTAGTGTCACTAGGGAGGGTTTTGTACCAGTATCTTTAAAGCTGATTGGCAATCAGTTCAACATTATCATGTAATTTAATGGATGCTAATGTTGATTGGTTGAAGCATCGTGTTGAACAATATCGGACTTATAAGACCGATACTTGCGAAGCTATTGATGACTTTGATGAGCTCAATAAGTTGGGCCAAGGTTTCACGTCGGCCGACCCTTTAGAGCAGGTGGATATTGGGGATGGTTCCATACCTAGGCCGACCTTTGTAAATCAGAACCTTGAAGCCGATTATAAATTAAAATTAATCTTGCTTTTGAAAGAGTATGTTGATTGTTTTGCATGAAATTATACGGAGATGCCTGGATTAAGCCGAGAACTTATTGACCATCGACTTCCTATTAAACCAGGGTTCAGGCCTTTCAAGCAACATCCTCGCCCTCTTTTAATTCTGCAATATATGACCAGATTAAAGAGGAGATTAATCAGTTATTGCAAGCAGGGTTTATTCGGCCATGTAGATATGCGGAGTGGGTATCTAATATCGTGCCTGTGGAAAAGAAAGACACTAGGAAAATTAGGGTATGCATTGATTTTAGAGATTTAAATAGAGCCACTCCCAAAGATGAGTATCCTATGCCTATAGCCGATATATTGATCAATGATGCTTCAGGACATCAGGTTGCCAGTTTTCTTGATGGCAACACTGGTTATAATCAAATATTTATGGCCAAAGAAGACATGTCCAAAACGGCCTTTATTTTTCCTAGGTTTCTTGGTCTTTTCGAGTGGGTCGTGATGATATTTGGGTTGAAGAACGTAGGCGCTACTTATCAATGCGCTATGAATCTAATCTTTCATGATTTGATTGGAATAATCATGGAGGTATATATTGATGACATTGTGATCAAATCGGCTGCTCATATGTCTCACTTAGCTGATTTGCGTTTAGCGTTTGAGAGAATGCGCCGTTATGGTTTGAAGATGAACCCACTGAAATGTGCTTTTGGTGTGTCAGCTGGAAAGTTCTTAGGATTTATTATTCATGACAAAGGCATAGAGATTGATCCTAAGAGAATAGAGAAGATCAAGAAAGTTCAAGCACCTACATGTAAGAAGGACTTTCAAAAGTTCTTGGGAAAGGTGAACTACTTAAGGCGATTTATTGCAGACTTGTCCGGGAAAATTATTCCTTTTACCCCATATTAAAATTGAAAGATGAATCCAAGTTTGCTTGGGGGGCAGAACAACAAAAAGCATTTGAGAAGATAAAGGAATATCTGTCATCTCCACCGGTTCTTCGAGCACCTAAGGGAGGAGTCCCTTTCAGATTATATATTGCGGCCGAAGAAAAGATTATTGGAGCTGTTTTAACACAAGAAGATGAAGGCAAGGAATATGTGATTGCCTATATTGGTCGTTGTCTTCTTGATCTCGAGACAAGGTACGCCCATATTGAGAAATTATGTCTATCTTTGTACTATGCTTGTGCTAAAATGAGACATTATTTACTCTCTAGTACATGTGTTGTTGCATGTGAAGCCGATATAATTAAACACATGTTATATCGGCCAATTCTTAGAGGAAGGATTGGCAAATGGGCATATGCTTTGATTGAGTATAACTTGACTTATGAACCATTGAAAACGTTGAAGGGTCCAGTCCTTGCTGATTTCATTGTTGAGCATGGTATTAGTTTAGAAAATGAGATCAGTTATTTTACTTTTATACCATGGAAACTTTATTTCGATGGATCAGCTTGTAAGGAGGGCCAAGGTGTTGGTGTGGTCATTGTTTCTCCTAATGGTGCTGAATTTGAAATGCTAAGCCAATTAGATTACTTTTGCAATAATAATCAAGCCGAATATGAAGCTTTGTTATTCGGATTGGAAATATTGTTTTCCATGGGAGTTAAACATGTTGAGGCTTATGGTGACTCATTATTGATCGTGCAACAAGTTGCTGGTGAAGGGTCGTTAAATGTTTATCTTGACAGGTGTCTTGATATCATTATTCATTTTACCGAATTTGAAATTTGGCATATACCGAGGCATGAAAATCATAAGGCTAACATGTTAGCTCAACAAGCATCTGGTTATAGTTTTTATATAAAGCCAATGTGTCAGTTTTCAGAGATTTTGTCGGCTTACGTGGCCGACCAGACTATTTTGAAACCAATTTAGCCGATCTGGCCCAGAGACCAGGTGAATGATGAACATACGTGGATAAATATATCGGCTGACTAGGTTGTTTGCAATTTAGGTCTGCTAATTCGGCCAATTGACCTGGTCGATCTTGGAACGATTAATTCAGCTGACTTGATTGAAGAAACTCTAAATCGGTCCAAGATAAATTCTAATGAAGGTGAGAATTATTTAGAAGATTGGAGGACTCCCTTGCTAAATATCTCAAGAATCCAAGTGCTAAGGTTGATCAAAGTGTTCGGCGGAGTGCATTCAAATATATACTGCATAATGATGAGCTTTACCGAAGAACCATCGAAGATTTGTGTTAGTTGGCCCCAAAAATGAAATGGCTATTATGCAGAGCTGGTTTTACTGGCCCACAATGATGGCCGATTGTTTTCGTTGTTATAAAGGATGTGCGGAATGCCAACGGTTTGGAAATATACAGCTTGCGCTAGCTGCTGTGCTTCATCCCATCATCATCAAACCGTGGCCTTTTCGTGGTTGGGGGTTAGACTTCATTGGCCAAATTCATCCCCCATCTTCAAAGGGACATCGTTTTGTTCTGGTCGCAACAGATTACTTCACTATGTGGACTGAAGCGGTGCCCTTGAAGAATATGACACACAAGGAGGTAATTGAGTTTATCACTGAACATATTATATATAGGTTCGGCATACCTCAAACGTTAACTACGGATCAAGGAACATCTTTTATCTCTAAGGAGGTACGAGATTTTTGAAGGACCGAGAGTGCAATCAGAAAGCGACCAGAGGGGGTGAATGGGAGCTTCAAAATTTCCTACCGAAAACTTGTCGCCACTGTCCCAAGAATCAACCCCAAGAGCAAACCTAGAGCTTGCAAGTGTCCACGACCCTAGATGTAGGGTGGATGCTTCCAAGAAGCACAGCGAGACACAATACAACTCTAGAAACCTAACGCAAAAGCCAGAAATCAAAACCGACAACAGACGAACGAACTGCGGACGAAACTGCACAGAACAGCACTGATCGAACTCTGCCTGCGTCTGGTCATGCACCACCGGACGCGTCCGGTCAACACGAAACAAATTTGGGAGCTCTCTGTTTGTGACCGGACTCACTGTCATCGAGCGTCCGGTCACTACCTCAGCGTCCGGTCAGTTCAGACAAAATGAGGAACAGTAGCAAGAGCAAGTCCGATCACTTAGCAGAGGGAGCGTCCGGTCAGACTCAGAAAATCTTCTCGTGACATTCAACCACCGGACGCATGGAGTCAGCGTCCGGTCAGTTTGGTGCCAGCGTCCGGTCACCCTGAAAAACTGTTGTTCGTCCACCGATTCGACTTGATCTCACCCAAAATGAATCCTCTAGGGATAAAACTTGGTGAGAGGAGTCACAAGGAGGATAGTGAGCTACTCCTAGGAGATCATGGCTCGAACCTATCTCCAAATCGATGAATCAAAGAAATTTCGGGGGAAGGGAGATCTCTGAAAAAAAGGAAAAACTTGACCCGAAACAAAAATCGATCGATCTACTAGCTCATGAGGTTAGAGGAGAATTCCTTCGGTGAAAGAAATGCCTCACGATCTAGAACATCTTGGTTCAAACGGATTTGCAAAAGACGCACCGAGAAGAGAGATCAATCAACGGGAAAAATGTGGAGAAAAGTAACCCGCGAAGAACAAGAACAAAACGCGAATCACAACCATGAATTTGCAACCGTGTGGCTACCACACGCTACAACAGTTAGATTATGGTCTCACTTCCTCAAAATCTCACGGACACAGAGGTATGATTGTCTTCTCTGTGGATCTTGATCAGTTCGCTACAGCAGGGAATAGGGGAGAGCAGGAAACTCTAAGTGAAGAATAGCAAATGACTAAGATCGTTTGGGAGGTGGGTTCTCCCCCAACTTATCCTAATTCTAATTCCCACTCTACCCCTAGTTATTTACAGAGCGACCCAGCCAAACCCTAAGGCTATCCTGGACTAACTCGAGGATGATGCTGATCCGACGACCACGCCCGCACAACTGGTAGCATTGCCTCGACGCAACCTCACCGATTGCCGCCACGTGCCGCCACCGCTCCGCTTGTCCTTTTCCCGGACTCTGCCCCCCGGTTTTGTGGCCAAAACCGGGAAACCAGGCCTTCATGACCAACCCCCGGTTTTGAGGCCCAAACCCGGAAACCAGCCTCCAATCGCCTGAGTTTTGTGGCCCAAACTCAGAAACCCGCCAGCGCCCAGGTTTTGAGGCTCAAACCTGAAAACCGTCCTTGGCCCGAGTTTTGTTGCCCAAACTCGGCAAACCCGCAGCACCCAGGTTTTGTGGCCCAAACCTGGAAACCGTCCACCCGGTGGTTTTTCTGTGGCTCAACCACCAAACCGGAGCTGTAGAGGGGATGCACCGCCCGTGCACCCCGTCCACCGACACGTGTCCCTAGGTCCTTGACCCGAGCAACACCATGTCCCGCAAGTCTCTGCTCGTCGCTGTCCCAGGCTGATCCTCAAGCCACCGGTCCCTCAGTCCAAGCCTCACGTCCGCCCTTCACCGCTCCCGGTCCGTCGGCACGGCACGTCTCTACTTGACCTTCACCTTGCCCTCGATCACTGTCTCCGTGCTCGACACAGCAACAACACAAGCCAAAGAACATGCGATCAAATCCATTGACAATCACTCATCACTCGAGACTCGGCATACACCCATGTATCCGCAATCTCCCCCTTGATGAGTGCATTGTCAACTACACACACAAATCATAATGAAATAGAAGAAGAAGAAGGAGAAGTGAGAACTCGAACAAATGACCCAAAAGCATAGTAAAGCCGAAGAAGGTCAAGTGGAAAGAGGAGGACAACTTGGTCCCCAAAGACATGGGCAACGGCTCGACGCAACCAAGCAAAGCAAAGCTAGCCCTCAAGAAGAGGTAGAACAGGCTCAACACCGCTAGCAAGAAGGCTCGATACCAACTAAAAGTCTCACTGAAAATCAAGCAAACTAGAGCTAGCCCTCAAGAAGAGGCAGAACAGGCTCAACACCGCTAGCAGAAATGCTCCATACCAACTGATACCAGCTCAAAAACTCATCAGTGAGCAAACTCCCCCTCCAATGATGCACATAACCAGGAAATCTCTCGCTTAGTTCAACTTGGAAAGCACATGATTCATCAATGATTTATCAATATTTCTCCCCCTTAGTTGAACACAGAAGACACTCATGATTTGTCAATATTTTCTCCCCTTAGTTGAAAATGCACCATCAGGCAAAAATGCATCAACAAGCAAGTTTCTCCCCCTTCCAAAATGCATATGAGTCAAAATGCAAGTTAGCAGCTTCAGGAATATAGTCAATAGAAAGGAAGAATGCTCCACACAGTATAGCTCTAATGACTTCAACAACATCACAACATGCTACAAGGGCTCAAACTGATCACCAAATATGAAATATGAACAAGTGAGCAAAAGTGAGCAGTTTAGACAAAAGTATTCACCATCAAAATAGCACTACACATGTATAGACAGGAAGTCAAATAGGTGCTAATCATGTATACAAGGTGAACTACCCCTAGCAAAGTTCAATCATCATGCTATAGGATGAAACATAGACTTGTGATTTCATATTTTAATCAGAGTTGCAGCGGTGAAATTTCACAAGTTTAAAACACAGCATGTGACTGCGAGAGGTTGAAAGCTTGTCATTGCCTAACTTTTCAACTAGGCTAAGCCTATGCATATGCAATCAGAAGCTTAAAGTGTCGGTTTCGGTCATACACTACACGGCTCAAGTTTAACTCAAAGTGCAATGAGAAACAGTCTCGATACCGTGATGTGTTGACAAGCAGTCCCATCTCGATCTTTTCAATTCACTTAAAACTTGGTTCAGATTTTAAAGAGAATATGAATATACCAAGCAAGTGAATGACTCAGAACTAGAGACATAGCAACCTAGCATATATGAAAAGCACGAGTGAATTCAACACATCCTACACATGCTAGTTGCATATTCAATGGTGAACATTTTCAAGTTTTATGTTCATTAAGCTGATTCACCATTCAAAAAATAGCAGCTCACAACATGTATTAGTGATCAGAAAGAGCATAAGCTACAAGCATCATCATAAAGCATCAGAGCATACTACATAGAGCATAATCACATTCTAAAGATTATATAGATGAAGCTCAGAAAGTAAAGATGCATGATGAAAATGCAAAGACTACCCTACTAGAAGCAAAAACAAAACGAAAAGAAAAGAATTAGTCTATGGTACAAGAACCAAAATGTTTCCCCCATCTAAAAGGGGAAACACACACCAAGCTCCCCTCTCAACCGATTAAAGGTTGATTGGTCCAAAGGCTTGGTGAAAATATCAGCCAACTGATGATGAGTATCGACATGGCGAAGGTCGATATCACCCTTCTCATAATGGTCTCGCAGAAAATGAAAGCGAACATCAATGTGTTTGGTCTTAGAATGCAGCACGGGGTTCTTAGCAACGCTAATCGCACTCGTGCTATCACAAAGCAAAGGACCACGAGAAAAGCTCAGACCAAAATCACTCAAAGTGGCCATCATCCAAAGCAACTGAGAACAGCAGCTAGCCGCAGCAACATATTCAGCCTCTGTGGTAGACTGAGCGACACTAGCCTGCTTGCGAGAAGACCAAGATACAAGAGAAGAGCCAATAAACTGACAAGTCCCAGAAGTGGACTTGCGCTCAACTCGGCAACCAGCAAAATCGGCATCAAAATAACCACAAAGGGAGAGGGTGGAGGAAGCTGAATACCAAATCCTGAACTCAGGTGTGAAACGAAGGTACCTCATAATGCGCTTGACCGCCTGACGGTGAGAGGTGTGCGGTGACGCCTGAAAGCGTGCGCACAGACACACCGTGAACTGGATGTCCGGGCGTGTCACCGTCAGGTAGAGCAGCGACCCAATCATGCTTCGGTACTCCTTCTGGTCCACAGCTTCTCCATCCACGTCCGCAACCAGGGCTGTCGTGGTCGACATGGGTGTTGGAAGAGGCTTGGCCTCACCCATATCGAATCTCTTCAGCAAGTCTTTGGTGTACTTGCCCTGATGCACAAACGTCCCTTCTCGGGATTGCTTAATTTGCAATCCAAGAAAGAAAGTCAACTCGCCCATCATACTCATCTCGAACTCCCTGCTCATTAAATCTGCAAACTTGGCAACCAAAGCGTGAGAAGAACCACCAAAATGATATCATCCACGTAAATCTGGACCAAGAGGGTGTCTTTCCCTTGCTTGAGGAGAAAAAGCGTTTTATCCACACATCCCATTTTAAAACCCTTAGCAAGCAAAAAGGTTTTCAGCCTATCATACCAGGATCTAGGGGCTTTTTTCAAACCATATAAAGCTTTGTGAAGTTTAAAAACATGGTTTGGAAACTTGGGATTTTCAAAACCGGGGGGTTGTTCAACATACACCTCTTCTTCTATGTAGCCGTTAAGAAGGCACTCTTGACATCCATTTGAAAAAGTTTAAACCCTTTGGATGCAGCAAAAGCCAAGAGTATCCTAATAGCCTCCAAACAAGCTACAGGAGCAAAAGTCTCCTCATAGTCTATCCCCTCCTTCTGACTATAACCCTTGGCTACAAGTCTGGCCTTGTTCCTCATAATGTGGCCATCCTCTCCTTGTTTGTTTTTGAAAACCCATTTTGTCCCAATAGGGTTATAGTCTGGAGGAGGTGGAACCAAAACCCAAACCCGATTTGCTCAAAATTCTCTAACTCCTCATGCATGGCATTGACCCAATCTGGATCCGTCAAAGCGTGTCCAACATCTCGGGGTCAAAATCAGCAACAAATGCAGAATGAGCAAAGTGAGAGATTTGTTGTGACCTGGACCGAGTGACACGTTCGTCAATGCTACCGATCATCTGCTGAGGTGGGTGTTGGCGCTGAATGTGTCGTGGCGCCTCCTGAGCTGAAGATACCTCCCCCTCAACAGTAGCTGGTGCCTCCCCAGGTACAAAAGGTACCGCTCGGGGTGGCGGATCCCACAGCCCCCAAGTCAAAGAAGAGGGATCGGGGTCGTGATTCATAGTAGAAGCCGCTCTTTGTGGCACAACAGGTGGAGGTGATGCTGGTCACCCATGCCTTCAGCATCCTCGTCCTCATCATCAAAAAGGCTCACCTACCTCATGATCACCTACACGCTCAAAACGAGAAGAAGACAAACCATGGTCTCGTCGAAGGTGACATCGGATGTCTCCATGACTCGGTTAGTATCAAGGTTAAGTACACGATAAGCTCGAGTGTGAGTGCCATAACCCAAAAATACACCGTTAGAAGAATGAGACTCAAATTTGTCCAGGTTGCCTTTCTTAAGTATAAAACAGTGGCAACCAAAAACTCTAAAATAACTCACTTTGGGTTGTCTTCCAAAACGCAACTCATAAGAAGTCTTTTTCAAGAAAGCTCGGAGAAAAATGATTGGAAATATAGCATGCAGTGTTCATAGCTTCGGCCCAATACCGCCTAGGAGTCCAATGCTCATCGAGCATCGTCCTGGCCATCTCTACAAGGGTCCGATTCTTCCTCTCTACAACACCATCCTGTGGCGGTGTGTAGGGGGAAGAAAACTGATGCTCCAAACCCAAAGAGTTACAAAACTTCTCAAAATCTGAATTCTTAAACTCGGAACCATTATCACTATGAATAGCTCGCATCGAGTTCAAAGGGAACTCGTTCTGAAGACGCAAAATCAGATTGCAAGCACAGGAGAAAGTCTCAGTTTTCTCAGTCAAAAAGAAGACCCATGAATATCTCAAAAAATCGTCAACACGACCAAAACATACCACTTACCCCCAACCGAGCTCACCCGAGCGGACCAACAAGATCCATGTGTAAAAGCTCTCCAGGGTGCTGTGTCATGACCTGAGTCACTGGATGGTGGAGAGCGGCTACCATCTTCCCATGTCTACAAGAATGGCAAACAAGGTCCTTCTCCATCGACAACTTGGGCAATCCCGGATTAGGCCAAGTGAGCTAAGCCTTGCAAGCAAGTCAAAGCTCAGGTGACCTAGTCTCCTATGCCACTTCTAAAGATCAGAGGAGGAAGGACCAGCCATAAGACGGCGGGAAAATCCAAACGACTCCGAGAAATTTGCGTGAAAGACTTTCCAAAGGGCGAAATCAAACATACAAGATTGCCCTGAGGATCTAAAATACGACTGAGATTCGGTTTAAAACGAATCTCATAGTCATCATCGAAAAGTTGCGAAACAGAGAGAAGGTTAAAATGCAAGTTAGAAACAAGAGCAACATCACGCAACACAAAGTGCTCATTAACTCGCACCAACCCACGAGACAACACTTTACCTTTACTATTGTCGCCGAAGGTGATAAACTCCTTTCCGGCAACAGGCCTAAGACTGGAGAACCACTTGGCGTTTCCGGTCATTTGCCTTGAGCAACCGGAATCCACCAACCAAATGTCCTCCAATCGTTTTACCTACATCAATAAAAAGACATAGGGTGAGCATACGGTCCAACCATGGGGTTAGTGAAGTAGGAAGAGTACCAGTGTTGGGTCGGCTGCTCAAAAGAACGATCAGTATAAAAACCATTCCTTGCACGTCTACGGGGAAAGCGATCACCACGCACAGGAAAACGTGGTCCGCTAAGGAAAGAGCGTCCATCGCGATAGTCAAAAGGCGGTGGAGGGAAACGCTCAACAAAACCTCCGCCACGGGGTCCGTATCCTGCAAAGTAAGGACCCCGTCGGGCAACTCCTCCCTGACGCCTAGGACCTTGAGGCACTGCACCTCTAGGCCTAGCAGCTCTCCTCGGAGCTCTCCTCTGAACATTCGGCACATGTACATCATGGAAAGGATGGTACATGTCCGGATTGTTCATCTCCCTGGCACGGCGCTCCTTTCTCTTGCGCCGAAAGCAGAACTCACTCAAGTGTCCATCTCTCCCACAGTGCTCACAATGGTACCTCACCGCTCTCATAGGCGGTTGTTGGTACTCACGGTTGTGGGTTTGGATCACTTTGCCCTTCTATGGCATAAGCTCCTCCTGGATAGGTGGCATTGTGTCCAGCTTGTTCTTGAGGTGGTTTGGTTTGGGAGCCCATTGCTGGTTCTTGGGTGGAGCTCGTGGAGGTTCTTCAAATACCCCATCCTTGGTGTTAGGCTTGAAAGGCTCTTTGGGTGGAAGCTTGGTAAGCTTGGGAGTAGTGGTGGAGTTGGGCTTCTCACTCGGGTTAAGACCACTCGACTCTCCAATCTTCCCAAAAGCAGAAACATCAACACCCGGAGCAAAACCAACACCCGGACCTCCAGCACCTCGCTTAAACTGAGCGATCATCATCCCAAGCTGCGGCTCATTACAAGACACCCATGACAAGATGGTCCGAAGGTATGTGTTTTCCTCCTCGGTTTGCATCTTGCCATGCTTCACATTGGAAATCTCCATCTCCAAACCCTCGCACAAAAGCACACCTAGTCACACAAGTGCTACCCGAGCTGGCCTTCTCAAGAGACTCAATCTTGGCATTCTTCTCTGCCAACTCGGTTGCAAGCCTGGACAAGACTTGCACGCACCCAACAACACGGGTCTAGCCCGGAGCTCATCCACCTCTCCAACCAAAGCAGCATACTTACTCTCAAAGTGAGAGGTCAGTCATGTACTTGGTGCACATCTCACACTCACCCTCCTCAGACACGACCACGGTGGACCTAGCAAACTCAAGCTCCTTCATCGTGTCCTCCAACTTCTGCCTAAACTCCTTGCGCTCTCTAGCGGCACGCCTAAGCAGCTTATCCTGACTAAGCAAGGCGACAGTAAGCTTCTCGACCTCAGCAGAAAGCTCATCGGGGGTCTGAGATACCTGGGAGGAGTCATCGTCGTCATCATTCCGAGGGGTGTCCTCCAGCTGGCTGTCGACCTCCTTGCCGAGGGCCATGGTGCAAAAGCCCTCATTGTCGGCAAAGAAGCAGAGGCCGTTCAGCTTGTCCTTGATCTTCTTCATCTTCTCGGAATCGTCATCGCTTGAGCAAGCGGAGTCGTCATCTGAGCCGTCGAAGTCGCTGAGCGTGGCGAAGAAAGCACGCTGCTCAGCCTGGGCCTTCTCCATGTACTTCTTCTTGATGTACTCCTTGTCGAAGCCGCCCTCCGCTTGCGCCTTGCGGGGGCATGCTTCTCCTTGCGCTTGCCGGAGTCGTACTTGTGCCCATGATCGCCCTTCCCAGAATGCTTGTTCTTCTTGGGACAGTTGGCGATGAAGTGGTCGGGGTCGCCGCACTCGAAACATCCCGAGCGTCCTCCTCCGCGGCGATGGTTCATGCGGTTGTTGTGAACTGCGAGAACCGGTTGGCAAGCAAAGCCAACTCGTCATCCCCCATGGACTCCAGCTGCTCCTCTGTGATAGAAAGAAGGGAAGAAAGCGCAAATCCTCCAGAGGGGTTAGCAGAAGAGCCAGAAACCAAAGCCATAGTCGGGCCAGAAGGATTTTCATAAGAAGCCCTCGACATGGCGTCAATCTCACTAGACTTGAGCTTACTGAAGAGCTCGTCGCATGTGAGGGTCTCATAGTTAGACGATTCGATGATTGCCTGGACCTTTGAGTCCCACAGCGACCGATCGAGAGTATGCAGAAGCTTCAAAGCTCTCTCGTGATCGTCGAAAGGCAACAGCTCCTTGTTCGCTCTCATCTTGTTGACAATAACCTGAAAGCGAGCGAATAAACTCTCTATGCTCTCACCAGGCATATGTCGAAAGTTCTCATACTCCCGCTTGTGCGACTCGTAGAGACGGGATTTGACTTGAGTGGTTGCCTCATGGAAGCGCATGAGGGTCGCCCAAATCTCACGAGCCGTGGGGAGGTGAGAAACGCGATCAAACTCGGACATGCTCAAACAGGAGAGAAAAGAGCGTTACGTGCTTGGCTATTGGCTTGGTGCTCATCGATCTGGAGCTGAGAGACACGAGCAGCCAAGACAACGTAATCCTCCTTGTTGCAAATCTCCCAAACAGAAGAGCCCATGCTCTAGAGATACGCCGACATGCGTATCTTCCAATACGCATAGTTTGTCCCATCGAAAAACGGCGGTCTGCCCACGCCGCGATCCATGTCGCCTTCTGTGGATCTAGAACCGGCTAAGGTGGAAGATCCTTAACCCGCTCCGATACCAATTGAAGGACCAAGAATGCAAATAGCAAGGCGACCAGAGGGGGGTGAATGGGAGCCACAAAAATTTCTCTCGAAACTTTGGCCTATTGTCCCAAAATCAACCCCCGAAAGCTACGACCAAAAACATGATGCCCACGACCCTTGGAAGAGGGTGGATGATCCCTAGGATCACAGCGAGGCACCACAAAGCGATAGCAAACCAAACACCAAAAGCACCAGCACAAGTTTGCCCCTTGAAAACCGAGTCCCGAACGTAGATTGAAGGCTACGTCGAGAAATCCCTAAATACCAATGCTAACAAGTAGCAAAGATACCTAGAGAGATTTCTTGGTTAACTATAGGGCCAAACGAGAAGTCCGAAAACCAAGCCGAAAAACCGGGAGACCAAATGCACTGAAAAGCACTAGTCTGCGAGTTCGCGGACTGTCCGCGGGTACGGTCCCGGACTGTCCGCGGTACTACCGGACTGTCCGCGAGAGAGAGGCGGACTGTCCGCCGGCAAAACTCGTCAAACAGCAAAGCTACTGAAGTCCCCTGGACTGTTCCCGGACTGTTCGCGACCCACAACTGCGGACTGTCCGCCGGTCACGAAAAGCAAATTGGCCGAAGAACACAGCCACTGACCCGGCTGATCCCTGACGCGCGGACTGTCCACGAATGCCCAGAAAGGGCGATTTTGGTCGCCCTCAACTCAAATCTTCTCCAAATCGATCCAAACCAAAATCCCTTGATCCCAAACTTGGAGAGGATGATCACGAGGTAGTTAGGAGACTATCCCCAAGAAATCATCCGCTCAAAACAACTCAATCAACGGGAAATCAAAGGGGAAGGTGTATGAACCGAAAAAGTGCCACGAAAACAAAATCGACCCGATCTACTTGTTCGTGAGGAGTTAGATGAATTCCTTGGTGGAAATGATCTCCTCACTATAAAGAACAAGTTGATTCAAGTGGAATTCGAAAAGACGCACTAGAGAGGAGATCGAGTGACGGGAAAATCAGGAGAGAAACGAAGAACGCGAAGAACACACAACCAAAACGCGAATCAAGTCATCGATCTGCAACCGTGTGGCTACCACACGCTACAATCGTGAGGTTACGGCCTCACTTCCTCAAAATCTCCAGTACACAGAGGTATGGTTCTCTGTGGATCTCAGTAGCTACAGCAGGGGATTGGGAGAGCAGGAAACCCTAAGTGCAAAGAGCAAAATGACTGAGATAGAATGGGAGGAGGGGTGTCTCCCTCTACTTATCCTAATTCTAATTCCTACTCTACCCCTCACTAATTACAGAGCGAACCAGCTAAACCCTAGGGTTATTCTGAACCAACTCGAAGATAGCTGTGATCCGACGGCCACGCCCGCACAACTGGTAGCATTGCCTCGACGCAACCTCACCAATTGCCGCCACGTGCCGCCTCCGCTCTGCTCGTCCTTTTCCCGGACTTTGCACCCCGGTTTTGTGCCGAAACCGGGAAACCAGGCCTTCAAGTCCATCCCCCGGTTTTGTGGCCCAAACCGGGAAACCAGCCGCCCATCACCTGAGTTTTGTGGCGCAAACTCAGAAACCCGCCAATGCCCAGATTTTGAGGCCCAAACCTAGAAACCGTCCTCAGCCCGAGTTTTCTGGCCCAAACTCGGCAAACCCGCAGCACACCCAGGTTTTGTGGCCCAAACCTGGAAACTGTCAACCCGGTGGTTTTTCTGTGGCTCAACCACCAAACCGGAGCTGTAGAGGGGATGCACCGCCCGTGCACCCTGTCCACCGACACGTGTCCCCAGGTCCTCGACCCGAGCAACACCATGCCCCGCAAGTCTTCGCTCGTCGCTGTCCCAGGCTGCCAGCCACCACAGCTGATCCTCAGGCCACCGGTCCCTCAGTCCAAGCCTCACGTCTGCCCTTCACCGCTCCCGGTCCGTCGGCACGGCACGTCTCTACTTGACCTTCACCTTGCCCTCGATCACTGTCTCCGTGCTCAACACCTGCACAACACAAGCCAAAGAACATGCGATCAAACCCGTTGACAATCACTCATCACTCGAGACTCAGCATACACCCATGTATCCGCACACGACGCTCCTCTCTCTTGCGCCAAAAGCAAAACTCACTCAAGTGTCCATCTCTTCCACAGTGCTCACAATGGTACCTCACCGCTCTCATAGGGGGTTGTTGGTACTCACGGTAGTGGGTATGGATCACTTTGCCCTTCTGTGGCATAACCTCCTCCTGGATAGGTGGCATTGTGTCTAGCTTGTTCTTGAGGTGGTTGGTTTGGGAGCCCATTGCTATTTCTTGGGTGGAGCTCTTGGAAGTTCATCAAACACTCCATCCTTGGTGTTAGGCTTGAGAGTCTCTTTGGGTGGAAGCTTGGTAAGCTTGGAGTAGTGGTGGAGTTGGGCTTCTCACTCGGGTTAAGACCACTCAACTCTCCAATCTTTCCAAAAGACGAAACATCAACACCCGGAGCAAAACCTACACCTGGACCTCCAGCACCACGCTTAAACTGAGCGATCATCATCCCAAGCTGCGTCTCATTACAAGACACCCATGACAAGATGGTCCGAAGGTATGTGTTTTCTTCCTGGTTTGCATCTTGCCATACTTCACATTTGCGATCTCCATCTCCAAACCCTCGCACAAAGCGCACCTAGACACACAAGTGTTACCCGAGCTGGCCTTCTCAAGAGACTCAATCTTGGCATTCTTCTCTGCCAACTCGGTTTGCAAGCCCGCACAAGACTTGCACGCACCCAACAACACGGGTCTAGCCCGGAGCTCATCCACCTCTCCAACCAAAGCAACATACTTACCTCTCAAAGTGAGAAGGTCAGTCATGTGCTTGGTGCACATCTCACACTCAGCCTCCTCAGAAATGACTACGGTGGATCTAGCAAACTCAAGCTCTCTCACCGTATCCTCCCACTTCTGCCTAAACTCCATTCTCTCTCTAGCTGCACGCCTAAGCAACTTATCCTGACTAAGCAAGGCGGCAGTAAGCTTATTGTTGGGTATTTTAAACGCACACAGAATAATCCGCAAGCGCACGGATACCGATGTAGCTTTCACCCGAGAGTATTCCAGGGTATCGATTTCCACGGGGAACGTGAAGTGTACTAGAAGAATTAAGAACGTCTAAGAAAAGAATGATAATATGGGTAGAGAGAGATAGTTTTCTAAGCGGGTCTATTTAATTAAAGGCTCACTATACTTTACTTACTTCGGAGCAACAGGTCCTTTCCAACTCTCGAGAAAGACTGGGAAGAAGGTAGTTGGGGGAAGGCTGCCAAAAGCTCTACGAGAACACCAACCCTAACGTGGTGGATTACAAAGACCTGACAGAGCTGTCACCTCTGGGGCTACCACAACTATTCCAGAGGATTGGGTGCAAACTCAGGTAAACCCTAGTCTAGACACCGTGTCTACACTAACGCTTACTACTCTAATCAGATATCATAATTAGAGCACTCAATACGAGCGGAGATCCAGTAAATAAAGTAAAGCAAGAACTAAAATTAATATAATACTTAGAAATAGTAAATGAAGAACCTGGAGATTACTTGAAGACGAACCAGATGGATGCTGCACCAATACAATGTCGAGAAAGATCCGACAGATCTGGCTCCTCCTCAGCTCTCTCCTCCTCTCTCTAATCCGATCTCTAATTACAACTAGATGAACTAGACAACTAGAATAAGAACTAGAACTAGAAGAACTAGAACTCGAAAGAACTAGAACTAGATCTAATTCTAGATGAACTAGAAGAGATTCATCTAGAGGGACCTCTACTTCTACTTGATACCCTAGTTTCTGATGTGGAGATGAATAATGAAGATCGAGATGCCTGGAGAGGGGGATCTGGGTCTGGTTTTATAGCCCGGAGCGTGGAACGTGAGCCCTTGGATCAAACCGACTTCGGGGACGGTGGAGATGGATCCTAGGAGGCGGTGGAAGAAGGTTCCAGAAGGCGGAGGCGAAACGGGCTCCGTGGCCGACCGGTCGGTCTCCATGTGGGACCGGTCGGTCTGCCCAGTGGGCCACATGGTGGCCCGCCTTGTGGTGTTTCTTGGTGTCTTCTAGATCCTTCTTTTGCAGATTTCATCGTGAAATTAATATCTTTTCATCCGGGGACTCCGAATATAGCAAATGATATGTCCGTTTCGATCGTCTCGACGAGCCCTTCGCAATGGTGCACTCCAATTCATCACTTGAGGCACTTTTATATGGTGAAATATTGATGTCCTACAAAACAAGTGAGAGCACCAAAACTCGTGGAACTTGTTAGTTTCAAACCCTACAACTATGCTTTGTAATTCATTTAGTGTCATTTCATGCAATAGTTGATGGTTAATTATGAGCATTAGTGAGCGTCAACAAGCTCCCCCAAGCTTAACCTTTGCTAGTCCCGAGCAAAGCCAATCTCAACAATGGATCAGGAGTCGCTGCTGCAATATCTTTACTTCCAACAAGTACACATGCATTCAAACAAAAGTTCTCATATGGAATAGAAAAAAATATCATATTATCATCACGGGGCTTAGTACTTTACCTTGAATCTTGAGTAATTGAAAGATAGAACGATCAAATCAAGCACCATGTCTCTAGCTCTTTCACTTCGCCATTATTCCGGAGTTTTTATGAATTTTCAAAAGTTTAAGAACATATGTTGCCAAATTAAACAAAGGATCCAAAGAGAAAGTCAACCACACTATTGAGTCGAGAAGTGCACGTGTATGGAAAATGGAGGCGGATGCTCTTTTGAATATATCACTCTCTTCTGCTTATTAGAGACACATGACTATCAGGCTAATTCTACTGGCGGGCACATGCCCATTTTTTTGATATTCATTTTTTTCATTATTTTTTCGAGGTTCCGGACACTTGTCCCTTTTATTCCTCGGGATCTTTCTTTTGAGGTTTCGGACACTTGTCCCTTTTATTTCCTCGGATTTTTTTTCTCTTTTTTCTTTTTTTCAATAGCTACATACTTCCAACAAAGTTTTGAGAGGATTGGAACAAATAACATGAACATTTATGCGGAAGATGGATGAAATGTGTAAGTGATCTCAATTCAATAGCATGATAACTTCTCATAGGGTCAACAAAGCTTAATTTAACTCAATGCCATTGTTAGTCATATTTATAATGAGAAATCTCCGGAACTCTAGTGTGTTTAGAACAAGATAATAGCAGCTCAGATCATCACATGTCATATCTATCAATTACCTAGACTCTGGATCAAGCATTTGCTACCCATATATTTAATTTCATTTTTAAGCATCATTATTAATCAGGAGAACTCATGCTTTGAAGGCTAGGTACTTGAAAGATATTTGATAGAGCAACTATTCATCATTTCCATGTAAAAGATCAGAGAGAGAGAGTTCTTCTTTTATTATTAACTTCTTAAAACACAACTTAACACACTATTATTTAACCTAACACAAACTTGTTATAAATAACTAAGATAGTGAATAAGACATACCTGGATCACGAAGATAATGGGGGTGCGTCTCCCCCAAGCTGGTTCCCTTAATAGCGTTGAGCTTGCATACACGGGGGTGCTTTCCCCCAAGCTGAATGTTCACATAGTCGTTCGATCTTGCAATGTAGCGGACTGGCGGTGGAAATGGAAATGTGTTTCCTCTGTCAGAACTTTGATTGATGTTAATGGTTGTGGAAACAGTGCTCTAACAGTGGATAGAACATCCACTTGCTCGTCAGCTTTTCTTGGTCTTTCAATCCTGTGAAACTCAAATAGACAACAAGACTTGTGGAACAGATTGAGCGTTAGTGGTTGGCCACTTAAGCCTTAGTTGTCCAGAGTTTCAGTAAGATCTCTTTCTCAATATTTTTGTATTTTTATTTTTATGATGCAATGAGAATCTAACAAAATGAATGCATTTTTATTTTATGCCACCACGGTGAATATCCCTACGGGTTTTTACACACCATTAAATATTCACATGGGGCTTTTAGGTTTTATGATGCAGTGTAATATATTTTTTTTGTTTTCTCTTTTTTTATGCAATGCTAATGCAGAAAAGTAAATATGCTATGGAGAAATGATTATGCAAATGATAGAAAGTAAAGATATAAAAAGAGAAATTAATGCAGAAAAGATAAATATGGATAACTACTGATTTTACCTTTTCGGCGAGGGTTCAATGTTTTAAGTCCTCTAAATAGGACTTCTCACCATGTTCATCCTGAGGTGTATCATTTGATCTCGATATGTAGACCTTGATAGCTACACCTCTTGATATGGTGTCACCCATGTTCTTCGTTCGCCCAGCAATTTGAAGTGAAGCATTAGTTGTGGAAGCTGGCAGCATCTTGATTAGTGTACATCTTATTGTAGATCTAGGACCTTCACTCTGTAGAATTTGGGAGTTGACAAACTCCTCCATGTTTTACAAAGAGTGTGTCCTGCTTATAAAGACAAGGTAGAGATCAAGTGCATGGGCTCTGCTGGTGGAAAAACACCAACAGAACCAAAAGTTTTGTTCATTCCTCTCTAACCTTAGGCACATTGCACAAGATAAATTGTTGTTTATGTGTTCTATTCAATCTTAACATGAGTGATAGTTTCAAAAGATGAGCATGGAAGTAGCATCTTAACATATTTAACAGATCAGATTGTTTAACCCAAGGAAGGATAATCTATACCTAATGTGTTGATCATAATTGTGATATATCATCTTTCAAAGGTTGGATGCATAACATTTTAGCTCATTGGTTAAGATAGTGAGATTCAAGAGAGTAAAGCTAAGAACAAAGAGTAAAGAACTGAACATGTTGAGTTGGTTAGGTTGGATCAAATAAGGTGCAACTGAAACATGTTTGGTTCTTATTTATGCACATACTAGAATTAAGGAGAAGCTTTTAAAGTGATGGTCACATACCTTGAGATGTTACCTTTATCATTGAAGAGTGATGTGTCGAACCACCTTGTGGAAGCTTTCTTGTCTGGCTGTGGTTGTTCTTCACAAATAGCTTGTCTTCTCTTACTTATCTCATAGTGAACCTGAGTGATGGGAGCTTGAGAGGAGGAAGGTATAGTAGGATCATCTTTAGAGGGATCAACCTTCCTTCTCTGTGCGTCAAACCTATCAGTGAAGGTGTGTTGTTCCTCCCACGATGGTCTTTATCTTCTAGTGACCTATCTCAGACTTGTTCACCTTCTTCCATGGAGTGAGTGCTTTGATGTAGAGATTGTTTTGTGGCACTCATCTTTGTCTTGTTCTACGGATCTCATTTCTATGTCTCCCTTGCGCAAGTTGTTGAAGTTCATGTGTCTCTCATCTCCAGTGTGAGTTCATCTCCGGACTTTCCCATAAATTATATTGAAAGTTTTCCTGCAGGGGTTAGTCCAACAAAATATCCAGCATCCACTATAGCATACTATCGGCTCAAAAACCAACCTAGACACCACGTCTAATTTGATTTAGGAAGGCGTTTCAACCTAAGCACCATGCTTAATTTAAAAGCCTTTAGAGGTAAAATCAAGACACCTTTTAGCTCAAGAATCAAACCAGACACCATGTCTTACTTTAATTCATGAAAACAGTTTAAACTAAGCACCATGCCTAATTTAAAAGTGTATGAGAATACTTCAAAACCAAAGCATATACTATAGCAAATGAAGGTAGCATTGAAGCATTAAAGAGATTTACTCAAATGGTGATGAAAGAGCATGATATTAATGTATAGCATATGAGCATGACTTAAAGGTAGGGGCAACCAACATAGCAACATGGTAAGAGATGTTCTTACAAAGTGCATTCCCAAACTTGGATTTTGCAAAAATCAAGATTGGATGAATGTAATTCAATGTTGCATGATGATTAGTTGGGCATACCTTGTGTTTGTCATTCCTTCAAACATTTTTGCTCCAGACCTGCAAAGGTTAGTGACAAGAATACCCAAAGGAATATTTTAACAATTATATCCCTATGCTCATTACACAAGGGCAGTGTAGCAGGAAGGTGAACACTGATCTGAAAAGTGCTTGTTTTAGGACACTAAGCTTGTCTTTGGGAAACCTTCAGAATGAGATTTGGTGAAGTGGTTTCCCCTCCAACACCAACTTAAGAGTATTACGAGATCTACAAAATTTGTGATAAACATATGCATCGACAACCACCCTTTTGAAGTTTTTGTAAACAAAATTGTGAGGGGGTTGAAAATCTCGAGTGTGGCAATGTTAGACACACCAATAGAATCAGGAGAGTTCTCATCTGAGCATGGATTAAAAGAGGTGTTTACGAAGTAGCTTCCAGCTCTTTGATGTCGTCTCCTGATTTCAGAGAAGAACACCGAAGGATGGGGTGGTTGGTTCATAAAATGTCTTATGTGTGGGTGTGTTTTCTTCTAGAGAGGTTCCTGTGACAACCAAAGTTATTAGAAGGGATATATGAAGGAATTTCAAATTTGGTCGGTGTGTTCTCCTCGTTTGGTCGGGGTTGAGCTCGACTTCTTCTGGGAATTCATCAAAAGTGCTAGTGTAAGGAGTGCTTTTCAAGGATTTTCTCTAGAATGTCTCTTCCTTCACTAACAAGTTTATGTGAGAATGATCCTCCAGAAGCTAAATCAAGTATGAAGAGCAGTTTCCTTGTTAAGACCATGATAGAAGTGAAAGTGTAGAATATGGTCAGGCAAGGAAAGATTTGGGCTAGAATTGGTAAGGCTTATGAACCTAGCCCAAGCTGCTCCTAGTGTCTCCTTCTCTTTTTGTTTAAATGTAAGAACTTCAATTCTAAGGTCAGTGATTCAAAAAGAGGGAAGAAGCAAGACAAAAGTTGTCCCGAAGTTCATCCCAATTTCCATTTGTGCCCCTTACGGAATGATCATACCATTTTCTCATTTTCTCGCTCTTCCCAAAAGGAGAAGAGGAATAGTTTCCATTTTATGGTCTCTTGTGTCATGCCAGCAATAGTTCGACAAGAACACAATTGCTCAAATTCCCTAAGGTGGGTGTATGGATCTTCGTCTTCTGATCCAGAGAAGGATTTTTCCCGAACCATGGATATAAGAGCAGGGCGAAGCTCATAGCCATCTATATGAATGGGGTGTGATGATGGTGGAGGCTCCACAAGTCGCCCTTTGGAGCGAAGAATTTTAAGATAGGAGTGAAATCCATGTGGTAAGAAGTTTGGTGGTGAGGTAAAGGTGGTGATAAGAAAAAGGTGGAAAAGAAAAGAAACACAGACGATCCTGGTTCGACTCTAGAACAGCTACCGTTCCCCGGCAACGGCGCAAAAAGCTTGTTGGGTATTTTAAACGCACACAGAATAATCCGCAAGCGCACGGATACCGATGTAGCTTTCACCCGAGAGTATTCCAGGGTATCGATT
Organism: Coix lacryma-jobi var. lacryma-jobi; assembly: GCA_009763385.1. NCBI lineage: Eukaryota > Viridiplantae > Streptophyta > Magnoliopsida > Poales > Poaceae > Coix > Coix lacryma-jobi. The sequence goes on along the minus strand of CM019824.1, from coordinate 43,011,655 downwards.
TCCACGGGGAACGTGAAGTGTACTAGAAGAATTAAGAACGTCTAAGAAAAGAATGATAATATGGGTAGAGAGAGATATAGGGTTTTCTAAGCGGGTCTATTTAATTAAAGGCTCACTATACTTTCTACTTACTTCGGAGCAACAGGTCCTTTCCAACTCTCGAGAAAGACTGGGAAGAAGGTAGTTGGGGGAAGGCTGCCAAAGCTCTACAGAACAACACCAACCCTAACGTGGTGGATTACAAAGACCTGACAGAGCTGTCACCTCTGGGGCTACCACAACTATTCCGGAGGATTGGGCGCATACTCAGGTAAACCCTAGTCTAGACACCGTGTCTACACTAACGCTTACTACTCTTATCAGATATCATAATTAGAGCACTCAATACGAGCGGAGATCCAGTAAATAAAGTAAAGCAAGAACTAATTAAATATAATACTTAGAAATAGTAAATGAAGAACCTGGAGATTACTGAAGACGAACTAGATGCTGCACCAATACAATGTCAAGGAAGATCCGACAAATCTGGCTCCTCCTCAGCTCTCTCCTCCTCTCTCTAATCCGATCTCTAATTACAACTAGATGAACTAGACAACTAGAACAAGAACTAGAACTAGAAGAACTAGAACTCGAAGAACTAGACTAGATCTAATTCTAGATGAACTAGAAGAGATTCATCTAGAGGGACCTCTACTTCTACTTGAAACCCTTGTTTCTGATGTGGAGATGAATAATGAAGATCGAGATGCCTGGAGAGGGGGATCTGTGTCTGGTTTTATAGCCCGGAGCGTGGAACGTGAGCCCTTGGATCAAACTGACTTCGGGGACGGTGGAGATGCATCCTAGGAGGCGGTGGAAGAAGGTTCCAGAAGGCGGAGGCAAAACGGGCTCCGAGGCCGACCGTCGGTCTTCATGTGGGACCGGTCGGTCTGGCCCAGTGGGCCCATGTGGTGGCCCGCCTCGTGGTGTCTTCTGGTGTCTTCTAGATCCTTCTTTTGCAGATTTTGTCATGAAATTAATATCTTTTCATTCAGGACTCCGAATATAGCAATGATATGTCCGTTTCGATCGTCTCGACGAGCCCTTCGCAATGGTGCACTCCAATTCATCACTTGAGGCACTTTTATATGGTGAAATATTGATGTGCTACAAAACAAGTGAGAGCACCAAACTCGTGGAACTTGTTAGTTTCAAACCCTACAACTATGCTTTGTAATTCATTTAGTGTCATTTCATGCAATAGTTGATGGTTAATTATGAGCATTAGTGAGCGTCAACACTTATCAACTTCAGCAGAGAGTTCCTCGGGAGTTTGAGATACCTGCGAGGAGTCATCGTCGTCGTCGTTCTGAGGGATCTCTTCCAGCTTGACGTCAACCTCATCACCAAGGGCCATGGTGCAGAAGCCCTCATCGTCGGTGAAGAAGCAGAGACCATTTAGCTTGTCCTCGATCCTCTTCCTCTTCTCGGACTCATCATCGCTTGAGGGTGTGGAGTCATCATCCGAGCCATCGCCATCGCTGAGCGTGGCGAAGAAAGCACGCTGCTCAGCCTGGGCCTTCTCCAAGTACTTCTTCTTGATGTACTCCTTGTCGAAGCCACCCTTCCTCTTGTGCTTCGCGGGGACGTACTTCTCCTTGCACTTGCCGGAGTCATACTTGTGCCCATGATCACCCTTCCCAGATTGCTTGTTCTTCTTGGGACAGTTGGCGATGAAGTGGTCATGGTCACCGCACTCAAAACATCCTGAGCATCCTCCTCCTCCGCGCGACGGTTCATGCGGTTGTTGTGAAACCATGAGAACCGGTTCGCAAGCAAAGCCAACTTGTCATCCCCCAAAGACTCCAACTGCTCCTCTGTGATAGAAAAGAGTGAAGAGAGTGCAAATCCTCCAGAGGAGTTAGCAGAAGAGCCAGAAACCAAAGCCATAGTCGGACCAGGAGGATTTTCATAAGAAGCCCTCGACATGGCATCAATCTCACTAGACTTGAGCTTACTGAAGAGCTCGTCGCACGTGAGAGTCTCATAGTTAGACGATTCGATGATCGCCTGGACCTTTCAGTCCCACACCGACCAATCGAGAGTATGCAAAAGCTTCAAAGCTCTCTCATGATCGTCGAAAGGCAACAACTCCTTGTTCGCTCTCATCTTGTTGACAATGACCTAAAAGCGAGCGAATAAACTTTCTATGCTCTCGCCAGGCATGTGTCAAAAGTTCTCATACTCCCACTTGTGCGACTCGTAGAGATGGGATTTGACTTGAGTGGTTCCCTCATGGAAGCGCATGAGGGTCGCCCAAATCTCACGAGCCGTGGGGAGGTGAGAAACGCGATCAAACTCAGACATGCTCAAACAGGAGAAAAGAGCATTACGCGCTCGGCTATTGGCATCGTGCTCATCTATCTGATGCTGAGTGACACGAGCAGCCAAGACAACGTAATCGGCCTTGTTGCAAATCTCCCAAACAGAAGAGCCCATGCTCTGGAGATAGGCCGACATGCGTATCTTCCAATACGCATAGTTCGTCCCATCGAAGAACGGCGGTTTGCCCACGCCGTGATCCATGTCGCCTTCTATGGATCTAGAACCGGCTAAGGTGGAAGATCCTTAACCCGCTCCGATACCAATTGAAGGACCAAGAATGCAAATAGCAAGGCGACCAGAGGGGGGGTGAATGGGAGCCACAAAAATTTCTCTCGAAACTTTGGCCTATTGTCCCAAAATCAACCCCCGAAAGCTACGACCAAAAACATGATGCCCACGACCCTTGGAAGAGGGTGGATGATCCCTAGGATCACAGCGAGGCACCACAAAGCGATAGCAAACCAAACACCAAAAGCACCAGCACAAGTTTGCCCCTTGAAAACCGAGTCCCGAACGTAGATTGAAGGCTACGTCGAGAAATCCCTAAATACCAATGCTAACAAGTAGCAAAGATACCTAGAGAGATTTCTTGGTTAACTATAGGGCCAAACGAGAAGTCCGAAAACCAAGCCGAAAAACCGGGAGACCAAATGCACTGAAAAGCACTAGTCTGTGAGTTCGCGGACTGTCCGCGGGTACGGTCCCGGACTGTCCGCGGTACTACCGGACTGTCCGCGAGAGAGAGGCGGACTGTCCGCCAGCAAAACTCGTCAAACAGCAAAGCTACTGAAGTCCCCTAGACTGTTCCCGGACTGTTCGCGACCCACAACTGCAGACTGTCCGCCGGTCACGAAAAGCAAATTGGCCGAAGAACACAGCCACTGACCCGGCTGATCCCTGACGCGCGGACTGTCCACGAATGCCCAGAAAGGGCGATTTTGGTCGCCCTCAACTCAAATCTTCTCCAAATCGATCCAAACCAAAATCCCTTGATCCCAAACTTGGAGAGGATGATCACGAGGTAGTTAGGAGACTATCCCCAAGAAATCATCCGCTCAAAACAACTCAATCAACGGGAAATCAAAGGGGAAGGTGTATGAACCGAAAAAGTGCCACGAAAACAAAATCGACCTGATCTACTTGTTCGTGAGGAGTTAGATGAATTACTTTGGTGGAAATGATCTCCTCACTATAAAGAACAAGTTGATTCAAGTGGAATTCAAAAGACGCACTAGAGAGGGAGATCGAGTGACGGGAAAATCACGGAGAAACGAAGAACGCAAGAACACAAACCAAAACGCGAATCAAGTCATCGATCTGCAACCGTGTGGCTACCACACGCTACAATCGTGAGGTTACGGCCTCACTTCCTCAAAATCTCCAGTACACAGAGGTATGGTTCTCTGTGGATCTCAGTAGCTACAGCAGGGGATTGGGAGAGCAGGAAACCCTAAGTGCAAAGAGCAAAATGACTGAGATAGAATGGGAGGAGGGTGTCTCCCTCTACTTATCCTAATTCTAATTCCTACTCTACCCCTCACTAATTACAGAGCGAACCAGCTAAACCCTAGGGTTATTCTGAACCAACTCGAAGATAGCTGTGATCCGACGGCCACGCCCGCACAACTAGTAGCATTGCCTCGACGCAACCTCACCAATTGCCGCCACGTGCCGCCTCCGCTCTGCTCGTCCTTTTCCCGGACTTTGCACCCCCAGTTTTGTGGCCGAAACCGGGAAACCAGGCCTTCAAGTCCATCCCCGGTTTTGTGGCCCAAACCGGGAAACCAGCCGCCCATCACCTGAGTTTTGTGGCGCAAACTCAGAAACCCGCCAATGCCCAGATTTTGAGGCCCAAACCTAGAAACCGTCCTTAGCCCGAGTCTTCTGGCCCAAACTCGGCAAACCCGTAGCACACCCAAATTTTGTGGCCCAAACCTGGAAACTGTCAACCCGGTGGTTTTTTCTGTGGCTCAACCACCAAACCGGAGCTGTAGAGGGGATGCACCGCCCATGTGCACCCTGTCCACCGACATGTGTCCCCAAGTCCTCGACACGAGCAACACCATGCCCCGCAAGTCTTCGCTCGTCGCTGTCCCAGGCTGCCAGCGACCACAGCTGATCCTCAGGCCACCGGTCCCTCAGTCCAAGCCTCACGTCTGCCCTTCACCGCTCCCGGTCCGTCGCACGGCACGTCTCTACTTGACCTTCACCTTGCCCTCGATCACTGTCTCCGTGCTCAACACCTGCACAACACAAGCCAAAGAACATGCGATCAAACCCGTTGACAATCACTCATCACTCGAGACTCAGCATACACCCATGTATCCGCACACGACGCTCCTCTCTCTTGCACCAAAAGCAAAACTCACTCAAGTGTCCATCTCTTCCACAGTGCTCACAATGGTACCTCACCGCTCTCATAGGGGGTTGTTGGTACTCACGGTAGTGGGTATGGATCACTTTGCCCTTCTGTGGCATAACCTCCTCCTGGATAGGTGGCATTGTGTCTAGCTTGTTCTTGAGGTGGTTTGGTTTGGGAGCCCATTGCTATTTCTTGGGTGGAGCTCTTGGAAGTTCATCAAACACTCCATCCTTGGTGTTAGGCTTGAGAGTCTCTTTGGGTGGAAGCTTGGTAAGCTGGGAGTAGTGGTGGAGTTGGGCTTCTCACTCGGGTTAAGACCACTCAACTCTCCAATCTTTCCAAAAGATGAAACATCAACACCCGGAGCAAAACCTACACCTGGACCTCCAGCACCGCTTAAACTGAGCGATCATCATCCCAAGCTGTGTCTCATTACAAGACACCCATGACAAGATGGTCCGAAGGTATGTGTTTTCTTCCTCGGTTTGCATCTTGCCATACTTCACATTTGCGATCTCCATCTCCAAACCCTCGCACAAAGCGCACCTAGACACACAAGTGTTACCCGAGCTGGCCTTCTCAAGAGACTCAATCTTGGCATTCTTCTCTGCCAACTCGGTTTGCAAGCCCGCACAAGACTTGCACGCACCCAACAACACGGGTCTAGCCCGGAGCTCATCCACCTCTCCAACCAAAGCAACATACTTACCTCTCAAAGTGAGAAGGTCAGTCATGTGCTTGGTGCACATCTCACACTCAGCCTCCTCAGAAATGACTACGGTGGATCTAGCAAACTCAAGCTCTCTCACCGTATCCTCCCACTTCTGCCTAAACTCCATTCTCTCTCTAGCTGCACGCCTAAGCAACTTATCCTGACTAAGCAAGGCGGCAGTAAGCTTGTTGTTGGGTATTTTAAACGCACACAGAATAATCCGCAAGCGCACGGATACCGATGTAGCTTTCACCCGAGAGTATTCCAGGGTATCGATTTCCACGGGGAACGTGAAGTGTACTAGAAGAATTAAGAACGTCTAAGAAAAGAATGATAATATGGGTAGAGAGAGATATAGGGTTTTCTAAGCGGGTCTATTTAATTAAAGGCTCACTATACTTTACTTACTTCGGAGCAACAGGTCCTTTCCAACTCTCGAGAAAGACTGGGAAGAAGGTAGTTGGGGGAAGGCTGCCAAAAGCTCTACGAGAACACCAACCCTAACGTGGTGGATTACAAAGACCTGACAGAGCTGTCACCTCTGGGGCTACCACAACTATTCCCGAGGATTGGGTGCAAACTCAGGTAAACCCTAGTCTAGACACCGTGTCTACACTAACGCTTACTACTCTAATCAGATATCATAATTAGAGCACTCAATACGAGCGGAGATCTAGTAAATAAAGTAAAGCAAGAAATAAAATTAATATAATACTTAGAAATAGTAAATGAAGAACCTGGAGATTACTTAAGATGAACCAGATGCTGCACCAATACAATGTCGAGAAAGATCCGACAGATCTGGCTCCTCCTCAGCTCTCTCCTCCTCTCTCTAATCCGATCTCTAATTACAACTAGATGAACTAGACAACTAGAATAAGAACTAGAACTAGAAGAACTAGAACTCGAAGAACTAGAACTAGATCTAATTCTAGATGAACTAGAAGAGATTCATCTAGAGGGACCTCTACTTCTACTTGATACCCTAGTTTCTGATGTGGAGATGAATAATGAAGATCGAGATGCCTGGAGAGGGGGATCTGGGTCTGGTTTTATAGCCCGGAGCATGGAACGTGAGCCCTTGGATTAAACCGACTTCGGGGACGGTGGAGATGGATCCTAGGAGGCGGTGGAAGAAGGTTCAGAAGGCGGAGGCGAAACGGGCTCCGTGGCCGACCGGTCGGTCTCCATGTGGGACCGGTCGGTCTGGCCCAGTGGGCCCATGTGGTGGCCCGCCTTGTGGTGTCTTCTGGTGTCTTCTAGATCCTTCTTTTGCAGATTTCATCGTGAAATTAATATCTTTTCATCCGAGACTCCGAATATAGCAAATCATATGTCCGTTTCTATCGTCTCGACGAGCCCTTCGCAATGGTGACTCCAATTCATCACTTGAGGCACTTTTATATGGTGAAATATTGATGTCCTACAAAACAAGTGAGAGCACACAAAACTCGTGGAACTTGTTAGTTTCAAACCCTACAACTATGCTTTGTAATTCATTTAGTGTCATTTCATGCAATAGTTGATGGTTAATTATGAGCATTAGTGAGCGTCAACAAGCTCCCCCAAGCTTAACCTTTGCTAGTCCCGAGCAAAGCCAATCTCAACAATGGATCAGGAGTCGCTGCAATATCTTTACTTCCAACAAGTACACATGCATTCAAACAAAAGTTCTCATATGGAATAGAAAAAAATATCATATTATTCATCAAGGGGCTTAGTACTTTACCTTGAATCTTGAGTAATTGAAAGATAGAACGATCAAATCAAGCACCATGTCTCTAGCTCTTTCACTTCGCCATTATTCCGGAGTTTTTATGAATTTTCAAAAGTTTAAGAACATATGTTGCCAAATTAAACAAAGGATCCAAAGAGAAAGTCAACCACACTATTGAGTCGAGAAGTGCACGTGTATGGAAAATGGAGGCGGATGCTCTTTTGAATATATCACTCTCTTCTGCTTATTAGAGACACATGACTATTAGGTTAATTCTACTGGCGGGCACATGCCCATTTTTTTCTGATATTCATTTTTTCATTATTTTTTCGAGGTTCCGGACACTTGTCCCTTTTTATTTCCTCGGGATCTTTCTTTTTGAGGTTTCGGACACTTGTCCCTTTTTATTTCCTCGGATTTTTTTCTCTTTTTTTTTTCTTTTTTTCAATAGCTACATACATTTCAACAAAGTTTTGAGAGGATTGGAACAAATAACATGAACATTTATGCGGAAGATGGATGAAATGTGTAAGTGATCTCAATTCAATAGCATGATAACTTCTCATAGGGTCAACAAAGCTTAATTTAACTCAATGCCATTGTTAGTCATATTTATAATGAGAAATCTCCGGAACTCTAGTGTTGTTTAGAACAAGATAATAGCAGCTCAGATCATCACATGTCATATCTATCAATTACCTAGACTCTGGATCAAGCATTTGCTACACATATATTTAATTTCATTTTTAAGCAGCATTATTAATCAGGAGAACTCATGCTTTGAAGGCTAGGTACTTGAAAGATATTTGATAGAGCAACTATTCATCATTTCCATGTAAAAGATCAGAGAGAGAGAGTTCTTCTTTTATTATTAACTTCTTAACACAAACTTAACACACTATTTATTTAACCTAACACAAACTTGTTATAAATAACTAAGATAGTGAATAAGACATACCTGGATCACGAAGATAATGGGGGTGCGTCTCCCCCAAGCTGGTTCCCTTAATAGCGTTGAGCTTGCATACACGGGGGTGCTTTCCCCCAAGCTGAATGTTCACATAGTCGTTCGATCTTGCAATGTAGCGGACTGGCGGTGGAAATGTGTTTTCTCTCTCTGAACTTTGATTGATGTTAATGGTTGTGGAAACAGTGCTCTAACAGTGGATAGAACATCCACTTGCTCGTCAGCTTTTCTTGGTCTTTCAATCCTGTGAAACTCAAATAGACAACAAGACTTGTGGAACAGATTGAGCGTTAGTGGTTGGCCACTTAAGCCTTAGTTGTCCAGAGTTTCAGTAAGATCTCTTTCTCAATATTTTTGTATTTTTATTTTTATGATGCAATGAGAATCTAACAAAATGAATGCATTTTTATTTTTATGCCACCACGGTGAATATCCCTACGGGTTTTTACACACCATTAAATTATTCACATGGGGCTTTTAGGTTTTATGATGCAGTGTAATATATTTTTTTTGTTTTCTCTTTTTTTATGCAATGCTAATGCAGAAAAGTAAATATGCTATGGAGAAATGATTATGCAAATGATAGAAAGTAAAGATATAAAAAGAGAAATTAATGCAGAAAAGATAAATATGGATAACTACCGATTTTACCTTTTCGGCGAGGGTTCAATGTTTTAAGTCCTCTAAATAGGACTTCTCACCATGTTCATTCCTGAGGTGTATCATTTGATCTCGATATGTAGACCTTGATAGCTACACATCTTGATATGGTGTCACCCATGTTCTTCGTTCGCCCAGCAATTTGAAGTGAAGCATTAGTTGTGGAAGCTGGCAGCATCTTGATTAGTGTACATCTTATTGTAGATCTAGGACCTTCACTCTGTAGAATTTGGGAGTTGACAAACTCCTCCATGTTTTACTCAAGAGTGTGTCCTGCTTATAAAGACAAGGTAGAGATCAAGTGCATGGGCTCTGCTGGTGGAAAAACACCAACAGAACCAAAAGTTTTGTTCATTCCTCTCTAACCTTAGGCACATTGCACAAGATAAATTGTTGTTTATGTGTTCTATTCAATCTTAACATGAGTGATAGTTTCAAAAGATGAGCATGGAAGTAGCATCTTAACATATTTAACAGATCAGATTGTTTAACCCAAGGAAGGATAATCTATACCTAATGTGTTGATCATAATTGTGATATATCATCTTTCAAAGGTTGGATGCATAACATTTTAGCTCATTGGTAAGATAGTGAGATTCAAGAGAGTAAAGCTAAGAACAAAGAGTAAAGAACTGAACATGTTGAGTTGGTTAGGTTGGATCAAATAAGGTGCAACTGAAACATGTTTGGTTCTTATTTATGCACATACTAGAATTAAGGAGAAGCTTTTAAAGTGATGGTCACATACCTTGAGATGTTACCTTTATCATTGAAGAGTGATGTGTCGAACCACCTTGTGGAAGCTTCTCTTGTCTGGCTGGTTGTTCTTCACAAATAGCTTGTCTTCTCTTACTTATCTCATAGTGAACCTGAGTGATGGGAGCTTGAGAGGAGGAAGGTATAGTAGGATCATCTTTAGAGGGATCAACCTTCCATCTCTGTGCGTCAACCTATCAGTGAAGGTGTGTTGTTCCTCCCACGATGGTCTTTATCTTCTAGTGACCTATCTCAGACTTGTTCACCTTCTTCCATGGAGTGAGTGCTTTGATTGTAGATATTGTTTTGTGGCACTCATCTTTTGTCTTGTTCTACGGATCTCATTTCTATGTCTCCCTTGCGCAAGTTGTTGAAGTTCATGTGTCTCTTCATCTCCAGTGTGAGTTCATCTCCGGACTTTCCCATAAATTATATTGAAAGTTTTCCTGCAGGGGTTAGTCCAACAAAATATCCAGCATCCACTATAGCATACTATCGGCTCAAAAACCAACCTAGACACCACGTCTAATTTGATTTAGGAAGGCGTTTCAACCTAAGCACCATGCTTAATTTAAAAGCCTTTAGAGGTAAAATCAAGACACCTTTTAGCTCAAGAATCAAACCAGACACCATGTCTTACTTTAATTCATGAAAACAGTTTAAACTAAGCACCATGCCTAATTTAAAAGGTGTATGAGAATACTTCAAAACCAAAGCATATACTATAGCAAATGAAGGTAGCATTGAAGCATTAAAGAGATTTACTCAAATGGTGATGAAAGAGCATGTTATTAATGTATAGCATATGCGCATGACTTAAAGGTAGGGGCAACCAACATAGCAACATGGTAAGAGATGTTCTTACAAAGTGCATTCCCAAACTTGGATTTTGCAAAAATCAAGATTGGATGAATGTAATTCAATGTTGCATGATGATTAGTTGGGCATACCTTGTGTTTGTCATTCCTTCAAACATTTTTGCTCCAGACCTGCAAAGGTTAGTGACAAGAATACCCAAAGGAATATTTTAACAATTATATCCCTATGCTCATTACACAAGGGCAGTGTAGCAGGAAGGTGAACACTGATCTGAAAAGTGCTTGTTTTAGGACACTAAGCTTGTCTTTGGGAAACCTTCAGAATGAGATTTGGTGAAGTGGTTTCCCCTCCAACACCAACTTAAGAGTATTACGAGATCTACAAAATTTGTGATAAACATATGCATCGACAACCACCCTTTTGAAGTTTTTGTAAACAAATGTGTGAGGGGGTTGAAAATCTCGAGTGTGGCAATGTTAGACACACCAATAGAATCAGGAGATGTCTCATCTGAGCATGGATTAAAAGAGGTGTTTACGAAGTAGCTTCCATGCTCTTTGATGTCGTCTTCCTTGATTTCAGAGAAGAACACTGAAGGATGGGGTTCATAAATGTCTAATGTGTGGGGTGTTTTCTCTAGAGAAGGTTCTGTGACAACCAAATTATTAGAAGGATATATGAAGGAATTTCAAATTTGGTCGGGTGTTCCTCCTCGTGTTGGTCGGGGTTGAGCTCGACTTCTTCTGGGAATTCATCAAAAGTGCTAGTGTAAGGAGTGCTTTCAAGGATTTTCTCTAGAATGTCTCTTCCTTCACTAACAAGTTTATGTGAGAATGATCCTCCAGAAGCTAAATCAAGATGTAGAGCAGTTTCCTTGTTAAGACCATGATAGAAGTGAAAGTGTAGAATATGGTCAGGCAAGGAAAGATTTGGGCTAGAATTGGTAAGGCTTATGAACCTAGCCCAAGCTGCTCCTAGTGTCTCCTTCTCTTTTTGTTTAAATGTAAGAACTTCAATTCTAAGGTCAGTGATTCGAAAAAGAGGGAAGAAGCAAGACAAAAGTTGTCCCGAAGTTCATCCCAATTTCCATTTGTGCCCCTTACGGAATGATCATACCATTTTCTCGCTCTTCCCAAAAGGGAGAAGAGGAATAGTTTCCATTTTATGGTCTCTTGTGTCATGCCAGCAATAGTTCGACAAGAACACAATTGCTCAAATTCCCTAAGGTGGGTGTATGGATCTTCGTCTTCTGATCCAGAGAAGGATTTTTCCCGAACCATGGATATAAGAGCAGGGCGAAGCTCATAGCCATCTATATGAATGGGGTGTGATGATGGTGGAGGCTCCAACAAGTCGCCCTTTGGAGCGAAGAATTTTAAGATAGGAGTGAAATCCATGTGGTAAGAAGTTTGGTGGTGAGGTAAAGGTGGTGATAAGAAAAAGGTGGAAAAAGAAAAGAAACACAGACGATCCTGGTTCGACTCTAGAACAGCTACCGTTCCCCGGCAACGGCGCCAAAAAGCTTGTTGGGTATTTTAAACGCACACAGAATAATCCGCAAGCGCACGGATACCGATGTAGCTTTCACCCGAGAGTATTCCAGGGTATCGATTTCCACGGGGAACGTGAAGTGTACTAGAAGAATTAAGAACGTCTAAGAAAAGAATGATAATATGGGTAGAGAGAGATATAGGGTTTTCTAAGCGGGTCTATTTAATTAAAGGCTCACTATACTTTACTTACTTCGGAGCAACAGGTCCTTTCCAACTCTCGAGAAAGACTGGGAAGAAGGTAGTTGGGGGAAGGCTGCCAAAAGCTCTACGAGAACACCAACCCTAACGTGGTGGATTACAAAGACCTGACAGAGCTGTCACCTCTGGGGCTACCACAACTATTCCGGAGGATTGGGCGCAAACTCAGGTAAACCCTAGTCTAGACACCGTGTCTACACTAACGCTTACTACTCTAATCAGATATCATAATTAGAGCACTCAATACGAGCGGAGATCCAGTAAATAAAGTAAAGCAAGAACTAAAATTAAATATAATACTTAGAAATAGTAAATGAAGAACCTGGAGATTACTTGAAGACGAACCAGATGCTGCACCAATACAATGTCAAGGAAGATCCGACAAATCTGGCTCCTCCTCAGCTCTCTCCTCCTCTCTCTAATCCGATCTCTAATTACAACTAGATGAACTAGACAACTAGAACAAGAACTAGAACTAGAAGAACTAGAACTCGAAGAACTAGAACTAGATCTAATTCTAGATGAACTAGAAGAGATTCATCTAGAGGGACCTCTACTTCTACTTGAAACCCTTGTTTCTGATGTGGAGAAGAATAATGAAGATCGAGATGCCTGGAGAGAGGGATCTGTGTCTGGTTTTATAGCCCGGAGCGTGGAACGTGAGCCCTTGGATCAAACTGACTTTGGGGACGGTGGAGATGCATCCTAGGAGGCGGTGGAAGGTTCCAGAAGGCGGAGGCAAAACGGGCTCCGAGGCCGACCGGTCGGTCTTCATGTGGGACCGGTCGGTCTGGCCCAGTGGGCCCATGTGGTGGCCCGCCTCGTGGTGTCTTCTGGTGTCTTCTAGATCCTTCTTTTGCAGATTTTGTCATGAAATTAATATCTTTTCATTCAGGACTCCGAATATAGCAAATGATATGTCCGTTTCGATCGTCTCGACGAGCCCTTCGCAATGGTGCACTCCAATTCATCACTTGAGGCACTTTTATATGGTGAAATATTGATGTGCTACAAAACAAGTGAGAGCACCAAACTCGTGGAACTTGTTAGTTTCAAACCCTACAACTATGCTTTGTAATTCATTTAGTGTCATTTCATGCAATAGTTGATGGTTAATTATGAGCATTAGTGAGCGTCAACACTTATCAACTTCAGTAGAGAGTTCCTCGGGAGTTTGAGATACCTGCGAGGAGTCGTCGTCGTCGTCGTTCTGAGGGATCTCTTCTAGCTTGACGTCAACCTCATCACCAAGGGCCATGGTGCAGAAGCCCTCATCGTCGGTGAAGAAGCAGAGACCATTTAGCTTGTCCTCGATCCTCTTCCTCTTCTCGGACTCATCATCGCTTGAGGGTGTGGAGTCATCATCCGAGCCATCGCCATCGCTGAGCGTGGCGAAGAAAGCACGCTGCTCAGCCTGGGCCTTCTCCAAGTACTTCTTCTTGATGTACTCCTTGTCGAAGCCACCCTTCCTCTTGTGCTTCGCGGGGACGTACTTTTCCTTGCACTTGCCGGAGTCATACTTGTGCCCATGATCACCCTTCCCAGATTGCTTGTTCTTCTTGGGACAGTTGGCGATGAAGTGGTCGTGGTCGCCGCACTCAAAACATACTGAGCGTCCTCCTCCGCGGCGACAGTTCATGCGGTTGTTGTGAAACCACGAGAACCGGTTCGCAAGCAAAGCCAACTTGTCATCCCCCAAAGACTCCAACTGCTCCTCTGTGATAGAAAAGAGTGAAGAGAGTGCAAATCCTCCAGTGGGGTTAGCAGAAGAGCAAGAAACCAAAGCCATAGTCGGGCCAGGAGGATTTTCATAAGAAGCCCTCGACATGGCATCAATCTCACTAGACTTGAGCTTACTGAAGAGCTCGTCGCACGTGAGAGTCTCATAGTTAGACGATTCGATGATCGCCTGGACCTTTGAGTCCGACACCGACCAATCGAGAGTATGCAAAAGCTTCAAAGCTCTCTCATGATCGTCGAAAGGCAACAGCTCCTTGTTCGCTCTCATCTTGTTGACAATGACCTAAAAGCGAGCGAATAAACTTTCTATGCTCTCGCCAGGCATGTGTCAAAAGTTCTCATACTCCCACTTGTGCGACTCGTAGAGATGGGATTTGACTTGAGTGGTTCCCTCATGGAAGCGCATGAGGGTCGCCCAAATCTCACGAGCCGTGGGGAGGTGAGAAACGCGATCAAACTCAGACATGCTCAAACAGGAGAAAAGAGCATTACGCGCTCGGCTATTGGCATCGTGCTCATCTATCTGATGCTGAGTGACACGAGCAGCCAAGACAACGTAATCGGCCTTGTTGCAAATCTCCCAAACAGAAGAGCCCATGCTCTGGAGATAGGCCGACATGCGTATCTTCCAATACGCATAGTTCGTCCCATCGAAGAACGGCAGTTTGCCCACGCCGCGATCCATGTCGCCTTCTATGGATCTAGAACCGGCTAAGGTGGAAGATCCTTAACCCACTCTGATACCAATTGAAGGACCGAGAGTGCAATCAGAAAGCGACCAGAGGAGGGGTGAATGGGAGCTTCAAAATTTCCTACCGGAAACTTGTCACCACTGTCCCAAGAATCAACCCAAGAGCAAGAGCAAACTAGAACTTGCAAGTGGCCACGACCCTAGATGTTTGGTGGATGCTTCCAAGAAGCACAGCGAGACATAATACAACTCTAGAAACCCAACGCAAAAGCCAGAAATCAAAACCGACAACGAACGAACGAACTGCGGACGAAACTGCGTAGAACAACATTGACCGGACTCTGCCTGCATCCAGTCATGCACCACCGAACGCGTCCGGTCAATACGAAACAGATTTGGGAGCTCTCTGTTTGTGACCGTACTCACTATCACCGAGGTCCGATCACTACCTCAGCGTCTGGTCAGTTCAGACAAAACGAGGAACAGTAGCAAGAGCGAGTCCGATCACTTAGCAGAGGGAGCGTCCGGTCAGACTCAGAAAATCTTTGCATGACATTCAACCACCGGAAGCATGGAGTCAGCGTCTGGTCAGTTTGGTGCCAGCATCCGGTCACCCAAAAAACTGTTGTTCGTCCACCAATTCGACTTGATCTCACCCAAAACGAATCCTCTAGGGATAACTTGGTGAGAGGAGTCACAAGGAGGATAGTGAGCTACTCCTAGGAGATCATGGCTCGAACCTATCTCCAAATCGATGAATCAAGAAATTTGGGGGAAGGGACAAAACTTGACCCGAAACAAAATCGATTGATCTACAAGCTCGTGAGGTTAGAGGAGAATTCCTTCGGTGGAAAGAAACACCTCACGATCTAGAACATCTTGGTTCAAATGGATTTGCAAAAGACGCACCGAGAAGAGAGATCAATCAACGGGAAAACGTGGAGAAAAGCAACCCGCGAAGAACAAGAACAAAACGCGAATCACAACCACGAATTTGCAACCGTGTGGCTATGACACGCTACAACAGTGAGATTACGGTCTCACTTCCTCAAAATCTCACGGACACAGAGGTATGATTGTCTTCTCTATGGATCTCAGTCCGCTACAGCAGGGAATAGGGAGAGCAGGAAACCCTAAGTGAAGAATAGCAAATGACTAAGATCGTTTGGGAGGTGGGTGTCTCCCCCTACTTATCCTAATTCTAATTCCCACTCCACCCCTAGTTATTTACAGAGCGACCCAGCCAAACCCTAAGGCTATCCTGGACCAACTCGAGGATGATGCTGATCCGATGGCCACGCCCGCACAACTGGTAGCGTTGCCTCGACACAACCTCACCGATTGCCGCCACGTGCCGCCACCGCTCCGCTTGTCCTTTTCCCGGACTCCGCCCCCCGTTTTGCGGATACATGGGTGTATGCCGAGTCTCGGAGTGATGAGTGATTGTCAACGGGTTTGATTGCATGTTCTTTGGCTTGTGTTTGTGCAGGTGTCGAGCACGGAGATAGTGATCGAGGGCAAGGTGAAGGTCAAGTAGAGACGTGTCGTGTCGACGGACCGGAGCGGTGAAGGGCGACGTGAGGCTTGGACTGAGGGACCGGTGGCCTGAGGATCAGCTGTGGTGGCTGGCAGCCTGGGACAGCGACGAGCGGAGACTTGCGGGGCATGGTGTTGCTCGGGTCGAGGACCTAGGGACACGTGTCGGTGGACGGGGTGCACGGGCGGTGCATCCCCTCTACAGCTCCGGTTTGGTGGTTGAGCCACAGAAAAACCTCCGGGTGGATGGTTTCCAGGTTTGGGCCACAAAACTTGGGTGTTGCGGGTTTGCCGAGTTTGGGCCACAAAACTCGGGCTGAGCACGGTTTCCAGTTTGGGCCTCAAAACCTGGGCGCTGGTGGGTTTTCTGAGTTTGCACCACCAAAAACCAGCGATGGGCGGCTGGTTTCCCGGTTTTGGCCACAAAACCGGGGGATGGACTTGAAGGCCTGGTTTCCCGGTTTCGGCCACAAAACCGGGGGTGCGGCGTCTGGGAAAAGGACGGGCAGAGCGGTGGCGGCACGTGGCGACAATCAGGAGGTTGCGTCGAGGCAACGCTACGAGTTGTGCGGGCGTGGCCGTCGGATCACCACCTACCACGAGTTGGTCCAGAATAACCTTAGGGTTTAGCTGGTTCGCTCTGTAATTAGAGAGGGGTAGAGTAGGAATTAGAATTAGGATAAGTAGAGGGAGACACCCTCCTCCCAATCTATCTCAGTCATTCGCTCTTTCAGTCTTAGGGTTTCCTGCTCTCTCATTCCCTGTTGTAGCTACTGAGATCCGCAGAGAACCATACCTCTATGTACTGAAGATTTTGAGGAAGTGAGGCCGTAACCTCACTGTTGTAGCGTGTGGTAGCCACACGGTTGCAGATCGATGTGTTGATTCGAGTTTTGTTCGTGTTCTTCGTTTCGTTTCTCCACGATTTTCCCATCGCTCGATCTCTCTCTATACTGCGTCTTTGTGAAATCCATTTGAATCATCTTGTTCTTTACAGTGAGGAGGTCATCTTGACCAAAGGAATTCATCTAACTCCTCACGAACAAGTAGATCGGGTTGATTTCGTTTTCGTGGCGCTTTTTTGGTTCATACACCTTCCCCTTCGATTTCCAGTTGATTGAGTCGATTTGAGCGGATGATTTCTTGGGGATAGTCTCCTAACTATCTTGTGATCATCCTCTCCAAGTTTGGGATCAAGGGATTTTGGTTTGAATCGATTTGGAGAAGATTTGAGTTTTGGGCGACCAAAATCGCCCTTTCTGGATAGCAGCGCGGACAGTCCGCCGTTTCTACTACGGACAGTCCGGGCGTCGGGGATCAGCCGGATCAGTGGCTGTGTTCTTCGGCCGGGGGTTACTGTTCCTTGACTGGCGGACAGTCCGCCGTTGGTTCTCACGGACAGTCCGGGAAGTGTCCAGGGGACTTCAGCAAGTTTACTGTTTGGCGAGTTTTGCCGGCGGATAGTCCGGGCTTTCCTCGCGGACAGTCCGCAGTACCCGCAGACAGTCCGGGACCATACCCGCGGACAGTCCGGGATCCCACAGACTAGTGCTTTTTAGTGCATTTGGTCTCCCGGCTTTTCCGCTTAGTTTTCGGACTTCTCGTTTGGCCCTATAGTTAACCAGGAAACTTCCCTAGGTATCTTTGCTACTTGTTAGCATCGGTATTTGGGGATTCCTCGACGTAGCCTTCAATCTACGTTCGGCACTCGGTTTTCAAGGGTCAAACTTGCGCCGGTGTTTTTGGTATTTGGTTTGCTATCGCTTTGTGGTGCCTCGCTGTGATCCTAGGGATCATCCACCCTCTTCCAAGGGTCATGGGCATCACGTTCTAGGTCATAGCTTCTGGGGGTTGATTTTGGGACACTTGGCCAAAGTTTTGAGTGAAATTCTGTTGGCTCCCATTCACCCCCCCCCCCTCTGGTCGCCTTGCTATTGCATTCTCGGTCCTTCAATTGGTATCGGAGCGGGTTAAGGATCTTCCACCTTAGCCGGTTCAAGATCCACCGAAGGCGACATGGATCGCGGCGTGGGCAAACCGCCGTTTTTTGATGGGACGAACTATGCGTATTGGAAAATACGCATGTCGGCCTATCTCTAGAGCATGGGCTCTTCTGTTTGGGAGATTTGCAACAAGGCCGATTACGTTGTTTTGGCTGCTCGTGTCTCTCAGCTTCAGATCGATGAGCACGAAGCCAATAGCCGAGCGCGTAACGCCTTGTTCTCCTGTTTGAGCATGTCCGAGTTTGATCGCGTTTCTCACCTCCCCACGGCTCGTGAGATTTGGGCGACCCTCATGCACTTCCATGAGGGAACCTCTCAAATCAAATCCCGTCTCTACGAGTCGCACAAGCGGGAGTATGAGAACTTTCGACATATGCCTGGCTAGAGCATAGAGAGTTTATTCGCACGCTTTCAGGTTATTGTCAACAAGATGCGAGCTAACAAGGAGCTGTTGCCTTTTGACGATCATGAGAGAGCTTTGAAGCTTTTGCATACTCTTGATCGGTCGGTGTGGGACTCAAAGGTCCAGGCGATCATCGAATCGTCTAACTATGAGACTCTCACTTGTGACGAGCTCTTTAGTAAGCTCAAGTGTAGTGAGATTGATGCCATGTCGAGGGCTTCTTATGAGAATCCTTCTGGTCCGACTATGGCTTTGGTTTCTGGCTCTTCTGCTAACCCCTCTGGTGGCTTTGCACTCTCTTCACTCTTTTCTGTCATAGAGGACCAGCTGCAGTCTTTGGGGGATGATGAGTTGGCTTTGCTTGCCAACCGGTTCTCGCGGTTCCACAACAACCGCATGAACCGTCGCCGCGGAGGAGGACGCTCGGGATGTTTTCGAGTGCGGCGACCCCGACCACTTCATCGCCAACTGTCCCAAGAAGAACAAGCAATCTGGGAAGGGCGATCACGGGCACAAGTACGACTCCGGCAAACGCAAGGAGAAGCATGTCCCCGCAAGGCACAAGTGGAGGGGCGGCTTCGACAAGGAGTACATCAAGAAGAAGTACTTGGAGAAGGCCCAGGCTGAGCAGCGTGCTTTCTTTGCCATGCTCTACGACGTCGACGGCTCGGATGATGACTCCGCTTGCTCAAGCGATGATGAGTCCAAGAAGATGAAGAAGATTGAGGACAAGCTGAACAGCCTCTGCTTCTTCACTGACAGCGAGGGCTTTTGCACCATGGCCCTCGGCAAGGAGGTCGACAGCCAGCTGGAGGACACCCCTCGGAATGACGACGACGATGACATGACACCTCCCAGGTATCTATGACCCACGATGAGCTTTCTGCTGAGGTCGATAAGCTTACTGCTGTGCTTCTTAGTCAAGATAAGCTGCTTAGGCGTGCCGCTAGAGAGCGCAAGGAGTTTAGGCAGAAGTTGGAGGACACGATGAAGGAGCTTGAGTTTGCTAGGTCCACCGTGGTCGTGTCTGAGGAGGGTGAGTGTGAGATGTGCACCAAGTACATGACTGACCTTCTCACTTTGAGGAGTAAGTATGTTGTTTTGGTTGGAGAGGTGGATGAGCTCCGGGCTAGACCCGTGTTGTTGGGTGCGTGCAAGTCCTGTCCGGGCTTGCAAACCGAGTTGGCAGAGAAGAATGCCAAGATTGAGTCTCTTGAGAAGGCCAGCTCGGGTAGCACTTATGTGACTAGGTGTGCTTTGTGTGAGGGTTTGGAGATGGAGATTGCAAATGTGAAGCATGGCAAGATGCAAACCGAGGAGCAAAACACATACCTTCGGACCATCTTGTCATGGGTATCTTGCAATGAGCCGCAGCTTGGGATGATGATCGCGCAGTTTAAGCGTGCTGCTGGAGGTCCAGGTGTAGGTTTTGCTCTGGGTGTTGATCTTTCTGCTTTTGGGAAGATTGGAGAGTCGAGTGGTCTGAATCCAAGTGAGAAGCCCAACTCCACCACTACTCCCAAACTTACCAAGCTTCCACCCAAAGAGCCTCTCAAGCCTAACACTAAGGACGGAGTGTTTGAGGAACCTCCGAGAGCTCCACCCAAGAACCAAGTGTGGCATCCCAAACCCAACCACCTCAAAAACAAGCTGGATATAATGCCACCTATCTAGGAGGAGCTTATGCCACAGAAGGGCAAAGTGATCCAAACCCACAACCGTGAGTACCAACAACCACCTATGAGAGCGGTGAGGTACCATTGTGAGTATTGTGGGAGAGATGGACACTTGGGTGAGTTCTGCTTTCGGCGCAAGAGAGAGGAGCGCCGTGTCAGGGAGATGAACAATCCAGACATGTACCATTCTTTCCATGATGTACATGTGCCGAATGTTCAGAGGAGAGCTTGAGGAGAGCTGCTAGGCCTAGAGGTGCAGCACTCAAGCACCTCAGGTCCTAGGCGTCAGGGAGGTGCCCGACGGGATCCTGACTTTGCAGGATACGGATCCCGTGGCGGAGGCTTTGTTGAGTGTGACACCTAGTGTCAAGCACTGCATTAGGAACTACTTTAGCTACTAAATGCATAAGCAAGGCATTGCATCATTTCATGTACATCAAGTGCTTTTGTCTCTGATTTATTTATTTAGATCTTTGGTTTCTTTTGACTTGGTTGTTTGAGTGACCCTCTGGCTTGGCGAATAATTTTATAAAATAGAGAATAATAAGTCTAGTACTTTTCATGTTGGCATCTTGACCTAGTTCAAAATGGTTTAAGCAAATAAAAACAAGGTGAACAAAATGATTTATGTCTCAAAATTGGCTTTATTTATGTGGAGGTTGAGAAAATAAGTTTCAGAAAAGTGTCTTATATGAAAGTTGTAGAGAAAATTATTTTGAGCAACTTTTATTTTTGGGTCAAAACCTAGTTTGGAGTTTTTGAAACTGTTTTGAATGGTCAAAGTTTGAAAAAATTTCGGAAAAAGAAAAGGAAAATAATTTTTTTTCTTCCGCGCCCTCACTTTGGCCCATCCGCCTTTCGGCCCGCCTTGCACGCGCGCCGGCCCACGCTCGCCCTCCGCTCGCCGCGCCTGCGCCGCTCCCTTGCCGCGCCGCGCGGCTCCGCCCGATCGCGCGTCCGCGCCGTACGCCGGCCGGAGTGCCGCGTGGCGGTCCATCCCTGCCAAAATCCGCGCTCGCCTATCGCCGCCGCGCGATCCTCTCCGCTCGATCACGCAAAGGATCGCTCTCGCTCCCTCCGCTCTCCCTCTCTCCGCTCTCCTACTCCTCGCCGCTCCCCTTCATGTCTCCCTGCCAATTCCTCGCCCACCGCGCCCTCCGTTCCGCCCGCCACGACCACGGTAGCCCGCCGGCCGAGCCAAAGACCCGAGCACCTCTCACACTCGCCTCGCACTCTCCTCCCATGTAACCGAGCAATCGAGTTCTCGCTCGCTCTCCGGCACCGCACGCCCCGCAAAGGCCCCTCTCCGTTCTTTCTGACCCCGTCGGAGCACCTCCCTCCGATTCCCTCCGCACGCCGCTCCGCCATCACCGTGGCACACGTCGTGCGCACGCTCACTCCCCCGGCAAGCAACCTCCACCGTTGCCAGAACACGAAGTTCCCCTTTTCGGCCCGCCGTCGCGCCACGAGGGTGGCTCCCGCCGGTCTTCGTCAACCGAGCTTCCCGAGCCTTCCTCCTCCCCTCGTCTAGCCCCTCACGCCAAGGCAAGGTGAGAACACTCACTAGCCTCCAACGCTACCACCGCTCTCTCCACACCTCTTCTTCCCTGACCAGCGCCGCCACCGTCGCAATGTCCGCACACGTGACCAAGCTCCATCGGAGCTCCCTCCAGCCAACCAAACCCCCGAATCGTGCTCTTGCGGTCAATGAGCATGGTGCGCGCTTTGATTTCAACGACGACTGCCGGAGCCGGCCTAGCCGTGCGCCACCACCACCCTCATCCGCCATGGCTCATCACCGGCGAGCTATGGCCACTCACTGGCCAAACCATCACCACCGATGGGTTCGCCTCGTCGGGACGAACTCATCGAGCCTAACCTCACCGCTGGCAACCCCACCGGCGGCGAGCAATCGCCGGTCAACCCTCGTCCCCTGTTCGGCTCTCACCGACACGTGGGCTCGTTGACCTGGCTGGCCCCACACGTCAGCCACTCGTGGTCTATGGGCCAAGTCTACGCGAGTTGGGCCGGGAGATTCAAATGTTTTTTCTTTTGTTTTAAATTTCTAGTAAAACTTGTTATTTTTGTGTAGCCTGATTTAAAAGTCCAAATGAGGTGCTTTCAGTTTTGATAGTTTGTTTATGAGTGGATCTACCATGGAAAAATATGAAAGTATTTTTGGTGAAAGTTTATACTGCTGTTTTTATTTAATCCAGTTTACATGCTTTTGTTAAAATAAATAGATTTACATGTTTTCTGGTCGAGTTAATTCCTAGAAGATTTTGTGTAGGTTTTTTATCATGTTATGTATCTATGAAAAATGTATGAGGCACTGTTTATGTAGAAAAAGATCTTGTTATGATTTAAAGTTCTTTTTAGCTGTTTCCTTGAAATAAATGTTAAGGTGATTTATATGTCAAAATAAAATGTGGGAAAATTTGTGCAGTCTCTGCGTATGATGTGCAAGCTAAGAAAAATGTTAAGCATAGGTTGTTATGTGGAGAAATATGGAGTTGTTATACAAATGTACTTTTCTGTGTTTTTCTTTGGAAATTCATGTAGGAAGTAATATAATGTTTCTGTTCATGCAACTTTCTTAATAAGTATGAACTGTGGAGTAGAATCTGGGAAAAATGTGAAAATGAGTTTAGCACCCTTTTCCAGTAGGGTTGTAGTGCAACGGGGTTATTTTGGAATAGATTTGTTTATTTTGTATAGGTTTGTGTATTTATGCTCTGATAATAAATTTTGTACAGTAGAATGTTTATGAGTAGGTGAAGGTAGGAAAATTATGAAATCTTCTGTTTGACACTTTTTGTGTGAAAAGTTAGTTCAAAGTACTTTTTGAGCAGTGTATTTCATCTCTTTGTAGCCGTTGTTCTGTATTTTATTTCTTGCTAAAAATTGTGCAGTGAACTCCAGTAGGGGTTAATTGCCTTCTAGAATTTTTGTGGATTTTTTTGAGATCAGAAAAATGCACTTGCAGTTCAAACCTGAGCTTCTTTTAAATTATTAAATAAGAAATAGATGAAATAATGGATTTTGTTTTATGGGGTAAATAAGTTGTTACCTCAATGTCGAAAGTGGTTCAACAAGTTGGTTTTGTTGGTTTGCAAGAAATGTTACTTTTCATACCACCACATCTTGCACCCCGCTTATTTATTTATTTATCATTCGTCGCATGCAATAGGATCGACAGTCCCGGAGCCCAGCCAGGAACCGGAAGAAAACATCGAGCAGGAGATCCAGGAGCTGCCAAGAACCGAGGAAGTCAACCCCATGACAGACACTAACCTGCCTGAGTGCCCCTCCCATGAAGCCTCAGTCTTCTCTCAAGGCAAGCCCCGGAGCATTCTAAGACTCCCAGTTTCTATAATTAAATTACTTGAGTCCTTTTATATTGTGATGCATTAGGTTTACAAGTTGATTGAATCCAACTTGCTGCATTACCATTTCTTGATTATTGTTTATACCTGCCTTGTTATCCTGTTACTTATTTATAAGTAGAATTGCTTAGTCTGCTTAAAATAAGTAGTAATTGAGGATGTTACCGTAATACCCCTGGTGGGTATTTACCGGATCACGGTTGGCTATATTTGCTATCGTGGAAAAGAACCTGAGTAGTAATGAAATACGGTCAACCGGAAGGCAACGCACAAGTTTGGAAACTTGAGGCAGTCCGTCCGTTGGATCGTGTAGGTTTGTATCGATGTTGGCCCTCGTTCATTTTTGAACGCGCTCTTTTACTTAGGGATATGTCGGTGCCGTAATCATCGACCCCAAAGCCGGTTAGACGCTGTTCGGGCCGGTCTCAACCCGTGTCGCACCCTCTAGTCTGGAAACACGATCTGCCTCGGAATGGCCATCGTATAGTATAGTTCCAATTGGGTGGTCCGTGCTGTGAGCCGTGACGATTACCACCACGAACAAGCATCGAGCGGTTGCCCAATGCATGGACCCGACGGGGAAAGTGTAGGCTGGTATTAAAGGTCTTTCACCAGCTAGTTTGGAATTCGATTCGAGTCGCCGTCTCCCCCGGTTAGTGGGAAACTATGGCGAGCTTCACCACGATACAACTCCATGTGATGTTTTAAAAGTTCAACTAAAATGTGGATAAGTCAACTGTATATGGTTATAATATTGCGTGTTAGACTCAAGTGTGTGCATTAGACCAGGTGCAAACCTAGCATAAGGAATAGGTCTAAAAGTGACAGCTCACCCATATCATTAATATTCCCTATCTTAATTCTGAGCTTTTTGCAACTAAAGATCCCAGCTCCACCAAAAAGGCCTTGCATATCCTTGGTGTCTTTATTTTCAGTTGGACGGGTAAGTCTAGCTGAGTACATTCCCGTACTTAAGGTTTATCCCGTTGTTGCAGATGGCCAGGTCTACTATGGCTATTGTAAGCACTGCCTCTACCCGGTGGAAGGTGATGAGGAGTAGGCCCAGGGCAGGGTCGTCAAGAAGCTTCCCCTTTTCTTTTGCTGGTCTGAGACTACTAGTGGCACATTACTTGAAAAAGGAGGAGTGAGTTGTGTTGGGTTGATGTATCAAACAATGTTTTATTTGGACCACATGTGTGGTGGTCGTGTTTCAAACTTATTTAAGCTTCCGCACTTGAAAATTTGGTATTGTAATAACTCGGTTTTAAATTCGTACTCTGATGTTTTAAACCCGGTTTCGTTTATCTGTGATGTATCCTTGTGAATGTAATTCTTGAACAATGCGATCCTGTATGTTGTATGATGATAGAAATCCTTCGAGATTTCTGGACTACCGGGGTTATATGGGTTCAAGTATGAGTCGATGTCAGACGGATTTGACTAAGACGGTACTTGAGCTCTTATAATCAGGACGGTTCCGCCACAGCTGGTGTCGGAGCATGGTTCAAGCTATTGCATCCGCAAAGAGCTATTTTCGAACTAAAATGGGTATTTCAAAACTATTTTCAAAACTATTTTAATTACTAAGTGTGCCCAGTCTCATCCTTAAGCCCTATACTAGGATTCAGGTGGCTTAACTGCTAACATGGTTCAGGGATTTGTTCATGCTGGATCTTTATTTGCTGGTCCATTCTCGGGGGAAAGAGAATGCGTCGATTGCGAAAACATGCATAAAATAATTTTGTGAGATATGAGAGCATGACCGTCCAACCGTCGGTCTAGGTGAGAGTTCTTATACCATGTATGTGCGAGCTCCACGCAAACATATACGAGGGTATCAATGTTTTGAGGGTGTTTTCGATATTGGTGCATGGTGTTAGTATTGGCTTCTATGTATTTTGTGCATATTGGCCAATACTTTAATGTCTTATCATTGGGATTGCTTTGGGCTGAAATGAATCTTCTGCAGGTACACTAACTATGCGATCGAGTAGAACGTGTAGATAACGCATGAGAGATCGTTCTTGCCACCGACTAGAACGTTAGGACTTATGAGTCATTATAGTGAGTGAGAACGTAAGTACGATCATGCATCATGATTATATTCTTGCATTTGCATTACCCCTCTTAATTAAAAGTTGTCTCTTTTTCTATAAAATTTGCCAACTTAATATCCGTCTTACGAGAGTTTGAAACTCTTTGTTTCTACAGATGGCCCGGACTAAGCTGACTGCTCGCAAGGCCACCGGAGGAAGAGGAGTTCCGCGTCACCGTTTGGCCACCAGGTTGACGCGGAAGATGTTCTTGTCCTACTTCGGGTTGCCGACTATCCTTTGGAGGATTCTGCAGGCCGTGGGCTATGAGGAGGGACAGGAGCCCAGGTACTCGTGCCAGAAGGAGATCTATGGGCAGGATTCTCTGGCCATGGTGCAGATCAAGGTCCAAGCCTTGCCTGCCAAGCCCCACTAGACAGGATGGACGGAGATCACCAGAGGCACATGTGCCAAGGATGGAGCTAACAGGGCAGCATATCTAGTGCTGAAGGACATCATCGCCCGTTTCCCCGCCGACCTTGCTAGTGCGATGGCAGGAGTGTTCCCAAGTGGATCACCTTTTCCCATGCGCTGGAGGCAGACTTTGGAGTCAGTTCTAACAGGGAGCCCAGAGGAGAGGTTCTTTTGTGAGACGCCTGCGATGAGTGCCACCGGAGCTTTGCTAGGTGTATGTGAGAGCTTGGAGTGCACTCTTGAGAGCGTGTCCTTCACTCTCACCGCCACCTACTAGAGCAAAGGGAGACTACAGGAGGAGTTCGACGCTAAGGTAGCCCAACTTCAGGAGAGGATACAACAGGTCACCCTTGAGCGTGACGACGCCCGTACTACAGCAGCAGCAGAGGCTACTGCCAGGACCGTCACCGAGCAGATGTATCTAACCACCGCTTTTCAGCGGGATGAGGCCCGCACAACGCTTGACCAGCTCAGAGAGGGAGCTCACCACCTGAGGCCTATATCAACCAGCTCCATGAGGCAGTTCATCAGATGCACCACACCGCACAGGAGGCCGTCGCCCCAGCAGCCGCCGAGGTCCCCGCAGAAGAGGCCCAGGATCCCCAGGACGGAGAGGTCCTTGGTCCCGACGTTCCACCAGAGGAGGCTCACGTTGACGAGCCGATGATCGACGCCGACGCAGAGGACGCCGCATCCGCCGCTGGAGACGCCTGAGCATTAGCTTCGTTAGGAGTCGTTTTCTTTTGTACAGCTTGAGCATGCTCGCTAATGGTGTAACACCCTAAAACATGTGTTGGTTTTATGTTTAAGTCATATGATGGCATGTATGGCTTTTGGACAAAGTCCAAACTTCGATTTGGCATCTTTTTATGGAAATCCGTCGTTTGCATGTCTAATTTCGAGCAATTATTCTGTGATGTTGTATGGAAATGAGTAATTATACTTGGTCGTGTGCTAAATTTTTGAATTATATACAACGCAGTATTTATTCATGATCAATGTAACATCACCTAATGATTGCTTATGAATGGGATATGCAGATGCCGGCACACACTCGCAGCCAGCGTGCTTAGGGGACAGGACAGGAGGAGAATCTGCCACCTCCCCCACCGCCGCCGATGACACCGGAAGCGTTTTTCGGCCAGTTCTTAGGCAGCCAGAGGAACATGGAAGAGATGCAGAGGCACATGGAGGCCACCCTCCGCAACATCGCTAAAAACACGGCGCAGCAGCATCACCAGCGCCAAGGCCCGGAGCCTAACCAGTACAGTACATACCATGACTTCTTGGACACTCGTTGTAACACCTCCGGTGTTTAAAATGTAATTAACCTGACATGTCATCATCTTTAAGCATTAATCATTCTTGCTATGCATTTGAGTTTGCCTTTTTCTTGTTTTGCCTTGTTGACCAAAGTTCTAGGTAAAAATCAAAAATAGAATTTAAATTCCTTTTGAAAAACCCCAAAATTCCAAACTCTAGTTTTATCCCTCTCTCTCTAATTCAAAAACTATTCAAAATTTGAAGATGACCCTTTTGCAAAGTTGTAGATCTCAAAGTTTTAAGCAACTTTGGTGTTTTTGAGTTTTCCTTGTGCAGTTCATCTTGTGGGAGTTTTTTTTTCTAAAATTCAAAAGGGGGAAATAGGTGTCATCTCTGTGTTTCGATCTGTTGCAAGGGGGCCCCGGCCGCTGGCTGCGCAACGCCATGTCGAGCCCGGCTGACCCGCGCCCGTGCCGTGTGGCCAAGCGCTGGCGCTCGTTTTTCTCCCGGCCCCTACCTTTGCCGTTCCCTACCCCTCCCTTTTCCCCTACAGCCGCGGACAGCGGGCTGCTGCCGGCTGCCGGCAGGCCGCCGCGCCGCGCGCGCGTTCCCCGCCCGCACCGAGCCGCCCTACTCTGTTCCCTACACCTTTAATGCTGAGCGGACGCTCCTCACCCTCGCCCGGACCCCTCCCGCACCGCCCGCGGTTATAAAAGCCGCCGAACCCTCACCATTGCCACCCCAGCACCCGCCGTTGCCTTCGCCTTGAGCTTCTCCACCTTCCCGAGCCACCAATTTCACCCCTCCGCCCCTCCTTTCACCGGCGCAAGCGATTCTTCTCCAACTCCAGTGAATGGTATTGTCGCGGTAAGAAGCAAAATTCGTCGCCATGGGTTTTCCTCCCATCCATCCGACCCCCGCCCTCTTTTCCTCTCCTCGGTGCACTCCTAACCGCACATCGGTAACCCCTCTTGGTGGACAGAGTTGCCGGAACGCCACTCGCCGCCAAGAAGCTTCGCCGAGGCGTCGCCACCGTCGAGCTCCCTCCCTTCGACCCTTGTTCCGCCTCGCCGACCCTCGCTCCTGACCCGTGGTAAGCACTCGAAGCTTCCCCCGGTCTCTACTTTCATAGCGCGAAGCTCGAGCCAGGCCTCGAGCGGATTCGCGTTCACCGCCTCGCTCGAGCCAGGTCTCGAGCACACACGTTCATGCTTCGCTCGAGCCAGGCCTCCAGCAGACACGCTCACGCACCGTCTAGCTCGAGCCAGGCCTCGAGCAGACACGCACCTTCACCACTTCACCGAGCCTCCGAGCCAGGCCTCGGCCGGACGTTTGTTTCCGTCTTGCCCGAGCCTCCGAGCCAGGCCTCGGCTGGACAATTGTTTCCGTCTCGCCCGAGCCTCCCAGCTAGGCCTCGGACGGACGATAGTCTCCGTCTCGCCCGAGCCTCCCAGCTAGGCCTCGGACGGACGATAGTCTCCGTCTCGCCCAAGCCTCCCAGCCAGGCCTCGGACGGACGATCGCTTCCGACTCGCCCGAGCCCTCCGCGTCGGTCTCGAGCATCTTTTGGCTGTTCTAGGAGTTTGTTTACGCGTTGGATAGTTGTTTCCTTGAATCTGTGGTTTTGCCTTGTGTTGTACTGTTCATGTCAGCATCCTCATAGCATACATCATTGCATCCGTGTAGTGACCGAAGGAGAAGGAATCAAAGTCGAGGCAGCTGCTGACGAACCGACCCCCGAGGCGACTCCGAGCTCCGACGCCTGCACTGCCGACCTCGAACCTGCCCTTTTTGCTCTTCAAGGCAAGCCCCGGTGCATTTAACCCTTCCTTGTTTTTATAAAAGTTTGTTTAAAATGTTTTTGAGTTAAACTACTGCATTAGGTTATAGGAGTTGTGTGATGACCTATTACTTGCACTGTTTACCTCCACCAGAAGATCCACCTGCACTGTTTAAAAACTATTTGCAAAATGCTTAGCAATGCTATACAATAGATTTGCAATAAAATGCCAATTTCAAAGGTGTGATCACTTAAAGAATATTTATGGGAATTTGGCTTTACTCCCGATTGTCAGCTAAGTATCTGATCCATACCTAGTTAATAGCGAGGAGAGGTTGTCCTAGCGTACGGTGCCGTCATGTTGTAGTCCGGGACTCAACAGTTGAAACCGACCGGGACGGGATTGAAAAACAGACAAGACTGTTACGCTTGGGTGAGATATAACCAAGGTACGGTTCCTGGCGGAAAAATTAGGGACCATCCGTATGGGGGCCTGCTGGTCAAGACTTGTAACTATTCACATACTTCGGAAAGCTCTGGCTCCGAGGAATCCTTTATTGGGACCGACAACCGTGCACTGGGAGTGGAGAGATGGCGGAAGTAGCTTGTACCCACGTGGTCGTCGTACCTGGATATGAGTGGTGTACTGTACTTCCGGGTGGCGTAGGACCAGGTCCAATCTTGGAGGAATCGTGGAAGACGAGTTGGCATATGCAAGCTTGGGTGCTACATATGCAGTGTGGATAGGGATCCTCAGCTGAGTATTATTTATCCGGATTAACGTTGCTCCTCGGTTATGGAGACTTGGTCACTGACTGTCAACGGAGAGTGGTTCTCAACTAGGTATGTTTTTGAAATGTAAAATGAATCATGAACATCGAAGAAATGAGGAATACTTGAATCTTTCCAAAATAAAACAAGGTTTACAAAATGCTTTTCTGCAAAATACTTGATCTTGCTTAAGCCTTACCTTGATTTCCTAAGCGTCTCATTCCTGAGTCTTCTCCCTTTTTCTTTAGTCGGGTAAGTCTTGTTGAGTACCCCAGTACTCAGGGTTTGTTACCCATGCTGCAGGTATGGCTGAGTCCCCAATGTGTCTTGCGCCCTGGTGCATGACCTTCGTCCAGGAAGAGGCCGACGAGGCCGAAGAATAGTTGTGCACCCTCGGGCTGGGTGATTACAAGTATCGTTATTTTGTTGTACTCTGCTACGTTGCCTATTTTTATGCAAACTTGGTCTGTAATAACTGCACCTTTAATTTTATTTGGAACCTCGGTTTGTAAAACTATTGTTATTTAAGTCTTCCGGTCTGTATTCCGATGTTATTTGCAAAAGTATCTAGTGCTGCAACCGAAAAGGTGAGATGATCCTGCGGACAATGGGCACTGATGCAGCCCAGTGACGAACAGTCTTGGTCACATGGAACATAGGTTCGACTGTCAGAGGTTGACAGGGAACTGTGGGCCTTGGGATTAGGACCGTTCCGCCAAAAAACTATTTGCAAAATGCTTAGCAATGCTATACAATAGATTTGCAATAAAATGCCAATTTCAAAGGTGTGATCACTTAAAGAATATTTATGGGAATTTGGCTTTACTCCCGACTGTCGGCTAAGTATCTGATCCATACCTAGTCAACAGCGAGGAGAGGTTGTCCTAGCATACGGTGTCGTCATGTTGTAGTCCGGGACTCAACAGTTGACACTGACCGGGACGGGATTGAAAAACTGACAGGACTGTTACGCTTGGGTGAGATATAACCAAGGTACGGTTCCTGGTGGAAAAATTAGGGACCATCCGTATGGGGGCCTGCTGGTCAAGACTTGTAACTATTCATATACTTCGGAAAGCTCTAGCTTCGAGGAATCCTTTATTGGGACCGACAACCGCGCACTGGGAGTGGAGAGATGGCGGAAGTAGCTTGTACCCACGTGGTCGTCGTACCTGGTGAGTGGTGTACTATACTTCCGGGTGGCGTAGGACCGGGTCCAATCTTGGAGGAATCATGGAAGACGAGTTGGCATATGCAAGCTTGGGTGCTACATATGCAGTGTGGATAGGGATCCTCAGCTGAGTATTATTTATCCGGATTAACGTTGCTCCTCGATTATGGAGACTTGGTCACTGACTGTCAACGGAGAGTGGTTCTCAACTAGGTATGTTTTTGAAATGTAAAATGAATCATGAACATCGAAGAAATGAGGAATACTTGAATCTTTCCAAAATAAAACAAGGTTTACAAAATGCTTTTCTGCAAAATACTTGATCTTGCTTAAGCCTTACCTTGATTTCCTAAGCCTCTCATTCCTGAGTCTTCTCCCTTTTTCTTTAGTCGGGTAAGTCTTGTTGAGTACCCCAGTACTCAGGGTTTGTTACCCATGCTGCAGGTATGGCTGAGTCCCCGATGTGTCTTGCGCCCTGCTGCATGACCTTCGTCCAGGAAGAGGCCGACGAGGCCGAAGAATAGTTGTGCACCCTCGGGCTGGGTGATTACAAGTATCGTTATTTTGTTGTACTCTGCTACGTTGCCTATTTTTATCCAAACTTGGTCTGTAATAACTGCACCTTTAATTTTATTTGGAACCTCAGTTTGTAAAACTATTGTTATTTAAGTCTTCCGCTCTGTATTCCGATGTTATTTGCAAAAGTATCTAGTGCTGCAACCGAAAAGGTGAGATGATCCTGCGGACAATGGGCACTGATGCAGCCCAGTGACGAACAGTCTTGGTCACATGGAACATAGGTTCGACTGTCAGAGGTTGACAGGGAACTGTGGGCCTTGGGATTAGGACCGTTCCGCCACAGAGTGGTATCGGAGCTCGGAGTCGCCTCGGGGGTCGGTTCGTCAGCAGCTGCCTCGACTTTGACGCCTTCTCCTTCGGTCACTACACGGATGCAATGATGTATGCTATGAGGATGCTGACATGAATAGTACAACACAAGGCAAAACCACAGATTCAAGGAAACAACTATCCAACGCGTAAACAAACTCCTAGAACAGCCAAAAGATGCTCGAGACCGATGCGGAGGGCTCGGGCAAGTCGGAAGCGATCGTCCGTCCGAGGCCTGGCTGGGAGGCTCGGGCGAGACGGAGACTATCGTCCGTCCGAGGCCTAGCTGGGAGGCTCGGGCAAGACGGAGACTATCGTTCGTCCGAGGCCTAGCTGGGAGGCTCGGGCGAGACGGAAACAATTGTCCGGCCGAGGCCTGGCTCAGAGGCTCGGGCGAGACGGAAACAAACGTCCGGCCGAGGCCTGGCTCGGAGGCTCGGCGAAGTGGTGAAGGTGCGTGTCTGCTCGAGGCCTGGCTCGAGCTAGACGGTGCGTGAGCGTGTCCGCTCGAGGCCTGGCTCGAGCGAAGCGTGAACGTGTGTGCTCGAGACCTGGCTCGAGCGAGGCGGTGAACGCGAATCCGCTCGAGGCCTGGCTCGAGCTTCGCGCTATGAAAGTAGAGACCGGGGGAAGCTTCGAGTGCTTACCACGGGTCGGGAGCGAGGGTCGGCGAGGCGGAACAAGGGTCGAAAGGAGGGAGCTCGACGGTGGCGACGCCTCGGCGAAGCTTCATGGCGGCGAGCGGCGTTCCGGCGACTCTGTCCACCAAGAGGGGTTACCGATGTGCGGTTAGAAGTGCACCGAGGTGAGGAAAAGAGGGCGGGGGTCGGATGGATGGGAGGAAAACCCATGGCGACGAATTTTGCTTCTTACCACGGCAAGACCATTCACCGGAGTTGGAGAAGAATCGCTTGCGCCAGCGAAAGGAGGGGCGGAGGGGTGAAATTGGTGGCTCAGGAAGGTGGAGAAGCTCAAGGCGAAGGCAACGGCGGGTGCTGGGGTGGCAATGGCGAGGGTTCGGCGGCTTTTATAACCGCGGGCGGTGCGGGAGGGGTCCGGGCGAGGGTGAGGAGCGTCCGCTCGGCATTAAAGGTGTAGGGAACAGAGTAGGACGGCTCGGTGCGGACGGGGAACGCGCGCGCGGTGCGGCGGCCTGCCGGCGGCCGGCAGCAGCCCGCTGTCCGCGGCCGTAGGGAAAAGGGAGGGGTAGGGAACGGCGAAGGTAGGGGCTGGGAGAAAAACGAGCGCCAGCGCTTGGCCGCGCGGCACGGGCGCGGGTCAGCCGGGCTCGACGTGGCGTTGCGCAGCCAGCGGCCGGGGCCCCCTTGCAACAGATCGAAACACAGAGATGACACCTATTTCCCCCTTTTGAATTTTAGAAAAAAAAACTCCCACAAGATGAACTGCACAAGGAAAACTCAAAACACCAAAGTTGCTTAAAACTTTGAGATCTACAACTTTGCAAAAGGGTCATCTTCAAATTTTGAACAGTTTTTGAATTAGAGAGAGAGGGATAAAACTAGAGTTTGGAATTTTGGGGTTTTTCAAAAGGAATTTAAATTCTATTTTTGATTTTTACCTAGAACTTTGGTCAACAAGGCAAAACAAGAAAAAGGCAAACTCAAATGCATAGCAAGAATGATTAATGCTTAAAGATGATGACATGTCAGGTTAATTACATTTTAAACACCGGAGGTGTTACACTCGTCCACTTGTGTTCAAGGAAGCCACCGAACCGCTTGAGGCTGATGAATGGCTCAACTCCATCACTCAGAAGTTCCGCCTGCTCCGTCTGATAGAAGAGCTCAAGGCGGAGTATGCCGCCCACATGCTGGAAGGACCCGCCGGTTTGTGGTGGGCCTAGTACCGTGCATCCTTGCCTGCAAATGCACGTGTCACTTGGGAGCAGTTCTCCACTGCTATGCGCAACCACTACATTCCTAGTGGTTTGATGGAAATGAAGACCACAGAGTTCACGAGGTTGTCCCAGGGAACCAGGTCCATGTCAGAATACCTGCACAGCTTCAACAACCTGTCTCGCTACGCCCCCAACTTTGTCAACACAGAGGCCAAGAAGATCGCAAGCTTCAAGCATGGCATGAGTGCCGCCATGCTTTCAAAAATGGGCAACAGTCACCGCACCAACTTCAGTGACTTCGTCAGTGACTGCCTAAACCAGGAGGCTAATGACAGCAGGCTGGCAACAGAGACTCATCGTCGTGCGAACGAAGGAGGTTCATCTCAACAGAGGACCCCTTTTGAAACACGCACCCTGTATCACCCGCCAGTTGCTGGAGCAAGATTCCATCCCTCGCAGAGGAAGATCGCCACCAACCGTCCCCGTCCTGGTTTTCAGAAGCCCTACACCGCTCCCCTGATGCAGAACAAGGCTAAAGCAGGAAGTGCAGGAGGTCCCAAGACCCCATATGTGATTGGGCCATGCTACAACTGTGGTCAGACTAAACATCTGTCATGTCAGTGCCCCCAACCGAAGAAGCCGTACACCCAGCCCCGACCTCGCACTAGCAATGTGCATTTCACCACCATTGAGGAAGTGCCAGAAGGAGAGCTTGTCACCGCTGGTACGTTTCTTGTTAATCAATACCCCGCAGTTGTGTTGTTCGATTCTGGAGCATCGCATTCTTTCATAAGTGAGAACTTTGTTATAAGAAGTAATCTTGAGTTGGTAGAGTTAGATCTGGGATATCAGATAAGTTCCACCGGAGCTGTTCTCTCCGCGCATAAAATGGCTAAAGGAGTGGAAATGACTTTTGGGGATAAGAAGGCCATAGTGGATCCCATCGTAATCCCTGGTCTGGGTTTGGATGTGATCTTGGGTATGGGTTGGATGAAACTCTGGAAGGTCAATCTTGACATCACAGAGCGAGTAGTTTCTATGGTTAGCCCTCGCAGTGGTTCTACCTTTCGGTTTCAGTTACCCCGAAACCCTCATGAGATTGGAGTGTTGTTCAATATCATGGCAAAGCAGATAGCCGAGATCCCAGTAGTATGTGAGTTTTCAGATGTCTTTCCTGATGAGTTGCCAGGACTACCGCCAGATAGCGATGTGGAGTTTGCTATAGAGTTAATCCCTGGAACGGCACCGATTTCTCGGAGGCCGTATCGGATGCCAGCTAACGAGCTAGCAGAGCTCAAGGTTCAGTTGCAAGAGCTTTTGGATAAAGGTTTGATACGCCCGAGTTCGTCACCTTGGGGATGTCCCGCCATCTTCGTAAAGAAGAAGGACAAAACTTTGAGGATGTGTGTGGATTACAGACCGTTGAATGCAGTAACCATAAAGAATAAGTATCCCTTACCCCGAATCGACGTCTTGTTTGATCAGTTATCAAAGGCAAAAGTGTTCTCCAAGATTGACCTGATGTCAGGATACCATCAGATTAAGATCAGAAGAGAGGATATACCGAAAACAGCCTTCTCCACCAGATATGGACTCTATGAGTATCTAGTTATGTCCTTTGGGTTAACCAATGCACCGGCACATTTCATGTACCTGATGAATTCGGTCTTCATGCCCGAGTTAGATAAGTTTGTTGTGGTGTTCATCGATGATATCTTGGTATATTCTGAGAATGAAAAGGATCATGCCGAGCACTTACGAGTTGTTTTGACCCGGCTTCGAGAGCACAAGCTGTATGCTAAGTTTAGCAAGTGTGAGTTTTGGTTGAAGAAGGTGCCTTTCCTTGGTCACATCCTTTCAGAGGAAGGAATCTCCGTGGACCCATCTAAGGTACAAGAAGTTATGGATTGGAAAGCTCCCACCAATGTTTTTGAGGTTCGTAGCTTTTTGGGTTTGGCCGGATACTACCGTCGGTTTATTCCGGATTTTTCAAGAATAGCCAAGCCTATGACCCGTCTGACGCAGAAAAACAAGAAGTTCGAATGGACTCCAGAGTGTGAAACAGCTTTTCGCACTCTGTGAATGTTGTTGACTTCCGCACCCGTGTTGGCTCAGCCAAACTTGGAGGAACCTTTTGATGTGTTTTGTGACGCATCCAAGATTGGACTTGGATGTGTACTCATGCAGAATGGAAGAGTTATCGCCTATGCTTCCCGCCAGTTGAGACCGCATGAAGAGAATTACCCCACTCATGACTTGGAATTGGCAGCCGTAGTGCATGCACTCAAGATCTGGAGGCATTACCTTATGGGCAACTGTTGACGGTCCTTAAACACCTATTTTACCATCAACATTTGACCCTAAAGTCCACCAAAAAGGAATGAAATGTAGTCAAATAGGTTTCAAACTAACCGAATTCCACATGTCCATAGAATTTTATTTGAATGCAGGATTTGAGCCAAATTTGGACATTTGGACCTACCAGGAGCCGAGCCCACTCCACAGGGCCCAAATGGGCCTAAGAGGGGTGGCGCCCGCCACCCCTAGGTGGCGCCCGCCAGCTCAAAGTGGCGCCTGCCACTTGGGTTGGCCCAACCTTCACCCCCTGCCACGTCACCGATCCGTGTGACCTCCCAGGGCCAAATCTTGGCCCTTGGTCACTAGGTCAGTGGCATCGGACGGCTCAGGATGAAGTGGCGCGGATCAAGGCTGATGGGCGGTTACTCAGACATGCACCCAAACTCCAAACCGCCTCGGACCACCTCCTGGATGCCGTTGGATCAAAGGCGGTGCATCCAACGGCATGTGCACTGGCGGCCGCCAGTGGGGAGTGGCGCCCGCCACCTGACCTAACCCTAGGTCGGGTGGGCTGCCCCCTATAAGAACCCTCCTCACTCCTCAAGCTATAAATACCCCCCTGGAGGCACCTCTCCATTCGTACCATTCCAAGCAAAGCAACTCCAAGCAAGAGAAGTGAGAGTTAGGTTAGAAGCTTAGAGAGCTTAGGCAAGTAGGTAGCTAGTTGAGCAAGGCATCTTCGCCCTCGCGGTAGCGCTGCTCAAGGCTTAGCTCAAGAGTAGAGGCGTGCGAGTGATCGGCTCTGGAGCTAGGAAGAGTCTTCCTTCATCTCCAGTTCAGGTTTTGCTCTTGTTACTCAAGCACTTTACTTTATTCTATTTTATCATTTCAAGTATTACTTTACTCTACTTATCAGTATTGAGTGCTATACTTGATTGATTGCTTGAGTGCCTAGCTATCCTATAGTTCAATTCACTTAGCCATAGTAGTTAATCTCTAGTGAGCTTAGTGTTTGATCTTTGCCAATAGGTTGCTTAGTTAGTTTAGTGTTTATCTTATTAAGTCAAGTGTTTGCTCTGACGTCCGCAAGGGTGTCTCTATTCATAGCTAGGATAGAGATAGTTGGAATATAGTTAAGCGTGGTGCTTAGTTATAGACTTACCTTCAGATACGGCTGGACCCCCGGATAGCTGTGGTAGCAAGCAGGTGGTGACAGCCCGGTGCGCCTTGAATTCCACCACGTAGTTGGCTCAGTTTAACAATAAGGCTCATTGTGCTAGAGTTCAACCTAAGTAAGTGGTAAAGGCTAGTACGCCTTGATACTTGACAAGATAGGACTAAAACTATACTCAACTTAGTAGCTTTATTGTCTTTTGCCTGCCCTGCTTCGTAGCTATCTTGCTTAATAGTTATCTTGCTTAGTGGTTACCTAGAACTAGTTACTAGGACTAGTTAGTTATCTGAGTTATCTTAGTTACCCTTAGTTATCATATTTCTCTCCAACTATCCATCTATCTAGTTATCCACCTTACATAGCCATCCATTTCATCCTTACCTCCACCCACATATTCTTTCTAGCCTTTCATCTTCCCTTCTCCCCTTTTCCTTTTCTCTTTTCTTTGACTCTCATCCTCTCCTTGACTCAACTCATCCACCACCCTAGCTTTCCCTTGGGATCAAATAAATCGACACCTGGTACTCCCAGGCGAAGTGCTACTACGATAGTTCTGTGCGCTTGCAGAATCTCCTCCTGGTAGATTGCATTCACTCTAGCTAGCTCCTACTAGTGTCGGGATTGACAACCTCGCTTGGCATTAGTAGATAGCTGCTTTAGCTTCACTCCTTTAGGTATAGTGATTGGACTTGCTTCAAGCACTTCTGACACTGTTGCCGGGAATAGACTCCATAGTCTACTCCTAGTAACAACGTTAGCAAGTGCCAACAAGCATTTCTGGGCCGTTACCGGGGATAGTGCCTAGCTCTATCTTTAGTGAAGTTAAGAACTACCAACAAGCATTTCTGGCGCCGTTTCCGGGGAAGGCAATCGGTGTATCGGTTGAGTCCGTGTTGAATTTATCTTTGCTTAAGCTCCCGCTTAGCGAATCCCACCTTACCCCATTCTTTCTTTCCTTAACTCTTCTTATCTTTTTCCTTCATCTTTTTTCAACTTCTTTCTTTCTTATCTTGTTCTATCTTCACGATGGCCAACAAGACCATTCGTGAATTCTCTGCTCCTTCTGCCGCTAATATAGCGATGGGACCAGACGTGATCGATGCCAACCTCAATTTTGAGTTGAAACCGGCTCTGATCACGATGGTCCAGGCTAGCCCTGCGGATACATGGGTGTATGCCGGGTCTCTGAGTGATGAGTGATTGTCAACTGGTATGATGTGCATGTTCTTTGGCTTGCGTTGTGCAGGTGTCGAGCACGGATGCAGTGATCGAAGGCAGGTGAAGGTCAAGTTGAGACGTGCTGTGCCGACGGACCGGGTGCGGTGAAGGATGGGCGTGCCGTGCGGCGGACGTGCCATGCCGAGGTACCGAGCGGTGAAGGGCGGACGTGAGGCTTGGACTGAGGGACCAGAGGCCTGAGGATCAGCTGTGGTGCCTGGCGGCCTGTGACGACGACAAGTGAAGAAGTGCGGTCATGTGTTGCCTGAGTCATGGACTCGGGGACACGTGTCGATGGACGGGGTGCACGGGAGGTGCATCCCATCTACGATGTCGGTTTGGTGGTAGAGCCAGGGAAAAACCATCGGATGGATGGTTTCCAGGTTTGGGCCTCAAAACCTGGGCGTGGACGGTTTCCGAGTTTGGCCACAAAACTCGGGCTAAGGGTTTCCGAGTTTGGCCACAAAACTCGGGCTGAGGACGGTTTCCAGGTTTGGGCCTCAAAACCTGGGCGCTGAGGGTTTGCTGAGTTTGGCCTCAAAACTCAGAAGCTGGTTTCCCGGTTTGGGCCTCAAAACTGGGGGTTGCCTGGAAAAGGCTGGTTTCCCAGTTTGGGCCACAAAACCGAGGGTGCAGAGCGAGGGCGGCGCGTGGTGGCGATCCGGAGGTTGCGTCGAGGCAACGCTTCGTTTTGTGCGGGCGTGGCCGTTGGATACACCTACCACCGAGTTGGTCCAGAATAACCTTAGGGTTTAGCTGGTTCGCTCTGTAAATAGAATAGAGAGGGATAGAGTAGGAAATAGACTTAGGCTAGGATAAGTAGTCGGGATACTCCCTCCTCCCATCTATCTCAGTCATTTGCTCTTTCGTACTTAGGGTTTCCTGCTCTCCCATTCCCTGCTGTAGCTAGCTGAGATCCGCAGAGAGACTTGCCTCTGTGTACTGTTGATTTCGAGGAAGTGAGGCCGTAACCTCACGGTTGTAGCGTGTGTTTGCGCTACGGCTGCAGATCGTGGTTGTGATTCGCGTTTTGTTCGTGTTCTTCGCGGAATCCTTTTTCTCCACGTTCTTTCCGTCACTTGATCTCTTTGCTCGGTTCATCTTTTGCAAAACCGTTTGAACCAAGTTGTTCTAGATCATGAGGCACTTCTTTCCACCGAAGGAATTAATCTCTAACCTCACGGTCTAGGAGATCGATCGATTTTTCGTTTCGGGTCTAGTTTTCTACCTTCCCCCGAAATTCTTCGATTCATCGAATTGGAGATAGGTTCGAGCCATGATCTCTTAGAGATAGCTCACTATCCTCCTTGTGACTCCTCTCACCAAGTTTGATCCCTAGAGGATTTGTTTTGGGTGAGATCGAGTCGAATCGGTGGACGAACTGCCCAGGTTCAGGGTGACCGAACGCTTGGTCAAGATGACCGGACGCACGGGCAGAGAGTCTGGTCGTTGAATGTTCAGTATTCTGATCGCGTGACTTGACCGGACGCTTGACTGTGACCGGACGCTCTGCTTGATCTCTGACCGGACGCGTAGGTCCTACTGTTCATCGTGTTTGTCTTCTGCTGACCGGACACACTGCTCTCGACCGGACGCTCTTTAACTGTGACTTCGGTCAGAAATAGTAAGGGTCCAGAGAGGATTTTTCTCGACCGGACGCGTTCGGTGCTCACTGACCGGACGCAGCCCAGAGTCCGGTCGTGTCTGTTTTGCACTGTTTCGTCCGCAGTTCGCTCGCTCGTTGTCGGATTTGATTTCTGTCTTTTGCGTTGGTTTTCTAGAGTTGTGTAGTGTCCCGCTGTGCTTCTAGGAAGCATCCACCCTACATTTAGGGTCATGGACATTAGCAAGCTCTAGGGTTTGCTTTTGGGGTTGATTCTTGGGACAGTGGCTACTAGTTTCCGGAAGGAAAATTTGAAGCTCCCATTCACCCCCCTATGGTCGCTTTCTGGTTGCTTCTCGGTCCTTCAATTGGTATCAGAGCAGGTTAAGGATCTTCCACCTTAGCCGGTTCCAGATCCACGGAAGGCGACATGGATCGCGGCGTGGGCAAACCGACGTTCTTTGATGGGACGAACTATGCGTATTGGAAGATACGCATGTCGGCCTATCTCCAGAGCATGAGCTCTTCTGTTTGG
Organism: Coix lacryma-jobi var. lacryma-jobi; assembly: GCA_009763385.1. Taxonomy (NCBI): domain Eukaryota; kingdom Viridiplantae; phylum Streptophyta; class Magnoliopsida; order Poales; family Poaceae; genus Coix; species Coix lacryma-jobi. The sequence goes on along the minus strand of CM019824.1, from coordinate 42,971,046 downwards.
GAGATTTGCAATAATGCCGATTACGTTGTCCTGGCTGCTCGTGTCTCTCAGCTCCAGATGGATGGGCACGAGGCCAATAGCCGGGCACGTAATGCCTTGTTCTCCTGTTTGAGCATGTCTGAGTTTGATCGTGTTTCTCACCTCCCCACGGCTCGTGAGATTTGGGCGACCCTCATGCGCTTCCATGAGGGAACCACTCAAGTCAAATCCCGTCTCTACGAGTCGCACAAGCGGGAGTATGAGAACTTTCGACATATGCCTGGCGAGAGCATAGAGAGTTTATTCGCTCGCTTTCAGGTTATTGTCAACAAGATGAGAGCGAACAAGGAGCTGTTGCCTTTTGACGATCATGAGAGAGCTTTGAAGCTTTTGCACACTCTTGATCGGTCGGTGTGGGACTCAAAGGTCCAGGCGATCATCGAATCGTCTAACTATGAGACCCTCACCTGCGACGAGCTCTTTAGTAAGCTCAAGTCTAGTGAGATTGACGCCATGTCGAGGGCATCTTATGAGAATCCTTCTGGCCCGACTATGGCTTTGGTTTCTGGCTCTTCTAACCCCTCTGGAGGTTTTGCTCTTTCATCTCTCTTTTCTGTCACAGAGGACCAGCTTGAGTCTTTGGGGGATGACGAGTTGGCAATGCTCGCCAATCGGTTCTCGCGGTTCCACAACAACCGCACGAACCGTGACCACGGAGGAGGACGCTCAGGATGCTATGAGTGCGGTGACCCCGACCACTTCATCGCCAATTGCCCTAAGAAGAACAAGCATTCGGGGAAGGGCGATCATGGGCACAAGTACGACTTCAGCAAGCGCAAGGAGAAGTACGTCCCCGCAAGGAACAAGCGGAGGGGCGGCTTCGACAAGGAGTACATCAAGAAGAAGTACTTGGAGAAGGCCCAGGCTGAGCAGCGTGCGTTCTTCGCCACCCTCAGCGACATCGACGGCTCGGATGACGACTCCGCTTGCTCAAGCGATGATGAGTCCGAGAAGAAGAAGAGGATCGAGGACAAGCTGAACAGTCTCTGCTTCTTCGCCAACGACGACGGCTTCTGCACCATGGCGCTTGGTGATGAGGTCGACGGCAAGCTGGAGCACACTCCTCGGAACGACGACGACGATGACGACACCTCCCAGGTATCTCTCACCCACGATGAGCTTTCCGCTGAGGTCGAGAAGCTTACTGCCGCGCTCCTTAGTCAGGACAAGTTGCTTAGGCGTGCCGCTAGAGAGTGCAAGGAGTTTAGGTAGAAGTGGGAGGACACGGTGAGAGAGCTTGAGTTTGCCAAGTCCACCGTGGTCGTGTCGGAGGAGGTTGAGTGCGAGATGTGCACCACGCACATGACTGACCTTCTCACTTTGAGAGGTAAGTATGCTGCGTTGGTAGGAGAGGTGAATGAGCTGAAGGCTAGACCTTCTCTGTTGGGTGCATGCAAGACTTGTCCTGTCTTGCAATTTGAGTTGGCAGAGAAGAATGCCAAGATTATGTCTCTTCAAGAGGCCAACTCAGGTAGCACTTGTGTGGCTAGGTGTGCTCTCTGTGAGGGCTTGGAGATGGAGATAGCAAATGTGAAGCATGACAAGATGCAAACCGAGGAAGAAAACACATACCTTCGGACCATCTTGTCATGGGTGTCTTGTAGTGAGCCGCAGCTCGGGATGATGATCTCCTAATTCAAGTGAGCTGCTGGAGGTCCTGGTGTAGGTTTTGCTCAGGGTGTTGATCTTTCTGCTTTTGGGAAGATTGGAGAGTCGAGTGGTCTGAATCCGAGTGAGAAGCCCAACTCCACCACTACTCCCAAACTAACCAAGCTTCCACCCAAAGAGCCTCCTAAGCCTACCACCAAGGATGGGGTGTTTGAAGAACCTCCACGAGCTCCACCCAAGAACCAGCTGTGGGCACCCAAACCAAACCACCTCAAAAACAAGCTGGACACAATGCCACCCATCCAGGAGGAGTTGCCACAGAAGGGCAAAGTGAACCATACCCACAGCCATGAGTACCAACAACCCCCTTTGCGTGCGGTGAGGTACCAGTGTGACTTCTATGGGAGAGATGGTCACTTGAGCGAGTTCTGCTTTCGGCGCAAGAGAGAGGCGCGCCGTGCTAGGGAGATGAACAATCCGGACATGTACCATCCTTTCCATGATGTACATGCGCCGAATGTTCAGAGGAGAGCACCGAGACGTGCTGCTAGGCCCAGAGGTCCAGAACCTCAAGTTCCCAGGCCTAGGCAGCAGAGAGCTCCGAGGAGAGATGCTAGGCCTAGAGGCGCAGTGCCTCAAGTTGCTAGGCCTCGGCCTCGTAGAGAGCGTGCCCGGCGGGAGCCTGTAGTTGTAGGCTATGGACCCTATGGCGGAGGCTTTGTAGTTGAGCGTTTTCCCCCACCACGTTTTGAGTATCGTGATGGACGCTCCTCCCTTAGCGGACCACATTTTCCTCTACGTGGTGATCGCTCCTCTCGTAGACGTGCTAGGAATGGTTTTTCTGCTAACCGTTCTTTTGAGCAGCCGGCCCAACACTGGTATTCCCCTTACTTCACTAACCCCAGTGTTGGACCGTATGCTCACCCTATGTCTTTTTATTTGATGTAGGTAAAACAGTTGGAGGACATTTGGTTGGTGGATTCCGGTTGCTCGAGGCACATGACCGGAAACGCCAAGTGGTTCTCCAGCCTTAGCCCTGTTGCCGGAAAGGAGTACATAACCTTCGGCGACAATAGCAAAGGTAAAGTGTTGTCTTGTGGGTCGGTGCGAGTTAATGAGCACTTTGTGTTGCGCGGTGTTGCTTTTGTTTCTAACTTGCATTTTAACCTTCTTTCTGTTTCGCAACTCTTTGACGACGACTATGAGATTCGTTTTAAACCGAATCTTAGTCGTATTTTGGATCCTCAGGGCAATCTTGTGTGTTTAATTTCGCCCTTTGGAAAAGTCTTTCGTGTGAATTTCTCGGAGTCTTTTGGCACTTCCCGCTGTCTTTTGGCTAGTCCTTCCTCCTCTGATCTTTGGAAGTGTAACACCCCTGGTGTTAAGCATTAATTAAAATCCTAAGTAAGGTCATTAGTATACATAATCATCTGGCATCATGACATAAAAGCATTTCATGTTTTCATGTTTAAGGCATACATGTGATGCTTTATATGTTTGACAAGAGTGTTGTATGTTTTTGAGTGTTGATTTCCATTTTTGAAATATATGTGGCTTGATTGTGATGTTTGGTGTTACATGAAATGACAAGTGAGAAAAACCCTGGTTTTAAATATCTCTTTTTGTCCCCTTTTTAATAAGTCAAAAAGTAAGTCAAATTTCAAAGTATTTTCAAAAGCAAAGTTGTAGCTCTTGTTGAAAGGGACAACTTTGGTATTCAAAGTTTTAAGAGTTTCTGTACAAAATTTTGAATAAATTTGAAATCTTTTAAACCCTAAATTTAACCCCAACACTAGATTTCAAAAACTAAAAAGAATTAGACTTTGGTCTTTTAATCAAAGTTGTAGAGAGGATTAAAAGAAACAACTGTTATGAAGATAGATTTTCAAGTTCTTAAAGAAAACCCAAAGTAATTTAGAAAACTAGTTTGATTTAGTTTCAAATTGAAAATCAATTTCCAAAATCAGTTTTATCCCCTTTTGTGTAGTTCAAAAATTAAGCACAATTGTGATATATGACCAAAAGAAAAGTTCTAGATAATTTTATAAGGAACAACTTTTATATTGGTAAAATTTAAAGTTGTTTTATAAATTCAAAAGTAATTTTGAATCAAAGTTTGAATGCTTTTCAAATTCAAAGTAAATTTTTTGATTTCTAGGCAGATTTTGGAAATGCTCCTTAAATGAAAGATGTAGATCCTAATTTTTGGAGCAACTTTTATTTTGGAATATTATCAAGTTGCTTAAGGATTTTTGGAAAAGAAAAAGAAAGAAATTTTAAAATGCCTATGTGTTATGTACGTGAACAGCAGAGGGATGGAAACAGAGCGTAGAGTGCTCTGCTTCTGGTCAGGCCGCCGCCGCCGTGCTTAGTTTGCTGGCTGTGCTTGCGCCTGCCACGCAGAGGCCCCCGTGGCGTGGTCGAGATGTCGATGGCGCATCCTTAATACTTGCCGACTTCTTCTCCCTTCTTCTTCCTTCCTTTCCCAGTCTCTACTTCTCTCCTTTGTCTACTGCCGGCTGAAGCAGAGCCCGCCGGCGCTGGGTTCGCTCGCCGCAGCTGCACCACTTCTGCCCACTAGTGCTTGCAGTAGAGTTCGCCGTGCCTTGGTGCACCTTTGGAGCCTGCCCACGCCACTTCTAGCGGCCTGAATCGGCTGGGCGTCGGAGTCCCGACGTGGCCGCCGCCATGGCCGCCGAGTTCGGTTCCTCCATGGCCAGCTCTCTCCATTGAGCTACAACTCCAAATAACCAACATCCGAGTTTAGCCATGTTCCAGTTAAGCTCTCAGGATTGTTAGTTTAGTCTCTACTGCCTCTTGGCCGCTGGAACATCACCCATGCCACAGGTCGGCGCCGCCGTTCCGCTGTTGTCGTGGTCCGCACACCTCCGCGCAGCTCCTGTCTTCTCTGAGTAGCCGAGCAGGACATGGTGAGCTTCCTAAGCTTGTAGGAATCCTCAGTTAGGTCGCTACCAGGTCCCCGCCGTCGTTCTGTGGCGGCGCCGTCGCACCAGTCGTCACTGAGCCGCCATGGCCAGTGGCCTAGCTCTTCCTGTGCTTTAGCTTCCCATCTAGTTAGCCAGTCTTGTGCGCTAGGTCTCTGGGAATGCCTCGGTGTTCTTCCCATCGCCGGCCGGCTCATCGCCGGCAAACCAGAGCCGGTCAACGCCGGCCACGCCATGGTCAGGGCGTGGTCTCAGCTCTGGTCAGGGCTGTTGACCTGCCCCGCCTGTCAAGAGAAAGTTGGGTAATTCTCTGGTGCTCCCAAATTTGTGAAGTAAATTTTGTTGTGTTCCTTGTGATGTCCTTTATTCATGAAAAATATGAAGCTTGATGTTTGAATAAATTTTGGTGGTGATTTAAATATGGCTTTTAATTAATAAATACACTTTAGATAATTTTTATAGGCATAAATATATATTCAAAAATCATGAAACTATTTTTAGTACTGTTTGTATCATGTAAGAAACCTTCATAAAAATTTTGAGGACATTTGAAGAAAATGAATTTTATTCTCCTTTTATGCTTTGTTTATTAATTAAATAATGCATAGAACTTGCATAATTTTTGTAGGCTAAAATAATGATCCAAAAATTATGAAATTTGTGTTGCAACCTTTACTTACTATAACTAATCATCACTAAAGGTTTGAGTTCAATTTGACAAACTTTAATTAAACATTGTTTTTCAATAATTAATTAATAAAGAATGATTAATAAAACTTTGTTAGTTAATTAAGGTGTTTGGTTGATGATTAGGGTTAACCTTAGTTACCCTAATGACTCTTTTACTTGATAGTTGTATTTCATGATGTTGGTTTGTCATGTTTAATTTTTGATAGATTAAGTAATGCATTGTTGTTGCATGCATGTGATAATGTGCATCAATCTTACATACATGTAATAACATGGACTTGATCCATGGGAGAAGACCATGGGGTACTTTTCCCTTTGTTATTCCATGGCTTGGTTGATATGTTGATAAACTTTAGCCACTTTAGTTAATCCTTTTAATGTTGTTTGATGATAATTGTTTGTTAAGCTAGAAACTCTAGTTGGTGGGTTACAAGTTGGTTTTGTTAGTTTGCAACTTTACCGTGAAGGAAAGTTATACTCAACTTTCCTTGTTTGTTTAACTTCTGTTATGCAATTGAATTGTCCCGCACCTTAGCATCATACTGAGCATACATCATTTATCTACGTGTAGTATCCGAGAGTGTTGGAGTCGTGTTGATCAAGCTTTGATAATCACCCTTGCCGAACAAGCGTCGGAGGTGACCCTTGTTGGACAAGCTTCGTCGAGAAGACTTAACTTCTAGATGAAGGAACTAACCTTTGTAGATCATTCTTAGATCCTATCTTCCCTGCAACGAAGGCAAGCCCCGGTGCATTTAACCTTTCTGTTTCTACTGCAAAATTTATACAATGATTTATCAACTGCATTTAAGTAGTAGGAGTTGAATGACACCAGTAGTTGCATTATCAGTTGGTTACCTTTACCCTATCCTTGCTACCTATTTAATTGTAAATGCTTAGCCAAGATGCACGGTGATGAGATTATCCTTCGCTTAGGCCTTGAGCAAACTAAGGGATGATAGGTCATCACTGTTAGGATACCTCTCTCAGGTACAATTGATAAATGGATGAAAAATGAAATTCAGACCGGGCAGATAACTTGCATCCGGAATGGAATCTTGATGTAGTGTTCCTGTCTGTGTCGATTAGGAACCGTTCGTTGTTGGCCCTTGATCGAGTGCATGATAGTACCAATCACGGGATACGGGTTGATATGTTGCAGGTTAGAGTCCTGCCATACAACGCCGTGGTGCTTTGGTATGTTGCAGGTTAGAGTCCTGCCATACAAATCACTTGTGGTTGTGCAATATGTTGCAGGTTAGAGTCCTGCCATATTGTGTGATTGGGAACCCCGAGCTGGGTAGATAAAGCGGTTCGAATTGTCGTTGCTCTACGATAAAAAGAGACTCGATCTCCGACCCTCAACGTAGAGTTTTCAAAACCAAAGCAATTGGGAAATGATGTTTCATTCTAAAGGTGTATTGATGGTATATTTGGAATTACTAAGGAAAAGAGGAATGTTTTATTTAAAAATGCTTGTTCTGCAAATTCCTTCTCTATTGCTAGCCCCACTACATCCCTTAAAGATAGCATGACCCTGAAGTCTTTTCTGTTGACGGATAAGTCTTGCTGAGTATCGACCGTACTCAGGGTTTGTTAACCCCTGTTGCAGGTTTCTAATAGGTGATGTTGATCATGATCATGTCAGTGGGCTTGACGTGATCTGGTTGTTCTTCTTCTGCAACTTAGGTACTCCGCCTAAGTGTGGTTCCATAATACTATCTTGCTTCCGCAATACAAGTTATGTTTATGTAAAAGTAACTTATTCATGTTTTGTAAAGGTTATCTATCTTGCTTCCGCACTCCGATGGTATTTTGTAACAAATGTTGTAATGTTGTAATTATTCCAACCTTCATGATAATGGTCCTGTGGTTCGTGGATAATTCGGGGTTCTCTCGGGAACACCCGACAGATCTTTCCAGTGATGTGGTACATGTGCACAGTCATTAGGGCTCGGGGAGACGATGACGTGTGCAGGTGGGCCACATTAATGGGAGGTTCTGCCACAGGAAGTGGCATAGGAGGCTCGGTCATTTAAGCTTCGACTTGCTTGCAAGACTTAGCTCACTTGGCCTAATCCGAGGATTGCCCAAGCTGTCGATGGAGAAGGACCTTGTTTGCCACTCTTGTAGACATGGGAAGATGGTTGCCGCTCCCCACCATCCAGTGACTCAGGTCATGACCAAGCGCCCTGGAGAGCTTTTGCACATGGACCTTGTTGGTCCGGCTCGGGTGAGCTCGGTTGGGGGGAAGTGGTATGTGCTTGTTGTTGTTGATGACTTTTCGAGATATTCGTGGGTCTTCTTTTTAGCTAAGAAGACCGAGACTTTCTCCTTCGCTTGCAATCTGATTTTGCATCTTCAGAACGGGTTCCCTTTGAACTCGATGCGAGCAATTCGGAGTGATAATGGTTCTGAATTTAAAAATTTGGATTTTGAGAAGTTTTGTAACTCTTTGGGTTTGGAGCACCAGTTCTCTTCCCCTTACACTGCCTCAAAATGGTGTTGTAGAGAGGAAGAATCGGACCCTTGTTGAGATGGCCAGGACAATGCTCGATGAGCATAGGACTCCTAGGCATTATTGGGCCGAAGCTATGACCACTGCGTGCTATATTTCCAATCGCATTTTTCTGAGAGCGTTCTTGAAAAAGACTTCTTATGAGTTGCGTTTTGGTAGACAGCCTAAGGTGAGTTATTTTAGAGTCTTCGGTTGCCATTGTTTTATATTGAAGAAAGGCAACCTGGACAAATTTGAGTCTCGTTCTTCTAACGGAGTATTTTTGGGTTATGGCACTCACACTCGCGCATATCGTGTACTTAACCTTGATACTAACCGAGTCATGGAGACATCAGATGTCACCTTCGACGAGACCATGGTTTGTCCTTCTTCTCGCTTTGAGCGTGCAGGTGATCATGAGGTTGGTGAACCTCTTTTCGATGATGAGGACGAGGATGCTGAAGGCATAGATGACCCAGCATCGCCTCCACCTGCTGTGCCGCAAAGAGCGGCTTCTACGACGACTCACGGCCTCGACACCTCTTCTTCCTGGGGGCCGTGGGATCCGCCACCCCGAGCGGTACCTTTTGTACTCGGGGAGGCACCAGCTGCTGTTGAGGGGGAGATCACTTCTTCCTGGGAGGCGCCACGACACATCCAGCGCCAGCACCCCCTCAGCAGATGATCGGCAACATCGACGAACGTGTCACTCGGTCCAGGTCACAGCACATCTCTCACTTCGCTCATTCTGCTTTTGTTGCTAATTTTGAGCCCCGAGATGTTGGACACGCTTTGACGGATCCGGATTGGGTCAATGCCATGCATGAGGAGTTAGAAAATTTTGAGCGAAATCGGGTTTGGGTTCTTGTTTCACCTCCTCCAGACTGTAAGCCTATTGGGACAAAATGGGTTTTCAAAAACAAGCAAGGAGAGGATGGCCACGTTGTTAGAGACAAGGCCAGGCTTGTAGCGAAGGGTTATAGTCAGAAGGAGGGGATAGACTATGAGGAGACGTTTGCTCCTGTAGCTCGTTTGGAGGCTATTAGGATACTCTTGGCTTTTGCTGCATCCAAAGGTTTCAAACTTTTTCAAATGGATGTCAAGAGTGCCTTCTTAAACGGCTACATAGAAGAAGAGGTTTATGTTGAGCAACCCCCTGGTTTTGAAAATCCCAAGTTTCCAAACCATGTCTTTAAACTTCACAAAGCTTTGTATGGTTTGAAACAAGCCCCTAGAGCCTGGTATGATAGGTTGAAAACCTTTTTGCTTGCTAAGGGTTTTAAAATGGGATGTGTAGATAAAACGCTCTTTCTCCTCAAGCAAGGCAAAGACACTCTCTTGGTCCAGATTTATGTGGATGATATCATTTTTGGTGGTTCTTCTCACGCTTTGGTTGCCAAGTTTGCAGATACTATGAGCAGGGAGTTCGAGATGAGCATGATGGGCGAGCTGACATTCTTTCTCGGGTTGCAAATCAAGCAATCCCGGGAAGGGACGTTTGTGCACCAAGGCAAGTACACCAAGGACTTGCTGAAGCAGTTCGATATGGGTGAGGCCAAGCCTCTTCCAACACCCATGTCGACAACGACTACCCTGGATGCGGACAAGGATGGAGAAGCAGTGGACCAGAAGGAGTACCGAAGCATGATCGGGTCGCTCCTCTACCTGACGGCGACACGCCCGGACATCCAGTACGCGGTGTGTCTGTGCACGCGCTTTCAGGCGTCGCCGCACACTTCTCACCGTCAGGCAGTGAAGCGCATATTCAGGTACCTCCGTTTCACACCTGAGTTCGGGATTTGGTATTCTGCTTCCTCCACCCTTTCCCTTTGCGGTTATTCCGATGCCGATTTTGCTGGTTGTCGCATCGAGTGCAAGTCCACTTCTGGGACTTGCCATTTTATTGGATCTTCTCTTGTTTTGTGGTCTTCTCGCAAGCAGTCTAGTGTTGCTCAGTCTACCACAGAGGCTGAATATGTTGCTGCGGCTAGCTGCTGTTCCTAGTTGCTTTGGATGATGGCCACTTTGCGTGATTTTGGTCTGAGCTTTTCTCGCGTGCCTTTGCTTTGTGACAGCACGAGTGCTATTAGCGTTGCTAAGAACCCCGTGCTTCACTCGAAGACCAAACACATTGATGTGCGCTTTCATTTTTTGCGTGACCACCAGGAGAACGGTGATATCGACCTTCGCCATGTCGATACTCATCACCAACTGGCTGATATTTTCACCAAGCCTTTAGACGAATCAACCTTTAATCGGTTGAGGGGTGAGCTCGGTGTATGTTTCCCCTTTTAGATGGGGGAAACATTTTGGATCTTAACTGACTCTTTTTCATTTGTTTTTCTTTTCTTTTGCTTTTTTAGCATACACAATTACATTCTGAGCTTCATGTTTATAATCACTAGAATGTAACTATGCTCTATGTAGTATGCTCCGATGCTTATGTTGATGCTTGTAGCTTATGCTCTTTCTGATCACTAGTACATGTTGTGAGCTGAGCTATTTTGAAATGGTGAATTTGCTTAATAACCTAGAATCTAAAAATGTTCACCATTGAGATATGCAACTAGCATGTGTAGGATGTGTTGAGTTCACTCGTGCTTTTCATATATTCTAGGTTGCTATGTCTCTAGTTCTGAGACATTCACTCGCTTGGTCTGTTCATATCATGTTTAAAATTTGAACCAAGTTTTAGTGAATTGAAAAGATTGAGATGGGATTGCTTGTCGACACATCACGGTATCGAGACGGTTTCTCATTGCACTTTGAGTTAAACTTGAGCCGTGTAGTGTATGACCGAAACTGTAGCTTTAAGCTTCTGATTGCTTTGGCATAGGCTTCGCTTGGTTGAAAAGTTAGGCAATGACAAGCTTTCAACCTCTCACAATCACATGCTAATGATTGAACTTGTGTAATTTCACCGCTGCAACTCCGATCAAAATTGGAATTCACAAGTGTATGGTTCATTCTTAAGCATGATGATTGAACTTTGCTAGGGGTAGTTCACCTTGTATACATGTTTAGCACTTGTTCAGATTCCTGTCTATACATTGCTAGTGCTATTTTGATGGTGAATACTTTTTGACTCAAAACTGCTCATTTTTGCTCATATGTTCATATTTCACATCTGGTGATCAGTTTGAGCCTTTGCTGAGCTTGTATGCTGTTGTTGAGTCTTTGGAGTTATACTGTTTAGAGCATCTTTGCATTCTCCTGAATATATGCCTGAAGCTGCTAACTTGCATTTTTGACTCATATGCATGTTGGAAGGGGGAGAACCTCCCTTGTTCGCACTTTTGTTGGTGCCTTTTCTGATGGGGAGAGCCTTTTACTTGATTAGTGCATTTTCAACTAAGGGGGAGAATTTGCAAATCATATGTCTTCTGGATGTTCAACTAAGGGAGAGTTTTCCTAGTTGCTTGCACTTTTCGAGGGGAGTTTGCTAGTTGTGTTGAGCCTTCGCCTCTGTCTTGAGGGACTAGCAAATATTTTTTTGAGGGCATTTGAGTCCAATTGGTTCGGAGCGTGTTAGCTTTATTGTTGGTCGTAAGGCTTTGGTATCAAGCCTTCTTTGTTAGTTGTGTTGAGCCTCTGTGCCTCTATCTTGAGGGACTAGCTTTTTGCTTCGATTTTCCAATTGGTGTTTGCTAGCGGTGTTGAGCCTGTTCTACCTCTTCTTGAGGGCTAGCTTTGCTTTGCTTGGTTGCGTCGAGCCGTTGCCCATGTCTTTGGGGACCAAGTTCTTTCGCTCTTTCCACTTGACCTTCTTCGGCTTTGCTATGCTTTTGGGTCATTTGGTTGAGTTCTCTCTTCTCCTTCCTCCTTCTTCTCCTTCTATTATGATTTGTGTTGGTAGTTGACAATGCACTCATCAAGGGGGAGATTGCGGATACATGGGTGTATGCCGGGTCTCTGAGTGATGAGTGATTGTCAATTGGTATGATGCGCATGTTCTTTGGCTTGTGTTGTGCAGGTGTCGAGCACGGATGCAGTGATCGAAGGTAGGTGAAGGTCAAGTTGAGACGTGCTATGCCGACGGACCGGGTGCGGTGAAGGATGGGCATGCCGTGCGGCGGACGTGCCATGCCGAGGTACCGAGCGGTGAAGGGCGGACGTGAGGCTTGGACTGAGGGACCAGAGGCCTGAGGATCAGCTATGGTAGCTGGCAGCCTGTGACGATGACAAGTGAAGAAGTGCGGTCATGTGTTGCCTGAGTCGTGGACTCGGGGACACGTGTCGATGGACGGGGTGCACGGGAGGTGCATCCCATCTACGATGTCGGTTTGGTGGTAGAGCCAGGGAAAAACCATCAGATGGACGGTTTCTAGGTTTGGGCCTCAAAACCTGGGCGTGGACGGTTTCTAAGTTTGGCCACAAAACTCGGGCTGAGGGTTTCCGAGTTTGGCCACAAAACTCGGGCTGAGGACGGTTTCCAGGTTTGGGCCTCAAAACCTAGGCGCTGAGGGTTTGCTGAGTTTGGCCTCAAAACTCAGAAGCTGGTGGGCTGGTTTCCCGGTTTGGGCCTCAAAACCGGGGGTTGGCTGGAAAAGGCTGGTTTCCCGGTTTGGGCCACAAAACCGGGGGTGCAGAGCGAGGGCGGCACGTGGCGACGATCCTGAGGTTGCGTCGAGGCAATGCTTCGTTTTGTGCGGGTGTGGCCGTCGGATACACCTACCACCGAGTTGGTCCAGAATAACCTTAGGGTTTAGCTGGTTCGCTCTGTAAATAGAATAGAGAGGGATAGAGTAGGAAATAGACTTAGGCTAGTAGTAGGATAAGTAGTCGGGATACTCCCTCCTCCCATCTATCTCAGTCATTTGCTCTTTCGTACTTAGGGTTTCCTGCTTTCCCATTCCCTGCTGTAGCTAGCTGAGATCCGCAGAGAGACTTGCCTCTGTGTACTGTTGATTTCGAGGAAGTGAAGCCGTAAACTCACGGTTGTAGCGTGTGTTTGCGCTACGGCTGCAGATCGTGGTTGTGATTCGCGTTTTGTTCGTGTTCTTCGCGGAATCCTTTTTCTCCACGTTCTTTCCGTCGCTTGATCTCTTTGCTCGGTTCATCTTTTGCAAAACCGTTTGAACCAAGTTGTTCTAGATCATGAGGCACTTCTTTCCACTGAAGGAATTAATCTCTAACCTCACGGTCTAGAAGATCGATCGATTTTTCGTTTCGGGTCAAGTTTTCTCCCTTCCCCCAAAATTCTTTGATTCATCGAATTGGAGATAGGTTCGAGCCATGATCTCTTAGAGATAGCTCACTATCCTCCTTGTGACTCCTCTCACCAAGTTTGATCCCTAGAGGATTTGTTTTGGGTGAGATCGAGTCGAATCGGTGGACGAACTGCCTAGGTTCGGGGTGACCGGACGCTTGGTCAAGATGACCGGACGCACGGGCAGAGAGTCCGGTCGTTGAATGTTCAGTATTCTAATCGCGTGACTTGACCGGACGCTTGACTGTGACCGGACGCTCTACTTGATCTCTGACCGGACGCATAGGTCCTACTGTTCATCGTGTTTGTCTTCTGCTGACCGGACGCACTGCTCTCGACCGGACGCTCTTTAACTGTGAGTCCAGTCAGAAACAGTAAGGGTCCAGAGAGGATTTTTCTCGACCGGACGCGTCTGGTGCTCACTGACCGGACGCAGCCCAGAGTCCGGTCGTGTCTGTTTTGCACTGTTTCGTCCGCAGTTCGCTCGCTCGTTGTCGGATTTGATTTCCGTCTTTTGTGTTGGTTTTCTAGAGTTGTGTAGTGTCTCGCTGTGCTTCTAGGAAGCATCCACCCTACATTTAGGGTCATGGACATTAGCAAGCTCTAGGGTTTGCTTTTGGGGTTGATTCTTGGGACAGTGGCTACTAGTTTCCGGAAGGAAAATTTGAAGCTCCCATTCACCCCCCCCTCTGGTCGCTTTCTGGTTGCTTCTCGGTCCTTCAAGCCCGTTCTGTGGCAAGGCCCATGAGGATGCCAATGCTCACCTCCAACAATTCTTGGAGATTTGCGGCACCTTCACCGTTAAGGGGATAACACAAGAAGCCATCCGTCTTCGTCTCTTTCCTTTCTCCTTGCTAGGAAAAGCGAAGCAATGGTTCTATACCGATCGCAACGCTGTAGACACATGGGACAAGTGTTCCAATGCCTTTCTCACCAAATTCTTTCCGATGGGCAAGACGACTGCTCTTCGCAACAAAATCTCCAGCTTTACGCAACAAGCCAAGGAATCTATTCCTGAGGCTTGGGAGAGGTTGCAAGAGTACATCGCAGCTTCTCCGCACCATGGTATGGAGGACTGGCTATTGATCCAAAACTTCTACCATGGCCTAACCCCTCTCTCTAGAAGCCATTTGGATGCCGCCGCCGGTGGTGCATTCTTTTCTTTGAATGTTGCAGATGCTAAGGCTCTTATAGAGAAGATGGTGTCAAACCAAGGATGGAATGACGAGAGACTGCAGCCCCGTAAGCGAGGTATGCATTCCCTTAAGGAGGCCGACATGATCGTGGCCAAGATGGACCTGCTGGCAAAGAAGCTGGACAGCTGTGAGAAGATGAACCAAGAGAGTCTCCAATCTCTGGAATCCCACATGACTTGTGAAGTCTGTGGAGAAACCGGACATTCTGGGAACTACTGCCCCGAGCTACATGAAGATTTGAACTTCATCAACAACAACAACGGTTTCCGTCAACCAAATCAAGGATGGAATCAGCACTCCAATTCTCAAGGTAACAATTCATTCCCTCGCTCTAATTTTCATAATTCTGATAGTTTTTCATTCTTGAAAAAATTAGTTTACTCACAAGGTAAAACTATTGATTTCTTGAAAGAAAAATTAATGGTGAATGATAAAATTCTTGAGAAGATAAATGCTAAATTGGAAGATTTCTCATCTGCTCTGAAAAATCAACTTAGCTTTAATAAGATGTTAGAAACCCAATGAGCTCAACTTGCTGCTATCATACCATCTTTTGAATCTGGCAAAATTCCTGCTAAACCTGACATGGAAACTGCTAATATGGTTGAAATAAAATATTTTAACTATTATGAAGATCAAACCATGACTATTAAAAAGGGTGATCCTGGTAGTCCCATAATTAGATGCTCAATCTTTGGTGAAGTCTTTAAAAATGCCATGTGTGATTTAGGATCGAGTGTGAACATTCTGTCTAAAGATTTTTATGAAAACTCATCCTTTCCACCCATGTCATCCACATCTGCCTATGTTGTGCTAGCTGATCAATCCACTTGCTATGTAGAAGGAATAGTTAATGATTTACCTGTTCATATTAGAGGCTCCTATGTTCCTGCTGATTTCATAATATTAGATATGGGAAATAGGAAAGATGTGCCTTTAATTTTGGGTAGACCTTTCTTGAATACTGTTAATGCCTGCATATATGTGGGAAGTGGTAAAATTCATGACATTAGGAGGGAGGAAGGAAATATTCTCTTTCTCCTGAGATCCTGCATATGCCGCTAACATGCAGGTAGCAAAGCCCATTCGTACCAAGAAGAGGCGCCCAGGAACAAGGTGGAACAGAAAGAAAGAACCACCTCCTCCTAAGTTGTGTGATTCACATGACAAGGGAGAGGTGCCAAAAGAAGAAGAACCAGATGGAGTGCCAAGAGAAGAAGTGCCCAAGGAAGAAGATCCACCCGATAAGGATGAAACTCCATGGACCTAAGGTATGGTTTTATTTTTTATTTTTTTCCTTTCATATTTCCCTTTTCAAATAAATAACATATGCCATGCATGCAACCAAAAAAAAATCAGTTATCATTAGTTATATGCATAGGTATATGTTAACTTAGTTAGAATAATATCATAGGATAGTTTCCCTTTTCACAACATTAGATAGTTTCCCTTTTAATAAAATGAGAACAAGAGCTCCGACTGAGAAGAAGAAGGCCCTTCACCAAGCAAGAAGCCAGCTTGGGGGAGAATCCCGCTCCAATAAGGTATGTCTCAAGCCTACCCTTTACATTCAGTTCTTAAATTCTATATCTTTTAAATGTCATATGCTTGCCTAAGTATCCATTCCTTGAATAATATTGATAAAATCTGCTTAAACAAGTTGAAACCTGAATAAGATTTGAAATATGTCATGCAAATGCTATTGTTATGGTTTGAATAACTGGTATTATCTAAGTTGTAGTTTTTGTGGGTTGCACATGCTTAAACTGAAAACATGCTTAGTGAATAAAGTTAGTAAGAAATGGAGTAATTCTTTAAACTTGCTAAAGTGAAATTAGGACAAAATCTGGAGGATTTCTTTTAAAAATTATGAAAACCTTGCTAAAAGTTCCTCCTAGATTTTATCCCATCCCACCACCAGCCAAATATTTGCTAGTCATTAGTCAAAACCACATAGAGCTTTGTTTGTGTTGAGCTTTGTAGGCCTCATAGATCTTAGTAGAGAAGCTTATCATAACTTTTGAATCAAGATACACGTACACCCACCATATTGCTTACTATCCACTCCGGAAGTTTGCAACCACCAAATAAATTGCTTATTCTCTACACCAGAGATATGCAATACCCTACCAAACATCCCATTGCTAGCCTTATGTTTACTCCTACACTGGGAATAAGCATTTCTCCCTCTTCCCCCTTTTTCATTTCAAAAATCCTTTCCTATAGATAATCTGGGGAATTCTAGAGCTAAAAAAAAGAGGGAGAGAAAAAGCTTTTGAGCAAAGTAGCTCAAAAGAGGACTTTGTCTTAGAAAATGTGAGGACACATTTTTGTCCACTCACACTGTATCCAAAAAAAATTGAGCAAAGTAGCTCAAAAGAGGACTATGTCCTAAGAAAATGTGAGGACACATCTTTTGTCTACTCACTATGTATCCAAGAAAAGAGAGAGAGAGAAAATTATCATTAGCTCTAGACCCCTGAAAATCAACTAGGAAGGATTATGAAATGTCTCTCCATACACTTCCACATAACCACACACGCACATCTTGATCAATTTTTATGATTTGCTGCTCCTTATGATCTGAGTGTCTAGCCTAGCAATAAACATCAGGCAATTTGCTCATGGTTCTTAGCCTACCTATAACTCCACATATCATTCTTTAGAAATAGGAGAGGCTACATTTTGGCCTAAGTGAGGATTTAAACACCATTGAGTGATTGAGTAATCTAGGAGGACTTAAGAAAGTTGTTATCTTTTGAAAACCTTGAAAAACCTCCAGACAAAATCCTAGTCACACCTAAGCAAGATAAAAGTTTCCTATCTACTGCTTTATTTCACTCTTGCATGTTTGAAGTGAAAAGCTATAAGCCCCACATTGCTATGATTAAAGATATATGCTAAGTAACTTCTTACTATACAATATGCACTTGCATACATCTTAATTTTGGTATCTATTTCATTCTCAATGCTTAAACCGCATTGTTGCTCGAGGACGAGCAATAGGTTAGCTTGGGGGAGTTTGTTGACGGTCCTTAAACACCTGTTTTACCATCAACATTTGACCCTAAAGTCCACCAAAAAGGAATGAAATGTAGTCAAATAGGTTTCAAACTAACCGAATTCCACATGTCCATAGAATTTTATTTGAATGCAGGATTTGAGCCAAATTTGGACATTTGGACCTACCAGGAGCCGAGCCCACTCCACAGGGCCCAAATGGGCCTAAGAGGGGTGGCGTCCGCCACCCCTAGGTGGCGCCCGCCAGCTCAAAGTGGCGCCCGCCACTTGGATTGGCCCAACCTTCACCCCCTGCCACGTCACCGATCCGTGTGACCTCCCTAGGGCCAAATCTTGGCCCTTGGTCACTAGGTCAGTGGCATCGGACGGCTCAGGATGAAGTGGCGCGGATCAAGGCTGATGGGCGGTTACTCAGACATGCACCCGAACTCCAAACTGCCTCGGACCACCTCCTGGATGCCGTTGGATCAAAGGCGGTGCATCCAACGGCATGTGCACTGGCGACCGCCAGTGGGGAGTGGCGCCCGCCAGGTGGGCTGCCCCCTATAAGAACCCCCCTCACTCCTCAAGCTATAAATACCCTCCTGGAGGCACCTCTCCATTCGTACCATTCCAAGCAAAGCAACTCCAAGCAAGAGAAGTGAGAGTTAGGTTAGAAGCATAGAGAGCTTAGGCAAGTAGGTAGCTAGATGAGCAAGGCATCTTCGCACTCGCGGTAGCGCTGCTCAAGGCTTAGCTCAAGAGTAGAGGCGTGCGAGTGATCGGCTCTGGAGCTGGGAAGAGTCTTCCTTCATCTCCAGTTCAGGTTTTGCTCTTGTTACTCAAGCACTTTACTTTATTCTATTTTATCATTTCAAGTATTACTTTACTCTACTTATTAGTATTGAGTGCTATACTTGATTGATTGCTTGAGTGCCTAGCTATCCTACAGTTCAATTCACTTAGCCATAGTAGTTAATCTCTAGTGAGCTTAGTGTTTGATCTTTGCCAATAGGTTGCTTAGTTAGTTTAGTGTTTATCTTATTAAGTCAAGTGTTTGCTCTGACGTCCGCAAGGGTGTCTCTATTCATAGCTAGGATAGAGATAGTTAGAATAGCTGTGGTAGCAAGCAGGTGGTGACAGCCCTGTGCGCCTTGAATTTCACCACGTAGTTGGCCCAGTTTAACAGTAAGGCTCGTTGTGCTAGCGTTCAACCTAAGTAAGTGGTAAAGGCTAGTACACCTCGATACTTGACAAGATAGGACTAAAACTATACTCAACTTAGTAGCTTTATTGTCTTTTGCTTGCCCTGCTTCGTAGCTATCTTGCTTAATAGTTATCTTGCTTAGTGGTTACCTAGAACTAGTTACTAGGACTAGTTAGTTATCTCAGTTATCTTAGTTACCCTTAGTTATCATATTTCCCTCCAACTATCCATCTATCTAGTTATCCACCTTACCTTAGCCATCCATTTCATCCTTACCTATCCACCCACATATTCTTTCTAGCCTTTCATCTTCCCTTCTCCCCTTTTCCTTTTCTCTTTTCTTTGACTCGCATCCCCTCCTTGACTCAACTCATCCACCACCCTAGCCTTCCCTTGGGATCAAATAAATCGACACTTGGTACTCCCAGGCGAAGTGCTACTATGATAGTTCTGTGCGCTTGCAGAATCTCCTCCTGGTAGATTGCATTCACTCTAGCTAGCTCCTACTAGTGTTGGGATTGACAACCCAGCTTGGCATTATGTTGGTATAAATTAATGCACACTCTACTTTATCCGCAAGCGCACAGATAAGCTCTACCGATGTAGCACTTCACCGGATGTAACCCAGTTTTAATATCGAACCCAAAGGAACGGATAGCAGTGAGTCTGAGTGTTTAACCCCTGAGCAACTAACAAGGATGGAGAAGCTAAAAGTATAGAGGGGATTACTAAGGTTATCTAAACCTAACTTAAGAGTGATATGTCTATTATTCTTAATGGGGAAATTGCCATAAAAGGTCACAAATAGAGTATGAATCTTTTATGCAAATGTATAATCCTACCGAACCTACACACGGGTAGTGGACTATAGAAGAATCAACAAGGCTATAAGAGTCACCCTTGCGAACTACCACTTTTATCGGCGTTATAGGAGGTAAACATGAGTGATCCAGTCTAAGCACCACGCTTACACTATCCAACTACTCTAACTCTAGAGCGACTAGAATTAAAGTACTCAAAAGAGAGTCACTTAAACCTTAAGAATAATAAGAACAATAGCTCAAACTTAAATATAGATGTTGATTACCGAAACAATCATTGAAGCAAGTCGATGAAGAACTTGAATCCATAGGTACAAGATGAAGAAGTTGATCCGACAGGCCAGAGCTTCCTCTTGATCTCTTCCTCTCTCTCTCTCTTCTAGTTCTAAATAAGACTAGGTTCTAATCCTACTAGAGGGGTATCTAGTCTTCTACTTGAAAGCTAACTCCTGAAGTCTCTTCTAGGGTTTCTAGTTGAAGCGTAGTCTTCTGAAGAGGGACCTTCTGTCTGACCTGGGGCTCAGGGCCTGTTTATATAGCCCTGAGGGATCAACCGCGACCGTTTGATCAAACCGACTACACGTAGGGCTGAGATTGATCCTCAAAGGCGGTGGAAGTAGCTTGCAGAAGACGAAACCGCGTGGCTCCGTGGGAGACCGACTGGTGGGCCCTGTGGGACCGGTCGGTCCCACAGGTAAGCCTCCTGTGGTGCCCTTTCGCGTGGTGTCTCGTGGTGTCCTCTGGAGTTTTCTGGAAGGTTCCTGACTTGGCGAATGCGTTATCTCCCGTCGGTTTCCTTCTATGGGAAGCTATCGGTGCTGATTTCCTGGTTTAGTCCCTGCGGATTCACAATTCACCAAAACTGGTGGAATTCATTAGTTTAAATCCCTATACTAAGGTGGAGTTTATATATTCATCCATTTTCATGCTTAATTGACCTTTAATAATAAGAGTTAATAAGTGTCAACACATTAGTAGATAGCTGCTTTAGCTTCACTCCTTTAGGTATAGTGACTGGACTTGCTTCAAGCACTTCTGACACCGTTGCCGGGAATAGACTCCATAGTCTACTCCTAGTAACAACGTTAGCAAGTGCCAACAAGCATTTCTGGGCCATTACCGGGGATAGTGCCTAGCTCTATCTTTAGTGAAGTTAAGAACTACCAACAGCAACCTATGTCATGTTTACACGGATCATAAAAGTCTGAAATATATCTTCACCCAGCCAGAGCTGAACATGAGGCAAAGAAGATGGTTAGAGTTGATTAAGGATTATAACCTAGAAGTGCATTACCACCCTGGAAAAGCAAACGTTGTAGCCGATGCCTTGAGTCGCAAGACTCATTGCAACTCCCTACAACCACTTTGGAAGATGGATTCAACCTTATGCACCCCGTTACGCTAAACAATATCACTCTTCAGTGCACCCTAGAAAGTGACATCATCGAAGGACAAAAGACCGATGAAGAGATCTGTCAAATCAAGAAGAGATTGGAAACCAGTAGTTCTTTGAACTTCAGAACAGATGAACAGGGAATTCTGTGGTATAATCAGAGGTTAGTTGTTCCCAAGAACACGGAGCTGAAAGAAAGAATTTTGAATGAAGCTCATAATTCAAAGTTATCTATCCATCCAGGGAGCAGTAAGATGTACCAAGATCTGAGAACAAGGTATTGGTGGTCCAAGATGAAGAAAGAAGTCACAGCTTATGTCGCAAGGTGTGATACTTGCTGCAGGATAAAAGCTATACACCTGAGACCTGCCGGATTGCTACAACCGTATCAATCCCAGAATGGAAGTGGGAAGAGATTAGTATGGATTTCATCACATGTCTTCCCACCACTCAAAAAGGAAATGATTCTATCTGGGTTATCGTGGATCGGTTATCTAAAGTGGCTCACTTAGACTACACATCGACCCCATCAGTATGCAGACTTGTACATTCAGAACATCTTGAGGTTACATAGAGTTCCAAAAAGGACTGTATCTGATAGAGGGCCCCAGTTCATAGCACGTTTTTGGGAACAGTTGCACAAGGAGCTAGGGACTAAGTTGGTAAGGAGTTCGGCTTATCATCCTCAAACTGCAGGACAAACAGAAAGAGTGAATCAAATTTTGGAAGATATCCTCAGAACTTGTGTTCTATCCTCAGGAGAATCATGGGAGAAATGGTTACCCCTCGCCGAGTTTTCATATAACAACGGCTATCAAGAAAGCATAAAGATGGCACCGTTGAAGTTTTATATGGACCAAGATGCAGAACCCCGGTAAATTGGGTTGAATCAGGAGATCGAGGATTTTATGGGTCAGATTATGTAAAGGATGCTGAAGAGATTGTGCAAACAGTATAGCAACATATCAAGGCAGCACAATCCCGACAAAAGAGCTATGTAGACACACGGAGGATACCCTTGGAATTTCAAGTAGGAGATTATGTTTATCTCAAGGTCTCACCCATGTGAAAAGTCTAACGTTTTGGAATTAAGAAGAAGCTAGCACCTCGGTACGTGGGATCGTATCAGATCGTAGCTAAAAAGGGAGAAGTAGCCTATGAAGTCCAATTACCCCCAGAGATGAGCGCAGTTTTCCCAGTGTTCCATGTGTCCCAGTTGAAGAAGTGTCTTCGAGTTCCAGAACAAGAAGAGGTTCGGATCCCAGATGTCACAATCAGATCAGATCTGGAGTACTATGAATAACCTCAGGAGATAATGGATACCAAGACTCGAGAGACTCGTAACCGAACAGTGAAAACTTACAAGATTCTCTAGAGCAACCACGGACCCAACGATGCGACTTGGGAAACCGAGGAGTACCTACGCGTGAACTATCCCGCTTTTTATAAAGATTGGTACGTAACCTAAATCTCGGGACGAGATTTCTTTAAGGGGGGAAGGGCTGTGACACCTAGTGTCAAGCACTGCATTAGGAACTATATTAGCTACTAAATGCATAAGCAAGGCATTGCATCATTTCATGTACATCAAGTGCTTTTGTCTCTGATTTATTCATTTGGATCTTTGGTTTATTTTTGGACTTGGTTGTTTGAGTGACTCTCTGGCTTGGCGAATAATTTTATAAAATAGAGAATAATGAGTCTAGTACTTTTCATGTTGGCATCTTGACCTAGTTCAAAATGGTTTAAGCAAATATAACAAGGTGAACAAAATGATTTATGTCTCAAAATTGGCTTTATTTATGTGGAGGTTGAGAAAATGAGTTTCAGAAAAAGTGTCTTATATGAAAGTTGTAGAGAAAATTATTTTGAGCAACTTTTATTTTTGGGGTCAAACCTAGTTTGGAGTTTTTGAAACTATTTTGAATGGTCAAGTTTGGAAATTTTTGGAAAAAAGAAAAAGGAAAATAATTTTTTCTTCCGCCGCCCTCACTTTCGGCCCATCCGGCCTTTCGGCCCGCCTTGCACGCGCGACGGCCCACGCTCGCCCGTGCTCGCCACGCCTGCGCCGCTCCCGCGCCGCGCGCGCGCCCGACCGCGCGGCTGCGCCGTACGCCGGCCGGAGCGCCGCGTGGCGGTCCATCCCTGCCAAAAATCCGCGCTCGCCTATCGCCGCGGATCCTCTCCGCTCGATCACGCAAAGGATCGCTCTTGCCCTCTCGCCGCTCGCCTCGCTCACCGCGCGCAAGGCTTCGCCCTGCCATGCCTCGCCCGCCGCGCCGCCGGGGCCCCCGCAACGACCATGGTAGCCCACCGGCCGAGCCAAAGACCCGAGCACCTCTCCCACTCCCTCTCCCTCACCGCACAACCCGCTCACACTCGCCTCGCACTCTCCTCCCCACGTAACCGAGCAAGATCGAGCACTCCGCTCGCTCTCGCCACCGCACACCATCGCAAAGGGTTGTATGATGATAGAAATCCTTCTAGATTTCCGGACTACCGGGGTTATATGGGTTCAAGTATGAGTCGATGTCAGACGGATTTGACTAAGATGGTACTTGAGCTCTTATAATCAGGACGGTTCCGCCACATTGAGCATTTCCCTCCACCGCGTTTTGACTATCGCGATGGACGCTCCCTTCTTAGCGGACCACGTTTCCTTGTGCGTGGTGATCGCTTTCCCCGTAGACCTACTAGGAATGGTTTTTATACTGACCGTTCTTTTGAGCAGCCGGCCCAACACTGGTACTCTTCCTACTTCACTAACCCCAGTGTTGGACCATATGCTCACCATATGTCTTTCTATTGATATAGGTAAAACGATTGGAGGACATTTGGTTGGTGGATTCCGGTTGCTCGAGACACATGACCGGAAACGACAAGTGGTTCTCCAGTCTAGCCCTGTTGCCGGAAAGGAGTTTATCACCTTCGGCGACAATAGTAAAGGTAAGGTGTGTCTCGTGGGTCTGTCGGGTCAATGAGCACTTTGGGTTGCGTGATGTTGCTCTTGTTTCTAATCTGCATTTTAACCTTCTCTTTGTTTGCAACTTTTTGATGATGACTATGAGATTCGTTTTAAAACCGAATCTCAGTCGCATTTTAGATCCTCAGGGCAATCTTGTATGTTTGATTCGCCCTTTGGGAAAGTCTTTCAAGCGAATTCTCGAAGTCGTTTGGTATTTCCCGCTGTCTTTTGGCTAGTCCTTCCTCCTCTAATCTTTGGAAGTGGCATAGGAGGCTCGGTCACTTAAGCTTCGACTTGCTTGCAAGACTTAGCTCACTTGGCCTAATCCGAGGATTGCCCAAGTTGTCCATGGAGAAGGACCTTGTTTGCCATTCTTATAACATGGGAAGATGGTCGCCGCTCCACACCATCCAGTGACTCAGGTCATGACACATCACCCTGGAGAGCTTTTACACATGGATCTTGTTGGTCCGGCTCGGGTGAGCTCAGTTGGGGGGAAGTGGTATGTTTTGGTTGTTGTTGATGGACTTTTCAAGGTATTCGTGGGTCTTCTTTTTGACTGAGAAGACGGAGACTTTCTCTTTTGCTCGCAATCTGATTTGCGTCTTCAGAACGAGTTCCCTATGAACTCGATGCGAGCTATTAGAAGTGATAATGGTTCTGAATTCAAGAATTCGGATTTTGAGAAGTTTTGTAACTCTTTGGGTCTGGAGGCATCAGTTTTCTTCCCCCTACACACCACCCCCAGGATGGTGTTGTAGAGAGGAAGAATCGGACCCTTGTAGAGATGGCCAGGACGATGCTCGATGAGCATAGGACTCCTAGGCGATATTGGGCCGAAGCTATGAACACTTGCATGCTATATTTCCAATCGCATTTTTCTGAGAGCCTTTTTGAGAAGAACTTCTATGAGTTGCATTTTGGTAGACAGCCCAAGGTGAGTAGTATTTTAGAGTCTTTGGTTGCCACTGTTTTATATTGAAGAAAGGCAACCTGGACAATTTGAGTCTCGTTCTTCTGACGGTGTATTTTTAGGTTATGGCACTCACACTCGCGCATATCGTGTACTTAACCTTGATACTAACCGAGTCATGGAGACATCCGATGTCACCTTCGACGAGACCATGGTTTGTCCTTCTTCTCGTTTTGAGCGTGCAGGTGATCATGAGGTCGGTGAACCTCTTTTTGATATGAGGACGAGGATGCTGAAGGCATGGGTGACCCAGCATCGCCTCCACCTGTTGTGCCGCAAGAGCGGCTTCTACTACGACTCACGGCCCCGACACTTCTTCCTCATGGGGGCCGTGGGATCCGCCACCCCGAGCGGTACCTTTTGTACACCAGGGAGCACCAGCTGCTATTGAGGGGGAGATCACGTCTGCTCAGGAAGGCGCCATGACACATTCAGCGCCAACACCCGCCTCAACAGATGATCGGCAACATCGACAAACGTGTCACTCGGTCCAGGTCACAGCACATTTCTCATTTTGCTCATTCTGCATTTGTTGCTGATTTTGAACCCCGAGATGTTGGACACGCTTTGACGGATCTGATTGGGTCAATGCCATGCATGCGGAGTTAGAAAATTTTGAGCGAAATCGGGTTTGGGTTTTAGTTCCACCCTACCTCCAGACTGTAATCCTATTGGGACAAAATGGGTTTCAAAAACAAACAAGGAGAGGATGGCCACATTGTTAGGAACAAAGCGAGACTTGTGGCCAAGGGTTATAGTCAGAAGGAGGGGATAGACTATGAGGAGACTTTTGCTCCTGTAGCTCATTTGGAGGCTATTAGGATACTCTTGGCTTTTGCTGCATCCAAAGGTTTCAAACTTTTTCAAATGGATTGTCAAGAATGCCTTCTTAAACAGCTAAATAGAAGAAGAGGTGTAATGTTGAACAACCCCCCTGGTTTGAAAATCCCAAGTTTCCAAACCATATTTTTAAACTCCATAAAGCTTTATATGGTTTGAAACAAGCCCCTAGAGCCTGGTATGATAGGTTGAAACCTTTTTGCTAGCTAAGGGTTTTAAAATGGGAGTGTGGATAAAACGCTTTTTCTCCTCAAGCAAGGCAAAGACACTCTCTGGTCCAGATTTACGTGGATGATATCATTTTCGGTGGTTCTTCTCACGCTTTGGTTGCCAAGTTTGTAGACATTATGAGCAGGGAGTTCGAGATGAGCATGATGGGCGAGTTGACATTCTTTCTTGGGTTGCAAATTAAGCACTCCCGAGAGGGGACGTTTGTGCACCAGGGCATGTACACCAAGGACTTGCTGAAGAGGTTCAATATGGGTATGGCCAAGCGTCTTCCAACACCCATGTCGACCACGACGGCTCTGGATGTGGACAAGGATGGAGAAGCTGTGGACCAGAAGGAGTACCGAAGCATGATCGGGTCGCTGCTCTACCTGACGGCGACACGCCCGGACATCCAATTCGCGGTGTGTCTGTGCGCGCGCTTTCAGGCGTCGCCGCACACTTCTCACCGTCAGGCGGTGAAGCGCATTTTCAGGTACCTTCGTTTCACATCTGAGTTCGGGATTTGGTATTCAGCTTCCTCCACCCTCTCCCTTTGCGGTTATTCTGATGCCGATTTTGCTGGTTGCCGTGTCGAGCGCAAGTCCACTTCTGGGACTTGCCAGTTTATTGGTTCTTCTCTTGTATCGTGGTCTTCTCGCAAGCAGTCTAGTGTCGCTCAGTCTACCACAGAGGCTGAATATGTGCTGCGGCTAGCTGCTGTTCTCAGTTGCTTTGGATGATGGCCACTTTGCGTGAGTTTGGTCTGAGCTTCACTCGTGTTCCTTTGCTTTGTGACAGCACGAGTGCTATTAGCGTTGCTAAGATACCCCATGCTTCACTCAAAGCCAAACACATTGATGTGCGCTTTCATTTTTTTGCGTGACCACCATGAGAAGGTGATATCGACCTTTGCCATGTCGATACTCACCATCAGTTGGCAGATATTTTCACCAAGCCTTTAGACGAATCAAACCTTTTAAAATTATCGGTTGAGGGGTGAGCTTGGTGTGTTGTTTTCCCATTTAGATGGGGGAAACATTTGATTTTGTATTATAGACTGACTCTCTTTCATTTGTCTTTGTTTTCTTTTGCATTTCAGCATACGCTATTAATTTTTGAGCCTCATGTATATAATCAGTTAGAATGTACTATGCTCTATGTAGTATGCTCCGATGCTTATGTTGATGCTTGTAGCTTATGCTCTTTCTGATCACTAATACATGTTGTGAGCTGAGCTATTTTTGAATGGTGAAACTGCCTAATAAACATAAAATCTGTAAATGTTCACCATTGAGATATGCAACTAGCATGTGTAGGATGTGTTGAATTCACTCATGCTTTTCATATATGTAGGTTGCTATGTCCCTAGTTCTGAGTCATTCACTTTGCTTGGTTTGTTCATATTTTGTATTAAATTTGAACCAAGTGTTGAGTGAATTGAAAAGATCGAGATAGGATGGCTTGTCAACACATCCACGGTATCGAGACTGTTTCTCATTGCACTTGAGTTCAACTTGAGCCGTATATTGTATGACCGAAACCGATGCTTTAGCTTCTGATTGCATATGCATAGGCTTCGCTCGATTGAAAAGTTAGGCATTACAAGCTTTCAAACCTCTCGCAATCAAATGCTAAATTTAAACTTGTGTAATTTCACCCGCTGCAACTCCATTAAAAATTGAAATCACAAGTTTATGCTTCATTCTATAGCATTATGATTGAACTTTGCTAGGGGTAGTTCACCTTTGTATACATGCTTAGCACTTGTTCGAATTCCTGTCTATACATGTGTAGTGCTATTTAGATGGTGAATACCTTTTGGCTTAAAACTGCTCACTTTGCTCATTTGTTCATATTTCGTATTTGGTGATCAGTTTGAGCCTTGCTAGCTTGTATACTTACCAGTGAGTCATTGGAGTTATACTTTGTAAAGCATCTTTGCATTCTCTTGACTATATTCCTGAAGCTGCTAACTTGCATTTTGACTCATATGCATTTTGGAAGGGAAGAAATTTTGCTTCTGGCACTTTTGATGGTGGCATTTTCTGAGGGGGAGAACTTTGCTCGGTTGCTTGATGATGCTTTTACTTGATTAGTGCATTTTCAACTAAGGGGGAGAAATTGCAAATCATATGCTTCCAAGGTTCAACTAAGGGGGAGAAAATTTTTCAATCTTGTGCTTACGTGTTGGACCAAGGGGGAGTTTTCCTGGTTGTGTGCACTATTCGAGGGGGAGTTTGTTGCTTCTTGATGACCGTAAGGGCATTTGGTATCGAGCTTTCTTGCTAGTTGTGTTGAGCCTCTGTGCCTCTATCTTGAGGGACTAGCATTTTGCTTCGATTTTCTCATCTGGTTGTCGAGCTCTTTTTCTGGAGTTTTCAATTGATATTGCTAGCGGTGTTGAGCCTGTTCTACCTCTTCTTGAGGGCTAGCTTTGCTTTGCTTGGTTGCGTCGAGCCGTTGCCCATGTCTTTGGGGACCAAGTTGTCTTGCTCTTTCCACTTGACCTTCTTCGGCTTTGCTACGCTTTGGGTCATTTGGTCGAGTTCTCTCTACTTCTTCCTTCCTTCTTCTTTCAATTATGATTTGTGTGTGTAGTTAACAATGCACTCATCAAGGGGGAGATTGCGGATACATGGGTGTATGTCGAGTATCAGAGTGATGAGGATTGTCAACGAGTTTGATCGCATGTTCTTTGGCTTGTGTTGTGCAGGTGTCGAGCACGGAGACAGTGATCGAGGGCAAGGTGAAGGTCAAGTAGAGACGTGCTGTGCCGACGGACCGGGAGCGGTGAAGGGCGGACGTGAGGCTTGGACGAGGGACCGGTGGCCTGAGGATCAGCTATGGTGGCTGGCAGCCTAGGACAGCGACAAGCGGAGACTTGCGGGGCACGGTGTTGCTCGGGTCGAGGACCTGGGGACACGTGTCGGTGGACGGGGTGCACGGGCGGTGCATCCCCTCTACAGCTCCGGTTTTGGTGGTTGAGCCACAGAAAAACCACCGGGTGGACGGTTTTCCAGGTTTGGACCGCAAAACCTGGGTGTTGCGGGTTTGCCGGTTTGGGCCACAAACTCGGGCTGAGGACGGGTTTCTAGGTTTGGGCCTCAAAACCTGGGCGTTGGTGGGTTTTCTGAGTTTGCACCACAAAATTCAGGCGATGGGCTGCTGGTTTCCCGGTTTGGGGCCACAAAACCGGGGGATGGACTTGAGGCCTGGTTCCCGGTTTCGGCCACAAAATCGGGGGTGCGGTGTCCGGGAAAAGGACGGGCAGAGCGGTGGTGGCGGCACGTTGGCGACAATCGGGAGGTTGCGTCGAGGCAACGCTACGAGTTGTGCGGGCGTGGCATCGGATCACCACCGTACCACGAGTTGGGTCCAGAATAACCTTAGGGTTTAGCTGGTTCACTCTGTAATTAGAGAGGGGTAGAGTAGGAATTAGAATTAGGATAAGTAGAGGGAGACACCCTCCTCCCAATCTATCTCAGTCATTCGCTCTTTCAGTCTTAGGGTTTCCTGCTATCCCATTCCCTGCTGTAGCTACTGAGATCCGCAGAGAACCATACCTCTATGTACTGAAGATTTTGAGGAAGTGAGGCCGTAACCTCACTGTTGTAGCGTGTGGTAGCCACACGGTTGCAGATCAATGTGTTGATTCACGTTTTGGTTCGTGTTCTTCGCGTTCTTCATTTCTCTGCATTTTTCCCGTCGCTCGATCTCTCTCTATACTGCGTCTTTGCGAGATCCGTTTGAATCATCTTGTTCTTTACAGTGAGGAGGTCATCTTGACCAAAGGAATTCGTCTAACTACCACACGAACAAGTAGATCGGGTTGATTCGTTTTCGTGGAGCTTTTTCGGTTCATACACCTTCCCCTTCGATTTTCCCGTTGATTGAGTCGACTTGAGCGGATGATTTCTTGGGGATAGTCTGCTAACTATCTTATGATCATCCTCTCCAAGTTTGGGATCAAGGGATTTTGGTTTGAATCGATTGGAGAAGATTTGAGTTTGTGGTGACTAAAATCGCCCTTTCTGCACAGCCGCGGACAGTCCGCCGTTTCTACCGCGGATAGTCCGGGCGTCGGGGATCAGCCGGATCAGTGGCTGTGTTCTTTGGCCGGGTTACTGTTCCTTGACCAGCGGACAGTCCGCCGTTGGTTTTCGCGGACAGTCTGGGAAGTGTCCAGGGGACTTCAGCAAGTTTGTTGTTTGGCGAGTTTTGCCGGCGGACAGTCCGGGCTTTCCTCGCGGACAGTCCGCATTACCCGCGGATAGTCCGGGACCGTACCCGCTGAAAGGTCCTTGTTTGGTTTTGGTAATTGAGTGACAACCTAGGTGGACTAATGGTGTTTATGTGAGATACACAGGTGATAAGTCTACAGGTGATCATGTATGAGCAACATATGCCATAGAGGTGAAATGGCTTGAAGGATGTTGCAATGCTCATGCATGTGATGAAGAAGGAGGCTTAATGCACATGAAAACATGAACATGTGGCCATGTGGCTAAGATGGTGTGAAGATCAAGGCAAGACTTGGCTTGAAGGACCGGTTGCGAAGGTGAAGGGCAAGTTGAGGCTTTGAAGCCGTTGGTACCGAGTGTCGGGAGGCTTAAGCAAGACTTGGCGCCGAATGACCGAAGCGATGTGAAGAGCAAGTGATGTCAAGATCAATGGACCATCGAGGCCATGTGATGATATGAAGTGGATCATATCATTTGATGAAGAGGTTGGTGCATGTGTTGCATCAACACCGGAGAGATGGAATGGAATGCGCAAGGCAAAGGTATACTTGTATGGGCATTTCATTTCACCGGTCATAGGGTGTGTAAAGAAGATTATGACCGGGTTTTAGGATAGATGGCCGTACTATTAAGAGGAGCCAAACTTGTTTGCATATCGGTCACTCTAGTGCCACTTGAGCGATCTAACTTGCGATGTTGCTAGGATCGAGTGGAGTGGTGAGAGCAAGTGAAAATCCTTTGAAAATGATTGTGAAAATGCTAACACTCATGCACATGTTGTTGTACACTTGGTGGTGTTGGCACATTTGCAAAGGAGAAGTTGTTGGAGTTGATTTGGATCACACAGAGAAGAAAATGAAGTTTTCTGGGTGTGGTCGGTAGTACCGACCAGGGTGGTCGGTAGTACCGACCAGGGTGGTCGGTAGTACCGCCCAAGGGTGTTGCGTGCAACCTCTCTGGTTGGGGCTGTTTTGGCCTGGCGGTAGTACCGCCATAACCTCGGTACTACCGCCCGCGGTGGGCCGACCAGAGGGTCGGTGGGTACCGCGGCCCTGAAGGGTTTTTTGCAGGCTCTCTGTGTTGAGCTGAGTTAGGCCTGCCGGTAGTACCGCCATAGGGTCGGTACTACGACCGTTCAAGGTTTTCGAGGTGTGGAGGAGTTTGGAAGCTCTCTGGAAGTGGCCAAGTTTTGGCTACCGGTAGTACCGCCATAGGGCCGGTAGTACCGGGCTCGGTAGTACCGACAGCGGGGTTCGGTAGAGTACATGGTATGAGGAGTTTTGGATGCTCTCTGTGTAGATCCAGTTTTGCCTGTCGGTAGTACCGCCATAGGGCCGGTACTACCGACCGTCGAGGTACCGACCAGGAGTCGGTTGTTCGTTTTAGTCAACGCGCCGTGTGTGAACGGCTAGTCCTGACACTGTCGGTACTACCGCCCAGGGGGGCCGGTACTACCGACCGAAGCGCAGAAAAAGGGGGAAACGGCTAGTTGGCCGCTCCCCTCTATATATAGTCGTTGGGCCGGCTTTGGGCCGGGTAGCTGGAGCACTCCACAAAGCCTGGTGGCTTGTTGTGGATGTGCTTGGGAGCCCTCTAACTCGCTTGTGCTGCTAGATGTGCGAATCTATTGCGAGTGAGCATTCTAGTGGTTGCTTTGAGAGATTGCATCGAGGGGCACTAGGTGTTCGTGTTGCAAGCCGGTGGTGCTTGTTACTCTTGGAGGTTGCCACCTCCTAGATGGCTTGGTGATCGAGTCTCCGTCGTGAAGCCCGAGGAAGATTGTGCGTGGCTCCGGAGAAGGATTGTGAGGGGCATTGTCCTCGCCCGCGGGGATCGCGAAGAGCAACTCTAGTAGAGCGTGTCATTGAGTTACCCTCACTTGTGGGTGAGTTCTTGCGGCGCTCGAGTGTCAAGCTAGGTGTGGTACCTATTAGCCGCCGAACTACCAAAGTGTGTGGTCGACACAACGGGGACTAGCTTGGTGGCAACCAAGTGAACCTCGGGAGAAAAATCACCGTGTCAACTTCGTGCTCATCTTCTCGGTGGTTTGCAAACTCCATTCACTAGCTTGTATTTACTTGTCCATATACTTGTGCTAGTGTAGTTGCTCTTGTAATTAGTTAGCTTGTGTAGCATGCTAGTTACCTTCTTAGCTTGTGTAGCATAGAAGTTAATCCCGTGAGTGACTAGTTGACTTGTAGTCTTGCTAGTCACATTGCTTAGTTTGTGTAGCTAAGTTGAGCTCTCTAATTTGGCTTGTGTAGCCTTGTTATTGAGCATTGCTAGTGAGCTTAGGCTTGTGTTTTTGCTTAGTGGCATGTGTAGGAGCTCTCGGTTGATTGAGTACTAGTTGCTTAGGTTTGTGTAATCTTGCAAGCTAGAATTGTTTAGGTGAGCCCTAGCTAGCCCAACACCTTATTTGCATTGTTTAGGATCTTTTATAAGGTGTCATAGAGTATAAGTAGAGGGGTGTAGTCTTGGCTAGACCGATAGTTTTATTTCCGCATTTCTTTCGGTTAGCCGGTGCGATTATTTTTATAAAGGACTATTCACCCCCCTCTAGTCGCCATCTCGACCCTTCAATTGGTATCGGAGCCGAGGTCTCTCATTTGTGGTCTTCACCGACCCGAGAGAGGATGGCGAACTATGGGCTAGATGTTGAGTGTCCACACATTTTTGATGGCACACACTTTGCACGGTGGAAAAATTGGATGATATGCAATTTTAAATTTATTAGTCCTCAAATGTGGTGGATCGTAGATGTGGGCCTTTCTCTTGTGTTGGATAGAAAGAATGCAACTCAAGCGCAAAAGAAATGCCTACATCTCGATTGCCAAGCTACTAACATTTTCTATCAATCTATGGAGGATAACATATTTGGTGAGATCATGGACTTGAAGTCCGCCCATGCAATTTGGATTTATCTCAATGAGAAATATGGGGGCGATCTCCGATGAGATGTTGATGAGCCCAAGAAGGAGGCGCATGAGGATGTTGAGAATGACCACAACTTGATGGTTGTGGAGGATTGCTCCACCTCATGTTCAAGTGATGATGATGATGATCAATCCGCAAGTTCACATGACAAGATTGTTGATGATGATGGGCCATGCTCAAGTGATGCAATTAATGATTCTACTCCATGCTCACTTGATGATGATGATGATGACGGCTATGAGAGTGATGTCTCCACAAGCTCTTCTACTACATCACATTGCTTCATGTCACATGGTGACGCAAAGGTATCAATTGGTAATGTGGTAGTTGATTGTGATGATACAAACTTTGAGCTTGTATGTAGACTCACTAAAGCTTTAGAAAATGAGATGGCAAAAACAATGAAATGAAAAATGAAAACTCATTTCTAAAGAACACATGTGAACAACAAAAACATCTACTTTATGTTACTACTTGTTCACATGAGGAGCTTAAATTGACTCATGAGGAACTTAGTGTTGCTCATGACAACTTGGTACAAGATCATGCTTTACTCACTAAGAAGCTTTCTAATGAAGAAACTAAAACTAGTGAGAGCTCATCATTTGAGTCAAATGATCAATCACATATTTGTGCTAACCCATGTGATGTAGAGAAGAAGCATGTATCCACCTCTTGCAATGATTTATTATCTATGCCATGTTCTTCACATATAGATGCTTGTTCTACTTCTATGTCTTGTGAGACTAACATTTTGAAGGAGAACAATGAGCTCAAAAGTGAAGTGAAGAACTTGAGCAACAAGTTAGAGAGGTGGTGTTTCAAAGGTCACCCATGAGCACATGATGAAGAATCAAAGAAGCTATGGTGACAAGAGTGGCATTGGCTTCAACAAAAGCAATGTCAAAGGCAAGAGATGGGGCAAGAGAAGATATGCAAAAGAAATGAAGAAGCAAGAACAAGAAAAGCTATCTCATTTCATGTGCTATCGGTGCCATGAGATGGGACATCTTGCAAATGCTTGCCCTAACAAGAAGAAGCCAATGATGAAGCCACAAGACAATAGGAAGAAGCCCCAAGTGCAAAGAAAGATCAACCATGAAGATGGTGATATGGGGAAGAAGACAAGAAGGGGAGGTAGAAGATCAAGATCAACACAAGACCTCACCCAAGTCAAGTGCTATAGTTGTGATGAATTGGGCCACCTAGCTTCGGGTTGTCCAAACAAGCTTGAGGAGAAGGCTCAAGCAAACAAGAAGAAGCAAGGCAATGAGGAGCAACACATGAGCAAGGAAGAAAAGGCTCAATCAAAGAGAGTTTGCTACTTATGCCGGGAAAGGGGACACATGGCAAATTCATGTCCCCTAGGTAACATTCCTAAGCCTATTTCAATTGATAATGATATTGTGCTTAGAAAGGATGACAATGGTACCACATTGGTTGCTATTGCAAAACATCCCGCTACTCATACTAAGGCATTGCCTAAGTATGTTGCACCTAACTTGAGAGGACCCAAACAAGTTTGGGTACCATCAAACCGTGGATAATGTGTGTAGGTACCATGGCATTGGAGGCTTGATTCAATTGGTTCCATGTTGATCATCATGTGATTGATTCAAGTAATGAAGCTTAGTGCAAATCCATCCCAATGTCAAGTCAAGTGAAGTGAAGTCCAAGTGCTACAACGAACAAGTGCATAAGTTCAAGTTGTGGTGGTTGATTGGAAATATTTGAAGGCTTGCAAACAATTGAGTTGAAGCTTGCTATTTGATGATCATAAGCTACTAAGGTATATATCTAGTTGATCATGTTCTTTTAGATGCATATGAGTTGATTGAATTGGATATATATGCATATGTTGCTTGCTATGAGATGATTGAATGGATAAATTGCTTAGTGATCAAATTTGAGTTAGTTTGATTGTATATATTCACAAGATGACCCTTAGTAAGTGGATTTGCATGGATATATGTCTTGTGTTGATGTTCAAGTAAGTTTATCTCAAGTTTAATTCAATTTGGAGAACTATAGCTCAAATATAGAAATCTGTCCAAAATCTGAAATCTGAGCTAGCTGTGATGATAGCCATGTTTGAGTGATCAAATCTATTTGGATTGGCTTGAAATTCGGTACACATGCTCTACATGTATGGTATTAGTTGCTGTAAAAATCTCATGATGATTGGATAAGTGAAGCTTTAGTTTTGGAGTGGATCTTATCAACACAAGTGCAGCAGTTTTCAGCATGTAGTAGTGTGGAATGAATTGAAATCTGGTAGCAATCTAGAAAGCCAATAAAGCTCAAATTTTTATGGCTACTAGAATATATAGTGAGGCACATCTACACCAAATTTCATGGCAATTGGATCAATATATCGTGAGATATGATTATTTCATTAAAGATGACAGAATCTGCCATATAAGTGATATTTATTGGATTGATCACAAGTCACTTTGATTGAAAGGCCCTCAAGTTAGAATCATGTTTATGAGTGGTTGAGGGACCTATGTTTGGTTTTGATATGAGTTAGAAACATGACAAAGATGAGTACAAGGTCACTTGATTGTGGAGTGTATTTGGCACACAATTGGTACTCAAATTGAAGATCAAGACCAAGATCAAGATAAAGATGAAGCTCAAGTCCTAGTGTTAGTTGAAGATCTTTTGAGAAGAAAGAAAAGAACTCAAAGAAGGATTCAAAATCTCATTTCAAGAAGAGCTCAAATGGATCAATCAAATAAAGTCAATTCAAGTGAGTATCAAGGATGGTTCTTTGGAGAAAGGTCACTTCTCCCTTTTGTAGGGGCTTGCCGCCTTTTGTAGGTTAACCGAGCACGAGGCTTGGAAGGCTAACATGGAAGTGGTGATCTAGAGTATCATTGGAGATGCTTAGTTGGAGAAATCAAGAGATTGATCAAGAAAGAAAGCAAGCAACACCAAGATAGAGAAGCAAATCATGAGTGGTATTCATATATGCAAGCTATGATCAAATGAATAAGCAAGCCAACCACAACAAAATAGTGCACTTGATCTTTAGGTGGTTCTCAAATCATATGGGTGAAGAATGGTATTCAAATTGGTATCTATTGGTCTTCACCAAGCTTTGAAATGGACTTCACATTGCTATTGGAGAAATAATTTGGAATCTATGTGACTATCCTCTTCTCCAACATAGCAAAGGTATCATTGAAATGTGCATGATCATTTCATCCCTTACTAGTATGCTATTAGTGCATATAGTACATGCTTAATAGGATCATGCATAACAAATGAAAAGTTTAAATTCATAGCCTACCACTATTGCTTGTTTGATTATATGATCTAGTGGTTAGTATATGAGTTTGTTCATGAGCTAGTGAACCCAAGTACTTGATCTAGAAGATGAACATTCAAGTGTCTAATTCAACATGAGTAAGATAACCATTGAAAGATGTGTGAAGAAGGTTACTCTAGAGCAAACCGAGTTAGATATCTTGTGCAATATTGCCTAGTTCAAGTCACAAATGAGAAGCTCATGAAGATGACAAAGAGTTCAAGAAGAAGATAATAATGCAAATGGATATCAAGTTAAATTTTCATTCAAGTGGTATCCTACAAGACTTCAAGTGATCCTCAACTTTAAGTGATCAAATCAAGCAAAGATCCATCACCAATAAGAGCTCAAGCTTATCAAGTGGATGACCCATGCTATGACATAGGGGAGGTGCCCCACCTATTGGTATCAAGGTCAAAGATCCTACACATGGTGTTATTCCAACACATATGGTGGTGTCCATCAAAAATGAAGACTCAAGTGTCAATCATCTACCCTAGTACAATCCTTTGTATCAGGTAGAGCATACCTTTTATGGTCATTGATGACAAAGGGGGAGAAAGTGCCAAAGATATGATATGATAGGGGGAGATGTAAAGATATGTCAAGGACAAAGAAGGAGAAAACAAAATGGACATGGATCAAGGAGGGAGCAAGATTGGACAATGGAAAAGGTTCAAAATTCTTGGACAAAGAGAGCACACAAGTAGGGGGAGCAAGATCATGAACAACATGTTTAATGCATTTGGTTGTGCATTACATTTGCTTGCTTGCATTGCATATATCCTAAATTCTTATATGCTTGTGTGCAATATTTGCTAGAGTTAAGACTTGAATGATGATTGTTTTCCTTTATTTGGTATCTAGAGCATAGTCTTAGTGTAGCAAGTGGTAAAGAACCATGTTTATAATGTTGATCTCATGAGGTATCTAGTTTCACTTGTTTCTAGCAAACTCGATGCTAAGGATGAACTAAAATGTGGTATACACGCTACAAAGGTACAATTCTATCTTGAATACCTTAGCATCACTTAGTAGTGATAACACTCCCACAAATTTCATATTTATGCATGTGTGCAAGCTTGAATCCAAACCATTTGAGCACACATGTAGGGGGAGTTATCACTACAAAGTCGGATTGTATGGTGCTTATCCAAATTCTCTCATATGGTCTTAATGTTGGATAAGTAACATAGAATCCAAAGAGCTTAATTTCCATATCTTTGTAGAGTTGTCATCAATTACCAAAAAGGGGGAGATTGAAAGGTCCTTGTTTGGTTTTGGTAATTGAGTGACAACCTAGGTGGACTAATGGTGTTTATGTGAGATACACAGGTGATAAGTCCACAGGTGATCATGTATGAGCAACATATGCCAAAGAGATGAAATGGCTTGAAGGATGTTGCAATGTCATGCATTGTGATGAAGAAGGAGCTTAATGCACATGAAACATGACATGTGGTCATGTGACTAAGATGGTGAAGATCAAGGCAAGACTTGGCTTGAAGGACCGGTTGCGAAGGTGAAGGGCAAGTTGAGGCTTTGAAGCCGTTGGTACCGAGTGTCGGGAGGCTTAAGCAAGACTTGGCGCCGAAGGACCGAAGCGATGGTGAAGAGCAAGTGATGTCAAGATCGATGGACCATGGAGGCCATGTGATGATATGAAGTGGATCATATCATTTGATGAAGAGGTTGGTGCATGTGTTGCATCAACACCAGAGGAGATGGAATGGAATGCGCAAGGCAAAGGTATACTTGTAGGGCATTTCATTTCACCGGTCATAGGTGTGTAAAGAAGATTATGACCGGGTTTAGGATAGATGGCCGTACTATTAAGAGGAGCAAACTTGTTTGCATATCGGTCATCTAGTGCCACTTGAGCGATCTAACTTTGCGATGTTGCTAGGATCGAGTGGCGTGGTGAGAGCAAGTGAAAATCCTTTGAAAATGATTGTGAAAATGCTAACACTCATGCACATGTTGTTGTACACTTGGTGGTGTTGGCACATTTGCAAAGGAGAAGTTGTTGGAGTTGATTTGGATCAACACAGAGAAGAAAATGAAGTTTTCTGGGTGTGGTCGGTAGTACCAACCAGGGTGGTCGGTAGTACCGCCCAAGGGTGTTGCGTGCAACCTTCTCTGTGTTGGGGCTGTTTTGGCCTGGCGGTAGTACCGCCAAAACCTCGGTACTACCGCCCGCGGTGGTACCGACCAGAGGGTCGGTGGTACTGCGGCCCTGAAGGGTTTTTGCAGGCTCTCTGTGTTGAGCTGAGTTTGGCCTGCCGGTAGTACCGCCAAAGGGTCGGTACTACCGACTGTTCGAGGTTTCGAGGTGTGAGGAGTTTGGAAGCTCTCTGGAAGTGGCCAGTTTTGGCCTACCGGTAGTACCGCCATAGGGCCGGTAGTACCGGGCTCGGTAGTACCGACCAGGGGGTCGGTAGTACCATGGTATGGAGGAGTTTGGATGCTCTCTGTGTAGATCCAGTTTTGGCCTGTCGGTAGTACCGCATAGGGTCGGTACTACTGACCGTCGGAGGTACCGACCAGGAGTCGGTTGTTCGTTTTAGTCAACGCGCCGTGTGTAACGGCTAGTCCTGACACTGTCGGTACTACCGCCCAGGGGGGGTCGGTACTACCGACCGAAGCGCAGAAAAGGGGAAACGGCTAGTTGGCCGCTCCCCTCTATATATAGTCGTTGGGGCCGGCTTTGGGCCGGTAGCTGGAGCACTCCAAAGCCTTGGTGGCTTGTGTGGATGTGCTTGGGAGCCCTCTAACTCGCTTGTGCTTGCTAGTGTGCGAATCTATTGCGAGTGAGCGATTCTAGTGCGTTGCTTTGAGAGATTGCATCGAGTGGCACTAGGTGTTCGTGTTGCAAGCCGGTGGTGCTTGTTACTCTTGGAGGTTGCCACCTCCTAGACGGCTTGGTGATCGAGTCTCCGTCGTGAAGCCCGCGTGAAGATTGTGCGTGGCTCCGGAGAAGGATTGTGAGGGGCATTGTGCTCGCCCCACGGGGATCGCGAAGAGCAACTCTAGTAGAGCGTGTCATTGAGTTACCCTCACTTGTGGGTGAGTTCTTGCGGCGCTCGAGTGTCGAGCTAGGTGTGGTGCCTATTAGCCGCCGAACTACCAAAGTGTGTGGTCGACACAACGGGGACTAGCTTGGTGGCAACCAAGTGAACCTCGGGAGAAAAATCACCGTGTCAACTTCTCGGTGGTTTGCAAACTCCATTCACTAGCTTGTATTTACTTGTCCATATACTTATGCTAGTGTAGTTGCTCTTGTAATTAGTTAGCTTGTGTAGCATGCTAGTTACCTTCTTAGCTTGTGTAGCATAGAAGTTAATCCCGTGAGTGACTAGTTGACTTGTAGTCTTGCTAGTCACATTGCTTAGTTTGTGTAGCTAAGTTGAGCTCTCTAATTTGGCTTGTGTAGCCTTGTTATTGAGCATTGCTAGTGAGCTTAGGCTTTGTGTTTTTGCTTAGTGGCATGTGTAGGAGCTCCCCGGTTGATTGAGTACTAGTTGCTTAGGTTTGTGTAATCTTGCAAGCTAGAATTGTTTAGGTGAGCCCTAGGTAGCCCGACACCTTATTGCATTGTTTAGGATCTTTTATTAGGTGTCATAGAGTATAAGTAGAGGGGTGTAGTCTTGGCTAGACCGATAGTTTTATTTCCGCATTTGTTTCGGTTAGCCGGTGTGATTTTTTTATAAAGGACTATTCACCCCCCTCTATCCGCCATCTCGACCCTTCACCCGACGCGGAGACGGGATCCCGCAGACTAGTGCTTTTCAGTGCATTTGGTCTCCCAGCTTTTCCGCTTAGTTTGCGAACTTCTCGTTTGGCCCTATAGTTAACCAAGAAACTTCCCTAGGTATCTTTGCTACTTGTTAGCATCGGTATTTGGGGATTTCTCGACGTAGCCTTCAATCTACGTTCGGGACTCAGTTTGCAAGGGTCGAACTTGCGTTGGTGTTTTTGGTATTTGGTTTGCTATCGCTTTGTGGTGCCTCGCTGTGATCCTAGGGATCATCCACCCTCTTCCAAGGGTCGTGGGCATTACGTTCTCGGTCGTAGCTTCCGGGGGTTGATTTTGGGACACTGGCCAATTTCGAGTGAAATTTTGTTGGCTCCCATTCACCCCCCCTCTGTCGCCTTGCTATTGCATTCTCGGTTCTTCAGGTTTTGTGGTCGAAACCGGGAAACCAGGCCTTCACGACCAACCCCCGATTTTGAGGCCCAAACCGGGAACCAGCCGCCCATCGCCTGAGTTTTGTGGCCCAAACTCAGAAACCCGCCAGCGCCCAGGTTTTGAGGCTCAAACCTGGAAACCCCTCCTCGGCCCGATTTTTGTGGCCCAAACTCGGCAAACCCACAGCACCCAGGTTTTGTGGCCAAAACCTGGAAACCGTCCACCAGGTGGTTTTTCTCTGTGGCTCAACCACCAAACCGAGCTGTAGAGGGGATGCACCGCCCGTGCACCCCGTCCACCGACATGTGTCCCAGGTCCTTGACCCGAGCAACACCATGTCCCGCAAGTCTCTGCTCGTCGCTGTCCCAGGCTGTTAGCCACCACAGCTGATCCTCAGGCCATCGGTCCCTCAGTCCAAGCCTCACGTCCGCCCTACACCGCCCCGGTCCGTCGGCACGGCACGTCTCTACTTGACCTTCACCTTGCCCTCGATCACTGTCTCCGTGCTCGACACCTGCACAACCAAGCCAAAGAACATGCGATCAAACTTGTTGACAATCACTCATCACTCGAGACTCGGCATACACCCATGTATCCACAATTTTGTCGAATTATATAAATAAAGATGCTCAACTCATCTCCATACTATGCTCAAGCTAATGGTCAAGCTGAGTCTAGTAACAAGACTTTGATCAAGCTGATTAAAAAGAAGATTGAGGATAACCCAAGGAGGTGGCATGAGTCTTGTCTGAGGCTTTATGGGCTCGTCGTATATCGAGGCATGGTGCTACAAAAGTTACTCCTTTTGAGCTGGTATATGGGAAAGAGGCGGTGTTTGCCTGTTGAGGTAAATCTAGATGCATATAGACTGGCTAAACAGAATGATTTATCTGCTATTATGTATCATGATGCCATGATGGACAACATTGATGAAGTGACCGATAAGATATTAAAGGCTCTTAAGGAGATGGAGAGAGACAAAGCCCGAGTTGCCAGAGCTTACAACATACAACAAAAAGGTGGAAGCAAATCGTTCCAAGTAGGAGAATTAGTATGGAACTATATTACCACTTGGATCGAGAAGCAATAAGTTTGGCAAGTGATCGCCGAGCTGGGAAGGTCCTTATAAAGTGATCAAAGTGATATTCGGAAACACATATATGCTAAAGACGTACAAGGTGAAAGTCTCCTAAGAGCAATAAATGGGAGGTATTTAAAAGGTACTTTCCAAGTGTTTGGCAAGAAGCCTGAGTGCCTTCCGAGCAGTGGCCGATACATGTATCGCCCTTAGAACAAAAAAATGATCGGAAATATTTATTTTTGGTTACTGAATGACCGATGAGTTGGACATTGTTGTTATTCAGTTTGTTTTTAGGTTCTACTGAAGATCACCTAAAAACAGGGGGCATATGTTGACACTCCAAAGTATCATAGGAAAATAATGAGATTAGAAGATATATTCGGCTCATGAAAAGTCGAATGATTTAAGATGAACTTGATCATTTGAGGGTTCCGACCAGTTGTATTATTTCCGACCAGGTAATGCTAGTCGGAAGTCCTAAGATGATGATGAGTACCAAATAAGGTACCGACTTATAGATCCTTCTTTTGCAAGGATGATCTGTTGATCGGTATAATCAGTTTGGGCCGACGTCTATGAAGCCCATTAAGCAGGTTTGCGTCACCCCGTGCGGTGGCAAGCTCTGGGAGCTTCCCCACCTTCTTTTCACCCGCGTCCGCCACCTCCCCTCCTCCTCTGTTTTCCGCCCGGCTGCGACGAGCTCCTTCTCCACCGTTGCCATGTCTCTGCCATCTCTATCTTCCCAGTTGCGTCGCCCAACTCTTCTGCTTCTCCTGAGCTAGTTGCCTCAAGCCCTAGTGCTTGCAATCGCCACCGCCATCGTCTTCTTCCTCACTGCCGGCAGGGAACCGCCGTGAGTGCCTTAGTCGTGCGCACGGTAAGCCAAGGTATCTCCGGTCTTTTTGATCAGTGTTTTGGCTTCGTATGGTG
The DNA here is from genome assembly GCA_009763385.1 of Coix lacryma-jobi var. lacryma-jobi. NCBI lineage: Eukaryota > Viridiplantae > Streptophyta > Magnoliopsida > Poales > Poaceae > Coix > Coix lacryma-jobi. The sequence continues at coordinate 42,928,762 of CM019824.1, read as the reverse complement.
TCGTGCACATGATCGGCATGCTTTGGAGGTTGCTAACTCTGGCTTGAGCAGTCCCCGACGGTTGCTGTCGGTCCAAGCTCCGCCATCGCCGCCGTTGTCGCCAACCTTGGTCCAGTGCTCCGCGAAGCAAGGCAAGGTGAGCACCGTAGTCGTCTTGAGCTCCTTGTTATGTTGCGCTTCCTAGTTTGGTCTCTACCGGGCCATCGTGGTCGGTCCGCGTGGCTTGCCGCCGGCGCAAGCGCCGCCATGGCCGCCAGCGTGGACCAGGTTGCTCGGAGTTGTCCCTGAGCAAGTGGGGGTGGCGCAGCGTGATCGTTGCACATCCTTGAGTGGGAAACCACCCTCGGATAGGTTGCTACCGCGTTGGCTTAGGCAGACCGCATAGGTTGCCATCAGCGCGGGCACCACCATGGCCGCCATTATAGTCTGTCGTGCTCCGAGCCTTCACGAGCGAGTTTGGGTGCGCGTCGTGATCGCTACAAGATCCTACGTATGAGTCCACCCTCGGTGAGGTCTCTACCGAGCCCTATCAGCCGGAGCGCGGTGTCGCCGTCATGTCCGCCATGGCCGAGCCGCCATGGCCGCTGACAGCTCAAGGTCGTGGAGGTGCGAGGGCTAGTGAAGGGTGGAATCGATGCGCGAGATCCAGGTCAGGACGTGGGAGGCCTCGCGTCGCCGGAGACCTCGCAGGTGATGAGGTTGGAGGCCGTCAGCGTGGGCGCGCGTTAAGTCTTCGGTTGCTGGCCTCAGCGCGAGGCGGAGATCTGCGGGCCTCGGCACGAGGCGGAGATCTGCGGGCCTCGGGCGAGACGGGGAAAACCCGCTGGCCTCGGCACGAAGCAGAGAGGGAGGACGTTGACCCCTGGGGCCTGGCTATCTGTGGCCGTGGCCGAAGATGGCCGAGCCCAGTAAGGAGAGGTGAAACGTTTTCTTTTTCTGTTTTGGTTGAATAGTGTGGTGTTTTGTCTTTTTGATATCTTTTTGTAGGAAGCTCCAAAAATTTTGAAAATTTTTGTGTAGCTTTATCAAGCTGCCTAATATTTAAGAAAAATATAAAACTTGAGTTTTGAACAATTTTGAAACTGAGTTAATATGACTTTTAATTAATAAATGATCTTTGATGATTTTTATAGGCCTATTTAAAGGTCAAAAATCATGAAACTATTTTTGTCACTAGTTTTAGATGAAAAGGTATCTTCACAAAATCTTTGGGCTCTGTTGAAGAAAAATGTTATTCTTAGTTATATGCTTTAGTTATCTTTTAAATACTTATAGCTTGGAAAATTTCCATCCTTACCATGATCATATCATGAGCATTCCATTAAGCATGCACTCTGTTATCGTGTAGCTTCCGAATAAGCGAGTGTCGGACGAGGTTAATCCGGAAAGTTCAGGGTGTCTAGTTGACCCAAGTTATCAGGAGCCCGACTCTCCCTGCAACGAAGGCAAGCCCGATTCATTTAACCATTCCTTGAATTTACAATTAACACTTACTTTCGATAATCTGATGCATGAAATGTTTAACCAAATAAATGCTTTAAACCTGTTGATGCATGAGCAACCTTGTTATCGTATAATCATTCCTTGATACCTGCTTTACACAAATAATAGAAATGCTTAACCTTGCTTTCTCACGCTTCCGATAAATGTTTTCGATATTTATCGTTTTGGAATGAATATGATGGTTAAGACCAGACGGGCACCTGCGTCGATCCTTGGATTAGGTGCAGGGTAACCCGGATGTGTCGATTAGGGTTAACCGTTGTTGGCCTGCTAGATTGAGAAACTGTGAAGTACCGATCATATGCTACGGTAAGCCCTACCTTGGTGGTTCTTAAATGAGAACGGCTAATCGCGCACTGGGAGTGGAGAGATGGCGGGAGTACTAGCTACCCTCGTGGGTTAAAGTCCCGGATTGGATGTGTACAAGTACTCTCGGGTGGCGCGGACCCGGTCTTGTTTGGAGGATCCGAGGTTGGGGTTGGTATATGTGTGATCACGGGTCTACATATATCGTATGATCGTGGAAAACTCCCAGATCTGGTTGAATCGATTCGAATCGTCGTGCTCCTCGGTTATGGAGACTCAATCTTCTTCGACCGCACCGTAGAATGAAAATGAAACTGGTTTAAAGAGAAATGATGATGATCTTTCACTAATGTTTACTTCAGTTCTTACCAAGTATTTAATTGATTCAGTAAAATTGGATCTAGAACTACTTTAGTAAGCTTTTATATTATATGCAAATGAAAATTTGTTGAGCCTACCCAATAGCCACATACCTGTTCTTCTCTTCTCTTGTCGGGTCAGCCTTGTTGAGTACCATTGTACTCAAGGTTTGTTAAACCCCTGTTGCATGTCTGTCACGAGCAGCCTTGCTTTGAGGCTTGCTGCGTGATGGTTTTGAAACGGATCAGCCCTAATCCCATGGCCCACATGTCCCTGTCAACCTCTGACAGCCGAACCCATGTTCCATGTAATTAAGACTGTTCATCACCGGGCTACATCAGCGCCCAAGTCCGCAGGATCATCTCACGATTCGGTTACAACATTGGATACTTTTCAAATGACATCGGAATAAAGAGCGGAAGACTTAAATAACATTAATTTTACAAACCGAGGTTCCAGATAAAAAATTAAGATGCAGTTATTACAAACCAAGTTCGGATAATTAGAAGATAGGCAACGTAGCGGAGTACAACAAAATAAAGATACTGATTATCACCCAGCCCGAGGGTGCACAACTATTCTTCGGCCTCATCGGCCTCTTCCTGGACGATGGTCATGCAGCAGGGCCGCAAGACACATCGGGGACTCAGTCATACCTGCAGCATGGGTAACAAACCCTGAGTAGGGGTACTCAACAAGACTACCCGACTAAAGAAAAGGAGAGAAGACTCAGGGATGAGAGGCTTAGGGTAGTCCAAGGTAAGGCTTAAGCAAGATCAAGTATTTTGCAGAAAAAGCATTTTGTAAACCTTGTTTCTATTTTGGAAAGATTCAAGTATTTCTCAGTTCTCAGTTCTTCATGTTCATGATTCATTTTACCTTTCAAAACATACCTAGTTGAGAACCACTCTCCGTTGACAGTCAGTGACCAAGTCTCCATAACCGAGGAGCAACGTTAATCCGGATAAATAATACTCAGCTGAGGATCCCTATCCACACTGCATATGTAGCACCCAAGCTTGCATATGCCAACTCGTCTTCCACGATTCCTCCAAGATTGGACCGGTCCTATGCCACCCGGAAGTACAGTACACCAGTCATATCCAGGTGCGACGACCACGTGGTACATGCTACTTCCGCCATCTTCTCGCCACTCCTAGTGCGCGGTTGTCGGTCCCAATAAAGGATTCCTCGGAGCCAGAGCTTTCCGAAGTATGTGAATAGTTACAAGTCTTGACCAGCAGGCCCCCATACGGATGGTCCCTAAACTTTTCCGCCAGCGACAGCACCCTCGGGACTCTAACCCAAGAGTACAGGTCCTGTCGGTTTTTCAACCCTGTCCCGGTCGGTGTCAACTGTTGAGTCCCGGACTACAACATGACGGCACCGTACGCGCGGACAACCTCTTCTCGCCATTGACCAGGTATGGATCAGATACTTAGCCAACAGTCGGGAAGTAAAGCCAAATTCCCATAAAAATTATTTAAGTGATCACACTTTTGAAATTGGCATTTTTATTGCAAACTCTAATTCAATAAGCATTGCTAAGCATTTTTCAAATACTTTGAAAGCAGGTATCGAGTGTATCGGTGGCCAAGGTTGATAGTGCATCAATAGGATATCACTCAACTCCTATCAACCTAATGCAATAATTTAACTCAAAAGCATTTAAGGAAATCATTTTATAAATTCAAGGAAGGGTTAAATGCACCGGGGCTTGCCTTGAAGAGCAAAGAGGGCAGGCTCGAGGTTGGCAGTGCAGTTGTCGGAGCTCGGAGTCGCCTCGGGGGTTGGTTCGTCAGTGGCTGCTTTGAGTTTGATGCCTTCTCCTTTGGTCACTATACGAATGCAATGATGCATGCTTATAAGGATGCTGACATGAACAATACGGTAAAAGACAAAACACAGATTCGCGAGAAACATCTATCCAAACGCGTAAGCAACTTCTAGAAAGGACACACACTGCTCGAGCCTGACGCGGAGGGCTCGAGCGAGACGAAAATGATCGTCGTCCGAGGCCTGGTCTGGAGGCTCGGACGAGACGGAAAAACGGTCGTCCGGCCGAGGCCTGCTCGGAGGCTCGGGCGAGACGGAAAAACGGTTCGCTCGAGACCTGGCTGCGCGAGGCGGAGGGTGCGCGCTTGCTCGAGGCTCGACTCGGGCGAAAGTGGTGAGGGTGCGTGTCTGCTCGAGGCCTGGCTCGAGCTAGACGGGAAACGTGTGTGTCCGCTCGAGGCCTGGCTCGAGCGAAGTGGTGATGGTGTCCGCTCGAGGCCTGGCTCGAGCGAGACGGGAAACGCGTATCCGCTCGAGGCCTGGCTCGAGCTTCACATTGTGACAGCAGAGACCGGGGGCTTCGAGTGCTTACCACGGACTGGAGCGAGGGTCGGCGAGGCGGAACAAGGTCGAAGGAGGGAGCTCGACGGTGGCGGCGCCTCGGTGGAACTTCTCGGCGGCGAGCGGCGTTCCGGCGGCTCTGTCCACCAAGAGGGGTTGCCGACGTGTGGTTAGGAGCACACCGAGTGAGGAAAAAGAGGGCGGGGTCGGATGGACGGAAGGAAAACTCATGGTGACGAATTCTGCTTCTTACCGCTACCGAGCGACAGACCGTTCGCCGGAGTTGGAGAAGAATCACTCGCGCGCAGCGAAAGGAGGGGCGGAGGGGTGAAATTGGAGCGCTGGGAAACTTTGCGAGCTCAAGGCGGAGCTGCTGGGCTAGGTGGTTGAGCGGGGGAGTCACTGGAACGAGCTCGAGACGGTTGCGGAGGTGAGTGGAGCTCCGGCCGGCCGGCGGCCCTCTTATAGGCGCGGCCGGGGGCAGATAGAGAGCGCGCGGAGGTGGATAAGAATGCTCGCGGCGCGTGCTAGCGAACGCATGATGAAGAAAGGACGGGAGAGTTGTTTGGGAACGGGCGTTGTGCTCGCCGGTGACGGCCACGCCGCGGCGGCGATACGCAGGGCCGGTAGGGGCGGGGCAAAGGTCAGCTCTTAGCGTGCGGAAGCGAAATGACCACACGGTCGCAGGCGGCAGGTCGGGAGCAGGCGAGCGTCGGCCAGACGCGTGGCGTGCGAACGCCGGCGGGGGCGCCATGGCCGGCCCCCCCCCCTAGCTGTAGGTTGAAGATGAACAGGGCTAGGTCTAGGGTTTGACTTTGAACTGATTTCTGTATTTTGCAAACTACTCCCAAAATTTGAACTGAGCAGCAAAAACTCAAAACACCAAAGTTGTGCAGAAAAAAGGGATCTACAACTTTATCAATATGAACATTTTCAAATCCAAATAGTTTTTGAATCACATTTGAAATTTGAAAAGGGGACACTTATGGGATTTTAATAAATTCAAAATTACTTTTTATTTTATATTGAAACTTGAAAATCTGTAAAAACCAAAGTTGTTCCTCTTGACAAGATCTGTAACTATGCTTTTTGGACCAACTCCAAGTTTTGAATCGTTTTTAAATAAATAAAAGAGGGGTAAAAACAGGGTTTGGAAATCAGGGTTTTTCAAAAGGAATTTGAAATCTGTTTTTGATATTGGTTTTTGAACAACACAATCAAAGCTCAAGACACTAAACTGCACCAGAATGATTGTGACTTAAGATGATGACATGTCAGGTTAATTACAAATTAATCACCAGAGGTGTTACAGTTGTTGAAGAAGATATGTCCGGGGAGGACTAATGCAACCCTTAGGCGGGGTTGTGTTTTGAAATATTGTTCTTAATGTTATCTCCACTGTTTAGAATAAAGTTTGAAACTATGGTTTGTAATAACGACTTAAGTTTGAACACCTGGATTGTAAAAACTTATGGTATAATACTTCCGCACTGTTATCTCCGATGTATATTATTGTGTGAAATGTTGTAATACTACAATGACTCTTGCAATGATCCTGGGAAGGTAAGGAAACGTGGATGAGTCAGGTTACCCGATGACACGTGGTGGGTCTTTTGGGCTATTAGGGCACAGTGTATGGCAGTTTGAGGTCTGTAGGACAAGGACAGGTACACGTGGGCCTTAATAATCCAGGAGGTTCCGTCACAGCTGGTATCAGAGCGATCATTGCAGCAGTCTTGTAGTATTGTTGCAAAACTTCAAAATGATTTGAGTCAAAACTATTTGAAATTTTAATTTGATTCAGAATGCTTTTTGACTTACCTTGTTCATGCTATTTGATCTATGTTCTGTCTTAAGTAGTGGATCGTAGATTGTTAAGTGGAGTAGGATGTTAAGTTAAGCCTTAAATTGAAATTGTTGTTAAATTTCAACTCCTATATGAGGGAGTATAATTTAAATTTTATATGCTTTATGCGTAAGTACGTTTCATGCATCATGCTAAATCAACTTGTTGTATATGGTATAGTGGGGTAAAGGTTAGAATCCAAGCCTTTCTTGCTATCCAAAAGTATTTTCCTTTATCTGCCTAATTCAAAATCTTACCTCCCTAGGATGCCGCGCGGTAAAGAGACACCTCGCAAGAGTACGGGTCCTCATGGTGTACCCTGCATCAACTTGCACCCCGCAAGGAGGAAGAGTCCAGCAGGAGTTCAAAACTCAATGAAGACTTAAGGCAGAAATCCGAGAGTTGAAATCTCAGTTGACCACCACCTCTCGAGAGAAGAGTTTAGCACTTGCCAAAGCTGGAGGCATGAAAATCAAGCTGGAAGGGGCCAATAGAAGCGTGGCCAATGCCAAAAAAGCATGACCAACATGCTGAAGAAAGGAACACTGCTTGGCAACGTGAAGATGCTGCTTTAAACCCGTCTGCACGAGTTCGAAGCGTATGTAACGGATATAGAAGCATTCAATGACCTATTGCATGAGGAAGTCCATGTGCTGTATGATCAACTCCATCCACCTCCACCTCCAAATGCAGCGGAAGATGAGATGGGTACGCTCACTGATGAGGAAGAGGTAGATGAGCAGAATGAGGAAGACCCTGATATGTTGAGTCTGCTGATGACAGCGACCGTGATAGTGAGGGTGACGAGTGAGTCATCTTTCATTAGAGTGTCAGGCGTGGATCTTAAACCCTTGGGGTAGAGGCTGTAAATAGTCTAGCTTAACATGATCCTAAGTAGTGGAGTCATGTACCAGTTAGTCATGCATAAATAATGTAACATGAGTATGTAAGCAGTTACTGTTTTTGTATGATAACTCAGAGATCAATAAAGTTTGGTTTGCTTATGAGCAGATGCCTCGTACTCGTGCTACTGATGGGGCTGGTTCGTCTCAAGATGGGGAGGGTGTCCCCAATGCACCCCCAGTTCCACCAACTCTGGCAGAAGCCATTGCTGCACTCATGCGTGCCACAGCCGACAATGCAAACGTCTACTGCAGGGCTTAGTTCAGAATGCACCATATGGGCAGCGTGGCCGACATCATCATCAGGTCCAGGAAAGCACTTTCAAGATTTACAGAGACCAGGCCGCCGGTATTCACCAAGGCTGAAGAGCCTCTGGAAGCTGCGGATTGGCTTCGTACGATGAACCAGAAGTTTGAGCTAATCCACTGCACAGAAACTCAAAAGCCAGCCTTCGCAGCCCAGCAGTTGAGGGGAGCTGCAGGGACTTGGTGGGCAAACCTCGAGGCTGCACAAGCTCCAGGACACACCGCATTACCTGGGATGAGTTCTCGAGAGCTTTCAAAGCTCACTATATTCCAGCAGGAGTAATGCGAATGAAGGCCAAAGAGTTCTTAGCCCTCAGGCAGGGGGATCAGCCGGTACAGCAGCAGTATATCGGCAAGTTTAACCATCTATCGCAGTATGCTCTGGATCATGTAAACACCGATGACAAGAAGCGTAGTTGCTTCATGAGGGGGCTGAATACGAAGATGCAGAAGATGCTGGCAATGTGTGATGATAATATCTCCTTCAACGATGCAGTGAATAAAGCTATATCTGTAGAAGAGAAGCATTTCAAGCATCTTGAAGCTAAGAAGCGAAAGGGTGGAAGCTCAACTGGGTCATTTGGTGGCAACAAGAAGCGCCAGCATATCATATATCACCCAGTCAGCACAACCATCCACCATACCGTCCACCCAACAACAGCAGCAACAAGCCAGCTCACAGCAGTCATCTGCTAAAACTGTTGGGAATCTAATTATCCACGTCAGCCGAATGCCCCTGGCATTCGAACCAAACTCCCCAGAACCACAATTACCCATGCTACAATTGTGGGAAGCCGGGCCATTTCTCCCGAAATTGCCCATATCACCGGAAGAGTATCCCAAATACTCCACAGGGACAAAGTGGTCAGAATTCCCAAACAACGACCCAGCAGCAACTTCAGCAACTCAGCAGATCAAGGCCGCAATAAAACAAACCAGAAGGATAAGACTGTCCTGAAGACTGGCCGGGTGTATTATGCACAGGCAGCAGATATTCCTGAAGGGGAACCCGTCATGATGGGTATGTTTTCAGTCGCTCATCATCCTGCAGTATTGTTATTTGATTCTAGTGCATCGCATACCTTTATCAGTAAGAAATTTGTTGAAAAGCATCATATACCAACGGGGGAGCATGAGAAAATTTCCTTATACACACCGGGAGGTCGTTTATATACAAAGGAAGTGGCGCATCAGGTGCCCGTAGAATTTGCCAGGCATACCTATCCCACTAGTATGATAGTAATCAAGGATCAGGATATAGATGTGATCCTAGGGATGAACTGGATGTATCAGCAAAAGGCAGTGTTAGATGCCTGCATAGAATAGTCAGGTTGATCATACCTGATAGTACTTCTGAACTCTTTATCCAACTCCCGATTCCAAAGAAAACCGTTGACCAGATGTGCGGCAGCGTCTGTGCAACAGCTGTTAAAGAGATTCAAGATATCCCAGTAATCTGTGAGTTTCCAGATGTGTTTCCTGAAGACTTGCCGGGGTTACCACCAGATCGTGATGTGAGTTCAGCATAGAGCTAAAACCAGGAACAGCACCAATATCTCGACGAGCCTATAGAATGCCACCTAAAGAACTGGCAGAATTGAAAGTTCAGTTGCAGGAATTGCTTGATAAAGGTTATGTCAGACCAAGCTCATCCCCATGGGGCTGTCCTGCTTTGTTTGTTAAAAAGAAAGATCAAACTTTGAGGTATGTGTGGACTATCGTCCGCTCAATGAAGTGACCGTGAAGAATAAATACCCTTTATACGGATTGATCTTCTGTTTGATCAACTCGCGGGTGCCAAGGTATTCTCCAGATAGATCTGAGATCTGCATATCACCAGATAAAAATAAGGCCTGAAGATGTTGCTAAAACAGCTTTCACACCACCAGATATGGCCTGTATGAGTACCTAGTCATGTCATTTGGGTTGACCAATGCTCCAGCTCACTTTATGTACCTGATGAACTCCGTGTTCATGCCTGAGCTAGACAAGTTTGTAGTGGTGTTCATTGATGATATTCTGATATATTCCAAGAATCCACAAGAACATGCTGAACACCTCAGAGTAGTGTTGGGTCGTTTTGAGACCATCAACTATATGCAAAGTTCAGTAAGTGTGAGTTCTGGCTGGACAGAGTCCCATTTCGGGTCATGTGTTATCAGCTGAAGGTGTGGCTGTGGATCCAGGCAAGGTACAAGAAATTATTGAATGGGAATCTCCCTGAACTGTTATCAAGTTCGCAGTTTTCTGGGTATGGCAGGTTATTACCGTAGATTTATCCCGGACTTTTCCAAGGTTGCCAAACCTATAACTCAGCTGTTAAAAAATAAAGTTAAGTTTGTTGGTATAGTAAGTGTGAAGAGGCTTTCTGAAGCTAAAAGAATTCTTAACTACAGCTCCAATCTTAGCCCAACCCGATATTGAGAAACCATTTGATGTGTACTGTGATGCTTCTGGTATCGGGATTGGCTGTGTTTTGATGCAAGAGGGCAGAGTGATAGCTTATGCATCCAGGCAGTTGAAGCGTCATGAAGAACATTATCCAACCCATGACTTAGAGTTAGCAGCAGTTGTCCATGGCTTGAAAATTTGGCGTCATTACCTCTTGGGCAACACCTGTCATATATACACCGACCACAAGAGTCTAAAATATATATTCACTCAGTCAGAGCTAAATATGCGACAACGGAGATGGTTAGAACTAATCCAGGATTATGATCTGGAAGTACATTACCATCCCGGAAAAGCAAATGTTGTAGCCGATGCTCTTAGTCGGAAGGTTCATTGTAACTGTACCACAGTCAGACCAGTAGATTTTACTCTCTGTTCCGAGTTAGAAAAACTGGGTATTCAGATGATCACTCAGGGCAGTTTGTCTAACATATCAGTTCAGTCATCTATCAAGGATCAGATTATAGCTGCTCAGAAAGAGGACAAGGGTATTGTCCACCTTAAAGAGAAAGCCAAAGCGGACAAAGCTTCTTGCTTCCGAGTTGATGAAATAGGAGTGGTTTGGTTCAAGAACAGATTAGTCATTCCGAAGAATCCGGAGTTGAGGAAACAAATTCTGGGTGAAGCTCATCTTACCCCGTTTGCAATTCACCCGGGAAGTAAAAAATGTACCAGGATCTTAAGCAAAGATTCTGGTGGACTAAGATGAAGATCGAAATTGCAAAGTATGTAGCCAGATGTGATACTTGTCAAAAAGTCAAAGCCATTCATCTCAAGTCAGCTGGTGAACTGCAGCCATTGCCAATTCCTGCTTGGAAATGGGAGGACATCAGTATGGACTTTATTGTTGGTTTACCAAGAACATCCAAGGGCTATGACTCTATTTGGGTTTAGTAGATCGTCGTCTACCAAGGTTTCGCATTTTATACCAGTCAAGACCATCTACTCGGCATCCACATATGCTAAGATATACTTTCAGAGGATTATGAGTTTGCATGGAGTTCCGAAGACTATTGTCTCTGATGGAGGTGCTCAATTTGTTTCAAAATTCTGGGAAAGTTTACATGAGTCGCTGGGCACTAAACTCTTACACAGTACAACTTACCATCCACAGACAAGGGGTCAGACTGAAAGAGTAAATCAGATATTAGAAGATATGCTCAGAGTGTGTGCTATTGACTTTCCATTCAAATGGGATGAGTGTTTACCACTAGCAGAATTCTCATATACAATAGTTATCAAGAGAGTATTCGTAGCTGAATATGCGACAATGGAGATGGTTAGAACTAATCAAGGATTATGATCTGGAAGTACATTACCATCCCGGAAAAGCAAATGTTGTAGCCGATGCTCTTAGTCAGAAGGTTCATTGTAACTGTACCACAGTCAGACCAGTAGATTTTACTCTCTGTTCCGAGTTAGAAAAACTGGGTATTCAGATGATCACTCAGGGCAGTTTGTCTAACATATCAGTTCAGTCATCTATCAAGGATCAGATTATAGTTGCTTAGAAAGAGGACAAGGGTATTGTCCACCTTAAAGAGAAAGCCAAAGCGGACAAAGCTTCTTGCTTCCGAGTTGATGAAACAGGAGTGGTTTGGTTCAAGAACAGATTAGTCATTCCGAAGAATCCGGAGTTGAGGAAACAAATTCTGGGTGACTCCTTTACATTGGTCTGAACCTGGTGAAAGATGGTTCTTTGGTGTCAATCTAGTTCAAGAGACTGAAACAGAAAGTCAGCTTATACAAAGAAATATGAAAATAGCACAATCTCGACAGAAAGTTATGCAGACAAAAGGCGTAAGCCTTTGACGTTCGCCAAAGGAGATTTTGTGTATCTGAAGGTGTCACCTACCAAGGGTGTTTATCGATTCGGGGTCAAAGGAAAACTTGCTCCCCGTTACATCGGACCATTTCAAGTCCTGGCCAGTGTGGCAAAGTGGCATATCGTATTCAACTACCAACTCATCTGTCAGAGGTTCATAATGTGTTTCACATCTCTCAGCTGAAGAAGTGTCTACGAGTTCCTGACAAAGTGATTGATGTTGAAGGGGTACAACTTGAGCCTGATATGACATACTCAGAGTATCCCATCAAAGTTCCCGATCAACGAGATAGAGTAACTCGACGGCACACTCACAAATTCTATAAAGTTCAATGGAGTCAGCATTCTGAGGAGGAATCCACCTGGGAAACCGAAGACTTCCTAATAGAGCAGTTTCCTGAGTTTTATGCAACCATACCTTCAGGGCAGTGCAAGAGGTTGACAAATAAAACGTGTTTCTAGTTTTGTAAACAGTTTGTAATCTTTATCCCCGTATCCACAACTTTAGTAGTTATGTTGGTTTGTGGTTAAATCTCGGGTCGAGATTTCTTTTAGGGGAAAGGATGTAACACCTCAGGTGTTTACATGAATAAAATTTTGCCATGTCATCATAAGCATTTCCTAGCATCATGTGCTAGTTCACTTTGAGATGCATTCACTAAAATGAGTTTAATTTCTAATGTGTGAGCATCTCTGTTTATGCTTGTGTTGTAACTCAAAACCCTAATTTGGAATGTCATTATGAATAACTTGTGTTCATTCCTATTTGACTAAAGTCATGTAAAGGCATGAAACCAAGTTCAACACTTCAAAAGGATACAAAATTCATCTAGCTTAAAAATGGGAAAATCATTAAATTCTTATATAAGTTATTTAGCCCTTTCTAGTTAACTCAAAATCTATGCATATTTAGGGGTTGACCCTAAAAGCTTTTGGTAGATCTTGAGAAGAGGTACAACTTTGGTATTCAAAGTTTTCAAAGTTTCTGTATAAAATTTAAAGTAATTTTGCATCTACTCAAACCCTGAAACTGATCCCTCTTTGATTTCAAAGTTGTATTTCAAAATTATTTGAAATCTGAGTTGGTGATCTACATCAAAGTTGTAGAGATTTCAAAATGAACCTTTCATACATTGACCATTTTTCAAGTGTCAATGTAAAATCAAAAGTAATTTTACTTCTACTACAAAACTCTAAATCTGTCCCCTTTTTAAATTTCCATTTGCTTTGGATTTGAACTGTTTTGATTCAATTGACCTTTTTCCAGTTGAAATCAGACATAGGTTGTTAAAGCAAAGTTGTACAACTTTTCAAACTATACCTTTCATACATTGACAAAATTTGGAGTTGTTCACGAAATTTGAAAGTAATTTTGAATTCTTTGGTCCACTTTTGATCTTTTAACCTTATTTCAAAATCTAAACAGAATTTGACTTTGATTCTTGAAACAAAGTTGTAGAATCCAAAGTTTGGAGCAACTTTGGTTTAGGGAGTTTTGCTGTGTAGTACAAATATCTAGAGAAATAGAAAAGGGGGAAAATACGGTGCTACAGTAATCTGGGAGAGGGGGAATAAAGAGCAGAGCATGTGCTCTGCCCTTGGCCGCCGCGTCGCCGCCGCCATAGCCGAGCACCTCCGCCCGGCTCCGCGTGTCCGGCCACGCAGCTGCTTGCCGCTTTGCGTCACCCCGTGCGGTGGCAAGCTCTGGGAGCTTCCCCACCTTCTTTTCACCCGCGTCCGCCACCTCCCCTCCTCCTCTGTTTTCCGCCCGGCTGCGACGAGCTCCTTCTCCACCATTGCCATGTCTCTGCCATCTCTATCTTCCCAGTTGCTTCGCCCAACTCTTCTGCTTCTCCTGAGCTAGTTGCCTCAAGCCCTAGTGCTTGCAATCGCCACCGCCATCGTCTTCTTCCTCACTGCCGGCAGGGAACCGCTGTGAGTGCCTTAGTCGTGCGCACGGTAAGCCAAGGTATCTCCGGTCTTTTGATCAGTGTTTTGGCTTCGTATGGTGTCGTGGCACATGATCGGCATGCTTTGGAGGTTGCTAACGCTCTGGCTTGAGCAGTCCCCGACGGTTGCTGTCGGTCCAAGCTCCGCCATCGCCGCCGTTGTCGCCACCCTTGGTCCAGTGCTCCGCGAAGCAAGGCAAGGTGAGCACCGTAGTCGTCTTGAGCTCCTTGTTATGTTGCGCTTCCTAGTTTGGTCTCTAGCGGGCCATCGTGGTCGGTCCGCGTGGCTTGCCGCCGGCGCAAGCGCCGCCATGGCCGCCAGCGTGGACCAGGTTGCTCAGAGTTGTCCCTGAGCAAGTGGGGTGCGCAGCGTGATCGTTGCACATCCTTGAGTGGGAAGCCACCCTCAGATAGGTTGCTACCCGTTGGCTTAGGCAGACCGCATAGGTTGCCATCAGCGCGGGCACCACCATGGCCGCCACTATAGTCTGTCGTGCTCCGAGCCTTCACGAGCGAGTTTGGGTGCACGTCGTGATCGCTACAAGATCCTGCGTATGAGTCCAACCCTCGTGAGGTCTCTACCGAGCCCTATCATCAGCCGGAGCGCGGTGTCGCCGTCATGTCCGCCATGGCCGAGCCGCCATGGCCGCTGACAGCTCAAGGTCGTGGAGGTGCGAGGGCTAGTGAAGGGTGGAATCGATGCGAGATCCAGGTCAGGACGTGGGAGGCCTCGCCGTCGCCGGAGACCTCGCCGGTGATGAGGTTGGAGGCCGTCAGCGTGGGCGCGCGTTAAGTGTTCGGTTGCTGGCCTCAGCGCGAGGCGGAGATCTGCGGGCCTCGGCACGAGGCGGAGATCTGCGGGCCTCGGCGAGACGGGGAAAAACCCGCTGGCCTCGGCACAAAGCAGAGAGGGAGGACGCTGAGCCCTGGGGCCTGGCTATCTGTGGCCGTGGGCCGAAGATGGGCCGAGCCCAGTAAGGAGAGTGAAACGTTTTTCTTTTTCTGTTTTGGTTGAATAGTGTGGTGTTTTGTCTTTTGATATCTTTTTGTAGGAAGCTCAAAAATTTTGAAAATTTTTGTGTAGCTTTATCAAGCTGCCTAATATTTAAGAAAAATAAAACTTGAGTTTTGAACCAATTTTAAAACTGAGTTAATTATGACTTTTAATTAATAAATGATCTTTGATGATTTTTATAGGCCTATTTAAAGGTCCAAAAATCATGAAACTATTTTTGTCACTAGTTTAAGATGAAAAGGTATCTTCACAAAATCTTTGGGCTCTGTTGAAGAAAATAATGTTATTCTTAGTTATATGCTTTAGTTAATCTTTTAAATACTTATAGCATGGAAAATTTCCATCCTTACCATGATCATATCATGAGCATTCCATTAAGCATGCACTCTGTTATCGTGTAGCTTCCGAAAAAGCGAGTGTCAGGACGAGGTTAATCCGAAAGTTCAGGGTGTCTAGTTAACCCAAGTTATCAGAGTTCCCGACTCTTCCCTGCAACGAAGGCAAGCCCCGTTCATTTAACCATTTCCTTGAATTTACAATTACACTTACTTTCGATAACCTGATGCATGAAATGTTTACCAAATAAATGCTTTAAACCTGTTGATGCATGAGCAACCTTGTTATCGATATATCATTCCTTGATACCTGCTTTACACAAATAATAAAATTCTTAACTTGCTTTGTCACGCTTCCGATAAATGTTTTCGATATTTATCGTTTTGGAATGATAATGATGGTAAGACCAGACGGGCACCTGCATCGATCCTTGGATTAGGTGTAGGGTAACCCGGATGTGTCGATTAGGGTTAACCGTTGTTGGCCTGCTAGATTGAGAAACTGTGAAGTACCGATCATATGCTACGTAAGGTACCCACCTGGTGGTTCTTAAATGAGAACGGCTAATCGCGCACTGGGTTGGAGAGATAGCGGGAGTACTAGCTACCCTCGTGGTTTAAGTCCCGGATTGGAGGTGTACAAGTACTCTTGGGTGGCTGGACCCGGTCTTGTTTGGAGGATCCGAGGTTGGGGTTGGTATATGTGTGATCACGGGTCTACATATATCGTATGATCGTGAAAACTCCCAGATCTGGTTGAATCGATTCGAATCATCGTGCTCCTTGGTTAAGGAGACTCAATCTTTCGACCCGCACCGTAGAATGAAAACGAAACTGGTTTAAAGAAAGATGATGATGATCTTTCACTAATGTTTACTTTCAGTTCTTACCAAGTATTTAATTGATTCAGTAAAATTTGGATCTAGAACTACTTTAGTAAGCTTTTATGCAAATGAAAACTTTGTTGAGCCTACCCAAGCCAGCATACCTGTTCTTCTCTTCTCTTGTCGGGTCAGCCTTGTTGAGTACCTTTGTACTCAAGGTTTGTTAAACCCCTGTTGCAGGTGTCTGTCACGAGCAGCCTTGCTTTGAGGCTTGCTGCGTGACGGTTGTTGAAGAAGATATGTCCGGGGAGGACTAATGCAACCCTTAGCGGGGTTGTTTGTGTGAAATATTGTTATCTTAATGTTATCTCATCCACTTTTAAATAAGTTTGAAACTTGGTTTGTAATAACGCCTAAGTTTGAACACCTGGTTTGTAAAACTTATGGTATAATACTTCCGCACTTTATCATCTCTGATGTATATTATTTGTGAAATGTTGTAATACTGCAATGACTCTTGCAATGATCCTGGGAAGGTAAGGAAACGTGGATGAGTCGGGTTACCCGATGACACGTGGTGGGTCTTTTGGCTATTGGGGCACAGTGTATGGCAGCCTGAGGTCTGTAGGACAAGGACAGGTACACGTGGGCCTAATAATCAGGAGGTTCCGTCACATTAATACAAGAGAGAAGATCTTGGGTTTACCGAGCCTTCTCGTGACTAGATCAGGAATCCAATCGAAGCTTGCCTCCTCTAATCCTATTCTATCTAACTATTCTTAGTGGATTTAGTTCTAGGGCTACCGATTGATCTCCCTCTGGTAATTCTGATGATGATCTGATGAATGTAATGCCTGATGCTCTGGAGAGGGGGGTCTGGGGCTGTTATATAGCCCTGGGCACTGAACTGTGGCCATTGGATCAAACCGACTTAAGGTACAGCTAAGAGCATCCCCCCAAGGCGGTGGGAGAACATTCCAGAAGATGGAGTCCGTCGGCCCCAAGGGGGGACGCGTCGGTCCCACCTGGCAGGGTCCCGCGGTGCCCAACCTCCTGGTGTCTTAGTCTGGTGTCCTCTGGAAGTCTTCTAGAAACTTCCTTGACGTGGTGGTTGGAGTTATCTCCCTTCGGTTTCTTCTAGGAGAAGCTATCGGTGTTGATTTCTGGTTTAGTTCCACAGAATCATAGTCACCAAAACTCATGGAATATTGTCAATTAAAACCATAAACCTTGTTGGTGATCAAATTCTTGCCCTTTTCATATTTATTTATCCTTTAATTATGATAGATAACCAGTG
Source organism: Coix lacryma-jobi var. lacryma-jobi (assembly GCA_009763385.1). Taxonomy (NCBI): domain Eukaryota; kingdom Viridiplantae; phylum Streptophyta; class Magnoliopsida; order Poales; family Poaceae; genus Coix; species Coix lacryma-jobi. The sequence continues at coordinate 42,911,506 of CM019824.1, read as the reverse complement.
TCAACAATTCCCCAAGCTTACCTTTGCTAGTCCCTTAGCAAATATTCATGATGAATCTGGAATTGCTACTATGCTTTCACACCTCAATGGTACATATGTTCAAACAAAAATCTTCCCTTGGATTAGGGTTAACTATTCTGACTTTCTCATATTACCTTTAACTATGGAGCTTTTGCCTTCACCTGAATCTTTAAACAATTGAAAGATACAACAATCAAGTTAAGCACTGTATCTCTAACTCTTGATCAACCTTCATTCTGGAGTTTTATATATTTTTAAAATAAAAAATCAGAGATTCCACAGTATAACACTCTCAAATCGCTCTTTTATATTTTATGATTCCTCATGATGCATTTTCCTTCCTTCTATGGATATATATCTGGAGCTTAAGAAGTGAAAAGCATATCTTACCAAGTCAAAGTTCAAAGTTAGAGAGAAAGATGTCATACTCATAGATCAAGATCTTAGAACATTTGAAATTTGTCATCTCTTGCTGGCATATTGTAATTAGAGGGACCATGGGCTATCATTCTTTTTTTTCATATTTTTATCATAACTCTTTTTTCTTTTGAGGTAGTCAGACACTTGTCCCTTTTTATTTCCTCCTTTTATACTTTTGCATAGTCCCATGCCTCTACACAATACTACTTCAGAAGAGTGAATCTTTTAATAAAACATTCTTGATCTCTAGAGGATGATAAATTTCTCAACCATAACTAAAACTTAGAACAAAGCAAGTAGCCTTATCTTAAGATCATATTAATGGCTCTGGGTATGAACTCATGTTATGTCATACAAGATCTCATCATGTGTTTTTAATCTTTTCAAAGTGTAAATCTCCAGAACTCTAGTATCTCTAGGAATTAGATAAACAACAGCTTAAACTTTTTTATTTCATATCTCACAATTATCTAGACTTTAGATCAAGCATTTGCAATCCACAGGTTTTAGGTTCAGAGTTTATTCAGAACAACTTTGTCTAAAACTCAAGAAAATTTAACTTCGAACAGTAGGTACTTAAAAGAGATTACAGCAGAGCAATTGTTCATCATTTTTATCATGAGCAAAATTAAGTTTATATCCACCTAGATATTTATTCATTATATAATATCTTTATTCATTATATAATATCTTTATTTGGTTTTATAATAGTTATTCATCTTTTTAGGGGTTTCTACATTTATTAACTTGATCTAACTAAACCGAACTAATAGTAATAAAAAGTTGTGATAATTATCGTGATAACTGAGGGTGCCTCCCCCAAACTGGATCTTGACGTGGTCTTTTTCTCTAGAAGATGAGTAGACCGTTAATGGTTTCTTGAGTCCTTCTCTCTTCTCTTCCTGCTGAATACAAAGATAGACAACACAACTAGTGGAACTTGATTAAGCGTCAGTGATAAATATTCCTCCATTTGTCTAGTTGTCTTAAAGCTCTTAAGATTATTTATGTTCTTCGTTTTCACTAAGCAGAGTTTCAACAGTGTTTCGTAGTATCTCTTTTAGATTTTTATTTTTATGGATGTATGCAATGCAAAAGTAAATTTTATGCCTCCACAGAAAGTGTACTACTCTCATGGGGCTTAGAGTTTTTCGTATTAATATTTTGTTTTCTAATGCAGATATAATTGCTAAGAAGTAAATATGATACTAATAGTAAAATGATCATGCTAAATCTACTAATTATGCAATGATGAATTTAATGCTAATGAATATGGATAACTACCGAGTTACCTTTCGGCGAGGATTTGACGTTTATAGTCTATCGAACAAGACTCCTTGTATGCTCTTTATTCTTCTTTGGGCGCATCAGCAGATCCTGAGGAGGACCTCGATGATTGTATGTCAGTAGAACTCTCTTTCTTTTTCCACACTTGGTTGACTGGTGGACTTGTCTCTTTTACTTCATCGTCCTTCATTTCCTTTAATGGGATGTCTTCACTCCAGGTGAGTTCTCCTTCATAGTCAGCCCATCCATCCTTGATTGGTCGATTCTTGTTGCGTGGGATGGATGTGCGGCGTGTGACACTCTAGTGTCAAGCACTGCATTAAGGCACTGCATTTAGCTACTAAAGAAGCATAAGCAATGCATTGCATCATTTCATATGCATAAGAGTGCTTTTGCTTTTGTTTATTTAATTGGAGTTTTGATTTCTATTTGAATTGATGATTTAATTGGATCTCTGTTTTGGTAAAGAGTTTCCCAAAATAGAGATTATTGAGTAGAGTGTTTTTCATGTTAGAGTTTTGACTTAGTTCAAAATAGTCTATCTTATAAAAATAAGGCAAACAAAATGTTTTATGTTGCAAAAGTGGCTTTAATTATGAGGAGATTTTAAAAATGGTTTTCAGAAAAAGAGTCTTATATGAAAGTGTAGAGAAAATTATTTTGAGCAACTTTTATTTTTGGGTCAAACCTAGTTTGGAGTTTTTGAAACTGTTTTGAGTGGTCAAAGTTTGAAATGATTTTTGGAAAAAGAAAAGAAAAAAAACGTTTTTCTCCCGCGCACCCCATCCGGCCTGTCTGGCCCCAGCTCGCCCGCGCGCGCCAGCCCAGGCCGCACCGCGCGCCGGCCCACGCCCGCTCCCACGCGTCCCCGCACGCGGCGCCCAGCGTCGCCCGCGCGCGCCCGCCGGCGCACGACGCGCCGGTCAGCCTGACACGGCCGCGCCGTACGACGGTTTCCCCCACCGCGTGGCCGCGCAAACCCTGCGGAAATCTCCCTCGCCCACTCCCCTTACGATCTTCACCCACCGGAGCAAGCAAGCAATCTCGCTGCCCACTCCTGCTCCGCCTCGCCTGCCGCACCCGCTCGCCGCGTGCACGCACCGCCTGCCGCCTCGCTCGCCGCACCGCCAGGGTCCCGCCACGACCGGCCGGTTAAGACCCTGAGCACCCCTTCACTCCCTCGCTCACCCGCGCACACAACTCCCACTCGCTCTGCTCGCCCTCACTCCCTCTCCTCTCCGCGGACGCGAGCCGCGAACACACTGCCCTCGCCCTCGCCGCCACGCACACCGCCGCACACCACCGCAACCTCCCTCTCCGTTCCCACTTCCACCGAGCACCACCATCCGATTCCTTCTGCACCAAGCTCCGCCTACGCCGTGCACACGCCGTGCGCACGTCGTCATCCCCGACCGAGCCCCGACGCCGCCGGAGGACGTAGCGCCTCCTTCGGTCCGTCAGTCGCCACCGCCGAGCCGCAACGCCGTTCTTCCTCAAACCCGAGCTCCACCGTCTCCTCCTTCACCGTCGAGCTTCACCGAGTCAAGGCAAGGTGAGAAACACCTATCCACCTCAACGCTACCGCTCCCTATATCACTCTATCTCCCCGGCCGAGCGCCATGGGCGCCGCCGCGGCCATGCTCAAGGTCGCGCTCCTCTGGAGCCGATCAAGCCCAACCAACCCCGTAGCTGTGCTCCTTAGGGTTCTCTCGAGCTTTTGCCTCCCCCAATTTCTCCGGCCGCCGCCAGAAACGGCGTAGCCGCACGTTGCCGCCATCAACGTGCGCCGCCGCTCGCCGCCGGCATGCTTCGGCCGTGCGCTAGCCAAACCACCTACACCACTCGGTGCGTCTCGTCGAGGCGAGTTCACAAGCCTAGCTTCCCCGCCGGCGACCTCACCGTCGGCGAGGAATCCACGGTCAAACCTCTCCCCTGTTTTCCCCTCTCTGACGGGTGGGTCCTGTTGACCCACGGACCCCGCGCGTCAGCCTCTGTTTGGTCCATGGACCGCATCCACCCGAACCTTCGCCCGAGCCTTCGAGCCAGGCCTCGGACGGGCGATTATTTTTCCGTCTCGCCCGAGCCTCGAGCCAGGCCTCGGAGGGCGATTATTTTTCCGTCTCGCCCGAGCCCTCTAGCCAGGCCTCGGACGGGCGATTATTTTTCCGTCTCGCCCGAGCCCTCGAGCCAGGCCTCGGACGGGCGATTGTTTTTCCGTCTCGCCCGAGCCTCCGAGCCAGGCCTCGGACAGACGTTTGTTTGTTTTATCATCTCACTCGAGCTAGGCCTTGAGCGAACCCTCGGGCACTGTCTCGTTCGAGCCGGGCCTCGAGTGAACACCACACCCTCCGCCGTGCGCTCGAGCCAGGTTGGATCGAGTTGGACTGAGCCGAAAGCCCCGTTGGGCTAGAATAAAGTTTTTCTTTTTAGTTTCTGCACAGTAACTAAGTTTGTTAATTTTGCTATAATTAATCTGTAGCTCTGTTAAGGATGAAATTTCAGTTTTGTTTGCTAGTTTGTTTATGAGTAGATCTACCATGGAAAAAATATGAAAGTATTTTGGTAGCAGTTTATTTTACTGTTTTCGTTTATTCCAGTTTATATGCTTTTGTTAAGATAAATGGTTATATATGTTTTCTGGATGAGTTAATTCTTGGAAAATTTTGTGTAAGCTTGTTAACATGTTTTGTACCTTGGAAAAATATATGATGCACTATTTATATGGAAAAAGTTCTGTTATAATTAAAAGTCTTTTTGGCTGATTTCTTAGAATAAATGTTAAGGTGTTTTATATGTCGAAATAAAATATGGGAAAATTTTTACAGTCTCTGTTTATAATGTTCAAGCTAAGAAAAATATAAGAATGATCTGTTATGTAAAAAAATCCGAAGTTGCTTTACAAATATGCTTTTCTGTGTTTCCCTTGGAAATTCATATAAGGAAGAATATAGTGTTTCTGTTCATGGAACTTTCTCGATAAATATGAAATATGGAGTAGAATCTGAGAAAAATATGAAATTGAGTTTAGAACCCTTTTCCAGTAGGTTGTAGTTCAAATGGTTTAAATTGGAATAGATTTGTTTATTTTGTGTAGGCTTGTAGATTTAAGCTCTGTCAGCAAGATTTCTGCAGTAGAATGCTTTTGAGTAGAAGAAGCCAGGAAAACTATGAAATTTGCTGTTTGACACTTTTTGGATAAGGAGCTAGTTCAAAGCACCTTTTTGGGCAGTTTGCTTGTCATTTTATATCTGCAATTCTGTATTTTATTTTTGGCTGAAATTTGTTCAGTGGGAGTCCAGCAACTGTTATTTGCTTTCTGGAATTTTCGTGGATTTTTCTGAGTCCAGAAAAGTGCACTTGCAGTTCAAACCTAAGTTTCTTTTGAATTATTAAATAAGAAAAAGGTGAATAAATGGATTGTGTTTTTATAAATTAAATAAGTAATTACCTCAATGTCAAAAGTGGTTCAACAAGTTGATTTTGTTGGTTTGCAAGAAATGCTCTTTCTCATACCATCACACCTCGCACCCTGCATTTAAATATTTATTATTCGTCGCATGCAATAGGATCGACACTCCCGGAAACCGAGCAGGAGCCAGAAGCAAACGCCGAGCAGCAGATCCCGGAGCTCCAGCAAGCGAGGAAGTCAACCCCGCCAGCGACACTAACTTGCCCGAGTGCCCGTCTCACGAGGCCTCGGTCTTCACCTAAGGCAAGCCCCGGAGCATTCTAAGTCTGCCAGTTTTTATAATAAAATTACTTGAGTCCTTTTATATTGTGATGCATTAGGTTTAGGAGTTGAATGAATCCTATTTGCTGCATTACCATTCCTGATTATTGATTAATATCTACCTTGCTATCCTGTTATTTATTTACAATGTAGAATTGCTTAGCCTGCTTAATAAAAGTAGTAGTTAAGGATGTTTCCGTAATACCTGGTGGGTATTTACGGATCACGGTTGGCTATATTTGCTATCGTGAAAAAGAACCTGAGTAGTAATAAAATACGGTCAACTGGAAGGCAAGCACAAGTGTGGAAACTTGGGGCAGTCCGTCCGTTGGATCGTGTAGGTTTGTATCGACGTTGGCCCTCGTTCATTTTGAACGCGCCCTTTTACTTAGGGATATGTCGGTGCTGTAATCATCGACCCCAAAGCCGGTTAGAAGCTGTTCGGGCCGGTCTCAACCCATGTCGTGCCCTCTAGTATGGAAATTGCGATCTGCCGCGTGAGGCCATCGCCAGGTTCCAATTGGGCGGTCCGTGCTGTGAGCCGCGACGATTACCACCACGAACAAGCATCGAGCGGTTGCCCAATGCATGGACCCGACGGGAAAGTGTGGGCTGGTATTAAAGGTCTTTCACCAGCTGGTTTGGAATTCGATTCGAGTCGCCGTCTCCCCTGGTTAGTGGGAAACTATGGCGAGCTTCACCACGATACAACTCCATGTGATATCTAAAGGTTCAACTAAATGTGGACAAGTCAACTGGATATGGTTATATTATTTGTCTGCTAGACTCAAGTGTGTGCAATAGTTCAGTGCAAACCTAGAAGAAGGAAAGTATAAAAGATGATAGCTCATTAACTTCACTAATACTTCACTTATCTTAAATTAAGCTTTTTGCAAATTCAAGATCCCAGCTCCACCCAAAAAGGCCTTGCATGTCCTTGGTGTCGTTATTTTCAGTTGGACGGGTAAGTCTAGCTGAGTACATTCCAGTACTCAGGGTTTATCCAGTTGTTGCAGATGGCCAGGTCTACTTCGGCTATTGTAAGCACTGCCTCTACCCAGTGGAAGGTGATGAGGAGTAGGCCCAGGGCAGGGTTGTCCAGAAGCTTCCCTTTTTCTTTTGCTGGTCTGAGACTTCTAGTGGCACATTATCTAAAAGGGGAAGAGTGAGTTGTGTTGAGTGGATTTATCAAACATTGTTTTAAATTGGACCACATGTGTGGTGGTCATGTTTCAAACTTATTTCAGCTTCCGCACTTTTAAAATTCAGTATTGTAATAACTCCATTTTAAATTCCGCACTCTGGTGTTAAATTCGGTTTCGTTTTCGTTGTGATGTATCTTTACGAATGTAATCCTGAACGATGCGATCCTGTATGATGTATGGTGTTAGAAATCCTTCGAGATTTCCGGACTACCGGGGTTATATGGGTTCAAGTATCAGTCGAAGTCAGACGGATTTGGCTAAGATAATACTTGAGCTCTTATAATCAGGACGGTTTCGCCACACGGCGCCTCCTCCTTGAGTGGTTCTTCTTTTCCTATACATTAGTGGCATAATTATTGAAGTAACAGCGTACCTTCTCTCTTGGGAACTGGAAGTGGATCTCTCCAGATCCCATGTAGATGATGGTGCCAGTGGTGTTGAGGAAGGGTCTTCCTAGGATGTTGTGAATATCGTCTTCTCTTCCATGTCTAGTACCCATGAAGTCGGTGGGAACATAGTGGTCTTCAATTTGGATCATCACATCTGTTACTATTCCTTCTGGAAATCGATAAGTTTGGTCCGCCAGCTGCAGCTGCGCATATGTTTGATACATAGGTCTATTTTTATATAAGTATTCATATGTTACCTTAGACATTATGTTAACACTTGATCCGATGTCGCAGAACGTCTTGTGGAATGTACTTCCCTCGATCTTGCAATCGATGGTGGGTATGCCTGGATCATCTCTCTTGGCGAGGTATGGTGATGGAAGAAGGTGGTGATATTCTGTTTGGACCGAGTTAACCATCCACACTGTGTCTTGATGCGGTTGTGTAGCCTTGTTCTTCCTCCTTCTGTTCCTATTCTTCTTCCTTGATGATATATAGTGTTTGTATCTTCGTAGGGTATCTGGGGGTGGACTCGGGTAGTGAGTGTACGTCTCTTGAAGCTGAATCTTTCTTTATTGCCTATGATTGTGAAAACAGATCTTGGCGCTGTCCGCATAGATGATGGCTTTGGTTGAGCTTAGGAACGGGCATCCAAGAATAATGGGTGCTCTATTGTCTCCACCTGTTTCGACGATCATAAAGTCTACACACACATACGAGCGTCCCACTCGTATACAGACATCTTCTAGAATTCTCAATGGGTAGCACAGTGTCTGATCTGCAAGCTGCAAACACATACTTGTATATAATAGAGGTGCACCATGAATTTGTTCATATATTACCTTTGGCATAATGTTGACGCTTGCTCTAAGGTCGCAGACTGCTTCTTCAAAATTGTTAGGTCCAATGTGGATTGGAATGACAGGTCTTCCTGGATCTCCTTTCTTCGGGGCAATGGAGTCATCCTTCCATTCCCTCGATGGTCTAGGTATGAGATGTCCTGCATCATAAATATCTACAAGATTTGCAGTCTCTAGTTCTTTCGGACTTTCGGGAATCTTACCTTTTTCAGCCATAGGGACTGAAGCTGCTAACTGAGATAACTAAGATTCTATCATCTTATTAAAGCTATGTTGATTCTTTATGGCAGAAGTAAAGCTATCCATTCTAGTATAATATTTTCAAGCAGTTTTATCATTGGAAGCTATCTTCTTAGACATATTATCAATAATCTGTTTTGATTAGATATCATCTCTCTCAAGGTGGTGGTTTTTAAATGTATTACCTTGGTAGTTACCTAAGTAGTTACTGAGTAATTAGGCTTAATTGTTGGTTCCATCCTTGAGTTTGTTGAGGATGATAGTTGGTGTTGTTGTTGATGTACTTTGCATCCTCTTGAATCTCAGGGCAGTTGCTCCCTGAGTGACCAGTGCCTCCACACTCTTCACATGTCATGCGAGATTCGTAGATTTGCTTGACATCTTCTTTCTTGGGAGTGTGTTCATCGAACTTCTTCATGAGTAGGTCAAGTTTGGCAGACAACATGTCCACTTCCTTTAGTTGATGTATTCCTCCCCTCTTGCGTGGTTGAGAGCGTTCCTCGTTCCATCCTTGGTTAGAGGCCATCTTCTCAATGAGTGTAGCAGCATTGTTTATAGTGAGTGATAAGAATGATCCTCCAGCAGTGGCATCCACATTCTCACGGGTACTCGAAGTGAGCCCGTGGTAGAAGGTCTGCATGAGTAGCCAATTCTCCATCCCATGATGAGGGCATTCTGATATGTAGTCTTGAAAGCGTTCCCAAGCCTCTAGGATTGATTCATCGTATTGTTGCTGGAAAGTTGAAATCTTGGCACGGAGGCATTCGTCTTGCCCACTGGAAAGAACTTTGCTACGAAGGCAGTTGAACAGATCGCCCATGAGGTGTTTTTGAAGGACCGAAAATGCTAAAGCAAGGCGACCAGGGGGGGGTGAATGGGAGACTAAAAATTTCTTCCGAAATCCTAGCCTCTGTCCCAATAAAATCAACCCCAAGAGCAAGGCCGACACATGTGATGCCCATGACCCAAGAGAATGGGTGGATGTTGCCGAGGAACACAGCGGGACACCACAAAAGCGCCCTCACCCGAATCCACGCAAGTCAACTAGTGATAGGATGGAGTTTGGGTAACCTCAACCTCCCCCGAGCAACGCGAGGGGGATTCAGGCTATTTCGCAAAGCAGGAAGCCCGGTTTCTGTAAAGCACAAAGTCGGGAATCCAACGCAAAAAAGCGGATCACAAAATGGAGCTCGAACGTAAAGATACGGACGAAAACGCGCAAACACTGCACTGACCGGACTCTGCAGTGCGTCCGGTCCAGGATGAACGGACGCGTCTGGTCAGAGAAAAGTCTCTCTGGTTGCTCTCTGTTCACGATCGGACTCTGCTCCTGGGTGAGTCCGGTCTCTTGAACTGAGCGTCCGATCCCTAGCAAGAAGCGGTGAACAGTAACACCAGCGAGTCGGTCACATGTTTCCCAGGTGAGTCCGGTCGAGTTCGCCTAAAATGAAATGCACGGCCTTCAACGATCGGACGCACTAGGTCAGCGTCCGGTCGGTTCGAGGCGTGCGTCCGGTCACCATGCGCGAACTGGACAGCGATGGTGTTCAAAGACCGGACTCTGTCAAGGTGCGTCCGGTCGCTTTGATGCAGCGTCCGGTCACCCCGATCAGCCCACTGTTCGTCCACCAGATCGACCCGATCTCCCTCAAATCAAAAGCACTAGGCCCAAATTCGTGTGAGGGATCACAAGGATGTTAGTGAGGTACTCCTAAGAGATCATGGCTCGAATCTAACTCCAAATCGGTGAATCGAAGAAAACGGTGATGAACGGGCAAGAACTCGATCCTAAAACTAAATCCGCCTGATCTGTGAGTTCGTGAGGTATTAGAGAAATTCCCTTGGTAGAAAAGAAGACCCTCATGAAGCTACACAAGATGGTTCAAACGGATTTGTGAATCTTCCCTCGAAACAAGAAATCTCGTGAAGATCGGAAGAGGGGAAAACATGCAACGCGAAGAACAAAAATACAAGACAAATTAAAGCACGAATTTGATCCTTGGATTTCAGCAAGATGGATGATTGATTAAGCACTGGGTGTTGGGCTACAAGCCACTCCTAGCAACACAAAGCTTGGATGGCTAAAAGCTCAAGAACAAGAGCCAACTCTCCTCTAACCCTAGCCTCCTCTCACAAACACAAAATGAGAGAGACACCATCCTCGGATCCGGCTGCCCTAGCAGCCCCCTCATATATATAGGCGCACGTCCGAAGACCAAAACGCCCTTACATTAAGCACTCGACCCAAATACCCCCAGGGGTAAAACCGTCCAGTCCTGACGATCTGCATCCGACGGCCACGCCCGCACATCCGGTAGCTTCGCCTCGACGCGACCTCCCTGATGCCGCCACGTGCCGTCATGTCGACCACCGCGCCTTCCTCGTGGATAGCTTCGCCACCGCGCCAGCCTCTCCACGCTGCCACGCGTCGACCGTCCTTTCGGACCACCCCCGGTTTTGAGGCCCAAACGGTAAACCCGCCAGCCCAGGTTTTGAGGCCCAAACCTGGCAAACCGTCCACCCCGAGTTTTGTGGCCCAAACTCGGAAACCCGCGAGCCCAGGTTAGGAGGCCCAAACCTGGAAACCGTCTCGCCGAGTTTTGAGGCCCAAACTCGGAAACCGGCCACCCCAGGTTTTGAGGCCCAAACCTGGAAACCGTCGATGGTAACTTTTTGAGGCTCAGCTACCGAACCCGCACCGTAGACAAGATGTGGTTCGCACACCCCGACCACCGGCACCGATGCCGATGCATGTCCAGCCTCCACGCCGGGCACAACGCCTTCGCCATCCTCCTTGACTCGGCCGACGACACTTGCGCCGCATGCAAGCCCGTGTCCGACCTCCCGCCAAGTGCCACGACGCCATCGTCTTCCTCCTGACTCGGCCGATGCACGCACATCCCATGTGCTCCTGCTCGCCGATGCCACGTGCCAGCTACCACAGCTGGTCCTCTGGCCCTCCGGTCCGTCGGTCCAAGCCTCACGTCCGCCCTTCACCGCTCTGGGTACATCGGCATGCCACGTCTGCCGCACGACACGCCCATCCTTCACCGCTCCCGGTCCGTCGGCACGGCACGTCTCTACTTGACCTTCACCTCGCCATAGACCACTGTCTCCGAGCTCCACACCTGCACATCAACACAGCCAAGAGACACATGTTGCACACACACACCAACACATAAACACAACAGAACTCATGCCACGGTTAGTCATAAATATTAAACGCATAGCAGATAATGACTCAACCGGGAAAAGCCTCAAACCTTCCTCAACAAAGTCAATCATTCATCATATATATTCTCAGTTTTTGTCTTTGTTGGCGTAGAACCATTGTTTTGCTTTTCCCAAGAGTGAAAATGGCAACAAGCGAAGTAGAATGACGTCCCTTTCGACTCCCTTGATGGTGAAAGTGATACAAATCTCCAGAAAATGTGGAGATGAGCACTTGCGTTTTCATGTGCCTTTCCACAAAACTGATTAGCTTGTACCATGTTGATCAAAGCTGGCTTGAGCTCAAATCCGTTGTCTCCTACATTGACTGTTGGTCCAGTCCTGATGTTGGCAGTGGTTGCTGCAGAGAATTCACGGAGTGTCTTGTCAGCCATGGTGGCCAAAACTGGTGTTAAGCTTCTTCTTATCTGGCTAACTTCTGGAAGTGGTAGTGAGGGTCTCTTGAGTTTGCGTCTTGTTTTCTTTAGTAAAGCTTCAGGATCCTCAACGTAGTTTTCGGAAGTTGGAAACCAGTCATACATTACACCCTGCATAAGATAAAAAGATAAACAAAGCCACGGTAAGCAGTGTATCATAATATCTCTTTTAGATTTTTATTTTTATGGATGTATGCAATGTAGAAGTAAATTTTTATGCCTCCACAGAAAGTGTACTACTCTCATGGGGCTTGAGTTTTTCATATTTTTATTTTGTTTTCTAATGTAGATATAATTGCTAAGAAGTAAATATGATACTAATAGTAAAATGATCATGCTAAATCTACTAATTCTGTAATGATGAATTTAATGCTAATGAATATGGATAACTACTGAGTTACCTTTCGGTGAGGATTCAACATTTATAGTCTATCGAACAAGACTCCTTGTATGCTCTTCATTCTTCCTTGGGTGCATCAGCAGATCCTGAGGAGGACCCTGATGATTGCACATCAGTAGAACTCTCTTCTTTTTCCACACTTGCTTGACTGGTGGACTTGTCTCTTTTACTTTATCGTCCTTTATTTCCTTTAATGGGATGTCTTCACTCCTCGTGACTTCTCCTTCATAGTCAGCCCATCCATCCTTGATTGGTCGATTCTTGTTGCATTGGGATGTGCGGCGCCTCCTCCTTTAGTGGTTCTTCTCTTCCTGTACATTAGTGGCATAACTATTGAAGTAACAATGTACCTTCTCTCCTGGGAACTGGAAGTGGATCTCTCCCGATCTCATGTAGATGATGGCGCTAGTGTGTTGGGGGAAGGGACCCTCGACAGCGGCACCATGCAGGCTGGCTCAAAAAACGACCTTCGCGCAACCCGCGCCCCCCTCACGAACTCTCTTCTCTCCGCTTGTTGGACCCTTCAGATCGGTTTCCTTACCTTCGGATATAAGCTTGACCCTTGCGGTTCGTTGTGTGCCTTGCAGGTAAAGGCGCGCTGGGAACACAGAGAGTGACCCTCAAGCATTCCGAGGCTCCTTCGCTTGAGATGTCAAGCTTGGTGGATGGCGAACGGATGCGAACCTCGCGACTGGCGGGGCCGAGGGTTTGGCCCTGGTTGTTCCCGCGAAGGCGAGCAGGACCAGATGGCAGCGGGCAGGAGGAAGACAAACTAGGGTTTCCACTCTAGTTGTATTTGTACGGTTCTACCCTTCCCCTGTACGGTGCCGGGAAATCTTTTCTGTACCCTTTTGTAATTTGACTGGAGTCCCTTGGTATTCCCTATAAATACCAAGGGATGAACAGTGTAAAGGGATGATTTTTTGGAGATAGAAAAATACTCCACCCAACTTATTTCTCTGCCCCTTCCTCGCACCTTCGCTTGCGTGCACCTTCGGTGGCCTCTTCGCTTGTGTTTGACAGTTGCTCACCTCGCTCCGAACCCCTGCTCTGTAGCGAAGGTTGGGCAGGTGTGTATCCAACAGTTTGGCGCCAACTGTGGGGATCCAGAGTTCAAAATGGCGGGAAACAGAAGAGCGTGTTGGAACACACACCTGCCCTACCTCCGCGGTTATGCAGAGGTACGGAGCGAGGGTGGTCAACTGTCGAACGCAAGTGCGGATACATGGGTGTATGCCGAGTCTCTAAGTGATGAGTGATTGTCAACGGGTATGATGCGCATGTTCTTTGGCTTGTGTTGTGCAGGTGTCGAGCACGGATACAGTGATCGAGGGCAAGGTGAAGGTCAAGTTGAGACGTGTCGTGCTGACGGACTGGGTGCGGTGAAGGATGGGCGTGCCGTGCGGTGGACGTGCCATGCCGATGTATGTACGAGCGGTGAAGGGCGGACGTGAGGCTTGGACTGAGGGACCAGAGTGCCTGAGGATCAGCTGTGGTGGCTGGCAGCCTGTGACGACGACAAGCGAAGAGTGCGGTCATGTGTTGCCTGAGTCGAGGACTCGGGGACATGTGTCGGTGGATGGGGTGCACGGGAGGTGCATCCCCTCTACGACGTCTGGTTTGGTGGTTCAGCCAGGGAAAACCACCGGTTGGACGGTTTCCAGGTTTGGGCCTCAAAACCTGGGCTGGACGGTTTCCGAGTTTGGCCTCAGAACTCGGGCTGAGGGGGGTTTCCGAGTTTGGCCTCAAAACTCGGGCGGTGGATGGTTTTTCAGGTTTGGGCCTCAAAACCTGGGCGCTGCGGTTTGCTGAGTTTGGGCCTCAAAAACTCAGACGCTGGTGGGCTGGTTCCCGGTTTGGGCCTCAAAACCGGGGGTTGCTGGAAAAGGCTGGTTTCCCGGTTTGGGCCGCAAAACCGGGGGTGCAGAGCGAGGGTGGCACGTGGCGGCGGCTATCCGGAGGTTGCGTCGCGAGGGCAACGCTTCGGCCAGTGCGGGCGTGGCCGTCCGATACACCTACCACCTAGGTTGGTCCAGAATAACCTTAGGGTTTAGCTGGCCCGCTCTATAATTAGAGTAGAGCGGGGGGTAGAGTAGGAAATAGACTTAGTCTAGGATTAGTATAAGTAGTCGGGGAGACACCCTCCTCCCCTCATCTCAGTTATTGCAGTCATTTGCTTCCTAGCACCTCGGGTTTCTGCTCTCCCATCCCCTGGCTTTAGCTAGCTGAGATCCGCTGTTCGGTGTTTCGAACCCGGGGGTATGACACCAACGAGTAATATGATCGCGTGCTCTCTTCCTGGATGGTGATGCAAGATGACACAAGGATTTATCCTGGTTCGGGCAAAAAGAAAACCCTACGTCCAGCGGGGGGGAGGGAGGTTCTTGTATTACTTGCACCTAGGCTTGTACAGGGGCGAATACAAGCTCAGTGAGCGTGGACCGGAGTCCGGACTCGAATGCGTGGGTGGACTGGTGCGTGGTCTCTCGGAGTTGCGTCCCCCTCCGAACGAGGGCCCCGGTGTCCCCTTTTATAGAGCAAGGGGAGGCCGGGGTTACACAGGGTGTCATGAACAGCGTTCGATATGGCGAAGGGTAGGAATTCTGTCTTGTCGGGGCCACTGGAGCAGACGTGGGTGATGCTTGCTGTGAGGCGTCCTTGGAGCGTGGCCTCCATCCCGGGCGCGGACGTGGAGACGTGGCGTCGTGGAAGTCGTACAGCGCCCATCTCGGAACGTACAGGACACAGCGGGGTCCCTCCGGGTCTTGGGGTACCTGTCCTCCAATAGCATGAAAGCAGTTAGGGCTCGAGGGCGCGGAGCCGGCCTCGAGGCGGCGCCCACGGGGGCTCGAGTTCCCGCAGCTACGGGCGAACGGCGGGAAACCAGTCTCGAGGTGTGGCTTGAGCATGCAACAGTGCGTGGTATGGCTGAATAGTGCCGTACTTGTGCTTTTTGCCCATGCTTGTGGTGAAAACGAGGTTTGACTCTGGCTCCAGTTCACTGTGGCACACGCTGTGTACCGGGGCAAAGAGGACGCATTGAATGCGCAGTATGGGGCTAGGACGGAGCGCCAGCCCGAGGCCTGGCTTGGAGGGCTCGAGCGAGACCGAGAGAACGAGCTCCCAGCTCGAGGCCTGGGACGCGACGAGCCTCGAGGGATAGGCTATCGTGCTGGACGGGCTCGAGGTCCCCCGTGGGGTCTCGAGGAGCGGTGCGCAGCTGTTGTAGTGTAGTGGGTTCGAGGGGGTAGGCTACCAGGAGGCGGTCGGTAAGGTTTTGGCGAGTCTAGCTTAGCTGGGGTTATTAATCGATGTTCTAGATTTAACCTATTTGTTTGCGTTGATTGGGGGGGTACCCCTTTTTTGTACCACCGACAGTAGCCCCCGAGCCTTGTTTGAGTGCTTGCACTCGAGCAGGGGCTCTTTGACCTGGGTTTTGAGGACTTTGACTGTGTTGGTTTTCGAGGGGGTTTTAGCCGGCTGATTCCATGGGTGTCGCGCGAGCGACACCCATGGGTGTAGCCCCCGAGGCCACGGGGGAGGGAGTGGTCGGAACTTCCTCGTGGGCTTTTCGCGAGTGTCGAGTCCCCGAGTTTTGGATCCTTTTGAAGAAACCTCCGTCGCTGGGAAACCTTCTGCCCGCTAGGCGCGCCTTTCTTCTTGTCGTGGGAAACTCCGCCCGAGGCCTGGCTCGAGGGGCGTTCGTCCGAAGCCTGAAAATCTCATGCTCACACAAAGAAAAAAGATCAGTCGCACTGCTCGAGTTATTTAACCCTCTTCGTCGAGGGGGTGCCAGGCTGAGCCGACCGTCGGCTAGCTATCCGGTACGCCGGCTACCCTGGCTTGTCATCCGCTGAACCCTTTCGAAAGGGATGCGGGGTGGGATGCCTCGTACTACCACGAACGGATCGGGCGAGTATCGAGGGTCCCGGTGAGCTGGTAACGGGGGAATCCAAGTGAGAAGCTCGTGCCCCGTTCGAGAGGGGTCGACTGTGGCCCGGAGGCGGTCTCATATAAAGCTTAGGTGCTCAGTCTGCAGGAATGTCGGGTCCGTTCGATAGGACCCGGTGGCTCGGTGCCTCCCCACGAGGGGATTTCACTGCATGTCGTGCTCCCAGCCTTGGATACACGTGAGGGGCCTCGAGGGCTTGGCCCTCGAGCGATCTGCGCGATGGGCCCCTTAGTGTCCCTGACTCGGGTGCTCGAAGCCGGCTGTCGAACCCTCTTTCGTCGAGGGCCAGCCTTCGCTGCTTCGAGACTTAGGCCGGGGCCCGTTTTTGGGTGCTCGAAGCCGGCTGCTGTCGAACCCTTTTTCGAGGGCCAGCCCTTCGCTTGCTTCGAGACTTAGGGCCTGAGCCCGCTTTTACCTTCTGAAGAAGCCTTCGTCGGGAGTGGAGTTCGTGGCACCAAGACGACGGTCAGGAAGTCAGAGCGGCGGCCGCGGAGGGCCCCGGTAGTCGAGCGAATGTGGAATCGCCGTGTGTGCCTGTCAACCGGCTCGAGACGCAGTTAGATAGGCACATAAAAGGTATTCGGTTACCTTCTCGACGTCGTGGGAGATGGCACCGATTGTTCGATGAGGGCGCGCTTGCTTCCTGATGCGGACGGTGGCATAGGTGGCGTTCCTCCTCCCGGCTCAGACGTCGAGGCTGGGCCTGCGGCAGAAGATCCTGGGGAGGAGCACCAGACCGCGGATGATCGACGCTCCGAGCTGGGCTCGGGGTTGCTTTCGAGGGGCAACGTTGAAGGCCGAGTCCCGAGCTTGGCTTGGAGGGGTGGCGTCGAAGGTCAAGTCCCCGAGCCCGGTTCGAGGGGTGGGGCGTCGAAGGTCCATCCCCCGAGTCCGGCTCTGGTGGGGCGTCGAAGGTCGAGACTGAGTCCGGCTCGAGGTGGGGCGTCGAAGGTCGGGCCCCGAGTCCGGCTCGAGGAGTGGCGTCGTGCTTGGGAGCCAACTTAGTCAGCTCGTCTGCGGCGGGCGCCCACGCGCACTTCTTCGTCGTCGTCGTCCTCGTCGTCGCGCCTTGCCTTCTGACCTTCGCCTTGGCCCGCGGAGTGGTCAAAGAAGGCCCCCACTGCCTCGTTGCCGGAGGCGAAGCTGGTGACCTGATCCATCAAGCCTTCGATCGTCCTGGGACGGTAGCGCCCTAACTCGTGGACTAGCTTTTGGCACGTCGTGCCTGCGAGGAACGCTAGGATGACCTCCTCATCGGGCATGTGAGGGAGCTTGAGGCGCTGCTTCGAGAAACGTCGAGCGAAGTCGCGGAGGGGTTCGTCCGCTGCCTGCCTGCAACGTCGTAGATCCCAGGAGTTGCCTGGGCGCGCACAAGTCCCCTTGAAATTCCCGTCGAAGACCCGACTAGGTCGGCCCCAGTCATGGATCTGATCCGGCGGGAGCCCTCGAGCCACCGGCGGCGGGTGTCCGAGAGGTAAAGTGGGAGTTGGCGCATGATCACACAGTCGTTCGTTCTTGGCTCCGCCCAGTTGGCAGCCTAGGCGGAAGTCTGAGAGCCAGAGCTTGGGCTCGACCTCCCCGTCATACTTCACGATGTTGGTCGGCGGTCGGAGGAAGCGGTCGGGGAGGGTCGAGCTGCGGATGGCTCGGCTAAAGACCCTGGGGCCCAGGGGCTCGAGGGTTCGCCGGCTGTAGCGATCTGCTCCTGGGCTGGTTTGGCTCGAGGGGAGTCCGGGCTGGCGGACGGACGTCTCATGCTTGCTGCGGGGCGCGTCCACTGCTTCTCCGAGGCTACCCTGCGCTGGCGCGAGGCCGAGCTCTCGGCTATCTGCACAGCGGCCGTTTCGAGGAGGCTCTTTACTTCCCAAGCATGCGTCTGGCGTCGGGGTTGGAGACGGCGGGCAGATCGCGGAGCAGCATTGCGGCCGCCACCACGTTTTGCCCGGCTCGTGGGAAGCACACCTCGGGCGTGCTGGCGCCTCGTCCTCGAGGGTCCGTCGGTGGGCTTCTCGAGCCCAACCTCGAGCTCTGGCTCCTCGAGGCTGGGGTGGTTCCTGCATCAGAGTTTGCTGGAGCTGCAGCAGGCGTTGTCGTTCCTCCTCGGTCTTGATGATTGCCTCCCGCACCTGGGCGAGTTGCGCCGCCCGGCTGTCGTTGTGTTGAGGCGGTGCATCCGAGGCCGAGGGTTGCTTCTTGCCTGAACGCGTGAACCGCCCACCGCAGCCACGTCGTTGGGCGCTCCGAGGTTGAGCGTTGGCCTGACGTCGTCGCCATCGTCGCCCTCGGCATCGCTCACAACCCCCTCGAGCTGGAAGCACTCCCTGGTGGGATACCAGACGCCCCGGTCCGCGTGCGTGACAGACGCGAACTTGCTGGGGGTGCGCGCCCGCGCCCTGGAGGTCGCTGGCCGCGTGCCGGGCAGGTTTCCCTCGGGGATTCTGCGCCGCCGCGGGGAAGTGGGCGTACGCGCCGGCACTGCCTGGCCTGGCGACGATGATGACCACGCTGCGCTCCGTATGCGGGCGAGGGGTGGCGACGTGTGTGGTGGTGCAGATGACACGTCATGTCCCCCGCGCGGGGGTGGTGTGGCCCGTCTTCCGCTCGGGCCCTCCGTGGAGAGCAGGGTCGGTTCGTCGCCGTGCCGGCGGCTAGGGACTCAAGGTTCCCGAACCAGTCGACGGCACCTGCAGAGAACGAAGGAGTAGATGAAGCCATCCAGAAAACAACGAGAAATCGACTCCGACACGCGAAGCCCCCTACCTGGCGCGCCAACTGTCGGTGTTTCGAACCCGGGGGTATGACACCAACGAGTAATATGATCGCGTGCTCTCTTCCTGGATGGTGATGCAAGATGACACAAGGATTTATCCTGGTTCGGGCAAAGAAACCCTACGTCAGCGGGGGGGAGGAGGTTCTTGTATACTTGCACCTAAGTGCTTGTACAGGGGCGAAGACAAGCTCAGTGAGCGTGGACCGGAGTCGGACTCGAATGCGTGGGTGGACTGGTGCGTGGTCTCTCGGAGTTGCGTCCCCCTCCGAACGAGGGCCCCGGTGTCCCCTTTTATAGAGCAAGGGGAGGCGGGTCGGGGTTACACAAGGGTGTCATGAACAGCGTTTGATATGGCGAAGGGTAGGAATTCTGTCTTGTCGGGGCCACTGGAGCCGACGTGGGGTGCTGCTGTTGAGGCGTCCTTGGAGCGTGGCCTCCATCCGGGCGCGGACGTGGAGACGTGGTGTCGTGGAAGTCGTACAGCGCCCATCCCGGAACGTACAGGACACAGCGGGGTCCCTCCGGGTCTTGGGGTACCTGTCCTCCAATAGCATGAAAGCAGCAGGGTAGGGCTCGAGGGGCGCGGAGCCGGCCTCGAGGCGGCGCACCACGGGGCTCGAGTTCCCGCAGAGCTACGGGCGAACGGCGGGAAACCAGGTCTCGAGGTGTGGCTTGAGCATGCAACAGTGCGTGGTATGGCTGAATAGTGCCGTACTTGTGCCTTTTTGCCCATGCTTGTGGTGAAAACGAGGTTTGACTCTGGCTCCAGTTCACTGTGGCACACGCTATGTACCGGGGCAAGAGGACGCATTGAATGCGCAGTATGGGGCTAGGACGGAGCGCCAGCCGAGGCCTGGCTGGAGGGCTCGAGCGAGAGAAGAGAACGAGCTCCAGCTCGAGGCCTGGGACGCGACGAGCCTCGAGGGATAGGCTATCGTGCTGGACGGGCTCGAGGTCCCCGCGTGGGGTCTCGAGGAGCGGTGCGCAGCGTAGTGGGTTCGAGGGGTAGGCTACCAGGAGGCGGTCGGTAAGGTTTTGGCGAGTCTAGCTTAGCTGGGTTTATTAATCGATGTTCTAGATTTAACCATTTGTTTTGCGTTGATTGGGGGTACCCCTTTTTTTGTACCACCGACATCCGCAGAGAGACTTGACTCTGTTGTACTGTTGATTTGAGGAAAGTAGGCCGTAACCTCCTTGTCGTAGCGTGTGGTTTGCGCTTCGGCTGTGCAAGATCGTGGTGTTGATTCGCGTTTTGGTTGTGTTCTTCGCGAATGAATCCTTTTTCTCCACG
This sequence comes from Coix lacryma-jobi var. lacryma-jobi, assembly GCA_009763385.1. Classification (NCBI taxonomy): domain Eukaryota; kingdom Viridiplantae; phylum Streptophyta; class Magnoliopsida; order Poales; family Poaceae; genus Coix; species Coix lacryma-jobi. The sequence continues at coordinate 42,891,294 of CM019824.1, read as the reverse complement.
TCGCTTGATCTCTTTGCTCGGTTCATCTTTTTGCAAATCCGTTTGAACCAAGTTGTTCTAGATCGTGAGGCACTTCTTTCCACGAAGGAATTAATCTCTAACCTCACGGTCTAGGAGATTGATCGATTTTTTGTTTCGGGACAAATTTTCTCCCTTCCCCCGATTTTCTTCGATTCATCGATTTGGAGATAGGTTCGAGCCATGATCTAGAGATAGCTCAGTATACTCCTTTTGACTCCCCTCACCAAGTTTGATCCCTAAGAGGGATTCGTTTTGGGTGGAGAAGAGTCGAATCGGTGGACGAACCTGCTGCTGTCGGGGTGAACGGACGCTGTCTGGGTTTTGAACCGGACGCGTCCGGTGGTTTGAAACGCTCGTCGTGTTTCATTTCGCTTTGACGGACGCTCTGTCAAACGACCGACGCTTCCTCAGTGAGTCCGGTCAAAGAAACAGAGAGGTTCTAGAAACCATCTTCTGTGATCGGACGCGTCCGGTGCCTGGGAACGGACGCTCTGGTGAGTCCGGTCACTTTCGAGCTGACCGGATGCTCTGCTGTCTGCTGACGGACGCGCAGGGTCCTAGTTTCATCGTGTCTGTCTTCTTGCTGATCGGACGCACGTTTTCTGACCGGACGCTCCCTAACCGTGAGTCCGTGTGACGTAACCGCCCTAATCCCATGGCCCACTGATCACTGTCAATCACTGACAGTCGATCCGTACAGCCAAGAGATTAAGACCGGTTCTGCCACTGGGCTACATCAGTGCCCGATGTCCGCAGGATCATCTCACAATTCAGTTACAATCTCTTGAACATTTTGACAAATAACATCGGAGTAAATAGCGGAAGACTTAGATAACAATAGTTTTACAAACCAGGGTTCAACATAACATTAAAGTGAAGTTATTACAGACCATAGTTCAAATAGATAGAGTTGGCAAGTAGCATATGACAACAACTAAAAGATAAAGATACTTCACCCAGCCCGAGGGTGAATAATCACTCATCGGCCTCATCGGCCTCTTCCTGAACAACAGTCACACAGCAGGGTCCAAGGCATACTGAGGAATCTGCCATACCTGCAACATGGGTAAAAGAACCCTGAGTACAAAGGTACTCAACAAGACTTACCCGACTAAAGAAAGGGAGAAGACTCAGGAATGCAGGCTTAGGGTAGTCAAGGTAAGGCTTAAGCAAGTTCAAGTATTTTGCAGAAAAGCATTTTTGTAAACCTTATTTTATTTTGAAAGATTCGGTATTCCTTAATCTTCATCGTTCATGATTCATTTTACATTTCAAAACATTCCTAGTTGAGAACCACTCCCTGTTGACAGTCAGTGACTAAGTCTCCATAACCGAGGAGCAGCGTTAATCCGGATAAATAATACTCAGCTGAGGGTCCCTATCCACACTGCATATGTAGCACCCAAGCTTGCATATGCCAACTCGTCTACCACGATTCCTCCAAGATTGGGCCCGGTCCTACGCCACCCGGAAGTACAGTACACCACTCCAATCCGGGACTTAACCCACGTGGGTACATGCTACTTCCGCCATCTCTCCACTCCCAGTGCGCGGTTGTCGGTCCAATAAAGGATTCCTCGGAGCCGAAGCTTTCCGTAGTATGTGAATAGTTGCAAGTCTTAGTCAGCAGGCCCCCATACAGGTGGTCCCTAAATTTTCCAGCCAGCGACAAGCACCTCGGGACTCTAACCCGAAGAGTACAGGTCCTGTCAGTTTTTCAACCCTGTCCCGGTCGGTGTCAACTGTTGAGTCCCGGACTACAACATGACGGCACCGTACGCAAGGACAACCTCTCCTTCCCATTGACTAGGTACGGATCAGATACTTAGCCAATAGTGGGAGTAAACCAGAAATTCCCATAAATATTCTTAAAGTGATCACACTTTTGAAATTGGCATTTTTATTGCAAATCTATCATATAGCATTGCTAAGCATTTTGCAAATAGTTTTTGAAAAGGGGTATCGGGTGTATCATTGGTCAAGGTAGAGATAATGCATCAGATAGGATTTCACTCAACTCCTATCAACCTAATGCAATAATTTAACTCAAGACATTTAAGGAAACATTTATAAAAGCAAGGTAGGGTTAAATGAACCGGGGCTTGCCTTGGATGGCCAAAAAGAGCAGACTCGGGGTAGGTATAGGTGTCGGAGCTCGGGGTTGCCTCGGGGACAGATCCTTCGGTGGCTACCTCGACTTCAGGGCTTCTTCGTCAACTATACGGATGCAATGATGAATGCTCATGAGTATGATAGTATGAACAAAGTGCATAGGATAACACTAGAGTATAGCTTTGCAAAGTATGAGTGGTGTTAAAGTGGTCAATAGATTATTTCCTTTTAGCAATATTAACAAATTTAATTAAGCAACTTTTATAAGCCTAAGTATGGACATAGCAAGGCATCACAAACATCATAGACCAGAGGGGTATGGGTCTATGAACATCAAGCAATCCAAAAGTCACATCACAGGGCATTCAACGCTAACCCTAATCACCTTTTTCTTTTTCTTAATTATTATAAAAGGTCATTTTATGAAGGTGCTCCAAAAATTACCAAATTAATCACACAAGTTCATTAGGGTACAAGTATATGGCAAAACAAATTTCATATTTTTGGAGGTCATTAAGGTGCTCAATTAAATCTAGACATTTAATTAACAAAAGGCACTATTCCTTAATTAAAATAAAGCTCAAAAATCAACTTGCTCCAAATGACTTCAAAATTTACCAGAGGTTCATCATGACATACTAGCTTGCAAATTTTATCTCAAGATTTTTGGAGCTATAGATCACTCTCCAAAATACCAAAGCCTCATTTTTCAATTAAAAGGGGAATTTTTCATTTTCAAATTTTTGCACAAAACTCAAGTTTATATTTTTATAAAATACTTCAGAGCATAAAGAGTCTACCACAAAAATTTCAGAATTTTTGGAGGTCTACAGAAAATCATACAAAAAAGAGAAACAGAACACTATTCACATCTGTAAAAGAAAAAAAAAAACGGCACGGCGGCGCTCTGTCGGCGCGCTCTACCGAGCGGCGGCGGCGCGTTTACGCGGCCGGGCACTCCGCGGGCAGAGCGTGGACAGGCAGGGAGTCCCGGCGTCGATTAAGCGGCTCGGCGCGGACGGGGAGCGGAGGGGAGGAGGTGGAGGTGCGGTCGACGGTGACCGGCGGCGACGAGACGCGGCGATCGACACTCGACGACCCTGAGCACCAAACAAGACAAGGGCGACGGGGGTCAGAGGCGCACGGAGAAGGGAAAGCGAATGCGAGGGTCGGAGGGAGATGATCAAGGCCGGAGACGGCGAATTCCACGAACCCGAGTCGCCGGGTTCTCGCCGGAGACGACAACGACGAGCTACGCCGGGCAAACGGGGACGGTAGAGGTGAAATTGAGGAGGGGGGGAAGCTGCACCAGACAAGGCGGAGCTGCTGAGCTAGGTGGTTGAGCTCGGGAGGCGCTGGTGTGAGCTGGCGACGGCGGCGGAGGGGTGAGTGAGGGAGCTCGGGCTCCGGCGGCCTTCTTATAGGCGGGCGCAGAGGGGCCGGTAGAGACCTCAGGGTGGTGGGATAAGCACGGCGAGGCGTGCGCACTCGATTGCGCTCTGGAGGGGGTGATGGGTGCAGCGGGGGCTCGGGCGTGCTCCCGGCGTCGGACGGCGATGGCCACGCGGCGGCGGAGCGCAGAGCTCTGTAGGGGACGGGAGAGAGAGGGTCAGCGCTCGCGTGCGGGCGCGGAGGGAACAAGGGGCAGCGGCGACAGGTTGGAGGCGCGTGGGGAGCAGCCAGGCGGCGGCGCACGCGCAGCGGGCGGCGGCGCCATGGCCGGGCCCCCCCTGGCCCTAGGAGGAAGAAGAAGAACAGTGCTAGGGTAGGGTTTGACTTTGCTGGTTTCTGATTTTGCAAATTTCTCCCAAAATTTGAACTGAGCACAAAAACTCAAAACATCAAAGTTGTTCAGAAAAATGAGATCTACAACTTTGTCAATATGAACATTTTCAAATTCCAAATAGTTTTGAACAATATTTGAAAACAGTAAAGGGGACACTTTTTCAAACTTGATTCAAATCAAAATTACTCTGGATTTCAAACTGAAACTTGAAAATCTGCAAATATGAAAGTTGTTCCTTTTGCAAAACCTACAACTTTGCTATTATACACTTTTCCTGAAACTCATTAGTTTTTGAACTCATTTTGAAAACTGAAAAGGGGAACAAAAACTGGAGTTTGATTGAATTTGAAATAACTCAAAACTTTGTACTGCAACTTGAAAATTTGTAAATACCAAAGTTGTTTCTCTTTGACAGATCTACAACTTTGCTTTTTGGACCAACCTCAAATTTTGAATAATTTTTGAATTACAAAAAGAGGGATAAAATCCAGGATTTGGAAATCAGGGTTTTGCAAAGGGATTTGAAATCAAATTCTGATTTTTGAACTTTGGCCAACACAACAAAACTTCAAGACACCAAAGGAACAAGAATTACACAAAGCTAATCACAGAGAGATGAAATTACCATTTTGCCCTAGTAGAGAGAAGTGGCTAATTAGGGTTTTTGCAATAGAGGTACTTCACATAAAATGACACACATGAAAAAACAAGATCAAGATGCTTAAAGATGATAATGATGATATGTCAAGTTAATTACATGCTAAACACCAGAGGTGTTACAGCCTCCCCCCTAAAAGAAATCTCGCCCCGAGATTCTGCGTCTTAAGGAAGGACAAAGAAGGGATAAAGACAAAACTTTACATAGACAGGGATTCGAGAAAGTCGGGGTAGTTCTTTGCTAAGAAGTCTTCAGATTCCCAAGTAGCTTCTTCTTCAGAGTGCTGGTTCCACTGGATTTTGTACCATCTTGTGGTGGTTCTTCGAGTAACGCGATCCTTGTGGTCCAACACGCGAACTGGATACTCTGAGTAGGATAGATCAGGCTCTAGCTCAACACCTTCAACTTCCACGACATGTTCTGGTACTCTGAGACACTTCTTGAGTTGGGAGACATGGAAAACATTGTGGACAGCGGAGAGATGATCGGGCAACTTCAGCTTGTAAGCTACCTTGCCACAACATTCCAAAATCTCAAACGGACCAATGTAGCGGGGTGCTAACTTTCCTTGACTCCAAAACGAGTGACTCCTTTGGTTGGTGAGACCTTGAGATATACATAATCTCCAACTTGAAACTTCAGAGGTCGACGTCTCTTGTCAGCGTAACTTTTCTGTCGAGATTGGGCAATCTTCATATTCTCCTGTATCTGCTTGACTTTCTCTTCCATATCTTTGACCAGGTCAACTCCAAAGAATTCTCTTTCTCCGGGCTCAGACCAACTGAGGGGTGTACGACAACGACGACCGTACAGTGCTTCAAAGGGTGCCATTTTGATGCTCTCTTGGTAACTGTTATTATAAGAGAACTCTGCCAAAGGCAAACAGTCATCCCAAGTATCTGCGAAGGTAAGAACACAGGCTCTCAACATGTCCTCCAGCACTTGGTTGACTCGCTCCGTTTGTCCATCAGTTTGCGGATGATATGCCGTACTATGCAAGAGCTTGGTTCCAAGTGAGGTATGGAACGCTTTCCAAAACTTAGCGACAAACTGGGTACCACGGTCAGAGACAATGGTCTTGGGTATGCCATGAAGTTTCACTATGTGGTTCTTGTACAAAGTGGCATACGTGGGGACGGTGTAACTGGTCTTCACTGGCAGAAGTGAGCTTGTTTGGTGAGTCGGTCCACGATTACCCAAATGGAATCAAAACCTTTCTGGGTCTTGGGTAGTCCATTGACAAAATCCATACTAATGTCGTCCCATTTCCAAGCGGGTACTGACAAAGGTTGCAATTCTCCTCCAGGCTTCATGTGTACTGCCTTGACTCTTTGGCAGGTATCACACTGAGCGACATACCGGGCAATCTCAATCTTCATTTTAGTCCACCAGAATCTCTGCTTTAAGTCTTGGTACATCTTGTTGCTGCCGGGGTGAATAGAGAATCTGGTCAAGTGTGCTTCATCAAGGATTAACTGTCTCAATTCAGGCACCTTGGGAACTACTAGACGGTTCTTGAACCAAACAACTCCTACATCATCGATCCTGAAACAATCAGCCTTTCCGGTCTGGACCTTTTCGATGATGTGCTTGATTCCAGGGTTATCCTTCTGAGCAGCAATGACTTGATCCTTGATGGATGTTTCTATGCTTGACATTGTTCAAGCTTCCTTGCGAAATCATTTCGATACCCATCCTTTCAAGTTCATGGCACAAGGAAAGATCATAGGGCTTCGTCGTCAGACAGTTGCAGTATGACTTGCGACTGAGGGCATCGGCAACTACATTTGCCTTACCAGGATGGTAATGTACTTCGAGATCATAATCTTTAATCAACTCAAGCCATCTTCTCTGCCTCATATTCAATTCTTCTTGAGTGAAGATATACTTTAGGCTCTTGTGATCCGTATACATATTGCAGGTGCTGCTAACAGATAGTGACGCCAAATCTTCAAGGCATGCACGACTGCTGCTAGCTCAAGATCATGGGTTGGGTAGTTTTCCTCATGTCGCTTAAGCTGTCGTGAGGCATAAGCGATTACTCGTCCTTCTTGCATCAAAACACAGCCCAAACCAGTACCAGATGCATCACAGTATACATCGAAGGGTTTCTCGATATCTGGTTGAGCTAGGACTGGTGATGTAGTTAGCAGTTTCTTCAAGGCTTGAAAGGCTTGCTCACAGGCTGGTGACCAAACGAAATCCACGGAATTCTTCAACAACTCTGTGATAGGCTTGGCGACTCTGGAGAAATCTGGGATGAAACGACGATAGTATCCAGCCATTCCCATGAAGCTGCGAACTTCGCGGACAGTGGTAGGTGGCTTCCAATCCAAGATATCTGCCACTTTTCCAGGGTCAACTGACACACCTTCAGCGGACAGGACATGACCAAGGAATTGAATTCGATCTAGCCAGAATTCACATTTACTGAACTTGGCATACAGCTGGTGATCTCTGAGACGAGAGAGAGAACGATTCGAAGATGCTTGGCGTGATCTTCAGGAGTTCTTGAATAGACAAGGATGTCGTCAATGAACACGACTACAAATTTATCGAGCTCTGGCATGAACACAGAGTTCATGAGATACATGAAATGAGCGGGGGCATTGGTCAAGCCAAAGGACATGACCAAGTACTCATATAGGCCGTATCTGGTGGTGAAAGCTGTTTTAGGAATGTCTTCTGGACGGATTTTTATTTGGTGATAGCCAGATCTGAGATCAATTTTGGAGAACACTCTGGCTCCAGATAACTGGTCAAAAAGAAGGTCAATGCGAGGCAAGGGATATTTATTTTTGATGGTGACCTCATTGAGCGGGCGATAGTCAACGCACAGACGAAGACTTTTGTCCTTCTTCTTCACAAAGATAGCAGGACAGCCCCAAGGAGATGAACTTGGGCGAATGAGACCCTTATCCAATAGCTCTTGCAATTGATCTTCAGCTCTGCCAACTCTCTGGGAGGCATTCGATAAGCTCTACGGGATATAGGAGCAGTCCCGGGCTTTAGCTCTATGGCAAACTCAACATCACGGTCGGGAGGCAGACCAGGTAGATCTTCTGGGAAGACATCAGGGAACTCACAGACCACGGGAATATCCCTGACTTCCGGAACACAGGCGGTATTCAACTGGGTGGTTGCTGGTTTTTGAGGCATAGGAAGTTGGAGAAGGAGTTTGGAGGTGCTGTTAGGAATATCCACTCTCACAACTCTATTCAAGATGTCTATCATGGCTTTATACTGACACATCCAATTCATGCCTAAGATGACATCTATCTCTTGATTGCGCAGTACTATCATGGTGGTAGGAAAGACATGTTCCCCCAACATTACTGGTATACTGCGGACCACTTCCTTAGTATTTATCCGCCCTCCAGGCGAAAGTATACAGAAACTTTCTTTTAACTCCCCCATGGGTAACTCATGCTTGATGACAAAAGTGCGACTGATGAAGGAATGCGATGCGATGCACCAGAATCGAACAAGACGACTGCAGGATGATTGGCAACAGGGAACCTACCGAGCATGACGGGCTCTCCTTCTGGGATGTTACTGACGGTGGTGAAGTAGACTTGCCCGTGCTTCTTGACAAACTTGCCCTTCTGGACGTGCTGCTGCGGTGCACGGTGCTGCTGCTGTGATCCTCCAGGGCCTTTCTGTGCATGTGGGCATTCTTCTTGGGTTTTGGGCACTCGCGAGACCAGTGACCAACTTGGCCACAGTTGTAGCATGGATGGTTGTAAGCTGTTTGAGGGGTGGTGACACGAACACCTGGGGCGTTCGGCTGAGTGGCACTTTGCTGGTTGGCATTATGAGTGGTGGCCGCGGTACGAACGACCACTTGCTGATGAGGGTATGGGGCACGGTTTTGGTGGTGGCTGGGGTGATAGATGATTCTTGGGCGCTTATGGTTGCTGGAGAAGCTGCTAGACCCAGCCTTCTTCTTCTTCTTCTCCTGATACTGGCGGTTACTTTCCTCGAAAGCGACAGCACGGTCAACGACATCATGATAGGATCCGTTTAGGTTGTTGGATAGACCTCTGCGAATCTTAGGGTGCAGACCCCTAAGGAAACAATCTCTCTTCTTTTCCTCTGTGTTGACATAGTCGGAGGCATACTGGCTCAGGTGGTTGAACTGTCCCACGTACTGCATAACGGTGGAATCTTTCTGTTGCAGGGCTAGGAACTGATCAAGCTTCATCTTCATCAGACCTGATGGGATGTGGTGTGCACGGAAAGCGGTGCGGAACTCTTCCCAGGTCAGCTGGTGACCTTCAGGCTGGGCAGCCAACAGGTTGGCGTACCAGGCACTTGCGGGACCACGGAGCTGCTGAGAAGCGAACCGAGGCTTCTGGATCTCTGTGCAGTGTAAAAGACTGAACTTCTGTTCCATGGTGCGTAACCAATCGTCAGCCTCGAGAGGTTCATCGGCCTTGGTGAAGACCGGTGGTCGGGTTTCAGTGAAGTCCACGTAGGTTGTCTCTTGGTTGTTGCGACGACCACGGTTGCCGTTGTTCTGCTGCCCTTGGTTCTGGGCCATCAGGTTGGCAGCGGCGGCCAAGGCTGCAATGGCATCTGCCAGGGTAGCAGGAACTGGTGGAGGGTTTGGAAGGTTGGCACCTCGGAACTTCCGGCTCCAGTGCGGGTGTTCACAGGCATCTGTTAAGAATTTGGGAACTTAGCATCCAAAGATTGCTTTTGAACGAAACTGACTGATAAGATTCATTGATGCAAGGGTAGATAACTGATACAGAGGTTCGATAGATAGCCACCGACTGACAAGGAAAGGTACAAGACAAGATACAGACTCGACTAGACAGAAGACCAACTAACGCCCCAAACCTAGACTTAAGGCTTTAGGTGAGCAGATGGCACAGACACAACGAATCTAGTCGTCATCGATGATGATCATCTCTTCATCGTCATCTTCATCTTCGATGATGAGTTCAGGCTCTTCCTCCTCATCTTCATCTTCAACGTGAACATCTTCAGCAGGTTCCACTTCTTCATTCTGGTCTGGCTCATGTTCTACTTCAGGTTCCTCCACGACTCCATCTTCTGGATCCTCAGCAACAGGTGGAACCACGGGGTGGAGTTGGTTGTACAGTTGATGTACCTCCTCATGAAGCATATCATTGTACTGCTCAATCTGGGCAGTGTACTGCTGCAGTCCATGGAGCTGGGCTCTGGTGACGTCCTCGCGGGTCCAAGCATCATTGCGCTGCTCGATAGCGCGAACCGTGTTCCGATTGGCCTGCTCCAGGGAAGCTCGTGCCTCATAAAACTCCATGCGGGAAAGATAGAAGTCATGCTCCATGTTCTCCATCTCAGCCTTCAGATTCTTGATTTCCTCCTTCAGCTGTTTGCGGGTCTGAGGGGGGGAAAACGACGACCATTGGAGGATTCTCCAGTCTCTTCTCCGGTGCGTGGCGCCAGCTGGTGACGCGGCACACCATGCGGTCCAGTCGACTTGCGAGCAGTCCGCTTGATAATGACCATATCTGGACAAGAGGTTATAGGTGAGAAAGGCTAGCAAAAAAAGGTAAAGGCATACTAACCCAACAGACTTAGAGAGGAAGTTAACTTAAGTGATTATGACATGATGCATGATTCGTTCCTACGGAACAAGGCAATGCAACTACTAAGGTAAGGTACATAGGGCTTATACAAGTTGTCTTGCTACTAGTTGCCAAAGACAAGATGAGATGAGAGAAGCAATTTGGACTCAAAATAGTCAAGTTTAGTTTTGGACTTAAAAACCTTTTGAAATTTTCGCAAAAAGATTGCAACGTCGTAGTGAGATGCTCCGATACCACTCTGTGACGTAACGGCCCTAATCCCATGGCCCACTGATCACTGTCAACCACTGACAGTCGATCCGTACAGCCAAGAGATTAAGACCGGTTCGCCACTGGGCTACATCAGTGCCCGATGTCCGCAGGATCATCTCACAATTCAGTTACAATCTCTTGAACATTTTGACAAATAACATCGGAGTAAATAGCGGAAGACTTAGATAACAATAGTTTTACAAACCAGGGTTCAACATAACATTAAAGTAGTTATTACAGACCATAGTTCAAATAGATAGAGTTGGCAGGGTAGCATATGACAACAACTAAAAGATAAAAGATACTTCACCCAGCCCGAGGGTGAATAATCACTCATCGGCCTCATCGGCCTCTTCCTGAACAACAGTCACACAGCAGGGTCCAAGGCATACTGAGGAATCTGCCATACCTGCAACATGGGTAAAAGAACCCTGAGTACAAAGGTACTCAACAAGACTTACCCGACTAAAGAAAAGGGAGAAGACTCAGGAATGCAGGCTTAGGGTAGTCAAGGTAAGGCTTAAGCAAGTTCAAGTATTTTGCAGAAAAGCATTTTTGTAAACCTTATTTTATTTTGAAAGATTCGGTATTCCTTAAATCTTCATCGTTCATGATTCATTTTACATTTCAAAAACACCTAGTTGAGAACCACTCCCTGTTGACAGTCAGTGACTAAGTCTCCATAACCGAGGAGCAGCGTTAATCCGGATAAATAATACTCAGCTGAGGGTCCCTATCCACACTGCATATGTAGCACCCAAGCTTGCATATGCCAACTCGTCTACCACGATTCCTCCAAGATTGGGCCCGGTCCTACGCCACCCGGAAGTACAGTACACCACTCCAATCCGGGACTTTAACCCACGTGGGTACATGCTACTTCCGCCATCTCTCCACTCCCAGTGCGCGGTTGTCGGTCCAATAAAGGATTCCTCGGAGCCGAAGCTTTCCGTAGTATGTGAATAGTTGCAAGTCTTAGTCAGCAGGCCCCCATACAGGTGGTCCCTAAATTTTCCAGCCAGCGACAAGCACCTCGGGACTCTAACCCGAGAGTACAGGTCCTGTCAGTTTTTCAACCCTGTCCCGGTCGGTGTCAACTGTTGAGTCCCGGACTACAACATGACGGCACCGTACGCAAGGACAACCTCTCCTTCCATTGACTAGGTACGGATCAGATACTTAGCCAATAGTGGGAGTAAACCAGAAATTCCCATAAATATTCTTAAAGTGATCACACTTTTGAAATTGGCATTTTTATTGCAAAATCTATCATATAGCATTGCTAAGCATTTTGCAAATAGTTTTTGAAAAGCGGGTAGGGGTGTATCATTGGTCAAGGTAGATAATGCATCAGATAGGATTTCACTCAACTCCTATCAACCTAATGCAATAATTTAACTCAAAGACATTTAAGGAAACATTTATAAAAGCAAGGTAGGGTTAAATGCACCGGGGCTTGCCTTGGATGGCAAAAAGAGCAGACTCGGGGTAGGTATAGGTGTCGGAGCTCGGGGTTGCCTCGGGGACAGATCCTTCGGTGGCTACCTCGACTTCAGGGTCTTCGTCAACTATACGGATGCAATGATGAATGCTCATGAGTATGCTAGTATGAACAAAGTGCATAGGATAACCACTAGAGTATAGCTTTGCAAAGTATGAGTGGTGGTTAAGTGGTCAATAGATTACTTATCCCTTTTTAGCAATATTAAACAAATTTAATTAAGCAACTTTTATTAAGCCTAAGTATGGACATAGCAAGGCATCACAAACATCATAGACCAAAGGGTATGGGTCTATGAACATCAAGCAATCCAAAAGTCACATCACAGGGCATTCAACGCTAACCCTAATCACCTTTTTTCTATTTTCTTAATTATTTAAAAGGTCATTTTATGAAGGTGCTCCAAAAATTACCAAATTAATCACACAAGTTCATTAGGGTACAAATATGGCAAAACAAATTTCATAATTTTTGGAGGTCATTAAGGTGCTCAATTAAATCTAGACATTTAATTAACAAAAGGCACTATTCCTTAATTAAAATAAAGCTCAAAAATCAACTTGCTCCAAATGACTTCAAAATTTTACCAGAGGTTCAGCATGACATAACTAGCTTGCAAATTTTATCTCAAGATTTTTGGAGCTATAGATCACTCTCCAAAAATACCAAAGCCTTCATTTTTCAATTAAAAGGGGAATTTTTCATTTTCAAATTTTTGCACAAAACTCAAGTTTCATATTTTTATAAAATACTTCAGAGCATAAAGAGTCTACCACAAAAATTTCAGAATTTTTGGAGGTCTACAGAAAATCACAAAAAAGAGAAAACAGAACACTATTCACATCGAAAATAAAAAAAAAAAACGGGCACGGCGGCGCTCTGCTCGCGGCGGCGACCCGAGCGCGGCGGCGCGTTTACGCCGGCCAAACTGGGCACTCCGCGGCAGAACTGAGGGCACGGGAGGCAACAGGGAGCTCACCGGCGTCGATTAAGCGGCTCGGCGAGGGAAGGGGATGAACGGTGGAGGTGGTCGACGGTGACCGGCGGACGCGAGCGGCGGCGATCGACACTCCGACGACCCTGAGCACCAAACAAGTCCACAGGGGCGGGGTTAGAGTCGCACGGAGACAGGGAAGCGAATGCGGGTCGAGGGAGATGATCAAGGCCGGAGACGGCGAATTCCACGAACCCGAGTTCGCCGGGTTCTCGCCGGAGACGACAACGACGAGCTACGCCGGGCAAATGGGGACGGTAGAGGTGAAATTGGAGGGTGGGGGAAGCTTCACCAGACCAAGGCGGAGCTGCTGAGCTAGGTGGTTGAGCTCGGGAGGCGCTGGTGGAGCTGGCTGGCGACGGCGGCGGAGGTGAGTGAGGGAGCTCGGGCTCCGGCGGCCTTCTATAGGCGCGGCCAGGGGCCGGTAGAGACCTCGAGGTGGTGTGGATAAGCACGGCGAGCGCGTGCGCACTCGATTGCGCTCTGGCGGGGGTGATGGCGGCAGCCGGGGGCGGGCGTGGGTGCTCGGCGGCGATGGCGATGGCGGCGGCGGCGCGCAGAGCTCTGTAGGGGACGGGAGAAAGGGTCAGCGCTCGCGTGCGGGCGCGGAGGGAACAAGGGGACAGCGGCGACAGGTTGGAGGCGCGTGGGAGCAGCCAGGCGCGCGGCACGCGCAGCGCCGGCGGCGCCATGGCCGGGCCCCCCCTGGCCCTAGCTGGAAGAAGAGAACAGTGCTAGGGTAGGGTTTGACTTTGCTGTTTCTGAATTTGCAAATTTCTCCCAAAATTTGAACTGAGCAGCAAAAACTCAAAACATCAAAGTTGTTCAGAAAAAATGAGATCTACAACTTTGTCAATATGAACATTTTCAAATTCCAAATAGTTTTTGAACAATATTTGAAAACAGTAAAGGGGACACTTTTTCAAACTTGATTCAAATCAAAATTACTCTGGATTTCATACTGAAACTTGAAAATCTGCAAATATGAAAGTTGTTCATTTTGCCAAAACCTACAACTTTGCTATTATACACTTTTCCTGAAACTCATTAGTTTTTGAACTCATTTTGAAAACTGAAAAGGGGACAAAAACTGGAGTTTGATTGAATTTGAAATAACTCAAAACTTTGTACTGCAACTTGAAAATTTGTAAATACCAAAGTTGTTTCTCTTTGACAGATCTACAACTTTGCTTTTTGGACCAACCTCAAATTTTGAATAATTTTTGAATTACAAAAAAAGGGATAAAATCCAGGATTTGGAAATCAGGGTTTTGCAAAGGGATTTGAAATCAAATTCTGATTTTTGAACTTTGGCCAACACAACAAAAATCAAGACACCAAAGGAACAAGAATTACACAAAGCTAATCACAGAGATGAAATTACCATTTTGCCCTAGTAGAGAGAAGTGGGCTAATTAGGGTTTTTGCAATAGGGGTACTTCACATAAAATGACACACATGAAAACAAGATCAAGATGCTTAAAGATGATAAAGATGATATGTCAAGTTAATTACATGCTAAACACCAGAGGTGTTACAGTCCGGTCAGAAACAGTAAGGGTCCAGAGAGGATTTTTCTTGACCGGACGCGTCCGGTGCATATTGACCGGACGCAGCTCAGAGTCCGGTCGTGTCTGTTCAGCACCGTTTCGATCGCGGTTCGCTCGTTCGTTGACGGATTCGATTTCCGTCTTTTGCGTTGGCTTTCTAGAGTTGTGTAGTGTCTCGCTGTGCTTCTTGGAAGCATCCACCCTACATCTAGGGTCATGGACACTAGCAAGCTCTAGGGTTTGCTTTTGGGGTTGATTCTTGGGACAGTGGCTACTAGTTTCCGAAAGAAAATTGAAGCTCCCATTCACCCCCCCTCTGGCGCTTTCTGGTTGCTTCTAGGTCCTTCAATGGTATCAGAGCGGGTAAGGATCTTCCACCTTAGCCGGTTCCAGATCCACGGAAGGCGACATGGATCATGGCGTGGGCAAACCACCATTTTTTGATGCGACGAACTATGCGTATTGGAAGATACGCATGCGGCCTATCGCAGAGTTTGGGTGCTTCCATGGGATATTTGCAACTCTGCCGATTACGTGGTCTTGGCTGCTCGTGTCACTCAGCAACAGATCGATGAGCACGATGCCAATAGCCAAGCCCGTAATGCTCTCTTTTCATGTTTGAGCATGGGAGAGTTCGATCGAGTTTCTCACCTCGCTACGGCTCGGGAGATCTGGGACACCCTCATGCGTTTCCATGAGGGCACCTCTCAAGTCAAAACCCGACTCTACGAGTCGTTCAAGCGAGAGTATGAGAACTTTAGACATCAGCCTGGCGAGAGCATAGAGAGTTTATTCGCTCGCTTTCAGGTGATTGTCAACAGGATGAGGGCTAACAAGGAGCAGTTGCCTTTTGACGATCATGAGCGTGCTTTGAAGCTTTTGCACACTCTTGATCGGTCGGTGTGGGATTCCAATGTTCAGGCGATCATCGAATCACCTAACTATGAGACCCTCACATGCGACGAGCTCTTTAGTAAGCTCAAGTCCAGTGAGATTGACGCCATGTCGAGGGCTTCTTATGCGAATCCTTCTGGCCCGACTATGGCTTTGGTTTCTGGCTCTTCTGCTAACCCCTCTGGTGGCTTTGCGCTTTCATCTCTTTTCACTGTCAGAGAGGAGTAGTTGGAGTCTTTGGGGGACGACGAGTTGGCCTTGCTTGCCAACCGGTTCTCGCGGTTCCACAACAACCGCATGAACCGTCTCCGCGGAGGAGGACGCTCAGGATGCTATGAGTGCGGCGACCCCGACCACTTCATTGCCAACTGCCCCAAGAAGAACAAGCACTCGGGGAAGGGCGATCATGGGCACAAGTACGACTCCGGCAAGCGCAAGGAGAAGTACGTCCCTCCAAGGCGCAAGAAGAGGGGCGGCTTCGACAAGGAGTACATCAAGAAGAAGTACTTGGAGAAGGCCCAGGCTGAGCAGCGCGCGTTCTTCGCCACGCTCAGCGACGTCGACGGCTCGGATGATGACTCCGCCAGCTCGAGCGATGACGAGTCCGAGAAGAAGAAGAGGATCGAGGACAAGCTGAACGGCCTCTGCTTCTTCGCCGACGACGATGGCTTCTGCACCATGGCACTGGGTGATGAGGTCGATGACAAGCTGGAGCACACCCCTCAGGACGACGACGACGACGATGACACCTCCCAGGTATCTCTCACCTACGACGAGCTTTCTTCCGAGGTTGAGAAGCTTACTGCCGCGCTCCTTAGTCAGGATAAGTTGCTTAGGCGAGCCGCTAGAGAGCGCAAGGAGTTTAGGCAAGAGGGTGGGAGGACACGGTGAGATGAGAGAGCTTGAGTTCGCTCGATCCACTGTGGTAGTGTCGGAGGAGGTTGAGTGTGAGTCATGCACCGCGCACATGACTGACCTTCTCACTTTGAGAGGTAAGTATGCTGCAGTTGGTGGAGAGGTGGATGAGCTCCGTGCTAGGCCGCAGCTGTGGGTGCGTGCAAGACTTGTCCTGTCTTGCAATCTGAGTTGGCAGAGAAGAATGCCAAGATTGTGTCTCTTGAGGAGGCCAACTCAGGTAGCACTTGTGTCACGAGGTGTGCTTTGTGCGAGGGTTTGGAGATGGAGATTGCCAATGTCAAGCATGGCAAGATGCAAACCGAGGAGGAAAACACATACCTTCGGACCATCTTGTCATGGGTCTCCAGTAGTGAGCCGCAGCTCGGGATGATGATCTCCCAATTCAAGCGAGCTGCTGGTAGTCCTGGTGTAGGTTTTGCTCAGGGTGTTGATCTTTCTGCTTTTGGGAAGATTGGAGAGTCGAGTGGTTTGAACCCATGTGAGAAGCCCAACTCCACCACTACTCCCAAACTTGCCAAGCTTCCACCCAAAGAGCCTCCTAAGCCTACCACCAAGGATGGGTGTTTGAGGAACCCCCGAGAGCTCCACCCAAGAACCAAGTGTGGGCACCCAAGCCAAACCACCTCAGGAACAAGCTTGACACAATGCCACCCATCCAGGAGGAGTTGCCACAGAAGGGCAAAGTGAACCACACCCACAGCCATGATTACCAACAACCCCCTTTGCGTGCGGTGAGGTATCATTGTGATTTCTGTGGGAGAGATGGACACTGGGTTGAGTTCTGCTTTAGACACAAGAGAGAGGCGCGCCGTGCTCGGGAGATGGACAACCCAGACATGTACCATCCTTTCCATGGTGTGCATGTGCCGAACGTCCAGAGGAGAGCTGCTAGGCCCAGAGGTCCAGAACCTCAAGTCCCCAGGTCTAGGCAGCAGCAGAGAGCTCCGAGGAGAGTCACTAGGCCTAGAGGTCCTGAACCTCAAGCTCCTAGGCGTAGGCCTCGTAGAGAGCGTGCCCGGCGGGAGCCTGCAGTTGTAGTCTATGGACCCCGTGGCGGTGGCTTTTTAGTTGAGCGCTTTCCCCCACCGCGTTTTGAGTACCACGGTGAGCGCTCCTTCCTTAGCGGACCACGTTTTCCTCAGCGTGGTGATCGCTTCCCTCGTAGACGTACTAGGAATGGTTTTTCTGCTAACCGTTCTTTTGAGCAGCCGGCCCAACACTGGTATTACCCTCATTTCACTAACCCCAGTGTTGGACCGTATGCTCACCCTATGTCTTTTTATTGATGTAGGTAAGACGGTTGGAGGACATTTGGTTGGTGGATTCCGGTTGCTCGAGGCACATGACCGGAAACACCAAGTGGTTCTCCAGCCTTAGTCCTGTTGCCGGAAAGGAATACATAACCTTCGGCGACAATAGCAAAGGTAAGGTATTGTCTCGCGGGTCAGTGCGAGTTAATGAGCACTTTGTGTTGCGCGATGTTGCTCTTGTTTCTAACTTGCATTTTAACCTTCTTTCTGTTTCGCAACTTTTTGATGATGACTATGAGATTCGTTTTAAACCGAATCTCAGTCGTATTTTGGATCCTAAGGGCAATCTTGTATGTTTGATTTCGTCCTTTGGGAAAGTCTTTCACGTAAATTTCTCGGAGTCTTTTGACACTTCCCGCTGTCTTTTGGCTAGTCCTTCTTCCTCCGATCTTTGGAAGTGGCATAGGAGGCTCGGTCATTTAAGCTTCGACTTGCTTGCAAGACTTAGCTCACTTGGCCTAATCCGAGGATTGCCCAAGCTTTAGATGGAGAAGGATCTAGTTTGTCATTCTTGCAGACATGGGAAGATGGTTGCCGCTCCCCACCATCCGGTGACTAAGGTCATGACCTCGCACCCCGGAGAGCTTTTACACATGGACCTTGTTGGTCCGGCTCGGGTGAGCTCGGTTGTGGCAAGAAGTGGTATGTTTTGGTTGTTGTTGACGACTTTTCGAGGTATTCGTGGGTCTTCTTTTTGACTGAGAAGACTGAGACTTTCTCATTTGCTCGCAACCTGATTTTGCGTCTTCAGAACGAGTTCCCTTTGAACTCGATGCGAGCTATTAGAAGTGATATTGGATCCGAATTCAAAAATTCGGATTTTGAGAAGTTTTGTAACCGCCTTGGTTTGGAGCATCAGTTTTCTTCACCCTACACACCTCCCAAAAATGGTGTTGTAGAGAGGAAGAATCGGACCCATGTTGAGATGGCCAGGACGATGCTCGATGAGCATAGGACTCCTAGGCGCTATTGGGCCGAAGCGATGAACACTGCATGCTACATTTCAAATCGCATTTTTCTGAGAGCTTTCTTGAAGAAGACCTCTTATGAGTTGTTGGTTTTGGTCGCCAACCCAAGGTGAGTTATTTTAGAGTCTTCGGTTGCCATTGTTTTATACTCAAAAAGGGCAACCTGGACAAGTTTGAGTCTCGTTCTGACGGTGTGTTTTGGGTTTATGGCACTCACACTCGAGCTTATCGTGTACTTAACCTTGACACTAACCGAGTCATGGAGACATCAGATGTCACCTTCGACGAGACTCTTGTTTGTCCTTCTTCTCGTTTTGAGCGTGCAGGTGATCATGAGGTTGGCGAGCCTCTTTTCGATGACGAGGAAGAGGGTGCTAAAGGTATGGACGATCCAGCACCCCCTCCACCTGCCGTGCCACAAAAAGGAGCGGCTCGACGACGACTCACGGCCCCGACACCTCTTCTTCCTGGGGGCGTGGGATCCGCCACCCCGCGCGGTACCATTTGTACCCGGGGAGGCACCAGCTGCTGTTGACGGGGAGGCCACTTCGGCTCGGGAGGCGCCACGACATATCCAGCGCCAGCACCCGCCTCAGCAGATGATCGGCAGCATCGACGAACGGGTTACTCGGTCCAGGTCACAGCACATCTCTCACTTCGCTCATTCTGCTTTGTGCTAATTTGAGCCCCGAGATGTTGGACACGCTTTGACGGATCCGGACTGGGTCAATGCCATGCATGAGGAGTTAGAAAATTTTGAGCGAATCGGGTTTGGGTTCTAGTTTCCACCTCCTCCTGAGTGTAAGCCTATTGGGACAAAATGGGGTTTTCAAAAACAAGCAAGGAGAGGATGGCCACGTTGTTAGAAACAAGGCCAGGCTTGTAGCTAAAGGCTACAGTCAGAAGGAGGGGATAGACTTTGAGGAGACTTTTGCTCCTGTAGCTCGTTTGGAGGCTATTAGGATCCTCTTGGCTTTTGCTGCATCCAAAGGTTTTAAACTATTTTCAAATGGATGTCAAGAGTGCCTTCTTAAACGGCTACATAGAAGAAGAAGTTTATGTTGAGCAACCCCCCGGTTTTGAAATCCCAAGTTTCCAAACATGTTTTTTAAACTCCACAAAGCTTTATATGGTTTGAACAAGCCCCTAGAGCCTGGTATGATAGGTTGAAAACCTTTGCTTGCTAAGGGTTTTAAATGGGATGTGTAGATAAAACGATTTTTCTCCTCAGCAAGGCAAAGACACATCTCTCCAGTCTTGGTCCAGATTTACGTGGATGATATGTCATTTTCGGTGGTTCTTCTCACGCTTTGGTTGCCAAGTTCGCAGAATAATGAGCAGGGAGTTCGAGATGAGCATGATGGGCGAGCTAACATCTTTCTCGGTTGCAAATTAAGCAATCCCGAGAGGGGACGTTCGTGCACCAGGGCAAGTACACCAAGGACTTGCTGAAGCGGTTCGATATGGGTGAGGCCAAGCCTTTACCAACACCCATGTCGACGACGACTGCCCTGGATGCGGATGTGGATGGAGAAGCAGTGGACCAGAAGGAGTACCGCAGCATGATCGGGTCGCTGCTCTACCTGACGGCGACACGCCCGGACATTCAGTTCGCGGGTGTGTCTGTGCGCGCGCTTTCAGTCGTCGCCGCGCACTTCTCACCGTCAGGCAGTGAAGCGCATATTCAGGTACCTTCGTTTCACGCCCGAGTTCGGGATTTGGTATTCTGCTTCCTCCACCCTTTCCCTTTGCGGTTATTCGGATGCCGATTTTGCTGGTTGCCGTATTGAGCGCAAGTCCACTTCTGGGACATGCCAGTTTATTGGTTCTTCTCTTGTTTCGTGGTCTTCTCGCAAGCAGTCTAGTGTCACCCAGTCTACCACGGAGGCTGAGTATGTTGCTGCGGCTAGCTGCTGTTCCCAGTTACTCTGGATGATGGCCACTTTGCGTGATTTTGGTCTGAGCTTTTCTCGTGTTCCTTTGCTTTGTGACAGCACGAGTGCCATTAGCGTTGCTAAGAACCCCATGCTTCACTCGAAGACCAAACACATTGACGTGCGCTTTCATTTTCTGCAAGACCACCAGGAGAAGGGTGATATCGACCTTCGCCATGTCGATACTCATCATCAACTGGCTGATATTTTCACGAAGCCTTTAGACGAATCAACCTTTAATCGGTTGAGGGGTGAGTGGTGTTGTGTTCCCCTTTTAGATGGGGGAAACATTTTGGATCTTGTATCCTAGACTGACTCTTTTAGTTTGTCTCTTTTCCTTTGCATTTTAGCATACGCACTTACATTTGAGCTTCATGTTTATAATCATTAGATTGTAACTATGCTCTATTTAGTATGCTCCGATGCTTATATGGATGCTTGTAGCTTATGCTCTTCCTGATCACTAGTACATGTTGTGAGCTGAGCTATTTTGAAATGGTGAATTTACTTAATAACTTAAAATCTGAAAATGTTCACCATTGAGATATGCAACTAGCATGTGTAGGATGTGTTGAGTCCATTCATGGTTTTCATATATGCTAGGTTGCTATGTCTCTAGTTCTGAGTCATTCACTTGCTGGTCTGTTCATATCATGTTTAAAATCTGAACCAAGTTTTAGTGAATTGAAAAAGATCAAGATGGGATTGCTTGTCAACACCTCACGGTATCGAGACTGTTTCTCATTGCACTTTGGGTTAAACTTGAGCCGTGTGTAGTGTATGACCGAAAACGTAGCTTTAAGCTTCTGATTGCTTCGGCATAGGCTTCGCTCGGTTGGAAAGTTAGGCAATGACAAGCTTTCAACCTCTCGCAATCACATGCTAAAAATTGAACTTGTGTAATTTCACCGCTGCAACTCCGATCTGTTTTGAAATCACAAGTATTTCCTTTAATTGGTATCGGCATGATGATTGAACTTTGCTAGGGATAGTTCACCTTGTATACATGTTTAGCACTTGTCTGGATTCCTGTCTATACATGTGTAGTGCTATTTTGATGGTGAATATTTTTTGACTCAAAACTGCTCTTTTCTGCTCATATGTTCATATTCGTATCTGTGATCAGTTTGAGCCTTCGCTATTTGAGTGCTAGTTGAGTCATTAGAGCTACTGTTTAGAGCATCTTTGCACTCTTTTGAATATATGCCTGAAGCTGCTAACTTGCATTTCTGACTTCATATGCATGTTGGAAGGGGAGCTTCTTGCCTTGTGACTTTTCTTGATCAGTGCATTTTCAACTAAGGGGGAGAAATTGCAAATCATACACTCCGGGATGTTCATCTAACGGGAGTTCTCCTAGTTGCTTGCCTTTGTCAAGGGGGAGTTTGCTAGTTGTGTTGAGCCTTTGCCTCTATCTTGAGGAACTAGCAAACCTTTTCAGGGCATTCTATTTTTGTTTTGATCTCAATTGGTTCGGAGCTTGTTTGGCCGAAAGGCATTGGTTTCGAACTTGCATTGGTATCGAGCTTTCCTTGCTAGTTGTGTTGAGCCTCTGTGCCTCTATCTTGAGGGACTAGCATTTTTGCCTCGTTCAGCCATGTTTGCCTCATTTGGTATCGAGTTTTCCATTGGTATCGAGCCTTCTCTGCTAGTTGTGTTGAGCCTCTGTGCCTCTTTCTTGAGGGACTAGCATTTTGCTTTGATTTTCCAATTGGTTTTTGCTAGCGGTGTTGAGCCTGTTCTACCTCTTCTTGAGGGCTAGCTTTGCTTTGCTTGGTTGCGTCGAGCCGTTGCCCATGTCTTTGGGGACCAAGTTGTTTTGCTCTTTCCACTTGACCTTCTTCGGCTTTGATATGCTTTTGGGTCATTTGGTCGAGTTTTCTCCTCGCCTTCCTTCCTTCCTTCCTTCTTCTGGTTACTATGATTTGTGTGTGTAGTTGACAATGCACTCATCAAGGGGGAGATTGCGGATACATGGGTGTATGCCGAGTCTCTGAGTGATGAGTGATTGTCAACGGGTATGAGGTATGATGCGCATTTCTTTGGCTTGGGTTGTGCAGGTGTCGAGCACGGATACAGTGATCGAGGGCAAGGTGAAGGTCAAGTTGAGACGTGCCGTGCTGACGGACCGGGTGCGGGTGAAGGATGGGCGTGCAGTGCGGCGGACGTGCCATGCCGATGTACCGAGCGGTGAAGGGCTTGGACTGAGGGACCAGAGTGCCTGAGGATCAGCTGTGGTGGCTGGCAGCCTGTGACGACGACAAGTGAAGAAGTGCGGTCATGTGTTGCCTGAGTCGAGGACTCGGGGACATGTGTCGGTGGATGGGGTGCACGGGAGGTGCATCCCCTCTACGACGTTGGTTTGGTGGTTCAGCCAGGGAAAAACCACCGGTGGACGGTTTCCAGGTTTGGGCCTCAAAACCTGGGCTGGACGGTTCCGAGTTTGGCCTCAAAACTCGGCTGAGGGTTCGAGTGTTTGCCTCAAAACTCGGGCGTTGTTGATAGTTTCCAGGTTTGGGCCTCAAAACCTGGGCGCTGCGGGTTTGCTGAGTTTGGGCCTCAAAACTCAGACGCTGGTGGGCTGGTTTCCCGGTTTGGGCCTCAAAATCGGGGGTTGCTGGAAAAGGCTGGTTTCCCGGTTTGGGCCGCAAAACCGGGGGTGCAGAGCGAGGGCGGCACGTGGCGGCTATCCGGAGGTTGCGTCGAGGCAACGCTTCGGCCAGTGCGGGCATGGCCGTCCGATACACCTACCACCTGGTGTAACACCTCAGGTGTTTACATGAATAAAATATTGTCATGCCATCATAAGCATTCCATTCCATAGCATTATATGCTAGCTCACTTGAGATGCATCCACTAAAATGAGTTTAATTCTTAATGTGTGAGCATTTTGTTTTTGCTTGTGAGGTAGCTCAAAATCCTATTTTGGAATGTCATTATGAAGTGACTTGTGTTCATTCCCTTTTGACAGTCATGTAAAGGCATGAATCCAGGTTTAACAATTAAAAAGGAGCTAAAAGTTCTTAGCTTAAAATGGGAAAATCATTAATTTCTATATAAGTTAATAGCCCTTTCCAGTTAACTCAAATCTGTGCATTTTAGGGGCTGACCCTAAAAGCTTTTTGGTAGATCTTGAGAAGAGGTACAACTTTGGTATTTAAAGTTTTCAAAGTTTCTGTACAAATTCCAAGTAATTTTGAATCTATTCAAACCCTAGAAATGGTCCCCTTTTGATTCTAAACTTGCATTCAAAAATTATTTGAAATCTGAGTTTGAGGTTTACATAAAAGTTGTAGAGAATTTCAAAAGGAACCTTTTATACATTGACAATTTTTCAAGTATTATTGCAAAATCAAAAGTAATTCTGCTTCTAATACAAAACCCTAAATCTGTCCCTTTTCAAATTCTCAATTTGATTTGGTTTGAACTGTTTTGGTCAGTTTGACTTATTTCCATTTGAAATTAGCCATAGGGTGTTAAAGCAAAGTTGTACAACTTTTCAAACTCTACATTCATATGTTGGTAAAACTTGAAGTGCAGTTTGGGTTTCAAAAGTAATTTTAAATCTTCAGAAAGGGGGAGAGAGCAAGGAACAGTGCAAAGGGGAGGAACTGTCCAGAGCTCGCCAGCGAGCTGCGCCGCTCGGGCCGTGCTCGCGCTGGGGCGCATGCGTCGCGCCAGCGAGCTGCTTGGCCGCTGCGTGCGCAAGTTCTTCACGCCGCCGCCCTCTCCTTCGTCCTTCTTATACCGCGGAGAGCTCCGTGTTTCGCTTTCTCTCTGTTCGCTCGTCGTCGCCGTCGTTCCTCCGCTTAGCTACGCCGGCCACCTGAGCGCTCGTTCGCTCTGTTCAACCACGTCACCGTGTTCGCCTCGTCGTTACGGAGCCATAGAGCTAGGTAGCAGCCTCGCTCACCCCGCAGCTGCCCGGCTTGGTCGTCGTCTTCGTCTCGGTCCCGAACATCTCCATCGACGCCGCCACCGTGGTCAGCAAGCTCGGAGCCCTATCGCCATCACCTGAGCCCCGTTTCTCTTCCTTATCTGTTGCTGCTGCTCTAGCATCAGGTCGTTGACCTTGTCTCTCTCTGTCTCAGCCGGAACAGGTCATCGCCGTTGAGCCGCACCGCTGAGATCCGCCGCCGTCGTCGTCATCACCGTTCGGAGCCACGTCAGCTTCGGGACCTAGCTCACTAGAGTCGTGGTGAGCCTCTGGTGCTGATGCGCTTGTTCGTTGGCTCGTTAGAGCTCCCAGTTCGCCGGCGTGCCGTCGCCGTGCCGCCGCGTCCGCTTGTGTCGTCGTCGGGGTAGAAAGAGAGGTCGAGGGAGGAAGTTGAAGGTTCAACAAGACGTGGGGTGCTGGGGGCAGTGAGGAGTGGAAGTGATGCGCGGGATCCAGGCGAGTTTGTGGGAGGCCTCACCGTCGTCGGAGACCTCGCCGGTGTCAAGGTTGGAGGCCGGTCAACGCTGGTGCGTGTTCGGTCAAAGCTTTTGGCTGCCAGCCTCGGGCGAGCCGGAGAGGGTCTCGGGCGAGACGGGGAGAAGGTCTCGGGCGAGACGGAGGAAGAGTCGAGGCTACCGGGCGCAGGTCTCGGGCGAGCCGAAGAGAGCCTCGGGCGAGACGGAGAAGGCTCGGGCGAGATGGAGAAGGCCTCGGGCGAGGCGGAGGCGGAGAGCTGCTAGCCTCGGGCGAGACGGAGATCCGCTGGCCTCGGGCGAGACGGAGATCCGTTGGCCTCGGCGCGAAGTGGAGATAGAGGACGCTGGCACATAGAGTCCGGCTGTCTGATGCCGTAGGCGGAGGTGGGCCGTTTGGGTCAGTTTCGGCCCATCAAGAGTTTTGTGTTTCCAAACGTTTTAATCTTTTTCCTGTTATGTGCATAGTAATGCTAATGTTGTTATTTTTGTATGAATTAATCTGTTGAGCCAAAAATTATGAAAATTTTTGTGCATGTTCTATGAATGTGTAGTTTTTATGAAAAATATAATATATACATGTTTCTGTATAATGTTTTACAGTAAGTTTATGCCTTTTAATTCTCAAATAAGCCTTCAATGATTTTTATAAAATTAAGTGTAACTCCAAAAATGCTGAAATTTATGTTGTGCACTTAATGAATCATAACCAATCTGTGTACCAAGTTTGAACTAATTTAAACATAGTTAACTGCACAACTTTTTTCGACTAATTAAAATTGCTTTCCTTGTGGTTAAATAATGATATAAAACATAAATCCCCAAGTTCTTTTGAGTAGTTTTAAAAGATTAAGACAAGTAAATTCTCTTGATCTGCTGGTTGTTGTAGATGAGAGTCACTCTTGTACTCATGTATGTTTATAAGTTATTTGTTGGTTTGCAACTTTACCGTGGGGGCAAATTGTTGCAAATCAAGTGTAATTTCCATTCTTACCATGATCATGACATGAGCATCTCATTAAGCATATACTCTTTTATCGTGTAGCTTCGGAAGTGTTTGAGTGTCCAGGCGAGTTTGATCCAGAAAGTTCAGAGTGTCTAGTTGACCCCAGTTATCCGGAGTTCCAGATTCTCCCGATCAACGAAGGCAAGCCCCGGTTCATTTAACCATTTCCTTGGATTTACAATTACACTTACTTTCGATAACTCGATGCATTAAATGTTTATCAAATAAATGCTTTACACCTGTTGATGCATGATCAACCTTGTTATCGATATATCATTCCTTGATACCTGCTTTATGCAAAGGATAGAAATGCTCAGCCTTGCTTTCTCACGCTCCCAATAAATGTTTTGATACTTATCGTCTTGGAATGATAACGAGAAAGAATGATGGTTAAGACCAGACGGGCACCTGCGTCGATCCTTGGATTAGATGCAGGGTAACCCGGATGTGTCGTTTAGGGTTAACCGTTGTTGGCCTGCTAGATTGAGAAACTGTGAAGTACCGATCATATGCTACGGTAAGCCCTGCCTTGGTGGTTCTTAAATGAGAACGGCTAATCGCGCACTGGGAGTGGAGAGATGGCGGGAGTACTAGCTACCCTCGTGGGTCGAAGTCCCGGATTGGAGGTGTACAAGTACTCTCGTGGTGCGCGGACCCGGTCTGTTTGGAGGATCCGAGGCTGGGGTTGGTATATGTGTGATCTAGGGTCTACATATATCGTATGATCGTGGAAAACTCCCAGATCTGGTTGAATCGATTCGAATCGTCGTGCTCCTCGGTTAAGGAGACTCAATCTTTCGACCCGCACCGTAGAATGAAAATGGTTTTGGTTTAAGAAAGAATAATGAAGCTCTCTCAGTAATGATTTATTTTCAGTTCTTATCAAGTATTCTAATGATTAAGTAAAATTTGGATCTAGAACTACTTTAGTAAAGCTTTTATGCAAATGAAAAATGCTGTTGAGCCTACCCAAGCCAGCATACCTGTTCTTCTCTTCTCTTGTCGGGTCAGTCTTGTTGAGTACCTTTGTACTCAGGATTTGTTAATCCACTGTTGCAGGTGACGCTCACGAGCAGCCTTGTTTGAGGCTTGTTGCGTGACCGTGTTGAGGAGGATGTGTCCGGGGAGGAGTAGTGCAACCCTTAGGCGGGGTTGTTTTTGTGAAATATGGTTTTATTAATGCTCCTTCCACTACTTAGGGTAAAGTTCAAAACTTTGGTTTGTAATAATGGTGTGAGTTTGAACATCTGGTTTGTAAAACTTATGGTATAATACTTCCGCACTTTTATTCTCTGATGTATATATTTGTGAAATGTTGTAATACTGCAATGACTCTTGCAATGATCCTGGGAGTGTAAGGAAACGTGAATGAGTCGGGTTACCCGATGACACGTGGTGGGTCTTTTGGGCTATTGGGCACAGTGTATGTTTGTCCGAGGTCTGTAGGACAAGGACAAGTACACGTGGGCCCTAATAATCCAGGAGGTTCCGTCACAGCTGGTATCAGAGCGATCATTGCAGCAGTCTTGTGGTATTGTTGCAAAACTTCAAAATGATTTGAGTCAAAACTATTTGAATCTTGTTTGATCCAAATTCTTTTGACTTACCTTGTTCATGCTATTCGATCTATGTTCTGTCTTAAATAGTAGACCGTAGATTGTTAAGTGGAGCAGCATGTTAAGTTAAGCCTTAATTTGAAATTGTTGTTAAATTTTTACTCCTATATATAAAGGAGTATAATTTAAATTTTATATGCTTTATGCGTAAGTACGCTTCATGCATCATGCTTAATCAACTTGTGGTATATGGTTTAGTGGAGTATAAGGGTTAGAATCCAATCCTTTCTTGCTATCCAAAAAGTATTTTCCTTTATCTGCCTAATTCAAAATCTTATCTCACTAGGATGCCACGCGGTAAGGAAACACCTCGCAAGAGTACAGGTCCTCATGGTGTACCCAGGCACCAACTCGCATCCCGCAAGGAGGAGGAGTCCAGTGGGAGTCATGAGATCAATGAGGACTTGCGGGCAGAGGTTCATGAGTTGAAAGCTCAGTTGGCTACCACCTCTGGGAGAAGAGTTTAGCACTTGCCAAAGCCGGAGGCATGAAACTCAAGCTGGAGGGGGCCAACAGAAGTGTAGTCAATGCAGAAAAGCTCATGACTAAGATGCTTCAAGAACGGAACACTGCCTGGCAGCGAGAAGATGCCGCGATAGCCCGTCTGCATGAGTTGGAGGCATATGTGACAGATATAGAAGTATTCAATGACCAGTTACATGAGGAAGTCCATGTGCTGTATGATCAACTCCATCCACCTCCACCTCAAGATGCAGCTGAAGATGAGATGGGTACAATCATTGATGATGGAGAGGTAGAAGGGCAGAGTGAGGAAGATCCTCATGTGGTTAGAGTTAATCAAGGATTATGATCTGGAGGTGCATTACCATCCCGGAAAAAGCAAATGTGGTAGCTGATGCTCTTAGTAGGAAGGTTCGTTGCAATTGTATCACTGTCAGACCAGTAGATCTTACTCTTTGTTCCGAGTTAGAAAAAACTGGGTATTCAGATGATCACTCAGCGGGCAGGTTGTCTAATATATCAGTTCAGTCATCTATCAAAGATCAGGTGTAGCTGCTCAGAAAGAAAACAAAGGTATTGTGCACCTCAAAGAGAAAGTCAAAGCAGACAAAACTTCGTGTTCCGAGTCGATGAAGCAGAAGTGGTCTGGTTCAAAGACAGATTAGTCGTTCCGAAGAATCCTGAATTGAGGAAGCAGATTTTGGATGAAGCTCATCTTACCCCATTTGCGATTCATCCAGGAAGTACAAAAATGTACCAGGATCTTAGGCAAAGATTCTGTGGACTAAGATGAAGATCGAGATTGCAAGGTATGTAGCCAGATGTGATACTTGTCAGAAAGTCAAAGCCATTCATCTTAAGTCAGCTGGTGAACTACAGCCATTGTCAATTCCTACTTGGAAATGGAGGACGGAGGACATCAGTATGGACTTTATTGTTGGATTACCAAGAACATCTAAGGGCTACGATTCTATTTGGGTTATAGTAGATCGTCTAACCAAGGTTTCACATTTCATACCAGTCAAGACCATCTACTCAGCGTCCACATATGCCAAGATATACTTTCAGAGGATTATGAGTCTGCATGGAGTTCCTAAGACTATTGTCTCAGATAGGGGTACTCAGTTTGTTTCAAAATTCTGGGAAAGTCTACATGAGTCTCTGGGCACTAAACTCTTACACAGTACAGCTTACCACCCACGAACAGATGGTCAGACTGAAAGAGTAAATCAGATATTAGAAGATATGCTCAGGGCGTGTGCTCTTAACTTTCCATTTAAATGGGATGAGTGCTTACCATTAGCAGAGTTCTCATACAATAATAGTCATCAAGAAAGTATCCGGATGGCACCATTTGAAGCTTTATATGGCAGAAGATGTCGGACTCCTTTACATTGGTCCGAGCCTGGTGAAAGATGGTTCTTTGGTGTCAATCTAGTTCAAGAGACTGAACAGAAAGTCAAACTCATACAAAGGAATATGAAAATAGCACAATCTCGACAGAAAAGCTATGCAGACAAAAGGCGTAGACCTTTGACGTTTGCCAAAGGAGAGTTTGTGTATTTAAAGGTGTCACCCACCAAGGGTGTTTATCGTTTCGGGGTCAAAGGAAAACTTGCTCCCCGTTACATTGGGCCATTTCAAATTCTGGCTAAATGTGGTAAAGTGGCATACCGTATTCAACTACCAGCTCATCTATCAGAGGTTCATAATGTGTTTCACATCTCTCAGCTGAAGAAAGTGTCTACGAGTTCCTGACCAAGTGGTTGATGTTGAAGGGGTACAACTTGAGCCTGATATGACATACTCAGAATGTCCCATCAAAATTCTTGATCAGCGAGATAGAGTAACTCGACGACACACTCACAGGTTCTATAAAGTTCAATGGAGTCAGCATTCTGAGAGGAAGCAACGGAAACGTGGGAAAACCGAGGAATTTCTAATAGAACAGTTTCCTGAGTTTTATGCGACCATACAGTCAGGGCAGTGAGTGAAAGAGGTTGACAATAGAACCTGTTCCCAGTTTTGTAAAAAGGGTAATCTTTATCCCCGTACCCCACAACTTTAGTAATTAGTTTAGTTTGAGGTGAAATCTCGGGTCGAGATTTCTTTAGGGGGAAAGGATGTAACACCTCAGGTGTTTACATGAATAAAATATTGTCATGCCATCATAAGCATTCCATTCCATAGCATATATGCTAGCTCACTTGAGATGCATCCACTAAAATGAGTTTTAATTCTTAATGTGTGAGCATTTTGTTTTGCTTGTGAGGTAGCTCAAAATCCTATTTTGGAATGTCATTATGAAGTGACTTGTGTTCATTCCCTTTTGACTAGAGTCATGTAAAGGCATGAATCCAGGTTTAACATTAAAAGGAGCTAAAAGTTCTTTAGCTTAAAAATGGGAAAATCATTAATTTCTATATAAGTTAATTAGCCCTTTCCAGTTAACTCAAATCTGTGCATTTTTAGGGCTGACCCTAAAAGCTTTTTGGTAGATCTTGAGAAGAGGTACAACTTTGGTATTTAAAGTTTTCAAAGTTTCTGTACAAAATTCCAAGTAATTTTGAATCTATTCAAACCCTAGAAATGGTCCCCTTTTGATTCTAAACTTGCATTCAAAAATTATTTGAAATCTGAGTTTGAGGTTTACATAAAAGTTGTAGAGAATTTCAAAAGGAACCTTTTATACATTGACAATTTTTCAAGTATTATTGCAAAATCAAAAGTAATTCTGCTTCTAATACAAAACCCTAAATCTGTCCCCTTTCAAATTCTCAATTTGATTTGGGTTTGAACTGTTTTGGTCAGTTTGACTTATTTCCATTTGAAATTAGCCATAGGGTGTTAAAGCAAAGTTGTACAACTTTTCAAACTCTACATTTCATATGTTGGTAAAACTTGAAGTGCAGTTTGGGTTTCAAAAGTAATTTTAAATCTTCAGAAAGGGGGAGAGAGCAAGGAACAGTGCAAAGGGGAGGAACTGTCCAGAGCTCGCCAGCGAGCTGCGCCGCTCGGGCCGTGCTCGCGCTGGGGCGCATGCGTCGCGCCAGCGAGCTGCTGGGCCGTGCGTGCGCAAGTTCTTCACGCCGCCGCCCTCTCCTTCGTCCTTCTTATACCGCGGAGAGCTCCGTTTCGCTTTCTCCTCTGTTCGCTCGTCGTCGCCGTCGTTCCTCCGCTTGCTACGCCGGCCACCTGAGCGCTCGTTCGCTCTGTTCAACCACGTCACCGTGTTCGCCTCGTCGTTACGGAGCCATAGAGCTAGGTAGCAGCCTCGCTCACCCCCGCAGCTGCCCGGCTTGGTCGTCGTTCGTCTCCGGTCCCGAACATCTCCATCGACGCCGCCACCGTGGTCAGCAAGCTCGGAGCCCTATCGCCATCACCTGAGCCCCGTTTTCTCTTCCTTATCTGTTGCTGCTGCTCTAGCATCAGGTCGTTGACCTTGTCTCTCTCTGTCTCAGCCGGAACAGGTCATCGCCGTTGAGCCGCACCGCTGAGATCCGCCGCCGTCGTCGTCATCACCGTTCGGAGCCACGTCAGCTTCGGGGACCTAGCTCACTAGAGTCGTGGTGAGCCTCTGGTGCTGATGCGCTTGTTCGTTGGCTCGTTAGAGCTCCCAGTTCGCCGGCGTGCCGTCGCCGTGCCGCCGCGTCCGCTTGTGTCGTCGTCGGGGTAGAAAGAGAGGTCGAGGGAGGAAGTTTGAAGGTTCAACAAGACCGTGGGGTGCTGGGGGCAGTGAGGAGTGGAAGTGATGCGCGGGATCCAGGCGAGTTTGTGGGAGGCCTCACCGTCGTCGGAGACCTCGCCGGTGTCAAGGTTGGAGGACGGTCAACGCGGGTGCGTGTTCGGTCAAAGCTTTTGGCTGCCAGCCTCGGGCGAGCCGGAGAGGGTCTCGGGCGAGACGGAGAAGGTCTCGGGCGAGACGGAGGAAGAGTCGAGGCTACCGGCGCAGGTCTCGGGCGAGCCGAAGAGAGCCTCGGGCGAGACGGAGAAGGCCTCGGGCGAGATGGAGAAGGCCTCGGGCGAGGCGGAGGCGGAGAGCTGCTAGCCTCGGCGAGACGGAGATCCGCTGGCCTCGGGCGAGACGGAGATCCGTTGGCCTCGGCGCGAAGTGGAGATAGAGGACGCTGGCACATAGAGTCCGGCTGTCTGATGCCGTAGGCCGGAGGTGGGCCGTTTGGGTCAGTTTCGGCCCATCAAGAGTTTTGTGTTTCCAAACGTTTTAATCTTTTTCCTGTTATGTGCATAGTAATGCTATGTTGTTATTTTTGTATGAATTAATCTGTTGAGCCAAAAATTATGAAATTTTTGTGCATGTTCTATGATATGTGTAGTTTTTATGAAAAATATAATATATACATGTTTCTGTATTATGTTTTACAGTAAGTTTATGCCTTTTAATTCTCAAATAAGCCTTCAATGATTTTTATAAATTAAGTGTAACTCCAAAAATGCTGAAATTTATGTTGTGCACTTAATGAATCATAACCAATCTGTGTACCAAGTTTGAACTAATTTAAACATAGTTAACTGCACAACTTGTTTTCGACTAATTAAAATTGCTTTCCTTGTGGTTAAATAATGATATAAAACATAAATCCCAAGTTCTTTTGAGTAGTTTTAAAAGATTAAGACAAGTAAATTCTCTTGATCTGCTGGTTGTTGTAGATGAGAGTCACTCTTTGTACTCATGTATGTTTATAAGTTATTTGTTGGTTTGCAACTTTACCGTGGGGGCAAATGGTTGCAAATCAAGTGTAATTTCCATTCTTACCATGATCATGACATGAGCATCTCATTAAGCATATACTCTTTTATCGTGTAGCTTCGGAAGTGTTTGAGTGTCCAGGCGAGTTTGATCCAGAAAGTTCAGAGTGTCTAGTTGACCCCAGTTATCCGGAGTTCCAGATTCTCCCGATCAACGAAGGCAAGCCCCGGTTCATTTAACCCTTTCCTTGGATTTACAATTACACTTACTTTCGATAACTCGATGCATTAAATGTTATCAAATAAATGCTTTACACCTGTTGATGCATGATCAACCTTGTTATCGATATATCATTCCTTGATACCTGCTTTATGCAAAGGATAGAAATGCTCAGCCTTGCTTTCTCACGCTCCCAATAAATGTTTTGATACTTATCGTCTTGGAATGATACGAGAAAGAATGATGGTTAAGACCAGACGGGCACCTGCGTCGATCCTTGGATTAGATGCAGGGTAACCCGGATGTGTCGTTTAGGGTTAACCGTTGTTGGCCTGCTAGATTGAGAAACTGTGAAGTACCGATCATATGCTACGGTAAGCCCTGCCTTGGTGGTTCTTAAATGAGAACGGCTAATCGCGCACTGGGAGTGGAGAGATGGCGGGAGTACTAGCTACCCTCGTGGGTCGAAGTCCCGGATTGGAGGTGTACAAGTACTCTCGGGTGGCGCGGACCCGGTCTTGTTTGGAGGATCCGAGGCTGGGGTTGGTATATGTGTGATCTAGGGTCTACATATATCGTATGATCGTGGGAAAACTCCCAGATCTGGTTGAATCGATTCGAATCGTCGTGCTCCTCGGTTAAGGAGACTCAATCTTTCGACCCGCACCGTAGAATGAAAATGGTTTTGGTTTAAGAAAGAATAATGAAGCTCTCTCAGTAATGATTTATTTTCAGTTCTTATCAAGTATTCTAATGATTAAGTAAAATTTGGATCTAGAACTACTTTAGTAAAGCTTTTATGCAAATGAAAAATGCTGTTGAGCCTACCCAAGCCAGCATACCTGTTCTTCTCTTCTCTTGTCGGGTCCAGTCTTGTTGAGTACCTTTGTACTCAGGATTTGTTAATCCACTGTTGCAGGTGACGCTCACGAGCAGCCTTGTTTTGAGGCTTGTTGCGTGACCGTTGAGGAGGAGGATGTGTCCGGGGAGGAGTAGTGCAACCCTTAGGCGGGGTGTTTTTGTGAAATATGGTTTTATTAATGCTCCTTCCACTACTTAGGGTAAAGTTCAAAACTTTGGTTTGTAATAATGGTGTGAGTTTGAACATCTGGTTTGTAAAACTTATGGTATAATACTTCCGCACTTTTATTCTCTGATGTATATTATTGTGAAATGTTGTAATACTGCAATGACTCTTGCAATGATCCTGGGAGTGTAAGGAAACGTGAATGAGTCGGGTTACCCGATGACACGTGGTGGGTCTTTTGGGCTATTGGGCACAGTGTATGTTTGTCCGAGGTCTGTAGGACAAGGACAAGTACACGTGGGCCCTAATAATCCAGGAGGTTCCGTCACACCTGGGTTGGTCCAGAATAACCTTAGGGTTTAGCTGGCCGCTCTGTAATTAGAGTAGAGAGGGTAGAGTAGGAAATAGACTTAGTCTAGGATTAGTATAAGTAGTCGGGGAGACACCCTCCTCCCCTCATCTCAGTTATTGCAGTCATTTGCTTCCTAGCACCTAGGGTTTCCTGCTCTCCCATCCTGCTTTAGCTAGCTGAGATCCGCAGAGAGACTTGACTCTGTGTACTGTTGATTTTGAGGAAAGGAGGCCATAACCTCCTTGTCGTAGCGTGTGTTTGCGCTTCGGCTGCAAGATCGTGGTGTTGATTCGCGTTTTGGTTGTGTTCTTCGCGGAATCCTTTTTCTCCACGTTCTTCCCGTCGCTTGATCTCTTTGCTCGGTTCATCTTTTGCAAATCCGTTTGAACCAAGTTGTTCTAGATCGTGAGGCACTTCTTTCCACCGAAGGAATTAATCTCTAACCTCACGGTCTAGGAGATCGATCGATTTTTCGTTTCGGGACAAGTTTTCTCCCTTCCCCCGATTTTCTTCGATTCATCGATTTGTAGATAGGTTCGAGCCATGATCTCTTAGAGATAGCTCACTATACTCCTTTTGACTCCCCTCACCAAGTTTGATCCCTAGAGGATTCATTTTGGGTGAGATCGAGTCGAATCGGTGGACGAACTGCTGCTGTCGGGGTGACCGGACGCTGTCCGCGGGTTGACCGGACGCGTCCGATGGTTGAACGCTCGTCGTGTTCATTTCGCTTTTGACCGGACGCTATGTTCAAAACGACCGGACGCTTCCTTCAGTGAGTCCGGTCAAGAACAGAGAGGTTCCAGAACCATCTTTCTGTGATCGGACGCGTCCGGTGCCTGGTGACCGGACGCTCTGGTGAGTCCGGTCACTTTCGTAGCTTGACCGGACGCTCTGCTTGTCTGCTGACCGGACGCGCAGGTCCTACTGTTCATCGTGTCTGTCTTCTGCTGACCGGACGCACTGTTCTCGACCGGACGCTCCCTAACCGTGAGTCCGGTCAGAAACAGTAAGGGTCCAGAGAGGATTTTTCTTGACCGACGCACCTCAGAGTCCGGTCGTGTCTGTTCAGCACCGTTTCGATCGCGGTTCGCTCGTTCATTGACGGATTCGATTTCCGTCTTTTGCGTTGGCTTTCTAGAGTTGTGTAGTGTCTCGCTGTGCTTCTTGGAAGCATCCACCCTACATCTAGGGTCGTGGACACTAGCAAGCTCTAGGGTTTGCTTTTGGGGTTGATTCTTGGACAGTGGCTACTAGTTTCCAAAAGGAAAATTTGAAGCTCCCATTCACCCCCCCTCTGGTCGCTTTCTGGTTGCTTCTCGGTCCTTCAGCAAGCGAAGCTAAGGAGCAAATGCAAGCGAAGGTGCGAGCAAAGGTACGGGAAAACAAGTTGGTTGGAGTGTTTTTGTATATCCAAAAAATCCTGCTTTTACACTGTTCATCCTTGGTATTTATAGGGAATACCAAGGGACACCGGCCAAATTACAAAAGGGGACAGAAAAGATTCCCCGGCCTGAACAGGGAAAGGGTAGAACCGTACAAACATGGGCTGAGTGGAAAACCCTTGTATGCCTTCCTCCTGCCCGCCGCCATCTGGTCTTGCTCGCCTTCGTGGGAAAGTGAGGGCCAGACTCTCGGCTCCGCTTGTCGTGAGGTCCACACCCGCTCGCCATTCGCCGAGCTTGGCGTCTCAAGCAAAAGAACCTCGGAACATGCGAGGGTCACTTTTTGTGTTCTCAGAACGCCTTTACCTGCAAGAGACACAATGAACTCCGAGGGTCGAGACAGTATCCGAAGGTTAGGAAACCGATCCGAAGGGTCCAAAGAACAGAAAAAAGGAAAGTTTGTGAGGGCGCGCGAGTCACGCGAGGGTCATTTTTCGGGCCAGCCTGCGTGGCGCCACTGCCGAGGGTCCCTTCCCCTAATAGTAGCCCCTCGTTGCCTTGGATCTAAAGAACAGTATTTAGGCCCAAGCAGCGCTCTTTGATGGGAAACATAACGAGACCCTTGGCAGCGATGCCCACGGCTGCTTTGGGCCAGGCCGTTGTATGCTTGCTTGCACTGTTTAGGTCCATTTCATTTTTGCGCCGTGGATCTCGGTTGTCGTGCTGTGTTTCGTCGGGTGGGGTGACCTTTCTCCTGGTCTATAAATAGATGGGGTTGATGGGGGGCTTGAAGTTGTCCTCCTTTGCTATAGCCATCCTGCTGCTGCGCATTCCTTTTTGCGAAGGTTGTTTTTGTCTAGTTGCGAAGGTTGTGTGTACTGTGTTCTGCGAGGGTTTTAGTTTTGAGAGATGGCTAGGTCCAAGCAAACTGCTCGTGTTGCTTCTCCCTCCGGTGCGGATGAGGGGTTGACTTTTGAGTTTGGTCTTAGCCGAGTTTGCAGTTCGGAGTTGGCAGCTTACGTGAAGCGTGGTTGGATCGAGGATGGAAAGGCGAGGACTAGTGCTGGAGAGACTATTCTAAAGCCGGACGCAGATGAGGTTGTTGTGTTTGAAGAGTTTTTTGTTGCTGGTCTGCGCTTCCCTGTTGCTTCTTTTGTGACCTCGGTTTTACAGAGGTTTAACCTGAAGTTCCATCAGCTGACGCCTTCATGCTTTATGAAGATGTCAGTATATGTCTGGGCATGCCACTCCCAGGGCATTGTCCCTCACGTCGAGGGTTTTATTCGCACTCATCGTGTGCATATGCAGCCTCGAAAGATTGTTGATGGCGAAGGTAACACCAGCCTTGGTCAGTTCGCGGTGTATACCTTTTGCCATCGCGCAGCTGTCGGTGCAGGCCCAGAAGAACAAGTGGACCAGTGGATGGCAAGAGTTCTGGTTCTACTACAAGCTTAGTGATAACGCCAAGCTTTGTGGCGAGCTTTCACCGCTCGGTGATGTAAGCGCTGAAGCTAAGATGAGCACCGAGGCTCATGCTGCAGTTGACTGTTTGAGGGTTGTTGCACACTCTCAGTGTGCTCGCGATTTAGTCGAGGAGTATTGCTGTGCCAAAGTTTGGCCCATTAGCCGGAGGCAAATCTGGTTTTCAGTTGAGGAAGACCCGAAGTACGAGAGTAAGGGTTTGAAGAAACCGAAGCTAGAGTTGAACAGGGTTTGCGAAAGTGTCCTTAGGAAGTTTCCCAAACGCGAAGATGGCATCGAAGATATTTATAAGCGGGTTCCGCAGAGGGCTGAAGATCTCGTTGGAAAGTTATAGCTCAGGGGGGAAGCGGAGGTCGGATTAATAGGGTCTTTGATATGCTTGGGATTCAGTATGCTGACTGGCCCACACCTTTGAGCGAGGATGCGACGAAGAAGAGAAAACGTGCTACCACTGAGGAAAAGGGGGTTGCCTCGCGGCCAAAGAGGGGTCGAGGTCGAGGTCGTGGCGGCGCCGGTGGCCGAAAGAAAGCGCTGGCGACGAAGGTCGCCGTTGTTTCGGGCGGTGGCGGAACCTCATCTTCCTCGGCCGTTGTTTCATTGGCTGGTGGCCGAGGCCTTGCGAAGGTTGGAGGGCGTGTACCCCGCATCGGGGGAATTGGCGCTCTGATTCAAGTTTCGGACGACGAAGAAGTCTCCGATGATGATGAGAGAGGGAGGAGGAGAAGGAAACTGAAAAAGAGGCAGACACTGAAGATGACTCATCTGACGAGGTCAGTGACACTTCAAGTGGCAGAGGTAACTCCGATGATGAAGTTTCCATCGATGATGACCGCGGGAAGGGGGTTGCCTCATCGAGCGCTGACGCTGTAGCTGCTCGATGTATTGATGATATTATTCAGGACCTCGAGCCTGAGAGTCCCCCGTGAGGGTCGATTCCCGAGTTTGCGGGGTCGCATGTCTAGGTCGACGGGTTCGAGGTTGCCGTTGACCTTGAGTCGGAATGGATTCCCAGAAAAAGGCCGTATGGCGAAGCCAGCCGATCAAGCCTTCCTTATTTTGCTAAGAAGATCGGGGTCTCGGATCCAGCGACTGAGCTTTTCACGAGTCTGGACCTTCGAGAGTGTCATCTGCAATGTGCTCCGGAGGAAAGGCGTTTCCTTGGTCGGGTATTTGGTCGCATTTGTGTGCCAGAGGTGGAGCTTCGACTAGCCAACCAATCCTTGGGCGACCTTCAAGATGACATGGATGTCAAGGTGGCTGAGTTGATGCTCCTTACCCGCGTGGCACGCCGGAGGGCGGGTTATAATCTCCACTATTTGAATGACCGGTTGGTTGAAGTTGAGAAGGATAATAAGGACCTACGATGGAGCTTAGAGAATAAAGAGATTGAGCTTAAAGCTGCCTTGGAAAAAGTGAAGAAATCCCGAGAGGAGGTGCAGGAAGTTGCGAACAGTAATGCTGAACTCTTGGCTGCTTGCTGCCAGAAGGACAAAGATTTGTTAGCTGCGAACAGTCGCATAAATGAAATGTCCTCTGAGTTGGCTTCTCAATCCGAGGCATGGCAAAAAAGCATGGGAGCGGCTAAGGATAAAATTGATACCTGCTTGACTGAAGCTGGCGGCTCTGCTGGGGAGCCGCTACCTGCTATTAATGCTGAGGCATTCGAAGGTTGGCTGTGTAATGAGCTGGATGTTTTCAGCTCATTGGTGGAAACGCAGCTGACTTTGGGGGCTATGCCAGAGCTTTGGCGATGGCCAGCACACTTCGTCAAGCAGATTGCGAGCACCTTCGCAAGATAAAGTGACTGAACCATGTATTCCTATAACACCCCTGGTGTTTAGCACTAATTAAAGTTCTAAATAATATGTTTAGTATGCATAATCATCTGGCATCATGGCATAAAGTATTTCATGTTTTAAGCTTGATTGTGATTCTTTACATGCTTTAATATAAGTATTGCATGATCTTGTGTAATGCTTTCATAAAGTGATGTAGATAGGTGTTGCATGAAATGATGAGTGTGAGTAGAAAACCTTTTATTTTCTATGCTCTTTTCATTCCCTTTTCTATAAATAAAAAAGTATGTCAAATTTCAAAATGATTTCAAAAGCAAAGTTGTAGCTCTTGTTGAGAGGGACAACTTTGGTATTCAAAGTTTTCAAAGTTTCTGTACAAAATTTTGAATAAATTTGAAATCTTTCAAATCCTAATTTGACCCCAAAACTAGATTTCAAAAAATAAAAAGAATTAGACTTTGGTCTTTTAGTAAAAGTTGTAGAGAGGATTAAAAGAAACAACTTTTATTAAGATATATTTTCAAGTTACTAAAGAAAATCTGAAGTAATTTGGAAAACAAGTTTGATTTGGTTTCAAATTGAAAATCAATTTCTAAACCTAGTTTATCCCCTTTTGTGTAGTTTAAAAATTAAGCAGAATTTGGATATATGACCAAAAACAAAGTTGTAGATAATTTCATAAGGAACAACTTTTATATTGGTAAAATTTGAAGTTGTTCAGAAATTTCAAAAGTAATTTTGAATCCAAGTTTGAGTGCATTTCAAATTCAAAATGTGATTTCAAAATCTAGGCAGATTTTGGGTGTGCTCCTTAAAAGAACGTTGTAGATCTAATTTTTGGAACAAATTTCATGTTGGGAGTTTTCTCTGTTGTTCAGCCGTTTTGGGAGAAATAGGGGAAAGAAGATTGAAATCTTCTTTGCGCTACAGTAATCGGGAAAGGGGGGGGGAACAGGGCACGGCTGGTGCTCTGCACCGCCCACCGCCGTACCGCCGCCGCCTCCGCCGTGCTCGAGCGGTCGGCTTGGTGCCCACGTGCCGCGCGTCTGCCTGTGTGGCACCCTCTCCTTGAAGTGGCGAAGCCCACGCGCCGACGTCCTTCTCCCACCTTCCATCTCCTTCTCTCCCCATCTCCACCTTCTCTGTTTCCTGCTTTCGCCGAAAAACAGAGCAGACCGCCGCCGCCGGCGCTTTTCGCCGCTCTTGCTCTACCTCACCCCCATAGCTCATGCTCGCAGCTCCGCCTCGTCTTTGTGCACCACCAGAGCTAGCTCGCAGCCACTCTATCCGTCGGGGATGCTCATACCGTGTCATCCGCCATGGCCGACCTCCGTAGCCGCCATGGTCGGCTCACGTGGTCTGCTTTCCCTGGAGTCTTTTCCACCCACCCTATGCTTGCGCTAGCTTTGCCAAGTTTCCCCGGTTCTGGTCGGCTTGGCCGTGAGGTCCCTACCGGCCGGGACACGGTAGAACGTGGGAGCAGTGCC
Source organism: Coix lacryma-jobi var. lacryma-jobi (assembly GCA_009763385.1). Taxonomy (NCBI): domain Eukaryota; kingdom Viridiplantae; phylum Streptophyta; class Magnoliopsida; order Poales; family Poaceae; genus Coix; species Coix lacryma-jobi. The sequence goes on along the minus strand of CM019824.1, from coordinate 42,850,864 downwards.
AATCCGTTCCGCCGCCGTCACCATCACCGATGGGAAATCCATCTCTGCTATGTCCCTGCCTCGACCAAGCCGAGCATCAAGGCAAGGTGAGCACCCATAGAGCTTTCCAGTGCACCTTTGAGATCTCTATCGCGCTGTGGGAGCCAGTCCGCCGCCGCGCCGCCAGATATGCTCGGCCGGGCCGCCATGGCCATCGGCCGTGGTCCTCTGGTGCCCTCCTCCTTTACCCAACCAAACCCATGTATGCACTAGGTCGTAGTGGTGCTCGGGAGTCAAGTCCGGCCGGGGGAGGAGCACCGCCGGCGAGCTTGGTCAGTCCGCGCCGGCCAGCGCCATGGTTATGGCCTGGTCAAAGCTCAGGCGGGGCAGGCTGACCAGGGCCCTTCCGTCAGCGACCTTGGGCCGGTTGATGCCCAGTAGTGTTAGGATTTTGTCCTTTTAATTGTTTTCAGTAATGTTTAATTGTGTGGATTCTTGAGTAATGCATAGATAATTCTCCAGTGCTCCAAAAATTATGAGATAAGTTTTGTTGTAATCCTTGTGATAAGTTCTATCAAATAAAAATATGAAACTTGATGTTTGAATAAAATTTGGTAGTGATTTAAATATGGCTTTTAATTAATAAATGGGACTTTGATGATTTTATAGGCTTATTTATAAGTCCAAAAATCATGAAACCAATTTTGTTACTGTTTTCATCATGTAACTAATCTTCACAAAAATTTTGAAATCATTTGGACAAAATAATTTTCATGCTAGTTTTATGCTTTGTTTATTAATTAAATAATGCATGAAAATTAAATAATTTGTATAGGCTAAAATAATGATCCAAAAAATTATGGAATTTGTTTTGCAACCATGGTTTGCTATAAACAACCACCACTAAAAGTTTGATATTATTTTAGCAAACTTTGATTGAACCCTATTTTCCATAATTAATTAATAAAGAGTGGTTAATAAAGCCTTGATTACGTAATTAGTTAATTAAAGTGGTTGATGGGTGATTAGGGTTCACCTTGGTTACCCTAGTGACCCTTTGATTAATGGATTCCTTTTCATGATATTAGTTTGCCATGTTTGATTTTAAGTCGATTAACTAATGCATTGTTTTGCATGCTTGTGATAATATGCATTAATTTTGCTTACATATGAGAACATGGACTTGATCCATGAGAGAAGACCATGGGGTACATTCCCTTTGTTATTCCATGGCTTGGTTGATATGTTGATAAACCTTAGTCATCTTAGTTAATCCACCTAAAGAGGTGTATTTAGTAGAAACCGTAGTGGTAAGTGCAAGTTCGTTTGTTGGCTTGCAACTTTACCGCGAAGGAAAGTTGTACTCGACTTTCCTTATCTAGTGTTATCTTCTGTTTTACTTTTGAATTGTCCTGCACCTTAGCATCATATTGAGCATACATCATTTATCTACGTGTAGTATCCGAGATTGTTGGAGTCGTTGATCAAGCTTGGTGATCACCTTTGTCGAACAAGCCTCGAAAGGTGACCCTTGTTGGACAAGCTTCGTCGAGAAGACTTAACTTCTAGATGAAGGAACTAACCTTTGTGGACCATTCTTGGATCTTATCTTCCCTACAACGAAGGCAAGCCCCGGTTCATTTAACCATTTCCTTGAATTTACAATTACACTTACTTTCGATAACTGATGCATTAAATGTTTATCAAATAAATGCTTTAAACCTGTTGATGCATGATCAACCTTGTTATCGATATATCATTCCTTGATACCTGCTCTATAAATGATAGAAATGCTTAGCCCTGCTTTATGAAGCTTTTGAAAAATGTTTTCGATATTTATCGTTTTGGAATGATAATGATAAAGAATGATGGTTAAGACCAGACGGGCACCTGCATCGATCCTTGGATTAGGTGCAGGGTAACCCGGATGTGTCGATTAGGGTTAACCGTTGTTGGCCTGCTAGATTGAGAAACTGTGAAGTACCGATCATATGCTACGGTAAGCTCTGCTTGGTGGTTCTTAAATGAGAACGGCTAATCGCGCACTGGGAGTGGAGAGATGTCGGGAGTACTAGCTACCCTCGTGGGTTAAAGTCCCGGATTGGAGGTGTACAAGTACTCTCAGGTGGCGCGGACCCGGTCTTGTTTGGAGGATCCGAGGTTGGGGTTGGTATATGTGTGATCACGGGTCTACATATATCGTATGATCATGGAAAACTCCCAGATCTGGTTGAATCGGTTCGAATCGTCGTGCTTCGGTTATGGAGACTCAATCTTTCGACCCGCACCATAGAATGGAAATGAAACTGGTTTAAAGAAAGAATGATAAGGATCTTTCACTAATGTTCACTTTCAATTCTTACCATTTACTTGAATGATTAAGTAAAATTTGAAGCTAGAATTACTTTAGTTAGCTTTTATGCAAATGAAAAATACTGTTGAGCCTACCCAAACCAGCATGACCCTGTAATCTTTTCTGTTGACGGGTAAGTCTTGCTGAGTACCGACAGTACTCAGGTTTTGTTAATCCCCTGTTGCAGGTTTCTTATAGGTGATGTTGATCATGATCATGTCAGTGGGCTTGACGTGATCTGGTTGTTCTTCTTCTCCAACTTAGGTACTCCACCTAAGTGTGGCTCCATAGTACTTCTCTATTTCGCAATACAAGTTATGTGTATGTAAAAATAACTTATTCATGTTTTGTAAAGGTCATCTATCTTGCTTCCGCCAATAAAGTATGTTTTGCAACTGTTGTAATGTTGTAATTATTCCAACCTTCATGATGATGATCCTGTGGTTCGTGGATAATTTGGGGTTCTCTCGGGGACACCCGACAGTTCTCTTCGTGTGATGTTGGCACATGTGCACAGTCTTAAGGCTCGGGGAGACGATGACGTGTGCAGGTGGGCCACATTACCCGTTAGTTTCTGCACAATTCCCTTCCGTTGATGAAGTTCGAGCTTTGAAGGTTGATGACGCAGACATCGCAACTGCGCGACGTGTTTTTTGCGAAGGTTCTGGATTGCTGGCGGAGGTCGGGCTCTGGCTTCGAGGAGGCCACCGAAGCTACTCGTTAGGTAGCTTAATTTTTTGTGTTTTTGTTTTCGGCTTCTTGTTTGTTTTGCTTGGGTTTTGACTGAATATTTAAATGTGTTTCACAGGCCCGATAGGAGGCACTGCCGTCGCCAAAGTTGGTTGAAGATGTTCCGGGGTGCTCCCACGATTTGCCAGAGCAACACTCTGCGGAGGTTCCACCAGCTGAGACACATTTTTTGCCGAAGAAGCTCTTGCCACTAAGGAAACTGGAGTGAGGGAGAGGCTGGGGTCGAGGCGGCTGCTACTGACCGAACAACGGCTGGTGCTGCTGCAAACTGGTGAGACTGAAGATGTAGCTGGCAAGGTTGGGGCGGAGGAGCATGAGGACGCCGAGCAGGTGGTGTGGGTTGGTTAAGGTTTCCGAGGGGTTCATGTTGTAATATTTTGCGAGGGGAAGTTGCTGTGTAAAAACCTGTTGCTTTGTTTTTTTATTTGATAATGCAGGTTCCTGATGGAACTGTGCTTGAGGTTTATGATGTGACGCCTCTCATGTTGAATTATCAGGATATTTTTTATTACTGGTGAATCCTGGGCTCGGGCTAAGCTTAAACATCCTTCACTGTCCTTTGAACGTTTTTGGTGGTCTAAAGTGCGAAGGTACGACTTGAAGAACAATCAATCGAGTCTTTTTGGCGCGAAGCAGATTATACTGATCAGCAAGCTGCACGCTTTTTGTTTGGTTCCTCTTCTTTCCTCACAAGCTGTTGTTGATAATGATATCGATGAAAACACAACTTTGGATTATCTGTTTGGCCGTAGCAACCTTGAGCTAGGTCCAGACGGTTCGCTTGTAATTCCAAAGCTAGAGCCTTCAGAGCCTTCAGAAATTAGTGATGTAAATCGTAGATATATGTATTGGGCGAGGGTTTTGCCAGGGGAGTTGCCAGTTGTACCTACAGTCCTTTGTTGTGGGGTCCCATTGTCCCGGTGGAAATAGGATTTGAGGAGGGTAGCGAGGGTTTTGATGATTTAATGTTGATAGAGGATGGTGATGGCTCCTTGTAATACTATGCTTTCATATTGAATGTGTACCATGTTGTGTTTGATAAGCGCAAAATAGTAAGAAAGTTTTGTGCCGAGAGGGAAAAACATTCGACCCTCGCTGTCAATTGGCGAGGTTAATTTTTCGTTTGTGTGTGATACTTGTTTGTGTTGGATGTTTAGTGAAACAGCGACACCCCCTTTTCTTTTTAGCGAGGCTCGCTCTTTGTTTAAGAGATACGTTTAGTAAAACAGCGGCGCCCCCTTTTCTTTTTAGTGAGGCTCGCTCTTCGTTTAAAAGAGATGTTTAGTAAAACAGCGACGTCCCCTTTTCTTTTTAGCGAGGCTCGCTCTTTGTCTAAAAGAGGTGTTTAGTAAAACAGCGATGCCCCCTTTTCTTTTTAGCAAGGCTCGCTCTTCGTTTAAAAGAGGTGTTTAGTAAAACAGCAACGCCCCTTTTCTTATTAGTGAGGCTCGCTCTTCGTTTAAAAGAGGTGTTTAGTAAAACAGCGACACCCCCTTTTCTTTTTAGCGAGGCTCGCTCTTTGTTTAAAAGAGGTGTTTAGTAAAACAGTGACGCCCCCTTTTCTTTTTAGCGAGGCTCGCTCTTCGTTTAAAAGAGGCATTTAGTAAAACAGCGACGCCCCCCTTTTTTTTTAGCGAGGCTCGCTCTTCGTTTAAAAGAGGTGTTTAGTAAAATCGCGACGCCCCCTTTTCTTTTTAGAGAGGCTCGCTCTTCGTTTAAAAGAGGTGCTTAGTAAAACAGCGACACCCCCTTTTGTTTTTAGCGAGGCTCGCCTTTCCTTTAAAAGAGATGTTTAGTAAAACAGCGACGCCCCCTTTTCTTTTTAGCGAGGCTCGCTCTTCATTTAAAAGGTGTTTAGTAAAACAGCGACACCCCCTTTTCTTTTTAGCAAGGCTCGCTCTTCGTTTAAGTAAAACAGCGATGCCCCCTTTTATTTTTAGCGAGGCTTTGGCATGTTTGTGAGGGTGCTCGACTCTTTTGTACTTCACGCCTCCCCTTGTCTTAGGTGGAGGTGAAGTTTGCTTTGTGAGCCCCTGGCATGTTTTGCGAGGGTGCTCGATATTTTTGTACTTCGCGCCCTCCCCTTGTCTTAGGTGGAGGTGAAGTTTGCTTTGCGAGCCCCTGGCGTGTTTTGCGAGGGTGCTCGACATTTTTGTACTTCGTGCCTCCCCTTGTCTTAAGTGGAGGTGAAGTTTGCTTTGCGAGCCCCTGGCGTGTTCTGCGAGGGTGCTCGACTTTTTTGGACTTCGCGCCTCCCCTTGTCTTAGGTGGAGGTGAAGTTTGCTTTGCGAGCCCCTAGCGTGTTTTGCGAGGGTGCTCGACTTTTTTGGACTTCATGCCTCCCCTTGTCTTAGGTGGAGGTGAAGTTTGCTTTGTGAGCCCCTGGCGTGTTTAGCGAGGGTGCTCGACTTTTTCCAAGTTTGTTTCGAAAAAGTTCGTTTTTTTGAAGCAATCTTCGGAGTGTTTTCATCGATTATAGTGCTCTAGAAGAAGAGCTGCTTTTTTGATGTTTGTTAGCAAAAGTAAATAGATTGGAGTTTTGCTTTTTTTGGTGGTTCTAGCCTGTATTAAGGATTTGGATACTGCCTCGTTAAAAAACCTTACGCCCCTTCGTAAGGAAAAAGAGTGCAGCTCCTCTGTTTTTGTTACAAACATGGAACTAAAAAAGACAAAGGGTAAAAAAACATTTACATGTTGCAAGAGCTCGCTAAGGCTCCGCTATGGATAATACTTGCGAAGGTCGTCAACATTCCAGGTGTGAGGCAGGGTGTTTCCTTCATTGTCAGCGAGGTGATATGATCCGGGACGATTACATTCTACTATTACGTATGGTCCCGTCCATTTTGGCTGAAACTTTCCCGCCATGTTGGCGTTTTGCTTGCGAATGAGGACGAGGTCACCCTTCTTTAATTCTTTGATTCTTACCTTTTGTGTCTCTCCATTTTTTGTTTCTTCTTGATATTTGCGAAGGTTGTGCACTGCGCTGCATCTTGTTTCCTCGAGTAAGTCTTTATCAAGAAGCTGGTTTTGTTCATCTGATTCGAGGGTTGTTCTGAGAGAACCATGCTTTAATTCTCCTGGTAACACGGCTTCTTCCCCAAACAGGAGCCTAAAAGGTGTGAATTTGGTGGCTCTGCATTCTGAGGTGTTATGGGACCAGGTGACCGAGGTTAGCTCTTCCGCCCACTTTCCTTGGGCCTGCCTTGCAATTTTTTGGATATGGCTTGGAAAATTGTTGCATTGGCTCTCTCAACTAAGCCATTGGATTGAGGGTGCCGGACCGAGGCGAAGCACAAGACTGTTCTGATTTGTGCACAGAATTCTTTGAAGACCTCGCTGTCAAACTGAGTACCGTTGTCGACGGTTAGGTCTTTGGGGACTCCAAACCGACAAACTAATTGTTGCCAGAAAAACTTTTTCATGGCTAGGGAGGTGATGGAAGCAAGCGGTCTAGTTTCAATCCACTTTGTGAAGTATTCCATAGCTACCACTGCGTATCGAAGGTTTCCAGGAGCTGTTGGTAGTGGGCCGATGAGGTCCATTGCCCATCTTGGCAAGGGCCATGTTGGGCATATCAGAGTTGTTGGGGCCCCTGGGGCGTTTTGTGTTTTTGCCGTTAGTTGGCAACCCTCGCAACGTTTGACTATGTCTTCTGCATCTCGTAATGCTGTTGGCCAGTAGAATCCCTGACAGAAAGCTTTCCCAACTAGCGCCCTTGGGCATTGTGTGAACCACAAATACCTTCGTGAATAAGTCTGAAAATGTCACTTCCTTCTGTTTGTGACACACATTTCAGCCATGGTGAGGTTACCGAGGCTTTGAACAGAATGTTGTCCACTATTTTGTACCCTCGAGCTCTTTGTTTTAGTCTGTTTTCTTCCTCTTTGGACTCGGGCTCATGCAGCCCGTTGATATAGGCCATTATGGGTGCTCTCCAGTCTTCGTTTTGGATTGCATTGATCAGCTTGGCGTTCTTTTGAGAGGTTTCGAACGCTGATTGAGTTGTTACCTCGTGAAAAACATTAGGGGGCAGCTGTAGCTGTTGTGCTGCTGCTTTGGCTAGGCTGTCTGCCTCGTTGTTTTTCTGACCTCGGAATTGCTTTCACTGTTATGTCGAGGAAGAAAGATTCTAACCTTCGGACATATTGGAAGTATTTTTGTACCTCTGGATCTTTTGCTTTGTAATTTTTCTCAATATGTCCCGCGATGACTTGGGAGTCTGTGTTAATGACCGCCCTTCGGACTGACAATGATCGAAGCTTGATAGTGCTAGTATCACGGCTTCGTATTCTGCAGAGTTGTTTGTGCACTTGAAGTCGAGTCTTTTTGCATACCTTAGCTTCGACCCAGATGGCGAAACTAGGATAGCCGAGGCTCCTGCTCCAGCTGCTCCCCAAGCGCCATCAACATACACTGTCCAAAACGGATCTGGTTGGGCTCCGTCTCTGCGAGGGTCTAGGGTCCATTTGGCTATAAATCTGCTAGTGCCTGCGATTTGATCGCTGTTCTTCCCACGAAGGTTATAGCGTAGCTGTTCAGTTTGATTGCCCATTTTGCTATTCTGCCGACTGCCTCGTTGTTCTTGAAAATGTTCTCGAGGGGGTATGATGAAGGTGCTTGGATTTCGTGTGCCTGAAAGTAGTGTTTTAGCTTTCTTGAAGTCATGACCACGGCGTATGCTATCTTCTCTAGCTCTGAGTAGTTTCATTTTGGACCCTCGAGGGTTTCAGACACAATATACCGGGGCCTGTTTGATTTTGCTGTTTTCGTGTAACTCTTTGATCAGCACTACGCTGGCTGCATGGGGCGAGGCCGCGACATACAGCAGTAGAAGATCCCCTTTGCTCGGGCTGGTTAAAATGGTCAAGTTGGTGAGGTAGTTTTTCAAATCCTCAAAAGCTTTCTGCTGCCGAGGTCCCCAATTGAATGGGGCTGTGCTTCTCAAAGTTTCGAAAAAAGGTAACCCTTGCTCAGCTGATCTGGAGATTGCTGAGTGCTGCTAGGCGACCTGACAAACACTGAGCTGCTTTTTTGGTTGTCAGGGGTTCCATATTGATGATGGCGTCAATTTTCTCGGGGTTGGCTTCAATTCCCCTTGCTGAGACGATGCAACCTAGAAGTTTTCCTTCGCTTACCCCGAAAACACATTTTTCAGGGTTTAGTTTTAATCCTGCAGACCAAAGGTTATTGAACACTCTTGCCAAGTCTGGTATGTGGTTTTCTTTTTGCACGCTTTGGACGATCAGATCATCGACATAGGCAGAGATAGCATGTTCATCTTTGAACACTTCGGATGTCATGCGAGCGAAGGTTGATCCTGCGTTCCTCAAACCTTCGGCCATTCTTCGAAAACAAAAAGTGTCCGAGGGTGTAATGAAGCTTGTTTTTTCCTCATCTTCTTCATTCTCCAGATCTGATGGTATCCCAAGAAACAGTCAAGGAGAGAAAGCATTTGGCAACCAGCTGCTCTGTCGACCAAGGTGCTTATGTTTGGCAGAGAAAATTCATCCTTCGGACAGGCTTTGTTCACACTCAACTCTACATACATCTCCATACATTCTTTTTTTGTTCTTTTTCTGATGAGGACCACGTTTGAGAGCCATGTTTGGTATTTGATCGGGCGAATGACACCTGCATCCAAAGTCTTTTTACCTCTGCCTTCGCTGCCTCTTTCCTTTCTTCTGACATTTTGCGAAGCTTTTGTTTAACTGGGCGATAACCTGGTTTATGTTTAGGCTGTGCTCTATCAAAGTTCTATTTACCCCCTTTGAGGTGTTCTGCAGACCAAGCGAAGGTATCAGAGTTTTCCTTAAGGAAACAGACGAGGTTATTTTCTGACAGGGGGTCTAAGTTGGCTGAGATGAACACTTTTCTTTTGGAGTTGCTCTCAAAGAGTTGGACTTGTTTAGTCTCTTCTTTGGGTGATGCTTTTACTCTGTCAATGCATACTTCACCTTCGGTGGTAAGGTTTGTTGCTCAGGCTTTGACAAATTGTGGACATTGCGTTGCCCCGGTGCTACTGTTCCCTCAACTGCTCTTGCAATGTCTTGATCTCCGTATACTGCAACGACCCCTTTTGGAGCGGGAAGCTTCATGTAGAGGTATGCAGGGTGGATTAGAACATTGAATGCATTGGTGACACCTCGGCCAAATATTTGCGGATACATGGGTGTATGCCGAGTCTCTGAGTGATGAGTGATTGTCAACGGGTTTGATCGCAGGTTCTTTGGCTTGTGTTGTGCAGGTGTCGAGCACGGAGACAGTGATCGAGGGTGAGGTCAAGGTCAAGTAGAGACGTGCCGTGCCGATGGACCGGGAGCAGTGAAGGGCAGACGTGAGGCTTGGACTGAGGGACCGGAGGGCCTGAGGATCAGCTGTGGTGGCTGACAGCCTGGGACAGCGACGAGCAGAGACTTGCGGGGCACGGTGTTGCTCGGGTCGAGGACCTGGGGACACGTGTTGGTGGACGGGTGCACGGGCGGTGCATCCCCTCTTTAGCTCCGGTTTGGTTGTTGAGCCACAGAAAAACCACCGGGTGGACGGTTTCCAGGTTTGGGCCACAAAACTCGGGCTGAGGACGGTTTCCAGGTTTGGGCCTCAAAACCTGGGTGCTGCGGGTTTCTGAGTTTGGGCCACAAAACTCAGGCGATGGACTTGGAGGCTGGTTTCCCGGTTTGGGCCTCAAAACCGGGGATAGCTGGAAAAGGCTGGTTTCCTGTTTGGGCAACAAAACCGGGGGTAAGAGCGAGGGAGGCACGTGGCGGCAATCGGCAGGTTGCATCGAGGCAACGCTGCCTGTTGTGCGGGCGTGGCCGTCGGATACACCTACCACCAGTTGGTCCAGAATAACCCTAGGGTTTAGCTGGTTCGCTCTGTAATTAGAATAGAGAGAGGTAGAGTAGGAATTAGACTTAGGCTAGAATTAGGATAAGTAGTCGGGGAGACACCCTCCTCCCCTTATCTCAGTCATTTGCCCTTTCAGTCTTAGGGTTTCCTGCTCTCCATCCCCTGCTGTAGCTAGCTGAGATCCGCAGAGAGACTCACCTCTGTGTACTGTTGATTTTGAGGAAGTGAGGCCATAACCTCACTGTCGTAGCGTGTGTTTGCGCTTCGGCTGCAGATCGATGTGTTGATTCGCATTTTGGTTCGTGTTCTTCGCGTTCTTCATTTCTCCACGATTTTCCCGTCACTCGATCTCCCTCTCCGGTGCGTCTTTGCGAAATCCGTTTGAATCATTTTGTTCGTATCATTGAGGAGGTCATTTTGACCAAAGGAATTCATCTAACTCCTCATGATAGAATAGATCAGGCCGATTTCATTTTCGTGGCGCTTTTTCGGTTCATCCACCTTCCCTCTTAACTTCCCAGAGTTCTAGTCGATTTGAGTGGATGATTTCTTGGGGATAGTCTCCTAACTACCCCGTGATCATCTTCTCCAAGTTTGGGAACTTGGGATTTTGGTTTGGATTGAATTTGGGGAGATTTGAGTTGAGGGCGACCAAATTGCCCTTTCTGGGTAACCGCGGACAGTCCGCCGTTGTACCCGCGGACAGTCCGCGCATCAGGATTCAGCCGAGCAGTGGCTGCGTGTCTCGATCGGGGCACTGTTCATTTGACCGGCGGACAGTCCGCCGTTGTTTTTTCACGGACAGTCCGGAACTGTCCAGGGGACTTCAGCAGCACTGCGGTTTTGCTCTTTTGGCCGGCGGACAGTCCGCGACCTGAGCCTGGACAGTCCGCCACTGGGCAGACAGTCCGCGACCGTACCGGCGGACAGTCCGGGATCCTGCTATAGCCTCCGGTTTAGTTCGTTTGCTCTCCCGGCTTGTTCGCTTGGTTTCCGGACTTCTCGTTTGGCCCTAGAGTTAACCAAGAAACATCTCTAGGTATCTTTGCAACTTGTTTGCATTGGTATTTGGAGACTTCCCAACGTAGCCTTCAATCTACGTTTGGGACTCGGTTTTCCAAGGGGGAACTTGAGCCGAAGCTTTTGGTCTTTGCTTCGCTTGTGCTTGGTGGTGCTCCGCTGTGATCCTAGGGATCATCCACCCTCTTCCAAGGGTTGTGAGCATCACGGTTTGGGTCCGTGCTTTTCGGGGTTGATTTTTGGGACACTTGGCCAAAGTTTCGAGAGAAATTTGATTGGCTCCCATTCACCCCCCCCCTCTGGTCGCCTTGCGTTTGCATTCTCGGTCCTTCAATTGGTATCGGAGCAGGTTAAGGATCTTCCACCTTAGCCGGTTCTAGATCCACCGAAGGCGACATGGATCGCGGCGTGGGCAAACCGCCGTTTTTCGATGGGACGAACTATGCGTATTGGAAGATACGCATGTCGGCCTATCTGCAGAGTATTGGAGCTTCCATTTGGGATATTTGCAACTCTGCTGGTTACGTGGTCTTGGCTGCTCGTGTCACTCAGCGTCAGACCGATGAGCACGATGCCAATAGACGAGCCTGTAATGCTCTTTTCTCATGTTTGAGCATGAGTGAGTTTGATCGTGTTTCTCACCTTGCTATGGCTCGGGAGATTTGGGCCACCCTCATGCGTTTCCATGAGGGAACCTCTCAAGTCAAAACCTAGCTCTACGAGTCGTTCAAGCGAGAGTATGAGAACTTTCGACATCAACCTGGCGAGAGCATAGAAAGTTTATTCGCTCGCTTTCAGGTGATTGTCAACAGGATGAGGGCTAACAAGGAGCAGTTGCCTTTCGACGATCATGAGAGAGCTTTGAAGCTTTTGCATACTCTTGATCGATCGGTGTGGGATTCCAAGGTTCAGGCGATCATCAAATCGCCTAACTACGAGATTGATGCCTAACTATGCGACGAGCTCTTCAGTAAGCTCAAGTCCTGTGAGATTGATGCCATGGCAAGGGCTTCTTATGAGAATCCTTCTGGCCCGACTATGGCTTTGGTTTTTGGCTCTTCTGCTAACCCCTCTGGTGGCTTTGCGCTTTCATCTCTCTTTTCTATCATAGAGGATCAGCTGGAGTCTTTGGGAGATGAGGAGTTGGCTTTGCTTGCCAACCGGTTCACGCGGTTCCACAACAACCGCATGAACCGTCACCGCGGAGGAGGGAGGATCGGTTGTTTGAGTGCGGCGATCCCGACCACTTCATCGCCAACTGCCCCAAGAAGAACAAGCATTCGGGGAAGGGCGATCATGGGCACATGTACGACTCCAAACGCAAGGACAAGCACGTTCCTCCGAGGCACAAGCGGAGGGGCCTTCGATAAGGAGTACATTAAGAAGAAGTACTTGGAGAAGCCCAGGCTGAGCAGCGTGCTTTCTTCGCCATGCTCAGCGACATCGATGGCTCGGATGACGACTCCGCTTGCTCAAGCGACGACGAGTCCGAGAAGATGAAGAAGATCGAGGACAAGCTGAACGGTCTTTGCTGCTTCGCCGACGACGGGGGCCTCTGCACCATGGCGCTTGGTGATGAGGTCGACGACAAGCTGGAGCACACCCCTCGGGACGACGACGACGACACCTCCCAGGTATCGATGACTCATGACGAACTCTTTGTTGAGAATGAGAAGCTTACTGCCGCCTTGCTTAGTCAGGATAAGCTGCTTAGGCGTGCCGCTAGAGCGCAAGGAGTTTAGGTGGAAGTGGGAGGACACGGTGAGGGAGTTAGAGTTTGCTAAATCCACCGTGGTCGTGTCGGAGGAGAGTGAGTGCGAGATGTGCACCAAGCACATGACTGACCTTCTCACTTTGAGGGGTAAGTATGCTGCTTTGGTAGGAGAGGTGGATGAGCTCTGGGCTAGGCCCCAGCTGTTGGGTGCGTGCAAGAATTGTCCTATCTTGCAATCCGAGTTGGCAGAGAAGAATGCCAAGATTGAGTCTTTAGAGAAGGTTAGCTCGGATAGCACTTGTGTCACGAGGTGTGCTTTGTGTGAGGGTTTGGAGATGGAGATTGCAAATGTGCAGCATGGCAAGATGCAAACCGAGGAGGAAAACACATACCTTCGGACCATCTTGTCATGGGTGTCTTGTGGGGAGCCGTAGCTCGGGATGATGATCTCCCAATTCAAGCGAGCTGCTGGAGGTCCAGGTGTAGGTTTTGCTCCGGGTGTTGATGTTTCAGCTTTCGGGAAGATTGGAGAGTCGAGTGGCCTAAACCCATGTGAGAAGCCTAACTCCACTCACTACTCCCAAACTTACCAAGCTTCCACTCAAAGAGCCTGTCAAGCCTATCACCAAGGACGGAGTGGTTGAGGAACCTCCGAGAGCTCCACCCAAAAACCAAGTGTGGCATCCCAAACCCAACCACCTCAAGAACAAGCTTGGATACTATGCCACCTATCCAGGAGGAGTGCTTGCCACAGAAGGGCAAAGTGAACCATATCCACACCGTGAGTACCAACAACCCCCTTTGCGTGCGGGGAGGTACCATTGTGATTTTTGTGGGAGAGATGGTCACTTGAGTGAGTTCTTCTTTAGGCGCAAGAGAGAGATGCGCCGTGCCAGGGAGATGGAAAATCTGGACATGTACCATCCTTTCCATGATGTGCATGTGCCGAACGTCCAGAGGAGAGCTCCGAGGAGAGCTGCTAGGCCTAGAGGTGCAGCACCTCAACGTCCTAGGCGTCAGGGAGGAGGTGCCCGACGGGGTCCTGACTTTGCAGGATACGGACCCCGTGGCGGAGGCTTTATTGAGCGTTTCGCTCCACCGCGTTTTGATCATCGCGATGGACGCTCTTTCCTTAGCGGACCACGTTTTCCTGTACGTGGTGATCGCTACCCCCGTAGACAGGCCAGGAATGGTTTTTACACTGACCATTCTTTTGAGCAGCCGGCCCAACACTGGTATTCTTCCTACTTCACTAACCCCAGTGTTGGACCGTATGCTCACCCTATGTCTTTTATTGATGTAGGTAAAGCGGTTGGAGGACATTTGGTTGGTGGATTCCGGTTGCTCGAGGCACATGACCAGAAACGCCAAGTGGTTCTCCAGCCTTAGCCCTGTTGCCAGAAAGGAGTTTATCACCTTCGGCGACAATAGTAAAGGTAAGGTGTTGTCTCGTGGGTCGGTGCGGGTTAATGAGCACTTTGTGTTGCGCGATGTTGCTCTTGTTTCTAACCTGTATTTTAACTTGCTTTCTGTTTCGCAACTTTTTGATGATGACTATGAGATTCGTTTTAAACCGAATCTCAGTCGCATTTTAGATCCTCAGGGCAATTTGGTTTGTTTGATTTTGCCCTTTGGGAAAGTCCTTCGCGTGAACTTCTCAGAGTCGTTTGGTGTTTCCCGCTGTCTTTTGGCTAGTCCTTCCTCCTCTGATCTTTGGAAGTGGCATAGGAGGCTTGGTCACTTGAGTTTTGACTTGCTTGCAAGACTCAGCTCACTTGGCCTAATCCGAGGAATGCCCAAGCTGTCGATGGAGAAGGATCTAGTTTGTCATTCTTGTAGACATGGGAAGATGGTCGCTGCTCCCCACCATCCTGTGACTAAGGTCATGACTTCGCACCCTGGAGAGCTTTTACACATGGACCTTGTTGGTCCGGCTCGGGTGAGCTTAGTTGGTGGGAAGTGGTATGTTTTGGTTGTTGTTGACGACTTTTCGAGGTACTCGTGGGTCTTATTTTTGACTGAGAAAACTGAGACTTTCTCCCTCGCTCGCAATCTGATTTTGCGTCTTCAGAACGAGTTCCCTTTGAACTCGATGCAAGCTATTAGAAGTGATAATGGTTCCGAATTCAAGAATTTGGAATTTGAGAAGTTTTGTGACCGCCTTGGTTTGGAGCATCAGTTTTCTTCCCCCTACACACCGCCCCAAAATGGTGTTGTAGAGAGGAAAATCGGACCCTTGTTGAGATGGCCAGGACGATGCTCGATGAGCATAGGACTCCTAGGCGATATTGGGCCGAAGCTATGAACACTGCATGCTACATTTCAAATCACATTTTTCTGAGAGCTTTCTTGAAGAAGACCTCTTACGAGTTGCGTTTTGGTAGACAGCCCAAGGTGAGTTACTTTAGAGTCTTCGGTTGCCACTGTTTTATATTGAAGAAAGGCAACCTGGAAAAATTTGAGTCTCGCTCTTCTGACAGGGTATTTTTGGGTTATGGCACTCACACTAGAGCTTATCGTGTACTTAACCTTGATACTAACCGAGTCATGGAGACATCAGATGTCACCTTCGACGAGACTCTTGTTTGTCCTTCTTCTTGTTTTGAGCGTGCAGGTGATCATGAGGTCGGTGAGCCTCTTTTTGATGATGAGGAAGAGGGTGCTGAAGGTATGGATGATCCAGCACCCCCTCCACCTGCTATGCCGCAAGGAGCGGCTTCTACGATGACTCACGGCCCCGACACTTCTTCTTCCTAGGGGCCGTGGGATCCGCCACCCTGAGCGGTACCTTTTGTACCCGGGGAGGCACCAGCTGCTGTTGAGGAGGAGATCACTTCTTCTCGGGAGGCGCCACGACACATCCAGCGCCAACACCCTCCTCAGATGATCGACGGCATTGACGAGCGGGTCACTCGGTCCAGGTCACAGCACATCTCTCACTTTGCTCATTCTGCTTTTGTTGCTAATTTTGAGCCCCGAGATGTTGGACACGCTTTGACAGATCCGGATTGGGTCAATGCCATGCATGAGGAGTTAGAGAACTTTGAGCAAAATCGGGTTTGGGTTCTAGTTCCACCTCCACCAGACTGTAAGCCTATTGGGACAAAATGGGTTTTCAAAAACAAGCAAGGAGAGGATGGCCACATTGTTAGAAACAAGGCCAGGCTTGTAGCGAAAGGCTATAGTCAGAAGGAGGGGATAGACTATGAGGAGACGTTTGCTCCTGTAGCTCGTTTGGAGGCTATTAGGATACTCTTGGCTTTTGCTGCATCCAAAGGTTTCAAACTTTTTCAAATGGATGTCAAGAGTGCCTTCTTAAACGGCTACATATAAGAGGAAGTTTATGTTGAGCAACCCCCCGGTTTTGAAAATCCCAAGTTTCCAAACCATGTTTTTTAAACTCTCTAAAGCTTTATATGGTTTGAAACAAGCCCCTAGAGCCTGGTATGATAGGTTGAAGACCTTTTTGATAGCTAAGGGTTTTAAAATGGGATGTGTAGATAAAACACTTTTTATCCTCAGGCAAGGCAAAGACACACTCTTGGTCCAGATTTATGTGCATGATATCATTTTTGGTGGTTCTTCTCATGCTTTGGTTGCCAAGTTTGCAGATACTATGAGCAGGGAGTTCGAGATGAGCATGATGGGCGAGCTGACATTCTTTCTCAGGTTGCAAATTAAGCAATCCCGAGAAGGGACGTTTGTGCACCAGGGCAAGTACACCAAGGACTTGCTGAAGCGGTTCGATATGGGTGAGGCCAAGCCTCTTCCGACACCCATGTCGACGACGACTGCCCTGGATGCGGACAAGGACGGAGAAGCAGTGGACTAGAAGGAGTCCCGAAGCATGATCGGGTCGCTGCTCTACCTGACGGCGACACGCCCGGACATTCAGTTCGCGGTGTGTCTGTGCGCGCGCTTTCATGCGTCGCCGCGCACTTCTCACCGTCAGGCGGTGAAGCGCATTTTCATGTACCTTCGTTTCACATCTGAGTTTGGGATTTGGTATTCTGCTTCCTCCACCCTCTCCCTTTGCGGTTATTCAGATGCCGATTTTGCTGGTTGCTGTATTGAGCGCAAGTCCACTTCTGGGACTTGCCAGTTTATTGGTTCTTCTCTTGTGTCGTGGTCTTCTCGCAAGCAGTCTAGTGTCGCTTAGTCCACCACAGAGGCTAAATATGTTGTTGCGGCTAGCTGCTGTTCCCAGTTGCTTTGGATGATGGCCACTTTGCATGATTTCGGTCGGAGCTTTTCTCGCGTGCCTTTGCTTTGTGACAGCACGAGTGCTATTAGCGTTGCTAAGAACCCCGTGCTTCACTCGAAGACCAAACACATTGATGTGCGCTTTCATTTTTTGCGAGACCACCAGGAGAAGGGTGATATCGACCTTCGCCATGTCGATACTCATCATCAACTAGCTGATATTTTCACCAAGCCTTTAGACGAATCAACCTTTAATCGGTTGAGGGGTGAGCTTGGTGTGTGTTTCCCCTTTTAGATGGGGGAAATATTTTGGATCTTGTATATTAGACTGACTCTTTTCATTTGTCTTTCTTCTCTTTTGCATTTTAGCATACGCATTTACATTCTGAGCTTCATGTTTATAATCACTAGAATGTAATTATGCTCTATGTAGTATGCTCCGATGCTTATATTGATGCTTGTAGCTTATGCTCTTTCTGATCACTAGTACATGTTGTGAGCTGAGCTATTTTGGAATGGTGAATTTGCTTAATGTATATAAAATCTGAAAATGTTCACCATTGAGATATGCAACTAGCATGTGTAGGATGTGTTGAGTCCATTCGTGCTTTTCATATATTCTATGTCTCTAGTTCTGAGTCATTCACTTGCTTGGTCTGTTCACATCATGTTTAAAATTGGAACCAAGTTTTAGTGAATTGAAAAGATCGAGATGGGATTGCTTGTCAACACATCGCAGTATCGAGACTGTTTCTCATTGCACTTTGAGTTAAACTTGAGCTGTGTAGTGTATGACCGAAACCGTAGCTTTAAGCTTCTGATTGCTTCGGCATAGGCTTCGCTCGGTTGAAAAGTTAGGCAATGACAAGCTTTCAACCTCTCGCAATCACAAGCTATTATCTGAACTTGTGAAATTTCACCGCTGCAACTCCGATATTAAATTGAAAATCACAAGTGTATGTTTCATTCTTAAGCATGATGATTGAACTTTGCTAGGGGTAGTTCACCTTGTATACATGTTTAGCAGTTGTTGGGATTCCTGTCTATACATGTGTAGTGCTATTTTGATGGTGACTATCTTTTGACTCAAAACTGCTCTCTTTGCTCATATGTTCATATTTCGTATTCGGTGATCAGTTTGAGCCTTTGCTTTCTATGCTTAGTTGTGTCATTGGAGTTATACTGTTTAGAGCATCTTTACACTCTTTTGATTATATGCCTGAAGCTGCTAACTTGCATTTTGACTCATGTGCATGTTGGAAGGGGGAGTTGTTCCTTGATTAGTGCATTTTCAACTAAGGGGGAGAAATGATAAATCTTGTGCTCTCCGTTCGGTTGATCAAAGGGGGAGAATTTTTTTTACAAATCTTGTGTCTTCCCGGGTGTTCAACTAAGGGGGAGTTTCCTGGTTGCTTGCACTTTTTGAGGGGGAGTTTGCTAGTTGTGTTGAGCCTTTGCCTCTATCTTGAGGGACTAGCAAACACTTTGCTTTTTAGGACTTTTGATCTCGATTTTGATTTCGATTGGTTCGGAGTGGTTTTCTTGCTAGTTGTGTTGAGCCTCTGTGCCTCTATCTTGAGGGACTAGCATTTGCTTCGATTTCTCATTCTGTTCCAGTTGGTGTCGAGCTCTTTTTCTGGAGTTTCCAGTTGGTATTTTGCTAGCGGTGTTGAGCCTGTTCTACCCTCTTCTTGAGGGCTAGCTTTGCTTTGCTCGGTTGCATCGAGCCGTTGCCCATGTCTTTGGGAACCAAGTTGTTTTGCTTCTTCCACTTGACCTTCTTCGGCTTTGCTACGCTTTTGGGTCATTTGGTCGAGTTCTCTCTTCTCCTTCTTCCTTCCTTCTTCTTTACATTATGATTTGTGTGTGTAGTTGACAATGCACTCATCAAGGGGGAGATTGTGGATACATAGGTGTATGCCGAGTCTCTGAGTGATGAGTGATTGTCAACGGGTTTGATCGCAGGTTCTTTGGCTTGTGTTGTGCAGGTGTCGAGCACGGAGACAGTGATCGAGGGTGAGGTGAAGGTCAAGTAGAGACGTGCCGTGCCGATGGACCGGGAGCGGTGAAGGGCGGACGTGAGGCTTGGACTGAGGGACCGGAGGGCCTGAGGATCAGCTGTGGTGGCTGACAGCCTAGGACAGCGAGGAGCGGAGACTTGCGGGGCATGGTGTTGCTCGGGTCAAGGACCTGGGGACACGTGTCGGTGGACGGGGTGCACGGGCGGTGCATCCCCTCTTCAGCTCCGGTTTGGTGGTTGAGCCACAGAAAATCCACCGGGTGGACGGTTTCCAGGTTTGGGCCACAAAACCTCGGCGTGCGGCGGGTTTCCGAGTTTGGGCCACAAAACTCGGGCTGAGGATGGTTTCTAGGCTTGGGCCTCAAAACCTGGGCGCTGCGGGTTTCTGAGTTTGGGCCACAAAACTCAGGCGATGGATTTGGAGGCTGGTTTCCCGGTTTGGGCCTCAAAACCGGGGGATAGCTGGAAAAGGCTGGTTTCCCAGTTTGGGCAACAAAACCGGGGGTACAGAGCGAGGGCGGCACGTGGCGGCAATCGGGAGGTTGCATCGAGGCAACGCTGCCTGTTGTGCGGGCGTGGCCGTCGGATACACCTACCACCGAGTTAGTCCAGAATAACCCTAGGGTTTAGCTGGTTCGCTCTGTAATTAGAATAGAGAGGGGTAGAGTAGGAATTAGACTTAGGCTAGAATTAGGATAAGTAGTCGGGGAGACACCCTCCTCCCCTTATCTCAGTCATTTGCTCTTTCAGTCTTAGGGTTTCCTGCTCTCCCATCCCCTGCTGTAGCTAGCTGAGATCCGCAGAGAGACTCACCTCTGTGTACTGTTGATTTTGAGGAAGTGAGGCGTAACCTCACTATCGTAGCGTGTGTTTGCGCTTCGGCTGCAGATCGATGTGTTGATTCGCGTTTTGGTTCGTGTTCTTCGCGTTCTTCATTTCTCCATGATTTTCCCGTCACTCGATCTCCCTCTCCGGTGCGTGTTTGCGAAATCCGTTTGAATCATTTTGTTCGTATCATTGAGGAGGTCATTTCAACCAAAGGAATTCATCTAACTCCTCATGATCGAATAGATCGGGTCGATTTCGTTTTCGTGGTGCTTTTTTGGTTCATCCACCTTCCCTCTTAACTTCCCGAAGTTCTAGTCGATTTGAGCGGATGATTTCTTGGGGATAGTCTCCTAACTACCCCGTGATCATCTTCTCCAAGTTTGGGAACTTGGGATTTTGGTTTGGATCAAATTTGGGGAGATTTGAGTTGAGGGCGACCAAAATCGCCCTTTTTGGGTACCCGCGGATAGTCCGCCATTGTACCCGCGGACAGTCCGCGCATCAGGATTCAGCCGAGCAGTGGCTGCGTGTCTTGATCGGGGCACTGTTCATTTGACCGGCGGATAGTCCGCCGTTGGTTTTCGCGGACAGTCCGGCAACTGTCCAGGGGACTTCAGCAGCACTGCGGTTTTGCTCTTTTGGCCGGCGGACAGTCCGCGACCTGAGCCCGGACAGTCTGCCACTGGGCAGACAGTCCGCGACCATACCGGTGGACAGTCCGGGATCCTGCTGTAGCCTCCGGTTTAGTTCGTTTGCTCTCCCGGCTTGTTCGCTTGGTTTCCGGACTTCTCGTTTGGCCCTAGAGTTAACAAAGAAACATCTCTAGGTATCTTTGCAACTTGTTTGCATTGGTATTTGGAGATTTCCCAGTGTAGCCTTCAATCTACGTTTGGGACTCGGTTTTCCAAGGGGGAACTTGAGCCGAAGCTTTTGGTCTTTGCTTCGCTTGTGCTTGGTGGTGCTCCGCTGTGATCCTAGGGATCATCCACCCTCTTCCAAGGGTCGTGAGCATCACGGTTTGCGTCCGTGCTTTTTGGGGTTGATTTTTGGGACACTTGGCCAAAGTTTCGAGAGAAATTTGATTGGCTCCCATTCACCCCCCTCTGGTCGCCTTGCGTTTGCATTCTCGGTCCTTCAATATTGCATTGTAAGGATAGAACATGTCAACCATGTCGAAGGTTATGTGCTCAGTTCTGCAGTTCACCTGGCCTCCGAAGGTCACGGGCAGAGATATTTTTCCAACATCTCTTACTTGTTGACTGCCGAAACCGTATAGCGGGTTGTCAGTGGGTTGCAAAAGGTTTCTGTCAAGCTTCATGCTGTCGAAGGTTGTGGCGAACAGGATGTCTGCAGAGCTTCCTATATCGACGAGAATTTTGGTGACTGTCTACCCTGCTAGATTAGTCTCGATCACCATTGCATCAGTGTGAGGGTAATCCCTTAACCTCATGTCACTAGAATCGAAGGTTATTGGGATGTGAGACCATCGACCAAACTTGTGCGGCCCTTCGACGGCTACATGTGCGGATACATGGGTGTATGCCGAGTCTCGGAGTGATGAGTGATTGTCAATGGGTTTGATCGCAGGTTCTTTGGCTTGTGTTGTGCAGGTGTCGAGCGTGGAGACAGTGATCGAGGGCAAGGTGAAGGTCAAGTAGAGACGTGCTGCGCCGATGGACCAGGAGCGGTGAAGGGCGGACGTGAGGCTTGGACTGAGGAACCGGTGGCCTGAGGATCAGCTGTGGTGGCTGACAGCCTGGGACAGCGACGAGCGGAGACTTGCGGGGCACGGTGCTCCTCGGGTTGAGGACCTAGGGACACGTGTCGATGGACGGGGTGCACGGGTGGTGCATCCCCTCTACAGCTCCGGTTTGGTGGTTGAGGCAGAGAAAAACCACCGGGTGGATGGTTTCCGAGTTTGGGCCACAAAACTCGGGTGGTCGGTTTCCAGGTTTGGGCCACAAAACCTGGGCGTGCAGCGGGTTTCCGAGTTTGGGCCACAAAACTCAGGCTGAGGACGGTTTCCAGGTTTGGGCCTCAAAACCTGGGCGTTGGCGGGTTTCCTGGTTTCGGCCACAAAACTAGGGGATGGACTTGGAGGCTGGTTTCCCGGTTTGGGCCTCAAAACCTGGGGTTGGCGTGAAAGCCTGGTTTCTCGGTTTCGGCCACAAAACCGGGGGTGCAGAGCGAGGGCGGCACATGGCGGCAATCGGGAGGTTGCGTCGAGGCAAGGCTATGAGTTGTGCGGGCGAGGCCGTCGGATCACCACCTACCTTGAGTTGGTCCAGAATAACCCTAGGGTTTAGCTGGTTCGCTCTGTAATTAGAGAGGGGTAGAGTAGGAATTAGAATTAGGTTAAGTAGAGGGAGACACCCTCCTCCCCTTCGATCTCAGTCATTTGCTCTTTGCTTTCTAGGGTTTCCTGCTCTCCCAATCCCTTGCTGTAGCTAGCTAAGATCCATAGAGAACCATACCTCTGTGTACTGAAGATTTTGAGGAAGTAAGGCCGTAACCTCACTGTTGTAGCGTGTGGTAGCCACACGGTTGCAGATCGATGACTTGATTCGCGTTTTTGGTTCGTGTTCTTCGCGTTCTTCATTTCTCCATGATTTTCCCATCACTCAACCTCCCTCTCTAGTGCGTCTTTGCGAAATCCGTTTGAATCATCTTGTTCGTTTCAGTGAGGAGGTTATTTCGACCAAAGGAATTCATCTAACTCCTCACGAACAAGTAGATCGGGTTGATTTCGTTTTCGTGGCGCTTTTTCGGTTCATACACCTTCCCCTTCGATTTCCCGTTGATTGATTTGTTTTGAGCGGATGATTTCTTGGGGATAGTCTCCTAACTACCTCCTGATCATCCTCTCCAAGTTTGGGATCAAGGGATTTTGATTTGGATCGAATTTCGGAAGATTTGGGAGAGGGGCGACCAAAATCGCCCTCTCTGTTCATCCGCGGACAGTCCGCGCATCGGGACTTGGCCAGATCAGTGGCCGCGGGTTCCTGTTGTTTGTGTTTTGGTTGACCGGCGGACAGTCCGCCGTTGCAACCCGCGGACATTCCGGGACTGTCCAGAGGTGTTTCAGTAGCTTTGCTGTTTTCGGTGTTTGACCGGCGGACTGTCCGCCACTGGCTCGCGGACAGTCCGTAGTTACCCCGGACAGTCCGGGACCGTACCCGCGGACAGTCCGGGATCCCGCAGACTAGTGCTTTTCAGTGCATTTAGTCTCCCGGCTTTTCCGCTTGGTTTTCAGACTTCTCGTTTGGCCCTATAGTTAACCAAGAAACATTTCTAGGTATCTTTGCTACTTGTTAGCATTGGTATTTAGGGATTTCTCGACGTAGCCCTCAATCTACGTTCGGGACTCAGTTTTCAAAGGGTGAACTTGAGCCGGAGCTTTTGGGTTTTGGTTTGCTATCGCTTTGTGGTGCCTCGTTGTGATCCTAGGGATCATCCACCCTCTTCCAAGGGTCGTGGGCATCACGGTTTTGGTCGAAGCTTTTGGGGGTTGATTTTGGGACATTTGGCCTAAAGTCTCGAGAGAAATTTTGTTGGCTCCCATTCACCCCCCTCTGGTCGCCTTGCTATTGCATTCTCGATCCTTCAATTGGTATTGGAGCGGGTTAAGGATCTTCCACCTTAGCCAGTTCCAGATCCACCGAAGGCGACATGGATCGCGGCGTGGGCAAACTGCTGTTTTTCGATGGGACGAACTATGCGTATTGGAAGATACGCATGTCGGCCTATCTCCAGAGCATGCGATCTTCTGTTTGGGAGATTTGCAACAAGGCCGATTACGTTGTTCTGGCTGCTCGTGTCTCTCTGAAGGACCGAGAATGCAAAAGCTAGGCGACCAGAGGGGGGTGAATGGGAGCCAATAAAATTTCTCTCGAAACTTTGGCCAAGTGTCCCAAAATCAACCCCCAAGAGCTACTATCCGAGAACGTGATGCCCACGACCCTTGGAAGAGGGTGGATGATCCCAAGGATCACAGTGAGGCACCACAAAAACTTCCTCACCCAAGTTCACGCAAGTCAACTCATGACAGGATTCAGGCTATTCTGCAAAGCGAGAAGCCCAATTTCTGTGGAGCACAGAGTCGAAAATCCAATGCAAAAACCCAAAACCAAATCCGAAGTCGAACGGTCAAACTGCGGACGAAACAGCATGAAACAGCACTGACCGGACTCACTGGAGCGTCCGGTCAACAGGCACCGGACGCGTCCGGTCGGTTAAAATCGACTTTGGAAGCTCTCTGTTCCTGACCGGACTCACTGCAGGGGAGCGTCCGGTCAGAAGCTGAGCGTCCGGTCACAAAGGTCAAAACCGGATGAACAGTGAAGGAGGCACGTCCGGTCACACCCTGAAGCCAGCGTCCGATCAAGTCACAGAACTGATTCTGCTCGGCCTTCAATGACCGGACTCACAGGAAGCGTCCGGTCGATGAACAAAGAGCGTCTGGTCACCCCGACTTTGAGCTGTTCGTCCACCAAATCAACTCGATCTCATCCAAAACGATTCCACTATGGATTAAACTTGGTGAGAGGAGTCACAAGGAGTATAGTGAGCTATCTCTAAGAGATCATCGCTCGAACCTACCTCCAAATCGGTGAATCGAAAGATTTCGGGGGATATGAGAAAAGCTTTGACCCGAAACGAAAAACGATCGATCTCCTAGACCGTGAGGTTAGAGGTAAATTCCTTCGGTGGAAAGAAGTGCCTCACGACCTAGAACAACTTGATTCAAACGGATTTGCAAAAGATGAACCGAGCAAAGAGATCGAGCGACGTGAAGAACAAGGTGAAAAAGGATTTCGCGAAGAACTCAAACAAAACGCGAATCACAGGCACCAATTTGCAGCCGTAGCGCAAACACACGCTACAATAGTGAGATTACGGTCTCACTTCCTCAAAATCTCACGGACACAGAGGTATTGTTCTCAACTCTGTGGATCTCAGGTTCGCTACAGCAGGGATGTGGGAGAGCAGGAAACCCTAGACAACAAGAGCAAATGACTGAGATAGATGGGAGGAGGGTGTCTCCCGACTACTTATCCTAATTCTAGCCTAATTCTAATTCCTACTCTACCCCTCTCTATTCTAATTACAGAGCAAACCAGCTAAACCCTAAGGTTATTTTGGACCAACTCAGGTGGTAGGTGTATCCGACGGCCACGCCCGCACAACTCGTTAGCGTTGCCTCGACGCAACCTTCCGATTGCCGCCACGTGCCGCCACCGCTCTGCCCGTCCTTTTCCCGGACGCCTGTTGGCATTTCTTAACACAATCACAGAAGATAGGGTTTTAAGCTGTCCCCGGCAATGGCGCTAGAAATGCCTATTGGCACTTCTTAACACAATCGCTAAGAATAGGGTTTTAAGCTATCCTTAGCAACGGCGCAAGAAGTGTCGTGTCGGTATTTCCTTAACATGTCCCAAAGACCTGGCGCTTCTCTTAGCGACAATGTCAAGTAGATACCTCAGGTATTACCTAACATGTCACAAGATGGCGCCAGAGCCTTGTGATATGCTAAGCATATACCTCACGATAGTCCCTTTTAGATGTGACTTTAGGTCCGCAAGCGTACGGAATTATCGTGTAGCATTTCACTCGGCGAGATGCCGAGTATCGTATTTATTGGTTCGCTCAAGGAAGGTAACATATGAATCTGGTTCCTTTGATAATCATAGATAGAATATATAATAGCGATAATAGAGTCAAGAGTCATAGCAAGCGATAAACAGTTGATAGATATGATAGTGGTCAAACACATTCTTGAGCATGACAAAGGGCAAGGAATAAAAAGAGACTAAAGAATGAAAGAATAAAAGAATGATCCTAATGAGGCAGGCATGTTCTAGAAACAGATCAACATAGAATAAGTTAGTCATGTACTCTTGATTAGAATTGACTCATATTCCGGATGGTTCGGAAGCTTACGCGAGTACTGGTCTGCCAACAACCTCCGTAAGAATTTAGACTCCTACACCCTAGCCGAACGTGGGGGAATGCTAAGGACGGACAGGGTTGTCACCACCTGCTGCCATCCCCACTACCGTGGACTAGGAAATGCAATTACCCGGATCCTTTACACCCAAGCACCATGCTTACATGTAACGAACCCACTCAGACCCGCCCGGGTCCCTCGACCCCGTGGATCGATAGGTAAGAAGCCTGAGCGTACACCGAGGAGCATGATAAACCCCCATCCTTCACATGAACTAGTTCTAAGCATATCATTATCATGAATCAATCAAACTAATGTTCTAAATGTTAATAATACAATACACATCTAGATCTAGTTCATATCATATATATCATGAACCCTAAGGCCTTCATATATCATAAGAACTATACTCTAGAATGTATATCATAATATTAGCATTAGAACTATATGCTAATTCGTGTAAGCACAAGATGATGATAGACTTATGATCTATATCATACTCCATAACAACAGCATAGAACTCTAATTCATATGAAGAACTGAATCGGAATAGAGTAGGCATGGACTTGGAGACAAGATATTCTGTATTCATACCAAGAATTCTCTCCAAGGAGCCAAGCCCTCCTTGATAGCTCGCCTAGCTCTCTCTCTAAGTACAAAGAACTAGAAAACTACTAGGAAGAGGTAGTGCCCAAGGTGTGAAGCTCAAATGGTGAATGTGTATTTGATGATATGAGAGAGGCCTCTCCCCCTCTTTATATAGGGTGTGTAGGTCGGTTTTGGAGGGGGTAAATTGCAAATTGCGCCGACAACCGACATGCAGGCATTGATTGCACCGCCTCGGCAAAAATCGGTGCAAAATTGCCATAATGTGGGGGCGGCCGACCCCTGGGTCGGCCGACCCAGGGTGGGCCCACCTCGGCCCAGTTTCGCTCCTGGGCCTTCATCTCGAGCTTCTAAGTTGGTTTCCGGTTGATTTTTGTGGCACTTTGGCATGGGCTTTTATTCCTCTTGTTATTTTGCGCATTTTGTCGTGTCGGATTGCGCCTTTTTACCCGCTTTCCACCTGTATACATGTTTATAGTCTACAAAACATAATTTTGCAATACATGTGGAATTTGGTTAGCGGTAAAGGTATATGTGAGTAGAATATGTGTTTTTCTTCCTTTTTATGGATCATGTTGACGGTAAAAATATGTTGTTAAGAACCGTCAACAACGCCGCACCCCCGGTTTTGTGGCCAAAACCGGGAAACCGGGCCTTCACGTCATCCCCCGGTTTTGAGGCCCAAACCGGGAAACCAGCCTCCAAGTCCGTCGCCTGAGTTTTGTGGCCCAAACTTAGAAACCCGTAGTGCCCAGGTTTTGAGGCCCAAACCTGGAAACCGTCCTCAGCCCGAGTTTTGTGGCCCAAACTCGGAAACCCGCCGCACGCCCAGGTTTTGAGGCTCAACCTGGAAACTGAGCACCCGAGTTTTCAGGCCCAAACTTGGAAACCGTCCACCCGGTGGTTTTTCTATGGCTCAACCACCAAACCGGCGCTGTAGAGGGGATGCACCGCCCGTGCACCCCGTCCACTGACACGTGTCCCTAGGTCCTCGACCCGAGCAACACCATGCCCCGCAAGTCTCCGCTCGTCGCTGTCCTAGGCTGTCAGCCACCACAGCTGATCCTCAGGCCCTCCGGTCCCTCAGTCCAAGCCTCACGTCCGCCCTTCACCGCTCCCGGTCCATCGGCACGGCACGTCTCTACTTGACCTTCACCCCTCCTTCAATCACTGTCTCCGGGCTCGACACCTGCACAACACAAGCCAAAGAACCTGCGATCAAACCCGTTGACAATCACTCATCACACCGAGACCCAGCATACACCCATGTATCCACAATCTCCCCCTTGATGAGTGCATTGTCAACTACTGACACAAATCATAATGGAAAGAAGAAGGAAGGAAGAAGGAGAAGAGAGGACTCGACCAAATGACCCAAAAGCATAGCAAAGCCGAAGAAGGTCAAGTGGAAGAAGCAAAACAACTTGGTCCCCAAAGACATGGGCAACGGCTCGACGCAACCATGCAAGGCAAAGCTAGCCCTCAAGAAGAGGTAGAACAGGCTCAACACCGCTAGCAAGTACCAATTGGAAAATCGAAGCAAAATGCTAGTCCCTCAAGATAGAGGCACATAGGCTCAACACAACTAGCAAAGAAAACTCGATACCAATGCCTTTCGGCCAATCACGCTCCGAACCAATCAAAGTTGAAATGCCCTGAAAATGTTTGCTAGTCCCTCAAGATAGAGACAAGGGCTCAACACAACTAGCAAACTCCCCCTCGAAAAGTGCAAGCAACCAGGAAACTCCCCCAAGCAACCAGGAAACTCCCCCTTAGTTAAACATCTAGGGAACATATGATTTGACATTATTCTCCCCCCTAGTTGAAAATGCACTAATCAAGCAAGGAAAGCATCATCAAGCGAAAAGTCTCCCCCTTGACCAAAAATCTCCCCCTTAGAAGCGCACCGATCAAAAGTGCCAACCAAGCAATCATCTTCCCTTCCAACATGCATATGAGTCAAAATGCAAGTTAGCAGCTTCAGGTATATAATCAAAAGAGTGCAAGGATGCTCTAAACAGTATACCTCCAATGACACAACTAGGCACTCAGATAGCAAAGGCTCAAACTGATCACTACATACAAGATATGAACATGAGAGCAAATTGAGCAAGTTTGAGTCAAAAGATAGTCACCATCAAAATAGCACTACACATGTATAGATAGGAATCCGAACAACTGCTAAACATGTATACAAGGTGAACTAACCCTAGCAAAGTTCAATCATCATGCTTAAGAATGAAACGTATACTTGTGATTTCAGTTTTATATCGGAGTTGCAGCGGTGAAATTACACAAGTTCAAATTCAGCATGTGATTGCGAGAGGTTGAAAGCTTGTCTTTGCCTAACTTTTCAACCGAGCGAAGCCTATGCCGAAGCAATCAGAAGCTTAAAGCTACGGTTTCGGTCATACACTACATGGCTCAAGTTTAACTCAAAGTGCAATGAGAAACAGTCTCGATACCGTGATGTGTTGACAAGCAATCCCATCTCGATCTTTTCAATTCACTAAAACTTGGTTCAAATTTTAAACATGATATGAACAGACCAAGCAAGTGAATGACTCAGAACTAGAGACATAGCAACCTAGCATATATGAAAAGCACGAGTGAACTCAACACATCCTACACATGCTAGTTGCATATCTCAATGGTGAACATTTTCAGATTTTATGTACATTAAGCAAAGTCACCATTCCAAAATAGCTCAGCTCACAACATGTACTAGTGATCAGAAAGAGCATAAGCTACAAGCATCAACATAAGCATCGGAGCATACTACCTAGAGCATGGTTACATTCTAGTGATTATAAACATGAAGCTCAGAATGTAAATGCGTATGCTAAAATGCAAAAGAAAAGAAAGATAAAAAGAGTCAGTCTATTATACAAGATCCAAAAGTTTTCCCCCATCTAAAAGGGGAAACACACACCAAGTTCACCCCTCAACCTATTAAAGGTTGATTCGTCTAAAGGCTTGGTGAAAATATCAGCCAGTTGATGATGAGTATCGACATGGCGAAGGACGATATCACCCTTCTCCTGGTGGTCTCGCAAAAAATGAAAGCGCACATCAATGTGTTTGGTCTTCGAGTGAAGCACGGGGTTCTTAGCAATGCTAATAGCACTCGTACTGTCACAAAGCAAAGGCACGCGAGAAAAGCTCAGACCAAAATCACGCAAAGTGGCCATCATCCAAAGCAACTGGGAACAGCAGCTAGCCGCAGCAACATATTCAGCCTCTATGGTAGACTGAGCGACACTAGACTGCTTGCGAGAAGACCACGATACAAGAGAAGAACCAATAAACTGGCAAGTCCCAGAAGTGGACTTGCGCTCAATGCGACAACCAGCAAAATTGGCATCGGAATAACCACAAAGGGAGAGGGTGGAGGAAGCAGAATACCAAATCCTGAACTCAGGTGTGAAACGAAGGTACCTGAATAAGCGCTTCACCGCCTGACGGTGAGAAGTGCGCGGCGACGCCTGAAAGCGCGCGCACAGACACACCGCGAACTGAATGTCCGGGCGTGTCGCCGTCAGGTAGAGCAGCGATCCGATCATGCTTCGGTATTCCTTCTGGTTCACTGCTTCTCCATCCACATCCGCATCCAGGGCAGTCGTCATCGACATGGGTGTTGGAATAGGTTTGGCCTCACCCATATCGAACCGCTTCAGCAAGTCTTTGTTGTACTTTCCCTGGTGCACAAACGTCCCCTCTCGGGATTGCTTAATTTGCAACCCGAGAAAGAATGTCAGCTTGCCCATCATGCTCATCTCGAACTCCCTGCTCATAGTATCTACAAACTTGGCAACCAAAGTGTGAGAAGAACCACCGAAAATGATATCATCCATGTAAATCTGGACCAAGAGTGTGTCTTTGCCTTGCCTGAGGAGAAAGAGCGTCTTATCTACACATCCCATTTTAAAACCCTTAGCAAGCAAAAAGGTTTTCAACCTATCATACCAGGCTCTAGGGGCTTGTTTCAAACCATATAAAGCTTTGTGAAGTTTTAAAACATGGTTTGGAAACTTGGGATTTTCAAAACCGGGGGGTTGCTCAACATAAACTTCCTCTTCTATGTAGCCATTTAAGAAGGCACTCTTGACATCCATTTGAAAAAGTTTGAAACCTTTGGATGCAACAAAAGCCAAGAGTATCCTAATAGCCTCCAAACGAGCTACAGGAGCAAAAGTCTCCTCATAGTCTATCCCCTCCTTCTGACTATAACCCTTCGCTACATGCCTGGCCTTGTTTCTAACAACGTGGCCATCCTCTCCTTGCTTGTTTTTGAAAACCCATTTTGTCCCAATAGGCTTACAGTCTGGAGGTGGTGGAACTAGAACCCAAACCCGATTTCGCTCAAAATTTTCTAACCCCTCATGCATGGCATTGACCCAATTCGGATCCGTCAAAGCGTGTCCAACATCTCGGGGCTCAAAATTAGCAACAAAAGCAGAATGAGCGAAGTGCGAAATTTGCTGTGACCTGGACCGAGTGACATGTTCGTCAATCCTGCCGATCATCTGCTGGGGGGGTGCTGGCACTGGATGTGTCGTGGCGCCTACCGAGAAGAAGTAGCCTCCCCCTCAACAGCAGCTGGTGCCTCCCCGGGTACAAAAGGTACCACTCGGGGTGGCGGATCCCACGGCCCCCAGGAAGAAGACGTGTCGGGGCCGTGAGTCATCGTAGAAGCCGCTCTTGGCGGCACAGCAGGTGGAGGCGATGCTGGGTCACCCATACCTTCAGCATCCTCGTCCTCATCATCGAAAAGAGGCTCACCAACCTCTTGATCACCTGCACGCTCAAAACGAGAAGAAGGACAAACAAGGGTCTCGTCGAAGGTGACATCTGATGTCTCCATGACTCGGTTAGTATCAAGGTTAAGTACACGACATGCGCGAGTGTGAGTGCCATAACCCAAAAATACACCGTCAGAAGAACGAGACTCAAATTTGTCCAGGTTGCCTTTCTTCAATATAAAACAATGGCAACCGAAGACTCTAAAATAACTCACCTTGGGCTGTCTACCAAAACGCAACTCATAAGAGGTCTTTTTCAAGAAAGCTCTCAGAAAAATGCGATTCGAAATGTAGCATGCAGTGTTCATAGCTTTGGCCCAATATCGCCTAGGAGTCCTATGCTCATCGAGCATCGTCCTGGCCATCTCAACAAGGGTCCGATTCTTTCTCTCTACAACACCATTTTGGGGCGGTGTGTAGGGGGAAGAAAACTGATGCTCCAAACCAAGGCGGTTACAAAACTTCTCAAAATCTGAATTCTTGAATTCGGAACCATTAACACTTCTAATAGCTCGCATCGAGTTCAAAGGGAACTCGTTCTGAAGACGCAAAATCAGATTGCGAGCAAATGAGAAAGTCTCAGTCTTCTCAGTCAAAAAGAAGACCCATGAATACCTCGAAAAGTCGTCAACAACAACTAAAACATACCACTTCCCCCCAACTGAGCTCACCCGAGCCGGACCAACAAGATCCATGTGTAAAAGCTCTCCAGGGTGCGAGGTCATGACCTTAGTCACTGGATGGTGGGGAGCGGCAACCATCTTTCCATGTCTATAAGAATGGCAAACTAGATCCTTCTCCATCGACAACTTGGGCAATCCTCGGATTAGGCCAAGTGAGCTAAGTCGTGCAAGCAAGTCAAAGCTTAAGTGACCGAGCCTCCTATGCCACTTCCAAAGATCAGAGGAAGAAGGACTAGCCAAAAGACAGTGGGAAACACCAAACGACTCTGAGAAATTCACGCGAAAGACTTTCCCAAAGGGCGAAATCAAACATACAAGATTGCCCTAAGGATCTAAAATGCGACTGAGATTCGGTTTAAAACGAATCTCATAGTCATCATCAAAAAGTTGCAAAACAGAAAGCAAGTTAAAATGCAGGTTAGAAACAAGAGCAACATCGCGCAACACAAAGTGCTCATTAACCTGTACCGACCCGCGAGACAACACCTTACCTTTACTATTGTCGCCGAAGGTGATAAACTCCTTTCCGGCAATAGGGCTAAGGCTGGAGAACCACTTGGCGTTTCCGGTCATGTGCCTCGAACAACCAGAATCCACCAACCAAATGTCCTCCAACCGTCTTACCTACATCAATAAAAAGACATAGGGTGAGCATACAGTCCAACACTGGGGTTAGTGAAGTAAGAGGAATACCAGTGTTGGGTCGGCTGCTCAAAAGAACGGTCAGTGTAAAAACCATTCCTAGCCTGTCTACAGGGGTAGCGATCACCACGTACAGGAAACCGTGGTCCACTAAGAAAAGAGCGTCTATCGCGATAGTCAAAACACGGTGGAGGGAAACGCTCAACAAAGCCTCCGCCACGGGGTCCGTAACCTGCAAAAGCAGGACCCCGTCGGGCACCTCCTCCCTGATACCTAGGACCTTGAGGTGCTGCACCTTTAGGCCTAGCTGCTCTCCTCAGAGCTCTCCTCTGGACGTTCGGCACATGTACATCATGGAAAGGATGGTATATGTCCGGGTTGTCCATCTCCCTGGCACGGCGCTCCTCTCTCTTGCGCCGAAAGCAGAACTCACTCAAGTGACCATCTCTCCCACAATAGTCACAATGGTACCTCACTGCTCGCAAAGGGGGTTGTTGGTACTCACGGTTGTGGGTATGGTTCACTTTGCCCTTCTGTGGCAAGCACTCCTCCTAGATGGGTGGCATTGTGTCCAGCTTGTTTTTGAGGTGGTTTGGTTTGGGATGCCACACTTGGTTCTTGGGTGGAGATCGTGGAGGTTCCTCAAACACCCCATCCTTGGTGGTAGGCTTGGCAGGCTCTTTGGGTGGAAGCTTGGTCAGTTTGGGAGTAGTGGTGGAGTTGGGCTTCTCACTCGGATTCAGACCACTCGACTCTCCAATCTTCCCAAAAGCAGAAAGATCAACACCCAGAGCAAAACCTACACCTGGACCTCCAGCAGCTCGCTTGAATTGGGAGATCATCATCCCGAGCTGCGGCTCACTACAAGAGACCCATGACAAGATGGTCCGAAGGTATGTGTTTTCCTCCTCGGTTTGCATCTTGCCATGCTGCACGTTTGCAATCTCCATCTCCAAACCCTCACACAAAGCACACCTCATGACACAAGTGCTACCCAAGTTGGCCTTCTCTAAAGACACAATCTTGGCATTCTTCTCTGCCAACTCGGATTGCAAGACAAGATAAGTCTTGCACGCACCCAACAGCTGAGGCCTAGCACGGAGCTCATCCACCTCTCCAACCAAAGCAGCATACTTACCTCTCAAAGTGAGAAGGTCAGTCATGTGCTTGGTGCATGACTCACACTCAACCTCCTCCGACAGGACCACGGTGGACTTAGCCAACTCCAACTCCTTCACCGTGTCCTCCCACTTTTGCCTAAACTCCTTGCGCTTCCTAGCAGCACGCCTAAGCAGCTTGTCTTGACTAAGCAAGGCGGCAGTAAGCTTCTCATTCTCAGCAAAGAGTTCATCGTGGGTCATTGATACCTAGGAGGTGTCGTCGTCGTCGTCATCCCGAGGGGTGTGCTCCAGCTTGCCATCGACATCATCACCAAGCGCAATGGTGCAGAGGCCCCCGTCGTCGACGAAGAAGCAAAGTCCGTTCAGCTTGTCCTCGATCTTCTTCATCTTCTCGGACTCGTCGTCGCTTGAGCAAGTGGAGTCGTCATCCGAGCCGTCGACGTCCGTGAGCGTGGCGAAGAAAGCACGCTGCTCAGCCTGGGCCTTCTCCAAGTACTTCTTCTTGATGTACTCTTTGTCGAAGCCGCCCCTCCTCTTGTGCCTTGGGGGGACGTTCTTGTCCTTGCGCTTGGAGTCATACTTGTGCCCATGATCGCCCTTCCCCGAATGCTTGTTCTTCTTGGGGCAGTTGGCGATGAAGTGGTCGGGGTCGCCGCACTCGATACAACCCGAGCGTCCTCCTCCGCGGCGACGGTTCATGCGGTTGTTGTGGAACCGCGTGAACCGGTTGGCAAGCAAAGCCAACTCCTTGTCTCCCAAAGACTCCAGCTGGTCCTCTGTGATAGAAAAGAGTGAAGAGAGTGCAAAGCCAGCAGAGGGGTTAGCGGAAGAGCCAGAAACCAAAGCCATAGTCGGGCCAGAAGGATTCTCATAAGAAGCCCTCGCCATGGCGTCAATCTCACTGGACTTGAGCTTACTGAAGAGCTCGTCGCACGTGAGGGTCTCATAGTTAGGCGATTCGATGATCGCCTGAACCTTGGAATCCCACACCGATCGATCAAGAGTATGCAAAAGCTTCAAAGCTCTCTCATGATCGTCAAAAAGCAACTGCTCCTTGTTAGCCCTCATCCTGTTGACAATCACCTGAAAGCGAGCGAATAAACTTTCTATGCTCTCGCCAGGCTGATGTCAAAAGTTCTCATACTCTCGCTTGAATGACTCGTAGAGACGGGTTTTGACTTGAGAGGTTCCCTCATGGAAACGCATGAGGGTGGCCCAAATTTCCCGAGCCGTAGCGAGGTGAGAAACGCGATCAAACTCATTCAAGATCAAACATGAGAAAAGAGCATTACGGGCTCGGCTATTGGCATCGTGCTCATCGATCTGACGCTGAGTGACACGAGCAGCCAAGACCACGTAATCAGCAGAGTTGCAAATATCCCAAATGGAAGCACCAATACTCTGCAGATAGGCGGACATGCCATCGGTGGATCTGGAACTGGCTAAGGTGGAAGATCCTTAACCCGCTCCAATACTAATTGAAGGACCAAGAATGCAAAAGCTAGGCGACCAGAGCGGGGGTGAATGGGAGCCAATAAAATTTCTCTCGAAACTTTGGCCAAGTGTCCCAAAATCAACCGCCAAGAGCTACTACCGAGAACGTGATGCCCACGACCCTTGGAAGAGGGTGGATGATCCCAAGGATCACAGTGAGGCACCACAAAAACTTCCTCACCCAAGTTCACGCAAGTCAACTCATGACAGGATTCAGGCTATTCTGCAAAGCGAGAAGCCCAATTTCTGTGGAGCACGGAGTCGGAAATTCAATGCAAAAACCCAAAACCAAATCCGAAGTCGAACGGTCAAACTACGGATGAAACAGCGCGAAACAGCACTGACCGGACTCACTGGAGCGTCCGGTCAACAGGCACCGAACGTGTCCGGTCGGTTAAAATCGACTTTGGAAGCTCTCTGTTCCTGACCGGACTCACTGCAGGGGAGCGTCCGGTCAGAAGCTGAGCGTCCGGTCACAAAGGTCAAAACTGGATGAACAGTGAAGGACGCGCGTCCGGTCGCACCCTGAAGCCAGCGTCCGGTCAAGTTACAGAACTGATTCTGCTCGGCCTTCAACGACCGGACTCACAGGGAGCATCCGGTTGATGAACATGAAGGACCGAAAAAGCTATCGCAAGGCGACCAGAGGGCGGTGAATGGGAGCCTAGAATTTTCTTCTCAGAAATTATGGCCTCTGTCCCAATAAAATCAACCCCAAAAACTTTGGACTCAAACGCGATGCCCACGACCCTAGAAAGAGGGTGGATGATCCCTAGGATCACAGCGAGGCACCGCACAAGGGAGCAAAACAAAACTCCCAAAACTCCGAGTCAAGTTCGTGCCTAAAAGACCACTCCCAAACATAGATAGACGGCTACGTCGGGATTCCTCCAAATACCGATGCTAACGCGTAGCAAAGATATGTAGAGAGGTTCCTAGGTGAACTCTAGGAGCAAACGAGAAGTCCGGAAGCGAAGCGGAAAAGCCGAGAGAGCCAACGCACTGAAAATCAGCTCTCAGCAGGATCCCGGACTGTCCGGGCTGCTGATGCCGGACTGTCCGGTCAAGGGCGGACTGTCCGCACTGAGACCCCGGACTGTCCGCCGGCCAACACCACAAAACAGCAACGCTGCTGATCCTCCCCTGCGCAACTCCCGGACTGTCCGGGCTTTTATACGGCGGACTGTCCACGGTTCACGTGAACAGTGAACTCCGAGCATCCGGTGCTGCCCTGTGCAGCGTCCGATGAGGACCCCGGACTGTCCGCGGGTCCTGGCGGACTGTCCGCCGGCTATGAAGCCAGAACAGCAAATCTGCTGGACAGCCCCTGTACGACTCGCGGACTGTCCGCGCCTGTCAACGGCGGACTGTCCGCCGGTCACCCGAAGGGAAAAAGCCCGAGGCCAACAGCCACTGCTCGGCTGAAACCCCGATGGCCGGACTGTCCGCGGCTACTGTGGCGGACTGTCCGCGCTTACGGCGGACTATCCGGGAACCCCACGGCGGACTGTCCGCGACCTCCCAGAAAGCACAAAAACTGCTCGGGTCAAAACCAAAATCGATTGGATCTTCACCAAATCGAATGGGGCTGCGACCAAACTTCTCCCAAGTGTTCTTCTACGTGTTGGGAAGCTAATCCTAGGATATCATCGCTTCAATCCAACTACACCATGAGAAATCCGAAGAACACCGTAAAAGGGGAAGAACGAAGAACGAAAACGATTTCGACTCGATCTACTTGTTCGTGAGGGTAGAGATGAATTCCTTCGGTGGAAATGTACTCCTCACTTCAAAGAACAAGTTGATTCAAACGGAATCGCAAAAGACGCAGCGTAGAGGGAGATCGGGGGAGGAGAAAATCGTGGAGAAAAAGATAAACGCGAAGAACACGAAGAACAAAATCACAGCGCGAATTCCACCACGAATTTGACCCTTGGATTCAGAGGAATGGATGATTCATTAAGCACTCGGTGTCGGGCTACAAGCTACTCCAGCAGATCAAAGCTTGGATGGCGAAAAGCTCAAGAACAAGAGCCTGTCTCTCCCTAACCCTAGCCTCCTCTCACAAACAGCAAAATGAGAGTGACACCGTCCAAGGATTCCAGGGCTCGGTTGCCCTAGCAGCCCCCCACATATATATAGGCGCACGTCCTAATGACCAAAGCGCCCTTACATTAAGCACTCAACCCAAATACCCCCCAGGGGTAAAACCGTCCAAAACGGTCAATCTTCATCCGACGGCCATGCCCGCACATCCGGTAGCTTCGCCTCGACGCGACCTCCCTGATGCCGCCACGTGCCGCCACCGTCGAACGCCGCGCCTTCTCACCGATAGCTTCGCCGCAACGCAAGCCTCTCGGTGCCGCCACGTGTCGACCGTCCTTTCGGACCACCCCCTGGTTTTGAGGCCCAAACCAGGCAAACCGGCCACCCCGAGTTTTGAGGCCCAAACTCAGAAACCCGCCACCCCAGGTTTTGAGGCCCAAACCTGGAAACCGTCGATGGTAGCTTTTTGAGGCTCAGCTACCGAACCCGCACCGTAGACGGGATGTGGTTCTCACACCCCGACCACCGGCACCGATGCCGATGCATGTCCAGCCTCCACGCCGGGCACAACGCCTTCGCCTTCCTTCTTGACTCGGCCGACGGCACTTGCGCCGCACGCAAGCCCGTGTCCGACCTCCCGCCAAGCGACCCGACTCAAGCGCCTTCCTCCCGACTCGGCCGATGCACCGCACATCCCCATGTGCTCTTGCTCGCCGATGCCACGTGCCAGCTACCACAGCTGGTCCTCTGGCCCCTGGTCCGTCAGTCCAAGCCTCACGTCCGCCCTTCACCGCTTGGTACCTCGGCATGGCACGTCCGCCGCACGGCACGCCCAACCTTCACCGCACCCGGTCCGTCGGCACGGCACGTCTCTACTTGACCTTCACCTCGCCATTGACCACTGTATCCGAGCTCCACACCTGCACATCAACACAGCCAAGAGACACATGTCGCACACGCACACCAACACAGAAACACCACACAACTCACGCCACCGGTTAGTCATAACATTAAGCGCATAGCGAGATATGGACTAAACCGGGTAAAAGCCTCAAACCTTCCTCAACACAGTCAATCATTCATCATATGTAGTCTCAGAACAAAGAGCGTCCGGTCACCCCGACTTTGAGCTGTTCGTCCACCAAATCAACTCGATCTCACCCAAAACGATTCCACTATGGATTAAACTTGGTGAGAGGAGTCACAAGGAGTATAGTGAGCTATCTCTAAGAGATCATGGCTCGAACCTACCTCCAAATCAGTGAATCGAAAGATTTCGAGGGATAGGAGAAAAGCTTTGACCCGAAACGAAAAATGATCGATCTCCTAGACCGTGAGGTTAGAGGTAAATTCCTTCGGTGGAAAGAAGTGCCTCACGACCTAGAACAACTTGATTCAAACAGATTTGCAAAAGATGAACCGAGCAAAGAGATCGAGCGATGGGAAGAACAAGGTGAAAAAGGATTCCGCGAAGAACTCAAACAAAACGCGAATCACAGGCACCAATTTGCAGCCGTAGCGCAAACACACGCTACAATAGTGAGATTACGGTCTCACTTCCTCAAAATATCACGGACACAGAGGTATTGTTCTCAACTCTATTGATCTCAGGTTCGCTACAGCAGGGATGTGGGAGAGCAAGAAACCCTAGACAGCAAGAGCAAATGACTGAGATAGA
Source organism: Coix lacryma-jobi var. lacryma-jobi (assembly GCA_009763385.1). Taxonomy (NCBI): domain Eukaryota; kingdom Viridiplantae; phylum Streptophyta; class Magnoliopsida; order Poales; family Poaceae; genus Coix; species Coix lacryma-jobi. The sequence continues at coordinate 42,812,132 of CM019824.1, read as the reverse complement.
TGGGAGGAGGGTGTCTCCCGACTACTTATCCTAATTCTAGCCTAAGTCTAATTCCTACTCTACCCCTCTCTATTCTAATTACAGAGCAAACCAGCTAAACCCTAAGGTTATTCTGGACCAACTCAGGTGGTAGGTGTATCCGACGGTGACGCCCGCACAACTCGTTAGCGTTGCCTCAATGCAACCTTCCGATTGCCGCCATGTGCCGCCACCGCTCTGCCCGTCCTTTTCCCGGACGCCGCACCCCCAATTTTGTGGCCGAAACCGGGAAACCAGGCCTTCACATCATCCCCCGGTTTTGAGGCCCAAACTGGGAAACCAGCCTCCAAGTCCGTCGCCTGAGTTTTGTGGCCCAAACTCAGAAACCCATAGCGCCCAGGTTTTGAGGCCCAAACCTGGAAACCGTCCTCAGCTCGAGTTTTTGGCCCAAACTCGGAAACCCGCCGCACGCCCAGGTTTTGAGGCTCAACCTGGAAACCGAGCACCCGAGTTTTGAGGCCCAAACTCGGAAACCGTCCACCCGGTGGTTTTTCTGTGGCTCAACCACCAAACCGTCGCTGTAGAGGGGATGCACCGCCCATGCACCCCATCCACCGACACGTGTCCCCAGGTCCTCGACCCGAGCAACACCATGCCCCGCAAGTCTTTGCACGTCGCTGTCCCAGGCTGTCAGCCACCACAGCTGATCCTCAGGACCTTTGGTCCCTCAGTCCAAGCCTCACGTCCGCCCTTCACCGCTCCTGGTCCATCGGCACGGCACGTCTCTACTTGACCTTCACCTCACCTTCGATCAATGTCTCCGGGCTCGACACCTGCACAACACAAGCCAAAGAACCTGCGATCAAACCCGTTGACAATCACTCATCACACCGAGACCCGGCATACACCCATGTATCCACACTCTCAGCTTCAGATCGATGAGCACGAGGCCAATAGCCGGGCGCGTAATGCCTTGTTCTCCTGTTTGAGCATGTCTGAGTTTGATCGCGTTTCTCACCTCCCCACGGCTCGTGAGATTTGGGCGACAGTCATGCGCTTCCATGACGGAACCACTCAAGTCAAATCCCATCTCTACGAGTCGCACAAGCGGGAGTATGAGAACTTTCGACATATGCCTGGTGAGAGCATAGAGAGTTTATTCGCTCGCTTTCAGGTTATTGTCAACAAGATGCGAGCTAACAAGGAGCTGTTGCCTTTCGACGATCATGAGAGAGCTTTGAAGCTTTTGCATACTCTTGATCGGTCGGTGTGGGACTCAAAGGTCCAGGCGATCATCGAATCGTCTAACTATGAGACCCTCACTTGCGACGAGTTCTTTAGTAAGCTCAAGTCTAGTGAGATTGACGCCATGTCGAGGGCTTCTTATGAGAATCCTTTTGGCACGACTATGGCTTTGGTTTCTAGCTCTTCTACTAACCCCTCTAGTGGCTTTGCACTTTTGTCTCTCTTTTCTATCAAAGAGGACCAGCTGGAGTCTTGGTTTTGCTTGCCAACCGGTCCTCGCGGTTCCACAACAACCGCATGAACCGTTGCCGCGGAGGAGGACGCTCGGGCCGTTTCGAGTGCGGTGACCCCGACCACTTCATCGCCAACTGCCCCAAGAAGAACAAGCCTTCGGGGAAGGGCGATCATGGGCACAAGTATGACTCCGACAAGCGAAAGGAGAAGCATGTCCCCGCAAGGCGCAAGCGGAGGGGCGGCTTCGACAAGGAGTACATCAAGAAGAAGTACTTGGAGAAGGCCCAGGCTGAGCAGCGTGCTTTCTTCGCCACGCTCAGCGATGTCGACGGGTCGGATGACGACTCCGCTTGCTCAAGCGACGACGAGTCCGAGAAGATGCAAAAGATCGAGGACAAGCTGAACAGCCTCTGCTTCTTCACCGACAACGAGGGCTTCTGCACCATGGCCCTCGGCAAGGAGGTCGACACCCAGCTGGAGGACACCCCTCGGAACGACGACGACGACGACACCTTCCAGGTAAAACGGTTGGAGGACGTTTGTTGGTGGATTCTGGTTGCTCGAGACACATGACCGGAAACGCCAAGTGGTTCTCCAGCCTTGGCCCTGTTGCCGGAAAGGAGTTTATCACCTTCGGCGACAATAGTAAAGGTAAGGCGGTGTTGTCTCGTGGGTCGGTGCAGGTTAATGAGCACTTTGTGTTGCGTGATGTTGCTCTTGTTTCTAACCTGCATTTTAACCTTCTTTCTGTTTCGCAACTTTTTGATGATGACTATGAGATTCGTTTTAAACCGAATCTCAGTCTCATTTTAGATCCTCAGGGCAATATTGTATGTTTGATTTTGCCCTTTGGGAAAGTCTTTCGTGCGAATTTCTCGGAGTCATTTGGCATTTCCCGCTGTCTTTTGGCTAGTCCTTCCTCCTCTAATCTTTGGAAGTGGCATAGGAGGCTCGGTCATTTAAGCTTTGACTTGCTTGCAAGACTTAGCTCACTTGGCCTAATCCGAGGATTGCCCAAGCTATCAATGGAGAAGGATCTTGTTTGCCATTCTTGTAGACATGGAAAGATGGTTGCCGCTACCCACCATCCAGTGACTCAGGTCATGACTTCGCACCATGGAGAGCTTTTACACATGGACCTTGTTGGTCTGGCTCGGGTGAGCTCAGTTGGGGAGAAGTGGTATGTTTTGGTTGTTGTCGATGATTTTTCGAGATATTCGTGGGTCTTCTTTTTGACTGAGAAGACTGAGACTTTCTCTTTCGCTCGCAATCTGATTTTGCGTCTTCAGAACGAGTTTCCTATGAACTCGATGCGAGCTATTAGAAGTGATAATGGTTCCAAATTCAAGAATTCGGATTTTGAGAAGTTTTGTAACTCTTTGGGCTTGGAGCATCAGTTTTCTTCCCCCTACACACTGCCCCAAAATGGTGTTGCAGAGAGGAAGAATCAGACCCTTGTAGAGATGGCCAGGATGATGCTCGATGAGCATAGGAATCCTAGGCGATATTGGGCCGAGGCTATGAACACTGCATGCTATATTTCCAATCGCATTTTTCTGAGAGCGTTCTTGAAAAAGACTTCTTCTGAGTTGCATTTTGGTAGACAGCCCAAGGTGAGTTATTTTAGAGTCTTCGGTTGCCACTGTTTTATATTGAAGAAAGGCAACCTGGACAAATTTGAGTCTCGTTCTTCTGACGGTGTATTTTTGGGTTATGGCACTCACACTCACGCATATCGTGTACTTAACCTTGATACTAACCGAGTCGTGGAGACATCAGATGTCACCTTCGACGAGACCATGGTTTGTCCTTCTTCTTGTTTTGAGCGTGCAGGTGATCATGAGGTTGGTGAGCCTCTTTTCGATGATGAGGACAAGGATGCTGAAGGCATGGGTGACCCAGCATCGCCTCCATCTGCTGTGCAGCAAAGAGTGGCTTCTACGATGACTCACGGCCCCGACACTTCTTCTTCCTGGGGGCCGTGGGATCTGCCACCCCGAGCGGTACCTTTTGTACCAGGGGAGGCACCAGCTGCTGTTGAGGGGGAGATCACATCTGCTCGGGAGGCACCACGACACATCCAGCGCTAGCACCCACCTCAACAGATGATCGGCAGCATCGACGAACATGTCACTCGGTCCAGGTCACAACACATTTCTCACTTTGCTCATTCTGTATTTGTTGCTGATTTTGAACCCCGAGATGTTGGACACGCCTTGACGGATCTGGATTGGGTCAATGCCATGCATGCGGAGTTAGAAATTTTTGAGCGAAATCGGGTTTGGGTTCTAGTTCCACCTCCTCCAGACTGTAATTCTATTGGGACAAAATGGGTCATTAAAAACAAACAAGGAGAGGATGGCCACATTGTGAGGAACAAAGCGCGTCTTGTGGCCAAGGGTTATAATCAGAAGGAGGGGATAGACTATGAGGAGACTTTTGCTCCTGTAGCTCATTTGGAGGCGATTAGGATACTCTTGGCTTTTGCTGCATCCAAAGGGTTTAAACTTTTTCAAATGGATGTCAAGAGTGCCTTCTTAAACGGCTACATAGAAGAGGAAGTTTATGTTGAGCAACCCCCCGGTTTTGAAAATCCCAAGTTTCCAAACCATGTTTTCAAACTCCACAAAGCTTTATATGGTTTGAAACAAGCCCCTAGAGCCTAGTATGATAGGTTGAAAACCTTTTTGCTTGCTAAGGGTTTTAAAATGGGATGTGTGGATAAAACGCTCTTTCTCCTCAGGCAAGGCAAGGACACTCTCTTGGTCTAGATTTATATGGATGATATCATTTTTGGTGGTTCTTCTCACGCTTTGGTTGCCAAGTTTGTAGACATTATGAGCAGGGAGTTCGAGATGAGCATGATGGGCGAGTTGACATTCTTTCTTGGGTTGCAAATTAAGCAATCCCGAGTGGGGACGTTTGTGCACCAGGGCAAGTACACCAAGGACTTGCTGAAGAGGTTCAATATGGGTGAGGCCAAGCCTCTTCCAACACCCATGTTGACGACGACGGCCCTGGATGCGGACAAGGATGGAGAAGCTGTGGACCAGAAGGAGTACCAAAGCATGATCGGGTCGCTGCTCTACCTGACGGCGACACGCCCGGACATCCAGTTCGCGGTGTGTCTGTGCGCGCGCTTTCAGGCATCACCGCGCACTTCTCACCGTCAGGTGGTGAAGCGCATTTTCAGGTACCTTCGTTTCACACCTGAGTTCGGGATTTGGTATTCTGCTTCCTCCACCCTCTCCCTTTGCGGTTATTCCGATGCCGATTTTGCTGGTTGTCGTATTGAGCGCAAGTCCACTTCTGGGACTTGCCAGTTTACTGGTTCTTCTCTTGTACCGTGGTCTTCTCGCAAGCAGTCTACCACAGAGGCTGAATATGTTGCTGCAGCTAGCTGCTGTTCCCAGTTGCTTTGGATGATGGCCACTTTGCGTGATTTTGGTCTGAGCTTTACTCGTGTTCCTTTGCTTTGTGACAGCACGAGTGCTATTAGCATTGCTAAGAACCTCGTGCTTCACTCGAAGACCAAACACATTGATGTGCGCTTTCATTTCTTGCGTGACCACAATGAGAAGGGTGATATTGACCTTCGCCATGTCGATACTCATCATCAGTTGGCTGATATTTTCACCAAGCCTTTAGACAAATCATCCTTTAATCGGTTGAGGGGTGAGCTTAGTGTGTGTTTCCCCTTTTAGATGGGGGAAACATTTTCGTTCTTGTATCATAGACTGACTCTTTTTCGTTTGTCTTTGTTTTCTTTTGCATTTCAGCATACGCTTTTACATTCTGAGCTTCATGTATATAATCATTAGAATGTAACTATGCTCTATGTAGTATGCTCCGATGCTTATGTTGATGCCTGTAGCTTATGCTCTTTCTGATCACTAGTACATGTTGTGAGCTGAGCTATTTTTGAAATGGTGAACCTACTTAATGAACTTAAAATCTGAAAATGTTCACCATTGAGATATGCAACTAGCATGTGTAGGATGTGTTGAGTTCACTCGTGCTTTTCATATATGCTAGGTTGCTATGTCTCTAGTTCTGAGTCATTCACTTGCTTGGTTTGTTCATATCCTATTTAAAATTGAACCAAGTTTTTAAGTGAATTGAAAAGATCGAGATGGGATTGCTTGTCAACACATCACGGTATCGAGACTGTTTCTCATTGCACTTTGAGTTAAACTTGAGCCGTGTAGTGTATGACTGAAACCGATGCTTTAGGCTTCTGATTGCATATGCATAGGCTTCGCTCGGTTGAAAAGTTAGGCAATGACAAGCTTTCAACCTCTCGCAATCACATGTTGAATTTAAACTTGTGTAATTTCACCGCTGCAACTCCGATTTAAAATTGAAATCACAAGTGTATGTTTCATTCTTAAGCATGATGATTGAACTTTGCTAGGGGTAGTTCACCTTGTATACATGCTTAGCACTTGTTCGAATTCCTGTCTATACATGTTCAGTGCTATTTTGATGGTGAATACCTTTTTGGCTAAAAACTGCTCACTATGCTCACTTGTTCATATTTCGTATTTGGTGATCAGTTCGAGCCTTTGCTAGCTTGATGTGCTGTTGTTGAGTCATCGGATCAGAACTGTGTAGAGCATCTTTGCATTCTCTTGACTATATTCCTGAAGCTGCTAACTTGCATTTTGACTCATATGCATTTTGGAGAGGAAGATGCTTGTTTGCTAGCACTTTTTGATGGTGCATTTTCTGAGGGGGAGAACCTTGCTCGGTTACTCCACGATGCTTTTGCTTGATGGTGCATTTTCAACTAAGGGGGAGAGATTGCAAATCATATGCTTCCTGCATGTTCAACTAAGGGGGAGTTTCCATTAAGGGGGAGAAATTTTTCAAATCTTGTGCCTCCCATGTTGGACCTAGGGGGAGTTTTCCTGGTTGTGTGCACTTTTCGAGGGGGAGTTTGTGACCGTAAGGTTTTTGGATCTTCAATTGTTTCGGAGCGTTTCTTGCTAGTTGTGTTGAGCCTCTGTGCCTCTATCTTGAGGGACTAGCATTTGCTTTGATTTCTCAATTGGTGTCTAGCTCTTTTTCTGGAGTTTTCAATCGGTATTTGCTAGCGGTGTTGAGCCTGTTCTACCTCTTCTTGAGGGCTAGCTTTGCTTTGCTTGGTTGCGTCGAGCCGTTGCCCATGTCTTTGGGGACCAAGTTGTCTTGCTCTTTCTACTTGACCTTCTTCGGCTTTGCTATGCTTTTGGGTCATTTGGCCGAGTTCTCTCTCCTTCTTCCTTCTTCCTTCTATTTTCAATATGACTTGTGTGAGTAGTTGACAATGCACTCATCAAGGGGGAGATTGCGGATACATGGGTGTATGCCGAGTCTCGAAGTGATGAGTGAATGTCGACGGGTTTGATCACAGGTTCTTTGGCTTGTGTTGTGCAGGTGTCGAGCACGGAGGCAGTGATCGAGGGTAAGGTGAAGGTCAAGTAGAGACGTGCCGTGCTGATGGACCGGGAGCGGTGAAGGGCAGACGTGAGGCTTGGACTGAGGAACCAGTGGCCTGAGGATCAGCTGTGGTGGCTGACAGCCTGGGACAGCGATGAGCGGAGACTTGTGGGGCACGGTGCTGCTCGGGTCGAGGACCTGGGGACACGTGTCGGTGGACGGGGTGCACGGGCGGTGCATCCCCTCTACAGCTCCGGTTTGGTGGTTGAGCCAGAGAAAAACCACCGGGTGGACGGTTTCCGAGTTTGGGCCACAAAACTCGGGTGGACGGTTTCCAGGTTTGGGCCACAAAACTTGGGCGTGCGGCGGGTTTCCGAGTTTTGGCCACAAAACTTGGGCTGAGGACGGTTTCCAGGTTTGGGCCTCAAAACCTGGGAGCTGGCGGGTTTCCTGGTTTTGGCCACAAAACCAGGGGATGGACTTGGAGGCTGGTTTCCCAGTTTGGGCCTCAAAACTGGGGGTTGGCGTGAAAGCCTGGTTTCCTGGTTTCGACCACAAAACCGGGGGTGCAGAGCGAGGGCGGCACGTGGAGGCAATCGGGAGGTTGCGTCGAGGCAACGCTACGAGTTGTGCGGGCGTGGCCGTCAGATAACCACCTACCTTGAGTTGGTCCAGAATAACCCTAGGGTTTAGCTGGTTCGCTCTGTAATTAGAGAGGGGTAGAGTAGGAATTAGAATTAGGTTAAGTAGAGGGAGACACCGTCCTCCCCTTCGATCTCAGTCATTTGCTCTTTGCTTTCTAGGGTTTCCTGCTCTCCCAATCCCCTGCTGTAGCTAGCTGAGATCCGCAGAGAACCATACCTCTGTGTACTGAAGATTTTGAGGAAGTGAGGCCGTAACCTCACTGTTGTAGCGTGTGGCAGCCACATGGTTGCAGATCAATGACTTGATTCGCGTTTTTGGTTCGTGTTCTTCGCGTTCTTCGTTTCTCCGCGATTTTCCCATCACTCGATCTCCCTCTCTAGTGCATCTTTGCGAAATCCGTTTGAATCATCTTGTTCGTTTTAGTGAGGAGGTCATTTCGACCAAAGGAATTCATCTAACTCCTCAGGAACAAGTAGATCGGGTTGATTTCATTTTCGTGGCGCTTTTTCGGTTCATACACCTTCCCCTTCGATTTCCCGTTGATTGAGTTGTTTTCAGCGGATGATTTCTTGGGGATAGTCTCCTAACTACCTCGTGATCATCCTCTCCAAGTTTGGGATCAAGGGATTTTGATTTGGATCGAATTTGGGAAGATTTGGTAGAGGGGCGACCAAAATCGCCCTCTCTGTTCATCCGCGGACAGTCCGCCGTTGGACCCGCGGACAGTCCGCGTATCGGGACTTCGCCAGATCAGTGGCCGCGGGTTCCTGTTGTTTGTGTTTTGGTTGACCGGCGGACAATCCACCGTTGCAACCCGCGGACAGTCCGAGACTGTCTAGAGGTGTTTCAGTAGCTTTGCTGTTTTCGGTGTTTGGCTGGCGGACAGTCCGCCACTGGCTCGCGGACAGTCCGCAGTTACCCCGGACAGTCCGGGACCGTACCCGCGGACAGTCCGGGATCCCGCAGACTAGTGCTTTTCAGTGCATTTAGTCTCCCGGCTTTTCCGCTTGGTTTTCGGACTTCTCGTTTGGCCCTATAGTTAACCAAGAAACATTTCTAGGTATCTTTGCTACTTGTTAGCATTGGTATTTAGGGATTTCTCGACATAGCCCTCAATCTACGTTCGGGACTCGGTTTTCAAAGGGTGAACTTGAGCCGGAGCTTTTGGGTTTTGGTTTGCTATCTCTTTGTGGTGCCTCACTGTGATCCTAGGGATCATCCACCCTCTTCCAAGGGTCGTGGGCATCACGGTTTCGCTCGAATCTTTCGGGGGTTGATTTTGGGACATTTGGCCTAAAGTCTCGAGAGAAATTTTGTTGGCTCCCATTCACCCCCCCCTCTGGTCGCCTTGCTATTGCATTCTCGGTCCTTCAACATGGTGTACTCTTCTGGTGTGTTATTTCCTTTGCCTCTTGTTGCCATGATCTTCGTTGGAGCCTCCGGTGATGGCCAGTATAACACCGAAGGTTGATGTTGGGTTGTTGATTGTTGTTTGGGCTTGGGCTTCGGATTTGACAGGTTGAGGGGCCAGCAACGCTGGTATTGGTGGTGGTGGGGGTAGAGTGTTGTTCACTTGTTGGTTGGTATGGGTTTGAGGGGTTGTTGGGTATGTGACGGTATATGGTACGTTTTGGCGTTGGGGGATGGTGGTTGGCTGATAAGAGGCTTGGTTGTAGTGTGGGTGATGTGCGTAGAAGGGTTGGTGCGAAGGTAGGCCGTAGTTTATGGGGGTGTAGTGGTTTGGAGGATTTGGTGGGTTGGAGATTGGTTTTCTAGTGTGATTGATGGTTCGGTTTTCTGCTGATGCAGCTCTTTTCGATTCCTGGTACTCTTTTCCCTTGGCGAAGCACTCACATTGTTTGGTGTTGTGCCCCTTGCCAGGACCACAAAAATGGCAATACATTTTCGCGGGATCTATTTGCTGGTTTCGATGGTCCAGCGGTGGTGCCTTGTGGATTTTGGTTGCCTGAGGGTTGAGCACCCCTTCTTTGGTCTTCAAAAGGACCTGCCTTGTTGATTGCACCAATGTTGCTTTGTTCTTGGTGAGGGTTGTTTTCTGTCGCTTGAGGCCTCGGCTGTGGCTTCTGCTGAGATCTTCGGGCATCGGACTTTGCCCTGAAGTCCATGTCCGCTCTACAGTATCTTTCCATTGTCTCATGTAGTTCTTCGATTGTATTTGCCAGCTTCCTGGCAAATTTTGAGGAGCATGGGCCTAGGCGCTGAAGGACCGAGAATACAATAGCAAGGCGACCAGAGGGGGGTGAATGGGAGCCAACAAAATTTCTCTCGAAACTTTGGCCTACCATTCCAAAATCAACCCCGAGAAGCTACGACCAAGACTGTGATGCCCACGACCCTTGGAAGAGGGTGGATGATCCCTAGGATCACAGTGAGGCAACACAAAGCGATAGCAAACCAAAAGCTAAAAGCTCCGGCTCAAGTTCACCCCTTGAAAACCGAGTCCCAAACATAGATTGGAGGCTATGTCGAGAAATCTCCAAATATCGATGCTAACAAGTAGCAAAGATACCTAGAAATGTTTCTTGGTTAACTATAGGGCCAAACGAGAAGTCCAAAAACCAAGCCGAAAAAACGGGAGAGCAAACGCACTAAACCGGAGGCTTCAGCAGGGTCCTGGACTGTCTGGCGATACGGTCGCGGACTGTCCGGGCTCAGGTGGCGGACTGTCCGCCGGTCAAAAGAGCAAAACTGCAGTGTTGCTGAAGTCCCCTGGACAGTTCCCGGACTGTCCGCGAAAACCAACGGCGGACTGTCCGCCGGTCAAATGAACAGTCCCTGGCCGAAGAACACAGCCACTGATCTGGCTGATCCCCGATGCCCGGACTGTCCGCCGGTCAAAACGCGGACTGTCCGCGGCTGTCCAGAAAGGGCGATTTTGGTCGCCCAAAACTCAAATCTTCTCCAAATCGATTCAAACCAAAATCCCTTGAACCCAAACTTGGAGAGGATGATCACGAGGTAGTTAGGAGACTATCCCCAAGAAATCATCCGCTCAAATCGTCTCAATCAACGGGAAATCAAAGGGGAAGGTGTATGAACCGAAAAAGCGCCACGAAAACGAAATCAACCTGATCTACTTGTTCGTGAGGAGTTAGATGAATTCCTTCGGTCAAGATGACCTCCTCACTATAAAGAACAAGATGATTCAAACGGATTTCGCAAAGTCGCACTAGAGAGGGAGATCGAGCGACGAGAAAAAACGCGGAGAAATGAAGAACGCGAAGAACACGAACCAAAACGCGAATCAACACATCGATCTGCAACCGTGTGGCTACCACACGCTACAACAGTGAGGTTACGGCCTCACTTCCTCAAAATCTTCAGTACACAGAGGTATGGTTCTCTGCGGATCTCAGCTAGCTACAACAGGGGATTGGGAGAGCAGGAAACCCTAGAAGCAAAGAGCAAATGACTGAGATAAAATGGGAGGAGGGTGTCTCCCTCTACTTATCCTAATTCTAATTCCTACTCTACCCCTCTCTAATTACAGAGCGAACCAGCTAAACCCTAAAGTTATTCTTGACCAACTCGTGGTAGGTGGTGATCCGACGGCCACGCCCGCACAACTCGTAGCGTTGCCTTGACGCAACCTCCCGATTGCCGCCACGTGCCACCCTCGGTTTTGTGGCCAAAATTGGGAAACCAGGCTTTCACACCAACCCTCGGTTTTGAGGCCCAAACCAGGAAACCAGGCTCCAAGTCCATCCCCTGGTTTTGTGGCCGAAACCAGGAAACCCGCCAGCGTCCAGGTTTTGAGGCCCAAACCTAGAAACCGTCCTAAGCCCAAGTTTTGTGGCCCAAACTCAGAAACCCGCAGCATGCCCAGGTTTTGTGGCCCAAACCTGGAAAACGTCCACCCGAGTTTTGTGGCCCAAACTCGGAAACCGTCCACCCGGTGGTTTTTCTCTGGCTCAACCACCAAACCAGAGCTGTAGAGGGGATGCACCGCCCGTGCACCCTATCCACCGACACATGTCCCTAGGTCCTCGACCCGAGCAACACCGTGCCCTGCAAGTCTCCACTCGTCGCTGTCCCAGGCTGTCAGCCACCACAGCTGATCCTCAGGCCACCGGTCCCTCAGTCCAAGCCTCACGTCCGCCCTTCACCGCTGTCGGTCCATCGGCACAGCACGTCTCTACTTGACCTTCACCTTGCCCTCGATCACTGTCTCCGTGCTCGACACCTGCACAACACAAGGCAAAGAACATGCGATCAAACCTGTTGACAATCACTCATCTCTCAGAGACTCGGCATGCACCCATGTATTTGCAATCTCCCCCTTGATGAGTGCATTGTCAGCTACTCACACAAATCATAATGAAAGGAAGAAGGAAGGAAGAAGTAGAGAGAACTCGACCAAATGACCCAAAAGCATAGAAAAGCCGAAGAAGGTCAAGTGGAAGGAGCAAAACAACTTGGTCCCCAAAGACATGGGCAACGGCTCGATGCAACCAAGCAAAGCAAAGCTAGCCCTCAAGAAGAGGTAGAACAGGCTCAACACCGCTAGCAAATACCAATTGAAAACTCCAGAAAAAGAGCTCGACACCAATTGAACCAATTGAGAAATCGAAGCAAATGCTAGTCCCTCAAGATAGAGGCACATAGGCTCAACACAACTAGCAAGAAGGCTCGACACCAAAACCTTACGGTCAACAAGAAAGCAGCAAACTCCCCCTCGAATAGTGCACACAACTAGGAAAACACCCCCTAGGTCCAACATGGGAGGCACAAGATTTGAAAAATTTTCTTCTCCCCCTTAATGAAAACTCTCCCTTAGTTGACCACCCTAGTTGACCACCCAGGAAGCATATGGTTTGCAATCTCTCCCCCTTAGTTAAAAATGCACCATCAAGTAAAAAGCATCATCAGGCAACCGAGCAAAGTTCTCCCCCTCAGAAAATGCACCATAAAAAGTGACAATAAGCAAATTTCTTCCTCTCCAAAATGCATATGAGTCAAAATGCAAGTTAGTAGCTTCAGGAATATAGTCAAGAGAATGCAAAGATGCTCTACATAGTTCTGATCTGATGACTCAACAATAGCACATCAAGCTAGCAAAGGCTCAAACTGATCACCAAATACGAAATATGAACAAGTGAGCATAGTGAGCAGTTTTTAGCCAAAAGATAGTCACCATCAAAATAGCACTACACATGTATAGACAGGAATCCAAACAAGTCCTAAACATGTATACAAGGTGAACTACCCCTAGCAAAGTTCAATCATCATGCTTAAGAATGAAACATACACTTGTGATTTCAATTTTAAATCGGAGTTGCAGCGGTGAAATTTCACAAGTTCAAATATTAGCATATGATTGCGAGAGGTTGAAAGCTTGTCATTACCTAACTTTTCAACCGAGCGAAGCCTATGCATATGCAATCAGAAGCTTAAAGCATCGGTTTCGGTCATACACTACACGGCTCAAGTTTAACTCAAAGTGCAATGAGAAACAGTCTCGATACCGTGATGTGTTGACAAGCAATCCCATCTCGATCTTTTCAATTCACTTAAAAACTTGGTTCAATTTTAAACAGGATATGAACAAACCAAGCAAGTGAATGACTCAGAACTAGAGACATAGCAAACCTAGCATATATGAAAAGCACGAGTGAACTCAACACATCCTACACATGCTAGTTGCATATCTCAATGGTGAACATTTTCAGATTTTAAGTTCACTAAGCAGGTTCACCATTTCAAAAATAGCTCATCTCATAACATGTACTAGTGATCAGAAAGAGCATAAGCTACAGGCATCAACATAAGCATCGGAGCATACTACATAGAGCATAGTTACATTCTAATGATTATATACATGAAGCTCAGAATGTAAAAGCGTATGCTGAAATGCAAAAGAAAACAAAGACAAACGAAAAAGAGTCAGTCTATGATACAAGAACCAAAATGTTTCCCTCATCTAAAAAGAGAAACACACACCAAGCTCACCCCTCAACCGATTAAAGGTTGATTCGTCCAAAGGCTTGGTGAAAATATCAGCCAACTAATGATGAGTATCGACATGGCGAAGGTCGATATCACCCTTCTCATGGTGGTCACGCAGAAAATGAAAGCGCACATCAATGTGTTTGGTCTTCGAGTGAAGCACAGGGTTCTTAGCAACACTAATAGCACTCGTGCTATCACAAAGCAAAGGAACGCGAGTAAAGCTCAGACCAAAATCACGCAAAGTGGCCATCATCCAAAGCAACAGAGAACAGCAGCTAGCCACAGCAACATATTCAGCCTCTATGGTAGACTGAGTGACACTAGACTGCTTGCGAGAAGACCACGATACAAGAGAAGAACCAATAAACTGGCTAGTCCCAGAAGTGGACTTGCGCTCAATACGGCAACCAGCAAAATCGGCATCGGAATAACCGCAAAGGGACAGGGTGGAGGAAGCTGAATACCAAATCCCGAACTCAGGTGTGAAACGAAGGTACCTGAAAATGTGCTTCACCGCCTGTCAGTGAGAAGTGCGCGGCGATGCCTGAAAGCGCGCGCACAGACACACCGCGAACTGGATGTCCGGGCGTGTCGCCGTCAGGTAGAGCAGCGACCAGATCATGCTTCGGTACTCCTTCTGGTCCACAGCTTCTACATCCTTGTCCGCATCCAGGGCCGTTTTCATCGACATGGGTGTTGGAAGAGGCTTGGCCTCACCCATATCGAACCTCTTCAGCAAGTCCTTGGTGTACTTGCCCTGGTGCACAAACGTCCCCTCTCGGGATTGCTTGATTTGCAACCCAAGAAAAAATGTCAGCTCGCCCATCATGCTCATCTCGAACTCCCTGCACATAATATCTACAAACTTGGCAACCAAAGCGTGAGAAGAACCACCGAAAATGATATCATCCACGTAAATCTGGACCAAGAGAGTGTCTTTGCCTTGCCTGAGGGGAAAGAGTGTTTTATCCACACATCCCATTTTAAAACCCTTAGCAAGCAAAAAGGTTTTCAACCTATCATACCAGGCTCTAGGGGCTTGTTTCAAACCATATAAAGCTTTGTGAAGTTTAAAAACATGGTTTGGAAACATGGGATTTTCAAAACCGGGGGGTTGCTCGACATAAACTTCTTCTTCTATGTAGCCGTTTAAGAAGGCACTCTTGACATCCATTTGAAAAAGTTTGTAACCTTTGGATGCAGCAAAAGCCAAGAGTATCCTAATAGCCTCCAAACAAGCTACAGGAGCAAAAGTCTCCTCATAGTCTATCCCCTCCATCTAACTATAACCCTTGGCCACAAGTCTCGCTTTGTTCCTCACAATGTGGCCATCCTCTCCTTGTTTGTTTTTAAAGACCCATTTTGTCCCAATAGGTTTACAGTCTGGAGGAGGTGGAACTAGAACCCAAACACGATTTCGCTCAAAATTTTCTAACTCCTCATGCATGGCATTGACCCAATCAGGATCCGTCAAAGCGTGTCCAACATCTCGGGGTTCAAAATCAGCAACAAATGCAGAATGAGCAAAGTGAGAAATGTGTTGTGACCTGGACAGAGTGACACGTTCGTCGATGCTGCCGATCATCTGTTGAGGAGGGTGCTGGCACTGGATGTGTCGTGGCGCCTCCAGAGCAAATGTGATCTCCCCCTCAACAGCAGCTGGTGCCTCTCCGGGTACAAAAGGTACCGCTCGGGGTGGCGGATCCCACAGCCCCCAGGAAGAAGAAGTATCGGGGCCGTGAGTCGTCGTGGAAGCCGCTCTTTGCAGCACAGCAGGTGGAGGTGATGCTGGGTCACCCATGTCTTCAGCATCCTTGTCCTCATCATCGAAAAGAGGCTCACCAACCTCATGATCACCTGCACGCTCAAAACGAGAAGAAGGACAAACCATGGTTTCGTCGAAGGTGACATCAGATGTCTCCATGACTCGGTTAGTATCAAGGTTAAGTACACGATATGCGTGAGTGTGAGTGCCATAACCCAAAAATACACCGTCAGAAGAATGAGACTCAAATTTGTCCAGGTTGCCTTTCTTCAAAATAAAACAATGGCAACCGAAGACTCTAAAATAACTCACCTTAGGCTGTCTACCAAAACGCAACTCATAAGAAGTCTTTTTCAAGAACGCTCTCAGAAAAATGCGATTGGAAATATAGCATGCAGTGTTCATAGCCTCGGCCCAATATCGCCTAGGAGTCCTATGCTCATCGAGCATCGTCCTGGCCATCTCTACAAGGGTCCGATTCTTCCTCTTTACAACACCATTTTGGGGCGGTGTGTAGGGGGAAAAACTGATGCTCCAAACCCAAAGAGTTACAAAACTTCTCAAAATCCGAATTCTTGAATTCAGACCCATTACACTTCTAATAGCTCACAATCGAGTTCATAGGGAACTCATTCTGAAGATGCAAAATCAGATTGCGAGCAAAGAGAAAGTCTCAGTCTTCTTAGTCAAAAGAATACCCATGAATATCTCGAAAAATCGTCGACAACAACCAAAAACATACCACTTCCGCCACTGAGCTCACACCGAGCCGGACCAACAAGGTCCATGTGTAAAAGATCTCCAGGGTGTGAAGTCATGACCTGAGTCACTGGATGGTGGGGAGCGGCAACCATCTTCCATGTCTATGTTGACACTTCTTAGCATCGCTACTAAGAATAGAGTTTTAATCTATCCGCGGCAACGGCGCCAGAAATGCTTGTTGACCCTTCTTAGCGTCGCTACTAAGAATAGAGTTTGAATCTATCCCTAGCAACGAGGCTAGAAATGTTTGTTGGTATTTCTTATGTCTATTGGATAATTCCGCAAGAGCACAGAACATACCTGTCGGTGTTTCATAACCGGGGGGACACACACCACGAGTAATAACGATCGCGTGCTTCTCTTCCTGGATGGTGATGCAAAGGACACAAGATTTATCCTGGTTCGGGCAAAGAAGGCCCTACGTCCAGCGGGGGGGGGGGGGATGTTCTTGTATTACTTACTTGCACCTAAGTGCTTGTACAGGGGTGAATACAAGCTCACTGAGCGTGGACCGGGGTCCGGGCTCGAGTGCTGCGTGAGAGTGGATGTGTCGACCTGAAAGCCCCAAGACCCCTTGGCCTCCTTTCCGCGAGGCCATTGGCCTCCTCCTTTTATAGAGCAAGGGGAGGCCAGGTTTACAGGGGAGATACAGGGATTGTACAGGAATTGTACTGGAGACGCACGTCCGACATCCAATCTGAAGGAGGGTAGGAACCCTGTCTTGTCGGAGGTATTGGAGCCGGCGTGGGGTTCACTGTTGAGGTGTCCTGGAGGCGTGGCCTCTGTACTGAGCGTAGACGTGACGGTGTGGCGTCGTGGAGGCCATGCTGCACTTGTTCTGGCTCGTACCGATCGTTGCTGGGCCCCTCTGGGTCCTCGAGGTACCTGTTTCTTAAAAGACAAGAGGGTCTCAGGGCTCGAGGGGCTTAGAGCCAGCCTCGAGTGGTGTTAAAGGGGGGCTCGAGGCCCTGCTGGTATGGGCAGGCTCCGGAAAACCTGTGGGGACGACGGGTATCCGGGTCTCGAGGGAGCGGCTCGAGCGTGTAACAGTGCGGGGTATGGCCGAACAGTGTTGTACTTTGTGCCTTTTTGCCCATGCCTGTGGTGAAAACAAGACTTGACCTTTACGCCGAGTCCTGTGGTACGTGCTGTGCACCAGTGGACATGACTGGAGTCGGTGGGTGCATTAAACGCCTGGTATGGGTTGGCTCCGATGTTTGGCGCTGCCCGAGGGATACGTGATGCGCCTCGAGGGATAGGCTGCCGTGTTAGAGGGGCTCGAGGCTCCCACAAGGGTCCTCGAGGTGTGGTGTATGGCGGCGGCGGCTCGAGGCTTACGTGCCAAGGCTCGAGGGGTAGCGGGCGCTCGCCCGAGGCCTGGCGCGGAGGGCTCGGGGGCCGCGAGAACGAGCGCTCGCCCGAGCCTGACGCGGAGGGCTCGGGCGAGACGGAGAACGAGCGCTCGCCCGTGGCCTGACGCGGAGGGCTCGGGCGAGACGGAGAATGTGCGCTGGCCCGAGGCCTGCGGGAGGGCTCGGGTGAGGCAGAAAGCATGTGCTCGCCCGAGGCCTGGAGGACTCGGGCGAGATGGAGAACGTGCGGCCGTCCGAGGTCTGCGGGAGGGCTCGGGCGAGACCGAAAGCATGTGTTCGCCCGAGGCCTGGAGGACTCGTGTCATTCGCCCGAGGCCTGGCTTAGAGGGCTCGGTCGGGACGGAGTGCACGGGCTCGCCCGAGGCCTGATGGAGGGCTCAGACGAGGCGGGCTTCGAGGGGTTAGTTGCTAGGGAGGTTAGCCTAGCCGGAGTTTATTAATTGGGGTTCTAGGTTTAACCTGTTTATTTGCATTGATTGGGGGTACCCCTTTTACGGACCCCCGACAGTAGCCCCCGAGCCCTTGTTCGAGTGCTTGCACTCGAGCAGGGGCTCTTGACCTGGGTTAAGAGGGCTCGGCTGTGTTGGATCTTCGAGGGTTTTGGCCGTGTTGGGTCCGTGGGTGTCGCGCGAGCGACACTCGCGGGTGTAGCCCCCGAGGCCACGGGGGAGTGGTTAAGACTCCCTCGTGGTCTTTGTGCATGTGTGTTTAGTTGCATTTTTTAAGTTCGAGAGTGCCGAGCTCCCGAGTTTTTTGACCATCTTTCGTCGAGGGGTGCCAGGCTGAGCCGACCGTCCGGCTCTTCGAGCTGTCCAGTACGCCGGCTGCCCTGGCTTGTCATCCCGCCGAGTCCTTTCGATCGGATGCGGGGTGGGATGCCTCGTACTACCACGAACAGGCGTGGCGAGTATCGAGGTTCCCGGTGAGCTGGTAACGGGGGAATCCAAGTGAGAGCTCGTGCCCCGTTCGATAGGGGTCGACTGTGGCCCGGAGGCGGTCTCATAAAGCATGGGTGCTCAGTCTGCAAGAGTGCCGGATCCATTCGATAGGACCCGGTGGCTCGATGCCTCCCTCCGAGGGGATCTCACTGCATGTCGAGCTCCCTGCCTTGGATACACGTGAGGGGCCTCGAGGGTTGGCCCCTCGAGTGATGCCGCGAATGGCGCCCCTTGGTGTCCCTGACTCGGGTGCTCGAAGCCGGCTGTCGAACCCTCTTTCGTCGAGGGCCAGCCTTCGCTGCTTCGAGACTTAGGGCCGGGGCCCGTTTTTGGGTGCTTGAAGCCGGCTGTCTAACCCTTTTTCGAGGGCCAGCCTTCGTTGCTTCGAGACTTAGGGCCGGGGCCCGCTTTTACCTTCCTGAAGAAGCCTTCGTCGGGAGTGGAGTTCGTGGCACCAAGACGACGGTCAGGAAGTCAGAGCGGCGGCCGCAGAGGGCCCCGGTAGTCGAGCGAACGCGGAATCGCCGTGTGTGCCTGTCAACCGGCTTGAGACGCAGTTAGATAGGCACATTAGAGTTATTCGGTTACCTTCTCGACGTCGTAGGAGACGACACCGGTTTGTCGATGAGGGCGTGCTGCCTCTTGATGCGGACGGTGGTGTAGGTGGCCTTCCTCCTCCCGGCTCGGACGTTGAGGCTGAGCCCGCGGCAGAAGATCCTGGGGAGGAGTACCAGACCGCGGCCTGCGTGCCAAATTTGGGCATCGGGGCCCTTGTAAAAATTCGTGTCATAACTTATGGGCCGTCGAGGCCAGACATATGCATATGACTTATTTATTTAAAGAAGTTGTTTTCTTTTCAAACTTATTCGATCATTTCTCTTCGTCGCGAGCTCAAGCTTTTACCGGCTTAGTCTGTGTTCCTTCGATACGCGTCGCGAGTTCCTCGAGGGGAGACGTAGGTAGGGTACCGTAGCCCTGGGGCGTAGGCGGCCGTCTACGTCGACGTCTCCCGACTCTCGGAGGCTCGAGGGTGTTTTACGGACTCAGACGTTGCTAGTGCGCTCGAGATGCGAATCGAGATAAGGGTTGAGTTTTTTGAAAAAAAAAGCGCGCTTTTTCCGGGGTCTGGGGGGAGCCCCCCTGTCAGACCTCGAGGGAGGCTCGACCCTGAACAAGGCAGGGTCGAGGCTACCTTTGATTTGAACGAAATAAAGAACTTGGAGACAAACTTTTATTCATTCAAGATGCGATGTTTGCACAAAATACGAGAATTGTACGAAGCCACGAGGCTTTAGGGATAGAAAACGACGTAGCTGTTCGATGCTCCGAGCTGGAATCGGGCTCGTGGTTGTTTTTGAGGGGCGGCGCTGAAGGTCGAGCCCCCGAGCTCGGCTCGAGGGAAGGCGTCGAAGGTCGAGCCCCCGAGTTTGTTCGAGGGGTAGCGTCGAAGTCGAGCCCTCGAGTCCGACTCGAGTTGTGGCGTCGAAGTCGAGACCTCGAGTTCTGCTCGAGGGGTGGCATCGAAGTCGAGACCTCGAGTTCGGCTCGAGGGGTGGCGTCGAAGTCGAGCCCTCGAGTCCGGCTCGAGTTGTGGCATCGAAGTCGAGACCTCGAGTTCGGCTCGAGGGGTGGCATCGAAGTCGAGACCTCGAGTTCGGCTCGAGGGGTGGCGTCGAAGTCGAGACCTCGAGTTCGGCTCGAGGGGTGGCGTCGAAGGTCGTCAAGTTGAGGCGGTGTACCCGAGGCCGAGGTTTTGCTTCTTGCCTGAACACGCGAACCGCCCGCCGCAGCCACGTCGTTGGGCGCTTCGAGGTTGAGCGTTGGCCTGGCGTCGTCGTCGCCGTCGCCGTCGCCCTCGGCATCGCTCACAACCCCCTCGAGCTAGAAGTACTCCCTGGTGGGATACCAGACGTCCCGGTCCGCGCGCGTGACGGATGCGAACTTGCTGGGGGAGCGCGCCCGCGCCCTGGAGGTCACCGGCCCGCGTGCCGGGCAGGTTTCCCTCGGGGATTCTGCGCCGGCCGCGGGGAAGTGGGCGTACGCCGCCGGCACCGCCTGTGCCTGGCGACGATGGTGACCACAGCGCCGCTCGCGAGGTGGCGACGCGTGGTGGGCAGACGACGCGTCATGCCCCCCGCGCGGGGTGGCGTGACACGCCTTCCGCTCAGGCCCTCCGTGGAGAGCAGGGTCAGCTCGTTGCCGTTGCCGGCGGCTAGGGACTCAAGGTTCCCGAACCAGACGACGGCACCGGCAGAGAACGAAGGAGTAGAAGAAGCCATCCAGGAGATAGCGAGAAAATGACTCGGACACCGCGCACCCCTACCTGGCGCGCCAACTGTCGTGTTTTCATAACCGGGGTATCACACCAACGAGTAATAACGATCGCGTGCTTCTCTTCCTGGATGGTGTGCAGAGGACACAGAGGATCATTTATCCTAGTTCGGGCAAATAAGGCCCTACGTCCAGCGGGGGGGGGATGTTCTTGTATTACTTGCACCTAAGTACTTGTACAGGGGTGAATACAATCTCACTGAGCGTGGACCGGGGTCCGGGCTCGAGTGCTGCGTGAGAGTGGATGTGTCGACCTGAAAGCCCCAAGACCCCTTGGCCTCCTTTCCGCGAGGCCCCTGGCCTCCTCCTTTTATAGAGCAAGGGGAGGCCAGGTTTACAGGGGAGATACAGGGATTGTACAGGAATTGTACTGGAGACGCACGTCCGGCATCCAATCTGAAGGAGGGTAGGAACCCTGTCTTGTCGGAGGTATTGGAGCCGGCGTGGGGGTCACTGTTGAGGTGTCCTGGAGGCGTGGCCTCTGTACTGAGCGTAGACGTGACGGCGTGGCGTCGTGGAGGCCATGCTGCACTTGTTCTGGCTCGTACCGATCGTTGCTGGGCCCCTCTGGGTCCTCGAGGTACCTGTTTCTTAAAAGACAAGAGGGTCGTCAGGGCTCGAGGGGCTTAGAGCCAGCCTCGAAGTGGTGTTAAAAGGGGGCTCGAGGCCCTGCTGGTATGGGCAGGCTCCGGAAAACCTGTGGGGACGACGGGTATCCGGGTCTCGAGGGAGCGGCTCGAGCGTGTAACAGTGCGGGGTATGGCCGAACAGTGTTGTACTTTGTGCCTTTTTGCCCATGCCTGTGGTGAAAACAAGACTTGACCTTTACGCCGAGTCACTGTGGTACGTGTTCTGCACCAGTGGACATGACTGGAGTCGGTGGGTGCATTAAACGCCTGGTATGGGTTGGCATCCGATGTTTGGCGCTGCCCGAGGGATACGTGATGCGCCTCGTGGGATAGGCTGCCGTGTTAGAGGGGCTCGAGGCTCCCACAACGGTCTCGAGGTGTGGTGTATGGCGGCGGCGGGCTCGAGGCTTACGTGCCAAGGCTCGAGGGGTAGCGGTGCGCTCGCCCGAGGCCTGGCGCGGAGGGCTCAGGGGCCGCGGAGAACGAGCGCTCGCCCGGGGCCTGATGCGGAGGGCTCGGGCGAGACGGAGAACGAGCGCTCGCCCGTGGCCTGACGCGGAGGGCTCGGGCGAGACGGAGAATGTGCGCTGGCCCGAGGCCTGCGGAGGGCTCGGGTGAGGCGGAAAGCATGTGCTCGCCCGAGGCGTGGAGGACTCGGGCGAGACGGAGAACGTGTGGCCGTCCGAGGTCTGCGGGAGGGCTCGGGCGAGACGGAAAGCATGTGTTCGCCCCGAGCCTGGAGGACTCGTGTCATTCGCCCGAGGCCTGGCTTAGAGGGCTCGGTCGGGACGGAGTGCACGGGCTCGCCCGAGGCCTGATGGAGGGCTCGGACGAGGCGGGCTTCGAGGGGTTAGTTGCTAGGGAGGTTAGCCTAGCCGGAGTTTATTAATTGGGGTTCTAGGTTTAACCTGTTTATTTGCGTTGATTGGGGGTACCCCTTTTACGGACCCCCGACAATACCGTTGTAGCATTTCACCCAGGAGCATTCTAGGGTATCATATTTATCCACAGGGAAGCAATGGTTAAAGAATGTGATAACTAACTATCATGTATCCACTAACTAATATACCAACTAAACCAGAGTGGGGGTAAGTGATGTATATGATAAGAGCAGTGACACACAGGAGTGGTCCCGAAGATAAAAGAGTCTAGCGAGCGAGGAGAACAACGAGTGAGCCTAAGGTTTCCAGAGATCTATCTCTACATGCATGGTTCTAACTTAGCAAGACATGTTATATCAAGCAAGATCAATGTTCATACACAATTGCACTTCGGGTCACTAAACCACTTAGCAACAGAAAGGGATGAGAAGGGTGCTAAGCCGCCTAGCACAAGAAGACCTACGTTTTAATAACTTGCCCGCACGTGGTGGAATCAAAGCCTAGATAGGTCTATCACCCCTACTAGGTACCACAAACAAAAAACCGTGGAGTAAGCCGCAGACACAGGCAAGCGTATAGTCTAGACACCACCACGTCTACACTACATCTCACTACTCTAATCCGACATCCGGTGGAACTGATTAGAGCACCGGTTAAGGGCGGTGAACCAGCGCAAAGGTATACTATCATTATCTTGCTATCACATAACTATGACTATGCTAATAACCACTACACACAAGAACTAGTCATGTTGCAATAAAGTAAAGTACTAAGGCAAAGTAGAGAAGATAACTATATTAAATAACTCAAGTCTTACAATGAAAGAAAGGAATACTAGAACCATACCAGACCTCCCGGAAGACTAGAGCTAAAGACCAGAGACTCACTCTAACTCCAAGCACTACTACTAGTACTACATCTTGAGAGAGAGTGGAGAGCTCCTCCTTGTGGTGTGTCTAGAATGAGAGGGGTGAGGGGGTATTATAGTCCTAGGGGATGAATGAGAACCACTCAATGTGCCATGTCAGCGATCCGCGTGATCCCCCTCTCTTCACCCTTGGATCCACCGCCATGACAACCGACTTGGATGAATGGCTTGGATATTCTTCACATGTGAAACATGCACTTTGCCACCGACTTGGATGAGGGTCACCATGGGGTCGGCCGACCCCTGTCCCTGACATGTGGGCCCGGGGTACATCTTCTAGAAGGTGCTGATGTCACCCTGATGAATAGTTCTGCTGGGTCCCACCAAGGGGGGTCGGCCGACCCCCCTATGACAGGGCTGGCCCACCTTCTTCTCTCCCTTGGTGACCCCACATGTCATGGAGCAAGTCTTGTAAAGTTGGTTGCATTTGGTTTTCGGTGTGGACCCATGAATCCATGTGCTTCTCATCTTGCACCATTGAACAAAAGCACATGTTTGATCCAACGGTTGGTATTAGCTTGAACATGCTTCTCTTGGATCATGCCATGTCACCATGGCCGAGGTGGCCCAATGGTGGGGTCGGCCGACCCCCTTGGTGGGCCCACCTGGCCTCATTTTGTTCATTTTGCCATCTCCTACAAGTTCACAAGCTTAGAGTACATGTGGAACTTATTAGTGATAAATATGCTCATGATATGCTCTTCTTCCTTGAAACCGAGGCCTATTGATGGTATTTTGATAAGGTAAAACATGCTATAACTTCTGTCAATAAGATCCCCCAAGCTTAACCTTTGCTCATCCCGAGAAAATAATCAAACTTGGCCTCGGTGGATCAGTATTGTTGCTATGCATCACATTTCAAGAGTACCATGTGCACAACAAAGTTCTTCTCTTTGAATGGAAAAATTAGCTATGTAAATCACCCATATTACCTTAGTACTCTATGGGGCTTATGGCTTTTCCTTTGTCTTAGGTAGTTGAAACATGGAACAGTTTGACTTGAGCACTAACTTTCTTGTTTTTAGCAAGTTTCATACCGGAGGTTTTGCAATATTTTTCAAAAGAAAGACTTAATGTTCCTCATATGGTTCTCTCATGTCGCTCAAATGGTGTATGATTCCTCACCAAGGCATATGATAAGTGTTGCCTTCTTTATTTCATCCTACTTCTAAACAGGCTTATGTGTAGCTCAAGGTAGAGATGAAAGAAGATGGCATACTTACTTGCATTTTGTTGCGAAGTCAAAGCTCAGATCCTTGAAGAGAAGTGTCATACTCCCAGATCAAGATGTGCAAGTGTGTGTTGTATGGTGGACTAGATTGCTTCTTTATTTGATAAGATCTATCTCTCTATTTTCTTTTTCTTTTTCTCTCTTTTCTAATGAGACATGGCTAGCATTTTTTTTGTTTTTTTATTTTTTCATGGACTTTCACTTGTCCATCTTTTTTTCATCTTTATTTTGCCTAGCCTTTTGAGTCTCATCTACTAAATAATTGAGAGAGATTTCCTAACACTTGGAGTATGAAGCAACCTATTTGGTGGAAATGAAAGGCATGTTTTTGCGTACTTCCAGTGTAGACAGCATGTATATGAGGTGTGTACGTGATCTTGATCTTAAGAGCATGAAAAGTCTCTTAACAAGGGTCAACAAGACTCGACAACACTCAATACAAAGCAAATAGCCTATGTAGAAGGTTTGTAAACATGTAAAGCATATATGGCTGTGGTAGGAATTTATCACCATTGAGGAACAATTAAGATTTTGATCATTTTAAGAATAAATTCTCCGGTAATCTATCATGCTTAGAACAATATTATAGCAGCTCTTGTCTCACTATATCATGTCTCTCAACAACTTACACTTAGTTTTAGAACTTGCAACCCACAAAGTTTTTCAGGTTCATGATGGTTTAAATGAGCTAAGTAATCCATACTTAGAGAAATACTAAGTTGTAAACTAGGCACTAGAGAAACATTAGCAAGGCAACTAGTCATCATTTCCATGGGGAAGATAGACATATATGAGACATATGTGCTAAGGGGAATACTAAGCAAATATTTTTGGTATTTTCCTTTTTTTAAAAAAATGCAATGAGAAAACTAATTGAAACGTAAATAACTTAAGATACAAGACTTACCTTGGTGGGGGAGAGGATCTCCCCCAAGCTTGGTTCTTGCCAATGCTCTTTGTGTTGCCATAGTGAGTGGGGGAGGGGTTCCTCCCCCAAGCTTGCTCTTTTCAATGTGACATGGTGTTGATGTTATGACATGGATTGCACCATGGCCTTACTTTTATCACCATACCTACACTTGAAACACTTGTACACCTTTCCGCATTCTCCAAGTCAATGGTTACTCCCCATGATTTATACAACCAATACCTCTCACACGGGAGAGGTTGTTTTGAGAATACATATGATGAATGATTGACTGTGTTGAGGAAGGTTTGAGGCTTTTACCCGTTTTAGTCCATATCTCGCTATGCGCTTAATGTTATGACTAACCGGTGGCGTGAGTAGTGTGGTGTTTCTGTGTTGGTGTGTGTGTGTGCAACATGTGTCTCTTGGCTGTGTTGGTGTGCAGGTGTGGAGCTCGGATACAGTGGTCTATGGCGAGGTGAAGGTCAAGTAGAGACGTGCCGTGCGGCGGACGTGCCATGCCGAGGTACCGAGCGGTGAAGGGCGGACGTGAGGCTTGGACTGACGGACCAGGGGCCAGAGGACCAGCTGTGGTAGCTGGCACGTGGCATCGGCGAGCAAGAGCACATGGGGATGTGCGGTGCATCGGCCGAGTCGGGAGGAAGGCGCTGGAGTCGGGTCGCTTGGCGGGAGGTCGGACACGGGCTTGCGTGCGGCGCAAGTGCCGTCGGCCAAGTCAAGAAGGAAGGCGAAGGCGTTGTGCCCGACGTGGAGGCTGGACATGCATTGGCATCGGTGCCGGTGGTCGGGGTGTGAGAACCACATCCCGTCTACGGTGCGGGTTCGGTAGCTGAGCCTCAAAAAGCTACCATCGACGGTTTCCAGGTTTGGGCCTCAAAACCGGGGGTGGCCGGTTTCCGAGTTTGGGCCTCAAAACTCGGGGTGGACGGTTTCCTGGTTTGGGCCTCAAAACCAGGGGTTGGTCCGAAAGGACGGTCGACGCGTGGCGGCACCGAGAGGCTTGCGTTGCGGCGAAGCTATCGGTGAGAAGGCGCGGCGGTCGACGGTGGCGGGACGTGGCGGCATCGGGTGAGGTCGCGTCGAGGCGAAGCTACCGGATGTGCGGGCGTGGCCGTCGGATGAAGATTGTCAGGACTGGACGGTTTTACCCCTGGGGGGTATTTGGTTCGAGTGCTTAATGTAAGGGCGCTTTGGTCATTAGGACGTGCGCCTATATATATGAGGGGGGCTGCTAGGGCAGTCGCGCCCTGGAACCAGAGGACGGTGTCACTCTCATTTTGCTGTTTGTGAGAGGAGGCTAGGGTTAGGGAGAGACAGGCTCTTGTTCTTGAGCTTTTCGCCATCCAAGCTTTGATCTGCTGGAGTGGCTTGTAGCCCGACACCGAGTGCTTAATCTATCATCCATTCCTCTGAATCCAAGGGTCAAATTCGTGGTGGAATTCGCGTTTTGAATTTGTTCTTCGTGTTCTTCGCGTTCTCCTTTTTCTCCACGATTTTCTCCTCCCCCGATCTCCCTCTACGCTGCGTCTTTTGTGATTCCGTTTGAATCAACTTGTTCTTTGATGTGAGGGGAACATTTCGACCGGAATTCATTCATCCCTACCCTCACGAACAAGTAGATCGAGCCAAAATCGTTTTCGTTCTCTATTCTTCCCCTTTTACGGTGTTCTTCGGATTACTCATGGTTGAGTTGGATTGAAGCGATGATTTCCAAGGAATAGCTTCCCAACATGTAGAAGAACACTTGGGAGAAGTTTGGTCGCAGCCCCATTCGATTTGGTGAAGATCCAATCGATTTTGTGTTTGAACCAAGGTGTTTTTGGGCGTTCTGGGTGGTGGCGGACTGTCCGCCCCTCCAGCCGCGGACAGTCCACGAGTCGGGGTTTCAGCCGAGCAGTGGCTGTTGGCCTCGGGCGTTTTCCCCTCGGGTGACCGGCGGACAGTCCGCCAGTGTTAGGCGCGGTTAGTCCGGGCCCGAACAGGGACTTTGCAGCAGAGTTGCTGTTTTGCCTCGGTAGCCGGCGGACAGTCCGCCAGGACCCGCGGACAGTCCGGGGTCCTCATCGGACACTGCACAGGGCAGGCACCGGACGCACAGAGTTCACTGTTCACGTGAACCGCGGACAGTCCGGCGTGCAAACCGCGGACTGTCCGGGACCTGTCCAGGGCTGTTTCATAACAGTTCGTTTTTGGGTCTTTTGCCGGCGGACAGTCCGGCCCCCTAGCGGCGGACAGTCCGGCCCTCACCGGACAGTCCGGGAGCCTGACGGCGGACTGTCCGGGATTCTGCAGCTTGTGCAGTTTTAGTGCGTTTGTTCTCCCGGCTTTTCCGCTTCGCTTCCGGACTTCTCGCTTGCTCCTAGAGTTCACCTAGGAACCTCTCTACATATCTTTGCTACGTGTTAGCATTGGTATTTGGAGGAATCCCAACGTAGCTCTCTATCTACGTTTGGGAGTGGTCTTTTAGGCACGAACTTGACTCAGAGTTTTGGTAGTTTTGTTTTGCTCCTTTGTGCGGTGCCTCGCTGTGATCCTCGGGATCATCCACCCTCTTTCTAGGGTCGTGGGCATCGCGTTTGAGTCTGAAGCTTTTGGGGTTGATTTTGTTGGGACAGAGGCCGTAATTTCGAGAAGAAATTTTAGGCTCCCATTCACCCCCCCTCTGGTCACCTTGCGATAGCATTTTCGGTCCTTCAATTGGCATCGGAGCCAGTTAGGGATCTCTCTACCTTAACCGGTTCCGGATCCGCGAAGGCGACCTTTTTGAGAGCGGTTGTGTTTCCGGCTTTTGATTTGCCGAAGCGTTTGTGCTTGTGTTTTGGCTAACACTAACGGTGCTTTTAGAAAGTGCACCAAGTTCTTCTTCAAGCATGTCTTTGTCTTTCAGCATGAACGGTTCCATGGACGACATCTTGGGAAGAAGGAGGAGTGCAGTTGATGAGAGGGATCGCGAGGTGAATGATCTGCTGAACCTTCTGCGACATGATGAGCTTTCACCGGAGGATCTCCTACATCAACTTGGCAAGGCTAAGAGAGGTACACTCGCTCATGGACTTGTGACCTTGCACAACCTCTATGAGGCTCGTTCTAGTTTTGTTGAGCAGTGTAGTACCCTACGTAGAAAGGTCGAAAAGTTGAAATGCTCCATTGCTAGTCTGAAGTCCAGTGCATCTTTGCCTTGCACCTCCTGTGTTGACTTGGTTAGGAAGAATGATGAGCTAGGCTTTTCTCTTGCTAGCTTAAAATCTGAGATTGATTTATTGAAATCCAATGCTTCTGAACCATGTCTAGTTTGCATTGACTTGCGCAAGGATCTTGATTGTGCTAAAACTGAAATAGCCTTGCTTAAGTCAAATGCTTTGTTACCATGTGTTTTCTTGTGAGTCTTTGTGTACTAAAATTGATGAACTAAAATTGACTCACTCCACATGTATAGATGAACTTGAGCATGCTAGGTCTAAAATTGTTGATCTATCTTCTAGGCCTTGTAGCTCATGTTCTTTGAATAAATATGCTTGCCCTACTTCTTGTGCTACTCATGATTCTTTGCTTGATGTGAATGGTGATGTTTCTTCCACCGATTTCATTTGCACATCTTGCATTGATTTAGAAAAAGAAGTTTTGGCTTTGAAAGCTTTGCGCGATGATATGAGCGCCAAGTTGTTTGAGCACAATGATATGAGTGCCAACCTTGAGAGGGAAGTTGAGCTCTTGCGTACCACATATGCCAAGTGCATAAAAGAGGAGATGGAGAATCTAAAAAACACTCCTTGTGGTACATGTGATCGCCTCATGTTTGAGAATGAGGTTTTAGCCAAAAGGTGCAAGAGCCTTTGTGCTAAGTCTTTTGAGTCACGCCTTTCTTCCAACTCCGATGTCGATGTTTCCAAGTCTGCATCTTTGCGACCGGAGTTGAGTTCTTGTGTTGCGCGTGAGTCTTTTGACGATAGCACTAGTGCCAAGGTTTCGGATAGCTCTTTCATAGCTACTCCTAACCTTGATGTTTCTTCGAGTGATGTCCAAGGGACTTCTCCTGACAAGGGTGCTTCTCATATTTTTGGGACTCGTCCTCCCAATCCGGTTTTTCATTGCACCTTTTGCAAGAAGGAGGGACAATCGCTCGATTTTTGTTTTCGCCGTGTTAAGCACGAGCGGCGAATTCGAGCTAAAGCTTTTAGGAAGCCGCGTAGCCTTTTCCATGGCACGTGTGCTCCTAGCATTAGCACCAAGTTGGTGGTTGCTACTTCTTGCTCTAAGTCCCAAGGGACTTCTCACTTGTCGGAGAATGGTGTGCCTTCCAGTAGGCCTTTGTACCATTGCTCTTTTTGTGAGAAAGATGGGCATCAAGAAAGCTTCTGCTATCGGCGTGCCAAACGCTTGCGCCAAGCTCGCTCTTCTAGGAAGGTGGTGATTCATAGCCCGTCTCATGGCATGAACACTTGTGCTCCTAGTAAGAAGCCCATTTTTGTTGATGGGATTTATGACTCCTTTTCTAGTGGGATAGGTCATGGTCGTGGACATGCTTCTAGTGCTTCTTCTCTTGGTCCACGTCATGCTTTTCATGATGCTTCTTTTGGTTCTTCTACAAAGACCTTGGAAGATGTTTGCCTCTTTTCCCGTGGTTTGACTCGTTCTTCTCCTCGAGTTGTCCTTTTGAGGAATGCTTCCAAGGGTGTTTCAAAATCACTTTTGAACCAGCATTTGCATCATGCTAACCCACATGATAAGTTGAGATTTGTGACCAAGTCCTGGATTCCCAAGTACATGCTTAACCCTTCGGGATCCAAGGCTCGGGTTATTTTGTCCTCTTGTGTGTAGATATGAGGACACGGGGTGGAGAACATGCGCCGAATGGAACTTGGTCTTTTAGATGTGATCAGGTTTTGATGGTTCTCTACACCCCGCCTAGATTTGCCTCCAAAGAGGCTTTTGCTACTCGGTGAGCTTTCTTATACACTCATACCTTGTACATCCATGATTTATGTCTTGTGGTATGAGTTGGATCATCATGTGCTCACTTGTATAGCTTTTACATGTACATTTTCTTTTGTAACATGTTTTGCTTTAGTCTAGCATGTGCTATCCTGTATATCATGTCATGCTAGTTTTGTGTATAGCTTTTGTGGAGGAGCCACTTTTCATGCTAGTCTTGTGATCCTCATGAACATTGTACCATGTTTTACCATATTTCTACATGAGCTTTACATGTAGAGGTATGATGTTCATTAGGTGTCACTTTTCAGGTGCTAGTTTTGTTAGCTAGATGTACCCTGTTGATATGATTAGTTTGAGCACTAGCCTTTCCACAATTTTATCATGTTACATGCTTTGGATCTATTGCTATCATTATCTTGCATTGTAGCATGTGTTGAGGCTTAGGCTATGTTTGGGTTGATCATGTTTTTAGGCTACATTTTGCTATACAGTGCTTTATCCTGTTGCATGGTAGTCTAGGCTAGTTTGAGTTCAGATCTCCTTGCGGTATCATTCATAGGTAGATCACTTTTTCTTTAGAGTTCACCTTATGTTTATTTGACTAACCATTTTCGTGGAGACCTTGAGGTCACACTAGACCAGACAACGCCTTGTGTTTCTTCTGCTTTTGAGTGTGCAGGAGAACAGGAGCCTAGAGAGAGCATTTCGGCTCACGGACCCGATCCCTCTTCTTCCATGACTTGGGAGTTTCGTTCTTGCAGCTCTCCAGCGAGCACTAGCAGCACCTGTGCGAGCGACAGCATCAGGCGAGGGGGAGACGACTTCGGCGAGGTAGATGCCCCGAAGATTTCAGCAGTTTCAGGCGTCCCCTCGCGCATCACACCAGCAGGCGGTCATGCGCTTCATGAGGTACCTCCGACTCTTCTAAGTTCGGTTTTTGGTACACTCCTTCTTGACCTCTTTTCTGCTGAGTGGTCTTTTTGATGTGGATTTTGTTGGCTGTCGCTTGAGCATTTCCTGGCTCTTCGCTTTTGAGCTGGATGTGTGTTTCCCTTTTAGTTGGGGAAGCATTTTGCTTGTTGTATCTTAGTTGGTCTTCTCCGATACCCTTTTGTTTTGGGTTTTCCTTATAGGCTAGCTTTGCATGCATTTCATCATGTATATCATGCATTTTAGAGCTTCATGTATAGAGCAATGAGAATGAGACTATGCTCTTTTTGGTATGCCCTGCTTATTCATGATGATGCTTGTAGCTTAGGCTCTTTTTGATCACTTGATACATGTTATGAGCTAAGCTATTTTTGCAAATGGTGAACTTGTCTAATCAACTATGAAACTTTTAATTTGTTCACCATTGAGATTGACAACTAGCATGGGTAGGATGTGTTGAGATCACTTTTGCTATCTTTTGTATGCTAGGTTGCTATGTCTCTTGCATTGAGTCATTCACTTGCTTGGATTGTTCATATTTATCTTGTGCTTAAAATTTGATCCAAGTCTAAGTGAAATGAAAAGATCGAGATGGGATTGCATGTGTCAGCACCTCACGGTATCGAGACTGTTTCTCATTGCACACTTGAGTTAAACTTGAGCCGTGTAGTGTAAGACCGAAACCGGTGCTTTAAGCTTCCGATTGCTTTTCTTGCATAGGCTTAGCCCGGTTGAAAAGTTAGGCAATGACCATGCTTTCAACCTCTTGCAATCACATGCTTTAATTTGAACTTGTGTTAATACCGCTGCAAATTCCGATAAAAATTTGAAAATAACACAAGTCTATGCTTCATTCTATTGCATGATGATTGAACTTTGCTAGGGGTAGTTCACCTTTTATACTTGAGTTAGCACTTGCTCGATTTCCTGTCTATTCATGCTAAGTGCTATTTTAGTGTGTGAACACCTTTTCGAATGGCTTAGAACTGCTCATATGCTTAATTGTTCATATTTGGTATTCACTTGATCAGTTTGAGCCTTTGCTAGCATTTGTGTTGATTGCTACACTTTCAGGGCAGCACCCTATTGAGCATCTTTTTATCTGACTGCTGCTATACACTTGAAGCTGTTGCATTGGGCATTTCATGCATTTTAGCTTAGTGTGCATACCCCCAGCTCCAATACTCTTTGTGGTCACCTTCAATTGGTTTCGGGCCACTTTCAATGCTTTTCACTGCCCCCATATGCTTTTGATTGATGACTTGTCTTGTGTATGTGTCAACTTTTGTGGAAAAATGTCAAAACCCCTCAACATGTTCCCTTTTGTCAAGGGGGAGAAGCTTTTTTCAAGGGGAGCTTGAGTGTTGGCACAAGTGGGAGAGTCATGCATTTTGGGGAGAGCTTTGAGCGAGGGGGAGTTTAGCTCTTTTATGTTCTTCTTCACTCGGTATAGCTCTTTTATGTGTTCCAATTGGTATCCATCTTTCAGTATGGAATGCAATTGATGTCATGAGCTCTATTGCATAGCTTTTGTATATAGGCTTGCTTTCAGGAGGAGTCGCTTTTGTCTTGCTGCTGCTTCCGCGTGCTCCGAGTGTTTGTGCTCCATTTCGCCTTGAGCCTTTTCTTTGGGCTTTTTCAATTGGAATTGAACCTTCCTTGTGTTCCTTCAATTGGTACGCTTTGATTGGTTTTCAATTGGTGCGGAGCATGTTTGGCCGTAAGGCATTGGTATCGAGCCTGCTAGTCGTGTTGAGCCATTTTGCCTCTCTCTTGAGGGAATAGCAGTTTTTGCTTGGTATTTTTGATTGGTTTGGAGCCTCCAGCTAGTTGTGTTGAGCCGTTTTGCCTCTGTCTTGAGGAACTAGCTGTTTTCACCAATTTGTGGCTGATTTTGATTGGTATCAAATCTTCTGCTAGTTGTGTTGAGCCACTGTGCCTCTATCTTGAGGGACTAGCAGTTTTGCTTCTTATGCGCTGTTTCAGCCTCATTTGGTGTCGAGCCTTGAGCTAGCGGTGTTGAGCCCCTTTCTCCTGCCTCTTCTTGAGGACTAGCTCATTTTTGACTTGGTTGCGTCGAGCCGTTGCCCATGTCTTTGGGAACCAAGTCTTTTGCTCCTTGTGATCGAGTTTTGCTCTTAGTTGAGTTGTTGCTCCGATCCTTCGCTTGGTTGCGTTGAGCCGTTGCCCATGTCTTTGGGGACCAAGTTTTCGGCTCTGGTATCTCAAACCAACTCTTTTGCCTAGTTTTTGTCAATTCAATCATCAAGGGGGAGAAATTTAGAAACCCCAAGTGACTTAATCATCACGGGGGAGATGAAGGGGACAAATTGACCCAAGTGAATCCAAGTGGATAAGTACCTTGGTTTCTTTTGTGATAATTGTTTGACAATTTTTGAGATTGGTTTTCGAGTGCCTTTTGGGATTCATGAAACTCTTGTTCATCTTGACTCTTCGGTTGTGTGGAGGCTTTGCCCGCTTTTCCCATTTCTTTTGGGACCGAGAGCTTTTATTTGGAGTTTTCATGATCCTTCCTCTCTCAAGTGGCCTTGTGTTTGCTTTTACCTGGCTTTTGGGCACTTGAGTGAGACTTGCCTTCAAACCCTTCCTTTTTGATTTTATTGTCAGTCAATGCATTCATCAAGGGGGAGATTGAGAATACATATGATGAATGATTGACTGTGTTGAGGAAGGTTTGAGGCTTTTACCCGTTTAGTCCATATCTCGCTATGCGCTTAATGTTATGACTAACCGGTGGCGTGAGTAGTGTGGTGTTTCTGTGTTGGTGTGTGTGTGTGCAACATGTGTCTCTTGGCTGTGTTGGTGTGCAGGTGTGGAGCTCGGATACAGTGGTCTATGGCGAGGTGAAGGTCAAGTAGAGACGTGCCGTGCCGACGGACCGGTGCGGTGAAGGATGGGCGTGCCGTGCGGCGGACGTGCCATGCCGAGGTACCGAGCGGTGAAGGGCGGACGTGAGGCTTGGACTGATGGACCAGGGACCAGAGGACCAGCTGTGGTAGCTGGCATGTGGCATCGGCGAGCAAGAGCACATGGGGATGTGCGGTGCATCGGCCGAGTCGGGAGGAAGGTGCTGGAGTCGGGTGCTTGGCGGGAGGTCGGACACGGGCTTGCGTGCGGCGCAAGTGCCGTCGGCCAAGTCAAGAAGGAAGGCGAAGGCGTTGTGCCCGGCGTGGAGGCTGGACATGCATCGGCATCAGTGCCGGTGGTCGGGGTGTGAGAACCACATCCCGTCTACGGTGCGGGTTCGGTAGCTGAGCCTCAAAAAGCTACCATCGACGGTTTCCAGGTTTGGGCCTCAAAACCTGGGGTGGCCGGTTTCCGAGTTTGGGCCTCAAAACTCGGGGTGGACGGTTTCCTGGTTTGGGCCTCAAAACCAGGGGTTGGTCCGAAAGGACGGTCGACGCGTGGGCGGCACCGAGAGGCTTGCGTTGCGGCGAAGCTATCGGTGAGAAGGCGCGGTGGTCGACGGTGGCGGGACGTGGCGGCATCGGGTGAGGTCGCGTCGAGGCGAAGCTACCGGATGTGCGGGCGTGACCGTCGGATGAAGATCGTCAGGACTGGACGGTTTTACCCCTGGGGGTATTTGGGTCGAGTGCTTAATGTAAGGGCGCTTTGGTCATTAGGACGTGTGCCTATATATGAGGGGGGCTGCTAGGGCAGCCGCGCCCTGGAACCAGAGGATGGTGTCACTCTCATTTTGCTGTTTGTGAGAGGAGGCTAGGGTTAGGGAGAGACAGGCTCTTGTTCTTGAGCTTTTCGCCATCCAAGCTTTGATCTGCTGGAGTGGCTTGTAGCCCGACACCGAGTGCTTAATCTATCATCCATTCCTCTGAATCCAAGGGTCAAATTCGTGGTGGAATTCGCGTTTTGAATTTGTTCTTCGTGTTCTTCGCGTTCTCCTTTTTCTCCACGATTTTCTCCTCCCCCGATCTCCCTCTACGCTACGTCTTTTGCGATTCCGTTTGAATCAACTTGTTCTTTGATGTGAGGGGAACATTTCGACCGAAGGAATTCATCCCTACCCTCACGAACAAGTAGATCGAGCCGAAATCGTTTTCGTTCTCTATTCTTCCCCTTTTACGGTGTTCTTCAGATTACTCATGGTTGAGTTGGATTGAAGCGATGATTTCCAAGGAATAGCTTCCCAACACGTAGAAGAACACTTGGGAGAAGTTTGGTCGCAGCCCCCTTCGATTTGGTGAAGATCCAATCGATTTTGTGTTTGAACCGAGGTGTTTTTTGGGCGTTCTGGGTGGTGGCGGACTGTCCGCCCCTCCAGCCGCGGACAGTCCGCGAGTCGGGGTTTCAGCCGAGCAGTGCCTGTTGGCCTCGGGCGTTTTCCCCTCGGGTGACCGGCGGACAGTCCGCCAGTGTTAGGCGCGGACAGTCCGGGCCCGAACAGGGACTTTGCAGCAGAGTTGCTGTTTTGCCTTGGTAGCCGGCGGACAGTCCGCCAGGACCCGCGGACAGTCCGGGGTCCTCATCGGACGCTGCACAGGGCAGGCACCGGACGCACAGAGTTCACTGTTCACGTGAACCGCGGACAGTCCGGCGTGCAAACTGCGGACTGTCCGGGACCTGTCCAGGGCTGTTTCAGAACAGTTTGTTTTGGGTCTTTTGCCGGCGGACAGTCCGGCCCCCTAGCGGCGGACAGTCCGGCCCTCACCGGACAGTCCGGGAGCCTGACGGCGGACTGTCCGGGATTCTGCAGCTTGTGCAGTTTTACTGTTTTTGCGTTTTTCTCCCGGCTTTTCCGCTTCGCTTCCGGACTTCTCGCTTGCTCCTAGAGTTCACCTAGGAACCTCTCTACATATCTTTGCTACGTGTTAGCATTGGTATTTGGAGGAATCCCAACGTAGCTCTCTATCTACGTTTGGGAGTGGTCTTTTAGGCACGAACTTGACTCAAAGTTTTGGGAGTTTTGTTTTGCTCCTTTGTGCGGTGCCTCGCTGTGATCCTCGGGATCATCCACCCTCTTTCTAGGGTCGTGGGCATCGCGTTTGAGTCCGAAGCTTTTGGGGTTGATTTTGTTGGGACAGAGGCCGTAATTTCGAGAAGAAATTTTAGGCTCCCATTCACCCCCCCTCTGGTCGCCTTGCGATAGCATTTTCGGTCCTTCATGTTTGGTTTACAATCATGGTGAAGCATAAACAAAGACTAGTTTGGTCCATTTTAAGCATGTGTGAATAAAGTGTCTTTATATTATCAACCTTTTAAGTGTAGGTACATAGAGCATAAAGGCAAAACTTGCAAGAATAGAGAACAAGAAGCTCTAGAGACAAGAAAAGACTGCTCTGAAGAGCCTATTTCATGGGAGACATCTTGTCATAGATTTATCATGCAAGCTAAAGGCAAGACACATATTCTTTTTAGCAAAGGATAAAACATTATTAGTTCATCATTTTAAAGTTCTCACATAACGGCATAGATCGTGAGCATCCAACAAAAGCATGAGATACAAGGTAGGATTATGAATGTCAATGGATTCAGGATATAGACAGTTAAGTTGTCTAGTTTTAGCATGCTAGAAAGATTATCAATCCATTCTCAAAGTCATTATCCATACCTGGCTTGTGTAGAGGGTTCAAATCATGACACATGTAGGTGAGTCCACGTGGCAGAACCTTAATTTGCATTGATTATGGTTGGGCTCAAGCATCATACCTTGGTGTCATGAGCTGATGCTCCATTTATGAGCCCTGTGAGACACTCTTCGTACATCTTGATGGGCTTTTGCTTCCACTTGTTGCACCTTCTTGAGTATATCATGATTCTTGCAACAAGAGAGAGAGAGAAAACACAACTTCGAAGCAGAGGATTAACGTTAGCAGTTAGCATTCGAGTTGGTTGTTCTTGTGGGTCGTGGTTGATGCCACACATCAATGTTGTGGGTTTCAAAACCTCCACATACATTCTAGGTGAATCGTGAGAG
This sequence comes from Coix lacryma-jobi var. lacryma-jobi, assembly GCA_009763385.1. NCBI lineage: Eukaryota > Viridiplantae > Streptophyta > Magnoliopsida > Poales > Poaceae > Coix > Coix lacryma-jobi. Next base: position 42,775,054 of record CM019824.1, on the reverse strand, counting down.
ATCAATCAGGCTTGGCAAATATATACTAGAAGATGCCAACTACTTTTTCTCTTTTCCTTTTATGAACTCAGGAGAAGCTAGCACTTAAACTTGAGAGAGAGATGGCTCAAGAGCAGGAGGAAAATTTAGAGAATTGATGCAATGAAAAATGAGATACCAACCATGCTCTTTCATAGCCATAATGGGAGACATGTTGGAGGAGTCATAGGGAGGTCGGCCGACCCCCTCTTCCTGCTTCTCCCACAAATTTAAGTGCAAACCAGCCTAATGCTAGACAAGATCACATGGGTGAAGTGTGACAAGAAATGGCAAGGATATGAGGTCGGCTGACCAAGCTGCTACCCCCTATCACTTCCAAACTTGCACCATGCTCCCACCATAAGGATTGTGACACAAAAAAAAGCAAGAGGTGCACTGAATGGGTGCAATGGGGGGTCAGGTGACCCCACCATGTACCCAAAAACTCTCAAAATCTTTGTGAAAGCTTGTCCCAAAGTTATATGCAAGGAAGGATGTTGGGTTCTTGAAAATTAAAACATGAAGAACAAAATGAAAAAGGCAAAGGAAGAGAGCAATCGAGAATCAAATGTGGATACATACCGAATTACCTATCGACATGGGCTCTTAGTTTTCAAAGCCAATGAGTAGGAATTTCTCCATTGATTCCAATCTCAAGCCTTACTTCATCTCCAATAATGATCTCAGGACTTACCCACCGAAATTTTGAAGTTTTCCTGCAGGGCTTAGTCGAAATGTACATCCAAATTCTATACAAGTAGTTTTTAGTTCAATAATCAAACTTGACACCATGTCTTATTTGATTAAGGAAGGCAATTTAACCTAAGCACCATGCTTAATTTAAAAGGCCAATGGAAGGTGAGTGTTGACACTTATTAACTCTTATTATTAAAGGTCAATTAAGCATGAAAATGGATGAATATATAAACTCCACCTTTAGTATAGGGATTTAAACTAATGAATTCCACGAGTTTTGGTGAATTATGAATCCGCAGGGACTAAACCAGGAAATCGACACCAATAGCTTCCCCTAGAAGGAAACCGACGGGAGATAACGCATTCGCCGAGTCAGGAACCTTCCAGAAGACTCCAGAGGACACCTCAAGACACCACACGAAAGGGCACCATAGGAGGCTTACCTGTGGGACCGACCGGTCCCACAGGGCCCACCGGTTGGTCGGCCACAAAGCCCCACGGCTCCGTCTTCTGCAAGCTACTTCCACCGCCTTCCAGGATGCATCTCGACCGTACCTCAAGTCGGTTTGATCCAAGGGCCACGGTTGATCCCTCAGGGCTATATAAACAGACCCCCAGGCCCCATGTCAGATAGAAGGTCCCTCTTCAGAAGACTACGCTTCAACTAGAAACCCTAGAAGAGGCTTCGAGAGATTAGCTTCTAAGTAGAAGACTAGATACCCCTCTAGTAGGATTAGAACCTAGTCTTATTTAGAACTAGAAGAGAGAGAGAGAGGAAGAGATCAAGAGGAAGCTCCGGCCTGTCGGATCAACTTCTTCATCTTGTACCTGTGGATTCAAGTTCTTCATCGACTTGCGTCAACGATTGTTTCGGTAATCAACATCTATATTTAAGTTTGAGCTATTGTTCTTATTATTCTTAAGGTTAAGTGACTCTCTTTTGAGTACTTTAATTCTAGTCGCTCTAGAGTTAGAGTAGTTGGATAGTGTAAGCGTGGTGCTTAGACTGGATAACTCATGTTTACCCCCTATAACACCGATAAAAGTGGTAGTTCGCAAGGGTGACTCTTATAGCCTTGTTGATTCTTCTATAGTCCACTACCCGTGTGTAGGCTCGGTAGGATTATACATTTGCATAAAGAACCATACTCTGTTGTGACCTTTTATGGCAACTTTCCCCATTAAGAATATAGACATATCACTCTTAAGATAGGTTTAGACAACCTTAGTGATCCCCTATACTTTTAGCTCTCCGTCCTTGTTAGTTACTCAGGGGTTATACACTTAAGACTCCACGCTATCCGTTCCCTTGGGTTCGATATTAAAACTGGGTTACTCTGGTGAAGTGCTACATCGGTAGATCTTATCTGTGCGCTTGCGGATAAAGTAGAGTGTGCGTTAATTTATACCAACAAGCATTTTTGGCGCCGTTGCCGGGGAACGGTAGATCATTTTACGTCTTAAGTATAACCTTGTATTATACTTATCTTTTATCTTTTATCTTTTACCTTTACTTTTATACTTTATCTTTTTTATTCTTTTCACAATGGATTTTCTCAGAGCCAATCACTAGCTCCACAGATTCCATTCCACTGAACCAATATACCTATCACACTGTCGTAGACTTAGAGTTACCCAATTTGCTAAGCCTATCCTTTCCGACAACTACGAGCTACGCCCATGTTTGATAGAAATGGTTAAGAATCAAACTTTTTCTGGCTTAGAAGACGAAAACCCACATAATCATTTAAATGAGTTTGAACAAACCTGTGCGTGCCTACATATTGTAGGCATGTCTGACGAAACCCTTAGATGGAAACTTTTTCCATTCTCCTTAGAGGGAAAAGCCAAAACATGGTACCTTCAACTGCACCAAGTAAAAATGGGGATTGGAAAGAACTCCGCTCTAGCTTTGCTTAGAATACTTCCCTGTCTCCAAAATTATTTGTCTTCGCTTAGAGATTTTGTCCTTCATCCAAGAGGATAATGAGTCTCTAATTGCAGCCTGGGAAAGATTCGATAATCTTGTTCGCTCTGGTCCAGCCTTATCTATTCCAGACCCTGTCTTACTTCAACACTTTTATAATGGTCTGAATAGAAAAACTTCTAATTACCTTAACTTAGCTTCAAATGGATCATTCCTACATATCCCGGCCTCCAAGGCAAGGAAATGTTGCAAAACTTATCTAAAATCACTCCTACTCCTGAAGCTAAACCACAAGAACCACTAGAAGTAAATCTAGAAGTTGATCCTATATCCATTTTTATCATGAACAAACCTTAGCATTAATTCCTAGTGAGAGGGAAACCTCAATCCTAGGAGGCACCTTTGATTTCGAGGAAGAGTATTTTACTGAATTTGGTAATACCTCGAAATATCACACAATTAGGAAACCACAAAATCAAAATCATCTTTAGAAAAACTTTCTGATAAGGTTTTCCTAAAAGAGACTACGAAGAAACTAATCGCTATAATAAGTCATGAATGGTTGGAAGAATCAGAACTTTCTACTGATACAATTCGCTTAAATTCACCTTCTACACACATTCAATGCCAAATCCATCAACAACCCTTCGAAGCTCTCTATAATCCTATTGTGGGAATCAACATTATGTCTGAAACTTTTGCTCAAGAATTATTAAAACAAATACCACTTACCCCAACAGATACACCTTTTGAAAACTCCTTTAGGGCATGTTATTCCTAGCTCAGGAATCATGTATGTCCTGTCCTGCTGTCACAGTATATAACACTCTGATGCACTTAAGCTTTTATATCTTTGATATTAAAGAGTTTAATCTGCTGATAGGTCAACCACTTAAGCAACTCATTCATGATGGTCAAACAGGGATCATAAAGTTCCATCTTGGGAAAAATCTTAAAGGAACCATACCTATCACTCACTCTCTAATGCTGAAAATGAATCATGTCCCGAGCCTGAACCTATGGAAGAAATTAAGAAGCATCTTTTGAAATAATAAATGAATCCGAATATGAAGAAGATGCTCAGTTTTTCACTGAGGAAGAAGATAACTTACCTGATCTAGATCCTTTAGATTCCTTAGAAGAACCTCCTAAACCTCCCATAGAGTTGAACCCTTACCTTCTGGGCTTCGATATGCTTTCTTGAATAATGATCCTGAATCTCCTGTAATTATAAATAATGATCTTACTCAAGAACAAACTTCTAGGTTGATCACTATCTTAGAAAAGCATAAATCAGCCTTTGGCTATTCACTCCATGATTTAAAGGAATTAACCCCCGCTTTCTGCACCCATCGCATTCCTACTGATCCTAACAAATCACCATCCAGAGAGCCACAATGCAGGCTTAACAATGCGATGAGAGAAGTAGTAAGAAAGAGGTTTTGAAACTCTTGCACGCTGGGATCATTTATCCTATGCCACACAGTGAGTGGGTAAGCCCTGTCCAAGTTGTGCCTAAAAAGGGAGGAATGACTGTGGTAAAATGAGAAGAACGAGTTAATTCCACAAAGAACTGTTACTGGTGTTCTGGTTTGAGAATGTGTATTGATTACAGAAACTAAACAGGCAACTAAGAAGATCACTTTCCGCTACCTTTCATTGTAGATGAAATGTTATCGCCAAATCCCAATCCATCCAGATGATCAAAGCAAAACCACTTTTACATGTCCATACAGAACTTATGCTTATCGCCGAATGTCTTTTGGGTTATGTAATGCACCTGCTTCTTTTCAAAGATGTATGATGTCTATATTTTCTGATAGGATTAAGTCCAATTTTGGCCCCTCAACTCTTGTCTATGTCTAATTTTAACCCTCAACTACAAAACCGTCTAATTTTGGTACCCCAACTATCAAAACCATTCAAGTTTGACACCTAACACAGTTTTGAGTGGTTTTCAGATTGCTTTTGGGGTCAAAATTGAACGGTTTTGATAGTTGAGGTGTCAAACTTAGACAAAAACCAGAGTTGTGAGATAAAAATAAAATTAATCAAGTAATTTAGTTTTTTTAGATATTATGAATAAATATATATTTAAATTTACTCATTGATAAATATTTAGATGATAGATTTACTTTGATTTGACTAATTTCTCCATCTGAGTTCATTTGAATAAATTGAAAAAAAATACGAGAACTTCAATTTATTCGAATGAAGTCAGATTTGTTTGAAAAGAAATATGAGAACTTCAAACAGAACTTCAATTTATTCGAATGAACTCAGATTTTGTTTGAAAATAAATACGATAACTTCAAACAAACGAATTGTTCAAACGAGTTTGTTTGAAGTTCTCGTATTTTTTTTCAATTTATTCGAATGAACGCAGATGGAGAATTAGTCAAATCAAAGTAAATCTATCATCTAAATATTTATCATGAGTAAATTTAAATATATATTTATTCATAAATATCTAAAAAAACTAAATTACTTGATTAATTTTATTTTTATCTCACAACTCTGGTTTTTGTCTAAGTTTGACACCTCAACTATCAAAACCGTTCAATTTTGACCCCCAAAGCAATCTGAAAACCACTCAAAACTGTTTGTAGGGTCAAACTTGAATGGTTTTGATAGTTGGGGGTACCAAAATTAGACTGTTTTGTAGTTGAGGGTTAAAATTAGACACAGACAAGAGTGAGGGGCCAAAATTGGACTTAATCCTTTCTGATATGATTGAAGAAATCATGGAAGTTTTCATGGATGACTTTTCTGTTTATGGAAAAACTTTCGATGATTGTCTTGAAAATTAGATAAGGTTTTGCAAAGATGTGAAGAAAAGCACTTAGTCCTTAATTGGGAGAAATGTCACTTTATGGTTAAAGAAGGCATAGTGCTAGGTCATTTAATATCTGAATGTGGAATTGAGGTAGACAAAGCTAAAATTGAAGTAATTGAACGTTTGCCTCCCCCGATTAATGTTAAAGGAATCCGAAGTTTCCTTGGCCATGCTGGTTTTTACCGTAGATTTATAAAAGATTTTTCATACATTGCAAGACCACTTACAAATCTTTTGGCCAAAGATATTCCTTTTGAATTTGATGATGCATGTTTAGAATCTTTTAACACTCTTAAGAAGGCACTCACTTCTGCACTATCATTCAACCACCCGATTGGTCTCTACCCTTTGAGATCATGTGTGATGCAAGTGATTTTGCTGTAGGAGCTGTGCTAGGACAATATAAGGATAAAAGCATCATGCAATCGCTTATGCCATCAAAACTTTAACGGGACCTCAACTTAATTATGCTACTACTGAAAAAGAACTTCTGGCTGTTGTTTTTGCTATAGACAAGTTTAGATCTTATTAGTGGGATCAAAGGTGATTGTTTTCACTGATCATGCTGCACTTAAATACTTGCTCACTAAAAAAGATGCTAAACCACGCTTGATAAGATGGGTTTGTTACTCCAAGAGTTTGACCTAGAAATAAGGATAAGAAAGGAGTAGAAAACTCTGTTGCTGATCACTTGTCTAGAATGTATTTTGAAAATCCAGAGGAATTGCCTATAAATGACTCATCAGGGATGACATGCTTTTTCTTTCTAGTCACTAGATTGACCCCTGGTATGCAGATATGTCAATTTATAGTTGCAGGATATGTACCACCAGGAGCAAATAAGAGAAGTTGTTGATCTATGAGAGTAGAATCCACCTATGGGATGATCCATATCTATTCAGAGTTTGCTCTGATGGATTACTCAGAAGATGTGTACCAACCGAAGAAGGAATCAAGATCATTGAACGCTGTCACTCTTCACCATATGGAGGACATTATGGGGCATTCCGAACGCATGCAAAGATCTGGCAAAGTGGATTTTTCTGGCCAACTATGTACCAAGACACCAAAGATTTCATACGAAGATGTGGGTCATGTCAGAGGCACGGCAGCATCAACACCAGAGATGCCATGCCACTCACTAACAACCTTCAGATTGAGCTTTTCGATGTCTGGGGAATTGATTACATGGGACCATTCCCTAAATCAAGGAATCATGAGTATATCCTAGTTGCTGTCGACTATGTCTCAAAATGGGTCGAAGCAGCGCCATGCAAGTCTGCTAACGCAAGAAACTCTCAGAGGATGTTTGAAGAGATAATATTTCCAAGATTTGGAGTACCAAGGATGGTAATTAGTGACGGAGGAACTCACTTCATTGATAAAGGCTTTCATAAATATTTAACAAATCATGGGATCCGTCACAATGTTGCCACTCCCTATCACCCTCAGACAAGTGGCCAAGCAGAAACATCAAACAAGCAAATCAAGAATATTCTGCAGAAAACAGTTAACGAGATGGGAACACAATGGAAAGATAGACTACCTGAAGCACTGTGGGCTTACCGTACTGCCTACAAAACACCATTAGGGATGTCACCATATCAACTCGTCTACGGAAAGACTTGTCACTTACCCGTAGAGTTAGAATTCAAAGCTCACTGGGCAATCAAAAGATGGAACATGGACTTAGAAGCTGCCGGAGTCAAAAGGAAAATGCAACTCTCTGAATTAGATGAATGGCGCGAAAAAGCATATCACAATGCAAGGATTTACAAAGAGAGAACAAAGAGGTGGCATGACAAGAAAATTAAGAAGAAGAGCTTCACTCCTGGAGATAAGGTATTACTTTTTAATTCCAGGGTAAAATTATTCGGGCATGGAAAACTACGAAGCAAATGGGAAGGACCATTCACGGTGGTAGCCACTTCATCACATGGAGCCATTACACTTCAAAATGACGAAGGTACGTTATTCAAGGTAAATGGACAACGTCTTAAGATTTTTCTAGAACCTGAAAAGAGTCCTGAAGAGTTGGATGTCATCCAATTCTTCATTATCCCATAGATTTACACCATCGTCATTTTTCCGATAAGTTTGCACATCGGGGATATTTTTCTGGGCTTAGGATCAAGTTTGAAGACACCACGAGCGACGGGCCTGCGAGATCCCTCAGGAAGGGACCGACCGGTCTCTTAGGGTGACCGACCGGTCTGCCCTAGAGGCCGCTCGCTCTCTGCCTTCTTTCGTTACGTGTCCCAACTCTTTCTCGTACCCATTCCGGAAACCTGAACCGTAGAAACGATAACCCTCGTAACGAACCTATCATACCTATCATTCAATCCCCCTCAACTATAAAACCAGCCTCAGGCCTGCCTCTAGATTCATTCAAGCCTCTCCCAGAAAACCAGTAGCAACAGAGCTCTCCTCCTATCAGCACTAATGGCCTCCTATCCAAGGATCGATCTCAACGAACCCGCTGACGACTCGATGGCTCTTGTCGTCACCGCATCAAAGGACCTCGCTGTAACACCATCTAAGGAGGTCGCTCTTGTTGACTCACCTACGCCCGTTGATGCTATCCCGCCTGAAGAAACCTCGTCGCATCGGCAACAAGCTTTTTATGCTCAAGCGGTACCGGCGAGAAGACTTCCGACTTTCTCCGTCACCAAAGAGATCCCGCTCCTTCCTCCTCGGCCTAACGAGACACTCGTCGGGCTGAAGACGAACAAGCTTGGAGAACCCACTGTCATAAGATACACAACTGAGAACCCACGCCCGCGCTTTGAGGGAGTTCGTGGTCACCCTGAGCAGATCAAGGTCACTCCACCAGCAACCAGGGCAACCACCACTCCTAATATCGCGGCCAAGCGCAAGAGGACTACCCAGCTAGATCGTCTCGGGGATAGAATTGAAGATCTTGAGAGAGATAATTTAGAGCTCAAGCAGAGATACGCCTCGCTAGCCAAGACTACGAGGAAGACGGTCGAAACGATGCACGAATACGTAACTAAACACATTAGCTTGAAGAAAAAGGTCGTCAGTGTAGCCTCTACAATAACGGCTCTGCTCGAAGGAGAAAAGGAAGAATAGTTTATCGATAGTTTAATAAGGCACTCGTGTTTGCAGAATCTTGTGTTTAAATCTAGTTTATTATGAGTTTTGTTTAGTTCAGTGTGTAATAAAAGTGCCTTATATATCAATAAAGTTTTAGTTATCTTTTATTATTTTGGATATATGTCTTGTCTCCACATGTTGTGATTAGCAGAAAACAGAAAATAAGTGTGGGGGAGAAGATGTCGACAGAATTACCAAAAAACGATCGTGAAAACTGCATAGAACAGAAGACAACGTCACCTGGATCACGCACCACGAAGTGGGCCATGGTTGGGCTCTGAGCCCAACCGACCGGTTGGTGGGCCCCACCGGTCGGTCGGGGGTGGACCCCCCTTGCCTTCTCCTTCATCCACGGATCGGTACGCAACTTCTACATTCTATTTTTCGATATTTAAACTTCTGTCCAAATTAAAATCATATTCTTGCAATTCATGAGCTTAAAAGAAAGATTAATTTGACATGTTCATAAATCCGAGATCTGTTCTGATATTTAAGAAACCCATATTGTCTAAGAGTTGTGTGTGGAGTATGATAGAAGAATAATGAGAACTCAATTCTTAAAGTATGAGCATTGGAGATTTCTACTTGCAAAGATAAAAAGAGTTTAGCAACACTTCTCCTTTGTAGTAAATAAGTTACCTGCCAAAGACATCAATCAATTATTGTTCACCTAAATACTGAGTTCTTTGTTGAGAAATTTATTATGCTCTAAAGATCGAGATTCTTGCAAATAAAGAAAGATTCACTCTTCCGAAGTAGTATTGTATTAGAGGCATGGGCTATGCAAAAATATGAAATATGAGGAAAGAAAAATGGACAAGTGTCCGACATACCTCAGAAAGAAAAATATATATTATAGAAGAAGGAAAAGAGTACTATGATAAAAATATGATAAAGAGAAAAAGAAGATAGCCCATGGTCCCTCTAATTACAATATACCAGCAAGAGTGACAAAGTTTAAAAGATTAAATGTCTTGATCTAAGAGTATAGTATTTTCCTCCATTGACTTAGTAACGTAAAATTGCTTCACATAAATAAAGTGTCTTGGTAAGGAATTAAAGTATTACAAAAGGAGAAGGAAAGCTATGACTTGTTTCAAAAATTTCAAAAACTCCAATGTCTTATGCTAAAGGAAAAGGGTGATCTGTTTCAACTATCTTATTTCCCAACTTCTCAAAGATTTATGGTAAACTCAGAAAAGCTTAATGTTTGATATCTTATGATCTAACCTTTTATCGAGGACGAGTAAAAGCCTAAGTGTGGGGGAGCTTATTGACACTTATTAACTCTTATTATTAAAGGTCAATTAAGCATGAAAATGGATGAATATATAAACTCCACCTTAGTATAGGGATTTAAACTAATGAATTCCACGAGTTTGGGTGAATTATGAATCCGCAGGGACTAAACCAGGAAATCGACACCAATAGCTTCCCCTAGAAGGAAACCGACGGGAGATAACGCATTCGCCAAGTCAGGAACCTTCCAGAAGACTCCAGAGGACACCTCAAGACACCACGCGAAAGGGCACCACAGGAGGCTTACCTGTGGGACCGACCGGTCCCACAGGGCCCACCGGTCGGTCGGCCACAGAGCCCCCACGGCTCCGTCTTCTGCAAGCTACTTCCACCGCCTTCCAGGATGCATCTCGACCGTACCTCAAGTCGGTTTGATCCAAGGGCCACGGTTGATCCCTCAGGGCTATATAAACAGACCCCCAGGCCCCATGTCAGATAGAAGGTCCCTCTTCAGAAGACTACGCTTCAACTAGAAACCCTAGAAGAGACTTCGAGAGATTAGCTTCCAAGTAGAAGACTAGATACCCCTCTAGTAGGATTAGAACCTAGTCTTATTTAGAACTAGAAGAGAGAGAGAGAGGAAGAGATCAAGAGGAAGCTCCGGCCTATCGGATCAACTTCTTCATCTTGTACCTGTGGATTCAAGTTCTTCATCGACTTGCGTCAACGATTGTTTCGGTAATCAACATCTATATTTAAGTTTGAGCTATTGTTCTTATTATTCTTAAGGTTAAGTGACTCTCTTTTGAGTACTTTAATTCTAGTCGCTCTAGAGTTAGAGTAGTTGGATAGTGTAAGCGTGGTGCTTAGACTGGATAACTCATGTTTACCCCTATAACACCGGTAAAGTGGTAGTTCGCAAGGGTGACTCTTATAGCCTTGTTGATTCTTCTATAGTCCACTACCCGTGTGTAGGCTCGGTAGGATTATACATTTGCATAAAAGAACCATACTCTATTGTGACCTTTATGGCAACTTCCCCATTAAGAATAATAGACATATCACTCTTAAGATAGGTTTAGACAACCTTAGTGATCCCCTCTATACTTTTAGCTTCTCCGTCCTTGTTAGTTACTCAGGGGTTATACACTTAAGACTCCACGCTATCCGTTCCCTTGGGTTCGATATTAAAACTGGGTTACTCTGGTGAAGTGCTACATCGGTAGATCTTATCTGTGCGCTTGCGGATAAAGTAGAGTGTGCGTTAATTTATACCAACAGTGAGCAATGCAAAACACCCTCAAACTAAAGCATACTAGAATAGAAAAAGGAAGCATGAAAGATTACACCATAATGATTGAAACAAAGAAGAATGCATGAACGGTGAAAATAGCATCATTTTTTTCTTTTTATATTTTTATGCAAAAATGCAAATGAGGTGTACGAATGCAATTAAACAAACATGTCAAGGTTTGGAAAGGAAATCTTAATCAAATAGATGATATGCAAAAATTTCTAGGCTTAACTAAAGAAAGCACTAGAAACATGATGATTCAAGCAAACATGCAGTGAAGAATGGAAAAAAGGAAGGATACCTTCGGGTTGCCTCTTGGCAGAGTCTCGCATACCTCGAACGATTCCATCTGCACTCACATGATTGTGAGTGCTTTTGTTCCGTCACATGATGATTTCATTTTCTTTCTTTTGACGGTGACCTTCTCTTCATTTCTGCACAGGGTTAGAATATATACATATACTCACCTGTGAGGTGGCAAGGCCAAGGTGTTGATGGTTCATGAATGATCGGGCACCCTGGGCTCCTTGATTTTTTTTCTTTTTTTTCTTGTGGAAAAACACCGGAAGGTCAAGACGGTTGATGTCCTGTTTATTCCACACTCAACAGAACAATGGTAATCCCATAATAGCTAGTGGTAACATAGATTAGTAGACATCAGAGTTAGTATCAAAATCTTTCGCCAATTGCTTCCTCGGCAACGGCGCCAGAAATGCTTGTTGACACTTCTTAGCATCGCTACTAAGAATAGAGTTTGAATCTATCCCCGGCAACGGCGCCAGAAATGCTTGTTGACAATTCTTAGCGTCGCTACTAAGAATAGAGTTTGAATCTATCCCTAGCAACGAGGCTACAAATGTTTGTTGGTATTTCTTATGTCTATTGGATAATTCCGCAAGCGCACAGAACATACAGTTGTAGCATTTCACCCAGGAGCATTCCAGGGTATCGTATTTATCCACAGGGAAGCAATGGTTAAAGAATGTGATAACTAACTATCTTGTATCCACTAACTAATATACCAACTAAACCAGAGTGGGGTAAGTGATGTATATGATAAGAGCAGTGACACATAGGAGAGGTCCCAAGATAAAAGAGTAGTCTAGCGAGCGAGGAGAACAACGAGCGAGCCTAAGGTTTCCAGAGATCTATCTCTACATGCATGGTTCTAACTTAGCAAGACATGTTATATCAAGCAAGATCAATGTTCATACACAATTGCACTTCGGGTCACTAAACCACTTAGCAACAAAAAGTGATGAGAAGGGTAACACCCTAGGTGTTAAGCAACCCTAAATGCATAACTTGACATCTCATGAGCAAAAGCATCATCATCTCATGTTGCATTCTTTCTGTAAAGTGTCATTTCTTGTGTGCACTTGTAATGCTATGCTTTATAGAATGCTTGTTTGTCTTGTTTGTGGAGTGCTTAAGTCTTCTAAGTAGTTGAACCTTGATGAGGAATCAAAATGAAGCTAGGTTTATGTTGGTCATTTTGGCTAACCAAGTCTCTAACCCTAGTTGCCTTAATAGAGCTCTAGGAGTCCTTTTGTTTGACTAACTAAGACTTTCTTGATAGAAGCTTTGTATGACTGTGGGCCCTTAACCAAAGTGTGTAGAATTTAGTGTAGAACAAAAGTTGTTTAAGGCCCAACTCATGAAAATGGGTTTAACAAGGTGTTTTAGGACCCACAAGGCAGATTGAGGGAGTTTTGACTTAGAAAATTTTCTAAGTCCCTAACTAGCAAAACAGTTTCATCTAACCAACTTTGGAGCTTTCTCGGGAGCAATTTAGGCCGAACCAAAGATCAATCTTGTAATCAAAGTTGTAGTTGGCACATAGCTCTATTCAATGGAGCAAGTGGTTTAGCGTTTGACCGAGCGGATTAGGAGTTAATCGCGTGCAAAGTTCGGCTGTCAGTCGGCCTGATGGCCACTGAACAAGGCCGGGCCGTGCCGTGCCCGACGCGCGCGCGGCGTCGTGGCCGACCGCGTCAGGCGTCGCCCGCCGCGTGGCGCTCGACGTCGGCCAAGCCAGCGCTCGCGCGCGGCGTGGCGAGCACAAGGCCGCCTCGCCCCTAGTCCGAACCTCCCTCCCTCCATTCTGTCACCCGCGCGCTCTCTTTCCCTCTCTCGCTCTCTCACCGTCGCCCGAGCGGTAAGCGCCGCCGCGAGTCCGCCGGCGTCTTCCCGCCGCTCCGCCGCGTCTCCATCCCAACCGACCCACAAATCGAGTCGCCGTGACCCGCTCTACCTCCTGCCCTAGCTAGCTCGAGCCAAAAGCCCTTGGGTGAGTCACGGAGCATGAGTCCGCCATGTCCGCCATGGCCGGTGAGCTCGGTCTGCCGTGGCCAACCCCCTTTCCGAGCTCATCCGTCTGTCCTAGCTAGCGTTCGCGAGTCGCCTCGGCCTACCGGAGCTAGTGGTGGTGATGGTTTGGCCGATTAGGGTTCGGTAGTGGCTAGTTCGCCGCCGTCCGCCGCTTGCATGGTCGCCGGAGTTGGCATAGCCGTGGACGCGGGTGCTCGGAGCATGCACCCTGGCTTCTAAGCCCTGGGTTAGGGTTAGGAAGGTCACAGTAGTAGTTAGCGACGGTTAGTTTAGCTCATCGGGGTCGGAGTTGGCTGGCATAGCCAAGGCCGCACTGCCGTGTCCGCCATCGCCGACGACGAGCTTGATTCGTGTTTGCGCTTGGCCAAATAGGAGCACCATCGGGTGCGGAAAGAGAAGGGGAGTCCATCGGTAGGGTTAGTTTCGCCGGAGAAGTCGCCGACGGCGAGCTCCGCCGTGGTCAACTCCTCCCCTGTCTCGGTGGGGATGACAGGTGGGGTCAGTTTGACCCGGGGGCCCGCGCGTCAGTGACTCAGGTTCTGTGGTCAGTGAGTCTGGGTGCACTGGTTTGGGTGCACGTAGCAGTTTAGGTTTGAATGTTTTTAGGGTTTTGTTTAAATAGTTTTCAGAAATTGTTGAATTGCTTGTTTAATTCATATCTTGCAAAGTATAAGTGCTAAAAAGGTGAAACAAGTTTTGTTAGGATTGTTGTGATGAGTTCTATGCTTGAAAAATATAATATGTCCAGTTTGTGATGAATTTCTGTGTAGTTATATTTAATTTATGTTTAGGCTGAAATCTTGCTAAATGCATAGTAAAATGTGTATAGCTCAGAAAAATGTGATTCTTGTTTTGTTGGGTTGTGTTGAGGAATAGTTTTTGGGAAAAATGTAAATTTAGGTTGCTCTGTGAAATAAATTGACAGTAGTAATTAAAATGGTTAAATGTTGTTTCTTTGTTTATTTTGTAGTAATTAAAATATGAGAGTATGGGCTTGGTAAATTTTGCTGACTGCTCTTGTGCTAAGAAGTTCAGATGAAAATTATGAAATTTGTTGTTTGACACTTTGTGCTAGGGTGTGTAGTTCAAAGCACCTTTCATGATAGAAATTGTTTTTTCATAGAGGATGGAGTCTAGGTCCAAATGGGGTGAAATTTGGACAGAGGGTTAGATTGTGTGTTGTTAATCTCCAGTAATTTTTGTAGATTTTTCTGAAGCTGTCTAGGATGGGTTGCTGTTATAGGCTTGTTTAATTAGGTTTATTTCTACAAGTAATTAGAGGGGAGTGAACTCAATAAGTAGACTTTGATGTGGTGACAACAGGGCATGACAAGTGGTTTATGGTAGATTAAGTAGCTGAGTAGCAGTAGATAACATGTGCTTATCTCCTGAGTTATCTCGGTAGATGACATGTGCTTATCTCCTGAAATGTTTTGCTTCATGTTGCATCACCATGCATCCCATGTGCATTCGTGTTATTTATTCATGCTATGCACCATGCAGGATCGGTAGTGGAAGTTCAGGATCCGCCACCAGAGGAGCAGTACCAGGAGGAGACGCCGGAGGAGAGGGTTCCGGAAGGAGACGTTGAAGACCTGCCGGAGTGCCGCGATCACCGTCGACTTTGAGCGAGGCAAGCCCCGGAGCATCTTACTCCTATGGTTTGCAAATTACTGTTTACAAAGTTAACCTGATATGCTTGTTGCATTAGGTTATAGGAGTTGTGTGACACCGTTGCTGCATTGATTAATTATCCTTGTCCACCTGCAAATACTATCTTGATATCCCTGTTAAGTCTAGGCTCGTTTATGCTTAGCCTGCTTAGACCGGTAAAAGTCGGGTGATTTCCTGTCTCCCGCAGTAGGTGGATACTGATCATGTTTAGCCTTGTGCTATCATGGAGATAACCATGTGATAATTAATTTGAGACCGGGCGGGATGTAGGAGCAGCAGGACATGGGTTCTGTGTGCTAGTAGTCTCCCGTCTGTGTCGATTAGGAACCGACGAAGGCACACCTCGGTCATTTTGAACGCGTCAATCACTTAACGGAGCAGGTGTGGGTACCTCCCGTGAAGTCGAGTAAGGTTTTTCGAGCCGGTGATGGAGATGTTGACGCCTAACACCCAGGGCCTTATATGTACCGTGGGCAACTATTCTGATCGACCTGGCATGGTCCGAGGGCAGGCAGGGCCTGATCGACCTGGCATGACCGTGGCAGCAATAGCTTGAGCGACCTGGCATTGAGATAACCCCCGGTGTAGAAGGGCCCATGACCGTCCCGCGTGTTGTGTTCTCGAACCTCCTGAATTGGTCGCCAACGGCCACCTGGCAGGGTGTGTCGGGCGAGTGTGCGACATCTTTATTCCCAGCTGGTAGAAATCGATTATAATCGCCATCGCTCCTGGACAGTGAGTAACTTGACTGAGCATGTGTTACCGTAGTAACTTATGGAATTAATGATGGTTATGATGTTGAATCTGAAAGGCTATTGATGAAATAGTCACTCTTGCTTGATTAAGTAGTCAAGTGTTTGCTCTAGATCAGGTGCAAATCTAGATAATCAGGTTAATGACTTAAAAGTAACTGCTCTTACTTAAACAACGAGTATTCTTGATAAAAATGCTTTTACGCAAAAGGGTAAGAATGGCCAATCCCCAGATACAGCCTGACATACTCCTTGGGGTCAATTATTTCTGGTTTATGACGGGTAAGTCTAGCTGAGTACCTTCTCATACTCAGGGTTCTATCCCTTTTGTTGTTGCAGATGGGCAATGCTTCTACGGCTATTGCGAGAACTGCCTGTATCCCGTGACGGGTGATGAGTAGACCAAGGGCATGGTCATCTCTTATTCTCTCCTGATGCTTTTGTGGACTGATCAGGCTATGGCACTATGTTGTGAACTGAAAACTTATGTTTCAAAACTATGTTGCTTCCGCTTCAGAATTTCAAACTATGGTTTGTAATAACTGTTGAACTCCGATGTATTTGAATTATGTGCGAACTGGATGTAACTTGTGGGCATGTACGCTAATCTATTACGATCTTGGTTAAAGTTGAATGACTTGAAATCCTTCGAGATTCCGGACTACCGGGTTTGTACGAGCTTAAGTACTTGCAATCTCTGTGAAAGCAGCGATTCAGTGCTTAATCTGGTATAAATTGGTCTGTTCTGTCACAGCTGTATCGAAGCGTGGTTAGCGTTACTGTTCACAGTGTATTTGAAAACCGTATTTTCAAATAGAATTTCCTATTTGACAAAACTTATAGCTATAATAGGATCTGAAAAACTTTATTGATAAAGATAAGGTGTGCCATTGATCAAGTCCTTATGCCTCAGTAGGTTTCTAGGTGGCTATTTAAGTACTAACTTGGGGGTTGTGCATCATATTTAATTCTATTGCTTCTGTCGTCCATACGGCAAGGGTGAAATTGTATGGGTGCTATTCTTCGGAATGGTAATGTATGGATCAATTGCCTCTACGCCAAGGTAACAAGTGAGTTGTGAGAGCATGATTGGACAACCGCTAATCTAGGGGAGTGCTTGAATGGTACCGACATGTATACCTGTTACACACAAGTATATGTGAAAGTATTGATTGTGGAGTAATACTATTCTGATGGGTGCATATACTGCTTACGTGTATACTGGGTGTGCACCTGAGTTAG
Source organism: Coix lacryma-jobi var. lacryma-jobi (assembly GCA_009763385.1). Lineage (NCBI taxonomy): Eukaryota > Viridiplantae > Streptophyta > Magnoliopsida > Poales > Poaceae > Coix > Coix lacryma-jobi. Next base: position 42,757,928 of record CM019824.1, on the reverse strand, counting down.
TATTAGATTTAATTTCAGCAATGCATGATATTCATATTGTGGGCAGGGCTGAAATGATTTTTTTTCTGCAGTACCCTAACTGCGCAACGTGTAGCACGCCTAGTTAACGCTATGAGTGAACGTGTATGCCACCGTCTAGCGCGTTAGATTGTTAGACAGTGAGGACGTATGTAACGTGCATTCATCATGATCATACACTCTTGCATTAATCTTACTACTTCCTTCCTTATAATTATTTGTCCCATTTCCTTAATAAAAGTTATTCTAAACTAATGAAAGACATTTGTGGATAAACTTCTTACAGATGGCACGCACCAAGCGCACTGCTCGCAAGTCAACGGGAGGCAAGAGGCCTAACTACATGCTGGGGCCATGGACCAATGAGGGATCAGAGGACTTTCTAGAGGAGTTCGGCATGCCTACTATCCTTTGGAGAGTTCTGCACCTGGTGGGATATCAGGAGGGCCAGGAGCCGCTGTACGACTGGCACCGTGTGCAGATTTCTGAGGATCGTCACGTGTACACAGTGGAGGTGGATGTACCTAGCCGTGATGAGCAGGATCACGTCTGGTGCCGCCGAGTGTTTGCTTTGCAAGGGAGGACCCCCTGGGATGCAGCTAACCAGGTTGCATACACTGTTCTTCGGGACATCATGGAGGACCATCCGGAGGTGGTTGCCCAGGCTACTGCCAGTATCTTTCCGACAGCAGTTCCATATCTTTCAGTGTGGTGTCAGCCAAGAGCCACTGTCTTGGAGGCTAGTTCGCTTGAGAGAGAGCATTGTGCTAGACCAGCTGGGAGTGCCATGGCTGCACTCATGGCTACTTACGGGTGTCTGTCCCGCAGCTACAATCAGTTGGATCATGTTCTTAGCGAGGAGATGGCTGCACAGCACCGGAGGAGCAGGAGCATACTGCTGAGGTGGACCGTCTCACCGCAGAGTTGGCAAGGATGACAGTAGAGAGAGACCAGGCACATCAGAAGGGAGCAGGAGACTGCTCATCAGCTTGCTGTTCAGCAGGAGTCGACTACTTCTTGGCCTTGGTTATGAGGGAGATCGAGGAGTCGCTTCGAGTGTTTTGCATCGAAGGGATGCGTGCTACAGAGGAGAACAGGGTGCTGAGGTTACGAGTGGGAGATTTAGAGCTACAGCTTCGTTACCTGCAGGACTACAACGATCGGTTGCATGAGGAGATCCATCGCAGGGAGAATGAGAGGAACCCCATCTTTCCTCAGGAGGATCCGGACCCGCGTAGTTCTTCTAGTGGTTCTTCCGATGTGTCTAGTGATGACGATAGTGGTGATGGTGCCATGAGAGAGGACTAGTTAGTGCTAATCGACTAGTGATCTTTTTGTTTGTGGTAGCCCGATCTTTTGTTGTTATGGCTGGATGTAAGCATGGGTAATAGACTTATGTGATGTGGTGTGAGACCTTAAAAAGTCCCTATGTATGGGCAAGACTGTGGATGTTTTATGTTGTCTACTGCTGTTATGGACTAAGCGGTCTTATTATGTGTTGATGCGATGTGGATTGAAATTTATTGTACCTCTGTGATTGTTTGGTGAATTGTTTTTCCGAATAATTTCAGTGGGTAGGATTTATTGTTCTCTACAATATTGCAACTTCGCCTAATGGTCACTTACTATCGTATATGCAGATGACGACCACCCGTAGTGGAGCTGGCGGTAGTGGTGGAAATGAGGACCCCAGAGGAAACCGCGATCCACCACTTCCTCCACCACCGACAGCTGAGCAGCTTTTTGCTCAATTTCTTGGAAGTCAGTGCAACATCGAAGCTCTGCTGAGGGAGAATTTGGCGCACGGCCATCCACGCCCTGAGCCAAACAGTATAGTTCTTTCAAGGATTTCTGTGATACCAAACCACCTATCTTCAAGGAAGCTATGGAACCGTTGGAGGCTGAAGATGGCTACATACTTTGGAGCAGAAGTTTCATTTGCTCAGGCTCACAAAGGAGCTTAAAGCAGAATATGCCGCACATCAGTTATAGGGACCAGCCGGGATTTGGTGGGGTCATCATCGTACCACCTACCCTGCCAATGTTCCTATCACTTGGGAGAGTATTCACTGATGCTGTCCGAGGTCATTACATTCCGCTGGGCTTGACCCAGATGAAGGTGGCAGAGTTCATGAATTTGACACAGGAACTCGGTCTGTCATAGAATACCATCACTTGTTCAATTCACTGTCTCGCTATGTTCCAGATTTCGTGGACACAGATGCTAAGAAATTGCTAGTTTCAAGAGAGGCCTGAACACTAAAATGGGAAAGTCAGTGGGTACATCTTCTCGTACCACTTTCAATGACTTCATAAGTGACTGTCTGATTCAAGAAAACCATAACAACAAGCATGCTGCAAGTAAAGCAAGGAAGAGGACCTTCGATTCAGGACCGTCTCAGCCCAGAGGACCACCAGCACAGCGTAATATCTATCGATCACCAGCGCCGGGGGCCGTTTCAGGCCGCCGCAGAAAAAGAATCAGCCACAAGCTCAGCGCAACCAGAAGCCATATAAGATAGCCGCTGCTCAAGCTCGTGGAGGTCAAGGAAGTTCCTCAGGAGGCAAACCTATAGTTCGGGGACCATGCTTCAACTGCAACCAAGAGGGGCACTTTGCAAGATATTGCCCCCACCCAAAGAAGCAACAGGCTAATTACCCCGCACGTCTGCACAACATGACCGCTGAGGAAGCCCGTGCTGGAGAGCCCGTGACTGCCGGTATGTGTCTTGTTAACCATCATCCCACAGTTGTTTTGTTTGATACTGGATCATCGCATTCGTTCATGAGTACAGCATTTGCACAAAGCATAATCAAGAGGTGTCTGAAATGGATTATGGGTTTCGCGTAAGCTCCGTGGGGAGTTGTGTATTGTCTAGGCAGATGGTTTGTAATGCAACCATCGACATCGGAGGGCACAAGTTTGGAGCCAATCTAGTAGTTTTGCCAGGTCTCGGTATGGAGTAGTCCTAGGAATGAGTTGGATGAGTATGTGGAAGGCGGTGTTAGACACTGCACATAGGACTCTTACCTTATCTGATGAAAGGACAAACACCAAGTTACGTATCTCTCTTCCTCGAGGTGCTGATTTTGTTGATCTATCTTGCACCTTATCTATAGAAGACCTGTCAAAAATTCCAGTTGTTCGGGATTTCCTAGATTCTTTCCAGATGAGTTGTCGGGTTTACCGCCCAAGCGGGCAGTGGAGTTTGCTATTGAGTTGTTACCCGGAACTGCACCGATCTCGAGAAGACCTTATCGTATGCCACCCAACGAGTTAGCTGAACTCAAGACTCAGATTAAGGAACTTTTGGACAAGGGTTTCATTCAACCTAGTTATTAGAGTGGGATGTCCTGCATTGTTTGTCAAAAAAAGGACAAGTCGTTACGGATGTGTGTGGATTATCAGCCGCTTAATGCCATAACTGTTAAGAACATGTATCCGTTGCCACGGATAGATATTTTGTTTGATCAGTTATCCAGAGCCAAGGTATTTTCAAAGATCGATTTGAGATCAGTTATCACCAGATCAGGATTAGACCACAAGATATTCCAAAGACTGCTTTTTCGACCAGAATGGGCTGTATGAGTATTTGGTCATGTCTTTTGGTTTGACAAATGCTCCAGCGTACTTTATGAGTTTGATGAACTCGATTATTGCTAGAACTGGATAAGTTTGTAGTGGTGTTCATTGATGACATTTTGGTTATTCTGAGAACCCAGATGATCAAGCAGAACATTTGAGGATTGTTTTGACGAGGCTGCGAGAGCATAAACTCTATGCCAAGTTTAGCAAATGTGAGTTTTGGTTAAGGAAAGTGCAATTTCTTGGTCACATCCTATCAGAAGAAGGAATTTCTGTAGACCCTAGTAAAGTTCAAGAAGTAATGGATTGGAAAGCCCCAACCTCAGTTGGTGAGATTCAGTTTTCTCGGATTAGCCGGATATTATCGCCGATTCATCCCTGACTTCTCTAAGATTGCGAAGCCAATGACAAGCTTGTTACAGAAGGACCAAAAGTTTGAATGGACAGAGGAGTGTGAAGCAGCTTTCGTACTTTGCGAAAATTGTTGACCACTGCTCCTGTCTTAGCTCAACCGGACATTGAGAAGCCATTTGATGTCTTTTGCGACGCATCGAAAGTTGGCTTAAGCTGTGTTCTTATGCAAGAAGGCAGAGTGATTGCTTATGCTTCACGTCAGTTAAGAAAACATGAGATAAATTATCCTACGCATGATTGGAGTTAGCTGCTGTGGTGCATGCTCTGAAAATTTGGAGGCACTATTTGCTGGGAAATGTTTGTAATATGTACACCGATCATAAGAGTCTCAAGTATATCTTCACCCAACCGGAGTTGAACATGAGGCAGAGAAGATGGCTTGAGTTAATTAAGGATTACAATCTACAGATACATTATCACCCAGGAAAAGCAAATGTGGTTGCCGATGCTCTGAGTCGAAAATCACACTGCAATAACTTGAGGTTACACCCGAGGACGAGAGTTTGGTCTCGTACACCTGTGATTCTACACCACATTGAACTGCAGAGCACTCTAGTCAATCAGATACTCGAAGGGCAGAAAACAATCAAGGAAAAAATTTATCATATTAAGACAGGCTAAAAATACTGCCACTGAGCCAGTAAAGCATTTCCGAATTGATGACAAGGGAGTGTTATGGTTTGACAATCGTTTAGTGGTACCCAAACATAGAGAACTCAAAAACCGGATTATGGATGAGGCTCATCTCTCCAAGTTGTCTATTCATCCTGGAAGCACCAAGATGTATGAGGATTTACGTCCAAGATTTTGGTGGACCAAAATGAAGAAGGAGATTGCCGCATACGTAGCCAGATGCGACACATGTTGCCGAGTGAAAGCTATTCACCTGAAACCAGCCGTGACACTTCAACCGTTACCAATACCCGAATGGAAGTGGGAAGAAATAAGTATGGATTTCATCACCGGTTTGCTAACCACCCAGAAGGGAAATGATTCGATTTGGGTGATAGTTGACCGTCTCACCAAGACCGCTCATTTCATACCAGTTAAAATCTGTTATCGAGCACCGGACTATGCAGAGATCTATATCAATCAGATTGTCCGATTACATGGTATACCAAGGTCATAGTATCAGATCGTGGAACGCAGTTTACTGCACCATTCTGGGAGAAACTACAAAAGGAGTTAGGCACTAAGTTAATCCGTAGTTTAGCTTATCATCCTCAAACATCAGGGCAAACTGAAAGAGTAAATCAGGTATTAGAGGATATGTTAAGAGCATGTGTAATTTCAGCGATGGGATCATGGGAGAAGTGGTTGCCATTAGCAGAATTTGCTTACAACAACAGCTATCAAGAAATTATTCAGATGGCACCTTTCGAAGCTCGGTATGGCAGAAGATGTAGGACACTAGTGAATTGGGTTGAACCAGGAGAACGTCGTTACTATGGAATTGATTACATTTGTTAACGAAGCAGAAGAACAAGTTAGAATAATTCAACAACACATAGCAGCTGCACAGTCTCGACAGAAGAGTTATACCGATAAGAGAAGAAAAACCGCTTGAATTCAATGTTGGTGACTATGTATATCTAAAAGTATCACCCATGAAAGGTGTTAGATGTTTTGGCATGAAAAGGAAGCTAGCGCCAAGGTTTGTGGGACCATACAGGATAATGGAAAGGAGAGGAGAAGTAGCTTATCAACTACAGTTACCTAAACATCTCAAAGCTATATTCCCTGTATTCCATGTGTCACAATTGAAGAAATGTCTTCGAGTCCCAGAAGAAGAAGTACAACCGGCCAATATCAAGTTACAATCCGATCTTACCTACTCAGTAATGCCTTGTGTTACTCGATGAAAAGGAAAGAGTAACTCGCGGAAGAATAGTGAAGCAATATAAGGTATCCTGGAGTGAACAAGATGATCGAGATGCCACTTGGGAAACAGAAGACTATCTAAAGGAGGTGTATCCACAGTTTTATAAAAATGGTTAGTAATTCAAATCTCGGGACGAGATTCCTTTAAGGAGGGGAGGGCTGTAGCACCCTAGGTGTTAAGCAACCCTAAATGCATAACTTGACATCTCATGAGCATAAAGCATCATCATCTCATGTTGCATTCTTTCTGTAAAGTGTCATTTCATGTGTGCACTTGTAATGCTATGCTTGATAGAATGCTTGTTTGTCTTGTTTGTGGAGTGCTTAAGTCTTCTAAGTAGTTGAACCTTGATGAGGAATCAAAATGAAGCTAGGTTTATGTTGGTCATTTTGGCTAACCAAGTCTCTAACCCTAGTTGCCTTAATAGAGCTCTAGGAGTCCTTTTGTTTGACTAACTAAGACTTTCTTGATAGAAGCTTTGTATGACTATGGGCCCTTAACCAAAAGTGTTTAGAATTTAGTGTAGAACAAAAGTTGTTTAAGGCCAACTCATGAAAATGGGTTTAACAAGGTGTTTTAGGACCCACAAGGCAGATTTGAGGGAGTTTTGACTTAGAAAATTTTCTAAGTCCCTAACTGGCAAAATAGTTTCATCTAACCAACTTTGGAGCTTTCTCGGGAGCAATTTAGGCCGAACCAAAGATCAATCTTGTAATCAAAGTTGTAGTTGGCACATAGCTCTATTCAATGGAGCAAGTGGTTTAGCGTTTGACCGAGCGGATTAGGAGTTAATCGCGTGCAAAGTTTGGCTGTCAGTCGGCCTGATGGCCACTGAACCGGGTCGGGCCGTGCCGTGCCCGACGCGCACGCGGCGTCGTGGCCGACCGCGTCAGGCGTCGCTCGCCGCATGGCGCTCGACGGCCGGCCAAGCTAGCGCTCGCGCGCGGCGTGGCGAGCACAAGGCCGCCTCGCCCCAGTCCGAACCTCCCTCCCTCCATTCTGTCGCCGCGCGCTCTCTTTCCCTCTCTCGCTCTCTCGCCGTCGCCCGAGCAGGTAAGCGCCGCCGCGAGTCCGCCGGCGTCTTCCCACCGCTCCGTCGCGTCTCCATCCCAACCGACCCGCCAAATCGAGTCGCCGTGACCCGCTCTACCTCCTGCCCTAGCTAGCTCGAGCCAAAAGCCCTTGGTGAGTCGCGGAGCACGAGTCCGCCATGTCCACCATGGCCGGCGAGCTTGGTCCGCCGTGGCCAACCGCCTTTCTGAGCTCATCCGTCTGTCCTAGCTAGCGTTCGCGAGTCGCTCGGCCTACCGGAGCTAGTGGTGGTGATGGTTTGGCCGATTAGGGTTGGTAGTGGCTAGTTCGCCGCCGTCCGCTGCTTGCATGGTCGTCGGAGTTGGCATAGCCGTGGACGCGGGTGCTCGGAGCATGCACCCTGGCTTCTAAGCCCTGGGTTAGGGTTAGGAAGGTCACCGGAGTAGTTAGCGAGGGTTAGTTTAGCTCGTCGGGGTCGGAGTGGCCGGCATAGCCAAGGCCGCGCCGCCGTGTCCGCCATCGCCGACGACGAGCTTGATTCGTGTTTGCGCTTGGCCAAATAGGAGCACCATTGGTGCGGAAAGAGAAGGGGAGTCCATCGGTAGGGTTAGTTTTGCCGGAGAAGTCGCCGACGGTGAGCTCCGCCGTGGTCAACTCCTCCCCTGTCTGGTGGGGATGATAGGTGGGGTCAGTTTGACCCGGGGGCCCGCGCGTCAGTGACTCAGGTTCTGTGGTCTGTGAGTCTGGGTGCACTGGTTTGGGTGCACGTAGCAGTTTAGGTTTGAATGTTTTCAGGGTTTTGTTTAAATAGTTTTCAGAAATTGTTGAATTGCTTGTTTAATTCATATCTTGCAAAGTATAAGTGCTAAAAAGGTGAAACAAGTTTTGTTAGGATTGTTGTGATGAGTTCTATGCTTGAAAAAATATATATGTCCAGTTTGTGATGAATTTCTGTGTAGTTATATTTAATTTATGTTTAGGCTGAAATCTTGCTAAATGCATAGTAAAATGTGTATAGCTCAGAAAAAGTGTGATTCTTTTTGTTGGGTTGTATTGAGGAATAGTTTCTGGGAAAAATGTAAATTTAGGTTGCTCTGTGAAATAAATTGACAGTAGTAATTAAAATGGTTAAATGTTGTTTCTTTGTTTATTTTGTAGTAATTAAAATATGAAAAGTATGGGCTTGGTAAATTTTGCTGACTGCTCTTGTGCTAAGAAGTTCAGATGAAAATTATGAAATTTGTTGTTTGACACTTTGTGCTAGGGTGTGTAGTTCAAAGCACCTTTTCATGATAGAAATTGTCTTTTTCATAGAGGATGGAGTCTTGGTCCAAATGGGGTAAAATTTGGACAGAGGGTTAGATTGTGTTTTGTTAATCTCCAGTAATTTTTGTAGATTTTTCTGAAGCTTCTAGGATGGGTGCTGTTATAGGCTTGTTTAATTAGGTTTATTTCTACAAGTAATTAGAGGGGAGTGAACTCAATAAGTAGACTTTGATGTGGTGACAACAGGGCATGACAAGTGGTTTATGGTAGATTAAGTAGCTGAGTAGCAGTAGATGACATGTGCTTATCTCCTGAGTTATCTCGGTAGATGACATGTGCTTATCTCCTGAAATGTTTTGCTTCATGTTGCATCACCATGCATCCCATGTGCATTCGTGTTATTTATTCATGCTATGCACCATGTAGGATCGGTAGTTGAAGTTCAGGATCCACCACCAGAGGAGCAGTACCAGGAGGAGACGCCGGAGGAGAGGGTTCCGGAAGGAGACGTTGAAGACCTGCCGGAGTGCCGCGATCACCGACCCTCCGACTTGAGCGAGGCAAGCCCTGGAGCATCTTACTCCTATGGTTTGCAAATTACTGTTTACAAAGTTAACCTGATATGCTGTTGCATTAGGTTATAGGAGTTGTGTGACACCGTTGCTGCATTGATTAATTATCCTTGTCCACCTGCAAATACTATCTTGGTATCCCTGTTAAGTCTAGGCTCGTTTATGCTTAGCCTGCTTAGACCGGTAAAAGTCGGGTGATTTCCTGTCTCCCGCAGTAGGTGGAAACTGATCATGTTTAGCCTTGTGCTATCATGGAGATAACCATGTGATAATTAATTTGAGACCGGGCGGGATGTAGGAGCAGCAGGACATGGGTTCTGTGTGCTAGTAGTCTCCCGTCTGTGTCGATTAGGAACCGACGAAGGCACACCTCGGTCATTTTGAACGCATCAATCACTTAACGGAGCAGGGTGGGTACCTCCCGTGAAGCCGAGTAAGGTTTTTCGAGCTGGTGATGGAGATGTTGATGCCTAACACCCAGGGCCTTATATGTACCGTGGGCAACTATTCTGATCGACCTGGCATGGTCCGAGGGCAGGCAGGGCCTGATCGACCTGGCATGACCGTGGGCAGTAATAGCTTGAGCGACCTGGCATTGAGATAACCCCTGGTGTAGAAGGGCCCATGACCGTCCCGTGTGTTGTGTTCTCGAACCTCCTGAATTGGTCGCCAACGACCACCTGGCAGGGTGTGTCGGGCGAGTGTGCAACATCTTTATTCCCGCTGGTAGAAATCGATTATAATCGCCATCGCTCCTGGACAGTGAGTAACTTGACGAGCATGTGTTACCATAGTAACTTATGGAATTAATGATGGTTATGATGTTGAATCTGAAAGGCTATGATGAAATAGTCACTCTTGCTTGATTAAGTAGTCAAGTGTTTGCTCTAGATCAGGTGCAAATCTAGATAATCAGGTTAATGACTTAAAGTAACTGCTCTTACTTAAACAACGAGTATTTCTTGATAAAAATGCTTTTACGCAAAAGGGTAAGAATGGCCAATCCCCAGATACAGCCTGGCATACTCCTTGGGGTCAATTATTTCTGGTTTATGACGGGTAAGTCTAGCTGAGTACCTTCTCGTACTCAGGGTTCTATCCCTTTGTTGTTGCAGATGGGCAATGCTTCTACGGCTATTGCGAGAACTGCCTGTATCCCGACGGGTGATGAGTAGACCAAGGGCATGGTCATCTCTTATTCTCTCCTGATGCTTTGGGACTGATCAGGCTATGGCACTATGTTGTGAACTAAAAACTTATGTTTCAAAACTATGTTGCTTCCGCTTTAGAATTTCAAACTATGGTTTGTAATAACTGTTGAACTCCGATGTATTTGAATTATGTGCGAACTGGATGTAACTTGTGGGCATGTACGCTAATCTATTATGATCTTGGTTAAAATTGAATGACTTGAAATCCTTCAAGATTTTGGACTACTGGGTTTGTACAAGCTTAAGTACTTGCAATCTCTGTGAAAGCAGTGATTCGGTGCTTAATCTGGTATAAATTGGTCGGTTCTGTCACAAAGGGTGCTAAGCCGCCTAGCACAAGAAGACCTATGTTTTAATAACTTGCCCGCACGTGGTGGAATCAAAGCCTAGATAGGTCTGTCACCCCTACTAGGTACCACAAACAAACCGTGGAGTAAGCCGCAGACACAGGCAAGCATATAGTCTAGACACCACATCTACAATACATCTCACTACTCTAATCCGACATCCGTGGAACTGATTAGAGCACTGGGTTAAGGGCGGTGAACCAGCGTAAAGGTATACTATCATTATCTTGCTATCACATAACTATGATTATGCTAATAACCACTACAACAGAACTAGTCATGTTGTAATAAAGTAAAGTAATAAGGCAAAGTAGAGAAGATAACTATATTAAATAACTCAAGTCTTACAAGGAAAGAAAGAATACTAGAACCATACCAGACCTCCTGGAAGACTAGAGCTGAAGACCAGAGACTCACTCTAACTCCAAGCACTACTACTAGTACTACATCTTGAGAGAGAGTGGAGAGCTCCTCCTTGTGGTGTGTCTAGAATGAGAGGGGTGAGGGCGTATTTATAGTCCTAGGGGATGAATGAGAACCACTCAATGTGCCATGTCAGCGATCCGCGTGATCCCCTCTCTTCACCCTTGGATCCACCGCCATGACAACCGACTTGGATGAATGGCTTGGATATTCTTCACGTGTGAAACATGCACTTTGCCACCGACTTGGATGAGGGTCACCATGGGGTCGGCCGACCCCTGTCCCTGACATGTGGGCCTGGGGTACATCTTCTAGAAGGTGCTGATGTCACCCTGATGAATAGTTCTGCTGGGTCCCAAAGGGGGGGGGTCGGCCGACCCCCCTATGACAGGGCTGGCCCCAACTTCTTCTATCCCTTGGTTGACCCACATGTCATGGAGCAAGTCTTGTTAAAGTTGGTTGCATTTGGTTTTCGGTGTGGACCCATGAATCCATGTGCTTCTCATCTTGCACCATTGAACAAAAGCACATGCTTGATCCAATGGTTGATATTGGCTTGAACATGCTTCTCTTGGATCATGCCATGTCACCATGGCCGAGGTGGCCCAATGGTGGGGTCGGCCGACCCCCTTGGTGGGCCCACCTAGCCTCATTTTGTTCATTTTGCCATCTCCTACAAGTTCACAAGCTAAGAGTACAAGTGGAACTTATTAGTGATAAATATGCTCATGATATGCTATTCTTCCTTGAAACCGAGGCCTGTTGACGGTATTTTGATAAGGTAAAACATGCTATAACTACTGTCAACAGTCTACAAGAATGGCAAACAAGATCCTTCACCATCGACAGCTTGGGCAATCCTCGGATTAGGCCAAGTGAGCTAAGTCTTGCAAGCAAGTCGAAGCTTAAATGACCGAGCCTCCTATGCCACTTCCAAAGATCAGAGGAGGAAGGACTAGCCAAAAGACAGCGGGAAATACCAATCACTCTGAGAAATTCGCGCGAAAGACTTTCCCAAAGGGCGAAATCAAACATACAGGATTGCCCTGAGGATCTAAAATGCGACTGAGATTCGGTTTAAAACGAATCTCATAGTCATCATCAAAAAGTTGTGAAACAGAGAGAAGGTTAAAATGCAGGAAGAAACAAGAGCAACATCACGCAACACAAAGTGCTCATTAACTCGCACCGACCCACGAGACAACACCTTACCTTTGCTATTGTCGCCGAAGGTGATAAACTCCTTTCCGGCAACAGGGCACTAAGGCTGGAGAACCACTTGGCGTTTCCGATCATGTGTCTTGAGCAACCGGAATCCACCAACCAAATGTCCTCCAACCGTTTTACCTACATCAATAAAAAGACATAGGGTGAGCATACGGTCCAACACTGGGGTTAGTGAGTAGGAAGAATACCAGTGTTGGGCGACTGCTCAAAAGAAAGTTCAGTATAAAAACCATTCCTACCTGCCTACGGGATGCGATCACCAGCACAGGAAAACGTGGTCCGCTAAGAAAGAGCGTCCATCGCGATATTCAAAATTGTGCGGTGGAGGGAAACGCTCAACAAAGCCTCCGCCACGGGGTCCGTATCCTGCAAAGTCAGGACCCCATCGGGCAACTCCTCCCTGACGCCTAGGACCTTGAGGTGCTGCACCTCTAGGCCTATTAGCTCTCCTCGAAGCTCTCCTCTCAACATTCGGCACATGTACGTCATGGAAAGGATGGTACATGTCCGGATTGTTCATCTCCTGGCACGACGCTCCTCTCTCTTGCACCGAAAATAGAACTCACCCAAGTGTCCATCTCTCCCACAGTACTCACAATGGTACCTCACCGCTCTCGAAGGGGGTTGTTAGTACTCATGGTTGTGGGTTTGGATCACTTTGCCCTTCTGTGGCAAAAGCTCCTCCTGGATAGGTGGCACTGTGTCCAGCTTGTTCTTGAGGTGGTTAGGTTTGGGAGCCCACTGTTGGTTCTTGGTGGAGCTCGTGGAGGTTCTTCAAACACCCCATCCTGGTGTTAGGCTTGAGAGGCTCTTTGGGTGGAAGCTTGGTAGTTTGGGAGTAGTCGTGGAGTTGGGCTTCTCACTCGGGTTCAGACCACTCGACTCTCCACTCTTCCCAAAAGCAGAAAAGATCAACCCGGAGCAAAACCTACACCAGGACCTCCAGCAGCTCGCTTAAATTGGGAGATCATCATCCCGAGCTGCGGCTCACTACAAGAGACCCATGACAAGATGGTCCGAAGGTATGTGTTTTCCTCCTCGGTTTGCATCTTGTCATGCTTCACATTGGCAATCTCCATCTCCAAACCCTCACACAAAGCACACCTAGTTACACAAGTGCTACCCGAGCTGGCCTTCTCAAGAGACTCAATCTTGGCATTCTTCTCTGCCAACTCAGTTTGCAAGCCAGGGCAAGACTTGCACGCACCCAACAACACGGGTCTAGCCCGGAGCTCATCCACCTCTCCAACCAAAGCAGCATACTTACCTCTCAAGGTGAGAAGGTCAGTCATGTGCTTGGTGCACGACTCGCACTCACCCTCCTCAGAAATGACCATGGTGGACCGAGCAAACTCAAGCTCCTTCACCGCGTCCTCCCACTTCTTCCTAAACTCCTTGCGCTCTCTAGCAGCACGCCTAAGCATCTTGTCTTGACTAAGAAGCGCGGCAGTAAGTTTCTCGACCTCAGCAGAAAGCTCATCGGGGGTCTGAGATATCTGGGAGGTGTCGTCGTCGTCATCGTCGTTCCGAGGGGTGTCCTCCAGCTGGGTGTTGACCTCCTTGCCGAGGGCCATGGTACAAAAGCCCTCGTTGTCGGCGAAGAAGCAGAGGCCGTTCAGCTTGTCCTCGATCTTCTTCATCTTCTCGGACTCGTCGTCGCTTGAGCAAGTGGAGTCGTCATCCGAGCCATCGACATCGCTGAGCATGGCGAAGGAAGCACGCTGCTCAGCCTGGACCTTCTCCAAGTACTTCTTCTTGATGTACTCCTTGTCGAAGCCGCCCCTCCGCTTGCGCCTTGCAGGGATGTGCTTCTCCTTGCGGTTTCTGGAGTCGTACTTGTGCCCGTGATTGCCTTTCCCAAATGCTTGTTCTTCTTGGGGCAGTTGGCGATGAAGTGGTCGGGGTTGCCGCACTCGAAACAGCCCGAACGTCCTCCTCCACGGCGATGGTTCATGCGGTTGTTGTGGAACCGCGAGAACCGGTTGGCAAGCAAAGCCAACTCATCATCCCCCAAAGACTCCAGCTGATCCTCTGAGACAGAAAAGAGAGATGAAAGTGCAAAGCCACCAGAGGGGTTAGCAGAAGAGCTAGAAATCAAAGCCATAGTCAGGCCAGAAGGATTCTCATAAGAAGCCCTCGACATTGTAACACCATAGGTGTTAAGCAATCCTAAAATGCATAACTTGACATAGCATGAGCATAGCATCTAATCATTTCATGTGCATTTGTTTGAATGAGTGCTCAAGTCCTTGCATAGTCCCTAGTGTAACCTTGTTTTGCTTTCTGTTTCTGACTTAGTGCCTTAAAACAAAGTTGAAGATCTTGATGAAAGAAACAACTTTGCTTAAAAGCACTTCCTCAGAAAAAGCTTTTAAAATATGATTTCTTGCATTACAAAAATAGATTAGAAGTAAATTTCTTTTTCTAAGCAGAATTTGGACTTGAGCCTTAAAGATGATTTGTTCCTTGCAAAATTCTAAGCAACTTTGCTTTTAGGACCTTTTCCTAATTCAGCTTAGTTTGGGAGTTATGGAGCATCAAAAAATGAACCAAACTTCATTAGTTTAAACCCTAGTGGGCCCCGCTTGTCAGCCTCTTCTTCTTCTCCCCGTGCGCGCGCTGCCCCCCTCCGCCGGCAGAAACTGCCTCGCCGCCGTGAGACCGCCTCTCCGCCGGCCAAACCGCCGCTCGCCGTCGCCCGCGGTTTGCGCGATTAGCGCCACGTCGCCCCGACACCCCGCTGCCCGCTCGCCGCGTGGCAGACGATTCCTGCCGCCGCCGCGCCGGTCGGGAGCTCCCCCGATGGGAACTGGCCAGGTGCAACGCACCCAGCCCTCTATCCCATTTGCATTCGCTCCGCCTCGCGCTCACGAGCCAGAAGCCCACTCCCGTGCTCACTCTCTCGCTCGCTCCACCCCACTCCATCTTCTCAAGTTCATAGCGCCGCCGCCGCCCGCCGAACTCCGGCGAGCATTTTCTCGCTCCTCAGCGCACCGCCGCCCGATTCATCCCGCCAACATCTCTGCCTTAACCTCCTCTTTCACCAGCAAGGGTTGGTTTCCCCTCTTCTCCTCTCTAGCTGGCAGAATGTCGAGTGCCATCCTCGGGTTCTCGCCATGGCCGCTACCATGACCAAAGCGTGGTCCGGCCATCTCCGGCCAAACCATCTCAATCCAAGCCCAGTTCTTACCTCCTCGACCTCCATAGATGCTTTGCGTTAGATGGAGACTCTTCTCTTGCCTTGTTTCAACCAGAACGGGGCAATGTCGCCGCCGTGACCGCCGCGGACCGCCGCCGTGCGTGGCGCCGGGCAATGCCGAGGCCGGCAAAGCTCGATAGAGGCCTTAGAAGGTAGCTTATGGAGTGCCGGAGCTGGTGCTTGCGTCACCGAGCCTTGGAAAAGCTTGGCAAGGCCGTGCCATAGGGTTGCCGCGCCGCCGCTCCGCCATTGCCGCCGTCGAGCTTGCTCCGGTGAAGCTCTGGCCGTGCGACCTAGCCGACCATGTCCACCTCATGATGGGAGTCGAGTGGTAGGGTCGGTGTCACCGGAGACCTCACCGCCGGCGAGCTAGGGCTAGTCAACTCTGGCAGGAGTGCACTGCCTATGACGCGTGGGCCCGTTGACCACTGACGCGTGGGGTCGCTGATCAGTGGGTCCCGTTTGGCAGTGAGAAGGAGAGAGGAAGGGAAGAGTTTGGTTGCAGTAGTGCTCGGGATAGCCGGGTACGCGTAGTGTTTGGTCTGTGACTGCGGTTGCCTTTTTCTGGGTGTCTGTAGCGTTTTAGGATAAGTTTTCTTTTAAATATGTTTTTGCAGAATTATGTAAAGGCTTCAAAAATTCATACAAGGCTCATTTTAAGTTCAAATCATGTGAAACAAATTTTGTTGTGTTAAGCATGTTTAGATCTATCTGTGAAAAATATTAAATGCATTTTTGGTGATACTTTTGTGTGCAGATTAATTTAAATTAAGAAATTGCTGTTAACTTGGAAAATGCATAACTAATTCTGTATAAGTCACAAAAATGTGATTCCAGTTTTGCTAGGTTTGTATGGATGTGTAGTTTCAGAGAAAAATATAATATGGGGTTGTTCTGTGAATTATTTTGGCAGTAGCTTTTAAAATGGTTAAATGCTGTTTTCTTGTGAATTTTGTAGTAATTAAAATATGAGGAATATAAACCTGATAAATTTTGTTGACTGCTCTTGTGCTAAAAAGTTTAGAATAAAATTATGAAATCTGTTGTTTGACACTTTTTAATGGGATGTGTAGTTCAAAGCGTCTTTTCATGGTAGAATTTGTCTTTTTCATAGGGGATAGAGTTTGTGTCCAAATGGGTTGAAATTTGGACAGAGGACTAGATTAGGTGTTGTTCACTTCCAGTAATTTCTGTAGATTTTTCTAAAGCTATCTAGGATGGGTTGCAGTTTAAGCATGATTAAATAGATTTATTTTAGCAAGATAGTAGAGGAAAATAAACTCATTAAGTGGATTTTGTAGTGGTGATAATGTAGCCTAACAAGTTGATTATGATAGGTTAAGTAATTGGTTAGATGTTAAGGTCTTTTGTAAGCATTAGGATGATGTTGACTACCTTGTCGAAGAGAATGCAGTAGATGACATGTGTTTATCTCCTGATTGTTATTAATCATGTGCATCACATATGCATTCTATGTGCATTTATCCTATTCATACACATTATGCATCATACAGGCTCAGCGGAAGAGATCCAGACCCAGCCGGCACCGGAAGAGCCTAGCCCGGAGGAGAACCTGATCGAAGAAGCCGGAGGGACCGACGCCTACGAGCTACCAGAGTGTCGCGACCACCGCCCATTGGACTTTGAGAAAGGCAAGCCCCGGAGCATTTTAACTCCTACGGTTTGCAAAATACTTTACAATTAACCTGATGATGAATGTTGCATTAGGTTATAGGAATTGATTGCTAAAGTTGATGCATTATTAATTATCCTTGTCCACCTGCAATATATCTTGATATCCCTGTTTAGGTCTAGGCTCGTTATATGCTTAGCCCTGCTTAGATCGGTAAAAGTCGGGTGATTTCCTGTCTCCCGCATTAGGTGGATACTGATCATGTTTAGCCTGTGCTATCATGAATATAACCATGTGATAATTAATCTGAGATGGAGGCGGGATGTAAGAGCAGCAGGACATGGGTTCTGTGTGCTAGTAGGCTCCCGTCTGTGTCGCCTAGGACCCGTTCGGGAATGTTCATTCAGTCAAATTGAACACGTCGATCACTTAATGGAGTAGGTCTGGGTACCTCCCGCGAAGCCGATTAAGGTTATTCGAGCCGGTGATGGAGATGTTGACGCCTAACACCCAGTGCCTTAGTTGTACCGTGGGCAACTATTCTGATCAACCTGGCATGGTCCGAGGGCAGGCAGGGCCTGATCGACCTGGCATGACCGTGGGCAGCTATAGCTTGAACGACCTGGCACTGAGATAACCCCCGGTGTAGAAGGGCCCATGGCCGTCCCGCGCGTTGTGTTCTCGAATCTCCTGACTGGTAGCTTATGATTGCCGTAGCAGGAATGTGTCGGGCGAGTGTGAGACATTTTATCCCCAGCTGGTAGGAATCGATTATAATCGTCATCGCTCCTGGGCAGTGAGCAATTGACTGTAGACCATCGCCCGTAGAACTTATGGAACTAAGATGGTTATGGAATCTGAAAGGCTATTGATGAAATAGTCACTCTTGATTGATTAATTAGCCAAGTGCTTGTTTAGGGCAGGTGCAAACCTAGTAAGGTAGAGTTAATGATTAAAAGCAATTGCCAACACTCTAAACTGAGTTTCAATTACTAAAGCTTTCATGCAAAGGAGTATGTGTCGCCAACCCCACCTATATAGCCTACATGATCCTTGGTGTCTCATTATTTCTGGTTTATGATGAGTAAGTCTAGCTGAGTACCTCTTGTACTCAGGGTATTATTCCCTTGTTGTTGCAGATGGCCAATGCTTTTATGGCTATTGTGAGAATTGCTTATACCCGGTGACGGGAGATGACTAGACCAAGGGCATGGTCGCCACTTATCTCATATGTTGCTTTTGCGGACCAGATCAACTGATGGCACTGTATTACGAACAATCCCAAACTTATGTTTAAAGACTATGTTGCTTCCGCTACTACTATCAAACTATGGTTTGTAATATTGTTTCGTACTCCAATGTAATTTGTACTATGTGAAACTGTGATGTAATCTGTGAGCATGTTCGGTGAACTAGTATGATCTTGGCTGGATGTCGTTGAATGATTTGAAATCCTTTGAAATTTCCGGACTACCGGGTTTGTACGAGCTTAAGTACTCGATGATCTTTGCGTTAAGCGGAGATTTCAGTGCTTAATCTGGTGCAAATTGGTCGGTTCTGTTATAGCTGGCATCGAAGCATAGTTCAGTGTTACTGTTCATAGGTGTATTTGAAAACAGTATTTTGCAAAGAATAAAGCTGTATTTGCCAACTTATAGTTATATTAGGATTTAAAAAATCTTAAGAATCAAAGCTGAGGTGTGCCATTGATCAAGTCCTTATGCCCAATAGGATCTTAGGTGGCTATCTAAGTACTGACTTGGGGGTAATGCATCATGTTACATTTTGTTAAGTGCTGTCGTCCATACGGCAAGGAATTGTATGGATGCTATTCTTCAGAATAGTAATGTATGGATCAATGCCTCTACGCCAAAGGTAATAAGGGAGCTGTGAGAGCATGACCAAACATACGTTGATCTAGGGGAGAGCTAGTTTGGTACTGGAGCCTGTACCCATATGCACACGAGTACAAGCG
Source organism: Coix lacryma-jobi var. lacryma-jobi (assembly GCA_009763385.1). Taxonomy (NCBI): domain Eukaryota; kingdom Viridiplantae; phylum Streptophyta; class Magnoliopsida; order Poales; family Poaceae; genus Coix; species Coix lacryma-jobi. The sequence goes on along the minus strand of CM019824.1, from coordinate 42,739,143 downwards.
AAGGTATTTAATTGCGGGTAGATGCAAGGAATGGGTAGTGTAAGGTGAGTGAGAGCATGATCGGACAACCGTCGGTCTAGGGGTGTGCTAGTTTGGTATTGGAACATATACATGTTACACACAGCTATATGTGAAGGTACTTAATTGTGGGAGTATTTTATTTGATGGGTGCATATACTGCTTACGTGTATACTGGGTATGCACCTAAGTTGGTATTAGATTTAATTTCAGCAATGCATGATATTCATATTGTGGGCAGGGCTGAAATGATTTTCTGCAGGTACGCTAACTTGTGAACGTTATGAGTGAATGTTGTATGCCACCGTCTAGCCGTTAGAATGTTAGGCAGTGAGGACGTATGTTACGCACATGCATCATGATCATACAACTTTGCACTAATCTTACTTCCTTCCTTATGTTATCCATCCCATTTCTTTAAATAAAAGTTGTTCTCAACTAATTAAAAACTATGTGGATAAACTTCTTTCAGATGGCCCGCACCAAGCATATAGCCCGTAAGTCGACTGGTGGCAGGAGGCCAAATTACATGTTGGGACCCTAGACAGTTGAGGGATCCAAGGATTTTCTGGAGGAGTTCGGCATGCCTACTCTCTTGTGGAGGGTGCTGCACCTAGTCGGATACTAGGAGGGCCAGGAGCCGCAGTATGAGTGGCATCGAGTTCAGTTTTTGGAGGACCGCTACATGTACACGGTTGAGGTGGATGTACCCAGTCGTGATCCGCAGGATCATGTGTGGTGCCGCAGGGTGTTCGCTCTACTGGGCAGGACCCCGTGGGATAGAGCTAACCGAGTTGCTTACACTGTTCTCTGGGATATCATGGAGGACCATCCAGAGGTAGTTGCCCAAGCTACAGCCAGTGTTTTTTCGACCGCAGATCCGTACCAGTCAGTGTGGCGTCAGCCAGGTGCCACCGTGCTGGAGGCTAGTTCTTCGGAGCGCGAGCACTGCGCATGACTAGCTGGGAGTGCTATGGCTGCGCTCATGGCTACCTATGGGTGTCTGTCATGTAGCTAGGACCACCTGGACCACATCCTCAGTGAGGAGATAGCTGCACATCACCAGAGTCAGGAGGAGCATGCTACAGAGGTGGACCGCCTTACCACAGAGTTAGCTCACATGACTGTTGAGAGGGACCAGGCTCGTCAGAGGGAGCAGGAGTCGGCACATCAGCTTAGTGATCAGCAGGGGATGACGACCTTTCTATCCACCATCATGGCCGAGACCGAGGCGTCGCTTCGTAATGTTTGTCTTGAGGGTATGCGTGCGACCGAGCAGAACAGGCTTCTCAGGCTTTAGGTGGGAGATTTGGAGCTGCAACTTCACCATCTCCAGGACTACAATGACCACCTACATGAGGAGATTCATCGCCGTGAGAATGAGAGGAACCCTATCTTCCCTCAGGAGGACCCGGATCCTCGTGCTTCGTCTAGTGGTTCTTCGGACATCTCGAGCGACGATGATGATGACGATGATGATGACGATGGTGCCATGAGGGAGTAGACTAGTTAGTGCTAGCGCGTAGTGATCTTGTCTCATGTCCTAGCGCTTGATCTTTTGGGGGTATCATGTTGGATGTAAGGTTGTGTGTTGAACCTGTGTGCGTGTGGCGCAAAACCTTTGGAAAGTCCCGTATGTATGGGCACCTGTGGATGTTATGTTGACTTTTGTATGTTATGTGATGAGCACTTGTTATCATGTGATGATGCGATGTGGATCGAAATTTATTATGCCTCTGCAATTGTTTGGCGAACTCATTTTCCGAATAATTTCCGTTGGCATGGTTTATTGTTCTCTGCAATATTGGCAACATCATTTAATAATCATTGCTGTCGCTACATGCAGATGACGATGACTCACAGTGGAGCGGGTGGTAGTGGTGGTAATGATGATAACAGGGAGAACCGCAATCCACCACCTCCTCCACCACCCACAGCTGAGCAGCTCTTTGCTCAATTTCTTGGGAGTCAACGCAACATTGAGGCACTTCTGCGAGAGAATTTGGCGCATGGCAATCATTGCCCCGAGCCAAATGAATATAGCGCGTTCAAGGATTTTCTGGATACTAAACCACCGGTTTTCAAAGAAACTATGGAACCTCTAGAAGCAGAAGAGTGGTTGCATATGATGGAGCAGAAGTTTCGGCTGCTCAGGCTTACGGAGGAATTAAAGGCAGAGTATGCTGCACATTAGCTACAAGGACCAGCCGGAATCTGGTGGGGACATCATCGTACCACTTATCCAGCCCGTACACCTATTACCTGGAGGATGTTCACGGAGGCAGTTCGTGGGCATTACATTCCGCCAGGTTTGACTCAAATGAAGGTGGCCGAGTTCATGAGCTTAACACAAGGAACTCGACCTGTGACCGAGTATCATCACTTGTTCAACTCCTTATCCCGTTATGCTCTGGATTTCGTTGACACCGATGCTAAGAAGATAGCTAGCTTCAAGAGAGGTCTGAATACCAAGATGGGAAAGTCAGTGGGTACTTTGTCTCGCACCGTCTTGTAACATCTCGGCTCAGGGCTTAATAGGATTAATAGAATACTCATACCAATAAGTTGCAACTTCTTTTCTGGAAGCCCATCTCCTAAAAACTCCAAAGTTAAGCGTGCTTGGGTTGGAGCGATGGGTGACCGACCGGGAAGTCTTTCCCGGGTACGCATGAGTGAGGACAAAGTGCGCAGAAAAGACTGGTGTTGGTCTGTGGGGATAGTCTAGGTCCTATGAAAGCTGCCTGATGTAAGCGGGCCCGGCCTCGAGGAGGCGGGACGTTACACGTCTTCAATGACTTCATCAGTGACTGCTTGATTCAGGAAAATCACAACAACAAGCATACTGCAAGTAAGGCCAGAAAGAGGACCCTGGAGTCTGGACCGTCTCAGCCTAGAGGACCACCAGCCCAGCATTCTCAATACCGACCACCAGCACCTGGGCTCATTTCAGGCCGCCTCAAAAGAAGGGTCAGCAACAAGCTCAGCGTGGTCAACGACCGTACAAGGTGGCAGCGAATCAAGCTCGAGCAGGTCAAGGTAGCTCAATTGGAAGCAAACCTCTAGTTCGTGGGCCATGCTTCAATTGCAACCAAGAAGGGCACTTTGCAAGGTATTGCCCATATCCGAAGAAGCAGCAAGCTAATTACCCAGCGCGTCTGCATAACATGACTGCTGAAGAAGCTCGTGTAGGAGAGCCCGTGACTGCCGGTATGTGTCTCGTGAACCATCATCCTGCAGTTGTTTTGTTTGATACTGGATCATCGCATTCTTTCATGAGCAAGGCATTTGCACAAAAGCATAACCAAGAAATGTCTGAAATGGATTATGGGTTTCGCGTGAGCTCCGTTGGGAGTAGCGTGTTATCTAGACAGATGGTGTGCAATGTAACCATCAATATTGGAGGGCATAAATTTGGAGCCAATTTAGTGGTTTTGCCTGGACTAAGTATGGATGTAGTCTTAGGTATGAGTTGGATGACCATGTGAAATGCAGTGTTAGACACTGCAAATAGAACTCTTACCTTATCTGATAGTCGGATAGGTAACAAACTTCATGTATCTCTTCCTCGAGGTGCCAATTTTGTTGACCTATCTTGCACTCTTGCTATAGAAGACCTCTCCAAAATTCTTGTTGTCAGGGATTTTCCGGATGTTTTCCTAGATGAGTTACCAGGGTTACCACCCAAGAGAGCCGTGGAGTTTGCGATAGAGTTGTTACCAGGAACTGCACCAATCTCTAGGAGACCATATCGAATGCCACCCAATGAATTGGCAGAACTCAAGACCCAGATCAAGGAACTCTTAAGCAAGGGGTTCATTCAGCCTAGTGTGTCAGAATGGGGTCACCCCGCTCTGTTTGTTAAGAAAAAGGATAAGTCCTTACGCATGTGTGTGGATTATCGTCCACTCAATGTTGTGACTGTTAAGAATAAGTATCCGTTACTAAGAATAGATATCCTTTTTGATCAGTTGTCTAGAGCCAAAGTGTTTTCCAAGATTGATTTGAGGTCAGGTTATCATCAGATCCAAATCTGACCACAGGATATCCCAAAGACTGCTTTCTCAACCAGATACGGGTTATATGAGTATCTTGTCATGTCCTTTGGATTAACAAATGCTCCAGCATACTTCATGAGTTTGATGAACTCCATGTTCATGCCAGAATTGGACAAGTTTGTAGTATTGTTCATTGACGATATTCTGGTTTACTCGGAAAATGCAGAAGATCATGCAGAGCATTTGAGGGTTGTCTTATCTAGACTCAGGGAACACAAGCTCTATGCTAAGTTCAGCAAGTATGAGTTTTGGATGAAGAAGGTACATTTGCTTGGCCACATTCTGTCAGAAGAAGGAATCTCAGTGGATCCCAATAAAGTACAGGAAGTCATGGACTAGAAAGCTCCCATTTCAGTTGGTGAGATTCGAAGTTTCTTGGGCTTAGCAGGGTATTACCGTCGATTCATTCCAGACTTCTCCAAGATTGCAAAGCCAATGACAGGTTTGTTGCAGAAGAATCAAAAGTTTGAATGGACAGAGGAGTGCGAAACTGCTTTCCGTACCTTGCGGAAACTGTTGACCACTGCTCCGATTTTAGCTCAACCAGATATCGAGAAGCCCTTTGATGTCTTTTGTGATGCGTCGAAAGTTGGCTTAGGTTGTGTTCTTATGCAAGAAGGCAGGGTAATCGCTTATGCTTCTCGACAATTAAGGAAGCATGAACTGAACTACCCAACACATGATTTAGAATTGGCTGCCGTCATACATGCTCTAAAGATTTGGAGGCACTATTTGCTTGTAAATGTTTGCAACATGTATACAGATCACAAGAGTCTTAAGTATATCTTTACTCAGGCAGAATTGAATATGAGGCAGAGAAGATGGCTTGAATTGATTAAGGATTACAATCTTTAGATTCACTATCATCCTGGCAAGGCAAATGTTGTAGCCGATGCTCTAAGTCAGAAATCACATTGTAATGTTATGAAGCTACTACCAAAAGATGAGTTCAGTCTAACGCATCCTGCAGTGCTACATGATCTGGAGGTACGCAGTGCATTGGTTGATCAAATCATAGAAGGGCAGAAAAACCGACAAGGGAATCTATCATATCAAGGAAAGACTCAAGGTTGAAAAGGGAGTCGATAAGCATTTTCGGGTGGATGAAAATGGAGTTCTATGGTTCCACCAGCGATTAGTGGTGCCTAAGGATAGAGAACTCAGAAACCGGATCATGGATGAAGCACATTTGTCCAAGTTATCTATTCATCCTGGAAGTGCGAAGATGTATCAAGATTTGCGTCCTAGATTTTGGTGGACCAAAATGAAGAAAGAAATTGCTGCCTATGTGGCCAGATGTGACACGTGTTGTCGAGTAAAGGCTATTCACTTAAAACCAGCTGGAAGCTTCAGCCATTAGCTATACCTGAATGGAAGTGGGAAGAAGTGAGTATGGACTTTATCGTTGGTTTACCCACGACTCAAAAGGGTAATGATTCGATTTGGGTAATCGTGGATCGTCTCACTAAGACCGCACATTTTATTCCAGTCAGGACCAACTACAAGGCACCGGATTATGCCGAGATCTACATGAGTCATATTGTTTGACTTCATGGGGTACCGAAGGTTATCGTTTCTGATCGGGGACCATAGTTTACTACACCATTTTGGGAGAAATTGCAGAAGGAGTTAGGCACGGATTTAGTCCGAAGCTCAGCCTATCATCCACAAACATCAGGGCAAACAAAAAGAGTAAATCAAGTCCTAAAAGATATGTTGAGAGCCTGTGTTATATCAGCAAAAGGTTCTTGGGAGAAATGGTTACCTTTAGCAGAATTTGCTTACAATAATAGTTATCAAGAAAGTATTCAGATGGCGCCTTTTGAAGCTCTATACGGTAGAAGATGCAGAACACCGATAAACTAGGTAGAACCAGGAGAACGTCGGTACTATGGAATTGACTTTGTCAAAGAAGCAGAAGAACAAGTTAGGATAATTCAGCAACATATCGCAGCTGCATAGTCCCGACAGAAAAGTTATGCCGATAAACAAAGAAAACCACTTGAGTTCAATGTTGGTGACTATGTCTATTTGAAGGTTTCACCGATGAAAGGTGTGAAATGCTTTGGGTCAAGAGAAAGTTAGCACCAAGGTTTGTGGGACCTTACAGAATTGTGAAAAAGAGGGGAGAAGTGGCTTATCAGCTACAATTGCCAGAACATTTGAAGGCTATTTTCCCTGTGTTCCATGTCTCTCAGTTAAAGAAATGGCTTCGAGTACCAGAAGAAGAGGTACAACCAGCCCGTATCAAGTTGCAATCCGATCTCACTTACTCAGCTGAACCATGTCGAGTGCTCGATGAAAAAGAAAGAGCAACTCGTGGAAGAATAGTCAAGCAATACAAAGTATCATGGAGTGAGCAAGATGATCGGGATGCTACTTGGGAGACGGACAACTATCTAAAGGAGGTGTATCCGCACTTTTATAAGAAATGGTTCGTAATTCAAATCTCGGGATGAGATTTCATTTAAGGAGGGGAGGGCTATAACACCCTAGGTGTTAAGCAATCCTAAAATGCAAAACTTGACATAGCATGAGCATAGCATCTCATCATTTCATGTGCATTTGTTTGAATGAGTGCTTGTCCTTGCATAGTCCCTAGTGTAACCTTGTTTTACTTTCTGTTTCTGACTTAGTGCCTTAAAACAAAGTTGTAGATCTTGATGAAAGAAACAACTTTGCTTAAAAGCACTTCCTCAGAAAAAGCCTTTAAAACATGATTTCTTGCATTAGAAAAATAGATTAGAAGTAAATTTCTTTTTCTAAACAGAATTTGGACTTGAGCGTTAAAGATGATTTGTTCCTTGCAAAATTCTAAGCAACTTTGCTTTTAGGACCTTTTCCTAATTCGGCTTAGTTTGGGAGTTATGGAGCATCAAAGAAATGAGCCAAACTTCATTAGTTTAAACCCTAGTAGGCCCCGCTTGTCAGCCTCTTCTTCTTCTCCTCGCGCGCGCCGCCCCCTCCGCCGCCAGAAACCGCCTCTCCGCCGCGAGACTGCCTCTCCGCCGGCCAAACCGCTGCTCGCCGTCGCCCACGGTTTGCGCGATTAGCGCCACGTCGCCCCGACACCCCGCTGCCCGCTCGCCGCGTGGCGGACGATTCCTGCCGCCGCCGCGTCGGTCGGGAGCTCCCTCGACGGGAACTGGCCAGGTGCAACGCACCCAGCCCTCCGTCCCATTTGCATTCGCTCCGCCTCGCACTCACGAGCCAGAAGCCCACTCCCGTGCTCACTCTATCGCTCGCTCCACGCCACTCCATGTTCTCCAGTTCATAGCGCCGCCGCCGCCCGCCGAACTCCGGCGAGCTATTTCTCGCTCCTCAGCGCATCGCCGCCCGATTCATCCCACCAACATTTGCGCCTTAACCTCCTCTTTCACCAGCAAGGGTTGGTTTCCCCTCTTCTCCTCTCTAGCCAGCAGAACGTCGAGTGCCATCCTCGGGTTCTCGCCATGGCCGCCGCCATGACCAAAGCGTGGTCCGGACATCTCCGGCCAAACCATCTCAATCCAAGCCCAGTTCTTACCTCCTCGACCTCCGTAGATGCTTTGGGTTAGATGGAGACTCTTCTCTTGCCTTGTTTCAACCAGAACGGGGCAATGTCGCCGCCGTGACCGCCGCGGACCGCCGCCGTGCGTGGCGTTGGGCAATGCCGAGGCCGGCAGAGCTCGATAGAGGCCTTAGAAGGTAGCTTAGGGAGTGCCAGAGCCGGTGCTTGCATCGCCGAGCCTAGGAAAAACTTGGCAAGGCCATGCCATAGGGTTGCCGCGCCGCCACTCCGCCATTGCCGCCGTCGAGCTTGCTCCGGTGAAGCTCTGGCCGTGCGACCTAGCCGACCATGTCCGCCTCGTGTGCAGATACATGGGTGTATGCCGGGTCTCGGTGTGATGAGTGATTGTCAATGGGTTTGATCGCAGGTTCTTTGGCTTGTGTTGTGCAGGTGTCGAGCACGGAGACAGTGATCGAGGGCAAGGTGAAGGTCAAGTTGAGACGTGCCGTGCCGACGGACCGGGTGCGGTGAAGGATGGGCGTGCCGTTCGGCGGACGTGCCATGCTGATGGACCGAGCGGTGAAGGGCGGACGTGAGGCTTGGACTGAGGGACTGGAGTGCCTGAGGATCAGCTGTGGTGGCTGGCAGCCTGGGACAGCGACAAGTGAAGACTTGCGGGGCACGGTGTTGCTCGGGTCGAGGACCTAGGGACACGTGTCGGTGAACGGGGTGCACGGGCGGTGCATCCCCTCTACGGCTCCGGTTTGGTGGTTGAGCCAGGGAAAAACCACCGGTGGACGGTTTCCAGGTTTGGGCCTCAAAACCTGGGTGCTGAGAGTTTCTGAGTTTGGCCACAAAACTCGGGCTGAGGACGGTTTCCGAGTTTGGGCCTCAAAACTCGGGCGCTGCGGGTTTCTGAGTTTGGGCCACAAAACTCAGGCGACGGACTTGGAGGCTGGTTTCCCGGTTTGGGCCTCAAAACCGGGGGATAGCTAGAAAAGGCTGGTTTCCCGGTTTGGGCCACAAAACCGGGGGTGCAGAGTGAGGGCGGCACATGGCGGCAATCGGAAGGTTGCGTGGAGGCAACGCGGACGAGTTGTGCGGGCATGGCCATCGGATTCACCTACCACCCGAGTTGGTCCAGAATAACCTTAGGGTTTAGCTGGTTCGCTCTGTAATTAGATTAGAGAGGGGTAGAGTAGGAATTGAACTTAGGCTAGAATTAGGATAAGTAGTCGGGGAGACACCCTCCTCCCCCTATCGCAGTTAGTCATTTGCTCTTGCTTCCTAGGGTTTTCCTGCTCTCCCATTCCCTGCTATAGCTAGTTGTGATCCGCAGAGAGACCCACCTCTGTGTACTGTTGATTTTGAGGAAGGGAGGCCGTAACCTCTCTGTCGTATCGTGTGTTTGCGCTTCGGCTGCAAGATCATTGTGTCGATTCGCGTTTTGATTTGAGTTCTTCGTGTTCTTCGCGTTCTTCATTTCTCCGCGATTTTCCCGTCACTTGATCTCCCTCTCCGGTCCGTCTTTTTGAAATCCGTTTGAACCAATTTGTTCGTATCATTGAGGAGGTCATTTCGACCAAAGGAATTCATCTAACTCCTCATGATCGAATAGATCGGGATGATTTCGTTTTCATGGCGCTTTTTCCGTTCATCCACCTTCCCTTTTGATTTCCCGTTGATTGGATTGATTTGAGCGGATGATTTCTTGGGGATAGTCTCCTAACTACTCCGTGATCATCTTCTCCAAGTTTGGGAACTTGGGATTGTGATTTGGCTCGGATTTTTGGGAAGATTGTGTTCGGGCGACCAAATAGCCGTTTTCTGGGACTCGCGGACAGTCCGCGGTCTCCACCCCGGACAGTCCGGGCATCGGGGGCGAGTCTGGTCAGTAGCTGTTGTGCACGTTCGGACAAGTCCGAACTTGACCGGTGGATAGTCCGCCGATGTACCTCGCGAACAGTCCGGGAACTGTCCAGGGCACTTCAGCGAGTTTGCGTTTTTGGGGTTTTTGCCGGCGGACAGTCCGCCACCCCTTCGCGGACAGTCCGTGGTTGGGGCGGACAGTCCGGGACCGTACCCGCGGACTGTCTGGGACCCTGCTAAAGCTTGCTTTTCAGTGCAATCTTCGCCCCGGCTTTTTGGCTTGGTTTTCGGACTTCTCGTTTGTTCCTACAGTTAACCAAGAAACATTTCTAGGTATCTTTGCAACTTGTTTGCATAGGTATTTGGAGATTTCTCGACGTAGCCTCCAATCTACGTTTGGGAGTCGGTTTTCTCAAGGGAGACTTGAGCTGAAGCTTTTGGTGTTTGCCTCGTTTGTGTTTGGTGGTGCTCCGCTGTGATCCTAGGGATCATCCACCCTCTTCCAAGGGTTGTGAGCATCATGTCTTGGGTCCGTGCTTCTCGGGGTTGAATTTGGGACACTTGGCCTAAGTTTCGAAAGAAATTTGATTGGCTCCCATTCACCCCCCCTCTGGTCGCCTTGCTTGTGCATTCTCGGTCCTTCAATTGGTATCGGAGCGGGTGAAGGATCTTCCACCTTAGCCGGTTTCAGATCCACCGAAGGCGACATGGATCGCGGCGTGGGCAAACCGCCATTTTTCGATGGGACGAACTATGCGTATTGGAAGATACGCATGTCGGCCTATCTCCAGAGTATAGGCGCTTCCATTTGGGATATTTGCAGCTCTCCCGATTACGTGGTCTCGGCTGCTCGTGTCACTCAGCAACAGATCGATGAGCACGATGCCAATAGCCGAGCCCATAATGCTCTTTTCTCTTGTTTGAGCATGGGTGAGTTTGATCGCGTTTCTCACCTCTCTACGGCTCGGGAGATTTGGGCCACCCTCGTGCGTTTCCATGAGGGAACCTCTCAAGTCAAAACCCGACTCTACGAGTCGTTCAAGAGAGAGTATGAGAACTTTCGACATCTGCCTGGCGAGAGCATAGAAAGTTTATTCGCTCGCTTTCAGGTGATTGTCAATAGGATGAGGGCTAACAAGGAGCAGTTGCCTTTCGACGATCATGAGAGAGCTTTGAAGTTTTTGCATACTCTTGATCGGTCGGTGTGGGATTCCAAGGTTCAGGCGATCATCGAGTCGCCTAACTATGAGACCCTCACATGCGACGAGCTCTTCAGTAAGCTCAATTCTAGTGAGATTGACGCCATGGCGTGGGCTTCTTATGAGAATCCTTCCGGCCCGACTATGGCTTTGGTTTTTAGCTCTTCCACTAACCCCTCTGCTGGCTTTGCGCTTCCATCTCTCTTTTCTGTCACAGAGGATCAGCTGGAGTCATTGGGAGACGAGGAGTTGGCTTTGCTTGCCAACCGATTCACGCGGTTGCACAACAACTGCATGAATCATCGCCGCGGAGGAGGACGCTCAGGATGCTACGAGTGCGGCGATCCCGACCACTTCATCGCCAACTGCCCCAAGAAGAACAAGCATTCGGGGAAGGGCGATCATGGGCACAAGTACGACTCCAAGCGCAAGGAGAAGTACGTCCCCCCAAGGCGCAAGAAGAGGGGTGGCTTCGACAAGGAGTACATCAAGAAGAAGTACTTGGAGAAGGCCCAGGCTAAGCAGCGCGCATTCTTCGCTACGCTCAGCGACGTCGACGGCTCGGATGACGACTCTGCTTGCTCAAGCAATGATGAGTCCGAGAAGATGAAGAAGATCGAGGACAAGCTCAACGGACTTTGCTTCTTCGCCGACGATGGGGGCCTCTGCACCATGGCGCTTGGTGATGAGGTTGGAGGCGAGCTGGAGCACACCCCTCGGAACGACGATGATGATGACACCTCCCAGGTATCTCTCACCTACGATGATCTCTCTGCCGAGGTTGAGAAACTTACTGCTGCCCTCCTTAGCCAAGATAAACTGCTTAGGCGTGCCTCTAGAGTGCGCAAGGAGTTCAGGCAGAAGTGGGAGGACACGGTGAAGGAGCTTGAGTTCGCTCGGTCCACCGTGGTTGTGTTGGAGGAGAGTGAGTGCGAGTCGTGCACCAAGCACATGACTGACCTTCTCACCCTGAGAGGTAAGTATGCTGCTTTGGTTGGAGAGGTGGATGAGCTCCGTGCTAGGCCACAGCTGTTGGGTGCACGCAAGACTTGTCCTGTCTTGCAATCCGAGTTGGCAGAGAAGAATGCCAAGATTGAGTCTTTAGAGAAGGCCAACTCGGGTAGCACTTGTGTCACGAGGTGTGCTTTGTGTGAAGGTTTGGAGATGGAGATTGCCAATGTGAAGCATGGCAAGATGCAAACCGAGGAGGAAAACACATACCTTCGGACCATCTTGTCATGGGTCTCTTGTAGTGAGCCGCAGCTTGGGATGATGATCTCCCAATTCAAGCGAGCTGCTGGAGGTCCAGGTGTAGGTTTTGCTCAGGGTGTTGATCTTTCCGCTTTTGGGAAGATTGGAGAGTCGAGTGGTCTGAACCCGAGTGAGAAGCCCAACTCCACCACTACTCCCAAACTTACCAAGCTTCAACCCAAAGAGCCACCTAAGCCTACCACCAGGGATGGGGTATTTGAGGAACCCCCGAGAGCTCCACCCAAGAACCAAGTGTGGGCACCCAAACCAAACCACCTCAAGAACAAGCTTGACACAATGTCACCCATCCAGGAGGAGTGCTTGCCACAGAAGGGCAAAGTGAACCATACCCACAGCCCAGCGTACCAACAACCCCCTTTGCAAGCGGTGAGGTACCAGTGTGACTTCTGTGGGAGGGATGGTCACTTGAGTGAGTTCTGCTTTCGGCGCAAGAGAGAGGCGCGCCGTGCTCGGGAGATGGACAACCCGGACATGTACCACCCTTTCCATGGTGTGCATGTGCCGAACGTCCAGAGGAGAGCTGCTAGGTCCAGAGGTCCAGAACCTCAAGTTCCTAGGCCTAGGCAGAAGAGAGCTCCGAGGAGAGAGGCTAGGCCTAGAGGTCCTGAACCTCAAGTGCCTAGGCGTAGGCCTCGTAGAGAGCGTGCCCGGCGGGAGCATGCAGGTGTAGGCTCTGGACCCCTTGGCGGTGGCTTTGTAGTTGAGCGCTTTCCCCCACCACGTTTTGAGTATCGCGGTGAGCGCTCCTTTCCTAGCGGACCACGTCTTTCTAAACGTGGTGATCGCTACCTCCGTAGAATGGCTAGGAATGGTTTTTACACTGACCGTTCTTTTGAGCAGCCGGCCCAACACTGGTATTCTTCTTACTTCACTAACCCCAGTGTTGGACCGTATGCTCGCCCTATGTCTTTTTATTGATGTAGGTAAGACGGTTGGAGGACATTTGGTTGGTGGATTCCGGTTGTTCGAGGCACATGACCGGAAACACCAAGTGGTTCTCCAGCCTTAGCCCTGTTGCCGGAAAGGAGTTTATCACCTTCGGCGACAATAGTAAAGGTAAGGTGTTGTCTCGTGGGTCGGTGCGAGTTAATGACCACTTTGTGTTGCACGATGTTGCTCTTGTTTCTAACCTTCATTTTAACTTGCTTTCTATTTCGCAACTTTTTGATGATGACTATGAGATTCGTTTTAAACCGAATCTCAGTCGGATTTTAGATCCTCAGGGCAATCTTGTATGTTTGATTTCGCCCTTTCGGAAAGTCTTTCACGCGAATTTCTCAGAGTCGTTTGGTATTTCCCGCTGTCTTTTGGCTAGTCCTTCTTCCTCTGATCTTTGGAAGTGGCATAGGAGGCTCGGTCACTTAAGCTTCGACTTGCTTGCAAGACTTAGCTCACTTGGCCTAATCCGAGGATTGCCCAAGCTTTCGATGGAGAAGGATCTAGTTTGCCATTCTTGTAGACATGGAAAGATGGTTGCCGCTCCCCACCATCCAGTGACTAAGGTCATGACCTCGCACCCCGGAGAGCTTTTACACATGGACCTTGTTGGTCCGGCTTGGGTGAGCTCGGTTGGTGGCAAGTGGTACGTTTTGGTTGTTGTTGATGACTTTTTGAGGTATTCGTGGGTCTTCTTTTTGACTGAGAAGACTGAGACTTTCTCCTTTTCTCGCAATCTGATTTTGCATCTTCAGAATGAGTTCCCTTTGAACTCGATGCGAGCTATTAGAAGTGATAATGGTTCCGAATTCAAAAATTTGGATTTTGAGAAGTTTTGTAACCGCCTTGGTTTGGAGCATCAGTTTTCTTCCCCCTACACACCGCCCCAAAATGGTGTTGTAGAAAGGAAGAATCGGACCCTTGTTGAGATGGCCAGGACGATGCTCGATGAGCATAGGACTCCTAGGCGCTATTGGGTCAAAGCTATGAACACTGCATGCTACATTTCAAATCGCATTTTTCTGAGAGCCTTTTTGAAGAAGACCTCTTATGAGTTGCGTTTTGGTCACCAGTCCAAGTTGAGTTACTTTAGAGTCTTCGGTTGCCACTGTTTTATTTTGAAAAAGGGCAACCTGGACAAGTTTGAGTCTCGTTCTTCAGACGGGGTATTTTTGGGTTATGGCACTCACACTAGAGCTTATCGTGTACTTAACCTTGATACTAACCGAGTCGTGGAGACATCAGATGTCACCTTCGACGAGACTCTTGTTTGTCCTTCTTCTCATTTTGAGCGTGCAGGTGATCATGAGGTCGGTGAGCCTCTTTTTGATGACGAGGACGAGGGTGCTGAAGGTATGGACGATCCAGCACCCCCTCCACCTGCCGTGTCGCCAAGAGCGGCTTCTACGATGACTCACGGCCCCGACACCTCTTCTTCCTGGGGGCCGTGGGATCCGCCACCCCGAGCGGTACCTTTTGTACCCGGGGAGGCACCAGCTGCTGTTGAGGGGGAGGTTACTTCTTCCTGGGAGGTGCCATGACACATCCAGCGCCAGCACCCCCCTCAGCAGATGATCGGCGACATTGACGAATGGGTCACTCGGTCCAGGTCACAGCACATCTATCACTTCGCTCATTCTACTTTTGTTGCTAATTTTGAGCCCCGAGATGTTGGACATGCTTTGACGGATCCGGATTGTGTCAATGCCATGCATGAGGAGTTAGAGAACTTTGAGCGAAATCGGGTTTGGGTTCTGGTTCCACATCCACCAAACTGTAAGCCTATTGGGACAAAATGGGTTTTCAAAAACAAGCAAGGAGAGGATGTGTAACACCTCTGGTGTTTAGCATGTAATTAACTTGACATATCATCATTATCATCTTAAAGCATCTTGATCATGATTTCATGTGTATGCATTTTGCTAGTGTATCATTTTATGTGAAGTCCCTCTATTGCAAAAACCCTAATTAGCCCATTTCTCTCTACTAGGGCAAAATGGTAATTTCACCTCTGTGACTAGCTTTGTGTAATTCTTGTTCCTTTGGTGTCTTGAAGTTTTGTTGTGTTGGCCAAAGTTCAAAAATCAGAATTTGATTTCAAATCCCTTTGCAAAACCCTGATTTCCAAACCCTGGATTTCATCCCTCTTTTTGTAATTCAAAAATTATTAAAAATTTGAGGTTGGTCCAAAAAGCAAAGTTGTAGATCTGTCAAAGAGAAACAACTTTGGTATTTACAAATTTTCAAGTTGCAGTGCAAAGTTTTGAGTTATTTTAAATTCATTCAAACTCCAGTTTTTTGTCCCCTTTTCAGTTTTCAAAATGAGTTCAAAAAAACTAATGAGTTTCAGGAAAAGTGTATAATACAAAAGTTGTAGGTTTTGGCAAAATGAACAACTTTCATATTTGCAGATTTTCAAGTTTCAGTATAAAATCCAAAGTAATTTTGAATTGATTCAAATTTCAAAAATGTCCCCTTTTCTGTTTTCAAATATTGTTCAGAAACTATTTGGAATTTGAAAATGTTCATATTGACAAAGTTGTAGATCTCATTTTTCTGAGCAACTTTGGTATTTGGAGTTTTTGTCGCACAGTTCAAATTTTGGAAGTAATTTGCAAAATACCGATATCAGCCTAAAGTCAAACCCTAAAAACCCTAGCCTTGTTCATCTTCCTCGCGTAGGGGGAGGGCCCCGGCCGTGGCCGAGCCTCCGGCGCTGCGCGCGCCACGCGTTTGGCAGCCGCTCGTCTGTCCCCGACCAGCCGCCTGCGTCCGCGCCATCATACCGCCCCCGCACGCGCGCCAGTTGACTCTCTCCCGTCCCCTACAGTGCCCAGCGCGTCGCCGCCGCGTGGCCATCGCCGGCGAGCCTTCGCCCAGGCCCTGCACGCACGCCTGTCCTTCCCGCCAGAGCGCAATCGAGTGCGCACGCTCCCGCCGAGCTTATCCACCCCACCTCGAGCTCTCTACCGGCCCCGGGCCGTGCCTATATAAGCCCGCCGGAGCCCGACCTCTCTCCCTCAGCTCCGCCTCCGTCGCCAGCACAGTCCAGTGCCTCCGCCGCTCCACCACCTAGCTCAGAAGCTCCGCCTTGAGCTCGTGAAGCTTTCCCACCCTTCAATTTCATCTCCACCGCCCTCAATCGCCCGGCGTAAGCTCGCCGTTCCCATCTCCGGCAGAAACCCGGCGAGCTCGGGTTCGTGAAATTCGCCGTCTCCGGCCATGATCGTCCCTCACCGACCCCCGTGTCGTGTTCCTTGGTCCCGTGCGACTCTGACCAGGCCCTTGCGGTCTCGTGTGTTGCGCAGGGTCGCCGGAGCGCCGCTCGCCGCTCGCCGCCGAAGGAGCTCCACCGAACCACCGCCCCTCGAGCACGTGTCGAGCCTCCTTCCTCGAGCCTCACCCTCGGGCACGTGCCGAGCCACACCCTCGAGCCCTGCCTCCGATCCGTGGTAAGCACCCGAGGCCTCCGGCCTCTGCTTCCACTCCGTCTCGCCCGAGCCCAAGCCTCGGCGAGCGCATGCTCTCCGCTTCGCCCGAGTCAGGCCTCGGACGGAGGCTGACTTCTCCGTCTCGCCCGAGCCTCCGGGCCAGGCCTCGGACGAAGCTGTCGCTTCCGTCTCGACCGAGCCCCGCGCGATTCGCCCGAGCCCGCGCGATTCGCCGAGCCCGGCCTAGAAGGAGCACAGTGCTCTTCTCTTTTTCTGAGAGATGTGAATAGTGTTCTGTTTTCTCTTTTTTGTATGATTTTCTGTGTGCATCCATAAATTCTGAAATTTTTGTGGTAGACTCTTTATGCTCTGTAGTATTTTAGAAAAATATGAAACTTGAGTTTTGTGCAAAATTTTGAAAATGTAAAATTCCCCTTTTAATTGGAAAATGAAGGCTTTGGTATTTTTGGAGAATGTTCTATAGCTCCAAAAATCTTGAGATAAAATTTGCAAGCTAGTTATGTCTTGATGAGTCTCTGGTAAAATTTTGAAGACATTTGGAGCAAGTTGTTTTTTTGAGCTTTATTTTAATTAAGGAATAGTGCCTTTTGTTAATTAAATGTTTAGATTTAATTGAGCACCTTAATGACCTCCAAAAATTATGAAATTTGTTTTGCCATATACTTGTACCCTAATGAACTTGTGTGATTAATTTGGTAATTTTTGGAGCACCTTCATAAAATGACCTTTTTAAATAATTAAGAAAAATAGAAAAAAATGATTAGGGTTAGCGTTGAATGCCCTGTGATGTGACTTTTGGATTGCTTGATGTTCATAGACCCATACCCCTTTGGTCTATGATGTTTGTGATGCCTTGCTATGTCCTTACTTAGGCTTAATAAAAGTTGCTTAATTAATTTGTTAATATTGCTAAATAGGGATAAGTAATCTATCGTCCACTTAACAACCACTCATACTTTGCAAAGCTATACTCTAGTTTTGTCCTGTGCACTTTGTTCATACTAGCATACTCATGTGCATGCATCATTGCATACGTATAGTGACCGAGGAAGAAGGCCCTGAAGTCGAGGTAGCCACCGAAGGATCTGTCCCCGAGGCGACCCCGAGCTCCGACAACTATACCTACCCCGAGCCTGCCCTTTTTGCCATCCAAGGCAAGCCCCGGTGCATTTAAACCTTTCCTTGCTTTTATAAAGTTTTTCTTAAATGTTTTACGTTAAACTACTGCATTAAGTTTTAGGAGTTGTGTGATGACCTAACTCTTGCATTACTTACCTCCACCGTCAAACCCTGACCCTGTTTTAAAACTATTTGTAAAATGCTTAGCAATGCTATACCCTAGATTTGCAATAAAAATGCCAATTTCAAAAGGGTGATCACTTTAAGAATATTTATGGGAATTTCTGGTTTACTCCCACTATTGGCTAAGTATCTGATCCGTACTTAGTCAATGGGAAGGAGAGGTTGTCCTTGCGTACGGTGCCGTCATGTTGTAGTCCGGGACTCAACAGTTGACACCGACCGGGACAGGGTTGAAAAACTGACAGGACCTGTACTCTTGGGTTAGAGTCCCGAGGTGCTTGTCGCTGGCTGAAAAATTTAGGGACCACCTGTATGGGGGCCTGCTGACTAAGACTTGCAACTATTCACATACTACGGAAAGCTTTGGCTCCGAGGAATCCTTTATTGGACCGACAACCGCGCACTGGGAGTGGAGAGATGGCGGAAGTAGCATGTACCCACGTGGGTTAAAGTCCCGGATTGGAGTGGTGTACTGTACTTCCGGGTGGCGTAGGACCGGGCCCAATCTTGGAGGAATCGTGGTAGACGAGTTGGCATATGCAAGCTTGGGTGCTACATATGCAGTGTGGATAGGGACCCTCAGCTGAGTATTATTTATCCGGATTAACGCTGCTCCTCGGTTATGGAGACTTAGTCACTGACTGTCAACAGGGAGTGGTTCTCAACTAGGTCTGTTTTGGAAAATAAAATGAATCGAGGATTATGATGGAACAAGGAATATCTGAGTCTTTTCAAAATAAGGAACAAGGTTTGAAAAATGCTTTTCTGCAAATTACTTGAACTTGCTTAAAGCCTTACCTTGACTACCCTAAGCCTCTCATACCTGAGTCTTCTCCCTTTTCTTTAGTCGGGTAAGTCTTGTTGAGTACCTTTGTACTCAGGGTTCTTTTACCCATGTTGCAGGTATGGCAGATTCCTCAGTATGCCTTGGACCCTGCTGTGTGACTGTTGTTCAGGAAGAGGCCGATGAGGCCGATGAGTGATTATCCACCCTCGGGCTGGGTGAAGTATATTTAGTTGTTGTCATATGCTACTCTGCCAACTCTATCTATTTGAACTATGGTCTGTAATAACTTCACTTTAATTTTATGTTGAACCCTGGTTTGTAAAACTATTGTTATCTAAGTCTTCCGCTATTTACTCCGATGTTATTTGTCAAAATGTTCAAGAGATTGTAACTGAATTGTGAGATGATCCTGCGGACATCGGGCACTGATGTAGCCCAGTGGCGGAACCCGGTCGTAATCTCTTGGCCGTACGGATCGACTGTCAGTGGTTGACCGTGATCAGTGGGCCATGGGATTAGGGCCGTTACGTCACAGAGTGGTATCGGAGCATCTCACTACGACGTTGCAATCTTTTTGCGAAAACTTCAAAAGGTTTTTAAGTCCAAAAACTAAACTTGACTATTTTGAGTCCAAATTGCTTCTCTCATCTCATCTTGTCTTTGGCAACTAGTAGCAAAACAACTTGTATAAGCCCTATGTACCTTATCTTAGTAGTTGCATTGCCTTGTTCCGTAGGAACGAATCATGCATCATGTCATAATCACTTAAGTTAACTTCCTCTCTAAGTCTGTTGGGTTAGTATGCCTTTACCTTTTTCTTGCTAGCCTTTCTCATCTATAACCTCTTGTCCAGATATGGTCATTATCAAGCGGACTGCTCGCAAGTCGACTGGACCGAACGGTGTGCCGCGTCACCAGCTGGCGCCACACACCGGAGAAGAGACTGGAGAATCCTCCAATGGACGTCGCTTTCCCCGCCGCACCCGCAAGCAGCTGAAGGAGGAGATCAAGAATCTCAAGGCTGAGATGGAGAACATGGAGCATGACTTTTACCTTTCCCGCCTGGAGTTCTACGAGGCACGAGCCGCTCTTGAGGAAGCTAACCAGAATGTGGTTCGCGCTATCCAGCAGCGTGATGCAACATGGATCCGAGAGGATGTCACCAGAGCCCAGCTCCATGGACTGCAGCAGTACACTGCCCAGATTGAGCAGTACAATGATATGCTTCATGAGGAGGTGCATCAACTGCACAACCAACTTCACCCCGTGATTCCACCAGATGCTGAGGATCCCGAAGACGGAGTCGTGGAGGAACCTGAAGTAGAACATGAGCCAGACCAGAATGAAGAAGTGGAACCTGCAGAAGATGTCCATGCCGAGGACGAGGATGAGGAGGAAGAGCCCGAACTCATCATCGAAGATGAAGATGATGATGAAGAGATGATCATCATCGATGACGACTAGATTCCTTGTGTCTGTACCATCTGCTCACCTAAAGCCTTAGTCTAGGTTTGGGGCGTTAGTTGGTCTTCTGTCTAGTCGAGTCTGTATCTTGTCTTGTACTTTTCCTTTGTCAGTTAGTGGCTAACTATCGAACCTCTGTATCAGTTATCTACCCTTGCATCAATGAATCCTATCAGTCAGTTTCGTTCAAAAGCAATCTTTGGATGCTAAGTTCCCAAATTCTTAACAGATGCCTGTGAACACCCGCACTGGAGCCGGAAGTTCCGGAGGTGCCAACCTTCCAAACCCTCCACCAGTTCCTGCTACCCTGGCAGATGCCATTGCAGCCTTGGCCGCCGCTGCCAACCTGATGGCTCAGAACCAAGGACAGCAGAATGTTGGTCACCGTGGTCGTCACAACCAAGAGACCACCTATGTGGATTTCACTGAAACCCGTCCACCGGTTTTCACCAGAGCCGATGAACCCCTCGAAGCTGATGATTGGCTCCGCACCATGGAGCAGAAGTTTGGTCTCATCCGATGCACTGAAATCCAGAAGCCTCGGTTTGCTTCTCAGCAGCTTCGTGGTCCAGCAAGTGCTTGGTATGCCAACCTCTTGGCTGCCCAGCCTGAAGGTCATGAGTTGACCTGGGAAGAGTTCCGCACCGCTTTCAGAGCACATCACATCCCTTCGGGATTGATGAAAATGAAGTTGGATCAGTTCTTGGCCCTGCAACAGAAAGATTCCACCGTCATGCAGTACGTGGGACAGTTCAACCACCTGAGCCAGTATGCCTCCGACTATGTCAACACAGAGGAAAAGAAGAGAGATTGTTTCCTTAGGGGTCTGCACCCTAAGATTCGCAGAGGTCTATCCAACAACCTCAACGGATCTTATCATGATGTCGTTGACCGTGCTGTCGCTTTCGAGGAAAGTAACCGCCAGTATCAGGAGGAGAAGAAGAAGAAGAAGGCTGGGTCTAGCAGCTTCGCCAGCAACCACAAGCGCCCAAGAATCCTCTATCACCCCAGCCACCACCAAAACCGTGCCCCATACCCTCATCAGCAAGTGGTCGTTCGTACCGCGGCCACCACTCATAATGCCAACCAGCAAAGTGCCACTCAGCCGAACGCCCCAGGTGTTCGTGTCACCACCCCTCAAACAGCTTACAACCATCCATGCTACAACTGTGGCCAAGTTGGTCACTGGTCTCGCGAGTGCCCAAAACCCAAGAAGAATGCCCAACATGCACAGAAAGGCCCTGGAGGATCACAGCAGCAGCACCGTGCACCGCAGCAGCACGTCCAGAAGGGCAAGTTTGTCAAGAAGCACGGGCAAGTCTACTTCACCACCGTCAGTAACATCCCAGAAGGAGAGCCCGTCATGCTCGGTAGGTTCCCTGTTGCCAATCATCCTGCAGTCGTCTTGTTCGATTCTGGTGCATCGCATTCCTTCATCAGTCACACTTTTGTCATCGAGCATAAGTTACCCATGGGGGAGTTAAAAGAAAGTTTCTGTATACTTTCGCCTGGAGGGCGGATAAATACTAAGGAAGTGGTCCGCAGTATACCAGTAATGTTGGGGGAACATGTTTTTCCTACCACCATGATAGTACTGCGCAATCAAGAGATAGATGTCATCTTAGGCATGAATTGGATGTGTCAGTATAAAGCCATGATAGACATCTTGAATAGAGTTGTGAGAGTGGATATTCCTAACAGCACCTCCAAACTCCTTCTCCAACTTCCTATGCCTCAAAAACCAGCAACCACTCAGTTGAATGCCACCTGTGTTTGGGAAGTCAGGGATATTCCCGTGGTCTGTGAGTTCCCTGATGTCTTTCCAGAAGATCTACCTGGTCTGCCTCCCGACCGTGATGTTGAGTTTGCCATAGAGCTAAAGCCCGGGACTGCTCCTATCTCCCGTAGAGCTTATCGAATGCCTCCCAGAGAGTTGGCAGAGCTGAAGATCCAATTGCAAGAGCTTTTGGATAAGGGTCTCATTCGCCCAAGTTCGTCTCCTTGGGGCTGTCCTGCTATCTTTGTGAAGAAGAAGGACAAAAGTCTTCGTCTGTGCGTTGACTATCGCCCGCTCAACGAGGTCACCATCAAAAATAAATATCCTTTGCCTCGCATTGACCTTCTTTTTGACCAGTTATCTGGAGCCAGAGTGTTCTCCAAAATTGATCTCAGATCTGGTTATCACCAAATCAAAATCCGTCCAGAAGACATTCCTAAAACAGCTTTCACCACCAGATACGGTCTATATGAGTACTTGGTCATGTCCTTCGGTTTGACCAATGCACCCGCTCATTTCATGTATCTCATGAACTCTGTGTTCATGCCAGAGCTCGATAAATTTGTAGTCGTGTTCATTGATGACATCCTTGTCTATTCAAGAACTCCTGAAGATCACGCCAAGCATCTTCGAATCGTTCTCTCTCGTCTCAGAGATCACCAGCTGTATGCCAAGTTCAGTAAATGCGAATTCTGGCTGGATCGAATTCAATTCCTTGGTCATGTCCTGTCCGCTGAAGGTGTGTCAGTTGACCCTGAAAAAGTGGCAGATATCTTGGATTGGAAGCCACCTACCACTGTCCGCGAAGTTCGCAGCTTCATGGGAATGGCTGGATACTATCGTCGTTTCATCCCAGATTTCTCCAGAGTCGCCAAGCCTATCACAGAGTTGTTGAAGAATTCCGTGGATTTTGTTTGGTCACCAGCCTGTGAGCAAGCCTTTCAAGCCCTGAAGAAACTGCTAACTACATCACCAGTCGTAGCTCAACCAGATATCGAGAAACCCTTCGATGTATACTGTGATGCATCTGGTACTGGTTTGGGCTGTGTTTTGATGCAAGAAGGACGAGTAATCGCTTATGCCTCATGACAGCTTAAGCGACATGAGGAAAACTACCCAACCCATGATCTTGAGCTAGCAGCAGTCGTGCATGCCTTGAAGATTTGGCGTCACTATCTGTTGGGCAGCACCTGCAATATGTATACGGATCACAAGAGCCTAAAGTATATCTTCACTCAAGAAGAATTGAATATGAGGCAGAGAAGATGGCTTGAGTTGATTAAAGATTATGATCTCGAAGTACATTACCATCCTGGTAAGGCAAATGTAGTTGCCGATGCCCTCAGTCGCAAGTCATACTGCAACTATCTGACGACGAAGCCCTACAATTTTTCCTTGTGCCATGAACTTGAAAGGATGGGTATCGAAATGGTTCCGCAAGGAAGCCTGAACAATGTCAGCATAGAAACATCCATCAAGGATCAAGTCATTGCTGGTCAGAAGGATAACCCTGGAATCAAGCACATCGTCGAAAAGGTCCAGACCGGAAAGGCTGATTGTTTCAGGATCGATGATGTAGGAGTTGTTTGGTTCAAGAACCGTCTAGTAGTTCCCAAGGTGCCTGAATTGAGACAGTTAATCCTTGATGAAGCACACTTGACCAGATTCTCTATTCACCCCGGCAGTAACAAGATGTACCAAGACTTAAAGCAGAGATTCTGGTGGACTAAAATGAAGATTGAGATTGCCCGGTATGTCGCTCAGTGTGATACCTGCCAAAGAGTCAAGGCAGTACACATGAAGCCTGGAGGAGAATTGCAACCTTTGTCGGTACCCGCTTGGAAATGGGACGACATTAGTATGGATTTTGTCAATGGACTACCCAAGACCCAGAAAGGTTTTGATTCCATTTGGGTAATCGTGGACCGACTCACCAAACAAGCTCACTTTCTGCCAGTGAAGACCAGTTACACCGTCCCCACGTATGCCACTTTGTACAAGAACCACATAGTGAAACTTCATGGCATACCCAAGACCATTGTCTCTGACCGTGGTACCCAGTTTGTCGCTAAGTTTTGGAAAGCGTTCCATACCTCGCTTGGAACCAAGCTCTTACATAGCACAGCTTATCATCCTCAAACTGATGGACAAACGGAGCGAGTCAATCAAGTGCTGGAGCACATGTTGAGAGCCTGTGTTCTCACCTTCGCAGATACTTGGGATGACTGTTTGCCCTTGGCAGAGTTCTCATATAATAACAGTTACCAAGAGAGCATAAAAATGGCACCCTTTGAAGCACTGTACGGTCGTCGTTGTCGTACACCCCTCAGTTGGTCTAAGCCCGGAGAAAGAGAATTCTTTGGAGTTGACCTGGTCAAAGATATGGAAGAGAAAGTCAAGCAGATACAAGAGAATATGAAGATTGCCCAATCTCGACAGAAGAGCTACGCTGACAAGAGACGTCGACCTCTGAAGTTTCAAGTTGGAGATTATGTGTACCTGAAGGTCTCACCCACCAAAGGAGTCACTCGTTTTGGAGTCAAAGGAAAGTTAGCACCCCGCTACATTGGTCCGTTTGAGATTTTGGAATGTTGTGGCAAGGTAGCTTACAAGCTGAAGTTGCCCGATCATCTCTCCGCTGTCCACAATGTTTTCCATGTCTCCCAACTCAAGAAGTGCCTCCGAGTACCTGAACATGTGATTGAAGTTGAAGGCGTTGAGCTAGAACCAGATCTGTCATACACTGAGTATCCAGTTCGCGTGTTGGACCACAAGGATCGCGTTACTCGAAGAACCACCACGAGATGGTACAAAATCCAGTGGAACCAGCACTCTGAAGAAGAAGCTACTTGGGAATCTGAAGACTTCTTAGCAAAGAACTACCCTGACTTTCTCGAATCTCTGTCTATGTAAAGTTTTGCCTTTATCCCTTCTTTGTCCTTTCTTAAGACGCAGAATCTCGGGGTGAGATTTCTTTTAGGGGGGAAGGCTGTAACACCTCTGGTGTTTAGCATGTAATTAACTTGACATATCATCATTATCATCTTAAAGCATCTTGATCATGATTTCATGTGTATGCATTTTGCTAGTGTATCATTTTATGTGAAGTCCCTCTATTGCAAAAACCCTAATTAGCCCATTTCTCTCTACTAGGGCAAAATGGTAATTTCACCTCTGTGACTAGCTTTGTGTAATTCTTGTTCCTTTGGTGTCTTGAAGTTTTGTTGTGTTGGCCAAAGTTCAAAAATCAGAATTTGATTTCAAATCCCTTTGCAAAACCCTGATTTCCAAACCCTGGATTTCATCCCTCTTTTTGTAATAGAAAAATTATTAAAAATTTGAGGTTGGTCCAAAAAGCAAAGTTGTAGATCTGTCAAAGAGAAACAACTTTGGTATTTACAAATTTTCAAGTTGCAGTGCAAAGTTTTGAGTTATTTCAAATTCATTCAAACTCCAGTTTTTTGTCCCCTTTTCAGTTTTCAAAATGAGTTCAAAAAAACTAATGAGTTTCAGGAAAAGTGTATAATAGCAAAGTTGTAGGTTTTGGCAAAATGAACAACTTTCATATTTGCAGATTTTCAAGTTTCAGTATAAAATCCAAAGTAATTTTGAATTGATTCAAATTTCAAAAATGTCCCCTTTTCTGTTTTCAAATATTGTTCAGAAACTATTTGGAATTTGAAAATGTTCATATTGACAAAGTTGTAGATCTCATTTTTCTGAGCAACTTTGGTATTTGGAGGTTTGTCGCACAGTTCAAATTTTGGAAGTAATTTGCAAAATACCGATATCAGCCTAAAGTCAAACCCTAAAAACCCTAGCCCTGTTCATCTTCCTCGCGTAGGGGGAGGGCCCCGGCCGTGGCCGAGCCTCCGGCGCTGCGCGCGCCACGCGTTTGGCAGCCGCTCGTCTGTCCCCGACCAGCCGCCTGCGTCCGCGCCATCATACCGCCCCCGCACGCGCGCCAGTTGACTCTCTCCCGTCCCCTACAGTGCCCAGCGCGTCGCCGCCGCGTGGCCATCGCCGGCGAGCCTTCGCCCAGGCCCTGCACGCACGCCTGTCCTTCCCGCCAGAGCGCAATCGAGTGCGCACGCTCCCGCCGAGCTTATCCACCCCACCTCGAGCTCTCTACCGGCCCCGGGCCGTGCCTATATAAGCCCGCCGGAGCCCGACCTCTCTCCCTCAGCTCCGCCTCCGTCGCCAGCACAGTCCAGTGCCTCCGCCGCTCCACCACCTAGCTCAGAAGCTCCGCCTTGAGCTCGTGAAGCTTTCCCACCCTTCAATTTCATCTCCACCGCCCTCAATCGCCCGGCGTAAGCTCGCCGTTCCCATCTCCGGCAGAAACCCGGCGAGCTCGGGTTCGTGAAATTCGCCGTCTCCGGCCATGATCGTCCCTCACCGACCCCCGTGTCGTGTTCCTTGGTCCCGTGCGACTCTGACCAGGCCCATGCGGTCTCGTGTGTTGCGCAGGGTCGCCGGAGCGCCGCTCGCCGCTCGCCGCCGAAGGAGCTCCACCGAACCACCGCCCCTCGAGCACGTGTCGAGCCTCCTTCCTCGAGCCTCACCCTCGGGCACGTGCCGAGCCACACCCTCGAGCCCTGCCTCCGATCCGTGGTAAGCACCCGAGGCCTCCGGCCTCTGCTTCCACTCCGTCTCGCCCGAGCCCAAGCCTCGGCGAGCGCATGCTCTCCGCTTCGCCCGAGTCAGGCCTCGGACGGAGGCTGACTTCTCCGTCTCGCCCGAGCCTCCGGGCCAGGCCTCGGACGAAGCTGTCGCTTCCGTCTCGACCGAGCCCCGCGCGATTCGCCCGAGCCCGCGCGATTCGCCGAGCCCGGCCTAGAAGGAGCACAGTGCTCTTCTCTTTTTCTGAGAGATGTGAATAGTGTTCTGTTTTCTCTTTTTTGTATGATTTTCTGTGTGCATCCATAAATTCTGAAATTTTTGTGGTAGACTCCTTATGCTCTGTAGTATTTTAGAAAAATATGAAACTTGAGTTTTGTGCAAAAATTTGAAAATGTAAAATTCCCCTTTTAATTGGAAAATGAAGGCTTTGGTATTTTTGGAGAATGTTCTATAGCTC
Organism: Coix lacryma-jobi var. lacryma-jobi; assembly: GCA_009763385.1. Classification (NCBI taxonomy): domain Eukaryota; kingdom Viridiplantae; phylum Streptophyta; class Magnoliopsida; order Poales; family Poaceae; genus Coix; species Coix lacryma-jobi. The sequence goes on along the minus strand of CM019824.1, from coordinate 42,712,442 downwards.
CAAAAATCTTGAGATAAAATTTGCAAGCTAGTTATGTCTTGATGAGTCTCTGGTAAAATTTTGAAGACATTTGAAGCAAGTTGTTTTTTTGAGCTTTATTTTAATTAAGGAATAGTGCCTTTTGTTAATTAAATGTTTAGATTTAATTGAGCACCTTAATGACCTCCAAAAATTATGAAATTTGTTTTGCCATATACTTGTACCCTAATGAACTTGTGTGATTAATTTGGTAATTTTTGGAGCACCTTCATAAAATGACCTTTTTAAATAATTAAGAAAAATAGAAAAAAATGATTAGGGTTAGCGTTGAATGCCCTGTGATGTGACTTTTGGATTGCTTGATGTTCATAGACCCATACCCCTTTGGTCTATGATGTTTGTGATGCCTTGCTATGTCCTTACTTAGGCTTAATAAAAGTTGCTTAATTAATTTGTTAATATTGCTAAATAGGGATAAGTAATCTATCGTCCACTTAACAACCACTCATACTTTGCAAAGCTATACTCTAGTTTTGTCCTGTGCACTTTGTTCACACTAGCATACTCATGTGCATGCATCATTGCATACGTATAGTGACCGAGGAAGAAGGCCCTGAAGTCGAGGTAGCCACCGAAGGATCTGTCCCCGAGGCGACCCCGAGCTCCGACAACTATACCTACCCCGAGCCTGCCCTTTTTGCCATCCAAGGCAAGCCCCGGTGCATTTAAACCTTTCCTTGCTTTTATAAAGTTTTTCTTAAATGTTTTACGTTAAACTACTGCATTAAGTTTTAGGAGTTGTGTGATGACCTAACTCTTGCATTACTTACCTCCACCGTCAAACCCTGACCCTGTTTTAAAACTATTTGTAAAATGCTTAGCAATGCTATACCCTAGATTTGCAATAAAAATGCCAATTTCAAAAGGGTGATCACTTTAAGAATATTTATGGGAATTTCTGGTTTACTCCCACTATTGGCTAAGTATCTGATCCGTACTTAGTCAATGGGAAGGAGAGGTTGTCCTTGCGTACGGTGCCGTCATGTTGTAGTCCGGGACTCAACAGTTGACACCGACCGGGACAGGGTTGAAAAACTGACAGGACCTGTACTCTTGGGTTAGAGTCCCGAGGTGCTTGTCGCTGGCTGAAAAATTTAGGGACCACCTGTATGGGGGCCTGCTGACTAAGACTTGCAACTATTCACATACTACGGAAAGCTTTGGCTCCGAGGAATCCTTTATTGGACCGACAACCGCGCACTGGGAGTGGAGAGATGGCGGAAGTAGCATGTACCCACGTGGGTTAAAGTCCCGGATTGGAGTGGTGTACTGTACTTCCGGGTGGCGTAGGACCGGGCCCAATCTTGGAGGAATCGTGGTAGACGAGTTGGCATATGCAAGCTTGGGTGCTACATATGCAGTGTGGATAGGGACCCTCAGCTGAGTATTATTTATCCGGATTAACGCTGCTCCTCGGTTATGGAGACTTAGTCACTGACTGTCAACAGGGAGTGGTTCTCAACTAGGTCTGTTTTGGAAAATAAAATGAATCGAGGATTATGATGGAACAAGGAATATCTGAGTCTTTTCAAAATAAGGAACAAGGTTTGAAAAATGCTTTTCTGCAAATTACTTGAACTTGCTTAAAGCCTTACCTTGACTACCCTAAGCCTCTCATACCTGAGTCTTCTCCCTTTTCTTTAGTCGGGTAAGTCTTGTTGAGTACCTTTGTACTCAGGGTTCTTTTACCCATGTTGCAGGTATGGCAGATTCCTCAGTATGCCTTGGACCCTGCTGTGTGACTGTTGTTCAGGAAGAGGCCAATGAGGCCGATGAGTGATTATCCACCCTCGGGCTGGGTGAAGTATATTTAGTTGTTGTCATATGCTACTCTGCCAACTCTATCTATTTGAACTATGGTCTGTAATAACTTCACTTTAATTTTATGTTGAACCCTGGTTTGTAAAACTATTGTTATCTAAGTCTTCCGCTATTTACTCCGATGTTATTTGTCAAAATGTTCAAGAGATTGTAACTGAATTGTGAGATGATCCTGCGGACATCGGGCACTGATGTAGCCCAGTGGCGGAACCCGGTCGTAATCTCTTGGCCGTACGGATCGACTGTCAGTGGTTGACCGTGATCAGTGGGCCATGGGATTAGGGCCGTTACGTCACAGGATGGTCACGTTGTTAGAAACAAGGCCAGGCTTGTAGCGAAGGGTTATAGTCAGAAGGAGGGGATAAACTATGAGGAGACGTTTGCTCCTGTAGCTCGTTTGGAGGCTATTAGGATACTCTTGGCTTTTGCTGCATCCAAAGGTTTCAAACTTTTTCAAATGGATGTCAAGAGTGCCTTCTTAAATGGCTACATAGAAGAGGAAGTGTATGTTGAGCAACCCCCGGTTTTGAAAATCCCAAGTTTCCAAACCATGTTTTTAAACTCCACAAAGCTTTATATGGTTTGAAACAAGCCCCTAGAGCCTGGTATGATAGATTGAAAACTTTTCTACTAGCTAAGGGTTTTAAAATGGGATGTGTAGATAAGACGCTCTTTCTCCTCAGGCAAGGCAAAGACACACTCTTGGTCCAGATTTACGTGGATGATATCAATTTCGGTGGTTCTTCTCATACTTTGGTTGCCAAGTTTGCAGATATTATGAGCAGGGAGTTCGAGATGAGCATGATGGGCGAGCTGACATTCTTTCTCGGGTTGCAAATTAAGCAATCCCGAGAGAGGACGTTTGTGCACCAGGGCAAGTACACGAAGGACTTGCTGAAGCGGTTCGATATGGGTGAGGCCAAGCCTCTTCCAACACCCATGTCGACGACGACTGCCCTGGATGCGGACAAGGATGTAGAAGCAGTGGACCAGAAGGAGTACCGAAGCATGATCGGGTCGTTGCTCTACCTGACGGCGACACGCCCGGACATCCAGTTCGCGGTGTGTCTGTGCGCGCGCTTTCAGGCGTCGCCGCGCACTTCTCACCGTCAGGCGGTGAAGCGGATTTTCAGGTACCTTCGTTTCACGCCTGAGTTTGGGATTTGGTATTCTGCTTCCTCCACCCTCTCCCTTTGCGGTTATTCCGATGCCGATTTTGCTGGTTGTCGCATTGAGCGCAAGTCCACTTCTGGGACTTGCCAGTTTATTGGATCTTCTCTTGTATCGTGGTCTTCTCGCAAGCAGTCTAGTGTCGCTCAGTCTACCACAGAGGCTGAATATGTTGCTGCGGCTAGCTGTTGTACCCAGTTGCTTTGGATGATGGCCACTTTGCGTGATTTTGGTCTGAGCTTTTCTCGCGTGCCTTTGCTTTGTGACAGCACGAGTGATATTAGCGTTGCTAAGAACCCCGTGCTTCACTCGAAGACCAAACACATTGATGTGCGCTTTCATTTTTTGCGAGACCACCAGGAGAAGGGTGATATCGACCTTTGCCATGTCGATACTCATCATCAACTGGCTGATATTTTCACCAAGCCTTTAGACAAATCAACCTTTAATAGGTTGAGGGGTGAACTTGGTGTGTGTTTCCCCTTTTAGATGGGGAAAACATTTTGGATCTTGTATACTAGACTTACTTTTTCGTTTGTCTTTCTTTTCTTTTGCATCTCAGCATACACATTTACATTATGAGCTTCATGTTTATAATCACTATAATGTAACTATGCTCTATTTAGTATGCTTCGATGCTTATGTTGATGCTTGTAGCTTATGCTCTTTCTGATCACTAGTACATGTTGTGAGCTGAGATATTTTGTAATGGTGAATTTGCTTAATGTACATAAAATCTGAAAATGTTCACCATTGAGATATGCAACTAGCATGTGTAGGATGTGTTGAGTCCATTCGTGCTTTTCATATATGCTAGGTTGCTATGTCTCTAGTTCTGAGTCATTCACTTGCTTGGTCTGTTCATATCATGTTTAAAATTTGGACCAAGTTTTAGTGAATTGAAAAGATCGAGATGGGATTGCTTGTCAACACATCACGGTATCGAGACTGTTTCTCATTGCACTTTGAGTTAAACTTGAGCCGTGTAGTGTATGACCGAAACCGCAGTTTTAAGCTTCTGATTGCTTCGGCATAGGCTTCGCTCGGTTGAAAAGTTAGGCAATGACAAGCTTTCAACCTCTCGCAATCACATGCTAAATTTGAACTTGTGTAATTTCACCGCCGCAACTCCGATATTAATTTGAAATCACAAGTGTATGCTTCATTCCTATGCATGATGATTGAACTTTGCTCGGGGTAGTTCACCTTGTATACATGTTTAGCACTTGTTTGGATTCCTGCCTATACATTTGTAGTGCTATTTTGATGGTGACTATCTTTTTGGCTAAAAACTGCTTACTTGCTCATATGCTTCATATTTCGTATTTGTGATCAGTTTGAGCCTTCGCTGGTTGAGTGCCTAGTTGAGACTTTGGAGCTATACTGTTTAGAGCATCTTTGCACTCTTTTGACTATATGCCTGAAGCTCCTGACTTGCATTTCTGACTCATATGCATGTTGGAAGGAGGAGTTCTTTGCTCTTTTGCCCGTTGATGCCGTGTCTTGATAAGTGCATTTTCAACTAAGGGGGAGAGTTTTTGCAAATCATATACTCCTGGATGTTCAACTAAGGGGGAGTTTTCGTTAAGGGGGAGAAATTCAATTCTTTGTGCTCTTCTCATGTTGGACCTAAGGGGGAGTTCTCCTAGTTGCTTGCACTTTTCTAGGGGGAGTTTGCTAGTTGTGTTGAGCCTTTGCCTCTGTCTTGAGGGACCAGCAAACACTTTTCAGGGCATTTCGACTTCGATTGGATCTCTTTTGATTTGGAGACATTCCAATTGGTTCGGAGCATGTTTGGCCGAAAGGCGTTGGTATCGAGCTTTCTTTGCTAGTTGTGTTGAGCCTCTGTGCCTCTATCTTGAGGGACTAGCATTTTGCCTCCATTTTTAATTTTTGCTTCAATTGGTGTTGAGCTTCTTTTCTGAAGGCTTCAATTGGGATTTTGCTAGCGGTGTTGAGCCTGTTCTACCTCTTCTTGAGGGCTAGCTTTTGCTTTGCTTGGTTGCGTCGAGCCGTTGCCCATGTCTTTGGGGACCAAGTTGTTTCGCTTCTTCCACTTGACCTTCTTCGGCTTCGCTATGCTTTTGGGTCATTTGGTTGAGTTCTCTCTTCTCCTTCTTCCTTCTACTTCTTTTTATTATGATTTGTGTGTGTAGTTGACAATGCACTCATCAAGGGGGAGATTGCGGATATATGGGTGTATGCCGGGTCTCGGTGTGATGAGTGATTGTCAACGGGTTTGATCGCTGGTTCTTTGGCTTGTGTTGTGCTGGTGTCGAGCATGGAGACAGTGATCGAGGGCAAGGTGAAGGTCAAGTTGAGACGTGCCATGCCGACGGACCAGGTGCGGTGAAGGATGGGCGTGCCGTGCGGCGGACGTGCCATGCTGATGGACCGAGCGGTGAAGGGCGGACGTGAGGCTTGGACTGAGGGACTGGAGTGCCTTAGGATCAGCTGTGGTGGCTGGCAGCCTGGGACAGCGACAAGTGAAGACTTGCGGGGCACGGTGTTGCTCGGGTCGAGGACCTGGGGACACGTGTCGGTGAACGGGGTGCACGGGCGGTGCATCCCCTCTACGGCTCCGGTTTGGTGGTTGAGCCAGGGAAAAACCACCGGTGGACGGTTTCCAGGTTTGGGCCTCAAAACCTGGGTGCTGAGGGTTTCCGAGTTTGGCCACAAAACTCGGGCTGAGGACGGTTTCCGAGTTTGGGCCTCAAAACTCGGGCGCTGCGGGTTTCTGAGTTTGGGCCACAAAACTCAGGCGACGGACTTGGAGGCTGGTTTCCCGGTTTGGGCCTCAAAACCGGGGGATAGCTGGAAAAGGCTGGTTTCCCGGTTTGGGCCACAAAACCAGGGGTGCAGAGCGAGGGCGGCACGTGGCGGCAATCGGAAGGTTGCGTGGAGGCAACGCGGACGAGTTGTGCGGGCGTGGCCGTCGAATTCACCTACCACCCGAGTTGGTCCAGAATAACCTTAGGGTTTAGCTGGTTCGCTCTGTAATTAGCTTAGAGAGGGGTAGAGTAGGAATTGAACTTAGGCTAGAATTAGGATAAGTAGTCAGGGAGACACCCTCCTCCCCTATCGCAGTTAGTCATTTGCTCTTGCTTCCTAGGGTTTTCCTCCTCTCCCATTCCCTGCAATAGCTAGCTGTGATTCGCAGAGAGACCCACCTCTGTGTACTGTTGATTTTGAGGAAGGGAGGCCGTAACCTCTCTGTCGTAGCGTGTGTTTGCGCTTCGGCTGCAAGATCGTTGTGTCGATTCACGTTTTGATTCGAGTTCTTCGTGTTCTTCGCGTTCTTCGTTTCTCCGCGATTTTCCCGTCACTCGATCTCCCTCTCCGGTGCGTCTTTTCGAAATCCATTTGAACCAATTTGTTCATATCATTGAGGAGGTCATTTCGACCAAAGGAATTCATCTAACTCCTCATGATCGAATAGATCAGGATGATTTCGTTTTCGTGGCGCTTTTTCCATTCATCCACCTTCCCTTTTGATTTCTCATTGATTGGATCGATTTGAGCGGATGATTTCTTGGGGATAGTCTCCTAACTACTCCGTGATCATCTTCTCCAAGTTTGGGAACTTGGGATTGTGGGCTCGGATTTTTGGGAAGATTGTGTTCGGGTGATCAAATCGCCCTTTTCTGGGACTCGCGGATAGTCCGCGGTCTCCACCCCGGACAGTCCGGGCATCGGGGGCGAGTCTGGTCAGTAGCTGCTGTGCACGATCGGACAAGTCCGAACTTGACCGGTGGACAGTCCGCCGGTGTACCTCGTGGACAGTCCGGGAACTGTCCAAGGCACTTCAGCGAGTTTGCGTTTTTGGGGTTTTTGCCGGCGGACAGTCCACCACCCCTTCGCGGACAGTCCGCGGTTGGGGCGGACAGTCCGGGACCGTACCCGCGGACTGTCCGGGACCCTGCTGAAGCTTGCTTTTCACTGCAATCTTCGCCCCGGCTTTTTGGCTTGGTTTTCAGACTTCTCGTTTGTTCCTAGAGTTAACCAAGAAACATTTCTTGGTATCTTTGCAACTTGTTTGCATAGGTATTTGGAGATTTCTCGACGTAGCCTCCAATCTACGTTTGGGAGTCGGTTTTCTCAAGGGAGACTTGAGCCGAAGCTTTTGGTGTTTGCCTCGCTTGTGTTTGGTGGTGCTACGCTGTGATCCTAGGGATCATCCACCCTCTTCCAAGGGTCATGAGCATCACGTCTTGGGTCTGTGCTTCTCGGGGTTGAATTTGGGACACATGGCCTAAGTTTCGAAAAAAATTTGATTGGCTCCCATTCACCCCCCCCCCTCTGCTCGCCTTGCTTGTGCATTCTCGGTCATTCATCGTGATGGTGAGTCGAGTGGTAGGGTCGGTGTCGCTGGAGTCCTCACCGCCGGCGAGCTAGGGCCGGTCAACTCCGGTGGGAGTGCACTACCTATGACGCGTGGGCCCGTTGACCACTGACGCGTGGGGTCGCTGACCAGTGGGTCCCGTTTGGCAGTGAGAAGGAGAGAGGAAGGGAAGAGTTTGGGTGCAGTAGTGCTCTGGATAGCCGGGTACGCGTAGTGTTTTGGTCTGTGACTGCGGGTGCCTTTTTCCGGGTGTCCGTAGCATTTTAGGATAAGTTTTCTTTTAAATATGTTTTTGCAGAATTATGTAAAGGCTTCAAAAATTCATACAAGGCTCATTTTAAGTCCAAATCCTATGAAACAAATTTTGTTATGTTAAGAATATTTAGATCTATCTGTGAAAAATGTTAAATGCATTTTTGGTGATACTTTTTTGTGCAGATTAATTTAAATTAGGAAATTGCTGTTAACTTGGAAAATGCATAACTAATTCTGTATAAGTCAGAAAAATGTGATTCTAGTTTTTCTAGGTTTGTATGGATGTGTAGTTTCAGAGAAAAATATAATATGGGGTTGTTCTGTGAATTATTTTGGCAGTAGCTTTTAAATTGGTTAAATGTTGTTTTCTTGTGAATTTTGTAGTAATTAAAAAATGAGGAATATGAACCTGATAAATTTTGTTGACTGCTCTTGTGCTAAGAAGTTTAGAAGAAAATTATGAAATCTATTGTTTGACACTTTTTAATGGGATGTGTAGTTCAAAGCACCTTTTCATGGTAGAATTTGCCTTTTTTTTAGGGGATGGAGTTTAAGTCCAAATGGGTTGAAATTTGGACAGAGGACTAGATTAGGTGTTGTTAACTTCCAGTAATTTCTGTAGATTTTTCTGAAGCAGTCTAGGATGGGTTGCTGTTTAAGCATGATTAAATAGATTTATTTCAGCAAGATAGTAGAGGAAAATAAACTCATTAAGTGGATCTTGTAGTGGTGATAATGTAGCCTAACAAGTCTTTTGTAAGCATTAGGATGATGTTGACTACCTTGTCGAAGAGAATGCAGTAGATGACATGTGTTTATCTCCTGATTGTTATTAATCATGTGCATCACATATGCATTCTATGTGCATTCATCCTATTCATACACATTATGCATCATACAGGATCAGCGGAAGAGATGAAGACCCAGCCGGCACCGGAAGAGCCCAGCCCAGAGGAGAACCTGACCGAAGAAGCCGGAGGGACCGACACCGACGAGCTACCAGAGTGCCGCGACCACCGCCCGTCGGACTTTGAGAAAGGCAAGCCCCGGAGCATTCTAACTCCTACGGTTTGCAAAATACTTTACAATTAATCTGATGATGAATGTTGCATTAGGTTATAGGAATTGATTGCTACCATTGATGCATTATTAATTATCCTTGTCCACCTGCAATATATCTTGATATCCCTATTTAGGTCTAGGCTCGTTATATGCTTAGCCCTGCTTAGATCGGTAAAAGTCGGGTGATTTCCCGTCTCCCGTATTAGGTGGATACTGATCATGTTTAGCCTGTGCTATCATGAATATAACCATGTGATAATTAATCTGAGACGGAGGCGGGATGTAAGAGCAGCAGGACATGGGTTCTGTGTGCTAGTAGGCTCCCGTCTGTGTCGCCTAGGACCCATTCGGGAATGTCCCTTCAGTCAAATTGAACGCGTCGATCACTTAACGGAGTAGGTCTGGGTACCTCCCACGAAGCCAAGTAAGGTTATTCGAGCCGGTGATGGAGATGTTGATGCCTAACACCCAGGGCCTCAGCTGTACCATGGGCAACTATTCTGATCAACCTGGCATGGTCCGAGGGCAGGCAGGGCCTGATCGACCTGGCATGACCGTGGGCAGCTATAGCTTGAGCGACCTGGCACTGAGATAACCCCCGGTGTAGAAGGGCCCATGGCCATCCCACGCGTTGTGTTCTTGAATCTCCTGACTGGTAGCTTACGACTGCCGTAGCCGGATGTGTTGGGCGAGTGTGAGACATTTTATCCCCAGCTGGTAGGAATCGATAATAATCGCCGTCGCTCCTGGACAGTGAGCAATTGACTGTAGACCATCGCCAGTAGAACTTATGGAACTAAGATGGTTATGGAATCTGAAAGGCTATTGATGAAATAGTCACTCTTGATTGATTAATTAGCCAAGTGCTTGTTTAGTGCAGGTGCAAATCTAGTAAGGTAGAGTTAATGATTAAAAGCAATTGCCAACACTCTAAACTGAGTTTCAATTACGAAAGCTTTCATGCAAAGGAGTATGTGTAGCCAACCCCACCTATATAGCCTACATGATCCTTGGTGTCTCATTATTTCTGGTTTATGACGGGTAAGTCTAGCTGAGTACCTTCTTGTACTCAGGGTTTTATTCCCTTGTTGTTGCAGATGGCCAATGCTTTTATGGCTATTGTGAGAATTGCTTATACCCGGTGACGGGAGATGACTAGACCAAGGGCATGGTCGCCACTTATCTCATCTGTTGCTTTTGTGGACCAGATCAACTAATGGCACTGTATTACCAACAACCCCAAACTTATGTTTAAAGACTATGTTGCTTCCGCTACAACTATCAAACTATGGTTTGTAATATTGTTTCGTACTCCGATGTAATTTGAACTATGTGAAACTGTGATGTAATCTGTGAGCATGTTCGCTAAACTAGTACGATCTTGGCTGGATGTCGTTGAATGATTTGAAATCCTTCGTGATTTCTGGACAACTGGCTTTGTACGAGCTTAAGTACTCGATGATCTTTGCGTTAAGCAGAGATTTCAGTGCTTAATCTGGTGCAAATTGGTCAATTCTGTTACAGACATGGCGTCAATCTCACTTGACTTGAGCTTACTAAAGAGCTCGTCGCAAGTGAGGGTCTCATAGTTAGACGATTCGATGATCGCCTGGACCTTTGAGTCCCACACCGACCGATCGAGAGTATACAAAAGCTTCAAAGCCCTCTCATGATCGTCAAAAGGCAACAGCTCCTTGCTAGCTCGCATCATGTTGATAATAACCTGAAAGCGAGCGAATAAACTCTCTATGCTCTCGCCAGGCATATGTCGAAAGTTCTCATACTCCTGCTTGTGTGACTCGTAGAGACGGGATTTGACTTGAGTGGTTCCCTCATGGAAGTGCATGAGGGTCGCCCAAATCTCATGAGCCGTGGGGAGGTGAGAAACGCGATCAAACTCAGACATGCTCAAACAGGAGAACAAGGCGTTACGTGCCCGACTATTGGCCTCGTGCTCATCGATTTGAAGCTGAGTGACACGAGCAGCCAGTACAACGTAATCGGCCTTGTTGCAAATCTCCCAAACAGAAGAGCCCATGCTCTCGAGATAGGCCGACATGCGTATCCCAATACGCATAGTTCGTCTCATTAGAAAACGGCGGTTTGCCCACGCCATGATCCATGTCGCCTTCGGTGGATCTGGAACCAGCTAAGGTGGAAGATCCTTAACCCGCTCCGATACCAAATGAAGGACCGAGAATGCAATAGCAAGGCGACCAGAGGGGGGGGTGAATGGGAGCCAACAAAATTTCTCTCAAAACTTTGGCCTACTGTCCCAAAATCAACCCCGAGAAGCTACGACCAAGACCGTGATGCCCACGACCCTTGGAAGAGGGTGGATGATCCCGAGGATCACAGCGAGGCACCACAAAGCGATAGCAAACCAAAAGCCAAAAGCTCCGGCTCAAGTTCACCCCTTGAAAACCAAGTCCCGGATGTAGATTGGAGGCTACGTCGAGAAATCTCCAAATACCGATGCTAACAAGTAGCAAAGATACCTAGAAATGTTTCTTGGTTAACTATAGGGCCAAACGAGAAGTCCGAAAACCAAGCCGAAAAGACGGGAGAGCAAACGCACTAAACCGGAGGCTTCAGCAGGGTCCCGGAATGTCCGACGATACGGTTGTGGACTGTCTGCCCAACGGCGGACTGTCCGGGCTCAGGTGGTGGACTGTCCGCCGGTCAAAAGAGCAAAATCGCAGTGTTGCTGAAGTCCCCTGGACAGTTCCTAGACTGTCCATGAAAACCAACGGCGGACTGTCCGCCGGTCAAATGAATAGTCCCTGGCCGAAGAACACAGCCACTGATCTAGCTTATCTCTGATGCCCGGACTGTCCGCCGGTCAAAACGCGGACTGTCCGCGGCTGTCCAGAAAGGGCGATTTTGGTCGCCCAAAACTCAAATCTTCTCCAAATCTATTCAAACCAAAATCCCTTGAACCCAAACTTGGAGAGGATGATCACGAGGTAGTTAGGAGACTATCCCCAAGAAATCATCCGCTCAAATCGTCTCAATCAACGGGAAATCGAAGGGGAAGGTGTATGAACCGAAAAAGCACCACGAAAACAAAATCAACCCGATCTACTTGTTCGTGAGGAGTTAGATGAATTCCTTCGGTCAAGATGACCTCCTCACTATAAAGAACAAGATGATTCAAACGGATTTCGCAAAGACGCACTAGAGAGGGAGATCGAGCGACGGGAAAAACACGGAGAAACGAAGAACGTGAAGAACACGAACCAAAACGCGAAACAACACATCGATCTGCAACCGTGTGGCTACCACACGCTACAACAGTGAGGTTACGGCCTCACTTCCTCAAAATCTTAAGTACACAGAGGTATGGTTCTCTGTGGATCTCAGCTAGCTACAACAGGGGATTGGGAGAGCAGGAAACCCTAGAAGCAAAGAGCAGATGACTGAGATAAAATGGGAGGAGGGTGTCTCCCTCTACATATCCTAATCCTAATTCCTACTCTACCCCTCTCTAATTATAGAGCGAACCAGCTAAACCCTAAGGTTATTCTGGGCCAACTCGTGGTAGGTGGTGATCCGACGGCCACGCCCGCACAACTCATAGCGTTGCCATGACGCAACCTCCCGATTTCCGCCACGTGCCGCCCTCGCTCTGCACCCCCGATTTTGTGGCCGAAACCAGGAAACCAGGCTTTCACACCAACCCTCGGTTTTGAGGCCCAAACCGGTAAACCAGCCTCCAAGTCCATCCCCTGGTTTTGTGGCCGAAACAAGGAAACCTGCCAGCGCCCAGGTTTTGAGGCCCAAACCTAGAAACTGTCCTCAGCCCGAGTTTTGTGGCCCAAACTCGGAAACCCACCGCACGCCTAGGTTTTGTGGCCCAAACCTGGAAACCGTCCACCCGAGTTTTGTGGCCCAAACTCGGAAACCGTCCACCCGGTGGTTTTTCTATGGCTCAACCACCAAACCGGAGCTGTAGAGGGGATGCACCGCCCGTGCACCCCGTCCACCGACACGTGTCCCCAGGTCCTCGACCCGAGCAACACCGTGCCCCGCAAGTCTCCGCTCGTCGCTGTCCCAGGCTGTCAGCCACCACAGCTGATCCTCAGGCCACCGGTCCCTTAGTCCAAGCCTCACGTCCGCCCTTCACCGCTCCCGGTCCATCGGCACGGCACGTCTCTACTTGACCTTCACCTTGCCCTCGATCACTATCTCCGTGCTCGACACCTGCACAACACAAGCCAAAGAACATGCAATCAAAGCCATTGACAATCACTCATCACTCAGAGACTCGGCATACACCCATGTATCCGTAGGCGCAGGCCGTTGACTGCAGCGAGGATGACAACCTCGTCAGAGATCCCCGGGGTTCTTGCCCTGATTTGGATGAACCTTCGCCAATAATCTTGCAATGGTTCGCGTTCTTCTTGTTTGCAGTTGAACAACTCAATGGGGTTTGATGGGGCTACTGTAATACCCTTGAAATTTGTGCAAAGCCTATCTCTAAGGTTGGCCCAGGAATCCATGGTTCTAGGGCGAAGGTTGCTGTACCACGTTTGTGCAATGTCCTGAAGGATGATTACGAAGGACTTTGCCATTGTTGATTCATCTCCCCCTGCTGCGGCGACCGCCGCTTCATAGCTCATTATGAATTGGCGAGGGTCAGTAAGACCGTCGTAACGGGGTAGATTTTGTGGATTGTAGCATGGTGGCCAGGGTTGAGTTTGTAGTATCTGGGAGAGTGGTGATTTTGGGTCATATGGCATTTGATGTTGTTGGGTTCTCCGTTGGTTGTGAAGGTTTGTCTCTCTTTCCTCTGGGTAGAGTTGGCGAAAGTTTGGTTGCCTCATAGGGTATGGGTTATCTTGGTGATTTGGTGGTGGCGGGGGTGGTGGATGGTGGCGGAGGTTGCCCTGATCGTGCTCATCATGCCCCTCCTGCAGTGGTGGCATTTCCCTGTCGTTCCAAATCTCGGCTTCGGCCTCAGCTGCTGCGTGGGACTCCTCCATGTGGCGAAGCTGTTCTCTTGCTTCATCCGCCTTTTGCCTGATGGCGCGCAGCCGGTTGTGCCTCTCAAGTTGGTCTAGGCGCCTTTTCTTCTCTTGCAACTCAGCTTGAAGTCTTTCCAAAGCCTCGAGGCCCAACTCCTCTTCATCTCCTCCCTCACCTCCTCCGGAGGTGTGCGGGTGTGGCTGTGATACCAGCCGGATTTGAGGACCCAGGACCTCTGTCTCTATGGTGACTTCTTCCGTGCCCGAGGGTTCCACATTCTCCTCCATGCGTTGAACCATCACCGTGGCTTCTCTGGTTGTGTGATGATCTCTGGTTGAGGACGCTCTTCTGTTCCCCGCCATTATGAACTTCGGTCCCCACAGACGGTGCCAAACTGTTGGAACACACACCTGCCCTACCTCTGCGGTTATGCAGAGGTACGGAGCGAGGGTGGTCAACTGTCGAACGCTAGCAAAGCTAAGGAGCAAATGCAAGTGAAGGTGCGAGCGAAGGTACGGGAAAACAAGTTGGTTGGAGTGTTTTTCTATATCCAAAAAATCCTGCTTTTACACTGTTCATCCCTTGGTATTTATAGGGAATACCAAGGGACACTGGCCAAATTACAAAAGGGGACAGAAAAGATTCCCTGGCCCTGAACAGGGAAAGGGTAGAACCGTACAAACATGGGTGGAGTGGAAAACCCTAGTATGCCTTCCTCCTGCCCGTCGCCATCTGGTCTTGCTCGCCTTCGCAGGAAAGTGAGGGCCAGACCCTCGGCTCCGCTTGTCACGAGGTCCACGCCCACTCGCCATTCGCCGAGCTTGGTGTCTCAAGCGAAAGAACCTCGGAACATGCGAGGGTCACTTTTTGTGTTCTCATAATGCCTTTACCTGCAAGGGACACAATGAACTCTGAGGGTCGAGACAGTATCTGAAGGTTAGGAAACCGATCCGAAGATTCCAAAGAACGGAAAAAAAGAAAGTTTGTGAGGGCGCGCAAGTCACACGAGGGTCATTTTTCAGGCCAGCCTGCGTGGCGCCACTGCCGAGGGTCCCTTCCCCCAACAGAGCGTCCACAACTAGAGACCATCGCGCGACCAGAGAGGCTGCGGCGATAGTTCAACCCATTGAAGAGATTGTGGAACCCTCGGGAGCAGAAGATATCGACCAAGATTCAGAAGTCCTGGGCCCTCATACCCGGCCGGCAACACTGCGGATACATGGGTGTATGCCGAGTCTCTAAGTGATGAGTGATTGTCAACGGGTTTGATCGCAGGTTCTTTGGCTTGTGTTGTGCAGGTGTCGAGCACGGAGACAGTGGTCGAAGGCGAGGTGAAGGTCAAGTAGAGACGTGCCGTGACGATGGACCGGGAGCAGTGAAGGGCGGACGTGAGGCTTGGACTGAGGGACCGGAGTGCCTGAGGATCAGCTGTGGTGGCTGGCAGCCTGGGACAGCGACGAGCGGAGACTTGCAGGGCATGGTGTTGCCTGGTTCGAGGACCTGGGGACACGTGTCGGTGGACGGGGTGCACGGGCGGTGCATCCCCTCTACAGCTCCAGTTTGGTGGTTGAGCCACAGAAAAACCACCGAGTGGATGGTTTCCGAGTTTGGGCCTCAAAACTCAGGTGCTCGGTTTCCAGGTTGAGCCTCAAAACCTGGGCGTGCGGCGGGTTTCCGAGTTTGGGCCACAAAACCCGGGCTGAGGACGGTTTCCAGGTTTGGGCCTCAAAACCTGGGCGTTGCGGGTTTCTGAGTTTGGGCCACAAAACTCAGGCGATGGACTTGGAGGCTGGTTTCCCGGTTTGGGCCTCAAAACCGGGGGATAGCTAAAAAGGCTGGTTTCCCGGTTTGGGCCACAAAACCGGGGGTGCAGAGCGAGGGCGGCATGTGGCGGCAATCAGGAGGTTGCGTCGAGGCAACGCTGCCTGTTGTGCGGGCGTGGCCGTCGGATACACCTACCACCGAGTTGGTCCAGAATAACCCTAGGGTTTAGCTGGTTCGCTCTGTAATTAGAATAGAGAGGGGTAGAGTAGGAATTAGACTTAGGCTAGAATTAGGATAAGTAGTCGGGGAGACACCCTCCTCCCCTTATCTCAGTCATTTGCTCATTCAGTCTTAGGGTTTCCTGCTCTCCCATCCCCTGCTGTAGCTAGCTGAGATCCGCAGAGAGACTCACCTCTGTGTACTGTTGATTTTGAGGAAGTGAGGCCGTAACCTCACTGTCGTAGCGTGTGTTTGCGCTTCAGCTGCAGATCGATGTGTTGATTCGCGTTTTTGTTCGTGTTCTTCGCGTTCTTCGTTTCTCCACGATTTTCCCGTCACTCGATCTCCCTCTCCGGTGCGTCTTTGCGAAATCCGTTTGAATCATTTTGTTCGTATCATTGAGGAGGTCATTCTGACCAAAGGAATTCATCTAACACCTCATGATCGAATAGATCGGGCCGATTTCGTTTTCGTGGCGCTTTTCCAGTTCATCCACCTTCCCTTATGATTTCCCGGAGTTCTAGTCGATTTGAGCGGATCATTTCTTGGGGATAGTCTCCTAACTACTCCGTGATCATCTTCTCCAAGTTTGGGAACTTGGGATTTTGGTTTGGATCGAATTTGGGGAGATTTGAGTTGAGGGCGACCAAAATCGCCCTCTCTGGGTACCCGCGGACAGTCCGCACTTGGTACCGCGGACAGTCCGCGCATCGGGCACGAGCCAGACCAGTGGCTGCGGTGCTTGTTCGGACAAGTCCAAACTTGACCGGCGGACAGTCCGCCGTTGGTTTTCGCGAACAGTCCGGGAACTGTCCAGGAGACTTCAGCGGCACTGCGGTTTTGCTCTTTTGGCCGGCGGACAGTCCGCGACCTGAGCCCAGACAGTCCGCCACTGGGCAGACAGTCCGCGACCGTACCGGCGGATAGTCCGGGAATCGCCTGTAGCCTCCGGTTTAGTGCGCTTGCTCTCCCGGCTTCTTCGCTTTGTTTCCGGACTTCTCGTTTGGCCCTGTAGTTGACCAAGGAACCTCTCAAGGTATCTTTGCTACTTGTTAGCATTGGTATTTAGGGATTTCTCGACGTAGCCGTCTATCTACGTTCGGGGCTTGGTTTTTGGGGGCGAACTTGAGTCGGAGCTTTTGGTCTTTTAGTTCGCTAGTGCTCGGTGGTGCTCTGCTGTGATCCTCGGGATCATCCACCCTCTTCCAAGGGTCGTGAGCATCACGATTTGGGTCCGTGCTTGTTGGGGTTGATTTTGGGACAGTTGGCCAAAGTTTCGAAAGAAATTTGATTGGCTCCCATTCACCCCCCTCTGGTCGCCTTGCTTTTGCATTCTCGGTCCTTCAATTGGTATCAAAGCAGGTTAAGGATCTTCCACCTTAGCCGGTTCCAGATCCACCGAAGCCGACATGGATCGCGGCGTGGGCAAACCGCCGTTTTTCGATGGGACGAACTATGCGTATTGGAAGATACGCATGTCGGCCTATCTGCAGAGTATTGGAGCTTCCATTTGGGATATTTGCAACTCTGCTGATTACGTGGTCTTGGCTGCTCGTGTCACTCAGCGTCAGATCGATGAGCACGATGCCAATAGCCGAGCCCGTAATGCTCTTTTCTCATGTTTGAGCATGAGTGAGTTTGATCGCGTTTCTCACCTCGCTACGGCTCGGGAGATTTGGGCCACCCTCATGCATTTCCATGAGGGAACCTCTCAAGTCAAAACCCGGCTCTACGAGTCGTTCAAGCGAGAGTATGAGAACTTTCGACATCAGCCTGGCGAGAGCAAAGAAAGTTTATTCGCTCGCTTTCAGGTGATTGTCAACAGGATGTGGGCTAACAAGGAGCAGTTGCCTTTCGATGATCATGAGAGAGCTTTGAAGCTTTTGCACACTCTTGATCGATCGGTGTGGGATTCCAAGGTTCAGGCGATCATCGAATCGCCTAACTATGAGACCCTCACGTGCGACGAGCTCTTTAGTAAGCTCAAGTCCAGTGAGATTGATGCCATGGCAAGGGCTTCTTATGAGAATCCTTCTGGCCCGACTATGGCTTTGGTTTCTGGCTCTTCTGCTGACCCCTCTGGTGGCTTTGCGCTTTCATCTCTCTTTTCTGTCACAAAGGATCAGCTAGAGTCTTTGGGAGACGAGGAGTTGGCTTTGCTTGCCAACCAGTTCACGCGGTTTCACAACAACCTCATGAACCGTCGCCGCGGAGGAGGACGCTCGGGATGTTTCGAGTGCGGCGATCCCGACCACTTCATCGCCAACTGCCCCAAGAAGAACAAGCATTCGGGGAAGGGCGATCATGGGCACAAGTATGACTCCAAGCGCAAGGACAAGCACGTTCCTCCGAGGCATAAGCGGAGGGGCGGCTTCGACAAGGAGTACATCAAGAAGAAGTACTTGGAGAAGGCCCAGGCTGAGCAGCGTGCTTTCTTCGCCACGCTCAGCGACGTCGACGGCTCGGATGACGACTCCGCTTGCTCAAGCGACGACGAGTCCGAGAAGATGAAGAAGATCGAGGACAAGCTGAACGGTCTTTGCTTCTTTGCCAACGACGGGGGCCTCTGCACCATGGCACTGGGTGATGAGGTCGACGGCAAGTTGGAGCACACCCCTCGGGATGACGACAACGACGACACCTCCCAGGTATCGATGACTCATGACGAACTCTTTGCTGAGAATGAGAAGCTTACTGCCATCTTGCTTAGTCAAGACAAGCTGCTTAGGCGTGCTGCTAGAGAGCGCAAGGAGTTTAGGCAGAAGTGGGAGGACACGGTGAAGGAGTTGGAGTTTGCTAAATCCACCATGGTCGTGTCGGAGGAGGTTGAGTGCGAGTTGTGCACCAAGCACATGACTGACCTTCTCACTTTGAGAGGTAAGTATGCTGCTTTGGTTGGAGAGGTGGATGAGCTCCGGGCTAGGCCCCAGCTGTTGGGTGCGTGCAAGACTTGTCCTGTCTTGCAATCCGAGTTGGCAGAGAAGAATGCCAAGATTGGGTCTTTAGAGAAGGCTAGCTCGGATAGCACTTGTGTCACGAGGTGTGTTTTGTGTGAGGGTTTGGAGATGGAGATTGCAAATGTGCAGCATGGCAAGATGCAAACCGAGGAGGAAAACACATACCTTCGGACCATCTTGTCATGGGTGTCTTGTGGGGAGCCGTAGCTCGGGATGATGATCTCCCAATTCAAGCGAGCTGCTGGAGGTCCAGGTGTAGGTTTTGCTCCGGGTGTCGATGTTTCAGCTTTTGGGAAGATTGGAGAGTCGAGTGGTCTAAACCCATGTGAGAAGCCTAACTCCACCACTACTCCCAAACTTACCAAGCTTCCACCCAAAGAGCCTATCAAGCCTATCACCAAGGACGGAGTGGTTGAGGAATCTCCGAGAGCTCCACCCAAGAACCAAGTGTGGCATCCCAAACCGAACCACCTCAAGAACAAGCTGGATACTATGCCACCTATCCAGGAGGAGTGCTTGCCACAGAAGGGCAAAGTGAACCATACCCACAACCGTGAGTACCAACAACCCCCTTTGCATGCGGTGAGGTACCATTGTGACTATTGTGGGAGAGATGGTCACTTGAGCGAGTTCTGCTTTAGGCGCAAGAGAGAGATGCGCCATGCCAGGGAGATGGACAATCCGGACATGTACCATCCTTTCCATGATGTGCATGTGTCGAATGTCCAGAGGAGAGCTCCAAGGAGAGCAGCTAGGCCTAGAGGTGCAGCACCTCAAGGTCCTAGGCGTCAGGGTAAAGGTGCCCGACGGGGTCCTGACTTTGCAGGATACGGAGCCCGTGGCGGAGGTTTTGTTGAGCGTTTCCCTCCACCGCGTTTTGATCATCGCAATGGACGCTCTTTCCTCAGCGGACCACGTTTTCCTATACGTGGTGATGGCTACCCCCGTAGACAGGATAGGAATGGTTTTTACATTGACCGTTCTTTTGAGCAGCCGACCCAACACTGGTATTCTTCCTATTTCACTAACCCCAGTGTTGGACCGTATGCTCACCCTATGTCTTATTATTGATGTAGGTAAAGCGGTTGGAGGACATTTGGTTGGTGGATTCCGGTTGCTCGAGACACATGACCGGAAACGCCAAGTGGTTCTCCAGCCTTAGCCCTGTTGCCGGAAAGGAGTTTATCACCTTCGGCGACAATAGTAAAGGTAAGGTGTTGTCTCGTGGGTCGGTGCGGGTTAATGAGCACTTTGTGTTGCATGATGTTGCTCTTGTTTCTAACCTGCATTTTAACTTGCTTTCTGTTTCGCAACTTTTTGATGATTACTATGAGATTCATTTTAAACCGAATCTCAGTCGCATTTTAGATCCTCAGGGCAATTTGGTTTGTTTGATTTCGCCCTTTGGGAAAGTCTTTCGCGTGAATTTCTCGGAGTCGTTTGGTGTTTCCCACTGTCTTTTGGCTAGTCCTTCCTCCTCTGATCTTTGGAAGTGGCATAGGAGGCTCGGTCACTTGAGTTTTGACTTGCTTGCAAGACTTAGCTCACTTGGCCTAATCCGAGGATTGCCCAAGCTGTCGATGGAGAAGGATCTAGTTTGCCATTCTTGTAGACATGGGAAGATGGTCGCCGCTCCCCACCATCCTATGACTAAGGTCATGACTTCGCACCCTGGAGAGCTTTTACACATGGACCTTGTTGGTCCGGCTTGGGTGAGCTCAGTTGGTGGGAAGTGGTATGTTTTGGTTGTTGTTGACAACTTTTCGAGGTATTCGTGGGTCTTCTTTTTGACTGATAAGACTGAGACTTTTCACCTTTGCTTGCAATCTGATTTTGCGTCTTCAGAACGAGTTCCCTTTGAACTCGATGCGAGCTATTAGAAGTGATAATGGTTCCGAATTCAAGAATTCGGATTTTGAGAAGTTTTGTGACCGCCTTGGTTTGGAGCATCGGTTTTCTTCCCCCTACACACCGCCCCAAAATGGTGTTGTAGAGAGGAAAAATCGGACCCTTGTTGAGATGGCCAGGACGATGCTCGATGAGCATAGGACTCCTAGGCGATATTGGGCCGAAGCTATGAACACTGCATGCTACATTTCAAATCGCATTTTTCTCAGAGCTTTCTTGAAGAAGACCTCTTATGAGTTGCGTTTTGGTAGACAACCCAAGGTGAGTTACTTTAGAGTCTTCGGTTGCCACTGTTTTATATTGAAGAAAGGCAACCTGGACAAATTTGTGTCTCGCTCTTCTGACGGGGTATTTTTAGGTTATGGCACTCACACTAGAGCTTATCGCGTACTTAACCTTGATACTAACCGAGTCGTGGAGACATCAGATGTCACCTTCGATGAGACTCTTGTTTGTCCTTCTCGTTTTGAGCGTGCAGGTGATCATGAGGTCGGTGAGCCTCTTTTTGATGACGAGGAAGAGGGTGCTGAAGTTATGGATGATCCAGCACCGCCTCCACCTGCTATGCCGCAAGGAGCGGCTTCTACGATGACTCACGGCCCGGACACTTCTTCTTCCTGGGGGCCGTGGGATCCGCCACCCCGAGCGGTACCTTTTGTACCCGGGGAGGCACCAGCTGCTGTTGAGGGGGAGATCACTTCTTCTCGGGAGGCGCCACGACACATCCAGCGCCAACACCCCCCTCAGCAGATGATCGACGGCATTGACGAGCGGGTCACTCGGTCCAGGTCACAGCACATCTCTCACTTTGCTCATTCTGCTTTTGTTGCTAATTTTGAGCCCCGAGATGTTGGACACGCTTTGACGGATCTGGATTGGGTCGATGCCATGCATGAGGAGTTAGAGAACTTTGAGCGAAATTGGGTTTGGGTTCTAGTTCCACCTCCACCAGACTGTAAGCCTATTGGGACAAAATGGGTTTTCAAAAACAAGCAAGGAGAGGATGGCCACGTTGTTAGAAACAAGGCTAGGCTCGTAGCGAAAGGCTATAGTCAGAAGGAGGGGATAGACTATGAGGAGACGTTTGCTCCTGTAGCTCGTTTGGAGGCTATTAGGATACTCTTTGCTTTTGCTGCATCCAAAGGTTTCAAACTTTTTCAAATGGATGTCAAGAGTGCCTTCTTAAACGGCTACATAGAAGAGGAAGTCTATGTTGAGCAACCCCCCGGTTTTGAATGTCCCAAGTTTCCAAACCATGTTTTTAAACTCTCTAAAGCTTTATATGGTTTGAAACAAACCCTAGAGCCTGGTATGATAGGTTGAAGACCTTTTTGATAGCTAAGGGTTTTAAAATGGGATGTGTAGATAAAACGCTCTTTCTCCTCAGGCAAGGCAAAGACACACTCTTGGTCCAGATTTACGTGGATGATATCATTTTCAGTGGTTCTTCTCACGCTTTGGTTGCCAAGTTTGCAGATACTATGAGCAGGGAGTTCGAGATGAGCATGATGGGCGAGCTGACATTCTTTCTCGGGTTGCAAATTAAGCAATCCCGAGAGGGGACGTTTGTGCACCAGGGCAAGTACACCAAGGACTTGCTGAAGCGGTTCGATATGGGTGAGGCCAAGCCTCTTCCGACACCCATGTCGACGACGACTGCCCTGGATGCGGACAACGATGGAGAAGCAGTGGACCAGAAGGAGTACCGCAGCATGATCGGGTCGCTGTTCTACCTGACGGCGACACGCCCGGACATCCAGTTCGCGGTGTGTCTGTGCGCGTGTTTTCAGGCGTCGCCGCGCACTTCTCACCGTCAGGCGGTGAAGCGGATTTTAAGGTACCTTCGTTTCACACCTGAGTTTGGGATTTGGTATTCTGCTTCCTCCACCCTCTCGCTTTGCGGTTATTCAGATGCCGATTTTGCTGGTTGTCGTATTGAGCGCAAGTCCACTTCTGGGACTTGCCAATTTATTGGATCTTCTCTTATGTCGTGGTCTTCTCGCAAGCAGTCTAGTGTCGCTCAGTCTACCACAGAGGCTGAATATGTTGCTGCGGCTAGCTGCTATTCCCAGTTGCTTTGGATGATGGCCACTTTGCGTGATTTTGGTCTGAGCTTTTCTCGCGTGCCTTTGCTTTGTGACAGCACGAGTGCCATTAGTGTTGCTAAGAACCCCGTGCTTCACTCAAAGACCAAACACATTGATGTCCGCTTTCACTTTTTGCGAGACCACCAGGAGAAGGGTGATATCGACCTTCGCCATGTCGATACTCATCATCAACTGGCTGATATATTCACCAAGCCTTTAGACGAATCAACCTTTAATTGGTTGAGGGGTGAGCTTGGTGTGTGTTTCCCCTTTTAGATGGGGGAAACATTTTGGATCTTGTATATTAGACTGACTCTTTTCGTTTGGCTTTCTTTTCTTTTTGCATTTTAGCATACGCATTTACATTCTGAGCTTCATGTTTATAATCACTAGAATGTAACTATGCTCTGCTTAGTATGCTCCGATGTATATATTTATGCTTGTAGCTTATGCTCTTTCGGATCACTAGTACATGTTGTGAGCTCAGCTATTTTGGAATGGTGAATTTGCCTAATGTACATAAAAACTGAAAATGTTCACCATTGAGATATGCAACTAGCATGTGTAGGATGTGTTGAGTCCATTCGTGCTTTTCATATATGCTAGGTTGCTATGTCTCTAGTTCTGAGTCATTCACTTGCTTGGTCTGTTCATATCATGTTTGAAATTTGAACCAAGCTTTAGTGAATTGAAAAGATCGAGATGGGATTGCTTGTCAACACATCACAGTATCGAGACTGTTTCTCATTGCACTTTGAGTTAAACTTGAGCTGTGTAGTGTATGACCAAAACCGTAGCTTTAAGCTTCTGATTGCTTCGGCATAGGCTTCGCTCGGTTGAAAAGTTAGGCAATGACAAGCTTTCAACCTCTCGCAATCACATGCTTTTATTTAAACTTTTGAAATTTCACCGTTGCAACTCCGATTTAAAACTGAAATCACAAGTGTATGTTTCATTCCTATGCATGACGATTGAACTTTGCTAGGGGTAGTTCACCTTGTATACATGTTTAGCACTTGTTTGGATTCCAGTCTATACATGGCTAGTGCTATTTTGATGGTGAATACCTTTTTGACTCAAAGACTGCTCACTTTGCTCATATGTTCATATTTCATATTCGGTGATCAGTTTGAGCCTTTGCTTTCTATGCTTAGTCGTGTCATTGGAGTTATACTGTTTAGAGCATTTTTGCACTCTTTTGATTATATGTCTGAAGCTGCTAACTTGCATTTTGACTCATGTGCATGTTGGAAGGGGGAGTTGTTCCTTGATCAGTGCATTTTCAACTAAGGGGGAGAAAAATTGACAAATCATGTGCTCTCCGATCGGTTGACCAAAGGGGAGAAATTTTCTTGCAAATCTTTTGCTTCCTGGGTGTTCAACTAAGGGGGAGTTTGGGGGAGTTTCCTGGTTGTTTGTACTTTTTGAGGGAGAGTTTGCTAGTTGTGTTGAGCCTTGGCCTCTATCTTGAGGAACTAGCAAACACTTTGCTCTTCAGGGCTTTTGATCTCGACTTTGATTTTGATTGGTTCGGAGTGGTTTTCTTGCTAGTTGTGTTGATCCTCTGTGCCTCTATCTTGAGGGACTAGCATTCGCTTCGATTTCTCATTCTGCTCCAATTGGTGTCGAGCTTTTTTCTGGAGTTTCCAGTTGGTATTTTGCTAGCGGTGTTGAGCCTGTTCTACCTCTTCTTGAGGGCTAGCTTTGCTTTGCTTGGTTGCGTCGAGCCATTGCCCATGTCTTTGGGGACCAAGTTGTTTTGCTTCTTCCACTTGACCTTCTTCGGCTTTGATACGCTTTTGGGTCACTTGGTCGAGTTCTCTCTTCTCCTTCTTCCTTCTTCTGTTTCATTATGATTTGTGTGTGTAGTTGATAATGCACTCATCAAGGGGGAGATTGCGGATACATGGGTGTATGCCGAGTCTCTGAGTGATGAGTGATTGTCAACGGGTTTGATTGCAGGTTCTTTGGCTTGTGTTGTGCAGGTGTCGAGCACGGAGACAGTGGTCGAAGGCGAGGTGACGGTCAAGTAGAGACGTGTCGTGCCGTTGGACCGGGAGCGGTGAAGGGCGGACGTGAGGCTTGGACTGAGGGACCGGAGTGCCTGAGGATCAGCTGTGGTGGCTGGCAGCCTGGGATAGCGACGAGCGGAGACTTGCGGGGCATGGTGTTGCCTGGGTCAAGGACCTGGGGACACGTGTTGGTGGACGGGGTGCACGGGCGATGCATCCCCTCTACAGCTCTGGTTTGGTGGTTGAGCCACAGAAAAACCAACGGGTGGATGGTTTCCGAGTTTGGGCCTCAAAACTCGGGTGCTCGGTTTCCAGGTTGAGCCTCAAAACCTGGGCGTGCGGCGGGTTTCCGAGTTTGGGCCACAAAACTCGGGCTGAGGACGGTTTCCAGGTTTGGACCTCAAAATCTTGGCGCTGCGGGTTTCTGAGTTTGGGCCACAAAACTCAGGCGATGGACTTGGAGGCTGGTTTCCCGGTTTGGGCCTCAAAACCGGGGGATAGCTGAAAAGGCTGGTGTCCCGGTTTGGGCCACAAAACCGGGGGTACAGAGCGAGGGCGGCACGTGGCGGCAATCGGGAGGTTGCATCAAGGCAACGCTGCCTGCTGTGCGGGCGTGGCCGTCGGATACACCTACCACCGAGTTGGTCCAGAATAACCGTAGGGTTTAGCTGGTTCGCTCTGTAATTAGAATAGAGAGGGGTAGAGTAGGAATTAGACTTAGGCTAGAATTAGGATAAGTAGTCGGGGAGACACCCTCCTCCCCTTATCTCAGTCATTTGCTCTTTCAGTCTTAGGGTTTCCTGCTCTCCCATCCCCTGCTGTAGCTAGCTGAGATCCGCAGAGAGACTCACCTCTGTGTACTGTTGATTTTGAGGAAGTGAAGCCGTAACCTCACTGTCGTAGCGTGTGTTTGCACTTCGGCTGCAGATCGATGTGTTGATTCGCGTTTTTGTTCGTGTTCTTCGCTTTCTTCATTTCTCACGATTTTCCCGTCACTGGATCTCCCTCTCCGGTGCGTCTTTGTGAAATCCGTTTGAATCATTTTGTTCGTATCATTGAGGAGGTCATTCTGACCAAAGGAATTCATCTAACACCTCATGATCAAATAGATCGGGCCGATTTCATTTTCATGGCGTTTTTCCGGTTCATCCACCTTCCCTTATGATTTCCTGGAGTTCTAGTCGATTTGAGCGGATGATTTCTTGGGGATAGTCTCCTAACTACCCCGTGATCATCTTCTCCAAGTTTGGGAACTTGGGATTTTGGTTTGGATCGAATTTGGGGAGATTTGAGTTGAGGGCGACCAAAATCGCCCTCTCTGGGTACCCGCGGACAGTCCGCGCCTGGTACCGCGGACAGTCCGCGCATCGGGCATGAGCCAGACCAGTGGCTGCGGTGCCTGTTCGGACAAGTCCAAACTTGACCGGCGGACAGTCCGCCGTTGGTTTTCGCGGACAGTCCGGGAACTGTCCAGGAGACTTCAGCAGCACTGCGGTTTTGCTCTTTTGGCCGGCGGACAGTCTGCGACCTGAGCCCGGACAGTCCGCCACTGGGCAGACAGTCCGCGACCGTACCGGCGGACAGTTCGGGAATCGCCTGTAGCCTCCGGTTTAGTGCGCTTGCTCTCCCGGCTTCTTCGCTTTGTTTCCGGACTTCTCGTTTGGCCCTGTAGTTGACCAAGGAACCTCTCAAGGTATCTTTGCTACTTGTTTGCATTGGTATTTAGGGATTTCTCGACGTAGCCGTCTATCTACGTTCGGGGCTTGGTTTTTGGGGGCGAACTTGAGTCGGAGCTTTTGGTCTTTTGGTTTGCTAGTGCTCGGTGGTGCTCCGCTGTGATCCTAGGGATCATCCACCCTCTTCCAAGGGTCGTGAGCATCACGATTTGGGTCCGTGCTTCTTGGGGTCGATTTTGGGACAGTTGGCCAAAGTTTCGAAAGAAATTTGATTGGCTCCCATTCACCCCCCTCTGGTCGCCTTGCTTTTGCATTCTCGGTCCTTCAAACACAGCCGCACCCCCACACTTCCGGAGAAGGTGAGGGAGGAGACGAGGAGGAGTTGGGCCTCGAGGCCCTCGAAAGACTTCAAGCTGAGTTGCAAGAGAAGAAAAGGCGCCTAGACAAGCTTGAGAGGCACAACCGGCTGTGCGCCATCAGGCAAAAGGTGGACGAAGCAAGGGAACAGCTTCGCCAGATGGAGGAGTCCCTCGCAGCAGCTGAGGCCGAAGCCGAGGTTTAGAACGACAGGGAAATGCCACCACTGTAGGAGGGGCATGATGAGCAGGATCAGGGCAACCTCCGCCACCATCCACCACCCCCGCCAGCACCAAATCACCCAGATAACCCATACCCTATGAGGCAACCAAACTTTCGCCAACTCTACCCAGAGGAAAGAGAGCCAAACCTTTGCAACCAACGGAGAGCCCAACAACATCAAATGCCATATGACCCAAAATCACCACTCTCCCAAATACTACAAACTCAACCCTGGCCACCATGCTACAATCCACAAAATCTACCCCGTTACGATGGTCTTACTGACCCTCACCAATTCATAATGAGCTATGAAGCGGTTGAAACACCTCTGGTGTTTTAGCCAATTAAAATTTGACATATCATCATGAGCATGGAGGCATTCATATAGTTATATAAGTTTGCATCTAATAATTTCATGAAAACTTGATCTTAAGTGCATCATGTAATTACTTATCTCTATTTGATGACATGAATGTGGTATGCTTAGGAGTAAGAGATAGCTAAGTCCAATAGAAAGAGCCATGAGCATGAGCATTAGGGAAGAATGCCAAGTCCCTATAGTGCCTATATGAGGGTGACCATGATCCAAACTCAATTAGGGTTAGGTCCCAAAAACAAAGTTGTAGGTTTGGTTTTGAGAAACAACCTTGGTATATAAAGTAAATAAATATTCTGCATAGAATTTGAATTAAAACAAATTTGTTTAAACCTCAAAAACTACCCTTGAACTACAACTTTCAAACCTTTGAGAATCTGACCTTGGCCCGTTAATCAAAGTTGTAGAGAAAGACAAATGTGACAACTTTCATGTTCACAGAAATTGAAGTTGTTATGCAAATTTAAAAGTAATTTGAGAATCCAAATTGAGCCAAATTCAAATTCAAACCCAAATTCAAAATCTAGGCCGAACTGGAACATGGTCCTAAAAACAAATTTGTAGACCATAAAATTTTGAACAACTTTCATTTTTGCGGATTTTGCACTTTAGTTCAAAATTTTTGCGCAATTTGAAAGGGGACAGAGAGCGCTGTAGCTACAGGGTTTTGAACCCTTGCATGGCCTCCACGCCGGACACCGCCCGCCGCAGCTCCTCCGGCGACGCCACGTCCACGCCACGCATCACCGTTACCGCTCGGCTGCAGCGCGAGCTGGCACACGCGCTGCTCTCCTCCCCGCGCACAAAACCCACTCCTCGGCGCCTCCGTTTCTCTCTTCCCCTCCGTTTTTCTCGCCGGCCGACCGCAAGCTCCGTCGAGTTTTTGCGCCGCCGTCGAGCCCCCGCCGTCGCAACCGACTCCTTCCTGAGCTCTGCCATAACCTTGCGAACACCCCGGCCCACCGAATCGAACCCCGGTCACCCACATTGCCCGGCCCGACCGTTTCTTCCCCGTTTCCGGTGAGCCGCCGCCGTGAACGAGCTCGTCGTCGTACGGTGAGCTCCATCCTTCCCAGGTCATTTCAGTTGCGCCATTAGCTTCGCCATGACTCACCCTTCCTCATCGGCTCGAAGTTCGGGTGTCTACCGCGCAGGGTTCACCAGGACGGCACCGCGACGCCAAAACCACCGCGCTGCCACTGCCGTCTTCGCCGCCGTCGTTGACCTCTACCTCCCCGAGGCTCTCCGACCGAGCTAGCGCGAGCACCAACCCTAGGTGAGCCTCCTGGTGCCAATGCTCGAGTCCTTTTGGTCTCTACCACGTTGTTTAGGCCGGAACGCCAGCGAGCCATCGAGCTCGGCGCGGCCGAGCCGCCATTGCTGCGAGCGCTCCGCCGGTGATCACTCTCTAACCTATCCGAGCCCACCCATGTGTTCGCGAGGTAAACCCGAAAACGTTGGAAGCCTCGACTGAGCCCCTGGCTTCGCCGTCGGCGAGGAACGCCGGCGGTCAGTGCCGCCCGCGCCGCGGTCAAGGCCGAGCCCGAGCCTGACCGCTGGGTCCCCCTTGTTTTTGTCACAATTAATTTACAGCTCCTAAAAGCATGAAAATTTTTGTGTAAGCTCTCTGACACGTAAATAAAATTAGAAAAATATGAAACTGCAAGTTTGAACAAGATTTTTTGGAGAATTAAAAATAATCAAATAAATTGTTTGGGCACTTTAAATAATTGTGTAGGCTTCTCCCAAAGTCCAAAAATTGTGAAACCAATTTTGTAGTACTTATCAACCTGAAACACACCTTTACAAAAATTATGGACCCCTCATGTGAAAATAATTTCTGGCCTTAATCATTAATCCCTTTTATTAATTAAGGAATAATTAATTACTAATTGGGTCTTATTGTTTTGTTATTCTATTTAAATGTCCAAGAAGTAATGTGACATGGTTATATAGTTTAGGGCTGTTCACACCAAAGGCTTGGGTTAAAGAAAAATAATAAAAACTTCTTTTGTGGACACTATGTGGGGAATTAACCTAAAATGAGTAGTTGATTGAAAACTATCCAATATCGTCTTGCATGAGTACATGATTCCTAAATAAAATCATGAAGTAGAGTATTTCTTTTGTAACCTGGAAAAAGACCCTTTGGGATGTTTGTACTATGGTCAAGGGTTTAAATTTTATGATCATGTCTTGACATGAAGGATGCCCTTTGCCATGTTCTGACAATTTCTGGAGCAGTTCTGTTGAATTTATGATTACACCATTATCATTTCGTTTTCTGATAAAATGCTGTACATCAAAGTTGTTGAGCATTTATGTATCTAGCTTCTCCTAAAATTTTGTGGTTTTTGGATAAATGAGCTGAAAGTTATACTCTGTTAAAACTGGGTCTATGAAACTGTCCAGAAACTGAACAGATCTAAGAAACTGAACTATTTGGTGAACTTAATCTGGGATTCAGCTTTTGTGTATTATAAGAAAGTTGTAGATAACTTCATAATCTTTCCAGATTGGCTTAGATCACAATTTTTCGATAAACTGAGCTCCAGTTATGGTCTATGGAACAGAAATGTTGGAATCTGCCCAGAATCTGGAGAGATTCAACCAAATCAATTATTTGGTCCATAAGATTCTGGAATCAGCTCTTGGGTATTATAGCAGAGTTGTAGAGGTTTTGATAAGCTTTCTAGATTGTCCTAAATCACCTGATTTGATAATTTGTAGCTCCAGTTATGTGAGAAACAAATTCGTAGATAAAATCTGAAAAGACTTTAGTTATGTCCAAAGCTCCCTCTTGTAATGCATTTCTGTTTTACCTAAAGAATGTTGATTAGTTGCTGTATTTCTCTTCTTAAGATTGTTCTAAGCATTATAAGCATTCGTTCCTTCATTCATTCATGGCATGCATCTTATGTCCATTCGTTTATTACATGGCGTATAGAGACCGAGGTAGAAAAGGAACAATCGGAACCCGCGGCAAGTGAAACACCGTTATTCTACGAAGTGGGATTCGATATCTGTGGTAGCGAGCCTGAAGAAGAACCCCAAGGCAAGCCCCGGTGCATTTGCCCTTACCTGGCAATTTTCAATAATATATTTGTTAATAAAAAATTGGTGCATTAAGTTTAGGAGTTGAATGTTACCTACTTGTTGCATTGTCTACCTTGATTATTCCTTATACTATCCTTGACACTGGGTTATTTACAAATGCTTAGATTGCTTAGCCCTGCTCATTAGAGTAGGTTTTTGAAAAGAGAGATGCTATTGTTGGGAACCCTTTCCCCGGTTTGGGATGGTATAATTAAAATGAGACCGGACGGGTAACTTGCACGGGAAATGGAGTCCTGGTATAGTGTTTCCGTCTGTGTCGCCTAGGGCCCGTCCGCTGTTGGCCCGTTGGATCGAGGACTATTTGTTAGTACTGGTCACATACTTCGGTAAGCCCTACTGTGGCTATGCCCTTACTGGAACGGCGCACCCGCGCACTGGGAGTGGAGAGATGGCGGGAGTAGCGTGTACCCACCCTGCTCGGTCCCCTATTGGACGGACTCAGCAAGGCCGTTGTAGGGCGGTGGTGTACTGTACCCCCGGGTGGCGCGGCTCCGGTCCGGTTTGAGCGGATTCACGGGACAGTTGATATATGCAAGTTCGGTCTTGCATATGTCGTGTGATAAGGAAGCCCCAGCTGGGTAGATCAAGCGGTTCGAATCGTCGTTTGCTCCATGAGAAAAGGAGACTCGTCCTCGCACCCTCAGCGTAGTTTAATGATGAAACAATGGAAGATTAATGGGTTAATTATGAGATGCACATTCATTTACTTAGCTAATATTAGAAATATGGAATGACACAACAAGTTAGTTGTAGGAGCTTTTATGCAAAGGCAAAAGTTTGAATTCTTGCTAAAGCCTTACCTTGATTTCCCCTCAGCCTGCATTCCTGAGTCTTCTCCCAAATTTATTAGTCGGGTAAGTCTTGTTGAGTACTCCCGTACTCAGGGTTTTATAATCCCTCATTGCAGGTGAAGCAGCGGATCAAGTATGTTTTGCTCCTTGTTGCATGACAATAATCCCCGCTGAGGATGACCAGTGATGTACCCTTGGGCAGGGTTTAGTAATGTGGTTATGTTTATCAGACTTTATCTGGCACTTAGTACTTCCGCTACTTGAACTCATTTCACCTATGTTGTAATAATGAACACTGGTTTGTGATATTATGTTTATGTAAGACTTCCGCTAAAAATTCTCCGATCTGGTATTTTGTATGAAATGTAGATTGCTGTAATGATTACACTCGGATGATTCCTGTGACCCATGGATACACCGATCGTATCCAACAGATTAATCCAGTCTTGTGGCACACTTACATAGCGGTCAGAGATCGTTGGACAAATGACAAGTGTAGGTGGGCCACATTATTGGGCGAGTCTGTTACAGGCTTTGGTATCGGAGCAGGATCCCCGTGGCAATCATTATAGTATTTTGAAAACCTTCAAAACTTATTTTCTAAGGAAAAACCTAAAAAGAGTCTTTCTAATCTTATCTATTGCTTCCCTCAACTTACTTCTTGCTTAGTAGGAAGTATGTGCTGGAAGGTATTTGCCCTATGTTTAAAAGGGTTACAAAATTATTTTGGTGGGTATACATGTTAGTAGATAATGTTGTATGCGTAGAATCGTATGTATGCATCATTTCATCTTGCATCAATTAAATTATGAAATTCTCCTCCTTTAATAGATATCGGGTCATGGGTATAATTATACTGACTTATAGGTGCACGAAAATGACTGTAGTTTAAAATTTATTCCAGGATGGCTCGCGCTAAGCAGACTGCGCGCAAAAGCACGGGGCCAAGGGGAGTCCTGCGACACCAGCTCGCGCCGCATTCAGGGGAGGCTAGCAGCAGCCGTAGCAGCCATAGCACCCGTCGTTCTGAGGCAGAGCTCCTTGCAGACATCAGGAGGCTCACTACTACCCTAGCCGAGTCCACCAGGGATAGAGCTCTGGACGTCATGATCATTAGTTCTCAGCGCGAGCAGCTGAAGGAGGCAGCTGAACTCGAGGCTGTTCTGCGCGCGCAGCTTAGTGAGGCATCCAAGGTAGAAGCTGATTTGGAGAGTGAGAATGAGCAGTTCCATGCTCAGAGGGATGAAGCCTGGATCCGAGAAGACCAAGCCCCCGCCCGAGTCTTTGAGCTTGAGTTTCAGATAGAGGACATAGAGGCGTATGCCAACAACCTCCATGAGGAGATTCACGTCCTGCATAACCAGCTCCACCCGCACCATGCTCCAGGGGCAGCCGAGATGGAGGACGGTGTGATCCTAGCTGACGGAGGAGAGCCCGATGAGGAGGAGGACGACCCTGAGTTGGTGATCGAGATCGACGATAGTGACGATGAGGGTGGTCATGTCTCCGGCCTCGACACTGACCCCAAGGAGTGATCATGGTTGAGTAGTTCTAACTAGTAGTATGGGAGGGTAGTTGTATTAGGTAGTCCTGCCAGAAGCGGACTTGTGTAATAAATAAATCAGACCATGTTATGTTCCTGCAACTGCTTTTATTGATGTAATGGAAGTTTATGATTAAGTTAATTATGAGTACTTATGGATGTTGTGTAATCCTTACTGTATATTACAGATGCCGGTAAACACGTGTGCTTCCGGGGCTGGTAGTTCCTAGGATGGGGAAAACCCTCCACCACCACCACGGGCGCCCCCAACTTTGGCCGAAGCAATTGCTGCTTTAGCAACAGTTACGGCTAAATACACTAGATTGCTGCAAGCCATGGCACGAGAGCGAGGGCAAGGACACCGCGGACAAGGAAATCAAGATGCCAACAGCACATACGCAGACTTTATGGATACTCGCCCTCCGCTTTTTACTAAAGCCGAAGAACCTTTGGAAGCAAATGAGTGGTTGCATACTATTGAGCAAAAATTTGTGTTAATCCGGTGCACCGACATTCAGAAGCCCTTATTTGCAGCACAACAGTTTAGAGGACCAGCAGGCACTTGGTGGGCAAATTATCTGGCCGCACAAGTTCCTGGACACCAAGTTACTTGGGCTGAATTTTGTGAAGTCTTTAGGGCACACCACATCCCAGCAGGCATCATGCAAATGAAGCTAGAAGAATTTCTCAAGTTACAGCAGGGTACTCAAACAGTGATGCAGTATGTGAGCAAGTTCAATCATCTCTCTCAATACGCTCCTGATCATGTCAATACTGATGCCAAGAAGAAGCAGTGTTTCATGCGAGGGTTGAGCACCAAGCTACAAACCATGATGACCACCTGTGCCAACTCCTCATTCAATGACATTGTTAGTATTGCCATCACTCTAGAAGAAAAGAATCGTGTCCACAAAGAAGCAAAAAGAAGGAAGACTGCTCAAGCAGGTGCAGCTGGGAATGTACCGAAATGTCCCAAGTTCCTATACCACCCTGTTCGTCATGCACATGTACCTGCTCGCCCACCACAACAATATTACCAGCCTCAAGCTAATGCCAAAGCCCCTACCCAGTACCAATACCCACGACAGACCAATGCACCTGGCTCCCAATCTACAAATGCCCCAAAAACCAGTAACCCCTGTTATAACTGTGGCGGGTCAGGACACTTTGCTAAAAATTGTCCTTCACCAAAGAATTATAATTCAAATGTTCCTCGCCAGCAAGGTAATCAAGCTAATCCACAGAATAAGCAGCAGCAAGGCAACTGTTCTAGCTCTCGATTAGGCACACAGAAGATTTATGTGGTACCCAAGACTGGACAGGTTCATCATACTCAGGTTGAGACTATTCCAGAAGGCGAACCAGTTATGCTGGGTACGTTTCCTGTTGCCAATCATTTAGCAGTAACACTCTTTGACTCCGGTGCATCGCATTCATTCATCAATAGAGAGTTTGTCAAGAAGCATGCAATTCCTATATGTGAGTCCAAAGGGAAAATATCTATACTATCACCTAGGGGTCGGCTGTATGCCAATGAGATAGTACATCAAGTTCCAATAGAGATGGGACGACATATTTATCCTACTTGCATGATTGTGCTGAACCATCAAACCTTAGATGTGATTCTGGGGATGAACTGGATGCAGCGTTATGGGGCTGTTTTAGATACATTGAATAGGACTGTTCGTCTAAATTCACCAGACCGAAAATCCCAACTTCTCATCCAGCTTTCAAAACCCAAACTAACTAGCCCGAAGTTATGCGCCATGGTTAGTGAAGGGGTTGAGAATGTCCCAGTGATCCGAGAATTTCCTGATGTATTTTCGGAAGAATTACCTGGTCTGCCGCCTGATAGAAATGTAGAGTTCGTGATTGAGCTACAACCAGGGACCGCACCTGTATCACGAAGAGCTTATAGAA
Organism: Coix lacryma-jobi var. lacryma-jobi; assembly: GCA_009763385.1. Taxonomy (NCBI): domain Eukaryota; kingdom Viridiplantae; phylum Streptophyta; class Magnoliopsida; order Poales; family Poaceae; genus Coix; species Coix lacryma-jobi. The sequence continues at coordinate 42,677,836 of CM019824.1, read as the reverse complement.
TGGCTCCAAAGGAATTAGCCGAGTTGAAGACTCAGTTAAAAGAACTTTTAGAGAAGGGTTTTATCCGGCCTAGTTCTTCTCCCTGGGGATGTCCCGCTATCTTTGTGAAAAAGAAGGATAAGACTCTGAGAATGTGTGTAGATTATCGTCCTCTCAATGAAGTAACCATCAAAAACAAATATCCCCTTCAACGCATTGATCTTCTCTTTGACCAGCTCATCGGAGCCAAAGTTTTCTCCAAAATAGATCTTAGATCCGGGTATCACCAGATAAAAATTAGACCCGAAGATATCCCAAAACCGCCTTCACCACTCGATATGGCCTATATGAATACCTTGTTATGTCCTTTGGCCTAACCAATGCTCCAGCTCACTTCATGTATCTCATGAACTCTGTGTTCATGCCTGAGCTCGACTAGTTCATGGTAGTATTTATTGATGACATCTTGGTATATTTCAAAACCAAAGAAGAGCATGCTGAGCATCTGCGGGTAGTACTAACTCGTCTGCGTGAGCATCAGTTATATGCTAAATTCAGCAAGTGTGCTTTCTGGTTAGAAGAAGTGCAGTTCCTAGGTCATGTGCTATCTGCTAAAGGAATCGCAGTAGATCCCGAAAAGGTGCAGGATATTCTGAAATGGAAGTCGCCAACCACAGTTCACCAAGTCCGCAGTTTCCTCGGAATGGCTGGTTATTATCGTCGTTTCATCCTTGGTTTTTCAAAAATAGCCAAACCTATTACAGAGCTGCTCAAGAACCAAGTCAAATTTAAATGGACTCCTGAGTGTGAGCAGGCTTTTCAAACCCTGAAGAAGCTACTTACCACAGCACCAGTTTTAGCTCAACCAGATATTGAGAAGCCTTTCGATGTATACTGTGATGCCTCCGGAATTGGTCTTGGCTTTGTGTTGATGCAAGAAGGAAGAGTCATTGCCTATGCATCAAGACAGCTCAAACGACACGAAGAACATTATCCTACTCATGACCTTGAGTTAGCTGCAGTTGTACATGCACTGAAGATATGGCGACATTATTTATTGGAAAATACATGTCATATGTACACTGACCACAAGAGTTTGAAGTACATCTTTACACAAGAAGACTTGAATATGCGACAAAGGGGATGGCTGGAATTAATTAAGGACTATGAGCTAGAAATACATTATCATCCTGGTAAGGCAAATGTAGTTGCTGACGCTCTCAGTCGGAATCCTCACTGCAGTTGCTTGTCTATAGCACCCATGCATCTTAGTCTCTGTCAAGAGCTAGAAAAGTTGGGTATAGAGATAGTTTTGCAAGGGAGCTTGAATAATATTAGAGTCGAGCCTACCATGCGAGAAGAAATTATAGCAGCTCAGAAAGTGAATAAGGGAATAGGTCATATTATAGCAAAAATCAAAGCAGGGGAAACAACTTGTTTTAGAGTTGATGAAGCAGCTGTGTTATGGTTTAAGGACTGATTAGTTGTTCCCAAAGTACCCGAGCTCAGACAAAAGATTCTTGATGAAGCTCATCTTACTAGATTAGCCATCCATCCAGGAAGTAATAAAATGTATCAAGATTTGAAGCAAAGATTCTGGTGGACAAAGATGAAAATTGAAATAGCTCGCTATGTGGCTCAGTGCGACACTTGTCAAAAAGTAAAGGCAGTACGTTTGAAGCCAGCCGGTGAGTTACAGCCTTTGTCTATTCCAGCTTGGAAATGGGAGGACATCAGTATGGACTTCATCGTGGGTCTACCCTGACTTCTAAGGGATATGATTCCATTTGGGTAATCGTGGATCGTCTAACCAAATCGGCTCATTTTATTCCAGTAAAAGCTTCTTATAGAACTCCTATCTATGCTCGAATCTATATTGCCTGAGTTCTGAGTCTGCATGGAGTGCCAAAGACCATAGTCTCTGATAGGGGAACACAGTTTGTCTCTCAGTTTTGGAAACATTTACATGCATCATTAGGAACCAAACTCCTTTTTAGCACAGCATACCATCCTCAGACGGGAGGTCAAACTGAGAGGGTAAATCAGATTTTAGAGGATATGTTGAGATCCTGTGTGCTCACCTATCCTGATCAATGGGATGAATGTCTTCCATTAGCAGAGTTTTCTTATAATAATAGCTATCAAGAAAGCATCAAGATGGCGCCATTTGAAGCACTCTACGGGCAAAGATGTCGGACTCCGTTAAATTGGTCGGAGCCTGGAGAGAGGAGATTCTTTGGGGTAGATCTAGTAAAAGAGGCAGAAGAAAAGGTTAAACAGATACAAAGTAACTTGAAGGTAGCTCAAACTCGACAAAAGAGTTATGCAGATAAAAGACGTAGACCATTAATATTTTTAGTAGGAAGTTATGTATACTTGAAAGTGTCACCAATGAAGGGAGTAGTTCGGTTCGGGGTGAAAGGGAAGTTAGCACCTCGATACATTGGACCGTTTAAAATTATAAAACGGTGTGGAAAGCAGGCTTACCAGTTAGAGCTGCCTGAACAACTTGCCGCCGTACATAATGTATTTCATGTGTCTCAGTTGAAGCAATGTTTGCGAGTACCCGATCAAGTAATGAATTATGAAGGTATAAACATTGAGCCTGACATGACCTACTCAGAGTATCCAGTCAAAATACTTGATCAAAAGGACCGAGTCACTCGAAACAGAACCACCAAGTTTTATAAAGTACAATGGGATCGACATTAAGAAGAAGAAGCTACTTGGGAATCCGAAGATTTTCTGTTGGAACATTTTCCGGAGTTTCTTGCTTCTCGTTAGGTACGTACTTCACTAACTGGGAAGAGTTTACGATGGTACTTTAAGGAGAATTCAGGATCTAACAACCCTGACACATTTCCTTTTCCATTACTTGTGTGATCATAGTTTAACCACTTTGACACATTTCCTTTTCCATTACTTATTTGGTCCGTTCAATCTCGTGACGAGATTTCTTTAAGGGGGGGAGAAGCTGAAACACCTCTGGTGTTTTAGCCAATTAAAATTTGACATGTCATCATGAGCATGGAGGCATTCATATAGTTATATAAGTTTGCATCTAATAATTTCATGAAAACTTGATCTTAAGTGCATCATGTAATTGCTTATCTCTATTTGATGACATGAATGTGGTATGCTTAGGAGTAAGAGATAGCTAAGTCCAATAGAAAGAGCCATGAGCATGAGCATTAGGGAAGAATGCCAAGTCCCTATAGTGCCTATATGAGGGTGACCATGATCCAAACTCAATTAGGGTTAGGTCCCAAAAACAAAGTTGTAGGTTTGGTTTTGAGAAACAACTTTGGTATATAAAGTCAATAAATATTCTGCATAGAATTTGAATTAAAACAAATTTGTTTAAACCTCAAAAACTACCCTTGAACTACAACTTTCAAACCATTGAGAATCTGACCTTGGCCCTTTAATCAAAATTGTAGAGAAAGACAAATGTGACAACTTTCATGTTCCCAGAAATTGAAGTTGTTATGCAAATTTAAAAGTAATTTGAGAATCCAAATTGAGCCAAATTCAAATTCAAACCCAAATTCAAAATCTAGGCCGAACTGGAACATGGTCCTAAAAACAAATTTGTAGACCATAAAATTTTGAACAACTTTCATTTTTGCGGATTTTGCACTTCAGTTCAAAATTTTTGCGCAATTTGAAAGGGGACAGAGAGCGCTGTAGCTACAGGGTTTTGAACCCTTGCATGGCCTCCACGCCGGACACCGCCCGCCGCAGCTCCTCCGGCGATGCCACGTCCACGCCACGCGCCACGGTTACCGCTCGGCTGCAGCGCGAGCAGGCACATGCGCTGCTCTCCTCCCCGCGCACAAAACCCACTCCTCGGCGCCTCCGTTTCTCTCTTCCCCTCCGTTTTTCTCGCCGGCCGACCGCAAGCTCCGCCGAGCTTTTGCGCCGCCGTCGAGCCCCCGCCGTCGCAACCGAATCCTTCCTGAGCTCCGCCATAACCTTGCGAACACCCCAGCCCACCGAATCGAACCCCGGTCACCCACATTGCCCGGCCCGACCGTTTCTTCCCCGTTTCCGGTGAGCCGCCACCGTGAACGAGCTCGTCATCGTACGGTGAGCTCCGTCCTTCCCAGGTCATTTCACTTGCGCCATTAGCTTCGCCGTGACTCACCCTTCCTCATCGGCTCGAAGTTCGGGTCTCTACCGCGCAGGGTTCACCGGGACGGCACCGCGACGCCAGAACCACCGCGCTGCCACCGCCGTCTTCGCCGCCGTCGTTGACCTCTACCTCCCCGAGGCTCTCCGACCGAGCTAGCGCGAGCACCAACCCTAGGTGAGCCTCCTGGTGCCAATTCTCGAGTCCTTTTGGTCTCTACCACGTTGTTTAGGCCGGAACGCCGGCGAGCCATCGAGCTCGGCGTGGCCGAGCCGCCATTGCTGCGAGCGCTCCGCCGGTGATCACTCTCTAACCTATCCGTGCCCACCCATGTGTTCGCGAGGTAAACCCGAAAACGTTGGAAGCCTCGACTGAGCCCCAGGCTTCGCCGTCGGCGAGGAACGCCGGCGGTCAGCGCCGCCCGCGCCGCGGTCAAGGCCGAGCCCGAGCCTGACCGCTGGGTCCCCCTTGTCAGTGACCGAGCCAAGTCTTTTTCATTTTCCAGAATTTGTGAATAGTGCTGCAATTTGTTATTTTTGTCACAATTAATTTACAGCTCCTAAAATCATGAAAATTTTTGTGTAAGCTCTCTGACATGTAAAAAAAATTACAAAAATATGAAACTGCAAGTTTGAACAAGATTTGTTGGAGAATTAAAATAATCAAATAAATTGTTTGGGCACTTTAAATAATTGTGTAGGCTTCTCCCAAAGTCCAAAAATTGTGAAACCAATTTTGTAGTACTTATCAACCTGAAACACACCTTTACAAAAATTATGGACCCCTCATGTGAAAATAATTTCTGGCCTTAATCATTAATCCCTTTTATTAATTAAGGAATAATTAATTACTAATTGGGTCTTATTGTTTTGTTATTCTATTTAAATGTCCAAGAAGTAATGTGACATGGTTATATAGTTTAGGGCTGTTCACACCAAAGGCTTGGGTTAAAGAAAAATAATAAAAACTTCTTTTGTGGACACTATGTGGGGAATTAACCTAAAATGAGTAGTTGATTGAAAACTATCCAATATCGTCTTGCATGAGTACATGATTCCTAAATAAAATCATGAAGTAGAGTATTTATTTTGTAACCTGGAAAAAGACCCTTTGGGATGTTTGTACTATGGTCAAGGGTTTAAATTTTATGATCATGTCTTGACATGAAGGATGGCCTTTGCCATGTTCTGACAATTTCTGGAGCAGTTCTGTTGAATGTATGATTACACCATTATCATGTCGTTTTCTGATAAAATGCTGTACATCAAAGTTGTTGAGAATTTATGTATCTAGCTTCTCCTAAAATTTTGTGGTTTTTGGATAAATGAGCTGAAAGTTATACTCTGTTAAAACTGGGTCTATGAAACTGTCCAGAAACTGAACAGATCTAAGAAACTGAACTATTTGGTGAACTTAATCTGGGATACAGCTTTTGTGTATTATAAGAAAGTTGTAGATAACTTCATAAGCTTTCCAGATTGGCTTAGATCACAATTTTTCGATAAACTGAGCTCCAGTTATGGTCTATGGAACAGAAATGTTGGAATCTGCCCAGAATCTGGACAGATTCGAACAAATCAATTATTTGGTCCATAAGATTCTGGAATCAGCTCTTGGGTATTATAGCAGAGTTGTAGAGGTTTGGATAAGCTTTCCAGATTGTCCTAAATCATCTGATTTGATAATATGTAGCTCCAGTTATGTGAGATACAAATTCGTAGATAAAATCTGAAAAGAGTTTAGTTATGTCCAAAGCTCCCTCTTGTAATGCATTTCTGTTTTACCTAAAGAATGTTGATTAGTTGCTGTATTTCTCTTCTTAAGATTGTTCTAAGCATCATAAGCATTCATTCCTTCATTCATTCATGGCATGCATCTTATGTCCATTCGTTTATTACATGGCGTATAGAGACCGAGGTAGAAAAGGAACAATCAGAACCCGCGGCAAGTGAAACACCGTTATTCTACGAAGTGGGATTCGATATCTGTGGTAGCGAGCCTGAAGAAGAACCCCAAGGCAAGCCCCGGTGCATTTGCCCTTACCTTGCAATTTTCAATAATATATTTGTTAATAAAAAATTTGTGCATTAAGTTGAGGAGTTGAATGTTACCTACTTGATGCATTGTCTACCTTGATTATTCCTTATACTATCCTTGACACCGGGTTATTTACAAATGCTTAGATTGCTTAGCCCTGCTCATTAGAGTAGGTTTTTGAAAAGAGAGATGCTATTGTTGGGAACCCTTTCCCCGGTTTGGGATGGTATAATTAAAATGAGACCGGGCGGGTAACTTGCACAGGAAATGGAGTCCTGGTGTAGTGTTTCCGTCTGTGTCGCCTAGGGCCCGTCCGCTGTTGGCCCGTTGGATCGAGGACTATTTGTTAGTACTGGTCACATACTTCGGTAAGCCCTACTGTGGCTATGCCCTTACTGGAACGGCGCACCCGCGCACTGGGAGTGGAGAGATGGCGGGAGTAGCGTGTACCCACCCTGCTCGGTCCCCTGTTGGACGGACTCATCAAGGCCGTTGTAGGGCGGTGGTGTACTGTACCCCCGGGTGGCGCGGCTCTGGTCCGGTTTGAGCGGATCCACGGGACGGTTGATATATGCAAGTTCGGTCTTGCATATGTCGTGTGATAAGGAAGCCCCAGCTGGGTAGATCAAGCGGTTCGAATCGTCGTTTGCTCCACGAGAAAAGGAGACTCGTCCTCGCACCCTCAGCGTAGTTTAATGATGAAACAATGGAAGATTAATGGGTTAATTATGAGATGCACATTCATTTACTTAGCTAATATTAGAAATATGGAATGACACAACAAGTTAGTTGTAGGAGCTTTTATGCAAAGGCAAAAGTTTGAATTCTTGTTAAAGCCTTACCTTGATTTCCCCTCAGCCTGCATTCCTGAGTCTTCTCCCAAATTTATTAGTCGGGTAAGTCTTGTTGAGTACTCCCGTACTCAGGGTTTTATAATCCCTCGTTGCAGGTGAAGCAGCGGATCAAGTATGTTTTGCTCCTTGTTGCATGACAATAATCCCCGCTGAGGATGACCAGTGATGTACCCTTGGGCAGGGTTTAGTAATGTGGTTATGTTTATCAGACTTTATCTGGCACTTAGTACTTCCGCTACTTGAACTCATTTCACCTATGTTGTAATAATGAACATTGGTTTGTGATATTATGTTTATGTAAGACTTCCGCTAAAAATTCTCCGATCTGGTATTTTGTATGAAATGTAGATTGCTGTAATGATTACACTCGGATGATTCCTGTGACCCATGGATACACCAATCGTATCCAACAGATTAATCCAGTCTTGTGGCACACTTACATAGCGGTCAGAGATTAATCCAGTCTTGTGGCACACTTACATAGCGGTCAGAGGTCGTTGGACAAATGACAAGTGTAGGTGGGCCACATTATTGGGCGAGTCTATTACAGCGGTAGTCGCCGCAGCAGGGGGAGATGAATCAACAAGGACAAAGTCCTTCGTAATCATCCTTTGGGACATTGCACAAACGTGGTACAGTAACCTTCGCCCTGCAACCGTGGATTCCTGGGCAAACCTCAGAGATAGGCTTTGCACAAATTTCAAGGGTATTACAGCAGCCCATCAAACCCCATTGAGTTGTTCAACTGCAAACAAGAAGAGCGCGAACCATTGCAAGATTATTGGCGAAGGTTCATCCAAATCAGGGCAAGAACCCCGGGGATCCCTGACGAGGCTATCATCCTCGCTGCAGTCAACGGCCTGCGCCTAGGCCCATGCTCCTCAAAATTTGCCAGGAAGCCGGCAAATACAATCGAAGAACTACATGAGACAATCGAAAGATACTGTTGAGCAGACATGGACTTTAGGGTAAAGTCTGATGCCCGAACATCTCAGCAGAAGCCGCAGCCAAGGCCTCAAGTGAGAGAAAACAACCCTCGCCAAGAACAAAGCAACATTGGTGCAATCAACAAGGCAGGTCCTTTTGAAGACCAAAGAAGGAGCGCCCAATCCTCTGGCAACCAAAATCCACAAGGATTCCCACCACCACCGGACCATCAAACCAGCAAAAAGATCCCGCGAAAATGTATTGCCATTTTTGTGGTCCTGGCAAGGGGCACACCACCAAACAATGCGAGTGCTTCGCCAAGGGAAAAGAGTACCAGGAATCCAAAAGAGCTGCATCGGCAGAAAACCGAACCATCAATCACACCAGGAAACCAAACTCCAACCCACCAAATCCTCCATACCACTACACCCCCATAAACTACGGCCTACCTTCGCACCAACCCTTCTACGCACATCACCCACACTACAACCATGTCTCTTATCAGCCATCCACCATCCCCCAACGCCAAAACGTACCATATACCATCACATACCCAACAACCCCTCAAACCCAAACCCAAACCAACCAACAAGTGAACGACGCTCTACCCCAACCACCACCAATACCAGCGTTGCCGGCCCCCAACCTGTCAAATCCGAAGCCCAAGCCCAAACAAGAATCAACAACCCAACATCAACCTTCGGTGTTATACTGGCCATCACCGGAGGCTCCAACGAAGATCATAGCAACAAGAGGCAAAGGAAAGAACACGCCAGAAGAGTACACCATGTAGCCGTCGAAGGGCCGCACAAGTTTGGTCGATGGTCTCACATCCCAATAACCTTCGATTCTAGTGACATGAGGTTAAGGGACTACCCTCACACTGATGCAATGGTGATCGAGACTAACCTAGCAGGGTGGACAGTCACCAAAATTCTCGTCGATACAGGAAGCTCTGCAGACATCCTGTTCGACACAACCTTCAACAGCATGAAGCTTGACAGAAACCTTTTGCAACCCGCTGATAACCCACTATACAGTTTCGGCGGTCAACAAGTAAGAGCTGTTGGAAAAATATCTCTGCCCGTGACCTTCGGAGACCAGGTGAACTGCAGAACTGAGCACATAACCTTCGACGTGGTTGACATGTTCTATCCTTACAATGCAATATTTGGCCGAGGCGTCACCAATGCATTCAATGCTGTAATCCACCCTGCATACCTCTGCATGAAGCTTCCCGCTCCAAAAGGGGTCGCTGCAGTATACGGAGATCAAGACATTGCAAGAGCAGCTGAGGGAACAGTAGCACCGGGGCAACACAATGTCCACAATTTGTCAAAGCCTTGAGCAACAAACCTTACCACCGAAGGTGAAGTATGCACTGACAGAGTAAAAGCATCACCCAAAGAAGAGACTAAACAAGTCCAACTCTTTGAGAGCAACTCCGAAAGAAAAGTGTTCATCTCAGCCAACTTAGACCCCCTCTCAGAAAATAACCTCGTCCGTTTCCTCAAGGAAAACTCCGATACATTCGCTTGGTCTGCAGAAGACCTCAAAGGGGTAAATAGAACTTTGATAGAGCACAACCTAAACATAAAACCAGGCTATCGCCCAGTTAAACAAAAGCTTCGCAAAATGTCAGAAGAAAGGAAAGAGGCAGTGAAGGCAGAGGTAAAAAGACTTTTGGACGCAGGTGTCATTCGCCCGATCAAATACCCAACGTGGCTCTCAAACGTGGTCCTTGTCCAGAAAAAGAACAAAAAATGGAGAATGTGTGTAGATTTTACGTGCCTGAACAAAGCCTGTCCGAAGGATGACTTTCCCCTGCCAAACATAAGCTCTTTGGTCGACAGAGCAGCTGGTTGCCAAATGCTTTCTCTCCTCGACTGTTTCTCGGGGTACCACCAGATCTGGATGAATGAAGAAGATGAGGAAAAAACAAGCTTCATTACACCCTCGGGCACCTTTTGTTTTCGAAGAATGGCCGAAGGTTTGAGGAACGCAGGATCAACCTTCGCTCGCATGACATCCAAAGTGTTCAAAGATGAACATGCTATCTCTGCCTATGTCGATGATCTGATCGTCCAAAGCGTGCAAAAAGAAAACCACATATCAGACTTGTCAAGAGTGTTCAATAACATTTGGTCTGCAGGATTAAAACTAAACCCCAAAAAATGTGTTTTTGGGGTAAGCGAAGGAAAATTGCTAGGTTGCATCGTCTCAGAAAGGGGAATTGAAGCCAACCCCGAGGAAATTGATGCCATCATCAATATGGAACCCCTGACAACCAAAAAAGCAGCTCAGCGTTTGTCAGGTCGCCTAGCAGCACTCAGCAGATTCATCTCCAGATCAGCTGAGCAAGGGTTACCTTTTTTTGAAACTTTGAGAAGCACAACCCCATTCAATTGGGGACCTCGACAGCAGAAAGCTTTTGAGGATTTGAAAAACTACCTCACCAACTTGACCATTTTAACCAGCCCGAGCAAAGGGGATCTTCTACTACTGTATGTCGCAGCCTCGCCCCATGCAGCCAGCACAGTGCTGATCAAAGAGTTGCACGAAAACAGCAAAATCAAACAGGCCCCGGTCTACTATGTGTCTGAAACCCTCGAGGGCCCAAAACGAAACTACTCAGAGCTATAGAAGATAGCATACGTCGTGGTCATGGCTTCAAAAAGCTAAAACACTACTTCCAGGCACACGAAATCCAAGTACCTTCATCATACCCCCTCGAGAACATTTTCAAGAACAACGAGGTAGTCAGCAGAATAGCAAAATGGGCAGTCGAACTGAACAGCTACGCTATAACCTTCGTGGGAAGAACAGCGATCAAATCGTAGGCACTAGCAGATTTCATAGCTGAATGGACCCTAGACCCTCACAGAGATGGAGCCCAACCAGATCCGTTTTGGACAGTGTATGTTGATGGAGCTTGGGGAGCAGCCGAAGCATGAGCCTCGACCATCCTAGTTTCGCCATCTGGGTTGAAGCTAAGGTACGCAAAAAGACTCGACTTCAAGTGCACAAACAACTCTGCAGAATACGAAGCTGTGATACTAGCACTCTCAAGGCTTCGATCATTGTCAGTCCGAAGGGCAGTCATTAACACTGACTCCCAAGTCATCGCGGGACACATTGAGAAAAATTACAAAGCAAAAGATCAAAAGCTACAAAAATACTTCCAATAAGTCCAAAGGTTAGAATCTTTCTTCCTCGGCATAACAGTGAAAGCAATTCCGAGGTCAGAAAACAATGAGGCAGACAGCCTAGCCAAAGCAGCAGCACAACAGCTACAGCTGCCCCCTGACGTGTTTCACGAGGTAACAACTCAATTAGCATTCGAAACCTCTGAATAGAATGTCAAGCTGATCAATGCATTCCAAAACGAAGACTGGAGAGCACCCATAATGGCCTATATCATTGGGCTGCATGAGCCTGAGTCCAAAGAGGAAGAAAACAGACTAAAACAAAGAGCTCGAGGGTACAAAATAGTGGACAACATTCTGTTCAAAGCCTCGATAACCTCGCCATGGCTGAAATGCGTGTCACAAATTGAAGGAAGTGACATTCTCAGGCTTATTCACGAAGGTATTTGTGGTTCACACAACGGCCCAAGGGCGCTAGTTGGGAAAGCTTTCCGTCAGGGTTTCTACTGGCCAACAGCATTACGAGATGCAGAAGACATAGTCAAACGTTGCGAGGGTTGCCAACTAACGACAAAAACACAAAACGCCCTAGGGGCCCCAACAACTCTGATATGCCCAACATGGCCCTTGCAAAGACGGGCAATGGACCTCGTCGGTCCACTACCAACAGCTCCTGGAAACCTTCGCTACGCACTGGTAGCTGTGGAATACTTCACAAAGTGGATTGAAACTAGACCGCTTGCTTCCATCACCTCCCTAGCCATGAAAAAGTTTTTCTGGCAGCAATTAGTTTGTCGGTTTGGAGTGCCCAAACACCTAACCGTCGACAACAGCACTCAGTTTGACAACAAGGTCTTCAAAGAATTCTGCGCACAAATTGGAACAATCTTGTGCTTCGCCTCAGTCCGGCACCCTCAATCCAATGGCCTAGTTGAAAGAGCCAATGCAACAATTTTCCAAGCCATATCCAAAAAATTACAAGGCAGGCCTATAGGGAAGTGGGCAGAAGAACTAACCTCGGTCACCTGGTCCCACAACACCTCGGAATGCAGAGCCACCAAATTCACACATTTCAGGCTCCTATTTGGGGAAGAAGCTGTGTTACCAGAAGAATTGAAGCATGGCTCTCTCAGAACAACCCTCGAATCAGATGAACAAAACCAACTGCTTGATAAAGACTTACTCGAGGAAACAAGATGCAACGCAATGCACAACCTTCGCAAGTATCCGCAAAGCAAACTTCACCTCCACCTAGGACAAGGGGAGGCGCGAAGTCCAAAAAAAGTCGAGCACCCTCGCAAAACATGCTAGGGGCTCGAAAAGCAAACTTCACCTCCACCTAAGACATGGGGAGGCGTGAAGTCCAAAAAAGTCGAGCACCCTAAGCAAACTTCACCTCCACCTAAGACAAGGGGAGGCACGAAGTCCAAAAAAGTCGAGCTCCCTCGCAAAACACGTTAGGGGCTCGCAAAGCAAACTTCACCTCCACCTAAGACAAGGGGAGGCGCGAAGTCCAAAAAAGTCGAACACCCTCGCAAAACACAAAAGCAAGCCTCACTAAAAAGAAAAGGGGGACATCGCTGTTTTATTAAACGTCTCTCTTCAACAAAAGCGAGCCTCGCAAAAAAGAAAAGGGGGGCGTCGTTGTTTTATTAAACGTCTCTTTTCAACAAAAGCGAGCCTGGCCAAAAAGAAAAGGGGGGGGGGCGTCGCTGTTTTATTAAACGTCTCTCTTCAACAAAAGCGAGCCTTGCTAAAAAGAAAAGGGGGGCGTCGCTGTTTTATTAAACGTCTCTTTTCAACAAAAGCGAGCCTCACTAAAAAAAAGGGGGGCATCGCCGTTTTATTAAACGTCTCTCTTCAACAAAAGTGAGCCTCGCTAAAAAGAAAAGGGGGGCGTCGCTGTTTTATTAAACGTCTCTTTTCAACAAAAGCGAGCCTCGCCAAAAAGAAAAGGGGGGCATCGCTATTTTAGTAAACATCTCTCTTCAACAAAAGCGAGCCTCGCTAAAAAGAAAAGGGGGGCGTCGCTGTTTTATTAAACGTCTCTTTTCAACAAAAGCGAGCCTCGCTAAAAAGGAAAGGGGGGTGTCACCGTTTTATTAAACGTCTCTCTTCAACAAAAGTGAGCCTCGCTAAAAAGAAAAGGGGGGCGTCACTGTTTTATTAAATGTCTCTCTTCAACAAAAGCGAGCCTCGCTAAAAAGAAAAGGGGGCCTCGCTATTTTCTTAAAACACCTCTCTTAAACGAAAAAGGTGACACGCAAACTAACTGCGAAGGTCAAATGTCTTTTCTCAAATTACGAAAATGAATCACAACCGCGTCAAACTCTTATAATTTTTCAATTATATGCAAATCAAACACAATATGGTACACAATCAACATAAAGTATAAGCTTACAAGGAACCATCACCTCCCTCAGTTAACATCGAATCATTAAAACCCTCGCTGCCCTCCTCAAATCCTATTTCCACCGGAACTATGGGTCCCCACAACAAAGGAGTTGCAGGAACAATTGGCAGCTCCCCGGGCAAAACCCTCGCCCTATACATATATCTATGATCTACATCACTAACTTCCGAAGGCTCCTCTTTCGGAACCACAAGTGATCCGTCCGGACCTAGATCTAGATTGCTTCGCCCAAACAAGTAATCCATAGCCGTATTCTCATCGATATCATCAACAATAACAGCTTGCATGGACGAAGAAGAACCAAACAAAAAAAATGTGGCCTGACAATCGTTATAGTCTGCCTCAGGCCAAAAACGACTCGATCTACTGTTCTTCAAATCATACCTTCGCACCTTCGACCACCAAAAGCGTTCAAAAGACAGCGAAGGGTGTTTAAGCCTAGCTCGAGCCCACGATTCACCAGTTATAAAAACATCTTGATAATTTAGCGTCAGTGGCGTCACATCAAATACTTCTAGCACGGTTCCATCAGGAACCTGCATTTTCACAGCATTAAAAGAGTATCTCAGTGTCATCAAGTCTTTCCCACCACCCAACATATTACAAAATGACCCCCTCTGTTGAGTTATCCTAGGTTTTCACACCTGCTCGGCTCCCCCTTGCTCATCCGCCCTAACTTCGCTGGCTACAGCATCCAAACCCTCGCCGGTCGTAGCATCCAAACTCTCAGCAGCCGCTTCGACCATCGCAGCCTCTTCAACGTTAGCTTCTTCAGCAATCGAAGCGTCCTCAGCTGAGGGTACGACCTCGACGGGTGGAACCTTCACAGAACTAGGCGTAGGAGCAGATCTGGAACAACCAGCAGCATCGTCAGTCGCAGGCGATGAAGGCATCGCGTCCTTCCGAGCGTGCAAGGAAAAATAAAGGACGAGTCCTCCCAAATTAATACTAACCCCTTCATCACAGAAACAAACCCAACCACAAATTTTACCAATAACACAAACCTGATGAGTAGCCTCGGCAACTTCTTCGAAAGCAAGAGCTCGGCCACCACCAGCAATCCAGAACTTGCGAAGCAATCGCATCGCACAGTTCTGAACCTCAGCGTCATCAATCTTCATCTGGCGCACCTCATCAACTGTCGGGAAGATATGGTTAGGCTTTCTGATCTTGTGAAGGTCCTCGCAATCCGCTTGACGAAGCGTACCGGCCATCGCTAAAGCTCCGGCATAGCCACCAAAGTTGGCCGCGTTACCAACCAATGAGCTAAAGACATCAAGCTCGTTACATAGCCAACTTTTGAAGGCCTTCGCATTGGCAGCAGGCAGCGGTTCCCCGGCAGAACCTCCGGCTTCGGTCAAGCAGGCATCAAGTTTGCTCTTAATCTTCCCCATACTTTTCTGCCACGCCTCCGACTGCGAAGCCACCTCCGATGAAAGCTCACTTATTCGACTAATTGCTGATAACAAATCTTTGTCTTTCTGACGACCAGCCGCCAAAAGTTCAACATTACTATTGGCAACCTCTTGTGCCTCCTCTCGAGACTTCTTAACCATTTCCAAAGCAGCTTTAAGCTCAATTTCTTTGTTCTCCAAGCTTCGGCGAAGGTCCTTGTTATCCTTCTCAACTTCAACTAATCAGTCATTCAAATAATGAAGGTTATAACCCGCCCTCCGGCGCGCCGAGCGGTTATGCAGCATCAACTCAGCCACCTTGACATCGATGTCATCATGCAGGTTGTCCAAGGGCTCGTTGGCTAATCGAAGCTCAGCTTCTGGTACACAAATGCGACCAAACACCCGACCGAGGAAACGCCTTTCCTCTGGAGCACACTGCAGGTGGCACTCCCGAAGGTCCGGACTCGTGAAAAGCTCTGTCGCCGGATCAGAGACTCCAATCTTCTTAGCAAAATAGGGAAGGCTTGATCAGCTAGCCTCGCCATACGACCTCTTTCCAGGGGTCAGTTTAGATTCAAGATCACCGGCAACCTCGAACCCATCGACCCAGACATGAGACCCCGCATACTCGGGAATTGACCCTCACGGAGGACTCTCAGGCTCGAAGCCCCGAATAATATCATCGATGTTTCGAGTGACTGCAGCGTCAGCGCTAGACGAGGCAATCCCTTTCCCACAGCCGTCCTCGATGGACACATCATCATCAGAGTCACCCTCGCCACTGGAGGTATCACTAACTTCATCAGATGATTCATCCTCAGTTTTTGCCTCTTTTTCAGCCTCCTTCTCCTCCTTCTCGTCGTCTTCGAAGACATCATTGTCTTCCGAAACCTGGATCAGAGGGCCAATTCCCCCGATGCGGGGCACCCGCCCTCCAACCTTCGCGAGGCCTCGGCCACACCCTGACGAAATAATGGCAGAGGACGACGAGGTGCCGGCAGCGCCCGAACCAACAGGGACCTTTGTCGCAAGAGTCTTCTTTCGGCCACCGGCACCACCACGTCCTCGACCACGACCCCTTTTTGGCCGCAATGCAACAACCTTCTCCTCAGTGGTACCGCGTTTCCTCTTCTTCGGCGCATCCTCACTCAAAGGTGCGGGCCAGTTATCATACTAGATCTCAAGAATGTTGAAGAGCTTGTTAACTCGACCCCCGCTTGTAGATAGCTTTGACTCCATCTACATGCCTAGGAAACTTCTTTACGACATTCTCCCAAACTCTGTTCAACTCGAACTTTGGTTTCTTTAAACCTTTACCCTCGTACTTTGGGTCATTCTCAACTGCAAACCAAACCTGTCTCTGGCTAAGGGGCCAAACCTTGGCACAGCAGTACTCCTCGACTAAATCACGAGCACACTGAGAGCGCGCAACCACCCTCAAACAGTTAACAACAGCATGCGCCTCGGCGCTCATCTTAGCTTCGGCGCTCACATCACCGAGTGGCGGAAGCCCGCCACAAAGCTCAGCGTTATCACTAAGCTTGTAGTAGAACCAAAACTCTTGCCATCCACTGGTCCACTTGTTCTTCTGGGCGTGCACCGGTAACTCCGATCCGGCGCGATGGCAAAAGGTGTACACCGCGAACTGTCCAAGGCTGGTGTTACCTTCGCCATCAACAATCTTCCGAGGCTGCATATGCACACGATGAGTGTGAATGAAACCCTCGACATGAGGGACAATGCCCTGGGAGCGGCATGCCCAGACATATACTGACATCTTCGTAAAGCACGAAGGCGTCATCTGATGGAACCTAGGTTAAACCTCTGTAAAACCGAAGTCACAAAAGAAGCTGCAGGGAAGCGCAAACCAGCAACAAAGAACTCTTCAAACACAACAACCTCATCGGCGTCCGGCTTCGGAATAGTCTCTCCAGCGCTAGTCCTCGCCTTTCCATCCTCGATCCAACCACGCTTCACATAAGCTGCCAACTCCGAACTACAGACTCTGCTATGACCAAACTCAAAAGTCACCCCCTCATCCACAGCGGAGGGAGAAGCAACACGAGCAGTTTGATTAGTTGGTGTTTATCCCCTCGATATCACAAGTTTCTTATGTCCAAACAAAGTATTTACTTGTTACTAATAAAAAATCAAAAAGTTTAGTCTGCGTTCTTCCTTAGATCCCTTCTTTTACTCCGATAGTATTGCAGATCAAAATCGATGCAAAGAAAATGAATGCATTTCCATACTATAATAAAAAGTAAGTGTAATAAAAATAGAATTGGATCATATAGCCATCTCTCAAAACTAAAACCCTCGCAAAACATAGTACGCACAACCTTCGCAACTAGACAAAAACAACCTTCGCGAAAAGGAATGTGCAGCAGAAGGATGACTATAGCAAAGGCGGGCACAACTTCAAGCCCGCACCAGCCCCATCTATTTATAGGGGTGCAGAGACGAGTCACACCACCCGGCAAAACCGGCGCGACAATCGAAATCCACGGCGCAAAAAACAAGACGGACCTCAACAGTGCAAACATAAATACAACGACCCGGCCCAAAGCAGCTGCGGGCATCGCTGCCAAGGGTCTCGTTATGTTTCCCATCAAAGAGCGCTGCTTGGGCCCAAATATTGTTCTTTAGATCCAAGGCAACGAGGGGCTACTGTTGGGGGAAGGGACCCTCGACAGCGGCGCCACGCAGGCTGGCTCAAAAAATGACCTTCGCGCAACCCGCGCCCCCCTCATGAACTCTCTTCTCTCCGCTTGTTGGACCCTTCGGATCGGTTTCCTTACCTTCAGATATAAGCTCGACCCTCGGGGTTCGTTGTGTGCCTTGCAGGTAAAGGCGCGCTGGGAACATAGAGAGTGACCCTCGAGCGTTCCGAGGCTCCTTCGCTTGAGACGTCAAGCTCGGCGGATGGCGAACGGATGCGAACCTCGCGACTGGCGGGGCCGTGGGTTTGGCCCTGGTTGTTCCCGCGAAGGCGAGCAGGACCAGATGGTGGCGGGCAGGAGGAAGACAAACTAGGGCTTCCACTCTAGTTGTATTTGTATGGTTCTACCCTTCCCCTGTATGGTGCCGGGAAATCTTTTCTGTACCCTTTTGTAATTTGACCGGAGTCCCTTGGTATTCCCTATAAATACCAAGGGATGAACAGTGTAAAGGGATGATTTTTTGGAGATAGAAAAATACTCCACCCAACTTATTTCTCTGCACCTTCGCTCGCACCTTCGCATGCATGCACCTTCGGTAGCCTCTTTGCTTGCGTTTGACAGTTGCTCACCCTCGCTCCGAACCCTTGCTCTGCAGCGGAGGTTGGGCAGGTGTGTTTCCAACATAGTGGTGTTGAGGAAGGGTCTTCCTAGGATGATGTGAATATCGTCTTCTCTTCCCATGTCTAGTACTATGAAGTCGGTGGTAACATAGTGGTCTTCAATTTGGATCATCACGTCCTTTACTATTCCCTCTGGAAATCAATAAGTTTGGTCCGCCAGCTGTAGCTGCACATATGTTTGATACATAGGTCTATTTTTATATAAGTATTCATATGTTACCTTAGACATTATGTTAACACTTGATCTGATGCCGCAGAACGTCTTGTAGAATGTACTTCCCTCGATCTTGCAATCGATGGTGGGTACGCCTGGGTCATCTCTCTTGGCGAGGTATGGTGATGGAAGAAGGTGGTCATATTTTGTTTGGACAGAGTTGACCATCCACATTGTGTCTTGATGCAGTTGTGTAGCCTTGTTCTTCCTCCTTCTGTTCCTATTCTTTTTCTTTGATGATATAGTGTTTGCATCTTTGTAGGGCATCTGAGGGTGGACTCGGGTAGTGAGTGTACGTCTCTTGAAGTTGAATCTTTCTTTATTTCCTGTGATTGTGAAACAGATCTTGGCGCTATCCGCGTAGATGATGGCTTTGGTTGAGC
Source organism: Coix lacryma-jobi var. lacryma-jobi (assembly GCA_009763385.1). NCBI lineage: Eukaryota > Viridiplantae > Streptophyta > Magnoliopsida > Poales > Poaceae > Coix > Coix lacryma-jobi. Next base: position 42,659,014 of record CM019824.1, on the reverse strand, counting down.
TTAGGAATGGGCGTCCAAGAATAATGGGTTCTCTACTGTCTCCACCTGTTTCAACGATAATAAAGTCTACACACACATACGAGCGTCCCACTCGTATACAGACATCTTCTAGAATTCCCAATGGGTAGCACAGTGTCTGATCTGCAAGCTGCAAACACATACTTGTATATAACAGAGGTGCACCATGAATTTGTTCATATATTACCTTTGGCATAATGTTGACGCTTGCTCCAAGGCCGCAGACTGCTTCTTCAAAACTGTTAGGTCCAATGTGGATTGGAATGACGGGTCTTCCTGGATCTCCTTTCTTCAGGGCAATGGAGTCATCCTTCCATTCCCTCAATGGTCTAGGTATGAGATGTCCTGCATCATAAATATCTACAAGATTTGCAGTCTCTAGTTCTTTTGGACTTCCAGGAATCTTACCTTTTTCAGCCATAGGGAGTGAAGCTGCTAACTGAGATAACTGAGATTCTATCATCTTATTAAAGCTATGTTGATTCTTTATGGCAGAAGTAAAGCTATCCATTCTAGTATTAATATTTTCAAGCAGTTTATCATTGGAAGCTATCTTCTTAGACATATTATCAATAATCTTGTTTTGATTAGACATCATCTCTCTCAAAGGTGGTTGGTTAAATGTATTAACTTGGTAGTTACCTGAGTAGTTACCTGAGTAATTAGGCCTTGATTGTTGGTTCCATCCTTGAGCTTGCTGAGGATGATAGTTGGTGTTGTTGTTGATGTACTTTGCATCCTCTTGAATCTCAGGGCAGTTGCTCTCTGAATGACCAGTGCCTCCACACTCTTCACATGTCATGCAAGATTCGTAGATTTTCTTGACGTCTTCTTTCTTGGGAGTGTGTTCATCGAACTTCTTCATGAGTAGGTCAAGTTTGGCAGACAGCATGTCTACTTCCTTTAGTTGATGTATTCCTCCCCTCTTGCATGGTTGAGAGCGTTCCTTGTTCCATCCTTGGTTAGAGGTCATCTTCTCAATGAGTGTAGTAGCATTGTTGATAGTGAGTGACAAGAATGATCCTCCAGCAGCGGCATCCACATTCTCACGGGTACTCGAAATGAGCTCGTGGTAGAAGGTCTGCATGAGTAGCCAATTCTCCATCCCATGGTGAGGGCATTCTAATATGTAGTCTTGAAAGTGTTCCCAAGCCTCTAAGATTGATTCGTCGTATTGTTGCTGGAATGTTGAAATCTTGGCACGGAGGGCATTCGTCTTGCCCACTGGAAAGAACTTTGCTAGGAAGGTGGTTGAACAGATCGCCCACGAGGTGTTTTTATCTTTGTTGGCGTAGAACCATTGTTTTGCTTTTCCCAAGAGTGAAAATGGGAACAAGCGAAGTAGAATGGCGTCCCTTTCGACTCCCTTGATGGTGAAAGTGCTACAAATCTCCAAAAAGTGTTGGTCCAGTCCTGATGTTGGCAGTGGTTGGTGCAGAGAATTCAAGGAGTGTCTTGTCGGCCATGGTGTCCAACACTGGTGTTAAGCTTCTTCTTATCTGGCTAACTTCTGGAAGTGGTAGTGAGGGTCTCTTGAGTTTGCGTCTTGTTTTCTTTATTAAAGCTTTGGGATCCTCAATATAGTTTTCCAGAAGTTGGAATCCCCAGAAATGCTTGTTGACACTCCTTAATGGAATCACTCTAAGAAGAGAGTTTTAATCTATCCCCGGTAATGGCACCAGAAATGCTTGTTGACATTTCTTAACATCGCTACTAAGAATGAACCATATAAATAATAATCTAGTGAAGGCACTAAAGAGTGTACGGGACACTACTAACTTCACTTAACGTCAAGTTGTCATCCCCAACATGAAGCTAGCAATGTAATTATATCAGGGCACTGGATTTAAAGATAAATATTTACCCGCAAGCGCACAGATAAATACACCCGTTGTAGAAGCATTTCACATAAGCTAGTCTCAGGTATCGTTATTTATATTTAGCCTAGAGACTAATCAATTCAAAGTATGATGGTATTATACTAATGAGGACTTAACAACATTCATTATGGCACACACTTACAATAAAGACTGCTAACACACTTATTACTCCAAACAGGGATCAGATTACAGATTAAATGATAATGATAAATGATAACAGAGATCAGATCAATCAAAGATAATCCTAGAACAGTACTACCTAGCAAGTGATGATTAGAACAGGTATTAATAAGAAACATTCCTAAGTTATTCTAATTTCAAGTCATAGCATACATTGATTAGTGCAAACATATTTGGCAATCATTGGCTAGGTCACACATATTTATAATCAAAAGGCAACTCTGAGAACACAAGGTTGATATGTGCCCTTGTGGTTCCCTTCCTGAGTGATGAGTGATCGATCAACCGGCAACATGTCTCTTGGCTGTGTTGATGTGCAGGTGCGGAGCTCGGACAGTGGTCGAAGGTGAGGAGAAGGTCAAGTGGGGACGTGCCGTGCCGACAGATCGGGAGCGGTGAAGGGCAGACATGGAGCTTGGACCGACGGACCGGGAGACATGAGGACCAGCTGTGGTAGCTGGCACATGGCGTCGACAAGCAAGAGCACATGGGGATGTGCGGTGCATCGGCCGAGTCGGGAGGAAGGTGATGGCGTCGTGACACTTGGTGGGAGGCCGAGAAGGATGGCGAATGCACTGTGCCCGGCGTGGAGGCTGGACATGCTCCGGCATCGGTGCTGGAACTCGGGGTGTGCGAACCACATCCCGTCTTCGGCACGGGTTCGGTAGCTGAGCCTCAAAAAGCTACCATCGACGGTTTCTGAGTTTGGGCCTCAAAACTCGGGGTGGATGGTTTCTAGGTTTGGGCCTCAAAACCTGGGCGCGCGGGTTTCTGAGTTTGGGCCACAAAACTCAGCCGGAGGACAGGTTTCCCGGTTTTAGCCTCAAAACCGGGGGAAGGCCCAGGTTTCCCGGTTTCGGCCTCAAAACCGGGGGGGAGGTCCGCAAAAAGGACGGTCGACGCGTGGCGGCGTGGAGAGGCTAGCACGGCGGCGCAGCTATCCGCGAGGAAGGCGCGGCGGTCGGCAGGGCGGCACGTGGCGGCATCCTGAGGCTTGCGTCGAGGCGAAGCTAAGGATGAGGAAGGCGCATGGCCATCGGATCGTCATCAAGTAGAGTTGGACCGGGATACCCCTAGGGTTGGCCGTTTTGCTCATCTATCTAGGGTTAGAAGGGGATTATTGTTTAGGCTATAAATAAGAGAGGCACCCCTCCTCTATCCCTATCCTTGCAGTCATTTGCTCCTAAGCTCTCTATCTCTCCTTAGCCCCCGCTTAGGTTCTAATCATACCTGGCTGTGAGTGATCCACAGAGTAGACTCAATCTTGTCCCTGTGCTTTGGGAAATTCTGGAAGTGAGGCCGTAACCTCACGATTGTAGCGTGTGTTCGCCACACGGTTGCAATTTTGTGCTTGTGGTTCGCGTTTTGGTTGTGTTCTTCGCGGATTACTTTTTGTCACATTTTTCCCGTCGCTTGATCTCTTTGCTCAGTTCATTTTTTGCAAATCCATTTGAACCAAGTTGTTCTAGGTCGTGAGGCAATTCTTTCCCTCGAAGGAATTAATCTTTAACCTCACGGTCTGGGAGATCGGTTGATTTTGATTTCGGGTCAAGCTTTTCCTCCTTCCCCCGAAATTCTTCGATTCATCGAGTTGGAGATAGGTTCGAGCCATGATCTCTTAGAGATAGCTCACTATACTCCTTGTGACTCCTCTCTCCAAGTTTGATCCCTAGAGGATTCGTTTTGGGAGAGATGGGATCAAATCAGTGAAGGATCAGTTCTTTGTCGGGGTGACCGGACTCTTGACTCGCTCTGACCGGACGCACGGTCAGAGTCCGGTCGTTGAAGGCGTTGACTGCGCGCATGTTTCATTTTGATCGGACGCTGGAGTTTAGGGACTGACCGGGCGCACAGGTTCTCCTGTTCATCTTTTTGTCATGTGTGACCGGACGCTGAGTGCCTGACCGGACGCACCTTCTCAGTGAGTCCGGTCCAACACAGAGAGCTCCCAGATTGTTCCTGTGCTGACCGGACGTGTCTGGTGCCTGGTGACCGGACGCACCAGTGAGTCCGGTCAGTGCTGTCTCATGCTGTTTTGTCCGTGGTTCGTTCGTTCATTGTCTGTTTTGGTTTCCGGTTTTTGCGTTGGGTTTCTAGAGTCGTCTAGTGTCTCGCTGTGCTTCTAGGAAGCATCCACCCTATATCTAGGGTCGTGGACATTATTCGAGCTCTAGGCTTCCCTTTGGGGTGACTCCTGGGACAGTGGCTAAAAGTTTCTGAGAAGAAATTTTTAAGCTCCCATTCACCCCCCTCTGGTCGCTTATCCGGTCCTTCAATTGGTGTCGGAGCCGGTTAAGGATCTCTTTTACCTTAATCGGTTTCGGATCCTTAGGGCGACATGGATCGAGGGAATGGCAAGGCTCAGTGGTTCGATGGAACAAACTATCCCTATTGGAAGATTCGGATGCGTGCTTATCTCAACAGCAACAGTTCTTCCGTTTGGGAAATATGTGAGAACGCTGAGTATGTTGTACTTCCAGCTCATTTGGGTCAGGTCCAGATTGACCAGCACGAGGCCAACTCGAAGGCACGTAATGCTCTTTTGGCCAGCATCTCCCTTCCTGAGTTCGAGCGTGTCTCTGAGCTTGAGACGGCACGAGAGATCTGGGTGAAGCTCAGAGCTATCACGAGGGGACCGCTCAGGTCAAGACCAGACTCTTTGAGACGTACAAGCGTGAGTACGAGAACTTTGTTCAGTTGGAGGGAGAGACGATTAACGCTATGTTCGCTCGTTTCCAGACGATCGTGAACAAGATGCGTGCCAATCGGGCCAACCTACCCTATGATGATCATGAGAGGGCTCTCAAGTTGCTATACGCCCTGGATCGGAGGGTATGGGAGGTGAAGGTGTCGACCATCATTGAGTCTGCTGCTTATGACACCCTCACCGTGGACGAGCTATTCAGTAAGCTCAAGTCCACTGAGATCAATCACTTGACTCAGGCCAAGCTGAAGAACCCATCTTCACATTCCATGGCTTTGGTCTCAGGCAAGGGTGGATCGACTCTTTCCGCTGACGCTTCACCACCTCTCTTTGCTTTCAGTGACTGAGGAGCAGGTGGAGGCGTTGGACGATGACGAGCTCGCCCTCATCATCACCCGGTTCTCGCGTTTTCACAACAACCGCTTGAATCGCCGGCGTGGTGGCGCACGTGAGGGCTGCTACGGATGTGGAGATCCGGATCACTTCATCGCGAACTGCCCCAAGCACGACAAGACCTTCCCTGGCAAGAACCGCAACTCCAGGCGCAAGGGCAAGCCGGAGAACAAGGTCGGGGAGAAGAAGAAGGGCGGCTATCACCGAGAGGACATGGAGAAGGCCTTCGACGCCGGCAAGCGTGCTTTCCTCGCCACCTTCAGCGATGGCGAGAAGTCCTCTGACGGCGACTCCAGCGACGATGGGTCCGAGCACAAGACCGAGGAACGCTTCAACGGACTCTGCTTCTTCGGCAAATCCTCCAAGAGCCTTTGCACCATGGTCTTGGAGGAAGAGGACTGCAAATGCCAGGACAAGGACGATGGCACCGATGATGATGACGCTTCTGAGGTATCATCCTCTTCACTTGTCGATCGTCTTACCGGTGAGCGTGATTCCCTTGTCGACATAGTTCTCGGTCAGGACAAGCAACTCAAGCGAGCTATCCGAGAGCGCAATGAGTTTAAGGCTAAGATGAATGATGCGCTTAAGGAGCTTGAGTTTGCTAGGTCCGAGGTGAAGGTGACCGATGAGGAGGAGTGTGAGGAGTGCACGATGCATATGACAAACTTTGCCACCCTGCAAACCAAGTATGCCTCTTTGATTGAGGTGTATGATGAGCTGAAGAGTAGGCTAGACTTGGTGGGTGATTGCAAGGAGTGTCCCTCCCTGAAGAAGGAGCTGGAGGAAGTGAAGGCAAGGCTTTCTTTGCTAGGTGCGTGCAAGCTCTGTCCTAGCTTGCGAACTGAGTTGGCAGAAGTTAGTGCCAAGCTTGCTGAAGCCATGATGGCCAACTCAGTTAGCACCTTGTCCGCTCCATGTGAGCAATGCGTGGGGATGGAGCTTGAGATTGCCAACTGTTGGCATGCCAGGATGCAAACCGAGGAGGAAAACACATACCTTCGGTCCATTCTGAGTTGGGTGTCATGTAGTGAGTCATAGTTGGGCATGATGATCAGTCAGTTCAAGAGGGGAACTGATTGCTCGGGAGTTGGCTTTGATTCAGGTGGGAAGAGCGCTAGTACCTTTGGCAAGATTGGTGAGTTTAGTGGAGTGAACCCTAGTGAGAAACCATCCACTATCCCTAAGCTTGTCAAGATCACCCCACCTGAGCCTCCCAAGCCTATCACCAAGGATGGCATTCTTGATGAACCTCCCAAGGCTCCACCTCACAAGCAAGTGTGGGTTCCCAAACCTAACCATCTTAGGAACACACTTGACACCCTTCCTGACGTCTCTAGTGATCCCCTCCGAAGGGCAAGCAGCCAGCCAAAGTGAACAACCCTCGCAACCATAGAAACCAACAACCCAAGAGAGTGGTGAGGTTTGAGTGCGAGTACTGTCACCGTGAGGGTCACTTAGCTGATTTTTGCTTTCGGAGGAAGAGAGACATTAGGAAGGAGTTGGAGATGAACAACCAGGCCAGGCACCACCCTCTCTATGGTGGGCAAGGTTGGGGAGTTCAGAGGCAGGGCTCTAGACCTGGAGGTGCACCCCCTCAGGCAGCTAGGCCCCAGGCAGCTAGACCACAGGGTGGTGGTCATGCCCGTCGCGGTTCCGGTCGTCCTCAATACGATCAGGAGCCGAGTGTAAGAGGCTTTGCTGCTCAGTCCCCTAGCGGACCACCTTTTCAGTATGGTGGTGATCGCTTTGCTCAGATGGGACAGGTAGGTCAGTTTGGAGGTTTTCCGTTCCACAGCGGACCACCCTTTCAGGTTGGTGGTGATCGCTATCCACCCATGGGATGAGGACAGTTTGGTGTTGCTACTAACACTTTTTCAGGGCCTATGACACAGCACTGGTATCCTTCTCAGCATACTAACCCCGGTGTTGTGCCATATGCTCACTTCCTATCTTTCTATTGATGCAGGAACTTCGATTGGAGAACATGTGGCTCATGGATTCCGGGTGTTCGCGCCACATGACCGGAAAGAAGGAATGGTTCTCCAGCCTTAGCCCCGTGATGCACAAGGAGTACGTCACTTTTGGGGATAATAGTAGAGGTAAGGTTGTTTCTCATGGAGCTATCCGGCTCAATGAGAGCTTTGTTCTCAAGGATGTTGCATTGGTTTCGAATTTGCATTACAACTTGCTTTCTGTTTTGCAACTTCTTGAGGATGATTTTGAAGTGTGCTTTAAGAAGGGTTTGAGTCATGTCTTAGACCCTCGGGGAGAACTTGTTTGTTGGATTGTCCCTTTTGGCCGTGTTTTCAGAGCCGACTTTTCTCGTTCTTTCGGCTCCGCTAGATGTTTGATGGCTGGTCCTTCTTCTGATCTGTGGAAGTGGCATAGGAGGCTCGGTCACTTGAGTTTTGACTTGCTTGCAAGACTTAGCTCACTTGGCCTAATCCAAGGATTGCCCAAGCTTAAGTTTCAGAAGGACCTTGTTTGCCATCCCTGTCGTCACGGGAAGATGGTTGCTGCTTCTCACCCACCTGTTAATCAGGTGATGACCAAGCGACCCGGTGAGCTTTTACCCATGGACACTTTTGGTCCAGCTTGGGTCTGCTCAGCGGTGGGAAGTGGTACGTTCTAGTGATCGTTGATGATTTTTCGAGGTACTCTTGGGTATTTTTCATGGAGGGTAAGGATGAAGCTTTTTCTTTTGATCGTGACTTAATCTTGAGGTTGAAAACTGAGTTTCCCCCTGATACCATTAGAGCTATTCGTAGTGATAATGGTACTGAGTTTGATAACTCTTAGTTTGCCTCTTTCTGTGCTTCTAATGGAATCGAGCATCAGTTTTCGTCTCCTTATGTCCCCCAGCAAAACGGTGTTGTTGAGCGCAAGAACCGGACCCTTGTTGAGATGGCCAGGACGATGCTCGATGAGCATAGGACTCCTAGGCGTTTTTGGGCCGAGGCGATCAACACCGCTTGCCATGTTGCAAATCGCATCTTTCTTCGGGCTTTTATGAAGAAAACATATTATGAGTTGTGGTTTGGTCGGGTACCCAAGGTGTCTCATTTTCGGGTGTTTGGGTGTAAGTGTTTTATCCTGAAGCAAGGCAATTTGGATAAATTTGAATCTCGCTCTGCTGATGGCGTGTTTCTTGGTTATGCTTTGCATTCGCGCACTTATCGAGTTCTTAACCTTGAAACTAACCGGATAGTGGAGACCTGCGAGGTCACATTCGATGAGACTATGCCTTGTGTTTCTTCTGCTTTTGATGTTGCAGGAGAACAGGAGCTGGGAGAGACTATTTTTGTGGAGGAGGAGCAGGAGAATGCCGATTGCGGTGATCCTGAGCCGACTCCACTGGCTGCCCCTATCGACCCTGCGATGACTACTTCAGCTCGAGGACCCGATCCCACGACTTCTTCTTCTTGGGGTTCTCTTGAGCCACCTCTCCAGCAAGCACCGGCTGCACCCGGGAGAGCAATAGCATCTGGCGAGGGGGAGGCGACTTCGGCGAGGCAAGCAGCCCGGAGCATTCAGCAAGTTCACCCCCCGCAGCAGATGATCGGCGGCATCGACCAGCGAGTCACGCGGTCACGAGCGTATGAAATCTCACACTTTGCACATTCTGCGTTCGTTGCTTCTTTTGAGCCCAAAGATGTTGGACACGCACTTTCTGATGCTAACTGGGTAAATGCCATGCATGAGGAGCTAGAAAACTTTGAGCGAAACCGAGTTTGGACCCTAGTTCCTCCTCCACCAGAATGCCACCCTATAGGTACCAAATGGGTTTTCAAAAACAAAGTGGGTGAGGATGGGATGGTAGTGAGGAACAAGGCTAGGCTAGTGGCCCAGGGTTTTTGCCAAAAAGAGGGGATAGATTATGAGGTAACCTTTGCCCCTGTAGCCCGTTTAGAAGCCATCAGAATCCTTCTAGCCTTTGCTGCTTCGAAGGGTTTTAAGCTTTACCAGATGGATGTCAAGAGTGCCTTCTTGAATGGGTATATAGAGGAAGAGGTTTATGTTAGGCAGCCCCCAGGTTTCGAGGATCCCATGTTTCCAAACCATCTTTATAAACTTTCAAAAGCTTTGTATGGTTTGAAAGAAGCCCCAAGAGCGTGGTATGATCGTTTGAAAACCTTTTTACTCTCAAAGGGTTTAAAATGGGACGGGTTGATAGGACTTTGTTTCTCCTGAAGCAAGGCAATGATACCCTGATAGTCTAGATTTACGTGGATGACATCATCTTTGGTGGCTCTTCTCATGCACTTGTTGCCAAGTTTGCAGATACTATGAGCAAGGAGTTTGAGATGAGTATGATGGGTGAGTTGACTTTCTTCCTCGGGTTGCAAATCAAGCAAACCCGAGATGGGACATTCGTACATCAAGGTAAATACACGAAGGACATCCTAAAGAAGTTCGACATGGGCAAGGCTAAGCCTCTTACGATGCCCATGCCGATGACTGCGGCGATGGATGCGGACCAAGACGGAGAACCGGTTGACCAGAAGGAGTACAGGAGCATGATTGGCTCGCTCCTGTACCTGACGGCAACGAGGCCGGATATACAGTTCGCTGTGTGTCTGTGCACTCGTTTTCAGGCGTCCCCTCGGACTTCCCACAAGCAAGCGGTTAAGCGCATCATGAGGTACCTCCGATACACTCCTGAGTTCGGACTTTGGTATTCCTCCTCTTCGAACCTCTCGCTTTGTGGTTATTCCGATGCGGATTTTGCCGGCTGTCGGCTTGAGCGCAAGTCTACTTCTGGGACTTGTCAATTTCTTGGCTCTTCTTTGGTTTCGTGGTCTTCTCACAAGCAGTCGAACGTAGCCCAGTCTACTACAGAAGCCGAGTATGTTGCCGCAGCTTCTTGTGCTTCGCAGCTTTTATGGATGGTTGCTACATTGCGTGATTTTGGTCTAGATTTCAGTCGGGTCCCTTTGCTTTGCGATAGCATGTCTGCCATTAGTGTAGCAAAGAACCTTGTTCTTCACTCCAAGACCAAACACATCGATGTCCACTTTCACTTTCTTCGTGATCACTATGAGAAAGGTGACATTGATCTTAGGCATGTATACAACCATAACCAGGTTGCGGATATTTTCACCAAGCCTTTGGACCTCTCAACTTTTGCTAGGTTGAGAGGTGAGCTTGGTGTGTGTTTCCCCTTTTAGATGGGGGAAGCATTTTGTTCATGTACCATAGACTGACTCTCTGATTCTTTTTTTGTTTTTGGGTCTTGAGTCTTTTTAGTTTTATTTTGGCTCCGATTCTGACTTCATCATGTTTACATCTTGCATTTACAAGCTTCATGTCTATGCTCTTGAGAATGGATCTATGCTCTGATTAGTGTATGCACTGATGATATATGATGATGCTTGTAGCTTAGGCTCATTTTGATCACTGATGCATGTTGTGAGCTAAGCTATTTTTTAGAATGATGAACATGCTTAATAAACTTAAAATTTGATACATGTTCACCATTGAGATTGGCAACTAGCATGTGTAGGATGTGTTGAGGTCACTTGAGTTATTTCATATATGCTTGGTTGCTATGTCTCTAGTTCTGAGTCATTCACTTGCTTGGATTGTTCATATGCTGATTAAAATGAACCAAGTATTAGTGAATTGAAAAGATCGAGATGGGATTGCTTTGTCAGCACCTCATGGTATTGAGACTGTTTCTCATTGCACTTTGAGTTAAACTTGAGCCGTGTAGTGTAAGACCGAAACCGATGCTTTAAGCTTCTGATTGCAAATGCATAGGCTTAGCATGGTTGAAAACTTAGGCAATGACAAGCTCTCAACCTCTCGCAATCACATGCTGATGTTAAACTTGTGTTAATAACCACTGCAAATTCTCCGATAAAAACTGAAAACACAATTCTATGCTTCTTTCTATAGCATGATGATTGAACTTTGCTAGGGGTAGTTCACATTGTCTACATGTTTTAGCACTTGTTTGACGTCCTGTCTATACATGTTTAGTGCTATTTTAATGGTGAAACTCCTATCAGAATGGCTTAAAACTGCTCACTTAGCTTATGCTTTCATATCTTGTATTCGGTGATCAGTTTGAGCCTTTGCTAGCACTTGTGTATATAGCTATGTAGTCGGATCAGCACTCATTAGAGCATTTATTCACTCTTTTGAGTATATACCTGAAGCTGCTAACATGCATTTTTGACTCATATGCATGTGTTCGTCTCCGATAGGCATAACCTAGCTCCGTTTGACTTACTTAAGCTCTTTTCCTTCTCTTTTGATTGCAAATTGCCCCCAAGGGGGAGAAATTTTTCCAAGGGGGAGATTTGGGGAGATTGTCTTTTTATGGTGACAATTTGCAATTGTTGCTTCTCTCGTTGAGGGGGAGTTTTTGAGTAAGGTGGAGTTCTTCTGCCTATTCCGGATTTGCTTTTTCGATTGGTATCGATCTTTTCAGCTAGTTGTGTCGAGCCCCTGTGCCTCTGTCTTGAGGGACTAGCTATCTTCATCTTGGTTTTGATGGTTCTTGATTGGTATCATGCCTACTGCTGGTTGTGTTGAGCCTCTGTGCCTCTATCTTGAGGGACTAGCAGTAGCTACTTCTTATGCAGTCTTCGTTTGGTATTCGAGTCCTTCTGCCTCTTCTTGAGGACTAGCTTGTTTCTGACTTGGTTGCGTCGAGCCGTTGCCCATGTCTTTGGGAACCAAGTTTTGTGCTCTGATTTCGATTGGGTTTTGCTCCTTGATGAGTTGTTGCTCCGATTTTTCTTTTCTTTTCGCTTGGTTGTGTCGAACCGTTGCCTATGTCTTTGGGGACCAAGCTTCACTTATCTCGATTTGTTCGTTTTCGGCCTCTGGCTTTTGGACAATTCGAGTGAGTTTTTCTCCTACATATTTCTGCTTCTTTTATTTTGGGTACAGTTACTATGAGTTGACGATGCACTCATCAAGGGGGAGATTGAGAACACAAGGTTGATATGTGCCCTTGTGGTTCCCTTCCTGAGTGATGAGTAATCGATCAACCAGCAACATGTCTCTTGGCTGTGTTGATGTGCAGGTGCGGAGCTCGGACAGTGGTCGAAGGTGAGGTGAAGGTCAAGTGGGGACGTGCCGTGTCGACGGACCGGGAGCGGTGAAGGGCGGACGTGGAGCTTGGACCGACGGACCGGGAGACCTGAGGACCAGCTGTGGTAGCTGGCACATGGCGTCGACAAGCAAGAGCACATGGAGATGTGCGGTGCATCGGCCGAGTCGGGAGGAAGGTGATGGCGTCGTGACACTTGGCGGGAGGCCGAGAAGGATGGCGAATGCACTGTGCCCGGCGTGGAGGCTGGACATGCTCCGGCATCGGTGCTGGAACTCGGGGTGTGCGAACCACATCCCGTCTTCGGCACAGGTTCGGTAGCTAAGCCTCAAAAAGCTACCATCGACGGTTTCCGAGTTTGGGCCTCAAAACTCGGGGTGGATGGTTTCTAGGTTTGGGCCTCAAAACCTTGGCGCGCAGGTTTCTGAGTTTGGGCCACAAAACTCAGCCGGAGGACAGGTTTCCCGGTTTCAGCCTCAAAACCAGGGGAAGGCCCAGGTTTCCGGGTTTCGGCCTCAAAACCACGGGGGAGGTCCGCAAAAAGGATGGTCGACGCGTGGCGGCGTGGAGAGGCTGGCACGGCGGCGCAGCTATCCGCGAGGAAGGCACGGCGGTCGGCAGGGCGGCACGTGGCGGCATCCTGAGGCTTGCGTCGAGGCGAAGCTAAGGATGAGGAAGGCGCGTGGCCGTCGGATCGTCATCAAGCAGAGTTGGACCGGGATACCCCTAGTGTTGGCCGTTTCGCTCATCTATCTAGGGTTAGAAGGGAATTATTGTTTAGGCTATAAATAAGAGAGGCACCCCTCCTCTCTCCCTATCCTTGCAGTAATTTGCTCCTAAGCTCTCTATCTCTCCTTAGCCCCCGCTTAGGTTCTAATCATACCTGGCTGTGAGTGATCCACAGAGTAGACTCAATCTTGTCCCTGTGCTTTGGGAAATTCAGGAAGTGAGGCCGTAACCTCATGATTGTAGCATGTGTTTGCCACACGATTGCAATTTCATGCTTGTGGTTCGCGTTTTGGTTGTGTTCTTCGCGGATTACTTTTTGTCATGTTTTTCCCGTCGCTTGATCTCTTTGCTCAGTTCATTTTTTGCAAATCCATTTGAACCAAGTTGTTCTAGGTCGTGAGGCAATTCTTTCCCTCGAAGGAATTAATCTTTAACCTCACGGTCTAGGAGATCGGTTGATTTTGATTTCGGGTCAAGCTTTTCCACCTTCCCCCGAAATTCTTCGATTCATCGAGTTGGAGATAGGTTCGAGCCATGATCTCTTAGAGATAGCTCACTATACTCCTTGTGACTCCTCTCTCCAAGTTTGATCCCTAGAGGATTGGTTTTGGGAGAGATGGGATCAAATCGGTGAAGGATCAGTTCTTTGTCAGGGTGACCGGACGCTTGACTCGCTCTGACCGGACGCACGGTCAGAGTCCGGTCGTTGAAGGCGTTGACTGCGCGCGTGTTTCATTTTGATCGGACGCTGGAGTTTAGTGACTGACCGGACGCGCAGGTTCTCCTGTTCATCTATTTTGTCATGTGTGACCGGACGCTGAGTGCCTGACCGGACGCACCTTCTCAGTGAGTCTGGTCCAACACAGAGAGCTCCCAGATTGTTCCTATGCTGACCGGACGCGTCCGGTGCCTGGTGACCGGACGCACCAGTGAGTCCGGTCAGTGTTGTCTCGTGCTGTTTTGTCCGCGGTTCGTTCGTTCGTTGTTTGTTTTGGTTTCCGATTTTTGCGTTGGGTTTCTAGAGTCGTCTAGTGTCTCGCTGTGCTTCTAGGAAGCATCCACCCTACATCTAGGGTCGTGGACATTATTCGAGCTCTAGCTTGCCTTTGGGGTGACTCCTGGGACAGTGGCTAAAAGTTTCTGAGAATAAATTTTTAAGCTCCAATTCACCCCCCCTCTGGTCGCTTATCCGGTCCTTCAAACTCCATAGTAAAGGTGTCAAATAGAGTAACCCTAAACCATGAGTTAACTGAGCCATACTGAACACTACATTCGGGAGGTGGAATACAAAGGACTCAACAGGAATATCACACCCACGATCTACCACTCTATCCGGAACATAGGACGCATTCGTAGATAAATAGTGTATAGGCACCACGCCTACACAGCATCTATCACCCACTCGTTGTACTTTAAGATGAGCGCTAAATGAACATGAGTATAAACATAAAGATGAACTATCTATGCCAAATATATAATCAAAGCATACTATAAGCAATATAATTAAGAATATAATAGTTGATGTCTTAGTCATATCAATTGTATTGCTATCTAGAGCATAAAGATGAACAATAAGGTGAATTAGATCATCGAGAAGAACTAAAGTACGAACTAGAACATAAACTAGAACAGAATTATGAAATAGAAGATGAACTAGACGATGAACTAGAACTAGACGATGAACTAGAACATAAACAATGATGAATAATGATGAACTAGAGGAGCAATTATGAAATAGATCCATAATGTTAATACAAGAGAGAAGATCTTGGGTTTACCGAGCCTTCTCATGACTAGATCAGGAATCCAAGCGAAGCTTGCCTCCTCTAATCCTATTCTATCTAACTATTCTAGGTGGATGTAGTTCTAGGGCTTCCGATTGATCCCCCTCTCTGGTAATTCTAATGATGATCTGATGAATGTAATGCCTGATGCTCTAGAGAGGGGGGTCTGGGGCTGTTTATATAGCCCTGGGCGATGAACCATGGCCGTTGGATCAAACCGACTTAAGGTACGACTAAGATGCATCCTCATAGGCAGTGGGAGAACATTCCAGAAGATGGAGTTCGTCGGCCCCAAGGGGGGACTGGTCGGTCCCATGGTGGGACCGGTCGGTCCCACCTGGCAGGGTCCCACGGTGCCTGACCTCCTGGTGTCTTCTCGTGTCCTCTGGAGTCTTCTAGAAACTTCGTGATGTGGCGGTGGAGTTATCTCCCTTCGGTTTCCTTCTAGGGGAAGCTATTGGTGTTGATTTCCTGGTTTAGTCCCTACAGAATCATAGTTCACCAAAACCATGGAATATTGTCAATTAAAACCCTAAACCTTTGTTGGTGATCAAATTCTTGCCCTTTTCATATTTATTTATCCTTTAATTATGATAGATAACCAGTGTCAACACTGCTCCTGGAATCCAAGATGGACTCCAACTTGAGTTGGACTAGCCCTCCACCATGGAAACTTGAATTGGATGTCCTCGCTGGTACTCCTCCTCTCCTCAACTTGTACATGGCAGAGTGATGTCCTTATCATCCTCCCCTTCTTGAATTGGGGTCGTCCTCGACTCCATCTTGGCGATGTCCTCATCATCCCCTCCTTCTAGAATTGGAGTCATCCGCGACTCCATCTCATCACCAAGCTCCTAAAAAAGGTTAGTGACTGCACAATACGAAACACAAGGTATGGGATCATGTGCAACAACACTAACATGTCAACAAAGCATAGTATAACAAGGAGTATCATTATTATCACATAACTCAATAGTAGCAGAAGTTGTAGCAAGGAAAGCACCTCCCTTTAACTTAATCCCATTATTTTTAGCAATGTATGTTGGGGGTTTATTTTTATTTTTAATCTCATTAGCATGTTTAATATTATCCAGAGGAGACAAAGGCAGCAAAGTAATTTTCTTGTCCTTATGTATGATAGTGTATGTATTAGTTCTACCATGGTGTAAAGCATCATTATCAAATTCCCATGGGTGTCCTAACAAAATGGAACAAGCTTGCATTGGGACAACATCAAAATCAGCAGTATCATGATAAGAGCCTGTGAAAAAGCTAATGCGTGCTGATTTAGTTACCTTAGTCTTACCACTATTATTGAACCATTGAAGTTTATATGGATATGAATGTTGTCATGTGGTCAAGCCAAGCTTCTCAACCAAATCTGAACTCACTAAGTTATTGCAACTCCCACCATCAATAATAGTGAGAACACGACAACCATGCACGATGAGATACATGTGGAACAAATTGTGGCGTTGGATCTTCATTTTGTCTTTATGTCCCACACGTGTACTTAACACGCGCTGCACAAGAAGGCTAGGGTAGTTCGTGGCAGCAGCCACAGAGTCAATGGTGATGGTCTCCTTGTCTTGATCGTCCTCGGTGGAATCTGCATCAATGTTAGCAGCAAGGACTAAATCATCTTCAACATCACTAGCACTTACATATCCATCCTCGATAGCAATGAAAGCGCGACGACTGGGACAATCCTTCATGACATGTCCCATGCCTTTGCATCGGTGGCAAATGATTTTAGAGCTAGACGAGGAGGAGCTAGTAGAAGCACTCGAAGTGACACCTTTCTTCAGTTGTGGAAACTGCACATTAGATAATTTACTTACCCCGGAAGATGTAGATGGCTGTGGTGCAATAGGAACCTTGGGCGTCTCCGGCTCGAAACGCTGCTAAAAAGTCCTCCCATTGCTAGACCTGAAAGGCTGGTGTTGTTTGCATCCATGTACTTCTCGTTCTGCCTTAATAGCAAGATGATATAATGTGGTTGAACCTATTCCAATCTTTGTAATCAAGAATATATTGGATATCACGATTCAAACCACCAAAGAATCTAGCACTAGCATCGTTATCATCTTCATTTATACCACAGCGTGCTAAACCAATTAGCAATTCTTGATAGCATGCTTCTACTCCTTTATCACCTTGTTTTAAAGTTTGCAGTTTCAAATGTAAATCATGTTGGTAATGAGGAACAAAATGACATTTCATACATTGCTTTAAAGCATTCCAAGTTTGAGGCACAACAACAGCATTATTAGCATTGCAAAGATCGCTCCACTAGAACAAAGAAAAATTAGTAAACTCACTAGTAGCAAGTCTAACTCTATGCTCAGTAGGAAAATTATGAGAATCAAATTTTTGTTGAACAGCAAGTTCCCAATCTAAATATGCCTTTGGATTAATATTACCAGCAAAAGGAGGTAGGCTAAATTTAATTTTAGCAAAAGGGTCATTATTACCATGATTATTGCCTCTCATACCTTGACGATTGAAGTTGAGGCAGTGACGAGAAACATCATCAGCATCCGCATCTTCATCACTAAAATCAGCCGCATCTTCATCATGATGAGGTTGAGGACTTTGCTCAAGCTGTTCAATGTGGGTGACCAGATTGTTCATGTTGCACGTCAGCTCGGTCATATGATTGTGTTGTTCCGTCATGAACGTTGTAAGCTCGCACTTGGATACGCACTCATTGAAGTCCGTCAGAGTTGTTGCCATGGTTAGAAGATAGAAAAAGACAACACCAAAGTATTATCCCTATCAACTAAAAGGAAACAAGTGGTGGTGGTGGTGATGGTGGTGAAAGTGGAATGCAAAATCAGAAGCGGCTTACCACCATCTTGCCTGTATTCTTATCAACGCCAAACAAGAGCAAAACCAAAGTGACGAAGCAATCTGTTATTGAGCGTGGGTAACAGTTGCAAGATGAACCTGTGCTGACAGAAGAATATGTGGAGCTATGGGTAGGCACACAATATGACAGCAATAATTAGCAATTAACGAGTGCAGATTAGCATAGTTCAATAAGTATCCAAAGTACAAGTCACAGGTGGTGGCTAAGATGTGTCAAGACGTAGCGCAACAAGGTGAAAACAAAGCACGATGGAAAGAACTCACAGAACAAGCAAATAGTCCGAATTTTCCTTTTTCTTGAATTTTTTCCGGATTTTTCCAAAAGGCACTAGAAGGAATCAAACTTTTTTTATTTTTTCACTATTTTTTATATTTTTCTCTGAACAAGGATCACAAAAGATACAACCATAAAAATTGACACCTACAACTGAGGTGGGATGTGGTCTACAGAAAATTAACATGTTCTCTGAAAAGCGTGCAAAAACTTTAACAATTTTTTTTATTTTCCTGAAATTTTTTAGCAATTTTGATGAAACCAAATAGGGGGAAGCCGAGTTTGGGTCGGCTCCAAATGGTGTCTAGAAGCTGCTGTAAAAATTTCAGATTTTTATGATAAACGAGCGAAAAGTTATGCTTGTTTTACCGAAGGTATCTCAAGTTATGTTTTCGAGAAGGTACAAGAGGACAGCGGCAGTTAGGGCAAAGCGTCCCTAAACTCCAACAGCGATCACATGATTAATTGTGCTTGTGACTAACAACAATAGGTATTCGCCAGATGGTGTAAGGAGGTGTTGACACTCAAAAGTGTCATAGATAAATGTGAAATTAGAAGAGGTGTTCGGATCATATATTAGGGTTGAATTTACCTTTTAAATGCTTCATAATTGAAAGGTCGGATGTTCTAAGTGAGATGGACCTGATCATTTGAGGTCTTCCAACCAGTTATGCTATTTCCGACCAGATAACGCTGGTCGGAGGCTTTACCATGATGATGAATACTGACTCAAGTGCCGATTCAAAGATCCTTCTTTTGTAAGGATGATTTGTTGATCGGTATGGATAGCTTGGGCCATTGTCTACAAAGCCTATTAAACCGGTTTAGTCGGTTTTAAGATTGCCGAGATCGTGTTTACTTTGTTTAGTCCGAATTGGACTCTTAGATTCCATATTCTGATGGAGTCCGGATAGGAAACTTGGAGATCGTATCTGGAGATGTTATCTATTGGGATAAGACCAGCCCCCTCTCTATATATGAGAGGATTATGGCCGATTGAAGCATCCAATCCTAATCGATCAAAATCAATCTACTATCCCTTTTACCCTTTTCCTCTCTCTACATTGCTATTCGGCGCATCTCCCGGCGAGGCTCGACGGCGTTCTAGGCGGCCTTGCTGGTCCTAGAACAACCTCTACGTGCTTCTCCCTGATAGGTCTTCCCAGGAGGAGTTCTAGAGTTACCAACACAGGGATCTAAAACCCTAAATCAGTCTAAACCGGTCTTTAGATCAGTTTTCATCGGCTTAGCCGGGTCTCTGCTGTCTCAGGTTGAACTGCAACCTCTTCGGGCGTTCTAGCCCTGCTGGTGTGTGATTCGGATCACTTCCGATGTCAACACACTTTTTGGCGACTCCGCTGGGGAAGATTGAAATTTCATCTACTACCAAGATGGGCGGCAAAGACGGTGCTATAGATAAGGATAACATCGTCCATCATGTGAGCATTGACGAGCTCCCCGACGAGTTAAAGCAACAAGCGCAGGCCAAGCTCGATGTCGTCTTGAAGGCTTTCCTGGAAAGCTGCTCGAAGGATCGGCGTGGCAGGGTCACTCAAGACAAGGAACCGGACTTCAGCGAGATAATCCCTACTACGTCAACCACAAACGCTGAAGACGCTACTGATAAGGTAAATACCAAGGTACCTGAAGACCCTTACCCTACCCATGCCAATTATTCAGCAATGCTGGTTGACACATAAAAAACTCTTACCAATACTATTTAGCATTCGTTTAAATTACTTAGTGACCGCAAGGATAAATTAGAGGGTAAGACCGTTGAACCTGATCGTCCTACCGGACAACCACAGTTCGGTATTCCTTTTAATTTCTTTAGAGGCGAAACCTCACACACAGAGTTTGGCCAAACGCAATCAGGAAACGATACTGGCAGGACCAATCACGGTGAAGCTAGTACATCTATGTATACCAATAATCTCCACTATAGCTCTGGTCAGACCACACAGACTGATCAGGGTACAACAGCAAATAGGACTTCAGGATGATAGGGAACAGTATTGCCCAATCCACCGAAGTCCCCAAGCCACAATCCCATGCATAGTGGCACTCCTAACCTTGCTGACACCAATTTTGGACGAGCCATAAATCGGTTTAAGGAAGAGATAACTAGGTCTCTCGAGACCAGTTTGGGGGTCCAGTTTAAACCGAGTAGGACCACTTATTCTAAACCGTACCCTTCATGTTTTGATTTTATGAAAGCACCTGATGGTTGGAGGGTACCAGATTTTTATAAGTTTAGTGGTGATGGTAGTAAAACAACTATGGAGCATATCAGCATGTTCCTCGCACAAATGGGCGAAGCTAGTACTCTAGATTATATGAATGTACGATATTTTCCTTTATCTCTTACTGGTACGGCTTTTGCCTGGTTTACATCACTACCAGAATGCACCATAGGTTCTTGGGCCGAGCTAGAAGAAAAGTTTCATAATCACTTTTATGACGGGGTTCAAGAAACTAGGTTATCACACCTCACGTTGGTTCGACAAGGACATAGCGAGCCTATGGTCGACTTCTTTAAGCGTTTTAAAGAAATTAAGAACTGATGTTTTGATTTGATGATCTCCGACAGAGACCTAACAGATCTGTGTCTCACCGGCTTACGTCGGGAGATCAAAGATAAACTTAAGCATCATGATTTCTTTAATGTAAATCAGCTTTTGCAGAAGGCCGTTTCAATAGAATCGCGCCTTAAGGAACCTTACGATCCCCATAAGACTCATCGCTCAGGCGTGCATATTGTTAAGATGAATTTTGATAGTTCGGACGATGAGTCTAAAGATTGTTATGCTGCTGAGTTTTTATGGCCAGCGCAGAATAAACTAGTCACTTGTCCTTCCCTCAAACCAATTCAAAAGAATCAGGATGAGGAAGTAAAGTTTACTTTTGATTTCTCCAAATGTGACCGGATATTTGATGAATTGCTTAAATTCGGTTATCTTAAGATCAATTATACTTAGCCACCACCCAACAAATTGAGAAGGAGGGCTTATTGGAAATACCATAATTCTTTTTCTCATGCCACTAATGATTGCAATGTTTTTCGTTGACAGGTCCAATCGGCCCTTAATGAAGGACGATTGAGTCTTACCGAGATGCAGATCAGTACTGCTCCTTTCCCGGTTCATATGGTGGAAGCAGGAAACCCTGCAATTCTGATTCGTCCAGAGCAGGCCGATACGACCAAAGGCAAGAATGTCGTCATCAGCGAGTCACGGATCGCACCGAATGCTGAGGGTGATTCAGGGCGCAAGGTGGTGCTCGAGAAGGGTGATGATGGCAAGAGCAAGCCCACAATCACTGCAGGGTCAACACGACACCTGTATAGACAAAGGTATTTTGAGACCAGGGCAACACAACAAAGGCCGACCAAGTCAGGCTCTCAGGGCAACCAATCTGGTTCATCCTCAAGATAGCTATTTTAGTCGGATCAAAAGGCCAACTGGATCAGGCTGGCTCCTTCTAATTGAGAATACATGTGATGAATGATTGACATTTATGAGGAAGGTTTGAGGCTTTTCCTGGTTTAGTCCATATCTCACTATGCGCTTAATGCTTATGACTAACCGGTGGCGTTGAGTTGTGGTGTGTTTTATGTGTTGGTGTGTGTGTGCAACATGTGTCTCTTAGCTGTGTTTATGTGCAGGTGTTGAGCTCGGAGACAGTGGTCGATGGCAAGGTGTGAAGGACCGAGAGTGCAAAAGCAAGGCGACCAGAGGGGGGGTGAATGGGATCCAATAAAATTTCTGTCAAAACTTTGGCCAAATGTCCCAAAATCAACACCGAGAAGCACGGACCGAAATCGTGATGCTCACGACCCTTGGAAGAGGGTGGATGATCCCTAGGATCACAGCGGAGCACCACCAAGCACCATCGAAGCTAAGACCAAAAGCTCCAGCTCAATTCCCCTCCTTGGAAAACCGAGTCCCAAACATAGATTGGAGGCTATGTCAAGAAATTTCCAAATACCAATGCTAACAAGTAGCAAATATACCTAGAAATGTTTCTTGGTTAACTCTAGGGCCAAATGAGAAGTCCGAAAACCAAGCCGAAAAGCCGGGATGGCGAATGCACTGAAAAGCCCTCTTCAGCAGGGTCCCGGACTGTCCGGCCCTGGGGTCCCGGACTGTCCGCCCCTACTGCGGACTGTCCGTGACATGGTGGCGGACTGTCCGCCGGCCAAAAACAAAAGTCAGCAAACTTGCTAAAGTCTTGTTGGACGAGTCCCGGTCTGTCCGCGACCTATAACTGCGGACTGTCTGCCGGTCACGTGAACAGTTCCCAGCCGAAGAACACAGCCACTGAACAGGCTGTCCGCGGGTGTCCAGAGAAGGCAATTTTGATCGCCCTTCTCCCAAATCTCTCCAAATTCGATCCAAATCAAAATCCCAAGTTCCTAAACTTGTAGAAGATGATCACGGGGTAGTTAGGAGACTATCCCCAAGAAATCATCCGCTCAAATCGACTAAATCACCGGGAAATCCAAAGGGAAGGTGGATGAACTAAAAAAGCGCCACGAAAATGAAATCATCCCGATCTATTCTTTCATGAGGAGTTAGATGAATTCCTTTGGTTGAAATGACCTCCTCAATGAAACGAACAAAATGATTCAAATGGATTTCGCAAAGACGCACTAGAGAGGGAGATCGAGTGACGGGAAAATTGTGGAGAAATGAAGAACGCAAAGAACATGAATCAACACAACGATCTGCAATCATAGCGCAAACACACGCTACGATAGTGAGGTTACGGCCTCACTTCCTCAAAATCTCAAGTACACAAAGGTATGGTTCTCTGCGGATCTCAGTAGCTACAGCAGGGGGCAGGGAGAGCAGGAAAACCTAAGCCTGGAGAAGCAAATGACTGAGATATCGGGGAGGAGGGTGTCTCCCCCTACTTAACCTATTCCTAATTCCTACTCTACCCCTCTCTAATTACAGAGCAAACCAGCTAAACCCTAGGGTTATTCTGGACCAACTCATGGTAGGTGGTGATCCGACGGCCACGCTCGCACAACTCGTAGCGTCGCCTCGACGCGACCTCCCGATCGCCGCCACGTGCCGCCACCGCTCTGCCCATCCTTTTCCCGGACGCTGCACCCCCGGTTTTGTGGCCGAAACCAGGAAACCAGCCTTTACGCCATCCCCCGGTTTTGAGGCCCAAACCAAGAAACCAGCCTCCAAGTCCATCACCTGAGTTTTGTGGCCCAAACTCAGAAACCCGCAGCGCCCAGGTTTTGAGGCCCAAACCTAGAAACCGTCCTCAGCCCGAGTTTTGTGGCCCAAACTCGGAAACCCGTCGCACGCCCAGGTTTTGTGGCCCAAACCTAGAAACCGTCCACCCGGTGGTTTTTCTCTGGCTGAACCACCAAACCGACGCTGTAGAGGGGATGCACCGCCCATTGTTGACGGAAGTTATAGCATGTTTTACCTTATCAAAATACCGTCAACAGGCCTCAGTTTCAAGGAAGTATAGCATATCATGAGCATATTTATCACTAATAAGTTCCACTTGTACTCTTAGCTTGTGAACTTGTAGGAGATGGCAAGATGAACAAAATAAGGACAGGTGGGCCCACCAAGGGGGTCGGGCGACCCCACCATGGTGGCCACCTCAGCAAGGGTGACATGGCACTATCCAAGAGGAGCATGCTCAGGCCAATATCAACCCTTGGATCAAACATGTGCTTTTACTCAATGGTGCAAGATGAGAAGCACATGGATTCATGGGTCCACACCGAAACCAAATGCAACCATCATCACAAGACTTGCTCCATGACATGTGGGGTCATCAAGGGAGAGAAGAAGGTGGGACAGCCCTGTCATAGGGGGGTCGGTCGATCCCCCTTGGTGGGGCCCATCTGCACTGTTCATCAGGATGACATCACCACCTTCTAGAAGATGTACCCTGGGCCCACATGTCATAGAGTGGGGTCGGCTGACCCCATGGTGAGCTTCATCCAAGTCGGTGGCAAAGCACATGTTTCACACGTGAACAATATCCTGGCCATCCATCCATGACGGTTACTATGGCGGTTTGATCCAATGGCCAAGGAAGGAGAGCACGCGGATCACTGATGTGGCACCGGAGTAGCCGCTACTCCACCTCCAAGCTATAAATACCCCCCTAGAGCTCTTCATTTGTATGCATCCAAGGAGAGAAAGCCTACTTAGTAGCTTTAGTGTTAGAAGAGAGGGAAGGGAGTGAGGAGTTCCACGGAGGAGTCCCGGCCTGTCGGGAGTCTTCTCCAAGGTGCGCCTCAGCGGATGCGATTCTTCTTGTAAGTGTTACATCTGAGTCCTTCTAGTATTTAATATTCTGGTCTGGTAATTTAAGTTTACAGTTCTTTTACTCGGCACATTGCTTTACTTTGTTGAAGTGCTCTAGGCCTAATAAGCTTAGCTTTAGAGTAGTAAGATTAGTGTAGACGTGGTGTCTAGGCTATATCTTGCCAGTGTGGACTTCTTGTCGCACTTGTGTAGACGCCTGGTGGTAGAGTGACAGACACAGCCAGTGCTTGGAGTTCCTCTCAAGTGTTGTAGGCAAGTTGAAAATAATAGTTGGGTAGCAGCATTGCCGCCTCAGTAGTTGTTAGGTGGAGAACCTTTTAATCAACTACTGTTTCGTCCTTCGCCCCCAGTAAGGAATGAGGCGGTAAACCTCAGTACTCTTAGAAAACCAGTACCAGATATTGATATTAGGAAGACCTCTCTATCCCAGTTATCATATACCCTTTGATCATCCTTTGACGATCCTACTTCTAGTTAATCCACTTCACGTTCCCTATGGAAATACGATACCTGGAATACTCCCGGTGAAAAGCTACATTTGACTACCGTGCGCTTGCGGTATATCCGTTTGCCACTTCTGGTGTCAACAAGCATCTCTGGTGCCGCTGCCGGGGATTAGGCTCCATAGTCTAGTTCTAGTGGTTGCATTAAGAAGTGTCAACACCCGTGCACCCCGTCCTCCGACATGTGTCCCCAGGTCCTCGAACCGAGCAACACCGTGCCCCGCAGGTCTCCGCTCGTCGCTGTCCCAGGCTGTCAGCCACCACAGTTGATCCTCAGGCCCTCCGGTCCCTTAGTCCAAGCCTCACGTCCGCCCTTCACCGCTCCCGGTCCATCGGCATGGCACGTCTCTATTTGACCTTCACCTTGCCTTCGATCACTATTTCCGGACTCGACACCTGCACAACACAAGCCAAAGAACCTGCGATCAAACCCGTTGACAATCACTCATCACACCGAGACTCGGCATACACCCATGTTTCCGCAATCTCCCCCTTGATGAGTGCATTGTCAACTACTCACACAAATCATAATGAAAGGAAAAAGAAGGAAGAAGGAGAAGAGAGAACTCGACCAAATGACCCAAAAGCCTAGCAAAGCCAAAGAAGGTCAAGTGGAAGAAGCGAAGCAACTTGGTCCCCAAAGACATGGGCAACGGCTCGACGCAACCAAGCAAAGCAAAGCTGGCCCTCAAGAAGAGGTAGAACAGGCTCAATACCGCTAGCAAATACCAATGCCTTATGGCCAGCAAGAAGCAGCAAAGATGCTAGTCCCTCAAGAAAGAGGCACAGAGGCTCAACACAACTAGCACGAAAACTCGCTCCGAACCAAACATGCTCCGAACCAATCGAAAATCAAATGCCAAAATGTTTGCTAGTCCCCCAAGACAGAGGCAACGGCTCAACACAACTAGCAAACTCCCCCTCGAAAAGTGCAAGCAACTAGAAGGACTCAACTAGAAGGACTCCCCCTTAGTTCAACTAGAAAGCACATGTTTTGCAATAAATTTTCCCCTTAGTTAAACTGTAGGAGAGCACATGATTTGTCCAAAAATTCTCCCCATTAGTTGAAAATGCACTTATCAAGTAAACAACATCATCAGGAACCGAGCAAAGTTCTCCCCCTTACAAAATGCACCAGCCAAAACTGCCAACTGAACAACCAACTTCCCTTCCAAAATGCATATGAAGTCAGAAATGCAAGTTAGTAGCTTCAGGCATATAGTCAAAAGAGTGCAAAGATGCTATAAACAGTATAACTCCAATGACACAACTAAGCATTCAGATAGCAAAGGCTCAAACTGATCACAAATACGAAATATGAACATATGAGCAAAGTGAGCAGTTTTAAGCCAAAAGGTAGTCACCATCAAAATAGCACTACACATGTATAGGCAAGAATCCGAACAAGTGCTAAACATGTATACAAGGTGAACTACTCCTAGCAAAGTTCAATCATCATGCTTAAGAATGAAACATACACTTGTGATTTCAGTTTTAAATCGGAGTTGCAGCGGTGAAGTTACACAAGTTCAAACATTAGCATGTGATTGCGAGAGGTTGAAAGCTTGTCATTGCCTAACTTTTCAACCGAGCGAAGCCTAAGCCAAAGCAATCAGAAGCTTAAAGCTACGGTTTCGGTCATACACTACACGGCTCAAGTTTAACTCAAAGTGCAATGAGAAACAGTCTCGATACCGTGATGTGTTGACAAGCAATCCCATCTCGATCTTTTCAATTCACTAAAACTTGGTTCAAATTTTAAGCAAGATATGAACAGACCAAGCAAGTGAATGACTCAGAACTAGAGACATAGCAACCTAGCATATATGAAAAGCACAAGTGAACTCAACACGTCCTACACATGCTAGTTGCATATCTCAATGGTGAACATTTTCAGATTTAATTTACATTAAGCAAATTCACCATTTCAAAATAGCTCAGCTCACAACATGTACTAGTGATCAGAAAGAGCATAAGCTACAAGCATCAACATAAGCATCAAAGCATACTAAACAGAGCATAGTTACATTCTAGTGATTATATACATGAAGCTCAGAATGTAAATGCATATGCTGAAATGCAAGAGAAAAGAAAGACAAAAGAAAAGAGTCAGTCTATTATACTAGATCCAAAATGTTTCCCTCATCTAAAAGGGGAAACACACACCAAGCTCACTATTGACACTCCTTAATGGATTCACTCTAAGAATGAGTCACATAAAATAATAAACTAGTGAAAGCACAAAAGAGTGTACGGGACACTATTAACTTCACTTAACGTCAAGTTGTCATCCCCAACATGAAGCTAGCAATGTAATTATATCAGGGCACTGGATTAAGAGATATATATATTTACCCGCAAGCGCACAGATAAACATACCCATTGTAGAGCATTTCACCCAAGCTAGTCTCAGGTATCGTTATTTGTATTTAGCCTAGAGACTAATCAATTCAAGGTATGAAAGTATTAAAAGAATTTAACAGCATTAATCATGGCACACACTTTAATAAGACTGATAACACACTGACTACTATGGACAGGAATCAGGTACAGAGTAAATGATATAATAGATAATTGATAAAGGATAACAGAGATCAGATCAATCAAGGATAAACTCAGAACAATATTGCCTAGTAAGATGATGATTAGAACAGGTATTAATAAGAAACATTCCTAAGTTACTCTAGTTACAAGTCATAGCATACATTGATTAGTGCAATTATATTTAGCAATCATTGGCTAGGTCACATCATATTTATAATCAAGAGGCAACTCCATAGTTAAGGTGTTAAGCATAGTAACCCTTAAACCATGAGTTAACTGAGCCATACCGAACACTATATTCGGGAGGTGGAATACAGAGGACTCAACAGGTCTGTCACACCCGCGATCTACCACTCTATCCAGAACATAGGACGTATTCGCAGATAAATAGTGTATAGGCACCACGCCTACACAGCATTCATCACCCACCCGACTTTAAGATGAGCGCTATACGAACATGAGTATAAACATAAAGATGAACTATCTATGCCAAATATATAATCAAAGCAAACTATAAGCATTATAACTAAGAATATAATCATTGATGTCTTAATCATATCAATTGTATTGCTATCTAGAACACAATAATGAACAATAAGGTGAATTAGATCATCAATTAGAACTAAAGTACGAACTAGAACATGAACTAGAACAAGATCATGAACTAGATTATGAACTAGATGATGAACATGAACTAGACGATGAACTAGAACATAAACAATGAAGAACAATGATGAACTAGAAGAGCAATTATGAAATAGATCCATAATATTAATACAAGAGAGAAGATCTTGGGTTTACCGAGCCTTCTCGTGACTAGATCAGGAATCCAAGCGAAGATTGCCTCCTCTAATCCTATTCTATCTACTAATCTAGGTGGATGTAGTTCTAAGCCTCCGATTGATCTCCTTCTGGTTGGTCTAACTCTGATGAATGAATTGCCTGATTTCTGGATTGCCCAATTGCTCTGGAGAGGGGGGTCAGGGGTCTGTTTATATAGCCCTGGGCGATGAATCGTGGCCCTTGGATCAAACTGACTTCACGTAGTGCTGAGATTGATCCTCAAAGGCGGTGGAAGTAGCTTGAAGAAGACGAAACCGCGGGGCCTCCATGGGAGACCGGTCGGTCTGCCCTGTGGGACCGGTCGGTCCCACAGGTCAGCCTCCTGTGGTGTCCTTCGTCATGGTGTCTTCTTACATCCTCTGGAGTCTTCTGGAAATATCCTGACGTGGTGAATGCGTTATCTATCGTCGGTTTCCTTCTATGGGAAGCTATCGATGCTAATTTCCTGGTTTAGTCTCTGCAGAATCATAACTCACCAAAACTCATGGAATATTATCAGTTGAAACCCTAAGTCTTTGTTGGTGATCATATTCTTGCCCTTTTCATATTTATTTATCTCTTAATTATGATAGTTAACCAGTGTCAACAACTCCCCCAAGCTTACCTTTTGCTAGTCCCTTAGCAAATATTTATTTGAAACTGTTACTATGCCTCCATATAAAAAAATCTTCCTTGGTTTAGAGTTAATTATTCTGACTTCCTCATATTACCTTTAACCATGGAGCTTTTGCCTTTACCTGGGTCTTTAAACAATTGAAAGAAAGAACAATCAAGTTAAGCACTGTATCTCTGACTCTTTGATCAACCTTCATTCTGGAGTTTTTATATATATATTTTCAAAATAAAACTCAGAGATTCCTTTGTATGACTCTCAAATCGCTCTTTTATATTTTATGATCCCTCACTGATGCAAATTTTCTTCCTTCTATGGATATATATATCTGGAGCTTTGAGAAGTGAAAAGCATATCTTACTAAGTCAAAGTTCAAAGTTTAGGAAGAAAGATGTCATACTCATAGATCAAGACTTTAGTACATTTGAAATTTGTGATCTCTTGCTGGCATATTGCAATTAGAGGAACCATGGGCTATCATTTTTTTTCTCATACTTTTATCAAAACTCTTTTCTCTTTCTTTCTTTTTTTTTCTTTTTGAGGTAGTCGGACACTTGTCCCTTTTTATTTCCTCCTTTTATACTTTTGCATAGCCCATGCCTCTGACACAATACTACTTTGGAAGAGTGAATCTTTTAATAAAACATTCTTGATCTTTAGAGCATGATAAATTTCTCAACCATAACTAAAAATTTGAACAAAGCAAGTAGCCTTATATTAAAATCATATTAATGGCTCTGGGTAGGAATTCATGTTATGTCATACAGGATCTCATCATGTTTTTAATCTTTTCAAAATGTAAATCTCCAGAACTCTAGTATCTCTAGGAATTAGATAAACAGCAGCTCAAACCCTTTTATATCATATCTCACAATTATCTAGACTTTTAGATCAAGCATTTGCCATCCACAAGTTTTAGATTCAGAGTTTATTCAGAACAAGTTTGTTTAATACTCAAGAAAAATTCAAGTTTAAATATTAAGTATTTCTTAAAAGAAAAGGCAGAGCAATTGTTCATCATTTAATACGAGCAAAATTAGGTTTTTATCCCCCTAGACATTTATTTATTATATATATCTTTATTTGGTTTTATGAAAGTTATTTATCTTTTTAGGAATTTCTTATGTATTTATTAATTAACCTGATCTAACTAGATAGAACTAATAGTAATAGATAAAAAAGCCATGATACTTATCGTGATAACTGAGGGTGCTCTCCCCCAAGCTGGATCTTGACTTATTCTTTTTTCTCCAGTAGTTGAGTAGACTGATAATGATGGCTTGAGTCCTTCTCTTCTTCTCTTCCTGCTGAATTCAAAGATAGACAACGCAACTAGTGGAACTTGATTAAGTGTTAGTGATAAATGTTCCTCCATTTGTCCGGTTGTCTTAAAGCTCTTAAGATTATCTATGTTCTTTCTTTCCACTAAGCAGAGTTCAGCAGTGTTTTATAATATCTTCTTTTTTTTAATGGTGAGCCTTCATGTGCCCACATATTTTTGTTCTTTTTTCTTTTTTTTAAGGGTGAGCCTTCATGTGCTCACATATTTTTTTTGTCTTTTAAATTTATTTATAGAATGAAAAACTTAAAAGGATAGAGATACTTACGTGGATACATGGGGTGCCTTCCCCCAAGCTGAATGTTGACGTAGTCACTTTGTAATGTAGCAGACTGACATGTTCTTCCTCTATCAAAGCTTTGATTGATGTTGATATTTGTTGAGACAGTGCTCCAACAGTGGATGGAGCATTTACTTGTTTGTCAGCTTTTCTTGGTCTTTTAAATCCTGTGAAACTCAAATAAACAGCACAAACTTATGGAACAGATTAAGCATTAGCGGTTGGCCACTCAAGCCTTAGATGTCTAGAGTTTCAGTAAGATCTCTTCTCAATATTTTTATGTTTTATATTTTTATAATGCAAGAGAAAATGCAACAGGATATAATGCAGAAGTAAATATGCAAATATATATCTATTTATTATATATTTTTTTATGCCTCCACAGAAAGTGTATACTCTCATGGGCCTTAGAGTTTCCATATTTTTATTTTGTTTTCTGATGCAAATATAATTGTTTAAAAAGTAAATATGATGTTAATAGTAAATGATCATGCTTTATCTAATTATGTAGTGATGAATCTAATGCTAATGATTTATGGATAAATACCGAGTTACCTTCCGGCGAGGATTCGACATTTATAGTCTATCGAACAAGACTCTTTGTATGCTCTTTTATTCTTCCTTAGGTGCATCAGCAGATCCTGAGGAGGACCTTGATGATTGCACGTCAGTAGAACTCTCTTTCTTTTTCCATACGTGCTTGACTGGTGGACTTGTCTCCTTTACTCCTTCGTCCTTTGTTTCTTCCAATGGGATATCTTCACTTCTGGTGACTTCTCCTTCATAGTCAGCCCATCCATCCTTGATTTGTTGTCTCTTATTGTGTTGGGATGTGCGGCGTCTCCTCCTTGAGTGATTCTTCTTTCCCTATACATTAGTGGCATAACTATTGAAGTAACAGCGTACCTTTTCTCTGAAGAACTGGAAGTGGATCTCTCCGGATCTCATGTAGATGATGGCGCCAGTGGTGTTGAGGAAGGGTCTTCCTAGGATGATGTGAACGTCATCTTCTTTTCCTATGTCTAGCACTAAGAAGTCAGTGGGAACATAGTGATCTTTAATTTGGATCATTACGTCCTTCACTACTCCCTCCGGGAATCGATAGGTTTGGTCCGCCATCTGCAGCTGCACATATGTCGAATACATAGGTCTATTTTTATATAAGTGTTCATAAGTTACCTTAGACATTATATTGACACTTGAGCCAATGTCGCAGAACGTCTGGTGGAATGTACTTCCCTCGATCTTGCAATCGATGGTGGGTACACCTGGGTCATCTCTCTTAGCGAGGAATGGTGATGCAAGAAGGTGGTCGTATTCTGTTTGGACAGAGTTGACCATCTATACTGTGTCTTGATGTGGTTGTGTAGTCTTGTTCTTCCTTCTTCTGTTTCTATTCTTCTTCTTTGATGATGTGATGGTTGCATATTCGTAGGGTATCTGAGGGTGGACTTTGGTAGTAAATGTATGGTTCTTAAAGCTGAATCTCTCTTTGTTGCCTGTGATTGTGAAACAGATCTTGGCGCTGTCCGTGTAGATGATGGCTTTGGTTGAGCTTAGGAACGGGCGTCCAAGAATGATGGGTGCTCTTTTGTCTCCACCTGTTTCAATGATCATAAAGTCTGCACACACATACGAGCGTCCTACTCGTATACAGATGTCTTCTAGAATTCCCAATGGGTAGCACAGTGTCTGATCTGCAAGCTGCAAACACATGGTTGTATACAATAGAGGTGCACCATGTATTTGTTCATATATTACCTTTGGCATAATGTTGACGCTTGCTCCAAGGTCACAGACTGCTTCTTCAAAACTGTGAGGTCCAATATGAATTGGAATCACAGGTCTTCCTGGATCTCCTTTCTTTGGGGCAATGGAGTCATCCATCCATTCCCTCGAAGGTCTAGGTATGAGGTGTCCTGCATCAAAGATGTCTACAAGATTTGCAGTTTCTAGCTCTTTTGGACTTCCTGGAATCTTACCGTTTTCAGTCACAGGGACTGAAGCTGCTAGCTGAGATAACTGAGATTCTTTCATTTTATTAAAGCTATGCTGATTCGTTATGGCAGAAGTAAAGCTATCCATTCTAGTATTAATATTTTCGAGTAGTTTATCATTGGAAGCTATCTTCTTAGACATATTATCAATGATTTTATTTTGATTAGATATCATCTCTCTCAAAGGTGGTTGGTTAAAAGTATTACCTTGGTCGTTACCTGAGTAGTTACCTGAGTAATTAGGCCTTGATTGCTAGTTCCATCCTTGAGCTTGTTGAGGACGATAGTTGGTGTTGTTGTTGATGTACTTTGCATCCTCTTGAATCTCAGGGCAGTTGCTCCCTGAATGACCAGTGCTTCCACACTCTTCACATGTCATGCGAGATTCGTAGATTTGCTTGACGTCTTCTTTCTTGGGAGTGCGTTCATCGATCTTCTTCATGAGTAGGTCAAGTTTAGTAGACAACATGTCTACTTCCTTTAGTTGATGCATTCCTCTCCTCTTGCGTGGTTGAGAGCGTTCCTCATTCCATCCTTGGTTCGAGGCCATCTTCTCTATGAGTGTAGTTGCATTGGTGATTGTGAGTGATAAGAATGATCCTCCAGCAGCGGCATCTACATTTTCATGGGTACTCAAAGTGAGCCCGTGGTAGAAGGTCTGCATGTGTAGCCAATTCTCCATCCCATGGTGAGGGCATTCTGATATGTAGTCTTGAAAGCGTTCCCAAGCTTCTGGGATTGATTCTTCATGTTGTTGTTGGAAAGTTGAAATCTTGGCACGGAGGGCATTCATCTTGCCCACTGGAAAGAACTTTGCTAGGAAGGCGGTTGAACAGATCGCCCACGAGGTGTTTTTGTCTTTGTTGGCGTAGAACCATTGTTTTGCTTTTCCCAAGAGTGAGAATGGGAACAAGCGAAGTAGAATGGTGTCCCTCTCGACTCCTCTGATGGTGAAAGTGCTGCAAATCTCCAGAACGTGTTGGAGATGAGCGCTTGCGTCTTCATGTGTCTTTCCGCAAAACTAATTAGCTTGCACCATGTTGACCAAGGCTGGCTTGAGTTCAAATCCGTTGTCCCCCACATTGACTGTTGGCCCAGTTCTAATGTTGGCAGTGGTTGGTGAAGAGAACTCGCGAAGTGTCTTGTCGGCCATAGTGTCTAACACTGGTGTCAGGCTTCTTCTTATCTGGCTAACTTCTGGTAGTGGTACTGAGGGCCTCTTGAGTTTGTGTCTGATTTTTCTTAGTAAAGCTTCGGGATCCTCAGTGTAGTTGTTCGGAAGTTGGAAACCAGTCATACATCACCCTGCATAAAATAATAAAGATAAACAAGGCCAGGGTAAGTCTGTAAAAGTAAGTAATTAGTGCATTATCACATGTGTGTAAATGATATGATATGTTCTAGCTACCGTTCTAAATGCTGTTAATGCAATGTCCTATCAGTGTTTATAAAGATTATAATAATTAACCCTAGGTATCATCCCTAGTTGAATTGATGTGATCCCCAGCAACGGCGCCAGAAATGCTTGTTGACACTCCTTAATGGATTCACTCTAAGAATGAGTCACATAAAATAATAAACTAGTGCAAGCACAAAAGAGTGTACGGGACACTACTAACTTCACTTAACGTCAAGTTGTCATCCCCAACATGAAGCTAGCAATGTAATTATATCAGGGCACTGGATTAAGAGATATATATATTTACCTGCAAGCGCACAGATAAACATACCCGTTGTAGAGCATTTCACCCAAGCTAGTCTCAGGTATCGTTATTTGTATTTAGCCTAGAGACTAATCAATTCAAGGTATGAAAGTATTGAAAGAACTTAACAGCATTAATCATGGCACACACTTTAATAAGACTGATAACACACTGACTACTATGGACGGGAATCAGGTACAGAGTAAATGATATAATAGATAATTGATAAAGGATAACAGAGATCAGATCAATCAAGGATAAACTCAGAACAGTATTGCCTAGTAAGATGATGATTAGAACAGGTATTAATAAGAAACATTCCTAAGTTACTCTAGTTACAAGTCATAGCATACATTGATTAGTGCAATTATATTTAGCAATCATTGGCTAGGTCACATCATATTTATAATCAAGAGGCAACTCCATAGTTAAGGTGTTAAGCATAGTAACACTTAAACCATGAGTTAACTGAGCCATACCAAACACTATATTTGGGAGGTGGAATACAGAGGACTCAACAGGTCTGTCACACCCGCGATCTACCACTTTATCCAGAACATAGGACGTATTCGCAGATAAATAGTGTATAGGAACCACGCCTACACAGCATTCATCACCCACCCGTTGTACTTTAAGATGAGCGCTATACGAACATGAGTATAAACATAAAGATGAACTATCTATGCCAAATATATAATCAAAGCAAACTATAAGCATTATAACTAAGAATATAATCATTGATGTCTTAATCATATCAATTGTATTGCTATCTAGAACACAATAATGAACAATAAGGTGAATTAGATCATCGCTAAGAACTAAAGTACGAACTAGAACATGAACTAGAACAAGATCATGAACTAGATTATGAACTAGATGATGAACATGAACTAGATGATGAACTAGAACATAAACAATGAAGAACAATGATGAACTAGAAGAGCAATTATGAAATAGATCCATAATATTAATACAAGAGAGAAGATCTTGGGTTTACCGAGCCTTCTCGTGACTAGATCAGGAATCCAAGCGAAGCTTGCCTCCTCTAATCCTATTCTATCTACTAATCTAGGTGGATGTAGTTCTAAGCCTTCGATTGATCTCCTTCTGGTTGGTCTAACTCTGATGAATGAATTGCCTGATTTCTGGATTGCCCAATTGCTCTGGAGAGGGGGGTCAGGGGTCTGTTTATATAGCCCTGGGCGATGAATCGTGGCCCTTGGATCAAACCGACTTCACGTAGGGCTGAGATTGATCCTCAAAGGCGGTGGAAGTAGCTTGCAGAAGACGAAGCCGCGGGGCCTCCGTGGGAGACCGGTCGGTCTGCCCTGTGGGACCGGTACAGGTCAGCCTCCTGTGGTGTCCTTCGTCGTGGTGTCTTCTTACGTCCTCTGGAGTCTTCTAGAAATATCCTGACGTGGCGAATGCGTTATCTCTCATCGGTTTCCTTCTTTGGGAAGCTATCGATGCTGATTTCCTGGTTTAGTCCCTGCAGAATCATAACTCACCAAAACTCATGGAATATTGTTAGTTGAAACCCTAAGTCTTTGTTGGTGATCATATTCTTGCCCTTTTCATATTTATTTATCTCTTAATTATGATAGTTAACCAGTGTCAACACTCACCCCTCAACCTATTAAAGGTTGATTCATCTAAAGGCTTAGTGAAAATATCAGCCAGTTGATGATGACTATCGACATGGCGAAGGTCGATATCACCCTTCTCCTGGTGGTCTCGCAGAAAATGAAAGCGCACATCAATGTGTTTGGTCTTGGAGTGAAGCACGGGGTTCTTAGCAACGCTAATAGCACTCGTGCTATCACAAAGCAAAGGAACGCGAGAAAAGCTCAGACCAAAATCACGCAAAGTGGCCATCATCCAAAGCAACTGAGAACAGCAGCTAGCCGCAGCAACATATTCAGCCTCTGTAGTAGACTGAGCGCCACTAGACTGCTTGCGAGAAGACCACGATACAAGAGAAGAACCAATAAACTGGCAAGTCCCAGAAGTTGACTTGCGCTCAATACGACAACTAGCAAAATCGG
This sequence comes from Coix lacryma-jobi var. lacryma-jobi, assembly GCA_009763385.1. Taxonomy (NCBI): domain Eukaryota; kingdom Viridiplantae; phylum Streptophyta; class Magnoliopsida; order Poales; family Poaceae; genus Coix; species Coix lacryma-jobi. Next base: position 42,622,940 of record CM019824.1, on the reverse strand, counting down.
CATCGGATTAACCGCAAAGTAAGAGGGTGGAGGAAGCAGAATACCAAATCCCGAACTCAGGTGTGAAACGAAGGTACCTGAAAATCTGCTTCACCGCCTAACAGTGAGAAATGCGCGGCGACGCCTGAAAGCGCGCGCACAGACACACCGCGAACTGGATGTCCGGGCGTGTCGCCGTCAGGTAGAGCAGCGACCCGATCATGCTTCGGTACTCCTTCTGGTCCACTGCGTCTCCATCCTTGTCTGCATCCAGGGCAGTCGTCGTCGACATGGGTGTTGGAAGAGGCTTGGCCTCACCCATATCGAACCGTTTCAGCAAGTCCTTGGTATACTTGCCCTGGTGCACAAACGTCCCCTCTCGGGATTGCTTAATTTGCAACCCGAGAAAGAATGTCAGCTCGCCCATCATGCTCATCTTGAACTCCCTGCTCATAGTATCTGCAAACTTGGCAACCAAAGCGTGAGAAGAACCACGGAAAATGATATCATCCATGTAAATCTGGACCAAGAGAGTGTCTTTGCCTTGCTTAAGGAGAAAGAGCGTTTTATCTACACATCCCATTTTAAAACCCTTAGCTAGCAAAAAGGTTTTCAATCTATCATACCAGGCTCTAGGGGCTTGTTTCAAACCATATCAAGCTTTGTGAAGTTTAAAAACATGGTTCGGAAACTTGGGATTTTCAAAACCGGGGGGTTGCTCAACATACACTTCCTCTTCTATGTAGCCGTTTAAGAAGACAGTCTTGACATCCATTTGAAAGAGTATAAAACCTTTGGATGCAGCAAAAGCCAAGAGTATCTTAATAGCCTCCAAACGAGCTACGGCAGCAAAAGTCTCCTCAAAGTCTATCCCCTCCTTCTGACTATAACCCTTGGCCACAAGACGCGCTTTGTTTCTCACAATGTGGCCATCCTCTCCTTGTTTGTTTTTGAAAACCCATTTTGTCCCAATAGGATTACAGTTTGGAGGAGGAGGAACTAGAACCCAAACCTGATTTCTCTCAAAATTTTCTAACTCCTCATGCATGGCATTGACCCAATCCGGATCCGTCAAAGCGTGTCCAACATCTCGGGGCTCAAAATTAGCAAGAAAAGCAGAATGAGCAAAGTGTGAGATGTGCTGTGACCTAGACCGAGTGACCCGTTCGTCGATACCGCCGATCATCTGCTGAGGCGGGTGCTGGCACTGGATGTGTCGTGGGGCCTCCCGAGCTGAAGTAGCCTCCCCCTCAACAGCAGTTGGTGCCTCCCTGGGTACAAAAGGTACCGCACGGGGTTGCGGATCCCATGGCCCCCATGAAGACGAGGTATCGGGGCCGTGAGTCGTCGTAGAAGCCGCTCCTTGCAGCACAGCAGGTGGAGGCGATGCTGGGTCATCTACACCTTCATCATCCTCGTCCTCATCATCGAAAAGAGGCTCACCGACCTCATGATCACCTGCACGCTCAAAACGAGAAGAAGGACAAACAAGGGTCTCATCGAAGGTGACATCTGATGTCTCCATGACTCGGTTAGTATCAAGGTTAAGTACACGATAAGCATGAGTGTGAGTGCCATAACCCAAAAATACACCGTCAGAAGAACGAGACTCAAACTTGTCCAGGTTGCCTTTCTTCAATATAAAACAATGGCAACCGAAGACTCTAAAATAACTCACCTTGGGCTGTCTACCAAAACGCAACTCATAAGAGGTCTTCTTCAAGAAAGCTCTCAGAAAAATGCGATTTGAAATGTAGCATGCAGTGTTCATAGCTTCGGCCCAAAATCGCCTAGGAGTCCTATGCTCATCGAGCATCGTCCTAGCCATCTCAACAAGGGTCCGATTCTTCCTCTCTACAACACCATTTTGAGGCGGTGTGTTGGGGGAAGAAAACTGATGCTCCAAACCCAAGCGGTCACAAAACTTCTCAAAATCTGAATTCTTGAATTCGGAACCATTATCACTTCTAATAGCTCGCATTGAGTTCAAAGGGAACTCGTTCTGAAGACGCAAAATCAGATTGCGAGCAAATTAGAAAGTCTCAGTCTTCTTAGTCAAAAAGAAGACCCACGAATATCTCAAAAAATTGTCGACACCAACCAAAACATACCACTTCTCCCCAACTGAGCTCACCCGAGCCAGACCAACAAGGTCCATGTGTAAAAGCTCTCCAGGGCGCTGTGTCATGACCTTAGTCACTGGATGGTGGGGAGCGACAACCATCTTTCCATGTCTACAAGAATGGCAAACTAGATCCTTCTCCATGGACAGCTTGGGCAATCCTCGGATTAGGCCAAGTGAGCTAAGTCTTGCAAGCAAGTCGAAGCTTAAGTGACCGAGCCTCCTATGCCACTTCCAAAGATCGGAGGAGGAAGGACTAGCCAAAAGACAGCGGGAAACACCAAAAGATTCCGAGAAATTCGCGCGAAAGACTTTCCCAAAGGGCGAAATCAAACATACAAGATTGCCTTGAGCTTCTAAAATGCGACTGAGATTCGGTTTAAAACGAATCTCATAGTCATCATCAAAAAGTTGCGAAACAGAAAGCAAGTTAAAATGCAGGTTAGAAACAAGAGCAACATCGCGCAACACAAAGTGCTCATTAACCCGCACCGACCCGCGAGACAACACCTTACCTTTACTATTGTCACCGAAGGTGATAAACTCCTTTCCGGCAACAGGGCTAAGGCTGGAGAACCACTTGGCGTTTCTGGCCATGTGCCTCGAGCAATCGGAATCCACCAACCAAATGTCCTCCAACCGTCTTACCTACATCAATAAAAAGACATAGGGTGAGCATACGGTCCAACACTGGGGTTAGTGAAGTAAGGAGAATACCAGTGTTGGGCCGGCTGCTCAAAAGAACGGTCAGTGTAAAAACCATTCCTAGCCTGTCTACGAGGGTAGCGATCACCACGCACAGGAAAATGTGGTCCGCTAAGGAAAGAGCGTCCACCGCGATACTCAAAACGCGGTGGGGGAAAACGCTCAACAAAGCCTCCGCCACGGGGTCCGTATCCTGCAAAGTCAGGACCCCGTCGGCACCTCCTCCCTGACGCCTAGGACCTTGAGGTGCTGCACCTCTAGGCCTAGCTGCTCTCCTCGGAGCTCTCCTCTGGACGTTCGGCACATGCACATCATGGAAAGGATTGTACATGTCCAGGTTATCCATCTCCCCGGCACGGCGCTCCTCTCTCTTGCGCCGATAGCAAAACTCACCCAAGTGACCGTCTCTCCCATAGTACTCACAATGGTACCTCACCGCACGCAAAGGGGGTTGTTGGTACTCACGGTTGTGGGTTTGAGCCACTTTTCCCTTCTGTGGCAAAAGCTCCTCCTGAATGGGTGGCATTGTGTCCAGCTTGTTTTTGAGGTGATTGGGTTTGGGATGCCACACTTGGTTCTTGGGTGGTGCTCTCAGGGGTTCCTCAAACACCCCATCCTTGGTGATAGGCTTGACAGGCTCTTTGGGTGGAAGCTTGGTAAGTTTAGGAGCAGTGGTGGAGTTGGGCTTCTCACATGGGTTCAGACCACTCGACTCTCCAATCTTCCCAAAAGCGGAAAGATCAACACCCAGAGCAAAACCTACACCAGGACCTCCAGCAGCTCGCTTGAATTGGGAGATCATCATCCCGAGCTGCGGCTCACTACAAGAGACCCATGACAAGATGGTCTGAAGGTATGTGTTTTCCTCCTCGGTTTGCATCTTGCCATGCTTCACATTGGCAATCTCCATCTCCAAACCCTCACACAAAGCACACCTGGTGACACAAGTGCTACCTGAGCTTACCTTTTCTAAAGACTCAATCTTGGCATTCTTCTCTGCCAACTCGGATTGCAAGACATGACAAGTCTTGCACGCACCCAACAGCTGGGGCCTAGCCCGGAGCTCATCCACCTCTCCGACCAAAGCAGCATACTTACCTCTCAAAGTGAGAAGGTCAGTCATGTGCTTGGTGCACGACTCACACTCGACCTCCTCCGACATGACCACTGTAACACCCCAGGTCTTAAGCAAACCCTAAACTGCATAATTTGTCATGGCATGAGCATAGCATCTCATCATTTCATGTGCATATGCTTGATTGAGTGCCTAAGTCCTTGCATAGCCTCTAGTATAACCTTGTTTTGCTTTCTGTTTCTGACCTAGTGCCTTAAAACAAAGTTGTAGATCTTGATGAAAGAAACAACTTTGCTTAAAAGCACTTTCTCAGAAAAAAGCTTTTAAATTATCATTTCTTGCATTAGAAAAATGGTTTAGAACTAAATTTCTTTTTCTAAGCTGAATTTGGACTTAAGCCTTAAAGATGAATTGTTCTTTACAAAATTCTAAGGAACTTTGCTTTTTGGACCTTTTCCTAATTCGGCTTAGTTTAAGAGTTATGGAGCATCAAAGTTTGGATCAAAACTTCATTAGTTTAAACCTGCCCGTGGGCCCCACCTGTCAGCCCCTCTCCTACCTCCCGCGCGCGCCGCCCACCTCAGCGCTGGCACAAACCGCCTCGCCGCCGCGAGACCGCCTCGCCGGCCGGCCAAACCACCGTCATCGCCGCCCGTGGTTTGCGCAATGAGCGCCACGTTGCCCCGTCGCCCTCTGCTTGCTCGCCGCGTGGCCGCCAGAACCTGACGCCGCCGCGCCGATCGGGGGCTCCTCCCCGACGGCAACCGGCCAGGTGCAATGCACCTGCGCCCTCCTTCTCAATTGCCTCCTCTCCGCTTTGCGCTCGTAGACCGAAAGCTCACTCTCTCACTCGCTCTCTCGCTTGCCTCCCATCACCCCATCTTCTCCAGAGCTCAGCGCCGCCGCCGCCCGCCGAACTCCGGCGAGCGATTACTCGCTCCACCGTGCACCGCCGTCTGATTCCTCCCGCCAACCTCTCCGCCTTAACCTCCTCTTTCACCAGCAAGGGTTGGTTTCCCCTCTCTCCCTCTCTAGCCGGCGGAACATCGAATGCCATCCTCGAGTTCTCACCATGGCCGCCGCCATGACCAAAGCTTGGTCCCGCCATCTCCAGCCAAACCATCCTAATCCAGGCCCAGTTCTCACCTCCTCAACCTCCGTAGAAGCTTAGGGTTAGTTGGAGACCCCTCTCGTGCCTTGTTTCAGCCGGAACAGAGACTAGTCGCCGCCGTAACCGCCGCGGTTCGCCGCCGTGCATGGCGCCGGACAATGCCGAGGCCAATAGGGCTCGATAGAGGCCTTAGAAGGTAGCCTAGGGTGTGCCTGAGCCGGTGCTCGCGTCGCCGAGCCATGGAATAGCCTGATAAGGCCATGCCGTGGAGTTGCCGCGCCGCCGCTCCGCCATTGCCGCCGTCGAGCTCGCTCCGGTGATGCGTTGGCTGTGCGACCTAGCCGACTAGGTCCGCCTCGCGATGGTGAGTCGAGTGGTGGAGACGGTGTCGCCGGAGACCTCCCCGCCGGCGAGCTAGGGCCGGTCAACGCCGGCGGGTGTGTGCACTGCCTGACGCGTGGGTCCGTTGACCTGACGCGTGGGGTCACCCTGACCAGTGGGTCCCGTTTGTCAGTGAGAAGAAAGGAGAAAGGGAGAAGTCTAGGTGCAGTAGAGCTCGGGTTAGCCGGGTGCGCGTAGTGTTTTGGGTCTGTGTCTACGGGTCCATCCGTTCGGGTGTCCGTAGCGTTTAGGAAGAGTTTTCTTTAAATTATGTTTTTGCAGAATTGTGTAAAAGCTTCAAAAATTCATACAAGGCTCATTTTATGTCCAAATTCTATGAAATAAATTTTGTTGTGTTCAGCATGATTAGATCTATCTGTGGAAAATGTTAAATGTATTTTTGGTGATATTTTTATGTGTAGATTTATTTAATTATGGAAAGTGTTGTTAACTTGAAAAATGCATAACTAATTATGTATAAGTCAGAAAAATGTGATTCCAGTTTTGTTAGGTTTGTATGGATATGTAGTTTCAGAGAAAAATATAATATGAGGTTGTTCTGTGAATTAATTTGGCAGTAGCTTTTAAAATGATTAAATGTTGTTTTCTTGTGAATTTTGTAGTAATTAAAATATGAGGAATATAAACCTGATAATTTTTGCTGACTGCTCTTGTGCTAATAAGTTCAGAAGAAAATTATGAAATTTGTTGTTTGACACTTTTTAATATGATGTGTAGTTCAAAGCACCTTTTCATGATAGAATTTGTCTTTTTCATAGGGAATAGAGTTTAAGTCCAAATGGGATGAAATTTGGACAGAGAGCTAGATTAAGTGTTATTAACTTCCAGTAATTTCTCTAGATTTTTCTGAAGCTGTCTAGGATGGGTTACTGTTTTAAGCTTGTTTAAATAGATTAATTTTAGCAAGTAATTAGGGGATAATAACTCATTAAGTAAAGCTTTGATGTGGTGACAACATAGCTTAACCAGTTGATTATGATAGGTTAAGTAATTGTGGTTGATGTTAAGATCTTTTGTAAGCATTAGGATTATGTTGACTACCTTGTGCTTATCTCCTGATTGTTATTACTCATGAGCATCACATTTGCATTCTATGTGCATTCATCCTATTCATACATATTATGCATCATACAGGATCAGCGGAACAGATCCAGACCCAGCCGACACCGGAAGAGCCCAGTCCGGAGGAGAACCTGACAGAAGAAGTCAGAGGGACAGACGCCGATGAGCTACCAGAGTGCCGCGACCACCGTCCGTCGGACTTTGAGAAAGGCAAGCCCCGGCGCATTCTAACTCCAACGGTTTGCAAATGTTTTATAATTAACCTGATGATGATGATGCATTAGGTTATAGGAATTGATTGCTACTGTTGATGCATTATTATTATCCTTGTCCACCTGCAATATATCTTGATATCCCTGTTTAGGTCCAGGCTGGTTATATGCTTAGCCCTGCTTAGACCGGTAAAAGTCGGGTGATTTCCTGTCTCCCGCATTAGGTGGATACTGATCATGATTGGCATGTGCTATCATGGAGATAACCATGTGATAATTAATTTGAGACAAAGGCGGGATGTAAGAGCAGCAGGACATGGGTTCTGTGTGCTAGTAGGCTCCCGTTTGTGTCGCATAGGACCCGTTCGGGAATGTCCCTTCAGTCAAATTGAACGTGTCGATCATTTAACCGAGTAGGTCTGAGTACCTCCCGCGAAGACGAGTAAGGTTATTCGAGCCGGTGATGGAGATGTTGACACCTAACACCCAGGGCCTCAGCTGTACCGTGGGCAACTATTCTGATCAACCTGGCATGGTCCGAGGGCAGGCAGGGCCTGATCGACCTGGCATGACCATGGGCAGTTATAGATTGAGCGACCTGGCACTGAGATAACCCCCGGTGTAGAAGGGCCCATGGCCGTCCCGCGCGTTGTGTTCTCGAATCTCCTGACTGGTAGCTTACGACTGCCGTAGCCGGAATGTGCTGGGCGAGTGTGAGACATTTTATCCCCAGCTGGTAGGAATCGATTATAATCGCCATCGCTCCTGGACAGTGAGCAGTTGACTGTAGATCATCACCCGTAGAACTTATGGAACTAAAATGGTTATGGAATCTGAAAGGCTATTGAAATAGTCACTCTTGATTGATTAATTAGCCAAGTGCTTGTTTAGTGCAGGTGCAAACCTAGTAAGGTAGAGTTAATGACTAAAAGCAATTGCCAACACCTGAAACTGAGTTTTATTACTAAAGCTTTCATGCAAAGGAGTATGTGTAGCCAACCCCACCTATATAGCCTACATGATCCTTGGTGTCTCATTATTTCTGGTTTATGACGGGTAAGTCTAGCTGAGTACCTTTTTGTACTCAGGGTTTTATTCCCTTGTTGTTGCAGATGGCCAGTGCTTTTATGGCTATTGTGAGAATTGCTTATACCCGGTGACGGGAGATGACTAGACCAAGGGCATGGTCGCCACTTATCTCATCTGTTGCTTTTGTGGACCTGGTCAACTGATGGCACTGTATTATGAACAATCCAAACTTATGTTTTAAAGACTATGTTGCTTCCGCTACTTCTATCAAACTGTGGTTTGTAATATTATTTCGTACTCCGATGTAATTTGAACTATGTGCAACTGTGATGTAACCTGTGAGCATGTTCGCTGAATTAGTATAATCTTGGCTGGATGTCGTTGAATGATTTGAAATCCTTCGAGATTTCTGGACTACCGGGTTTGTACGAGCTTAAGTACTTAATGATCTTTGCGTAAGGGAAGGTTTTCAGTGCTTAATCTGGTGCAAATTGGTCGGTTCTGTTACAACCACAGTGGATTTAGCAAACTTGAACTCCTTCACCGTGTCCTCCCACTTCTGTCTAAACTCCTTGCGCTCTCTAGCGGCACGCCTAAGCAGCTTGTCTTGACTAAGCAAGGCAGCAGTAAGCTTCTCATTCTTAGCAAAGAGTTCATCGTGGGTCATTGATACCTAGGAGGTGTCGTCGTCATCATCGTCCCGAGGGGTGTGCTCCAGCTTGCCGTTGACCTCATCACCAAGGGCCATGGTGCAGAAACCCTCGTCATCGGCGAAGAAGCAAAGACCGTTCAGCTTGTCCTCGATCTTCTTCATCTTCTCGGACTCATCGTCGCTTGAGCAAGCGGAGTCGTCCTCCGAGATGTCGACGTCACTGAGCGTGGCAAAGAACGCACGCTGCTCAGCCTGGGCCTTCTCCAAGTACTTCTTCTTGATGTACTCCTTGTCGAAGCCGCCCCTCTTCTTGCGCCTTGGGGGGACGTGCTTCTCCTTGCGCTTGCCGGAGTCGTACTTGTGCCCGTGATCGCCCTTCCCCGAATGCTTGTTCTTCTTGGGGTAGTTGGCGATGAAGTGGTCGGGGTCGCCGCACTTGAAACAGCCCGAGCGTCCTCCTCCGTGGCGATGGTTCATGCAGTTGTTGTGGAACCGCGAGAACCGGTTGGCAATCAAAGCCAACTCATCATCCCCCAAAGACTCCAGCTGGTCCTCTGTGACAGAAAAGAGTGAAGAGAGTGCAAAGCCAGCAGAGGGGTTAGCAGAAGAGCCAGAAACCAAAGCCATAGTCGGGCCAGAAGGATTCGCATAAGAAGCCCTCGACATGGCATCAATCTCACTAGACTTGAGCTTACCAAAGGGCTCGTCGCAAGTGAGGGTCTCATAGTTAGACGATTCGATGATCGCCTGGACCTTTGAGTCCCACACCGACCGATCGAGAGTATGCAAAAGCTTTAAAGCCCTCTCATGATCGTCGAAAGGCAACATGTTGACGCAAAACGTGTCGTCTCGCGTCAGGCACACAACAAGCCGAACGAGGCTGGCTTCAATCGGGTGCCCGGAGCGTTCTGGTTCCGGAAACGTGCCAGTCGGTTTGAGCTGAAAACCAACAAGGGATGAAAAGTGTGAGAATACCTTGGAACATGCCGGGTGAGACCAGACAGTTCCATATGTACGGCTTTGAAAGCCAATCACGATGGCACATAGCTATGAAAGCTGTTCGTCGAAACAGGTCTATAAATGTCATTCGACAAGTATAAAAATAAAGCTCATAAACATGTTGAATGCCGAACGCATATGTAACAATAAGATATAAAAGGGCAACTCATAAATATAAATCTATCCAGATAACACATGCATAGGCCAATCCAGCTGATCTGCTGCACGTCCAGCCTTCATGAACCCGTCAGGTATAAACTCAAGCAAAGCTAATCCACCGCATGATACCACTTGCTATAAATCTACACCACTCCTTATAATTAGATTAATCCACCGCATGATACAATCTAGTTATAAGAAGCTAAAAGCATACGTATATCTGAACAGATCTATATGTACTCATTACTCATGTAAGCTTAACCAAAATCGGCAAAAACAGCCGAATTGGGGTCCATGAAGAAGAAACATACAAGCAAAGCATGATTAAACTAATCTAAAACCTGCACCTGCCACACGGCACCCAGTTCTATCAAAGCCTAAACGTGATCGGCATGCATGAACCTGCAACATGTAACAATCTAGATTGAAAGTCAATTCGGCCATCGTGATCTTATGATTAGCAAAGCATAAGCGAACTCATGCAACAAAGCCGAATGAGAATCAATCTAGATTGGGCAAAAGTGTTGTATGAATTAAATAAATAAAACGTACGACACATGATAACTTAATGAATCTATTAGATCTGCCAAATTTAACAGAGCCGATAACTATTTTTACTCATGACTCAATCCGCTGCACGATACAAGGCATAAGCAAAAACTTCCCATCATAAGCCTAAATCCGCCGCACGATACTAAGCTTAACGTACGAGACTACTTGCACCATATCTAAATCCGTTGCACGATACTAGACATGATAGCAAGGTTGCCGGTACTTACGGAGGTCGACGGATCGATGATTCCTCTCGAAGAACTCGACAACACGACTAAGGACTTGAATAGGTGGCACAGAGGCCGGTTTGTATTGATGTGGTTGGGAACAGTTTTACAATGGGCAAGGGTTTATATTTATACCCTAGACAAAACATGAGTCCTAGACGATTATGACTTCTACAAAGAGATACGGAAGATACAACTCCGCATTACTCGGCGCTCCCCATTGTCACGTGTCTTCTTGTGCAGGCCTCCTTCACCGAATGAAGTTGTTGTTTCCCAAGACAACCAATCATGTAGGCATTTGCCGAATCCTGAAGATTAGCCGACCGCCCGGTCGTTCGCCGAATGTTCCTTTCACCGCCAGCCGGGGCCCATTTGTCATTCTCTGTGCGAGAATTTGGTGTCAACACATGCCCCCTCAATTTTGGGATAAAAGTCATTTTATTTCGAAATTGCTTGCAAGCTTCTTCCCTCTTCTAGGTTTCCGCTCTCTAACACTGCAGCCGCCGCTTGAGAAATTCAAATCTTCGCGTAGCAGAATCTTCATTTCGAGTTTTGATGGCGACTCAAGACAAGATCCCAGAGGTAAACTTCACATATTCAGCAATCTTCCTCTAGTTCTTTTCCCCGATTCATTCTCTTCCTTATTTCCTATTTTTCTGAAGGAATACGAGAGACAAATCCTGATCCCTTATGCTGTTAGCCCTGACTCTTATCTCCTTGGCCCAATGGGAAACCCCGACCCAGCGGAGATTATTGAGAAAGAAACCCAAAGAATTCCTTTTAAATCTGGAATCACTCCACCGAGTCACTGACCGAACACCTTCAAGAACTGGCCTTTTCCCCCAATTGTTGGATGGCGAAATTGGTACCGGCGGATGCTCCAAAAAAGCAGCAGCCACTAGGAAAACCAAGACATTGGTCATTGCCTGGAATTATCTCTATTAGAAACACTCAGAAATTATCCTCTCCTGATAGCAGCTTCTCATTTCTGGTCCAATGCCACCAATGCCTTCATCTTTGGTCATGGGATGATGACCATTACATTAGCCGATGTCTTCATGATGACTGGTCTGAATACAACCTTACCAGTATATCCATATAAATATAAGAACAAGAGCAGTCAGAGGGCTGTAAGCTCCGGATGTGGATGGGCTAAATATATTCAGACCTACATGGAGTCATCCAACACTGTCTTTGACAAAGTGCTGAAAGCTTTTATGAACATGTGGCTATGCAGATTCATCTTCTGCGGAAAATATAATGAACCCACCTTAAACCACATGGTGATGGCCGAGGATTTAGCTGCAGACACCCAAATTCCACTAGGCAAATACCTCCTAGGGTCTATCTACCACATGATGCATCAGATCACCATCCATATGCGTACAGGCAGAGAAATCGCTTGTGTGAATGGCCCTTGGTGGTTGGTTCAAATGTGGCTTCAACTATATATGCATCAGACAGTATCTGTGAGCCTGCTCAATCTGAGTTTCCCTTCAATCAACTATGCCGAAGGCCAATCAGCAAGAGTCAAAGCTTGCCAAACTTATGGAGAAGCAGCATCATCCATCAGTATTGACATGGACATTGGCCATCTCTTCAAGCTATTCTTCAAAGGTTTTGGCAGTGTACTCTGGTTTCCTTACAAGGAGAGTGAAAACTTGACCTTCCCTTGCAAGTTCAATTATGAATTCGGCTGCGCAGATCAAACATCCATTGGCATCCTTAACTCTTTCATCAAGCCCTGTGTTCTGCCAGCCGAATTTCATCACGGAAGATTAGTGCAATCCACCTATGAATTTTATTATCCAAACACAGTGGCCAGACAACTAGGATGTGGTCAGTTGCCCCCTAGATTCTTCTTTTCAACAGTAATAAGACCCAGGGAAATCATCACAGAAGGGATAATGGCTAAAAAAGTCTTCGAATTAGGATGGGAGCTGCCAACATATGAGCCATCTCCATTTGGGATAATAGATGCAGCTCATCCCTTCTTCATTTCCTGGTGGGAAGAATGGCATAGTCATCTCTTCAACGTACCAGTTCACCCTTTATGCCAGAACTTGCAACCTGACTTCGCTTCTGACAGTGAGGTAATTTCATTACTCCTGTCATTCTTTGTTCCTGAATCCAACCTTTCTTTAACATTCGGCCATACACAGGATCCCGAGCCTACACATCCTGCCAAAGTAATTCAATATTACCAAGCTGGACCGAATCCCGCTCTTGGTTTCAATGCTCCAAATCTGGATAGCTTCATGAAGATCCCTGCAACCTCAACCATCATGTCTTCAGGAGGAAAGAGTAAGAGAAAAGCATTTGAGACCGCTTCTTCATTCAAGAAAACAAGGACCAAAAAAACTAAACCATGTCCCAAGGTAAGAACTTCCATCTAGTACCAATTAATTTTCATTCGGCAACGAGTCTGACCAAACCTTCGTTTCGTCAAATTCCCCAGCCACAAGTCAAGGCTCTGAAGCCCAGTAACTCCTCAACAACTGCCGAACCATCTCTTGAGACTTCCACAAGAAATACCCAAGAAGAAGCCGAGAATCCAAAATCTCCCAAAGTTTTAAGAAACGAAGAAAACGATGGGACCATAGGTAATATGTTTGGCTATTCTATCCCCTGTTGTCATATGCTCATATTTCTACCTGAAACAGATAACATTCTAAAAGAACTGGAAGCAGAGCCATCTCCTGATCACATCCCAAGTCCACCCTTTCCGAACATTCAACAAAGCCCCCAAGCAAGTCAAGGTGCAGCGTCTTCCAACGACCAATCAGCTCAGCAGGTAAAGCTTCGTTCTCTCCGAATTATTGTACTTTACCAAAAACATCCATCTGGCCAACCCCTTTTTCTTCTCCAGAAAAATACAAGCTACTCCTTCCCCACCGAGGACTACATCACTGAGAGAGGCAAAGAGAGTACCTCCCGATAGACCTTATCAAAGGAGAACCAGGTTCGGTTGAGAGAAATAAGCAGTTTGCTGAATAAGGACATTGTCGACTTGGTTCAAAATGCGGATCAGATAAGGGATATTCTTGAGCTTGTCGATGAAGACATTCCTCCCGTCCTCCTAGCTCATTTAGAGTCTGCAGCCTGCCTTGACAGCTTCTTGAGCATGGTAAGGAGAGCAATTAAAAACATGTCATCCAAAACTGTCTTGCAGCATGACAGATCTTCAAAGAAGCAGGAATTGAAAAACCTGCATCTCGACATTCAGACTGCAAAGACTTCTCTGGAAACTTTGGAATCTGAACTGAAAGTCATGGAGGAAGATAAAAGCAAACTAGAAGCTCAGCTAGCCGACCTGAATACCAAAATCCAATCTCACAAAGTTTGCATGGCTGATCTGTCGAAGAACATAGGAGCAGCTTCACTAAAGATAACTTCAATCCTTAAAGAAGATCGGCAAATCAAAACCAAACTCTCTAAGATCCAGAATTCCGCAGATGAAGATGAAAAGGTGTTAGATACTGTTAGCCGAATCAGAGCTGAGGCTATAAAGACGATTAATCAGCTTTTGAATGAGTGAACACCAATTCTTGTAACAACTGAGCGTAGTACATCTTGTCCACTGTCTTGATATTTTATTCGTCTGAAATGTGCAATCGACCTTTTCCCTACAAAATTCTCACGATAAAGCTGATTGCCTGCATCTTTCTGATAACCGAACAAACCCTTACTCAAATGTTTTAAGAGGATAACCAAATGGTGCTCGACTTAACCAAGATTGGCCCAACAAAACGGCCCAGTAAACATGGCCCAGCCGAAAGAAAACCCTACTCCGTCATTCGGCATTCTCGCTCCATTACTCCGTAGACTTCACCATGACTCCCCTCGGCTTATAAATAAGTCTCCACAACAATCTTGATTAGTACTTGCAGTTGTGCATCTCTGCATTTGCCTCTTCATTCCTTTTCGTCGGCTCAACTCCGAAGAAAGCCCTAGTCTTGCAACAATGGCAAACGGCGATGACCGCGGCAAGCGACCCGCCGAAGGAGAGGCGGAGGACAGCCGAGCACCGCAACGCCGGCGCCAAGGGTAAGATTCAACCACTCTGCCCCCTTGCAATCCGTATTTTCACTCGTCTGTCGTTTCGGTTTCGATTTCTTCTTCTCGTCTTTAGGATAAGATTCATTACCAGCAGCCAAAGCCACCTTCTTCCCCGACCAGGAACTCCATCATCCGGATCCTCCAGCTCCTCTGGCTGTTCGGGCTCCTCCTCAGACTCCTCCAACACCGATCGGTGGAGCCACCGCGACGCACGCTGTTTCAGGGAAGAGAGGGACAAGGCCCGAGAGGAACTGGGTGAAGTCTCCAAGCAGTACGGCATCGACCAACTCGACTGGGAAGACCAGCGGAAACAGTTCTGTGATGCAATCTCAGGTCAGTGAAACCTCCATCCGATTTTCCCCTTTCTCAAATCGGGTCCATCTTTCTGATGTATTCTCTTTTTCTCAGCATTATGCGCAGAAGTTGAGCGCTTGAAGATTGCTGGAACCAGGGTGGCCGACAAGGTGAACGCCCAGGGGGAAACTGTGGAGGCGCGTCTTGACGATGCAGACAGCCGTGTCAATCAAGTCGCCATCCATGGCATACACCACGACATCGCCTTGGGGCTGGCGGCAATGTCCACCCAGACACGTGAGGACTTCTCCGCCATGCCGACCGGCTTCCATGGCGGTGAGCCCCTAGAGGACGTCGAAGATCTTCTGGAAAGCTACGAAGATCACTCGACCGTGCTCGCTCAGGCTTCTGATGCTCAATCTGTTCTGAACAGGTTGTTCGATGAGTAGTCTGTACTTAGGGGCTTTCCATAATAAAACTATTCCCTTTTCGTGAAACAACTGCATCCGAAGAAATGCTTGTCTGTGATTTCTGTATCCTGTATTGCCGAAAGCAAAACCCTCGCTTGATTTTATCTTTATTCGGTTAGGTTAAAATTTTTTGCTCTAAAGGCGACACATATCATGTCGGCTGTTCAAACATTTTCTTTGCTAAAGGCGATGTTCTTCATCGGCTAACTCATCACACATGATTCATGCTACGACTTCTATGCTGGGATAAAACTTCTTAAGAAATCTCCCATTAATCGCTCTAGAAAACTCCTCCCCCAGCAAATTCTTCAAAATATATGCATTGCCAGGCACATGCCTCACTATCCGAAAAGGACCTTCCCAGTTTGGAGACCATTTACCAAATGCCTTGTCTTTCGTCCCGATCGGCAATATAACCTTCCAAACCAAATCCCCTTCTTCAAAGCATTTTTCTTTGACCTTCTTACTGTAATACTTGGCAACACACAATTTGTTCTTCTCTATATTCTCCAATGCCTTAAGATGAATCAAATGCAAATCTTCTATTTCGTCCATCATCAAGCTTTTATAATCTTCTTTTCTTAATTCATTCTGCAATATAACCCGCCTTGAATTTGATTGCAACTCCCATGGCAACACAGCACAATGCCCATAAACCAATTCATAGGGAGACACTTGAGTAGACCCATGACATGCCATTCGGTAAGCCCATAATGCCTCATTCAAAACCAAATGCCATCTCGTCGGTTTTTCATCAATCTTCTTCTGGATAATCTTGATCATAATCTTATTTGATGCTTCAGCTTGCCCGTTGGCTTGCGCATAATAAGGGGAAGAATTACATAGCTTGATCCCCATTTCCTCAGCAAAATCACAAAACTCGGATGATGTAAATTGGGTCCCTTGGTCTGTAGTTATAGTTTGAGGGATTCTGATTCTGTGAACTATATGCTCCTTGACAAAATTGATCATGTTCTCTGACGTAACATTCTTCAAAGGTACAGCTTCGACCCATTTGGTAAAGTAATCCGTGGCCAAAAGTACAAACTTGTGTCCTTTGCTAGAAGGTGGGTGAATTTGGCCAATTAAATCTATAGCCCATCCTCTAAACGGCCATGGCTTGATGATTGGGTTCATAGCCGATGCCGAGACTCTTTGAACATTTCCAAACTTTTGACAATCTTGACATCCTTTATAATATTCAAAGCAATCTTCAAGCATAGTCGGCCAAAAATAACCGGTCCTTCTTATTATCCATTTTATTCGGTAGGCCGACTGATGTGCTCCACATAGTCCCTCATGTACTTCATACATCAACTTCTTGGCTTCCTCCTGGCTCAGACATTTTAGGAGCACCCCATCTATAGATTTGTAGTACAACTGATCGTCAAGAAGCATAAATTTGACAGCTTTATATCTGAGTTTTCGAGAAGCCTTTTGTGATGGATTCCTTAAGTAATTGGTAATTTCTTCTCTCCAATCATCAACCATATGATCCCCTTGTAAGGCAAGAACCTCTTGATCTTCCCGGTATCCTGAAGCAGCCTGAGCTAATTTATTTGCTTCTTCATTATGCCCCCTAGGGATATGATGCAAAGTTGCTATCTGGAAGCACCTTAAAAGCTCTTGACATTCTTCATAATATTTTCTCAATATGTCGCTTTTACACTCATACTAACCGATCAACTGGTTGATGACTAACTCAGAATCTCCAAAGATTTCAACAGTGATGGCTTTTATTTCAACAAGAAGCCGAAGTCCTCTGAGCAAAGCTTCATATTCTGCTTGATTATTGGTAACATAGAATTCAATGGGGATAGCATATTTGAAGACTGATCCTTGTGGAGAAATTATGAGAATGCCAACACCACCACCCTTGTTGCAGGAAGAGCCATCGAAAACTAACGTCCATGGTGCAATATTTACCATGCTGGCAGAAGGATCACGATGATGAGTAACAAAATCAGCAATAAGTTGTCCTTTCACTGCCTTTGCCAACTCATATCTTAAATCAAATTCTGACAATGCTAAAATCCACTTGCCAATTCTTCCATTCAGAATAGGCATTGACAATATATGTTTTATTACGTCAAATTCAGAAATTATTATGCATTCGACATTTAACAAGTAATGCCGAAACTTGGTGCATGAATAATACACGCATAAACAAAGTTTTTCTGTAGCCGAATATCTTGTCTCTGGATCCAACAGTTTTCCGCTAAGGTAAGCTATTACTTTTTCTTTCCCTTCAAACTCTTGCATAAGAGCCGATCCTATTGTTAGTTCATCGGCTGACATGTACAATTTAAAAGGTTTACCAAACTGCGGAGGTATTAAAACTGGTGGTGCCTTCATGTATTCCTTGATTTCATCAAAAGCTTTCTGTTGTACGTCACCCCATACGAACTTCTGATCCTTCTTAAGCTTTAGCAGTGGAGAAAAAGGCAAGACCCTTTTAGATAAACCAGATATGAATCTTCTTACAAAATTAATCTTGCCCAGCAGTGACTGTAATTCTGTGAGGTTGGTTGGAGGGACAACTTTGTCTATTGCCTCCATGCTTTTCTTTCTGACTTCAATCCCTCCCTTGTGAATCAAAAACCCCAAAAACTCTCCTGCCGAAACTCCAAAAGCGCACTTGTTCGGATTCATCTTCAAACCATGTTTCCTCGTGCACTCTAAGGTCTTCTTTAGATCAGCTAAATGCTTCTCATGATCTCTGGACTTCACGACCACGTCGTCGATATAGATTTCTATGATTTCGCCGATCAACTCATGAAAGATGTAGTTCATAGCTCGCTGATAAGTTGCACCGGCATTCTTTAAACCGAAAGTCATAACAACCCATTCAAATACGCCTATATGACCAGGACATCTGAAAGCTGTCTTTGAAATATCCTCTATTGCCATAAAGATCTGGTTATATCCGGCATTACCATCCATAAAGCTGATGACTTCATAACCAGCTGCTGCATCAACAAGTAATTCAGCAACCGGCATTGGGTAACTATCCATTGGAGTGGCTTTATTGAGATCTCTAAAGTCGATGCAAACCCTCATCTTTCCATTCTTCTTATATACTGGAACTATACTCGAGATCCATTCTGCATACCGACATGGCCAAATAAAATTTGCTTTTAATAATCTCTCAACCTCTTTCTTTACATCGGCTAACACTTCTTCTTTGAAAATCTTCCGAGGAGGCTGTTTGTAAGGACGATACCCAGGTTTGATTGGTAGCCGATGTTCAACGATAGAGCGATCCAAACCGAGCATCTCTGTATAATCCCATGCAAAACAATCCTTGAACTCCTTTAAAAGATCTATTAGCTTCAGTCTATACTCTGGATCCAAATTTGCACTGATATATATCGGCTTTGCTTCAGTTCTGACACCAATATTTACTTCTTCTAACTTGTCAGCCAACATAAAGCCTTGTCCCAATTTCCCTTTGTTTCCATCAATTGGGTTATTTTCGAATTCAGGCATCTTGAACTAAAGTTGTCCCACCGGGCGTGCCAAAAAGTGTGTTGACGCAAAACATGTCGTCTCGCGTCAGGCACACAACAAGCCGAACGAGGCTGGCTTCAACCGGGTGCTCGGAGCGTTTTGGTTCCGGAAACGTGCCAGTCGGTTTGACCTGAAAACCAACAAGGGATGAAAAGTGTGAGAATACCTTGGAACATGCCGAGTGAGACCAGACAATTCCATATGTATGGCTTTGAAAGCCAATCACGACGGCACACAGCTATGAAAGTTGTTTGTCGAAACAGGTCTATAAATGTCATTCGGCAAGTATAAAAATAAAGCTCAAAAACATGTTGAATGCCGAATGCATATGTAACAATAAGATATAAAAGGGCAACTCATAAATATAAATCTATCTAGATAACACATGCATAGGCCAATCCAGCTGATCTGCCGCACGTCCAGCCTTCATGAACCCGTCAGGTATAAACTCAAGCAAAGCTAATCCACCGCATGATACCACTTGCTATAAATCTACACCACTCCTTATAATTAGATTAATCCACCGCATGATACGATCTAATTATAAGAAGCTAAACGCATACGTATATCTGAACAGATCTATAAGTACTCAATACTCATGTAAGCTTAACCAAAATCGGCAAAAACAGCCGAATTGGGGTCCATGAAGAAGAAACATACAAGCAAAGCATGATTAAACTAATCTAAAACCTGCACCTGCCGCACGGCACCCAGTTCTATCAAAGCCTAAACGTGATCGGCATGCATGAACCCGCAACATGTAACAATCTAGATTGAAAGTCAATTCGGCCATCGTGATCTTATGATTAGCAAAGCATAAGCGAACTCATGCAACAAAGCCGAATGAGAATCAATCTAGATTGGGCAAAAGTGTTGTACGAATTAAATAAATAAAACGTACGACACAAGATAACTTAATGAATCTATTAGATCTGCCAAATCTAACAGAGCCGATAACTATTTTTACTCATGACTCAATCCGCCGCACGATACAAGGCATAAGCAAAAACTTCCCGTCATAAGCCTAAATCCGCCGCACAATACTAAGCTTAACGTACGAGACTACTTGCACCATATCTAAATCCACCGCACGATACTTGACATGATAGCAAGGTTGCCGGTACTTATGGAGGTCGACGGATCGATGATTCCTCTCGAAGAACTCGACGACACGACTAAGGACTCGAATAGGTGGCGCAGAGGCCGGTTTGTATTGATGTGGTTGTGAATAGTTTTACAATGGGCAAAGGTTTATATTTATACCCTAGACGAAACATGAGTCCTAGACGATTACGACTTCTACAAAGAGATACGGAAGATACAACTCTGCATTACTCGGCGCTCCCCATTGTCACATGTCTTCTTGTGCAGGCCTCCTTCACCGAATGAAGTTGCTGTCTCCCAAGACAACCAATCATGTAGGCATTTGCCGAATCCTGAAGATTAGCCGACCGCCCGGTCGTTCGCCGAATGTTCCTTTGACCGCCAGCCGGGGCCCATTTGTCATTCTCTGTGCGAGAATTTGGTGTCAACACAACAACTCCTTGTTAGCTCGCATATTGTTGACAATCACCTAAAAGTGAGCGAATAAACTTTCTATGCTCTCGCCAGGCATATGTCGAAAGTTCTCATACTCCCGCTTGTGCGACTCGTAGAGACGGGATTTGACTTGAGAGGTGCCCTCATGGAAGCGCAAGAGGGTGTCCCAAATCTCCCGAGCCGTGGGGAGGTGAGAAACGCGATCAAACTCCGACATGCTCAAACAGGAGAACAAGGCGTTACGCGCCCGGCTATTGGCCTCGTGCTCATCGATCTGGAGCTGAGTGACACGAGCAGCCAGGACAACATAATCGGCCTTGTTGCAAATCTCCCAAACAGAAGAGCCCATGCTCTGGAGATAGGCCGACATGCGTATCATCCAATACGCATAGTTGGTCCCATCAAAAAACGGCGGTTTGCCCACGCCGTGATCCATGTCGCCTTCGGTGGATCTGGAACCGGCTAAGGTGGAAGATCCTTAACCCGCTCCGATACCAATTAAAGGACCGAGAGTGCAAAAGCAAGGCGACCAGAGGGGGGTGAATGGGAGCCAATAAAATTTCTCTCGAAACTTTGGCCAAATGTCCCAAAATCAACCCCGAGAAGCATGGACCGAAATCGTGATGCTCATGACCCTTGGAAGAGGGTGGATGATCCCTAGGATCACAGCGGAGCACCACCAAGCACCATCGAAGCAAAGACCAAAAGCTCCGGCTCAATTCCCCCCCTTGGAAAACCAAGTCCCGAACGTAGATTGGAGGCTACGTCGAGAAATTTTCAAATACCAATGCTGACAAGTAGCAAAGATACCTAGAAATGTTTCTTGGTTAACTCTAGGGCCAAACGAGAAGTCCGAAAACCAAGCCGAAAAGCCAGGACGGCGAATGCACTGAAAAGCCCTCTTGAGCAGGGTCCCGGACTGTCCGTCCCTAGGGTCCTGGACTGTCCACCCCTACTGCGGACTGTCCGTGACTTGGTGGCGGACTGTCCGCCGGCCAAAACCCAAAATCAGCAAACTTGCTGAAGTATTGCTGGACGAGTCCCGGACTGTCCGCGACCTATAACTGCGGACTATCCGCCGGTCACATGAATAGTTCCCAGCCGAAGAACACAGCCACTGAACAGGCTGTTCCTCCGACGCCCGGACTGTCCGCCGGTCAAAACCGCGGACTGTCCGCGGGTGTCCAGAGAAGGCGATTTTGATCGCCCTTCTCCCAAATCTCTCCAAATTCGATCGAAATCAAAACCCCAAGTTCCCAAACTTGGAGAAGATGATCACAGGGTAGTTAGGAGACTATCCCCAAGAAATCGTCCGCTCAAATCAACTAAATCACCGGGAAATCAAAAGGGAAGGTGGATGAACCGAAAAAGCGCCACGAAAACGAAATCGTCCTAATCTATTCGTTCATGAGGAGTTAGATGAATTCCTTTGGTTGAAATGACCTCCTCAATGAAACGAACAAAATGATTCAAACAGATTTCGCAAAGACACACTAGAGAGGGAGATCGAGTGACGGGAAAATCACGGAGAAACAAAGAACGCGAAGAACACGAATCAAAACGCGAATCAACACAACGATCTGCAACCGTAGCGCAAACACACGCTACGATAGTGAGGTTACGGCCTCACTTCCTCAAAATCTCAAGTACACAGAGGTATGGTTCTCTGCGGATCTCAGTAGCTACAGCAGGGGGCAGGGAGACCAGGAAAACCTAAGCCTGGAGAAGCAAATGACTGAGATATCGGGGAGGAGGGTGTCTCCCCCTACTTAACCTATTCCTAATTCCTACTCTACCCCTCTCTAATTACAGAGCGAACCAGCTAAACCCTAGGGTTATTCTGGACCAACTCGTGGTAGGTGGTGATCCGACAGCCACGCCCGCACAACTCGTAGCGTCGCCTCGACGCGACCTCCCGATTGCCGCCATGTGCCGCCACCGCTCTGCCCGTCCTTTTCCCGGACACTGCACCCCTGGTTTTGTGGCTGAAACCAGGAAACCAACCTTTACGCCATCCCTCAGTTTTGAGGCTCAAACCGGGAAACCAGCCTCCAAGTCCATCGCCTGAGTTTTGTGGCCCAAACATAGAAACCCGCAGCGCCCAGGTTTTGAGGCCCAAACCTGGAAACCGTCCTCAGCCCGAGTTTTGTGGCCCAAACTCGGAAACCCGCCGCACGCCCAGGTTTTGTGGCCCAAACCTAGAAACCGTCCACCCGGTGGTTTTTCTCTGGCTGAACCACCAAACCGGCACTGTAGAGGGGATGCACTGCCCGTGCACCCTGTCCTCCGACACATGTCCCCAGGTCCTCGAACCGAGCAACACCATGCCCCGCAGGTCTCCGCTCGTCGCTGTCCCAGGCTGTCAGCCACCACAGCTGATCCTCAGGCCCTCCGGTCCCTCAGTCCAAGCCTCACGTCCGCCCTTCACCGCTCCCGGTCCATCGGCACGGCACGTCTCTACTTGACCTTCACCTTGCCTTCGATCACTGTTTCCGGGCTCGACACCTGTACAACACAAGCCAAAGAACCTACGATCAAACCCGTTGACAATCACTCATCACACCAAGACTCGGCATACACCCATGTATCCGTAAGGTGAAGGTCAAGTAGAAACGTGTTGTGCCGACGGACCAGGAGCGGTGAAGGATCGGCGTGCCGTGCGGCGGACGTGCCATGCCGATGGACCCAGAGCGGTGAAGGGCAGATGTGAGGCTTGGACCGACGGACCAAGAGGCCGGAAGACCAGCTGTGGTAGCTGGCATGTGGCATCGACGAGCAGGAGCACATGGGGATGTGCGATGCATCGGCCGAGTCGGGAGGAAGACGATGGCGTCGTGGCACTTGGCGGGAGGTCGGACACGGGCTTGAGTGCGGTGCAAGTGCCGTCGGCCGAGTCAAGAAGGAAGGCGAAGGCATTGTGCCCGGCGTGGAGGCTGAACATGCATCAGCATTGTTGCCGGTGGTCGGGGTGTGCGAACCACATCCCGTCAACGGCGTCGGTTTGGTGGTTGAGCCACAGAAAAACCACCGGATGGATGGTTTCTAGGTTTGGGCCACAAAACCTGGGTGCTGGCGGGTTTCTAAGTTTGGGCCTCAAAACTCGGGGTGGATGGTTTCCAGGTTTGGGCCTCAAAACCTGGGCTGGCAGGTTTCCCGGTTTGGGCCTCAAAACCTGCGGGAGGTCCAAAAGGACGGTTGACACGTGGCGGCGTGGAGAGGCTGGCGCGGCGGTGAAGCTATCCACGAGGAAGGCACGGTGGTCGACATGACGGCACGTGGCGGCATCCTGGAGCTTGCGTTGAGGCGAAGCGAATGATGAGAAGGCGCGTGGTCGTCAGATGTAAATGACCGAGTTGGACGGTTTTACCCCCAAGTGGTGTCGACGGAATGTAGTCGATAGCCCACCTAGGGGTATGCCCGAGGTGGTAGATTAGCGGGGAAGGCACGTGGGACAATGATCCGGACGTGACACAGAAACGAAACTAGATGAACACAAGGGTTTATCCAGGTTCGGGCCGCGAGTTCAGCGTAATACCCGACGTCCTGTGTCGAGTTGTCTACTCTGTATATTGATGAACGTGTTTTTGAGAGGGGGTCCCTATTCGCCTTATATAGTCATGGGGAGCAGGGTTACAAATCCCAATAGATCGGATCTCCTGATAGAATATGGAAACCTAGTCATTACAATCCCGTGTCGTGGAGAACACGATATCCTTCCTAACCAACTATGCTTCCTTGTCGGAGAAGGCTCCTGCCCCGCCATCCGACCAGTTGGGCCGCCTGCCAGACCAGCTGGGCCTTGACGCCGCAGTCCTTCATTGAGTTGGGCCGGCCTTCATGTAGCAGCCCAAGTCTAGCCGTGAGGACACCTGGGTCTATATCCCCACAGCTAGTCCCCGAGCACATTGAATCTTAAAGCGGTGGAAAAGACCTTGACAAAAATCTTCAAACAGCCTTATCCAAACTTCTTAATCTGATCTCCGATCAGGTTGCATTCTGTCAACTACCATATCATGAATCCACAAGATGCGATGTGCTCTTAAAAAAGAAAAAGCAACTTCTAGAAGTCTGGTGAAGTGTGCCCACTTTATGGCAATATAATAACAGTAATTTTCCCGCATACTCACCGACCAGGTGAAGTGTGCCCACTTAGTCCCCGAGCTTGACAACAGATGACTCTGTCATGTGATGCCAAGGTCAGAAAATAATTTGTAACGACAAAAAATATACATGCGCGACCGAGCGCCATGTATACACGGTAGTTCCCGAGCTTGGCAACAGATGACTCCGTCATGTGATGCCAAGGTCAAAAAATAAATTGTAATACCCAAAAATATACATGCGCGACCGAGCGCCATGTATACACGGTAGTCCCCGAGCTTGGCAACAGATGACTCTGTCATGTGATGCCAAGGTCAAAAAATAAATTGTTAATCTGTGAGAGAATAACCACACCATGCACGGACAAAGTCGTCTTCTTTTTACTACTACACTTCCTTTGAGAATGTACCGTCCCTGGCCTTTCTTCAAATTTCTCCGTATATCATCATATACAGTTGCCTTTACCCTGTTGGACTCGTGACACACCCTACACACCCTGTCAGATTGTGAGGCTTTTGACTGCAAGTTTTGTCATTGTTCTTTGGGAATCGAATCTGCCACCAGTAGCAGTCTTCACATGAGACACAGTACATTAGCTGAATTATTGACCCTGCAGTCACTTTTATTCGTAGACCATGTCTATGGACCACGAAGAAAATGCCTATAAATACCCTGTTGGACGAACGAAGAGCTCACGCTTTCATTGGCATATGTTCTCCCTTAGGCTGATTATAAGATTTTTGATAGAGATGGCCAAATCTCCAGATATCTTGCTTTTGTGAGGTAAATGAAGTGTCCAGAAGAACTCTTGTGAAGGGATCATCTGTTAGGATGGTTTCTAAGTAGGCGCTAGCAGAGGGATACAGAGGTGCGCCTAGAAGAACTCTTGTGACTACCACTCGTAGATAACCTCGGAGTCACAGGTTGTCAAAAGGGCGGCGAGGGTGATGGTCTTGCCCGGAGTTCCTTGAGCATTGGGGCGGTGCCTGAGACCCGCCTTGGGATGAACTGAAAAGGCTCATGTGTCTACCCAAGGTTCTGTATCTGCTTTGCTGCGTCCTATTGTACCCAATTCTTGATGTACTATGTACCTTCATTGTACTTGTAAGTGCTGTGTAACAGGCTACTTGCGTATAATGTGAGCTTTTGTAACTAGTAATTCGATACCAGTACAACTCTGCCACGTTTCTACCAACAACTAGTCATCTGACCAGCCCCCAGCTTTGCTGAGAAGGCTGGCAGAGAAACCGACCAGTCCCCAGTATGACTGGAGAAGCTGGTCGTGAAGCCAACGCGGCTATGCGACGTGTGTGCCTATAACTGGTCGTCTGACCAGTCCTCAGCTTTGCTGGGAAGTCTGGCGGAGAAGCCGACCAGTCCTCAGTATGACTGGAGGAGCTGGTCGTGAAGCCAACGCGGCTCTGCCACATCTGTGCCTGTAACTGGTCATCTGACCAGTCCCCAGCTTTGCCGAGAAGGCTGGCGGAGAAGCCGACCAGTCCCCAGTATGACTGGAGGTGCTGGTCGCGAAGCCAACGCGGCTCTGCCACATGTGTGCCTATAACTGGTCATCTGACCAGTCCCCAGCTTTGCCGAGAAGGCTGGCAGAGAAGCCGACCAGTCCCCAGTATGACTGGAGGAGCTGGTTGTGAAGCCAACGCAGCTCTGCCACGTGTGTGCCTGTAACTGGTCGTCTGACCAGTCCTCAGCTTTGCTGAGAAGTATGGCAGAGAAGCCGACCTGTCCTCAGTATGTCTGGAGGAGCTGGTCGTGAAGCCAACGCGGCTCTGCCACGTGTGTGCCTGTAACTGGTCGTCTGACCAGTCCCCAGCTTTGCCGAGAAGGCTGGTGGAGAAGCCGACCAGTCCCCAGTATGACTGGAGGAGCTGGTCGCGAAGCCAATGCGGCTCTGCCACGTGTGTGCCTGTAACTGGTCGTCTGACCAGTCCCCAGCTTTGCCGAGAAGGCTGGCGGAGAAGCCGACCAGTCCCCAATATGACTGGAGGAGCTGGTCGTGAAGCCAACGCGGCTCTGCCACGTGTGTGCTTGTAACTGGTCGTCTGACCAGTCCCCAGCTTTGCTGAGAAGGCTGGCGGAGAAGCCGACCAGTCCCCAGTATGGCTGGAGGAGCTAGTCGTGAAGCCAACGCGGCTCTGCCACGTGTGTGCCTGTAACTGGTCGTCTAACCAGTCCCCAGCTTTGCTGAGAAGGCTGGCGACTGCATATATTATTAAGGGAAGAAATGAATTTAGCTTATAAAAGGCTCGACTGTTGGGCCGGCAAAAATGGGCCGTAATAGTTACTTTGGCATAAAAAGGGGCCCTTTTAGGAAAAAACCCGAAAGGTCGCATAGCAGTGTATAAAGGCGCGCGCCGCCTAGTCCAAGTTTACCCTAACCATTGCCATTCCGCATTTTCTTGCTCTCCGCCGAACTTGGCACTGTAGCCCTAGATCCAAAAACACTCAATCAGCAACAGTTCCAGCATTTTTCCGGCGAGATCGATGGCGCGGAAGGCAAAGAAGACTGCGGCGACAGCGGCTGTGCGGTTGGATGAAGAGTGGGCGCCATCGAGAAGCACGGAAGAGAGCATTGGCCGCCTTGTCGCCGGAGGTCTGCTGCCGGACAAGGTCACTGGGGATGGAGAGCACCCGCTGGTGAGCGCTACCCCCAACCCAATGCCGACGAGATCGTCGTTTTTGAAGATTACTTTATTAGGGGATTCGGGCTGCCGTGCCATGCTTTCCTGTGATGTCTACTTGATTTCTAGGGAATCGGTCTGTGCAATCTGGGGCCGAATTCCATTCTGTCGATATCTGTTTTTATCCATTTGTGTGAGGCATATCTCGGGATTCAGCCACATTTCAATTTGTTTCGTCATTTCTTTCAATTGAAGAAGAATAGTCGTGGGTCCCGCATTGCGGGGAGCGTATATGTTCTGTTGCGGGAAGGAATGGCATCAGAATATGTCAATGTTCCCCTTCAGAGCAATGTGAGCGGCTGGACAGAGAGATGGTTTTACATGTCGCAGTGCCAGACGCCAGCTGTTAGCTGTGATGTAGGAAAAGTAGTTGAGTCAAGCTGGACCTGGTCAGCGAAGCCTTCGTCAGGTGACATGGAGCAGGTTCAAGAGCTTCTTAGCCAACTAAAAGGGATAACTGCCGATGGGATCCAAATCACAGCGAACTTTATGCACCGTCGGGTACAGCCGTGCAAGGACAGGGTGCACCCTGGCTTCGAGTATGCAGGTCGGCCCGATGCGACCCGTGAACAGGCCGAAGACTTGGAAAGGGATGAACTGGATAGGCGTGTTCACGTGGTGCTCCAATTTGGCGAGTGGAAAGCGCCGAAGAAGATTACACAACCTTTTAGCCTGGCGAATCCTATCAAGGATGTAAGTCTTCTTCATAACTTGTTGTACTGGTCACACTCGGTCATAGCTTGGTGACGCTTGTTTTGATTGCTTTGTAGGATCGCTCTGCTGTATATGTTTCGAGCGTGCCGACGACCGAGTGGCCGGAAGGTGTGGACAAGAGTGCTCCAACCAGCCGTCCACCGCGCCCCCGACCTAATGAATCAGCGACTGAGGCGACGAAGAAAGGCAAGGGGGCTGCGGACGCGACAGACCTGTCGGCTGCAAGGGCCGCGGGTAAGCGTGCATCTTCTGGTCGGAAAGCGACCGCAGGGTCGTCGGCATGAGCCGAGGGCCCCGTAAGGATACCAGGCGGGGCTGCCTCCAACACGACCAGCTCGGTTCGTGACTGGGATGATGACGACGAGGAGCAGGCGCCAGCACCCAAACGCGTCCAGGTTGAGGAACCGGCGAGGGACACTCAGCCCTCGCGAAGACCAAGGGGGCTGAAGCTGAGAGGTGGTCTCCGCGTCAGCGACCTGTAAGTATCCTGCCTCTTCTGGCATCAGTGTGTGGTGTACCCACATGTTCGTGACCTTATTCGGCCTTTCGCTTGTCATAGCGATCCTGTGGCAGAGGTCAAGACTGCAGGTGGTGATGCAGCGCCCGAGCCGACCAGCACCCTGGATGCGGAATCCGAGCAGCTACCGGAGATAGCACCCGAAGCTGGAGAGTTGGATGCTGATCGGGCGCCAACTACAGCTGGTCGGTAGGCGGGGTCAGGTAGCGGGGAGATCCCCGGTACTGAATCAACTGGTGGTCGGGGGCCTTCCGGCTCTGCTCAGGTGCCCCCGGACGCTCCGCTTCCCCCTCCGGAGGTGAATGTGCGAAGCGCAGTTGGGCATGCTGCAGGCCCCTCGGGGGATGAGGAAGTACTTGATGCACCCGAAGACGAAGTGATTGAGATTACGCGGCCCCTGAAATCTCCGGACCGGGTAATCAGGGTGGCATGCCAGTGGGCCGGTGAGTGGGTGTTCTATGAAGAGAACACCGACAACCGCCTGATGAAGAACTTTGATCGGATGCTGAGTCAGCTCCACAAATATGCACAGTTGATTTTCGTATAAATTTTTGATGTTTGTAGAAGTAATCCACATGAGTTGAAACGTCGGATGCCTGTGTGAATTTTCAAGGAATATCAGACTTGTCCGAGGAGCGTCGGAAGTGCTTTGAATCCGTGGGTCCTTTGCTTGATGCCAAAGAGAAACTTGAAGAAGCATGCTCACGGTATCGAGCGGATCTGGATAATGCTCGGCAGACCGAGGTCGGGTTGCGCGAAACTGCTGAGAAGCAGGGATCCGAGCTTGCACGACTTCGTCTTGAAAACCAAGATAAGGACCAAAGAGACCTTTCCTTTGTACTTTTGAGTGTCCGTCACATAACAAGTGTTGTTGGAAATAGAGCTGTCCTCGCAAGTTGCCGCAGAGAAGCTTAAAGCTCGAGATAGCGAGGCAGCAGCTGCCCGGTAGAAGGCGCGGGCAGATGAGCTAGAGAAGGAGCTCGAAGGTTGCTGCTGAATCTCCTTTCTTCAGTACGCGTTTCTTTCTGGTCGGCCGTAACATGTTATTGGTGATTGGTTGCAGAGCGACGCCGTTCTTGGCAAAACCAGATCTCGTTGGTTTGCCAAGATGTGAAGACCTGGGAGGGGCATTGCCAGGCCATGGTGCGAGGAATCACGCCAGTGCTGAATGTCGTATACGAAGCTGGCAGCCGCATACCCCGACCAGACGGCATGCTGGGGCAGTGTGTCGGGTTATGGGCGGCAATGAAGAGCTTTGTGACAGATGCCGGCAAACAGGTTGGCGCTTACGTCCTGGCCCTTGCTCGGGCCCATTATCCGGGTGTTGATATATAGAGGCTGGAAGGTGGCTTTCCCCGGAACACTTCAGAAGCTGTAACGGAACCTCATGGATTATTAAGGCCCACGTGTACCTGTCCTTGTCCTACAGACCTCAGACAGTTATACACTGTGCCCTAATAGCCCAAAAGACCCACCATGTGTCATCGGGTAAGCCGACTCATCCACGTTTCCTTACCTTCCCAGGATCATTGCAAGAGTCATTGCAGTATCACAACATTTCACAAATAATATACATCGAAGATAATAGTGCGGAAGTATTATACCATAAGTTTTACAAACCAGATGTTTAAACTTAAGTTGTTATTACAAACCAGAGTTTCCAACTTTATTCTAAACAGTGGAGATAACATTAAGATAACAATATTCACACAAACAACCCCGCCTAAGGGTTGCATTACTCCTCCCTGGACACGTCTTCCTCAACAACTGTCACGCAACAAGCCTCAAAGCAAGGCTGCTCGTGATAGACACCTGCAACAGGGGTTTAACAAACCTTGAGTACAAAGGTACTCAACAAGGCTAACTCGACAAGAGAAGAGAAGAACAGGTATGCTGGCTTGGGTAGGCTCAACAGAATTTTTCATTTGCTTAAAAGCTTACTACAATAGTTCTAGATCCAAATTTTACTTAATCATTTAAGTACTTGGTAAGAACTGAAAGTAACATTAGTGAAAGATCATCATCATTCTTTCTTTAAACCAGTTTTGTTTCCATTCTACGGTGCGGGTCGAAAGATTGAGTCTCCATAACCGAGGAGCACGATGATTCGAATCGATTCAACCAGATCTGGGAGTTTTCCATGATCATACGATATATGTAGACCCGTGATCACACATATACCAACCCCAACCTCGGATCCTCCAAATAAGACCGGGTCCGCGCCACCCGAGAGTACTTGTACACCTCCAATCCGGGACTTTAACCCACGAGGGTAGCTAGTACTCCCGCCATCTCTCCACTCCCAGTGCGCGATTAGCCGTTCTCATTTAAGAACCACCAAGGTAGGGCTTACCGTAGCATATGATCGGTACTTCACAGTTTCTCAATCTAGCAGGCCAACAACGGTTAACCCTAATCGACACATCCGGGTTACCCTGCACCTAATCCAAAGATTGATGCAGGTGCTCGTCTGGTCTTAACCATCATTCTTTCTCATTATCATTTCAAAACAAAAGTATTAAAACATTTATGGGAAGCGTGAGAAAGCAAGGTTAAGCATTTCTATCTTTTGTGTAAAGCAGGTATCAAAGAATGATATACCGATAACAAGGTGGATCATGCATCAACAGGTGTAAAGCATTTATTTGGTAAACATTTCATGCATCAAGTTATCGAAAGTAAGTGTAATTGGAAATCCAAGGAAATGTTTAAATGAACCGGGGCTTGCCTTCGTTGCAGGGAAGAGTCTGGAACTCCTGATAACTTGGGTCAACTAGACACCCTGAACTTTCCGGATCAACCTCATCCGGACACTCGCTTACTTCGGAAGCTACACGATAACAGAGTGCATGCTTAATGGAATGCTCATGATATGATCATGGTAAGGATGGAAATTTTCCAAGCTATAAGTATTTAAAAGATTAACTAAAGCATATAAATAAGAATAAAAGTATTTTCTTCAATAGAGCTCAAAATTTTTGTGAAGATACCTTTGCATCTAAAACTAGTGACAAAATTTTTTGTGAAGATACCTTTGATTTTTGGACGTTTAAATAGGCCTACAAAAATCATCAAAGATCATTTATTAATTAAAAGTCATATTTAAATCAGTTTCAAAATTTGTTCAAAACTCACGTTTTATATTTTTCTTAAATATTAGGCAGCTTGATAAAGCTACACAAAAATTTTCACAATTTTTGGAGCTTCCTACAAAAAGATATCAAAAAGACAAAACACAACACTATTCCCATAAACAGGAAAAAGAAAAACTTCTTTCTCTCCCTGACAGGAGGCCCCAGACATCAGGTCCTCCTTCTGCGCCTCGCGCCGAGGCCAGCAGATTCTCCGCCTCGCGCCGAGGCCCGCAGGTCTTTCTCCGCCTCGCGCCGAGGCCCGCAGGTCTTTCTCCGCCTCGCGCCGAGGCCAGCAGCCGAAGGCTTTGACTTAACGCGCGCCCACGTTGACGGCCTCCAACCTCATCACCGGCGAGGTCTCCAGCGACGGCGAGGCCTCCCACGTCCTCACCTGGATCTCGCGCATCGATTCCACCCTTCACTAACCCTCGCACCTCCACGACCTTGAGCTGTCAGCGGCCACGGCGGCTCGGCCATGGCAGACAAGACGGCGACACCGCGTTCTGGCTGTTAGGGCTCGGTAGAGACCTCATCGAGGGTGGACTCATACGCAGGAACTTGTAGCGATCACGACGTGCACCCAAACTCGCTCGTGAAGGCTCGGAGCACGACAGAGTATGGTGGCGGCCATGGCGGTGCCCGCGCCGATGGCAACCCATGCGGACTGCCTAAGCCAACGCGGTAGAAACCTAACCGAGGGTGGCTTCCTACTCAAGGATGTGCAACGATCATGCTGCGCACTCCCACTTGCTCAGGGACAACTCCGAGCAACCTGGTCCATGCTGGCGGCCAGGGCGGTGCCCGCGCCGATGGCAAGCCACGTGGACCGACTACGATGGCCCGGTAGAGACTAAGCTAGGAAGCGCAACATAACAAGGAACTCAAGATGACTACGGTGCTCACCTTGCCTTGCTTCGCGGAGCACTGGGCCAAGGTTGGCGACAACGGCGGCGACGGCGGAGCTTGGACCGACAGCAACCGTCGTGGACTGCTTAAGCCAGAGCGTTAGCGACCTCCAAAGCGAGCCTATCATGTGCCATGACACCATACGAAGCCAAAACACTGATCGAAAAGACCCTAGATACCTTGGCTTACCGTGAGCACGACTAAGGCACTCACGGCGGCTTCCTGCCGGCAGTGAGGAAGAAGACGATGGCGGTGGCGATTGCAAGCACTAGGGCTCGAGGTAGCTAGCTCAGGAGAAGCAGAAGAGTTGGGAGAAGCGACTGGGAAGATGGAGATGGCAGAGACACGGCAACGGTGGAGAAAGAGCTCGTCGCAGCCGGGCGGAAAACAGAGCAGGAGGGGAGGGGAGGTGGCGGACGTGGGTGAAAAGAAGGTGGGGAAGGTCCCAGAGCTTGCCACCGCACGGGGTGATGCAGAGCGGCAAGCAGCTGCATGGCCGAACATGCGGAGTCGGGCGGAGGTGCTCGGCTACGGCGGCGGCGACGCGGCGGCCAAGGGCAGAGCACATGCTCTGCTCTTTATTCCCCCTCTCCCAGATTACTGTAGCACCGATTTTTCCCCTTTTTCTATTTCTCTAGATATTTGTACTATACTGCAAAAACTCCCAAAACCAAAGTTGCTCCAAACTTTGGGTTCTACAACTTTGTTTTAAGAATCAAAGTCAAATTCTGTTTAGATTTTGAAATAAGGTTAAAAGATCAAAAGTGGACCAAACTGAATTCAAAATTACTTTCAAATTTCCTAAACAACTTCAAATTTTGTCAATGTATGAAAGGTAGAGTTTGAAAAGTTGTACAACTTTGCTTTAACAACCTATGGCTGATTTCAACTGGAAAAAGGTCAATTGAATCAAAACAGTTCAAATCCAAAGCAAATTGGAAATTTGAAAAGGGGACAGATTTAGGGTTTTGTAGAAGTAAAATTACTTTTCATTTTACATTGACACTTGAAAAATGGTCAATGTATGAAAGGTTCATTTTGAAATTCTCTACAACTTTGATGTAGATCACCAACTCAGATTTCAAATAATTTTTGAAATACAAGTTTGAAATCAAAGAGGGATCAGTTTCACGGTTTGAGTAGATTCAAAATTACATTAAATTTTGTACAGAAACTTTGAAAACTTTGAATACCAAAGTTGTACCTCTTCTCAAGATCTACCAAAAAGCTTTTAGGGTCAACCCCTAAATATGCATAGATTTTGAGTTAACCAGAAAGGGCTAAATAACTTATATAAGAATTTAATGATTTTCCCATTTTTAAGCTAAATGAATTTTGTACCCTTTTGAAGTGTTGAACTTGGTTTCATGCCTTTACATGACTTTAGTCAAATAGGGATGAACACAAGTTATTTCATAATGTCATTCCAAATTAAGGTTTTGAGTTGCCTCACAAGCATAAACAAAAATGCTCACATATTAGGAATCAAACTCATTTTAGTGAATGCATCTCAAAGTGAGCTAGCACATGATGCTATGAAATGCTTATGATGACATGGCAAAATTTTATTCATGTAAACACCTGAGGTGTTACAGAAGCCCAAGCGTCGGAACTGAACGAAGGGTCCCGGGAGATGGCCGCTGCCCTTGTGAAGGACTTGGACCTGTTCGAGGAGCCTGGGGAGCCCAGCGCTCCATAGGACCGAAAAGATACCACATTAGTTTTTGTAAATAGGTGATTATTGTGGATGTAACTTGACACGTTTAAACTTGATTTTGCTTGCTAAGATAGCATGTGGTAAGAAAATGAAGTGGGAAGGTTTAAACGAAAAACAACAACGCTTTATTCATAATATGCTATGGAAGTATAGAGTCGGGTACATATCTTTTTTTTGTCCCTGTATGATTATGCATAAAAACATCGAAGCTGATCGATGTGCCATGAATTAGGGACATCAGTCCCATTTAGGTCAGCGAGCCTGTAGGAGGTTGGTCGTGTGACTTGTTTGACGACGTAGGGGCCTTCCCAATGAGATGATAGTTTGTGCAGTCCTGCAGTATTTTGGATTCGCCTCAGGACTAGATCTCCTACGGCGAAGAATCTCTCTTTGACGTTTCTGTTGAAGTATCTTCGCAGGCCCTCAACATATTTTGTTGTTCGGATACATGAGTCCAATCTTCGTTCTTCGATGCAGTTAACTTCTAGTTCTCTGGCCCGGTCGGACGTGTCCTGGTTGTACTGCTCCACTCTGGGCGATCTAAATGCTATATCTGCCGGCAAGACTGCCTCTGCGCCGAACACCATGTAATAAGGTGAAACGCCTGTGCTTCTGCTCGGTTGTGTTCGGAGTCCCCAAACCACGGATGGTAATTCCTTCAGCCATCGACCAGCCTTTTGATCCTGGTCGTTTGCCCTGTGCAACCTTTTCTTTAATGCATCAAGTATCATGCCATTTGCTCGCTCCACTTGACCATTGGCTCTTGGGTGGGCGACGGACACATATTTGACGATTATGCTTCTTTCTTCGCAAACATCCCAGAAATCCAAGCCGGTGAAGGTGGAGCCAAGATCGGTGATTATACAATTAGGTAGGCCAAATCGATGAATGATGTCGTTTAGCAGCTCAGCTGCTTTTTGTGCTGTAGGTTTGACCAGCGGCTTGTATTCTATCCACTTGGAGAATTTATCGATTATAACGTAGACGTACTTGAACCCTCCTGGTGCTGTTTTGAATGGCCCAATCATGTCTAGACCCCAGCAAGAAAAAGGCCAGGAGGCTGGTATGGCCTGGAGATCATGGGCTGGAACATGAATTTGTTTAGCAAAAAACTGGCATCCTTCACAATACCTGACCAGCTTCTCCGCGTCGAAAATGGCAGAGGGCCAGTAGAACCCTGCTCGGAACGCTTTTCCGACCAGCGTTCGGGAAGCAGCGTGGTTGCCACATATGCCGGCGTGTATGTCTGCTAAAATTCGGATGCCTTCTTCTTGGGAAACACACTTTAGCAGCAATTCTTCTTTGGCGTTTTTGCGCATGAGCTTTCCGTCTACTAAGATGTAGTGCTTGCTGCGCCGAATGAGGCGCTCGGCTTCAATCCTGTCTTGAGGGACGTCTGTGCTAGTGAGATATCTTATAAACTGGGTTCTCCAATCATCACCCGGCAGCTGGACGGAAGCGACAGTCTGGTCGGGCGGGGGCTGGTCGGTAGCCCCTGCTACGCCTTGCTCAATGGACGGTTTGACCAGGTCCTGGACGAAGACGCCATGAGGGATCTGTGATCTGGACGAACCAAGTTTGGAAAGGGCGTCGGCTGCCTGGTTGTCAGCCCGGACCACATGCTGGAACTGTACACCATAAAACTTCCCTTCTAGTTTTCTTATCTCGGCGACGTAAGCGTCTATCTTTTCACTGGTGGCGTCCCAATCCTTGTTGACTTGGTTTATGACCAGGGCAGAATCGCCAAAAACTTCTAGCCTTTTGAATCCCAGCTCGACTGCGATCCGGAGGCCATGGAGGCAAGCTTCATATTCAGGTGCATTGTTGGACGCTTTGAAGTGAATTCAGAGGACATAGCTCAGCTTGTCTTCGGAAGGCGATATGAAATGTATTCTAGCTCCTGCTCCCTCGAGGTTCAATGACCCATCAAAGTACATTGTCCAATGCTCGTTGCTGGTCGGAGGTACAGGGGTGGTCATATCAGTCCATTCAACGACAAAATCGACGAGTGCCTGGGATTTAATGGACGTGCGACTACGGAATTCAAGGGAAAACGGGGCTAGTTCCAGAGCCCATTTAATTATGCGACCATTTGCATCCTTGTTATGAAGAATGTCACCGAGTGGATACTCAGTAACCACCGCAATAGAATAATAGTCGAAATAATGCCTCAGTTTATGAGATGTAATTAGTATTGCGTATAGCAATTTTTGTACCTGAGGGTATCTTGATTTGGAGTCATTAAGCACTTCACTAATGTAATACACCGGACGCTGTACCTTGTAGGCATATCCTTCTTCCTCTCGCTCTACGACCACGATGGTGCTTACGACCCGATCAGTGGCTGCTATGTAGATGAGCAGGGTTTCACCGTCCCTTGGTGCAGCCAACAGGGGTGGCGTTGTTAGGAGCTGCTTGAGTTCCTGAAAGGCGGTTTCGGCATCCTTGGACCACTCAAACTTCTCAGAAGCTTTGAGCAGTTTGAAGAATGGAAGGCCTTTCTCTCCGAGCCGTGATATGTAACGACTTAGGGCCGCCATACAGCCGGTTAATTTCTGAACATCTTTTACGCTTTTAGGAGGCTTCATCTTTAGAACGGCCTGTACTTTTTCCGGGTTTGGCCTCAGGCCATCTTTACTTACTATGTTGCCTAACAGGATGCCGGAAGGAACCCCAAAGGTACATTTTTTGGGGTTGAGTTTCCATCAGAACCTGTTTAAGGCTGCGAAAGTTGCGCGCAGGTCATCTACCAGAGTATGTGCTGATTTTGTTTTTACGACGATATCATCAACGTAGGCTGCCACGAGCTCTGCTCAGATTTCTTCAGCTAGGCATTTTTGTATTGCCCTTTGGTAAGTGGCCCCGACGTTTTTAAGTCTGAACGACATCGTAGTATAACAATATGTGCCGAAAGGTGTAATAAATGATGCTTTAGGCTGGTCTTCTTCTCTCAGAGAAATTTGATGGTACCCGGAATAGCAGTCTAGGAAAGACAGAAGCTCGCATCCGGTCGTGGAGTCGACGAGTTCGTCGATGCAAGGTGGGGCAAAGGAGTCTTTGGGGCAGTGTTTGTTGAGATCGGTATAATCAACACACATTCTCCATTCTTTATTCTTCTTTTGAACTAAAACCGGGTTGGCGAGCCACTCCGGATGATACACTTCTTTTATAAAACCGGCAGCTAACAGCCGGGTGATTTCTACCCTAATAGCCTCCTTCTTGTCGCGAGCGAACCATCGTAGCTTTTGCTTGATTGGTTTGGCGGTCTTCGAAACGTCCAAGGAGTGCTCAACCAGCTCCCGAGGTACGCCGGGCATGTCCGCGGGTTTCCACGCGAAGACGCTTACGTTGTCCCTCAGGAAGCTGACGAGTGTGCTTTCCTATTTGGGGTCGAGGTCGAGCCCGATGCGCGCCGTCTTGCTAGAGTCCCCTTCGACCAGCTCCACCTCTTTAAAGTCCCTACTCCTGGTCGCGGCACGCTTGGCTTCCTTGACGGGAATAGACTGCTCCTCCGGAGCCACTCTTACTGCGTCCATATGAGTTTCCTCCATACAGATTGAGAGGTCGTGGGCTTGAGCCGTTGCGAAGCTTTCCTTTTCACATTCATAGGCCGTGGAGATGCTTCCCCTGATGCTTAAAACGCCGTTCTCAGATGTCATTTTTAGCAAAAGGTAAGTGTAATGCGGGATTGCCATGAACATGGTAAGGGCAGGACGGCCCAGCAATGCTTGGTACAACCCCTCGAAGTCTGCCATGATGAAGTTGATGTAGGAGATGCGATGGCGTTCCTTTGTTCCGAACTGGACTGGTAGGGTGATTTGGCCTAAAGGCTGAGAAGCTTGAGATGGTAGAATTCCCCAAAAAGGGGCGTCGTATGGCTCCAAATCGCCTACCGTGATGCCGAGCTCTGGTAAGGCATGCTTGAATAATATGTCGAGGGCGCTGCCCCCGTCAACCAACACTTTCTCAAATCATACTCCATCAATGGTTGGGTCGATGACAAGCGGGAAGCGACCAGGTTCAGGAACCCTGGCCCACTGATCAGCTCTGCTGAACGAGATTTCTTGATGTGACCAGGCCAAATAGTTGGGATCGGAGATTCTTTCATCCACTCGGTCGACGGAGTAAACTGCTCACTCCACTAGCTTGCGAATTCTCTTGTCGGCCAGGACTGCTTTGCCGCCGAATATGGTGCGTACGGACTTCTCGGCCTCTCTGAAGCCGTCGTGCTTCGGGTTTCTTCCCGGATCCCGGTCTTCCTCGTTATCCTCTTGAGGGTCCTTTCCTTCACGCCTGATCGGGGGTCCGTCCTCTGTATCGGGGCGCTATTTTTTCGAGCCATTGCGGAATATGGCTTTGAACCCTCTGCATTCCTCCATCGTATGTCCTACACCTGGGTGCGCCGGACAATCCTGCTTCAGGATTTTGGAATAGGCTGAGTCATAATTGCGCTTGCCCCCTGCGTTGGTGTTGTTGACCTCGTTGCCTGGTGCTCGGCCAGGATTTGGTTGTCTTCTTCTTTCATCACGGTTGTCGTATCTTCGGTTAGGGTGGCAATTATCCCTAAACCTTTCACGGCGGTCGTTCTGGGCCTCGTCATGCCGGTCGCCGCGATAGTCATGGCGCTGGCGGTCGTCGTGCCGAGACCTCGGTTCCCGGCGGTCGTCGGCGAGCTGAGTATTATATTCTTCTGCTCGTGCCCAGCTCTGGGCTATGTTAAGGAGGTCCTCCACTGTTCGTGGCTCTTTTCGCAGCAGCTTATTCCTCAACCCTTCATGATGGTGCAAACCTCTAATAAAAGCCGAGATGGACTCGTCGTCCGTAACATTAGCTACCCGAATGCGGGCGTCAAAGAATTGGAGGATGTAATCTCGCAGGAGTTCGCTAGGGCGGTCTCTGACATGCTCGAGGTCATATTTGCTTGCGGGTTGCTGACAGGTAGCTTTGAAATTAGATATGAACGCCTTCTTCAGGTCGGACCAACTATCGATAGAGTTAGACGGTAAACTCAGGAGCCACTGGCTTGCAGCTTGGTTGAGGACCACAGGTAAATAGCTAGCCATGACGTCTCCTCCTCCACCAGCTGCTCGGACCGCAGTCTCATATAGCATAATCCACTAGCGGGGGTCCGCCTTCCCGTCGTACGACCTCAGGTCGTGGATCTTGAAACCTTTAGGCCAGATAACAGATCGGAGTCTTTTGGTAAACTGTCTAGGACCAGTAAGGGTTTGATCTAAAAGACCGTGCTCGCGATCCCATCTGTTGCGCCTCTCCATCTCCTGTCGGAGCCTCGTATCTTTGGAGTCTTCAATGTAGTTGCGCAGGTCGGACTTTTCAGTAATATGCTCGCGCAAGTCACGAGGCTCGGCACTTGGATTGTTCCCGGCGCACTGGTCGGGCCTGCTGTCTGGACGCCTTCTGTGGTTATCGCGCTGGTCCTGGTTGCTGCTGGATTCTGGGTGGGGGTCCGGCCCTCGGCGACTTCTCCGAGATCCGGTGGGAGCAGCGTGGGACGGTCCTGCCACCTGGTCTTGGACCTGAACCAGAGATGCCTTTAGGTATGCTCCGAGCTGCTCGAGTTGAGGCGTGGCTGGGAGATTCTCGACCAGGTTCATGGCCATAGCCAGATTAGCTTGCGGCGTTCGATTTACTTGGTGATTGCTGCACATGTTGAATGCGTCATTCAAGTTGCGCTATATGCGATGGCCTCCAGGGGCTTCGGTTGCTCTCCGAGTAGCTCTGTCAGCATTCCTGGCCAAACGTTGGGCTTTGGCTTCATCTGTTTCACCATCGACCGCCGGCTCGTCGTGATTCACAGCGAATACCGAGCCCCCATAACACGGGAGGGGTCCGAAGCCTGGGGGATAATCCGGCGTCCGACTTGGTGAATTGGATCTAGTCGATCCGGTGCTTGAGGCTGAGGCGGTGGTTGCAACGGAAGTTACGATCACCATGCAAGCATTGGCACCGGACTGCTTGAATTTTGGCGGCTGCTCCTCAGGAGTGCGTCGATCCTTGGTGCTATCATGAAAGAGTCCCATAACTTGCTCCTCATATGCCGAAGCAGAGTTCGTTAGCCCATGAGGGAAGGTGGGAACAAAAAGGCTGTGTGTTGCCCTGCTCGGTTTGGATTCCTGAGGAGGGCGAAGCATGACAGAGCGACCCGTAGGGGCAGAAGTGATGATTAGACCGGTCTGAAGCTGCATGTTCCTTTTGGCATGAGCCGGCCATCGAGGTTGCTGCCACTCTCCTTCATCGTGCTCAGGCTGAGGCAAACGATCTCCGATCGAATCTGCCAAAGCGAGGGTTTCGGCGATGCCTGCCGTGACCCGATCGATGGATTCGATCAGGTCGGAATTGTCGAGACGCCGTCCTTGGTAGCGAGGAAGCGTCGTTCTGCTCGAGGGCTCCGATCTTGACGTCGGTGTTCCTGGCAGCGGGAGTGCCTGGGGCGCCTCCATGTTCCCGATGGCTGGGTCACCTCCGGTAACCCACGAAAAAGACCCGACGGTGATCGTCAGGCCCGCCGGAAGGTCCATGGAAGCCGGAAAAGAAACCGCCCGAATCGTCATGACGTCCGCACGCACACTCCCCACGGTGGGCGCCAGCTGTCGACGGAATATAGTCGATAGCCCACCTAGGGGTATGCCCGAGGTGGTAGATTAGCGGGGAAGGCGCGTGGGACAACGATTTGGACGTGACACAGGAACGAAACTAGATGAACACAAGGGTTTATCCAGGTTCGGGCCGCCGAGTTCAGCGTAATACCCTACGTCCTGTGTCGAGTTGTCTACTCTGTATATTGATGAACGTGTTTTTGAGAGGGGGTCCCTATTCGCCTTATATAGTCATGGGGAGCAGGGTTACAGATCCCAATAGATCGGATCTCCTGATAGAATAAGGAAACCTAGTCGATTACAATCCCGTGTCATGGAGAACACGATATCCTTCCTAACTGACTATGCTTCCTTGTCGGAGAAGGCTCCTGCGCCGCCATCCGACCAGCTAGGCCGCCTGCCAGACCAGCTGGGCCTTGACGCCACAGTCCTTCATTGAGTTGGGCCGGCCTTCATGTAGCAGCCCAAGTCTAGCCGTGAGGACACCTGGGTCTATATCCCCACAAGTGGGTATTTGGGTCAGTGCTTCATGTAAGGGCATTTTGGTCTTCGGATGTGCGCCTATATATATGTGAGGGGGCTAGTTAGGGCAGTCTATCCTTGGACGGTGCTACTCTCATTTTGTTCTTGTGAGAGAAGGCTAGGGTTTGAGGAGAGCGGCCTCTTGTTCTTGAGCTTTTTGCCATCCAAGCTTTGTTGTTGCGAGGAGTGGCTAGTAACCCAACACCGAGCGCTAATACAATCCGTCATCTTGTTAAATCCAAGGATCAAATTCGTGCTTTGTTTTGTCTTGCGATTTTGTTCTTCGCGTTGCACATTTTCCCTTCTTTTGATCTTCACGAGATTTCTTATTTTGAGTGAAGTTTCGCAAATCCGTTTGAACCATCTCCTAGAGCATCTTGAGAGACATCTTTCTACCAAAGGGTTTTCTCTAATTCCTCACGAGCTAGTAGATCGGGCGGATTTCGTTTTGGATCATGTTATTGCTCCTTAGCCCCGAAATCTTTCAATTCATCGATTTGGAGTTAGGTTCGAGCCATGATCTCTTCAGAGTAGCTCACTAACATCCTTGTGACCCCTCACAACAAGTTTGAGCCTTGGAGCTTTTGATTTGAGAGAGATCAAGTTGAATCGGCGGAAGAACAGCTCAGTTTCGAGGGCATGGGACTCTCGTGTTCTTGGCATCGGGCGCTGACCCAAGTAGCATCGGACGCGCCGTTGCCACATGTCAGTTTCTATGCTTTTGAAGGCGCATCGGACGTTGACATCAGACGCTACAGTGCAGTGTCCGAAGGTCATGCAGTGAGGTTCTAGAAACCCTCATTTTGCATCGGACGCGTTAGGTGTCTGGGCATCGAACGCGCCGGCCCTACATCGGACACTGGCATCGGACGCTAGGCTTTTACTATAGCAGCGTTCGATGGCTACACAGTAAGGTTCCAGGAAGGTCCTGTTCACATCGGATGCATTCGACGTGAACACATCGGACGCTCCCCAGCATCCGATGCAGCTGGATCCTCGCTGTTTTGTCCGTAGCCCGTCCGTTTGACTTTGGATTTGAGTTTCAGCTTTTCTGTTGGATTTCCGGTTTCTGTGCTCTACAGAAATCAGGCTTTCCGCTTGAAAAATAGCCTCAATCCCCCTCGCGTTGCTCAGGGGAGGTTGAGGTTACACAAAGTCCATCCTGTCACTAGTTGACTTGCGTGGATTTGGGTGAGGGAGCTTTTTGTGGTGTCCCGCTGTGTTCCTAGGGAACCTCCACCCAATCACTTGGGTCATGGACATCACGCGTATCGGCTTCGCTCTTGGGGTTGATTTTCTGGAATAGAGGCCTAAACATTTTGAAAGAAATTTTTGGCTCCCATTCACCCCCCTCTGGTTGCCAATTCGGTCCTTCAATTGGTATCAGAGCCAGTTAAGGATCTCTCTACCTTAACCAGTTCCGGATCCGCGAAGGCGACCTTTTGAGAGCGGTTGTGCTTCCGACTTTGTTCGTCGAGGTGTTTGAGCTTTTGTCTTGCTAACATTAACGATGCTTTTGCAAATGGCACCAAGTTTCTCTACTAGTGTGTCTTTGTCCTCAGGTTCGAATCATGGACATGTCATCGAGGATGACATTGCCAGAAGAAGGAGTGTGGATCTTGAGGCAGAACGTGAGGTGGACGCTTCGCTAAACTTTCTAGGAGATGATGAGCGTTTGACGGAGGATCGTATATGTGAATGTTGACACTTACTAACGTCGCTACCAAGAGTAGAGATAAACTCTGTCCCCGGCAACGGCGCCAGAAAGCTTGTTGGGTATTTTAAACGCACACAGAAAAATCCGCAAGCGCACGGATACCGATGTAGCTTTCACCCGAGAGTATTCCAGGGTATCAATTTCCACGGGGAACGTGAAGTGTACTAGAAGAATTAAGAACGTCCAAGAAAAGAATGGTAATATGGGTAGAGAGAGATATAGGGTTTTCTAAGCGGGTCTATTTAATTAAAGGCTCACTATACTTTACTTACTTTGGAGCAACAGTACCTTTCCGATTCTCGAAAAAGACTGGGAAAAGGGTAATCGGGAGAAGGCTGCCAAAAAGCTCTACGAAAACACCAATCCTAACGTGGTGGATTATAACAATCTACAAAGCTGTCACCCCTATAGCTACCACAACTATCCGGAGGATTGGGCGCAAACTCAGGTAAACCCTAGTCTAGACACCAAGTTTACACTAACGCTTACTACTATAATTACTGCAGATAACTAGAGCACTCAATACGAGAGGAGATCCAGTAAATAAAATAAAGCAAGAAATAAAGTTAAATATAATACTTAGAAATAGTAAATGAAGAACCTGGAGATTACTTGAAGACAAACCAGATGCTGCACCAATACAATGTCAAGGAAGATCTGACAGATCTAGCTCCTCCTCAGCTCTCTCCTTCTCCTCTCTCTAATCCAATCTCTATTTACAACTAGATGATGAACTAGACAACTAGAACTAGAACTAGACGAACTAGATCTAAATCTAGATGAACTAGAAGAGATTCATCTAGAGGGACCTCTACTTCTACTTGAAACCCTAGTTTCTGATGTGGAGATGAATAATGAAGATGGGGATGCCTAGAGAGGGGGGTCTGGGGTTGCTTATATAGCCCGAGGTGGAGTAGGGGCAAGGAATCGCCATGTCATCGATCCGCGTCACGTTTATCGCCCACCGTTGGATCAAACCAACTTCAGGGACGGTGGAGATGCATCCTAGGAGGCGATGGAAGAAGGTTCCAGAAGGCGGAGGCGAAACGGCCTCTGTGACCGACGGGTCGGTCCCGGGGTGGGACCGTTCGGTCTGGCCCAATGGGCCCATGTGGTGTCTTCTAGTGTCTTCTAGATCCTTCTTTTGCAGATTTCGTTGCGAAATTAATATCTTTTCATCTAGGACTCCGAATATAGCAAATGATATGTCCGTTTCGATCGTCTCGATGAGCTCTTCGCAATGGTGCACTCCAATTCATCACTTGAGATACTTTTATATGGTGAAATATTGATGTCCTACAAAATAAGTGAGAGCACCAAAACTCGTGGAACTTGTTAGTTTCAATCCCTACAACTATGCTTTGTAATTCATTTAGTGTCATTTCATGCAATAGTTGATGGTTAATTATGAGCATTAGTGAGCGTCAACAAGTTCCCCCAAGCTTAACCTTTGCTAGTCCCGAGCAAAGCCAATATCAACAATGGATTAGGAGTTGCTGCTATATCTTCACTTGCAACAAGTACACATGTATTCAAACAAAAGTTCTCATAAAGATATCATATTATTTATCATGGGGCTTAGTACTTTACCTTGAATCTTGAGTGATTGAAAGATAGAACGATCAAATCAAGCACTATGTCTCTAGTTCTTTTACTTCACCTTTATCCCGAAGTTTTTGTGAATTTTCAAAAGCTTAAAAACATATGTTGTCAAATTAAACAATAGATCCAAAGAGAAAGTCAACCACACCATTGAATCGAGAAGTGCATGTGTA
Source organism: Coix lacryma-jobi var. lacryma-jobi (assembly GCA_009763385.1). Lineage (NCBI taxonomy): Eukaryota > Viridiplantae > Streptophyta > Magnoliopsida > Poales > Poaceae > Coix > Coix lacryma-jobi. The sequence goes on along the minus strand of CM019824.1, from coordinate 42,578,363 downwards.
GGGAAAATAGAGTCGGATGCTCTTTTAAATATATCGCTCTCTTCTGTCTATCAGAGACACATGGCTATTAGGCTAATTCTACTGTCCGGTACGTGCCCATTTTTTCTGATATTCATATTATTTTTCTCTTCTCTTTTTTTTCTTTTTTTCGAGGTTTCGGACACTTGTCCCTTTTTATTTCCTCAGGATCTTTCTTTTTGAGGTTTCAGACACTTGTCCCTTTTTATTTCCTCGGAATATTTTTTCTCTTTTTTTTCTTTTTTTTCAATAGCCACATGCTTCCAACAAACTTTTGAGAGGATTGGAACAAATAATCATGAGCATTTATGCAGAAAATGGATGGAATGTGTAAGTGATCTCAATTCAATAGCATGATAACTTCTCATAGGGTCAACAAAGCTTAATTTAACTCAATGCAATTATTAGACACATTTATATTGAGAAATCTCCAGAACTCTAGTGTTGTTTAGAATAAGGTAACAGTAGCTCAGATTATCACATATCATATCTGTCAATTACCTAGACTCTGGATCAAGCATTTGCTACCCATATATTTAATTTCATTTTTAAGCATCATTATTAATTAGGAGAACTCATGTTTTGAAGGCTAGGTACTTGAAAGAAATTAGATAGAGCAACTGTTCATCATTTCCATGTAATAGATTAGAGAGAGAGTTCTTCTTTTATTATTAACTTCTTAAAACAAACTTAACACACTATTTATTTAATTTAACACACACTTATTATAAAAAACTAAGATAATAAATAAGACATACCTGGATTACGAAGATAACGGGGGGCGTCTCCCCTAAGCCGATTCCCTTAATAGTGTTGAGCCTTCATGTGCCCATATTTTTTTCTTTTTAATTAATGGTGAGCCTTCATATGCCTACATTTTTTTCATTTTATTTTATCTATGCATAGAAAGAAAACTTAAGAGGATAACGATACTTACCTGCATACATGGGGGTGCTTTCCCCCAAGCTGAATGTTATCATAATCGTTCAATATTGTCGTGTAGCAGACTAGCGGTGGAAATGTGTTTCCTCTGTCGGAGCTTTGATTGATGTTGATGGTTGTGGAAACAGTGCTCCAACAGTGGATAGAACATCCACTTGCTCGTCAGCTTTTCTTGGTCTTTCAATCCCGTGAAACTCGAATAGACAACAAAACTTATGGAACACATTAAGCGTTAGTGGTTGGCCACTTAAGCCTTAGTTGTCTAGAGTTTCAGTAAGATCTCTTTCTCAATATTTTTGTATTTTTATTTTTATGATGCAATGACAGTCTAACAAAATGAATGCATTTTTTATTTTTACGCCACCATGGTGAATATCCCTACGAGTTTTTACACACCATAGAATTATTCACATGGGGCTTTTAGGTTTTATGATGCAGTGTAATATTTTTATTTTCTTTTTATGCAATGCTAATGCAGAAAAGTAAATATGCTATGGGGAAATGATTATGCAAATGATAGAAAATAAACATGCTAAAAGAGAAATTAATGCAGAAAAGGTAAATATGGATAACTACCGATTTTACCTTTCGGCGAGGGTTCAATGTTTTAAGTCCTCTGAACAGGACTTCTCACCATATTCATTCCTGAGGTGTATCATTTGATCTTGATAGGTAGACCTTGATAACTACACCTCTTGATATGGTTTTACTCATGTTCTTCGTTTGCCCAACAATTTGAAGTGAAGTATTAGTTGTGGAAGCTGGCAACATCTTGATTAGTGCACATCTTCTTGTAGATCTAGGACCTTCACACCATAGAATTTGGGAGTTGACAAACTCCTCCATGTTTTGCTCAAGAGTGTGTCCTGCTCATAAAGACAAGGTAGAGATCAAGTGTATGGGCTCTGTTGGTGGAAAAACACCAACATAACCAAAAGTTTTGTTCATTCCTCTCTAACCTTAGGCACATCGAGTAAGATAAACTTGTTGTTTATGTATTCTATTCAATCTTTACATGAGTGATAGGATCAAAAGATGAGCATGAAAGTAGCATCATAAAATATTTAATAGATCAGATTGTTTAACCTAAGGAAGGATAATCTATGCATAATGTGTTGATATTTTCATGATTGTGATATATCATCTTCCAATGGTTAGGCGCATAACATTTTAGCTCATTGGTTAAGATAGTGAGATCAAGAGTTTAAAGCTAGGAACAAGGAGTAAAGAACTAAACATGTTGAGTTGATTAGGTTGGATCATGTGAGGTGCAACTTAAACATGTTTGGTTCTTATTTATGCATACCAGAATCAAAGAGAAGCTTTTAAAGTGATGGTCACTTACCTTGAAATATTGCTTTATCATTGAAAGAGTGATTGTGCTGAACCACTTTGTGGAAGCTTCTCTTGTCTAGCTGGTTGTTGTTCATGAATAACTTGTCTTCTGTTAGTTATCTCACTATAGGCCAGCTGAGTCTTGTTCTCAACAGATCCAGATGATGGAGACTTTGTCAACTATTTTCTTGATTTGTAGGCTTAGGTACTGTCTCTCCATCTTCTACTGCTTGTGGTGCAGTGGCTTCGTCCTTTATGATATCCCCTCAATTCCTGGCAGTTGGTTCTTCCTTTGTCAGTTGAGTCAACGTCTTCTCTTGGTTTTCTTTGGCTGCTCATAAATGGTGTAATTGTTGAAGATGCAGTGAACCTTTTGGTCAAAGATCCAAAAGTGGATTTCTCTAGGTCTGACATAGATGACAACATTGAAGGTTTTCAAGAACGATCTTCCAAGAATGAGTGGTCGATCATATTCTTCTTCTTGAGTGGGATAGCGTCCAGTGGCCTGTACTGATCAAAGTGTTGAAGCTGGATTTCTCCGTCCTCCCCTTTGAGTAGATCTAGACAACAAAATTGTGTCTCCCCCAAGCTGGCTTGTGAGGAAGGTGGATGCCCAAATTTCTTCAACAACATGTTCATGTGTTGAATTTTGTAGTCCTTGTTGTTGTTGAAGTCGTTCCACCTCATCCCCAAGCTAGCTCTTGATTACAAGAGAGAATAACTTCCCACTGCTTGTGTTTGTACTGTTTGATCTGAGGGTTCAGAGACGAGTGCCCCCATGATGGTCTCTATCTTCTAGTGGCCCAGCTTACACTTGTTCACCTATTTCCATGGAGTGAGTACTTTGATTGTAGGTATTGTTTTGTGGCACTCGTCTTTTGTCTTGTTCTACAGATCTCATTTCTCTATGATCAGTGAGCTATGTCTCCCTTGTGCATGTTGTTGAAGTTCATGTGTCTCTTCTTCTCCAAAGTGAGTTCATCTCAGGACTTTCCCAAATTGGTATTGAAAGTTTTCCTATAGGGGGTTAGTCCAACAAAATATCCAACATCCACTATAGTATACTATTGGCTCAAAAATCAACCTGGACACCACGTCTAATTTGATCTAGGAAGGCATTTTAACCTAAGCACCATACTTAATTTAAAAGCCTTTAGAGGTAAAATCAGGACACCTTTTAGCTCAAGAATCAAACCAGACACCATGTCTTACCTTAATTCATGAAAACAGTTTAAACTAAGCACCATGCCTAATTTTAAAAGTTGATGAAAATACTTCTAACCTAAACATATACTATAGCAAATGAGGGTAGCATTAGAGCATTAAAGAGATTTACTCAAATGGTGATGAGAGAGCATGATTAGTGTATAGCACATGAGCATGTCTTAAAGGTAGAGGCAACCAACATAGCAACATGGTAAGAGATGTTCTTACAAAGTCAATGTTGCATGATGATTGGTTGGACATACCTTGTGTTTATCATTCCTTCAAACTTTTTGCTCCAGACCTGCTAAGGTGAGTGACAAGAACGAAGGAATATTTAACAATTATATTCCTATGCTCATTACACAAGGGCACTGTATTAGGAAGGTGAACACTAATCTAAAAAGTGCTTTTTTTAGGACACTGAGCTTGTCTTTTGGGAAGCCTTCAGGATGTGATTTGGTGAAGTGGTTTCCCCTCCAACACCAACTTTAAGAGCACAACAAGATCTACAACATTTGTGATAAACATATGCATCTACAACCACCCTTTTGAAGTTTTTGTAAATAGAAAATGTGAGGGGGTTGAAAATCTCAAGTGTGGCAATGTTAGACAGACCAATTGAATTAGGAGATGTCTCATATGAGCATGGATTTAAAGAGGTGTTTATGAAGCAGCTTCCATGCTCTTTGATATAATCTTCCTCGATTTTAGAGAAGAACACCGAAGGATGGGGTTTATCATTTTCTAAAGTGTGAGGTGTTTTCTCTACGGAAGGTTCTATGGCAACCAAATTATTAGAAGGATATGAAGGAATTTCAAATTTGGTTGTGTGTTCCTCCTCATGTTGGTCAGGGTTGGGCTCGACTTCTTCTTCACGGAATTAATCAAAAATGTCAGTGTAAGGAGTGTTTTCAAGGATTTTCTCAAGGATGGCTTTTCCTTCACTAACAGTTTTATGAATGAATGATCCTCCCGAAGAGGTATCAAGAAAAAGGGCAGCTTCTTTGCTAAGGCCATAATGAAAATGTTGTAAATTAACGTCCTCAGTCAAAGAAAGATCTGGGCCAGTGTTGACAAGGTTCATAAATCTAGCCCAGGCTGCTCCTAGTGTCTCCTCTTTTTGTTTAAAGGTAAGAATTTCTATTCGAAGGGCAGTGATTCGAGGAAGAGGGAAGAAAGCAAGACAAAATTTGTCTCGAAGTTCATCCCAATTTCCATCTACTCCTCTTATGTTATGAGCATACCACTGTTTCGCTCTTCCAAAAAGGGAGAACGAAAACAATTTCCATTTAATGGTCTCTTGTGTCATGCCAGCAATAGACAAGCAAGAACACAATTGCTCAAATTCACGAAGGTGGGTGTAAGGATTCTCGTCTTCTAGCCTAGAGAAGGGTTGCTCCCGAACCATGGCTATAAGAGCAGGGCGAAGCTCATAGCTATCTGTAAGAATGGGGTGTGATGATGGTGGAGGCTCCAACAAGTCGCCCTTTGGAGCAAAGAATTTAAAGATAGGAGTGAAATCCATGTGGTAAGAAGTGTGGTGGTGAGGTAAAGGTGGTGAAAGAAAAGAAACACGGACGATCCTGGTTCGATTCTAGAACAACTACCGTTCCCCGGCAACGGCGCCAGAATGCTTGTTGACACTTACTAACGTCGCTACCAAGAGTAGAGATAAACTCTGTCCCCGGCAACGGCGCCAGAAAGCTTGTTGGGCATTTTAAACGCACACAGAAAAATCCGCAAGCGCACGGATACCGATGTAGCTTTCACCCGAGAGTATTCCAGGGTATCAATTTCCATGGGGAACATGAAGTGTACTAGAAGAATTAAGAACGTCCAAGAAAAGAATGGTAATATGGGTAGAGAGAGATATAGGTTTTCTAAGCGGGTCTATTTAATTAAAGGCTCACTATACTTTACTTACTTTGGAGCAACAGTACCTTTCCGATTCTCGAAATAGACTGGGAAAAGGGTAATCGGGAGAAGGCTGCCAAAAAGCTCTACGAAAACACCAATCCTAATGTGGTGTATTTGAAGGACCGAGAAAGCAACCAGAAAGCGACCAGAGGGGGGGTGAATGGGAGCTTCAAAATTTCCTACTAGAAACTTGTTGCCACTGTCCCAAGAGTCACCCCGAGAGCAAACCTAGAGCTCAGATAATGTCCACGACCCCAAACGTAGGGTGGATGCTTCCATGAAGCACAGCGGGACACTACACGAGTCTAGAAGCCCAATGCAAAAGCTGGAAATCAAAACCAACAACAGACGAATGAACTGCGGATGAAACTGCATGAAACCAGTCGCATCGGACGCTGTCTTGCGTCCGATGCCACAGCACCGGACGCGTCCGATGCAAACAATGCTTCTCTGGAACCTTACTGGACACCCATCGGACGCTGTGAACAGTGATCCTCCAGCGTCCGATGGTTATACTCCGGACGCATCCGATGGACAATGGAGCGTCTGGTGGTGGCATCCAATGCTCCTTTGAAAGTGTCAGAACCTAACACATGGCAACAATGCGTCCGATGCCAATTTAGTCAGCGTCCGATGCTAAGAACCCTAGCATCTGATGCCCCCAATTCAGTGATGTTCTTCCGCGAATTCAACCCGATCTCCTCCGAATCAAAAGCTCTAAGGCCTAGACTTGGTATGAGGAGTTCTAAGGAGGTTAGTGAGCTATCCCAAAAGAATCATGGCTCGAACCTAACTCCAAATTGGTGAATTGGAAGAAATTGTGGCAAAGGGAGCAAAAGCTGATCCAAGAGAAAAATCGACCGATCTACTAGCTCTTGAGGTTAGGGAAGAATTCCTTCGGTGGAAAGAAATGCCTCACGATCTAGAACAACTTGGTTCAAGTAGATTTGCAAGAGATGCACCGAAAAAAGAGATCGACCGACGGGAAAAACGTGAAGGGAAGCAACACGCGAAGAACACCAACTCAAAAATGTGAATCGATCAATTCCAGCCATGTGGCAAGCACACGAGACAATCGTGAGATTACGGTCTCACTTCCTGAACTTCCCAAAACATAGAGACATGATTGAGTCTTTCCTGCTGCAGATACATGGGTGTATGCTGAGTCTCTGAGTGATGAGTGATTGTCAACAGGTTTGATCGCAGGTTCTTTGGCTTGTGTTGTGCAGGTGTCGAGCCCGGAGACAGTGATCGAAGGCGAGGTGAAGGTCAAGTAGAGACGTGCCATGCCGATGGACCGGGAGCGGTGAAGGGCGGACATGAGGCTTGGACTGAGGGACCGGAGGGCCTGAGGATCAGCTGTGGTGGCTGACAGCCTGGGACAGCGACGAGCGGAGACTTGCGGGCATGATGTTGCTCGGGTCGAGGACCTGGGGACACGTGTCGGTGGACGGGGTGCACGAGTGGTGCATCCCCTCTACAGCTCCGGTTTGGTGGTTGAGCCACCGAAAAACCACCGGGTGTACGGTTTCCGAGTTTGGGCCTCAAAACACGGGTGCTCGGTTTCCAGGTTGAGCCACAAAACCTGGGTGTGCGGTGGGTTTCCGAGTTTGGGCCACAAAACTGGGGCTGAGGATGGTTTCTAGGTTTTGGCCTCAAAACCTGGGCGCTGCGGGTTTCTGAGTTTGGGCCACAAAACTCAGGCGATGGACTTGGAGGCTGGTTTCCCGGTTTGGGCCTCAAAACCGGGGATAGCTGGAAAAGGCCGGTTTCCTGGTTTGGGCCACAAAACCGGGGGTGCAGAGCGATGGCGACATGTGGCGGCAATCGGGAGGTTGCGTTGAGGCAATGCTGCCTGTTGTGCGGGCGTGGCCGTCGGATACACCTACCACCGAGTTGGTCCAGAATAACCCTAGGGTTTAGCTGGTTCGCTCTGTAATTAAAATAGAGAGGGGTAGAGTAGGAAATAGACTTAGGCTAGAATTAGGATAAGTAGTCGGGGAGACACCCTCCTCCCTCTATCTTAGTCATTTGCTCTTTCGCACTTAGGGTTTCCTGCTCTCCCATCCCCTGCTGTAGCTAGCTGAGATCCGCAGAGAGACTTGCCTCTGTGTACTGTTGATTTTGAGGAAGTGAGGCCGTAAGCTCACCATTATAGCGTGTGGTAGCCACACGGTTGCAATTCGTGGTTGTGATTCGCGTTTTGTTCGTGTTCTTCGCGGAATCCTTTTTCTCCACGTTTTTCCCTTCGTTCGATCTCTTTGCTCGGTTCATCTTTTGCAAATCCATTTGAACCAAGTTGTCCTAGGTCGTGAGGCACTTCTTTCCACTGAAGGAATTCTCCTCTAACCTTACGGTCTAGGGGATCGATCAATTTTTGTTTCGGGTCAAGTTTTTCTCCCTTCCCTCAAATTTCTTCGATTCATCGATTTGGAGATAGGTTCGAGCCATGATCTCTTAGAGATAGCTCACTATCCTCCTTGTGACTCCTCTCACCAAGTTTTATCCCTAGAGGATTCGTTTTGGGTGAGATCGAGTTGAATCGGTGGACGAACAGCAGGATTTCGGGGTGACCGGACGCTGGGTCGGGCTGACCGGATGCACCAGACCAGAGTCCGGTCGTTGAGCGCCCAGCGCATTTTCTCCGTGACTTGACCGGGCGCTGGCTCTCGAAGAGTGACCGGACGCACCCCTTGTACTGTTCACTGTTTTGTCTCTCTCTGACCGGACGCTCTGCTTGTGACCGGACGCACTGCATCACAGAGTCCGGTCCAACACAGTAAGGGTCCAAAATCGTTTTGGCTTGACCGGACGCGTCCGGTGGTGCCTGATCGAACGCAGGCAGAGTCCGGTCAAAGCCGTTCGACGCATTTTCATCTGCAGATTGTTCGTCCGTCTTTCGATTTGAGATCCGCTTGTTCGCTTGGTTTCCGGACTTCTCGTTTGGCCCTAGAGTTAACCAAGAAACATCTCTAGGTATCTTTGCAACTTGTTTGCATTGGTATTTGGAGATTTCCCAACGTAGCCTTCAATCTACGTTTGGGACTCGGTTTTCCAAGGGGGAACTTGAGTCGAAGCTTTTGGTCTTTGCTTCGCTTGTGCTTGGTGGTGCTCCGTTGTGATCCTAGGGATCATCCACCCTCTTCCAAGGGTCGTAAGCATCACGGTTTGGGTCCGTGCTTTTCGGGGTTGATTTTGGGACACTTGGTCAAAGTTTTGAAAGAAATTTGATTGGCTCCCATTCACCCCCCTCTGGTCGCCTTGCTTGTGCTTTCTCGGTCCTTCAATTGGTATCGGAGCGGGTTAAGGATCTTCCACCTTAGCCGGTTCCAGATCCACCGAAGGCGACATGGATCATGGCGTGGGCAAACCGCCGTTCTTTGATGGGACGAACTATGCGTATTGGAAGATACGCATGTCGGACTATCTCCAGAGCATGGGCTCTTCTGTTTGGGAGATTTGCAACATGGCCGATTATGTTGTTCTGGCTGCTCGTGTCTCTCAGCTTCAGATCGATGAGCACGAGGCCAATAGCCGGGCACGTAACGCCTTGTTCTCCTGTTTGAGCATGTCAGAGTTTGATCACGTTTCTCACCTCCCCACGGCTCGTGAGATTTGGGCTACCCTCATGCGCTTCCATGAGGGCACCACTCAAGTCAAATCCCATCTCTACGAGTCGCATAAGCGGGAGTATGAGAACTTTCGACATCAGCCTAGCGAGAGCATAGAGAGTTTATTCGCTCGCTTTCAGGTGATTGTCAACAAGATGCGAGCTAACAAGGAGTTGTTGCCTTTTGACGATCATGAGAGAGCTTTGAAGCTTTTGCATACTCTTGATCGGTCGGTGTGGGACTCAAAGGTCCAGGCGATCATCGAATCGTCTAACTATGAGACCCTCACTTGCGACGAGGTCTTTAGTAAGCTCAAGTCTAGTGAGATTGACGCCATGTCGAGGGCTTCTTATGAGAATCCTTCTGGCCCGACTATGGCTTTGGTTTCTGGCTCTTCTGCTAACCCCTCTGGTGGCTTTGCGCTTTCATCTCTCTTTTCTGTCACAGAGGATCAGTTGGAGTCTTTGGGAGACGAAGAGTTGGCTTTGCTTGCCAACCGATTCATGCGGTTTCACAACAACCGCATGAACCGTCGCCGCGGAGGAGGACGCTCGGGATGTTTCGAGTGCGGCGATCCCGACCACTTCATCGCCAACTGCCCCAAGAAGAACAAGCATTCGAGGAAGGGCGATCATGGGCACAAGTATGACTCCAAGCGCAAGGACAAGCACGTTCCTCCGAGGCACAAGCGGAGGGGCAGCTTCTACAAGGAGTACATCAAGAAGAATTACTTGGAGAAGGCCCAGGCTGAGCAGCATGCTTTCTTCGCCACGCTCAGCGACGTCGACGGCTCGGATGACGACTCCGCTTGCTCAAGCGACGATGAGTCTGAGAAGCCGCTTGCTGAACGGTCTTTGCTTCTTCGCCGACGACGGGGGCCTCTGCACCATGGCGCTGGGTGATGAGATCGACGGCAAGCTGGAGCACACCCCTCGGGACGACGACGACGATGACACCTCCCAGGTATCGATGACTCATGATGAACTCTTTGCTAAGAATGAGAAGTTTACTGCCGCCTTGCTTAGTCGAGACAAGCTGCTTAGGCATGCTGCTCGAGAGCGCAAGGAGTTTAGGCAAAAGTGGGAGGACACGGTGAAGGAGTTGGAGTTTGCTAAATCCACCGTGGTGGTGTCGGAGGAGAGTGAGTGCGAGATGTGCACCAAGCACATGACTGACCTTCTCACTTTGAGGAGTAAGTATGTTGCTTTGGTAGGAGAGGTGGATGAGCTCCAGGCTAGGCCCCAGCTGTTAGGTGCGTGCAAGACTTGTCCTGTCTTGCAATCCGAGTTGGCAGAGAAGAATGCCAAGATTGAGTCTTTAGAGAAGGCCAGCTCGGATAGCACTTGTGTCACGAGGTGTGCTTTGTGTGAGGGTTTGGAGATGGAGATTGCAAATGTGCAGCATGGCAAGATGCAAACCGAGGAGGAAAACACATACCTTCGGGCCATCTTGTCATGGGTGTCTTGTGGGGAGCCGCAGCTCGGGATGATGATCTCCCAATTCAAGTGAGCTGCTGGAGGTCCAGGTGTAGGTTTTGCTCCGGGTGTCGATGTTTCAGCTTTTGGGAAGATTGGAGAGTCGAGTGGCCTAAACCCATGTGAGAAGCCTAACTCCACCACTACTCCCAAACTTACCAAGCTTCCACCCAAAGAGCCTGTCAAGCCTATCACCAAGGATGGAGTGGTTGAGGAACCTCCGAGAGCTCCACCGAAGAACCAAGTGTGGCAACCCAAACCCAACCACCTCAAGAACAAGCTGGATACTATGCCACCTATCCAGGAGGAGTGTTTGCCACAGAAGGGCAAAGTGAACCATACCCACAACCGTGAGTACCAACAACCCCCTTTGCGTGCGGTGAAGTACCATTGTGACTATTGTGGGAGAGATGGTCACTTGAGCGAGTTCTACTTTAGGCGCAAAAGAGAGATGCGCCGTGCTAGGGAGATGGACAACCTGGACATGTATCATCCTTTCCATGATGTGCATGTGCCGAACGTCCAGAGGAGAGCTCCGAGGAGAGCTGCTAGGCCTAGAGGTGCAGCACCTCAAGGTCCTAGGCGTCAGGGAGGAGGTGCCCGATGGGGTCCTGACTTTGCAGGATACGGACCCCGTGGCGGAGGCTTTGTTGAGCGTTTCCCTCCACCGCGTTTTGATCATCGCGATGGACGCTCTTTCCTTAGCGGACCATGTTTTCCTGTACGTGGTGATCGCTACCCCCGTAGACAGGCTAGGAATGGTTTTTACACTGACCGTTCTTTTGAGCAGCCGGCCCAACACTGGTATTCTTCCTACTTCACTAACCCCAGTGTTTGACCATATGCTCACCCTATGTCTTTCTATTGATGTAGGTAAAACGGTTGGAGGACATTTGGTTGGTGGATTCCGGTTGTTCGAGGCACATGACCGGAAACGCCAGGTGGTTCTCCAGCCTTAGCCCTATTGCCGGAAAGGAGTTTATCACCTTCGGCGACAATAGTAAAGGTAAGGTGTTGTCTCGCGGGTCCGTGTGGGTTAATGAGCACTTTGTGTTGCGCGATGTTGCTCTTGTTTCTAACTTGCATTTTAACTTGCTTTCTGTTTCGCAACTTTTTGATGATGACTATGAGATTCATTTTAAACCGAATCTCAGTCGCATTTTAGATCCCCAGGGCAATTTGGTTTGTTTGATTTCGCCCTTTGGGAAAGTCTTTCGCGTGAATTTCTCAGAGTCATTTGGTGTTTCTCGCTGTCTTTTGGCTAGTCCTTCCTCCTCTGATCTTTGGAAGTGGCATAGGAGGCTCGGTCACTTAAGCTTCGACTTGCTTGCAAGACTTAGCTCACTTGGCCTAATCCGAGGATTGCCCAAGCTGTTGATGGAGAAGGATCTAGTTTGCCATTCTTGTAGACATGGGAAGATGGTCGCTACTCCCCACCATCCTGTGACTAAGGTCATGATTTCGCACCCTGGAGAGCTTTTACACATGGACCTTGTTGTTCCGGCTCGGGTGAGCTCAGTTGGTGGGAAGTGGTATGTTTTGGTTGTTGTTTACGACTTTTCCAGGTATTCATGGGTTTTCTTTTTGACTGAGAAGACTGAGACTTTCTCCTTCGCTCGCAATCTGATTTTGCGTCTTCAGAATGAGTTCCCTTTGAACTCGATGCGAGCTATTAGAAGTGATAATGGTTCCGAATTCAAGAATTCGGATTTTGAGAAGTTTTGTGACCGCCATGGTTTGGAGCAACAGTTTTCTTCCCCCTACACACCGCCCCAAAATGGTGTTGTAGAGAGGAAGAATCGGACCCTTGTTGAGATGGCCCGGACGATGCTCGATGAGCAAAGGACTCCTAGGCGATATTGGGCCGAGGCTATGAACACTGCATGCTACATTTCAAATCGCATTTTTCTGAGAGCTTTCTTGAAGAAGACCTCTTACAAGTTGCGTTTTGGTAGATAGCCCAAGGTGAGTTACTTTAGAGTCTTTGGTTGCCACTGTTTTATATTGAAGAAAGGCAACCTGGACAAATTTGAGTCTCGCTCTTCTGACGGGGTATTTTTTGGGTTATGGCACTCACACTAGAGCTTATTGTGTACTTAACCTTGATACTAACTGAGTCATGGAGACATCAGATGTCACCTTCGATTAGACTCTTCTTTGTCCTTCTTCTCGTTTTGAGCGTGCAGGTGATCATTAGGTCGGTGAGCCTCTTTTTGATGACGAGGACGAGGGTGTTGAAGGTATGGATGATCTAGCACCCCCTCCACCTGCTGTGCCACAAGGAGCGGCTTCTACGACGACTCACGGCCCTGACACCTCTTCTTCCTGGGGGCCGTGGGATCCGCCACCCCGAGCGGTACCTTTTGTACCCGGGGAGGCACCAGCTGCTGTTGAGGGGGAGGCTACTTCTTCTCGGGAGGCGCCATGACATATCTAGCGCCAACACCCCCATCAGCAGATGATCGGTGGCATTGACGAGTGGGTCACTCGATCCAGGTCACAGCACATCTCTCACTTTGCTCATTCTGCTTTTGTTGCTAATTTTGAGCCCCGAGATGTTGGACACGGTCTGACAGATCCGGATTGGGTCAATGCCAAGCATGAGGAGTTAGAGAACTTTGAGCGAAATTGGGTTTGGGTTCTAGTTCCACCTCCACCAGACTGTAAGCCTATTGGGACAAAATGGGTTTTCAAAAACAAGCAAGGAGACGATGGCCACGTTGTTAGAAACAAGGCCAGGCTTGTAGCAAAAGGCTATAGTCAGAAGGAGGGGATAGACTATGAGGAGACTTTTGCTCCTGTAGTACGTTTGGAGGCTATTAGGATACTCTTGGCTTTTGCTGCATCCAAAGGTTTCAAACTTTTTCAAATGGATGTCAAGAGTGCCTTCTTAAATGGCTACATAGAAGAGGAAGTTTATGTTGAGCAACCCCCCGGTTTTGAAAATCCCAAGTTTCCAAACCATGTTTTTAAACTCTCTAAAGCTTTATATGGTTTGAAACAAGCCCCTAGAGCCTGGTATGATAGGTTGAAGACCTTTTTGATAGCTAAGGGTTTTAAAATGGGATGTGTAGATAAAACGCTCTTTCTCCTCAGGCAAAGCAAAGACACACTCTTGGTCCAGATTTACGTGGATGATATCATTTTCGGTGGTTCTTCTCACGCTTTGGTTGCCAAGTTTGCAGATACTATGAGCAGGGAGTTTGAGATGAGCATGATGGGCGAGCTGACATTCTTTGTCATGTTGCAAATTAAGCAATCCCGAGAGGGGACGTTTGTGCACCAGGGCAAGTACACCAAGGACTTGCTGAAGCGGTTCGATATGGGTGAGGCCAAGCCTCTTCCGACACCCATGTCGACGACGACTGCCCTGGATGCGGACAAGGATGGAGAAGCAGTGGACCAGAAGGAGTACCGCAGCATGATCGGGTCGCTGCTCTACCTAACGGCGACACGCCCGGACATTCAGTTCGCGGTGTGTCTGTGCGCGCGCTTTCAGGCGTCGTCGCGCACTTCTCACAGTCAGGCGGTGAAGCGCATTTTCAGGTACCTTCATTTCACACCTGAGTTTGGGATTTGGTATTCTGCTTCCTCCACCCTCTCGCTTTGCGGTTATTCGGATGCCGATTTTGCTGGTTGCTGTATTGAGCGCAAGTCCACTTCTGGGACTTGCCAGTTTATTGGTTCTTCTCTTGTGTCGTGGTCTTCTCGCAAGTCGCTCAGTCTACCACAGAGGCTGAATATGTTGCTGCGGCTAGCTGCTGTTCCCAGTTGCTTTGGATGATGGCCACTTTGCGTGATTTCGGTCTGAGCTTTTCTCGCGTGCCTTTGCTTTGTGACAGCACGAGTGCTATTAGCGTTGCTAAGAACCCCGTGCTTCACTCGAAGACCAAACACATTGATGTGCGCTTTCATTTTTTGCGAGACCACGAGGAGAAGGGTGATATCGACCTTCGCCATGTCAATACTCATCATCAACTGGCTGATATTTTCACCAAGCCTTTAGACGAATCAACCTTTAATCGGTTGAGGGGTGAGCTTGGTGTGTGTTTCCCCTTTTAGATGGGGGAAACCTTTTGGATCTTTTGGATCTTGTATGATAGACTAACTCCTTTCGTTTGTCTTTCTTTTCTTTTGCATTTCAGCATACACATTTACATTCTGAGCTTCATGTTTATAATCACTAGAATGTAATTATGCTCTATGTAGTATGCTCCGATGCTTATATTGATGCTTATAGCTTATGCTCTTTCTGATCACTAGTACATGTTGTGAGCTGAGCTATTTTGGAATGGTCAATTTGCTTAATGTATATAAAATCTGAAAATGTTCACCATTGAGGTATGCAACTAGCATGTGTAGGATGTGTTGAGTCCATTCGTGCTTTTCATATATGCTAGGGTTCTATGTCTCTAGTTCTGAGCCATTCACTTGCTTGGTCTGTTCATATCATGTTTAAAATTTGAACCAAGTTTGTAGTGAATTGAAAAGATCGAGATGGGATTGCTTGTCAACACATCACAGTATCGAGACTGTTTCTCATTGCACTTTGAGTTAAACTTGAGCTGTGTAGTGTATGACCGAAACCGTAGCTTTAAGCTTCTGATTGCTTTGGCATAGGCTTCGCTCGGTTGAAAAGTTAGGCAAAGACAAGCTTTCAACCTCTCGCATTCACATGCTATTAATTGAACTTGTGAAATTTCACCGCTGCAACTCCGATCTAAATTTGAAATCACAAGTATATGTTTCATTCATAAGCATGATGATTGAACTTTGCTAGTGGTAGTTCACCTTGTATACATGTTTAGCACTTGTTTGGATTCCTGTCTATACATGGGTAGTGCTATTTTGATGGTGAATACCTTTTTGACTCAAAACTGCTCACTTTGCTCATATGTTCATATTTCGTATCTGGTGATCAGTTTGAGCCTTTGCTTTATAAGTGCTTAGTTGTGTCGTTGGAGTTATACTGTTTAGAGCATCCTTGCACTCTTTTGATTATATGCCTGAAGCTGCTAACTTGCATTTTGACTCATGTGCATGTTGGAAGGGGGAGTTGTTCCTGAATTAGTGCATTTTCAACTAAGGGGGAGAAATGACAAATCATGTGCTCTCCGATCGGTTGACCAAAGGGGAAGAAATTTTCTTGCAAATCTTTTGCTTCCTGGATATTCAACTAAGGGGGAGTTTCCTGGTTGTTTGCACTTTTCGAGGGGGAGTTTGCTAGTTGTGTTGAGCCTTTGCCTCTATCTTGAGGAACTAGCAAACATCTTGCTTTTCAGGGCTTTTGATCTCGATTTTGATTTCGATTGGTTTGGAGCTTTGCTGCTTTCAGTTGGCCGTAAGGCATTGGTATCGAGCTTTCTTTGCTAGTTGTGTTGAGCCTCTGTGCCTCTATCTTGAGGGACTAGCATTTTGCTTCGATTTTCCAATTGGTATTTTGCTAGCGGTGTTGTGCTTGTTCTACCTCTTCTTGAGGGCTAGCTTTGCTTTGCTTGGTTGCGTCGAGCCATTGCCCATGTCTTTGGGGACCAAGTTGTTTCGCTTCTTCCACTTTACCTTCTTCGGCTTTGCTACGCTTTTGGGTCATTTGGTCGAGTTCTCTCTTCTCCTTCTTCCTTCCTTCTTCTTTCATTATGATTTGTGTGTGTAGTTGACAATGCACTCATCAAGGGGGAGATTGCGGATACATGGGTGTATGCCAAGTCTCTGAGTGATGAGTGAATGTCAACGGGTTTGATCGCAGGTTCTTTGGCTTGTGTTGTGCAGGTGTCGAGCCCGGAGACAGTGATCGAAGGCGAGGTGAAGGTCAAGTAGAGACGTGCCGTGCCGATGGACCGAGAGCTGTGAAGGGCGGACGTGAGGCTTGGACTGATGGACCGGAGGGCCTGAGGATCAGCTGTGGTGGCTGACAGCCTGGGACAGCGATGAGCGGAGACTTGCGGGCATGGTGTTGCTCGGGTTGAGGACCTGGGGACACGTGTCGGTGGACGGGGTGCACGGGCGGTGCATCCCCTCTACAGCTCCGGTTTGGTGGTTGAGCCACAGAAAAACCACCGGGTGTACGGTTTCCGAGTTTGGGCCTCAAAACTCGGGTGCTCGGTTTCCAGGTTGAGCCACAAAACCTGGGCGTGCGGCGGGTTTCCGAGTTTGGGCCACAAAACTCGGGCTGAGGACGGTTTCCAGGTTTGGGCCTAAAAACCTGGGCGCTGCGGGTTTCTGAGTTTGGGCCACAAAACTCAGGCGATGGACTTGGAGGCTGGTTTCCCGGTTTGGGCCTCAAAACCGGGGGATAGCTGGAAAAGGCTGGTTTCTCGGTTTGGGCCACAAAACTGGGGGTGCAGAGCGAGGGCGGCACGTGGTGGCAATCGGGAGGTTGCGTCGAGGCAACGCTTCCTGTTGTGCTGGCGTGGCCGTCGGATACACCTACCACCGAGTTGGTCCAAAATAACCCTAGGGTTTAGCTGGTTCGCTCTGTAATTAGAATAGAGAGGGGTAGAGTAGGAAATAGACTTAGGCTAGAATTAGGATAAGTAGTCGGGGAGACACCCTCCTCCCTCTATCTCAGTCATTTGCTCTTTCGCACTTAGGGTTTCCTGCTCTCCCATCCCCTGCTGCAGCTAGCTGAGATCCACAGAGAGACTTGCCTCTGTGTACTGTTGATTTTGAGGAAGTGAGGCCGTAACCTCACCATTGTAGCGTGTGGTAGCCACACGGTTGCAATTCGTGGTTGTGATTCGCGTTTTGTTCGTGTTCTTCGCAGAATCCTTTTTCTCCATGTTTTTCCCTTCGTTCGATCTCTTTGCTCGGTTCATCTTTTGCAAATCCATTTGAACCAAGTTGTCCTAGGTCGTGAGGCACTTCTTTCCACCGAAGGAATTCTCCTATAACCTCACGGTCTAGGAGATCGATCGATTTTTGTTTCAGGTCAAGTTTTTCTCCCTTCCCTCGAATTTTTTCGATTCATCGATTTGGAGATAGGTTCGAGCCATGATCTCTTAGAGATAGCTCACTATCCTCCTTGTGACTCCTCTCACCAAGTTTTATCCCTAGAGGATTCGTTTTGGGTGAGATCGAGTTGAATCGGTGGACGAACAGCAGGATTTCGGGGTGACCGGACGCTGGGTCGGGCTGACCGGACGCACCAGACCAGAGTCCGATCGTTGAGCGCCCAGCGTGTTTTCTCCGTGACTTGACCGGATGCTGGCTCTCGAAGAGTGACCGGACACACCCCTTGTACTGTTCACTGTTTTGTCTCTCTCTGACCGGACGCTCTGCTTGTGACCGGACGCACTGCATCACAGAGTCCGGTCCAACACAGTAAGGGTCCAAAATCGTTTTGGCTTGACCGGACGCGTCCGGTGGTGCCTGACCGGACGCAGGCAGAGTCCGGTCAAAGCCGTTCGACGCGTTTTCGTCTGCAGATTGTTCGTCCGTCTTTCGATTTGAGATCCGCTTGTTCGCTTGGTTTTCGGACTTCTCGTTTGGCCCTAGAGTTAACCAAGAAACATCTCTAGGTATCTTTGCAACTTGTTTGCATTGGTATTTGGAGATTTCCCAACGTAGCCTTCAATCTACGTTTGGGACTCGGTTTTCCAAGGGGGAACTTGAGTCGAAGCTTTTGGTCTTTGCTTCGCTTGTGCTTGGTGGTGCTCCGCTGTGATCCTAGGGATCATCCAACCTCTTCCAAGGGTCGTAAGCATCACGGTTTGGGTCCGTGCTTTTTGGGGTTGATTTTGGGACACTTGGCCAAAGTTTCGAAAGAAATTTGATTGGCTCCCATTCACCCCCCTCTGGTCGTCTTGCTTGTGCTTTCTCGGTCCTTCAATTGGTATCGGAGCGGGTTAAGGATCTTCCACCTTAGCCGGTTCCAGATCCACCGAAGGCGACATGGATCGTGGCGTGGGCAAACCGCCGTTCTTTGATGGGACGAACTATGCGTATTGGAAGATACGCATGTCGGCCTATCTCCAGAGCATGGGCTCTTCTGTTTGGGAGATTTGCAACAAGGCCGATTACGTTGTTCTGGCTGCTCGTGTCTCTCAGCTTCAGATCGATGAGCACGAGGCCAAGAGCCGGGCACGTAACGCCTTGTTCTCCTGTTTGAGCATGTCGGAGTTTGATCACGTTTCTCACCTCCCCACGGCTCGTGAGATTTGGGCTACCCTCATGCGCTTCCATGAGGGCACCACTCAAGTCAAATCCCATCTCTACGAGTCGCATAAGCGGGAGTATGAGAACTTTTGACATCAGCCTAGCGAGAGCATAGAGAGTTTATTCGCTCGCTTTCAGGTGATTGTCAACAAGATGCGAGCTAACAAGGAGTTGTTGCCTTTTGACTATCATGAGAGAGCTTTGAAGCTTTTGCATACTCTTGATCGGTCAGTGTGGGACTCAAAGGTCCAGGCAATCATCAAATCGTCTAACTATGAGACCCTCACTTGCGACGAGCTCTTTAGTAAGCTCAAGTCTAGTGAGATTGACGCCATGTCGAGGGCTTCTTATGAGAATCCTTCTGGCCCGACTATGGCTTTGGTTTCTGGCTCTTCTGCTAACCCCTCTGGTGGCTTTGCGCTTTCATCTCTCTTTTCTGTCACAGAGGATCAGTTGGAGTCTTTGGGATACGAAGAGTTGGCTTTGCTTGCCAACCGGTTCATGCAGTTTCACAACAACCGCATGAACCGTCGCCGCGGAGGAGGACGCTCGGGATGTTTCGAGTGCGGCGATCCCGACCACTTCATCGCCAACTGCCCCAAGAAGAACAAGCATTCGGGGAAGGGCGATCATGGGCACAAGTATGACTCCAAGCGCAAGGGCAAGCACGTTCCTCCGAGGCACAAGCGGAGGGGCAGCTTCGACAAGGAGTACATCAAGAAGAATTACTTGGAGAAGGCCCAGGCTGAGCAGCGTGCTTTCTTCGCCATGCTCAGCGACGTCGACGGCTCGGATGACGACTCTGCTTGCTCAAGCGACGACGAGTCTGAGAAGATGAAGAACATCGAGGACAAGCTGAACGGTCTTTGCTTCGTCGCCGACGACGGGGGCCTCTGCACCATGGCGCTGGGTGATGAGATCGACGGCAAGCTGGAGCACACCCCTCGGGACGACGACGACGACGACACCTCCCAGGTATCGATGACTCATGATGAACTCTTTGCTGAGAATGAGAAGCTTACTGCCGCCTTGCTTAGTCGAGACAAGCTGCTTAGGCATGCTGCTAGAGAGCGCAAGGAGTTTAGGCAAAAGTGGGAGGACACGGTGAAGGAGTTGGAGTTTGCTAAATCCACCGTGGTGGTGTCGGAGGAGAGTGAGTGCGAGATGTGCACCAAGCACATGACTGACCTTCTCACTTTGAGGAGTAAGTATGTTGCTTTGGTAGGAGAGGTGGATGAGCTCCGGGCTAGGCCCCAGCTGTTAGGTGCGTGCAAGACTTGTCCTGCCTTGCAATCCAAGTTGGCAGAGAAGAATGTCAAGATTGAGTCTTTAGAAAAGGCTAGCTCGGATAGCACTTGTGTCACGAGGTGTGCTTTGTGTGAGGGTTTGGAGATGGAGATTGCAAATGTGTAGCATGGCAAGATGCAAACTGAGGAGGAAAACACATACCTTTGGGCCATCTTGTCATGGGTGTCTTGTGGGGAGCCGCAGCTCAGGATGATGATCTCCCAATTCAAGTGAGCTGCTGGAGGTCCAGGTGTAGGTTTTGCTCCGGGTGTCGATGTTTCAGCTTTTGGGAAGATTGGAGAGTCGAGTGGCCTAAACCCATGTGAGAAGCCTAACTCCACCACTACTCCCAAACTTACCAAGCTTCCACCCAAAGAGCCTGTCAAGCCTATCACCAAGGATGGAGTGGTTGAGGAACCTCCGAGAGCTCCACCCAAGAACCAAGTGTGGCAACCCAAACCCAACCACCTCAAGAACAAGCTGGATACTATGCCACCTATCCAGGAGGAATGTTTGCCACAGAAGGGCAAAGTGAACCATACCCACAACCGTGAGTACCAACAACCCCCTTTGCGTGCGGTGAGGTACCATTGTGACTATTGTGGGAGAGATGGTCACTTGAGAGAGTTCTACTTTAGACGCAAGAGAGAGATGCGCCATGCTAGGGAGATGGACAACCTAGACATGTACCATCCTTTCCATGATGTGCATGTGCCGAACGTCCAGAGGAGAGCTCCGAGGAGAGCTGCTAGGCCTAGAGGTGCAGCACCTCAAGGTCCTAGGCGTCAGGGAGGAGGTGCCCGATGGGGTCCTGACTTTGCAGGATACGGACCCCGTCGCGGAGGCTTTGTTGAGCGTTTCCCTCCACCGCGTTTTGATCATCGCGATGGATGCTCTTTCCTTAGCGGACCACGTTTTCCTGTACGTGGTGATCGCTACCCCCGTAGACAGGCTAGGAATGGATTTTACACTGACCGTTCTTTTGAGCAGCCGGCCCAACACTGGTATTCTTCCTACTTCACTAACCCCAGTGTTGGACCGAAAGCTCACCCTATGTCTTTCTATTGATGTAGGTAAAACGGTTGGAGGACATTTGGTTGGTGGATTCCGGTTGTTCAAGGCACATGACCGGAAACGCCAAGTGGTTCTCCAGCCTTAGCCCTGTTGCCGGAAAGGAGTTTATCAGCTTCGGCGACAATAGTAAAGGTAAGGTGTTGTCTCGCGGGTCCGTGCGGGTTAATGAGCACTTTGTGTTGCGCGATGTTGCTCTTGTTTCTAACTTGCATTTTAACTTGCTTTCTGTTTCGCAACTTTTTGATGATGACTATGAGATTCGTTTTAATCCGAATCTCAGTCGCATTTTATATCCTCCGGGCAATTTGGTTTGTTTGATTTCGCCCTTTGGGAAAGTCTTTCGCGCGAATTTCTCGGAGTCGTTTGGTGTTTCCCACTGTCTTTTGGCTAGTCCTTCCTCCTCTGATCTTTGGAAGTGGCATAGGAGGCTCGGTCACTTAAGCTTCGACTTGCTTGCAAGACTTAGCTCACTTGGCCTAATCTGAGGATTGCCCAAGCTGTTGATGGAGAAGGATCTAGTTTGCTATTCTTGTAGACATGGGAAGATGGTCGCTCCTCCCCACCATCCTGTGACTAAGGTCATGACTTCGCACCCTGGAGAGCTTTTACACATGGACCTTGTTGGTCCGGCTCGGGTGAGCTCAGTTGGTGGGAAGTGGTATGTTTTGGTTGTTGTTTATGACTTTTCCAGGTATTCGTGGGTTTTCTTTTTGACTGAGAAGACTGAGACTTTCTCCTTCGCTCGCAATCTGATTTTGCGTCTTCAGAACGAGTTCCCTTTGAACTCGATGCGAGCTATTAGAAGTGATAATGGTTCCGAATTCAAGAATTCGGATTTTGAGAAGTTTTGTGACCGCCTTGGTTTGGAGCATCAGTTTTCTTCCCCCTACACACCGCCCCAAAATGGTGTTGTAGAGAGGAAGAATCGGACCCTTGTTGAGATGGCCAGGACGATGCTCGATGAGCATAGGACTCCTAGGCGATATTGGGCTGAGGCTATGAACACTGCATGCTACATTTCAAATCGCATTTTTCTGAGAGCATTCTTGAAGAAGACCTCTTACGAGTTGCGTTTTGGTAGATAGCCCAAGGTGAGTTACTTTAGAGTCTTCGGTTGCCACTGTTTTATATTGAAGAAAGGCAACCTGGACAAATTTGAGTCTCGCTCTTCTGACGGGGTATTTTTGGGTTATGGCACTCACACTAGAGCTTATCGTGTACTTAACCTTGATACTAACTGAGTCATGGAGACATCAGATGTCACCTTCGATGAGACTCTTCTTTGTCCTTCTTCTCGTTTTGAGCGTGCAGGTGATCATGAGGTCGGTGAGCCTCTTTTTGATGATGAGGACGAGGGTGCTGAAGGTATGGATGATCTAGCACCCCCTCCACCTGCTGTGCCACAATGAGCGGCTTCTACGATGACTCACGGCCCCGACACCTCTTCTTCCTGGGGGTCGTGGGATCCGCCACCCCGAGCGGTACCTTTTGTACCCGGGGAGGCACCAGCTGCTGTTGAGGGGGAGGCTACTTCTTCTCGGGAGGCGCCATGACATATCTAGCACCAACACCCCCCTCAGCAAATGATCGGCGGCATTGACGAGCGGGTCACTTGGTCCAGGTCACAGCACATCTCTCACTTTGCTCATTCTGCTTTTGTTGCTAATTTTGAGCCCCGAGATGTTGGACACGCTCTGACAGATCCGGATTGGGTCAATGCCATGCATGAGGAGTTAGAGAACTTTGAGCGAAATTGGGTTTGGGTTCTAGTTCCACCTCCACCAGACTGTAAGCCTATTGGGACAAAATGGGTTTTCAAAAACAAGCAAGGAGACGATGGCCACGTTGTTAGAAACAAGGCCAGGCTTATAGCAAAAGGCTATAGTCAGAAGGAGGGGATAGACTATGAGGAGACTTTTGCTCCTGTAGCACGTTTGGAGGCTATTAGGATACTCTTGGGTTTTGCTGCATCCAAAGGTTTCAAACTTTTTCAAATGGATGTCAAGAGTGCCTTCTTAAACGGCTACATAGAAGAGGAAGTTTATGTTGAGCAACCCCCCGGTTTTGAAAATCCCAAGTTTCCAAACCATGTTTTTAAACTCTCTAAAGCTTTATATGGTTTGAAACAAGCCCCTAGAGCCTGGTATGATAGGTTGAAGACCTTTTTGATAGCTAAGGGTTTTAAAATGGGATGTGTAGATAAAACGCTCTTTCTCCTCAGGCAAAGCAAAGACACACTCTTGGTCCAGATTTACGTGGATGATATCATTTTCGGTGGTTCTTCTCACGCTTTGGTTGCCAAGTTTGCAGATACTATGAGCAGGGAGTTCGAGATGAGCATGATGGGCGAGCTGACATTCTTTCTCATGTTGCAAATTAAGCAATCCCGAGAGGGGACGTTTGTGCACCAGGGCAAGTACACCAAGGACTTGCTGAAGCGGTTCGATATGGGTGAGGCCAAGCCTCTTCCGACACCCATGTCGACGACGACTGCCCTGGATGCGGACAAGGATGGAGAAGCAGTGGACCAGAAGGAGTACCGCAGCATGATCGGGTCGCTGCTCTACCTGACGGCGACACGCCCGGACATTCAGTTCGCGGTGTGTCTGTGCGCGCGCTTTCAGGCGTCGTCGCGCACTTCTCACAGTCAGGCGGTGAAGCGCATTTTCAGGTACCTTCATTTCACACCTGAGTTTGAGATTTGGTATTCTGCTTCCTCCACCCTCTCGCTTTGCGGTTATTCGGATGCCGATTTTGCTGGTTGCCGTATTGAGCGCAAGTCCACTTCTGGGACTTGCCAGTTTATTGGTTCTTCTCTTGTGTCGTGGTCTTCTCGCAAGTCGCTCAGTCTACCACAGAGGCTGAATATGTTGCTGCGGCTAGCTGCTGTTCCCAGTTGCTTTGGATGATGGCCACTTTGCGTGATTTCGGTCTGAGCTTTTCTCGCGTGCCTTTGCTTTGTGACAGCACGAGTGCTATTAGCGTTGCTAAGAACCCCGTGCTTCACTCGAAGACCAAACACATTGATGTGCGCTTTCATTTTTTGCGAGACCACGAGGAGAAGGGTGATATCGACCTTCGCCATGTCAATACTCATCATCAACTGGCTGATATTTTCACCAAGCCTTTAGACGAATCAACCTTTAATCGGTTGAGGGGTGAGCTTGGTGTGTGTTTCCCCTTTTAGATGGGGGAAACCTTTTGGATCTTTTGGATCTTGTATGATAGACTAACTCTTTTCGTTTGTCTTTCTTTTCTTTTGCATTTCAGCATACGCATTTACATTCTGAGCTTCATGTTTATAATCACTAGAATGTAATTATGCTCTATGTAGTATGCTCCGATCCTTATATTGATGCTTATAGCTTATGCTCTTTCTGATCACTAGTACATGTTGTGAGCTGAGCTATTTTGGAATGGTGAATTTGCTTAATGTATATAAAATCTGAAAATGTTCACCATTGAGGTATGCAACTAGCATGTGTAGGATGTGTTGAGTCCATTCATGCTTTTCATATATGCTAGGTTGCTATGTCTCTAGTTCTGAGCCATTCACTTGCTTGGTCTGTTCATATCATGTTTAAAATTTGAACCAAGTTTGTAGTGAATTGAAAAGATCGAGATGGGATTGCTTGTCAACACATCACAGTATCGAGACTGTTTCTCATTGCACTTTGAGTTAAACTTGAGCTGTGTAGTGTATGACCGAAACCGTAGCTTTAAGCTTCTGATTGCTTTGGCATAGGCTTCGCTCGGTTGAAAAGTTAGGCAAAGACAAGCTTTCAACCTCTCGCATTCACATGCTATTAATTGAACTTGTGAAATTTCACCGCTGCAACTCCGATCTAAATTTGAAATCACAAGTATATGTTTCATTCATAAGCATGATGATTGAACTTTGCTAGGGGTAGTTCACCTTGTATACATGTTTAGCACTTGTTTGGATTCCTGTCTATACATGGGTAGTGCTATTTTGATGGTGAATACGTTTTTGACTCAAAACTGCTCACTTTGCTCATATGTTCATATTTCGTATCTGGTGATCAGTTTGAGCCTTTGCTTTATAAGTGCTTAGTTGTGTCGTTGGAGTTATACTGTTTAGAGCATCCTTGCACTCTTTTGATTATATGCCTGAAGCTGCTAACTTGCATTTTGACTCATGTGCATGTTGGAAGGGGGAGTTGTTCCTGGATTAGTGCATTTTCAACTAAGGGGGAGAAATGACAAATCATGTGCTCTCCGATCGGTTGACCAAAGGGGAAGAAATTTTCTTGCAAATCTTTTGCTTCCTGGATATTCAACTAAGGGGGAGTTTCCTGGTTGTTTGCACTTTTCGAGGGGGAGTTTGCTAGTTGTGTTGAGCCTTTGCCTCTATCTTGAGGAACTAGCAAACATCTTGCTTTTCAGGGCTTTTGATCTCGATTTTGATTTCGATTGGTTCGGAGCTTTGCTGCTTTCAGTTGGCCGTAAGGCATTGGTATCGAGCTTTCTTTGCTAGTTGTGTTGATCCTCTGTGCCTCTATCTTGAGGGACTAGCATTTTGCTTCTATTTTCCAATTGGTATTTTGCTAGCGGTGTTGAGCCTGTTCTACCTCTTCTTGAGGGCTAGCTTTGCTTTGCTTGGTTGCGTCAAGTCGTTGCCCATGTCTTTGGGGACCAAGTTGTTTCGCTTCTTCCACTTGACCTTCTTCGGCTTTGCTATGCTTTTAGGTCATTTGGTTGAGTTCTCTCTTCTCCTTCTTCCTTCATTCTTCTTTCATTATGATTTGTGTGTGTAGTTGACAATGCACTCATCAAGGGGGAGATTGCGGATACATGGGTGTATGCCGAGTCTCTGAGTGATGAGTGAATGTCAACGGGTTTGATCGCAGGTTCTTTGGCTTGTGTTGTGCAGGTGTCGAGCCCGGAGACAGTGATCGAAGGCGAGGTGAAGGTCAAGTAGAGACATGCCGTGCCGATGGACCGAGAGCTGTGAAGGGCGGACGTGAGGCTTGGACTGATGGACCGGAGGGCCTCAGGATTAGCTGTGGTGGCTGACAGCCTGGGACAGTGACGAGCGGAGACTTGCGGGCATGGTGTTGCTCGGGTCGAGGACCTGGGGACACATGTCGGTGGACGGGGTGCACGGGCGGTGCATCCCCTCTACAGCTCTGGTTTGGTGGTTGAGCCACAGAAAAACCACCGGGTGTACGGTTTCCGAGTTTGGGCCTCAAAACTCGGGTGCTCGGTTTCGAGGTTGAGCCACAAAACCTGGGCGTGCGGCGGGTTTCTGAGTTTGGGCCACAAAACTCGGGCTGAGGACGGTTTCCAGGTTTGGGCCTCAAAACCTGGGCGTTGCGGGTTTCTGAGTTTGGGCCACAAAACTCAGGCGATGGACTTGGAGGCTGGTTTCCCGGTTTGGGCCTCAAAACTGGGGGATAGCTGGAAAAGGCTGGTTTCCCGGTTTGGGCCACAAAAACGGGGGTGCAGAGCGAGGGCGGCACGTGGCGGCAATCGGGAGGTTGCGTCGAGGCAACGCTGCCTGTTGTGCTGGCGTGGCCGTCGGATACACCTACCACCGAGTTGGTCCAGAATAACCCTAGGGTTTAGCTGGTTCGCTCTGTAATTAGAATAGAGAGGATTAGAGTAGGAAATAGACTTAGGCTAGAATTAGGATAAGTAGTCGGGGAGACACCCTCCTCCCTCTATCTCAGTCATTTGCTCTTTCGCACTTAGGGTTTCCTGCTCTCCCATCCCCTGCTGCAGCTAGCTGAGATCCACAGAGAGACTTGCCTCTGTGTACTGTTGATTTTGAGGAAGTGAGGCCGTAACCTCACCATTGTAGCGTGTGGTAGCCACACGGTTGCAATTCGTGGTTGTGATTCGCGTTTTGTTCGTGTTCTTCGCGGAATCCTTTTTCTCCACGTTTTTCCCTTCGTTCGATCTCTTTGCTCGGTTCATCTTTTGCAAATCCATTTGAACCAAGTTGTCCTAGGTCGTGAGGCACTTCTTTCCACCGAAGGAATTCTCCTCTAACCTCACGGTCTAGGAGATCGATCGATTTTTGTTTCAGGTCAAGTTTTTCTCCCTTCCCTCGAATTTTTTTGATTCATCGATTTGGAGATAGGTTCGAGCCATGATCTCTTAGAGATAGCTCACTATCCTCCTTGTGACTCCTCTCACCAAGTTTTATCCCTAGAGGATTCGTTTTGGGTGAGATCGAGTTGAATCGGTGGACGAACAGCAGGATTTCGGGGTGACCGGACGCTGGGTCGGGCTGACCGGACGCACTAGACCAGAGTCCGGTCGTTGAGCGCCCAGCGTGTTTTCTCCGTGACTTGACCGGACGCTGGCTCTCGAAGAGTGACCGGACGCACCCCTTGTACTGTTCACTGTTTTTTCTCTCTCTGACCGGACGCTCTGCTTGTGACCGGACGCACTGCATCACAGAGTCCGGTCCAACACAGTAAGGGTCCAAAATCGTTTTGGCTTGACCGGACGCGTCCGGTGGTGCCTAATCGGACGCAGGCAGAGTCCGGTCAAAGCCGTTCGACGCGTTTTCGTCTGCAGATTGTTCGTCCGTCTTTCGATTTGAGATCCGCTTGTTCGCTTGGTTTCCAGACTTCTCGTTTGGCCCTAGAGTTAACCAAGAAACATCTCTAGGTATCTTTGCAACTTGTTTGCATTGGTATTTGGAGATTTCCCAACGTATCCTTCAATCTACGTTTGGGACTCGGTTTTCCAAGGGGGAACTTGAGTCGAAGCTTTTGGTCTTTGCTTCGCTTGTGCTTGGTGGTGCTCTGCTGTGATCCTAGGGATCATCCACCCTCTTCCAAGGGTCGTAAGCATCACGGTTTGCGTCCGTGCTTTTCGGTGTTGATTTTGGGACACTTGGCCAAAGTTTCGAAATAAATTTGATTGGCTCCCATTCACCCCCCTCTGGTCGCCTTGCTTGTGCTTTCTCGGTCCTTCACCTGCGGATCGCTAGCAGCTAGGTATGTTTAGAACCTAAGCGGGGGCTAAGAAGAGAGAGTGCTCAGGAGCAAAATGACTGCTAGGATTGAAGGACCGAGAATGCAATAGCAAGGCGACCAGAGGGGGGTGAATGGGAGCCAACAAAATTTCTCTCGAAACTTTGGCCAAATGTCCCAAAATCCACCCTCAGAAGCTACGACCGAAACCGTGATGCCCACGACCCTTGGAAGAGGGTGGATGATCCCTAGGATCACAGCGAGGCACCACAAAGCGATAGCAAACCAAAACCCAAAAGTTTCGGCTCAAGTTCGCCCCTTGAAAACCGAGTCCCGAACGTAGATTGAGGGCTACGTCGAGAAATCCCTAAATACCGATGCTAACAAGTAGCAAAGATACCTAGAAATGTTTCTTAGTTAACTATAGGGCCAAACGAGAAGTCCGAAAACCAAGCGGAAAAGCCGGGAGACTAAATGCATTGAAAAGCACTAGTCTGCGGGATCCCGGACTGTCCGCGGGTATGGTCCCGGACTGTTCGGGCTAACTGCGGACTGTCCTCGAGCCTGTGGTGGACTGTCCGCTGGCCAAACACCGAAAATAGCAAAGCTGCTAAAGTCCCCTGGACTGTTCCCGTACTGTCCGCGAAAACCAACGGCGGACTGTCCGCCGGTCAAAAAGGCAAAACAACAGTGTTGCTGAAACACCTCTGGACGTCTCCCAAACTGTCCGCGAGTCCCTACGGCGGACTGTCCGTGGTTCAAAAAGAACTTGTCCGTACGAGCTGCGCAGCCACGAACTCGGCTGGAGCCCGACCCCTGGACTGTCCGCGGATGAACAGAGAGGGCGATTTTGGTCGCCTTCTCCCCAAATCTCTCCAAATTCGATCCAAATCAAAATCCCACGTTCCCAAACTTGGAGAAGATGATCACGGGGTAGTTAGGAGACTATCCCCAAGAAATCATCCGCTCGAATCGACTAAATCACCGGGAAATCAAAAGGGAAGGTGTATGAACCGAAAAAGCGCCACGAAAACGAAATCAACCCAATCTACTTGTTCGTGAGGAGTTAGATGAATTCCTTTGGTCGAAAAGACCTCCTCACAACAAAGAACAAGATGATTCAAACGGATTTCACAAAGACGCAGTAGAGAGGGAGATCGAGTGACGGGAAAATCACGGAGAAACGAAGAACGTGAAGAACACGAACCAAAACGCGAATCAAGTCATCGATCTGCAACCGTGTGGCTACCACACGCTACAACAGTGAGGTTACGGCCTCACTTTCTCAAAATCTTCAGTACACAGAGGTATGGTTCTCTGCGGATCTCAGCTAGCTACAGCAGGGGATTGGGAGAGCAGGAAACCCTAGAAAGCAAAGAGCAAATGACTAAGATTGTTTGGGAGGAGGGTGTCTCCCTCTACTTATCCTAATTCTAATTCCTACTCTACCCCTCTCTAATTACAGAGCGAACCAGCTAAACCCTAAGGTTATTCTGGACCAACTCATGGTAGGTGGTGATCCAACGGCCACACCCGCACAACTCGTAGCGTTGCCTCGACGCAACCTCCCGATTGCCACCACGTGCCGCCCTCGCTCTGCACCCCCGGTTTTGTGGCCGAAACCGGGAAACCAGACTTTCACGCCAACCCCCGGTTTTGAGGCCCAAACCGGGAAACCAGCCTCCAATTCCATCCCCTGGTTTTGTGGCCGAAACCAGGAAACCCGCCAGCGCCCAGGTTTTGAGGCCCAAACCTGGAAACCATCCTCAGCCCGAGTTTTGTGGCCCAAACTCGGCAAACCCGCAGCACCCAGGTTTTGAGGCCCAAACCTGGAAACTGTCCACCCGAGTTTTGTGGCCCAAACTCGGAAACCGTCCACCCGGTGGTTTTTCTCTGGCTCAACCACCAAACCGGAGCTGTTGAGGGGATGCACCGCCCGTGCACCCCGTCCACCGACACATGTCCCCAGGTCCTCGACCCGAGCAACACCATGCCCCGCATGTCTCCGCTCGTCGCTGTCCCAGGCTGCCAGCCACCACAGCTGATCCTCAGGCCACCGGTCCCTCAGTCTAAGCCTCACGTCCGCCCTTCACCGCTCCCGGTCCATCGGCACGGCACGTCTCTACTTGACCTTCACCTTGCCCTTGATCACTGTCTTCCGTGCTCGACACCTGCACAACACAAGCCAAAGAACATGCGATCAAACCCATTGACAATCACTCATCACTCCAAGACTCGGCATACACCCATGTATCCGCAATCTCCCCCTTGATGAGTGCATTGTCATCTACTCACACAAATCATAATGAAAAGAAGAAGGAAGGAAGAAGGAGTAGAGAGAACTCAACCAAATGACCCAAAAGCATAGCAAAGCCGAAGAAGGTCAAGTGGAAAGAGCAAAACAGCTTGGTCCCCAAAGACATGGGCAACGGCTCGACGCAACCAAGCAAAGCAAAGCTAGCCCTCAAGAAGAGGTAGAACAGGCTCAACACCGCTAGCAAATTCCAATTGAAAACTCTAGAAAAAGAGCTCGACACCAATGAGAAATCGAAGCAAATGCTAGTCCCTCAAGACAGAGGCACAGAGGCTCAACACAACTAGCAAGAAAGCTCAATACCAAAACCTTACGGTCATCAAAAAGTAGCAAGCTCCCCCTCGAATAGTGCACATAACCAGGAAAACTCCCCCTAGGTCCAACATGGGAGGCACAAGATTTGAAAAATTTCTCCCCCTTAATGAAAACTCCCCCTTAGTGGAACACCCAGGAAGCATATGATTTGCAATCTCTCCCCCTTAGTTGAAAATGCACCATCAAGTAAAAAGCATTATCAAGCAACCGAGCAAAGTTCTCCCCCTCAGAAAATGCACCATCAAAAGTGCCAATAAGCAAGCATCTTCCTTTTCCAACATGCATATGAGTCAAAATGCAAGTTAGCAGCTTCAGGAATATAGTCAAGAGAATGCAAAGATGCTCTACACTAGTTCTGATCCGATGACTCAACAACAGCACATCAAGCTATCTGATCACCAAATACGAAATATGAACATGTGAGCATAGTGAGAAGTGTTTAGCCAAAAAGTATTCACCATCAAAATAGCACTGAACATGTATAGTCAGGAATTCGAACAAGTGCTAAGCATGTATACAAGGTGAACTACCCCTAGCAAAGTTCAATCATCATGCTTAAGAATGAAACATACACTTGTGATTTCAAATTATAATCGGAGTTGCAGCGGTGAAATTTCACAAGTTCAAATATTAGCATGTGATTGCGAGAGGTTGAAAGCTTGTCATTGCCTAACTTTTCAACCGAGCGAAGCCTATGCATATGCAATCAGAAGCTTAAAGCAGCGGTTTCGGTCATACACTACATGGATCAAGTTTAACTCAAAGTGCAATGAGAAACAGTCTCGATACCGTGATGTGTTGACAAGCAATCCCATCTCGATCTTTTCAATTCACTTAAAATACTTGGTTCAATTTTAAACAGGATATGAACAAACCAAGCAAGTGAATGACTCAGAACTAGAGACATAGCAACCTAGCATATATGAAAAGCACGAGTGAACTCAACACATCCTACACATGCTAGTTGCATATCTCAATGGTGAACATTTTCAGATTTTAAGTTCATTAAGCAGGTTCACCATTTCAAAAATAGCTCAGCTCACAACATGTATCAGTGATCAGAAGGAGCATAAGCTACAAGCATCAACATAAGCATCAGAGCATACTACATAGAGCATAGTTACATTCTAATGATTATATACATGAAGCTCAGAATGTAAAAGCGTATGCTGAAATGCAAAAGAAAACAAAGACAAACGAAAAAGAGTCAGTCTATAATACAGGAACCAAAATGTTTCCCCCATCTAAAAGGGGAAACACACATCAAGCTCACCCTCAACCGATTAAAGGTTGATTCCTCCAAAGGCTTGGTGAAAATATCAGCCAACTGATGATGAGTATCGACATGGCGAAGGTCGATGTTGACACTGGTTAACTATCAAAATTAAAGGATAAATAAATATGAAAACGAGCATGAATTCAATCACCAACAAAGGTTTAGGGTTTTAATTGACAATATTCCACGAGTTTTGGTGAATTGTGATTCTGCAGGGACTAAACCAGGAAACCAGCGCTGATTGCTTCCCCTAGAAGGAAACTGACGGGAGATAACACGACCGCCACGTCAGGATTATTCTAGAAGACTCTAGAGGACGCAAGAAGACACCAGAAGGTCGACCACCGCGAGAGGCTACTAGGTGGGACCGACCGGTCCCACCCTATGACCGACCGGTCCCCCCTAGGGCCCACTGGCTACCGTCTTCTGCAAGCTATCTCCACCGACCTCTAGGATGCATCTCGACCGTACCTTAAGTCAGTTTGATCCAAGGACCACGGTTCATCGCCCAGGGCTATATAAGCAGCCCCAGACCCCCCTCTCCAGGCATCTCCCTCTTCATTATTCATCTCCACATCAGAAATTAGGGTTCCAATGTAGAAGTAGAGGTCCCTCTAGATGAATCTCTTCTAGTTTATCTAGAATTAGATCCAGTTCATCTAGTTGTAATCAAGAGCCAGCTATCAAGTAGAAGACTAGTTACCCCTCTATTTAGGATTGGAACCTAGTCTTATACTAGAACTAGAAGAGAGAGAGAGAGAGGAAGAGATCAAGAGGAAGCTCCGGCCTGTCGGATCAACTTCTTCATCTTGTACCTGCGGATTCAAGTTCATCTTCAACTTGCTTCAGTGATTGTTTCGGTAATCAACGTCTATATTTAAGTTTGAGTTATTGTTCTCATTATTCTTAAGGTTTATGACTCTCTTTTGAGTACTTTAATTCTAAGTTGCTCCAGAGTTAGAGTAGTTGGATAGTGTAAGCGTGGTGCTTAGACTTGATAGCTCATAAATGCCTCCTATAACGCCGGTAGTAGTGGTTGTTCGCAAGGGTGACTCTTATAGCCTTGTTGATTCTTCTATAGTCCACTTACCCGTGTGTAGGCTCGGTAGGATTATACATTTGCATAAAAGACTCATACTCTGTTTGTGACCTTTTATGGCAACTTGCTCACTAAGAATAATATAAACATATCACTCTTAAGTTGGATTTAGATAACCTTAGTGATCCCCTCTATGCTTCTAGATTCTCTGTCCTTGTTAGCTACTCAGGGGTTAGACTTAAAGACTTAACACTATCCGTTCCTTTGGGTTCGATATTAAAACTGGGTTACTCCGGTGAAGTGCTACATCGGTAGATCTTATCTGTGCGCTTGCGGATAAAGTAGAGTGTGCGTTAATTTATACCAATAGTTGATATCACCCTTCTCATGGTGGTCACACAGAAAATGAAAGCGCACATCAATGTGTTTGGTCTTCGAGTGAAGCACGGGGTTCTTAGCAACGCTAATAGCACTCGTGCTGTCACAAAGCAAAGGAACACGAGTAAAGCTCAGACCAAAATCACGCAAAGTGGCCATCATCCAAAGCAACTGAGAACAGTAGCTAGCCGCAAGAACATATTTAGCCTCTGTGGTAGACTGAGCGACACTAGACTGCTTGCGAGAAGACCACGATACAAGAGAAGAACCAATAAACTGGCAAGTCCCAGAAGTGGACTTGCGCTCAATACGACAACCAACAAAATCGGCATCGGAATAACCGCAAAGGGAGAGGGTGGAGGAAGCAGAATGCCAAATCCCGAACTCAGGTGTGAAATGAAGGTACCTAAAAATGTGCTTCACCGCCTGACGGTGAGAAGTGCGCGGCGACGCCTGAAAGCGCGCGCACCGACACACCGCGAACTGGATGTCCGGGCGTGTTGCCGTCAGGTAGAGCAGCGACCCGATCATGCTTTGGTACTCCTTCTGGTCCATAGCTTCTCCATCCTTGTCTGCATCCAGGGCCATCGTCGTCGACATGGGTGTAGGAAGAGGCTTGGCCTCACCCATATCGAACCTCTTCAGCAAGTCCTTGGTATACTTGCCCTGGTGCACAAACGTTCCCTCTCGGGATTGCTTAATTTGCAACCCAAGAAAGAAAGTCAACTCGCCCATCATGCTCATCTCGAACTCCCTGCTCATAATATCTGCAAACTTGGCAACCAAAGCGTGAGAAGAACCACTGAAAATGATATCATCCACGTAAATCTGGACCAAGAGAGTGTCTTTGCCTTGCTTGGGGAGAAAGAGCATTTTATCCACACATCCCATTTTAAAACCCTTAGCAAGCAAAAAGGTTTTCAACCTATCATACCAGGCTCTAGGGGCTTGTTTCAAACCATATAAAGCTTTGTGGAGTTTGAAAACATGGTTTGGAAACTTGGGTTTTTCAAAACCAGGGGGTTGCTCAACATAAACTTCCTCTTCTATGTAGCCATTTAAGAAGGCACTCTTGACATCCATTTAAAAAAGTTTAAACCCTTTGGATGCAGCAAAAGCCAAGAGTATCCTAATAGCCTCCAAACGAGCTACAAGAGCAAAAGTCTCCTCATAGTCTATCCCCTCCTTCTGACTATAACCCTTGGCCACAAGTCTCGCTTTGTTCCTCACAATGTGGCCATCCTCTCCTTGTTTGTTTTTAAATACCCATTTTGTCCCAATAGGATTACAGTCTGGAGGATGTGGAACTAGAACCCAAACCCGATTTCGCTCAAAATTTTCTAACTCCTCATGCATGGCATTGACCCAATCGGGATCTGTCAAAGCATGTCCAACATCTCGGGGTTCAAAATCAGCAATAAATGCAGAATGAGCAAAGTGAGAAATGTGTTGTGACCTGGACCGAGTGACACGTTCGTCGATGCTGCCGATCATCTGTTGAGGCGGGTGCTGACGCTGGATGTGTCGTGGCGCCTCCTGAGCAGATGTGATCTCCCCCTCAACAGCAGCTGGTGCCTCCCCGGGTACAAAAGGTACCGCTCGGGGTGGCGGATCCCACGGCCCCCAGGAAGAAGAAGTATCGGGGTCGTGAGTCATCGTAGAAGCTGCTCTTGGCGGCACAGTAGGTGGAGGCGATGTTGGGTCACCCATGCCTTCAGCATCCTCGTCCTCATCATCGAAAAGAGGCTCACCAACCTCATGATCACCTGCACGCTCAAAACGAGAAGAAGGACAAACCATGGTCTCGTCGAAGGTGACATCTGATGTCTCCATGACTCGGTTAGTATCAAGGTTAAGTACACGATATGCGCGAGTGTGAGTGCCACAACCCAAAAATACACCGTCAGAAGAACGAGACTCAAATTTGTCCAGGTTGCCTTTCTTCAATATAAAACAGTGGCAACCGAAGACCCTAAAGTAACTCACCTTGGGCTGTCTACCAAAACGCAACTCATAAGAAGTCTTTTTCAAAAATGCTCTCAGAAAAATGCGATTGGAAATATAGCATGCAGTGTTCATAGCTTCGGCCCAATATCGCCTAGGAGTCCTATGCTTATCGAGCATCGTCCTGGCCATCTCTACAAGGGTCCGATTCTTCCTCTCCACAACACCAATTTGAGGCGGTGTGTAGGGGGAAGAAAACTGATGCTCCAAACCCAAAGAGTTACAAAACTTCTCAAAATCCGAATTCTTGAATTCGGAACCATTATCACTTTTAATAGCTCGCATTGAGTTCATAGGGAACTCGTTCTGAAGACGTAAAATCCGATTGCGAGCAAAAGAGAAAGTCTCAGTCTTCTCAGTCAAAAAGAAGACCCAAGAATATCTCGAAAAATCATCGACAACTACCAAAACATACCACTTGCCACCAACCGAGCTTAGCCGAGCCGCACCAACAAGGTCCATGTGTAAAAGCTCTCCAGGGTGCGAAGTCATGACCTGAGTCACTGGATGGTGGGGAGTGGCAACCATCTTCCCATGTCTGCAAGAATGGCAAACAAGGTCGTTCTCCATCGACAACTTGGGCAATCCTCGGATTAGGCCAAGTGAGCTAAGTATTGCAAGCAAGTCGAAGCTTAAGTGACCGAGCCTCCTATGCCACTTCCAAAGATCAGAGGAGGAAGGACTAGCCAAAAGACAGCGGGAAATACCAAACGACTCCGAGAAATTCACGCGAAAGACATTCCCAAAGGGCGAAATCAAACATACAAGATTGCCCTGAGGATCTAAAATGTGACTGAGATTCGGTTTAAAATGAATCTCATATTCATCATTCAAAAAGTTGCAAAACAGAGAGAAGGTTAAAATGCAGGTTAGAAACAAGAGCAACATCGCGCAACACAAAGTGCTCATTAACCCGCACCGACCCATGAGACAACACCTTACCTTTGCTATTGTCACCGAAGGTGATAAACTCCTTCTCGGCAACAGGACTAAGACTAGGAGAACCACTTGGCATTTCCGGTCATGTGTCTCGAGCAACCGGAATCCACCAACCAAATGTCCTCCAACCATTTTACCTACATCAATAAAAAGACGTAGGGTGAGCATACGATCCAACACTGGGGTTAGTGAAGTAGGAAGAATACCAGTGTTGGGCTGGCTGCTCAAAAGAACGGTCAGTATAAAAACCATTCCTAGCCTGCCTACGGGGATAGCGATCACCACGCACAGGAAAACGTGGTCCGCTAAGGAAAGAGCGTCCATCGCGATACTCAAAATGCGGTGGAGGGAAACGCTCAACAAAGCCTCCGCCACGGGGTCCGTATCCTGCAAAGTCAGGACCCCATCGGGCAACTCCTCCCTGAAGCCTAGGACCTTGAGGTGCTACACCTCTAGGCCTAGCAGCTCTCCTCGGAGCTCTCCTCGGAACATTCGGCACATGTACATCATGGAAAGGATGGTACATGTCCGGATTGTTCATCTCCCTGGCACGGTGCTCCTCTCTCTTGCGCCTAAAGCAGAACTCACCCAAGTGTCCATCTCTCCTACAGTACTCACAATGGTACCTCACCGCTCTCAAAGGGGGTTGTTGGTACTCACGGTTGTGGGTTTGGATCACTGTGCCCTTCTGTGGCATAAGCTCCTCTTGGATGGGTGGCATTGTGTCCAGCTTGTTCTTGAGGTGGTTTGGTTTGGGAGCCCACTGTTGGTTCTTGGGTGGAGCTCGTGGAGGTTCTTCAAACACCCCATCCTTGGTATTAGCTTTGAGAGGCTCTTTCGGTGGAAGCTTGGTAAGTTTGGGAGTAGTGGTGGAGTTGGGCTTCTCACATGGGTTTAGACCACTCGACTCTCCAATCTTCCCAAAAGCAGAAAGATCAACACCCGGAGCAAAACCTACACCAGGACCTCCAGCAGCTCGCTTAAATTGGGAGATCATCATCCCGAGCTGCGGCTCACTACAAGAGACCCATGACAAGATGGTCCAAAGGTATGTGTTTTCCTCCTCGATTTGCATCTTGCCATGCTTCACATTGGCAATCTCCATCTCCAAACCCTCACACAAAGCACACCTAGTCACACAAGTGCTACCCGAGCTAGCCTTCTCAAGAGACTCAATCTTGGCATTATTCTCTGCCAACTCGGTTTGCAAGCCAGGACAGGTCTTGCGCGCACCCAACAACATGGGCCTAGCCCGGAGCTCATCCACCTCTCCAGCCAAAGCAGCATACTTACCTCTCAAAGTGAGAAGGTCAGTCATGTGCTTGGTGCACGACTCGCACTCACCCTCCTCAGAAACGACCACGGTGGACCGAGCAAACTCAAGCTCCTTCACCGCATCCTCCCACTTTTGCCTAAACTCCTTGCGCTCTCTAGCAGCACGCCTAAGCAGCTTGTCTTGACTAAGAACCGCGGCAGTAAGTTTCTCGACCTCAGTAGAAAGCTCATCGGGGGTCTGAAATACCTGGGAGGTGTTCGTCGTCGTCGTCGTTGTTCCGAGGGGTGTCCTCCAGCTGGCTGTTGACCTCCTTGCCGAGGGCCATGGTGCAGAAGCGCTCGTTGTCGGCAAAGAAGCAGAGGCCGTCCAGCTTGTCCTCGATCTTCCTCATCTTCTCAGACTCGTCATCGCTTGAGCAAGCGGAGTCGTCATCCGAGCCGTCGATGTCGCTGAGCGTGGCGAAGAAAGTACACTACTCAGCCTGGGCCTTCTCCAAGTACTTCTTCTTGATGTACTCCTTGTCGAAGCCGCTCCTCCGCTTGCGCCTTGCGGGGGCGTGCTTCTCCTTGCGCTTGCCGGAGTCATACTTGTGCCCATGATCGCCCTTCCCTGAATGCTTGTTCTTCTTGGGGCAGTTGGCAATGAAGTGGTCGGGGTCGGCGCACTCAAAACAGCCCGAGCGTCCTCCTCCGCGGTGTAACACCCCTGGTGTTAAGCAGTAATTAAAACCCTAATTAAGTTCATTAGTACGCATAATCATTTGGCATCATGGCATAAACGCATTTCATGCTTAAGGCATTACATGCTTTGATATAAGTGTTGCATGATCTTGTGTGATGCTTTCATAAAGTGATGTGGTTAGATGTGACATGATATGACAAGTATGAGTAAAAACTCTTGTTTTAATAGCTCTTTTTATTCCCTTTTCTATAAGTCAAAAAATATGTCCAATTTCAAAGTGATTTCAAAAGCAAAGTTGAAGCTCTTGTTGAGAGGAAGAACTTTGGTATTCAAAGTTTTCAAAGTTTCTATACAAAAGTTTGAATAAATTTGAAATCTTTCAAACCCTGAATTTGACCCCTAAACTAGATTTCAAGAACTAAAAAGAATTAGACTTTGGTCTTTTAATCAAAGTTGTAGAGAGGATTAAAAGAAACAACTTTTATTAAGATAGATTTTCAAGTTACTAAAGAAAATCTGAAGTAATTTGGAAAACAAGTTTGATTTGGTTTCAAATTGAAAGTTAATTTCCAAAATCAGTTTTATCCCCTTTTGTGTAGTTTCAAAATGAAGCATAATTTGGATATATGACCAAAAACAAAGTTGTAGATAATTTTATAAGGAACAACTTTTATATTGGCAAAATTTGAAGTTGCTTCAGAAAATTCAAAAGTAATTTTGAAATTCAGTTTGGTCCAAATTTGAATTTGAACTCCAATTCAAAATCTATGCAGAATTTGACTTTGGTTCTTAAAGCAAGTTTGTAGAACACAAAATTTGGAGCAACTTTTAGTTTGGGAGTTTTTGTTGTGCAGTACAAAAATCGGGAGTAATTTGAAAGGGGGTAAACCTGGCTCCTGTAGCTACAGGAGGGGACCTGCATCTGCCAGAGCAGAGCATGGCCGCCGCGTGCGCCGCCACCGTGGCCGGGCCACCTCCGCGCCGCTCCTGTGTGTCCGGCCACGCAGCTAGAAGCGTGCTTGCTTCACCTAGCATGCTGGCAAGTTCTGAAGAGCTCCCCAACCTCCCATCGCCAACAACCGCCACCTCAGTTTCTTCCTCCTCTGTTTTCCAGTCAAGCTCCGGCGAGCTCTCTCTTTGCGGCTGCCGCGTCTCTGCCGTCTCCATCTCCAGACCCACTCAGCTTCATCCTAACGCCACTCCAGAACCCCACAGTCCGAGCTCTAGAGCTCACAATCACCTTAGCCATGACCATCTTCTTCCCTGCCGGCAGCCCACCGTCGCGCACAACTCCGCCATGGCCAGCCTGGCTCAGAGCCTCTCCAGCCAAATCAGTCACACCAATAGCTCCGCCTTGCGTTGTTGATCAGGGTCGGCCCGTTGGTTGGGTCGTTACCGTTGTATGTTGGTCGGTCCGCGAGGTTGCCATGGGCGCAAGCTCTATGTTCGGCGCCGCCATGGCCAACCTTGGTCGGGTTCTCCTCCTACGAGTGTAGCGCGTGCATCATGGTCGGTATGAGCGCCTGAGTGTGTTGCGCCCCCTAGTTAGGTCTCTACCGCGCTGGCTTAGGCAGTCCGCGTGGGTTGCCATTGGCGCGGGAACCCGCCATGGCCGCCACCATTGTCCGCCTTGCTCCAAGCCTCCCTGAGCGAGTTTGGGTGCGCATCGTGGTCGCTACAAGTCCCTCAGTATGAAGCCACCCTCGT
This sequence comes from Coix lacryma-jobi var. lacryma-jobi, assembly GCA_009763385.1. NCBI lineage: Eukaryota > Viridiplantae > Streptophyta > Magnoliopsida > Poales > Poaceae > Coix > Coix lacryma-jobi. Next base: position 42,538,465 of record CM019824.1, on the reverse strand, counting down.
CTAGGTCGCTACCGTGCCCTTTTGTCCGAAACACCGAGTCGCCGCCGTGTTCGCCATGGCCGAGCCGCCATGGCTCCTGCCAGCTCAAAGTCGTGTGGGTGCTAGGTCTAGTGAGGGGTGGGAATGGTGCGCGAGGTCAAGATGGAGAGGTGGGAGTCCTCGCCGTCGCCGGAGACCTCGCCGGTGGCGAGAACGACGGCCGGTCAACGAGGCCAGGGCGCGGTCGCGGCTTGGTCATGGCCGGTCGTGACCGGTCGCGGCGTGAGGGAGGAGAAGGGCGACCAGGGCCCAGTCGTCAGCGGTTGTGGGCCGAAGATGGGCCAGGTCTAATAGGGTTTCGAAGAGCTTTTCATTTTCTAAAATAAGGGAATAGTGTTAAGTTTTGTCTTTTTCATATGTTTTTCTAGGAAGCTCCAAAATTTGTGAAAATATTTGAGTAGCTTTCTCATGGTATCTAGTATTTAATAAAAATATGAAATTTGAGTTTTGATCAAATTTTGAAAGTGATTTAAATAGGCCTTTTTATTAATAAATGATATTTGATGATTTTTATAGGCTTATTTAGATGTCCAAAAATCATGAAACTATTTTTGTCACTGTTTTTAGTATAAAAGGTATCTCCTACAAAAATTTTGAGCTCTGTTGGAGAAAATAAATTTTATTCTTATTTTTATGCTTTATTTAATCATTTAAATGTTTATAGTTTGATTTAATTCTGCAGGTTTATATGTTTGTCCAAAAATTGTGATATTTATTTTGCAACTGTTATTTTATATAATTAATCATCTCTAAAAGTTTGGGCTCAATTTGACAAAGTTAAATGTAAGTCCTTTTCCTATGTTTAATTGATAAAGAAATGGTTAAAAGAGTTTTGTTTAAATAGTTAGGTAATTAAGTGTTCATAAGAAGGTATGATTAATCTTTGTATCTTCAGTATCTTTTGTTTAATGGTTATATTTCATGCACTTAGTTAATCATGTTTAGTCATGTTATAGTTCAAGTTAATGCCTTTTATGTTTTCATGCATATGTTGATTTAGTTGCTGAACCAGTCCACTTAAAGGGACTGTTTCTTGTATAAGTTTATGTTTTCTGTGAATAAGTTGTATACAAAAGTTGTAGTTAACTTCTGTCTCTAGCTTGTTCTCAAATTTCATGATTTTAGGCCTGCTAGATTAGCAGATATAGTTTTTATAAGTCAGCAGGACAGATCTGTCCTAGCTTTTGGACAGATCTGAGTTTTTGTGCTGTTTGAGCCTTTTAACTAGGGAATCACCTATTGGAGATAATAAGAAAGTTTTAGAGTTTTTCATAAGGTTTCTAGATTGTTAAGGATCGCCCTTTTTGGTGACCCAGAGCTCCAGTTATAGCTATTTGAAATTGGGTTAGCAAATCTATCCTAGCCCTGGACAGAAATGCTTGTCCCAACTGTTTGACCTAGTTGCCTATAGAACCAACCATGGGTGATATTAGGAAGTTTGTAGACAATTTGATAAGCTTTTCAAATTGTCTAGGATCACCCCTTTTGGATGTTAGGAGCTCTGGTTATGGCTTGATTAGTATAGGTGGGGTAATCTGTCCAAAGTTTGGGCAGCAGGTTTTACATCTTGTGTGACTTTGGGATATTGTTTGAAGACCATTGGACACCTCTCATCTTGTGCTCCTATGGCTTGAGTGATGTTTTGATGAACCTTAGCCATCCTTAGTTATCTACCTAAAGGTGCTTGGTGGAGGTTGTATGTATAGCTAGAAATCTTAGTTGATAAGTTGCAAGTTGGTTTTGTTGGTTTGCAACTGTACTGCGAAGGAAAGTTGTACTCGACTTTCCTTATCTTGTGTTATCTTCTCTTTTACTTTTGAATTGTTCTGCATCTTAGGATGCATTCCATGGCATCATACTAAAGCATACATCATTTATCTACGTGTAGTATTCGAGAGTGAGAAGTTTGGGTTGATCAAGCTCCGGATCGAGAAGGTCTAGTTGATCGAGCCTTGGAAGAGAAGCCTTGGAGGACAAGCTTCCGAGGGTGCACTTCCACTTCAAGATGAAGGAACTAACCTCTGTAGATCCTTGTTGGATCCTATCTACCCTGCAACAAAGGCAAGCCCCGGTGCATTTAACCTTTCTATTTTGATACAAATGTTTATTCACACTTAAGTCTAGTGTTTTATGCATTAAGTGAATAGGAGTTGAATGGAACCAAACTTGCATGTTTACCTTAGAATTTCTAATATCCTATCTGTAGAGATAAGACGATCTCATATGCTTAGCAATGCTTAGAATCGATAGAAGTCGATCGATGGCTTCATTGATCGCGAGATGTAGGTTTTACCTTTTCTCTCTCATTGGCTCTTTGGATGGGTCATGGAACTGTCCGTTGTTGGCCCTTGGAGCAAGATCATGTTATAGTACTAGTCGCATGCAATGGTAAGCCTGCTCCGAGGAATCTTTTATTGGGAGGATTATTCGCGCACTAGAAAGTTGTGTGATAGCAGGAGTAGCGGTATGTCCACACTAATCTGGAATGGACGGAAGCATTCCAGCTTGGTAATGGTTTAGTGGAGTACCATACTCCCAGGTTGCGCGAACCCGTTCCAATAAAAGAGGATTCATGAGATTTGGTTGATATATGTAAGTTAGGTCTAGCATATGTCGTGCGGATGGGAAGCCCCAGCTGGGTAGAGAAAGCGGTTCGAATCATCGTGCTCCACGATAAAGGAGACTTGATCCTCGCACCATCAACGTAGTTAATTTATGGAATATCTTTATTCAAATCTAATGTTGAGATGTTTAATCAAGTGCATGAATTAGATAGGTGCAAACTAGATTCTGGATAATAACTTAATGCACTACTAAAACTTGAAAATAGGATCAACTAGTAGTAAGCTTTTCTGCAAATCTTTTCTCTTTTACTAGCCTCTCTACATCCTTTAAAACTAGCATGACCCTGAAGTCTTTTTCCTTTGTCGGATAAGTCTTGCTGAGTACCGACAGTACTCAGGGTTTGTTAATTCTCCTGTTGCAGGTTTCTAATAGGTGTTGTCGATCACGATCATGTCAGTGGGCTAGATGTGATCTGGTTACTTCTTCTCCAACTTAGGTACTCGCATAAGTGTGGTTCTGTAATACTATTCTACTTCCGCTATGCTAGTTATGTTTATGTAAAAAGTAACTTGTTTAGATTTTGTAAAGTTTATTTCTCTTGCTTCCGCACTCCGATTGTATTTTTGTATCAACTATTGTAATGTTGTAATGGTTCCACCTAAAGACAAGACGATCTTGTAACTCGTGGATGATTCGGGGTTCTTTCGGGGACACCCGATAGTTCTTTTCCAGTAACGTGTTTCATTTGCACTGTCATTGGGCTTCTTATAACGATGATATGTGCATATGGGCCGTATTATCTGGAGGTTCTGCCACAGATTGGTATCCGAGCAGGATTGTCTTGGGGGAGGGGGAAACATATGCAACATTACTTTTGAAAAACTTCAAAATGGTTTTATAATCTAAAAGTTTTTGAAATTAACAAGTTAAAAATGATCCGGAGTCAACGGGAATCGTCGAAACAATCCAGCGCACAGAATCTGTCCCGGTGCTGCGTCGCCATTTTTGGTCCGTTGGGCCATGTATCGTCCGTGAGCCCATTAGAGGGGCGCGTCCAGGGGGGGTGACGACCCTTAGGGGCTATAAACAGTAGCCGTCACCTTCGTTAGGGTTTTGGGTTTTGCTTAGATTATTCTGTTCACAACAGTTTCGCCGTTTGTCGGTTTGTGAGACCCCAACTCGTGAGATTAATCATTCATCAGCAGTTTGGTTGCATTCTTCCTTGTTCTTGCTCGTGTTCTTCGATTCGCAGGCAAGGACTTTAGCCTTCTTGGCGAGGTCAACCGTGCATCGCCGGTTGATAACCAGAGGAGACGTGGTGCTGCGATTGCGGGGTTTCGAATCGTGTTGTTCGGAAGCCGGATCGACGAGTGTCTCGTTTCCACCAAATCGAGAGTTACCAGAACCTTTCGGAAGATCGGGCACCCCTGTTCACATCAAGTGGTAATCAAAGCTTCAGGTATACCGTCAGGTTCATATCTATCATTAGTTTCGAGTGTTTTCGCCTTCGTCCCATAGTCCAGTGCCATATTTTGTTCCGTCCTACAACCCTTCCGCGCCATAGCCTTTGCATATTTCGGTTGCAGAGTCCGTTGTGTTGAGTTTGTGTCTGAGTCAAAGTCTTGTTGCTGGTTAGGTCGTGTTAGAGTCCAGTTTATGTTTTTCCTCCCATCGTTTCCTTCAAACCATAGCCGAGAGACCAGTTTTGCGCACATTGTTCCTGTTTTGTCCTCTAATTCGGAGGGGGTTTCTTAAAACTGGTCTAGTTTTCGCATACGAACTCGAAATTCGACGTTCCATATATCGAAATCGATCAAAAAAAATTCGAATCCGTCTGTCCCTCGCTTTGCTGGGGTCGGAAAATTTTATTCTGGTCAAAAACTGGTCACAAGATCCTCTTTTCATGGTCACAAGGTTTTTCTTAATTTTGTCCGTATCTTGTGATTTTTCCACAGGCCATGTCTTTCACTTGTTTAAGCTCAAATTTTTCGTGCTTAATTCTTTTGTGCTCCTAAGTAAAAGAAAAATATCAAAAAAATAAAAATAAAAAGTCGAATTTTCCCAAAAAACAACGACAGCCCAAAAAAAGAGAAAAAAGAGAAGGGCAAAAGAGGAACAATATCTAGAGGAGCACATAGAGAACGGCAAAAGTGAGCTGTGTAAGCGTGTGCTGTTTTGTCCTTGTTTCTGTTGCTCTTGCTATTCATCATACTTATTTCTCCACCTTGTTATCACACATACCTGGTACATGGAACACTTTAGACCGGCAACAAGAATAAGTACTTTGGACTATAATTCAACATTACTATCTGTTTCTGATTTGTGTTCCACATATATATATTTGTCTCTTTGTGTGCCATCCAAGCTCCACAGATTCTTCTGAACAACACTGGTTTGCATCCCTGCAATCACGCGCACGCCTTCCTGATATCCTTTGCTTTGTGGTTAAGAACACTGGTAAGAGCTTGGTAAGGTGTTTACCTTTTGCTGCTCTTGATTGAGAGGCACCACTCCACCAGAGTAGTAGGATTATTAGGGATAACTTTCACTATTTTGTTGTTTGTGTTTTGTGTCCACAATGCCAGGTGATGACGGAGACGTTAATTCACCAAAAGAGTTTTCAGAGTGTGTCAGCCAAGAGCAACTACAATCGGTTTTAACTAATGCTCAGAAGGATATGAACGAGATAGTAACAAAGGCTGTGACTAAAGCACTCATTGACCTCAAGCTCGGCAACGACCTTGAGAGATTGGACAATCGACTGTCCACTCTAACTGATACGGTAACTGCCTTAGAAGCCAGGCCACAACCCGAAGAAGATATTGATGGTAGCGACGCTGGTGATGAGGTATATGATGCCGATGGTAAAGTTGATCGAGCAGCGACAATGAGAAATCGATTACGACAGCGTCTTCACAAAAACACCATAGGTATGGGTGGCGCTCGAAATTTCAACCGCCAACGAGGTAATCATACTCATGCTTCCGAAGATCCTTATGCTAAAGTTAAATTTACAATACCTTCTTTATCGGGACATTATGATGCTGAGGAATACCTTGATTGGGAGATGACAATAGAGCAAAAATTTAGTGCCCACCTTGTGCCTGAGCAACATCACATTAGACAAGCCACTAGTGAATTTAAAGATTTTGCTATTATTTGGTGGACTGGTTTAGTTGCGGATAATTGCCAACCTCGAACTTGGGAAGAACTTAAGGTTACGATGCGTGATAGATTTGTACCTCCATCATATCATAGAGAGCTACGTAAGAGACTAATGCGCTTATAACAGGGAGATAAATCTGTGCAGGATTACTATGGTGAGCTTCAGAAAGGTTTGATGCGATGTAGCAGTAGTAGAGGGACCCGAGGACTCTATTGTTCGTTTTTATGCAGGTTTGAGGGAGGAAATTCAGGACATAGTTGATTATAAGGAAATTTAACACTGTCAACCAGTTGTTTCAGTTTGCTATGCTTGCAGAGAAGGAGTTGCAGGGGCGTGAAAAGCAGAGAAAGAGCAAGGGAGGCACTTCATACATACCACGCACGGGGACATCTTCCGTGCTTCCCAAGGCATCCTCCTTTCGGGCACCTCTACCAGCAAACAAGCGGACACCTTCTTCACAACCTTCTGGATCAGGTAAAATTCTATGCAGGAACCTTCGAAGAGTGCATCCTCCGTTGCCTCAACGGGACGCACTTCTGGTATTCAGTGCCACCGCTGCCTTGGATACGGACATGTGCAGAGGGACTGCCCATGTAAGCGGGCATACATTGCGATAGACGATGGGTACATCAGTACCTCTGACGTTGAAGATGCTGAAGAAGAAGAACAGGTTCAGGGAGATGACGAGGTCTTTGGTAGCGAGGACACTTCAACCTACATGAGTGTCATTGTGCAGCGCGTGCTCAGCGCACAAGTACAACAACCTGAGAAGCTGCAATGCCATAATTTGTTCCAAATTTTCTTTGTCATCAACAACCGAAGAGCACGTGTCATCATTGATAGCGGTAGCTGCAATAATTTGGTGAGTTCTGATTTGATCAAGAAGCTTGGTTTACCCACGCGCCCACACCCACATCCATACCATATTCAGTGGCTGAATGATTCTGGTAAAGCTAAGGTATCAAAAACTTGCAAAGTTTCTTTTTCCATTGGTACATATGTTGATTCTGTAGATTGTGATGTAGTACCTATGGAAGCTTGTTCACTTTTATTGGGTCGTCCGTGGGAATTTGATAATGATGCTATACACCATGGTAGAAGTAATACATACACTTTTATGCATAAAGGAAAGAAAATTACTTTAGTTCCTATGACCCCTGCTGAAATTGTACAAGCTGATAAAGAAGGAGCTGCTAATTTGCATGATATTAAATCTGAAAATCAGCAAGTTGCTAATTCTCTTTACCCACCTAAAAAGGATAAGTCTACACCTAGTTCTAAGGAAGAGGGCATAAAATTGAAAGGTGGTGTAATGCTTGCAATAAAAAGTGACCTTGCTGAAATTTCTGATGATGATATTTGTTATACTTTGGCTTGCAAACAAGTTTTGTATTCGCTTGATGATGTTGTTAGCTCGATACCTCCTGCTGCCACTAACCTTTTGCAAGAGTACAAGGATGTTTTTCCAACTGAGATACCCCCGGGGCAGCCACCTATGAGAGGAATAGAGCATCAAATTGATTTGATCCCAGGAGCTACATTGCCAAACCGAGCTGCTTATCGAACCAACCCCAAGGAGACTAAGGAAATTCAGCGACAAGTCCAAGACCTTTTGGACCGCGGGTATGTACGAGAAAGCCTTAGTCCTTGTGCTATTCCTGTGATTTTGGTTCCTAAGAAAGATGGTTCATGGCGTATGTGTGTTGATTGTAGAGCCATTAATAATATTACTATTCGATATCGTCATCCTATTCCTAGGCTTGATGACATGCTTGATGAGTTGTGTGGCTCTATAATTTTCACAAAGGTTGACTTGCATAGTGGCTACCACCAAATTAGAATGAAACTTGGAGATGAATGGAAAACAGCTTTCAAAACTAAATTCGGATTATATGAGTGGTTAGTAATGCCTTTTGGTTTAACTAATGCACCTAGTACTTTCATGAGACTGATGAATGAAGTGTGACGGAACCGCCCAATAATGTGGCCCACTTGCACACGTCATCGTCAAAGGGAGCCCAATGACTGTGCAAATGAAACACGTTACTGGAAAGATCCGTCGGGTGTCCCCGAGAGGACCCCGAATTACTCACGAGCCACAGGACCATCATCATGAAGGTTGGAATAATTACAACATTACAACAGTTGATACAAAATACCATCGGAGTGCGGAAACAAGATAGATAAACTTTACAAATTATGAAGATGTTACTCTTTACATAAAAATAACTGGTATTGCGGAAGTAGAGTAGTATGACAGAACCACACTTAGGCGGAGTACCTAAGTTGGAGAAGAGGAACAACCAGATCACGTCAAGCCCACTGACATGATCATGATCAACACCACCTAATAGAAACCTGCAACAGGGGATTAACAAACCCTGAGTACTGGGGTACTCAACAAGACTTACCCGACTAAAGAAAAGGGAGAAGACTCAGGAATGAAAGGCTTAGGGTAGTCAAGGTAAGGCTTAAGTATTTTGCAGAAAAAGCATTTTGTAAACCTTGTTTTATTTTGGAAAGATTCAAGCATTTCTCAATTCTTCATTGTCCATGATTCATTTTACATTTCAAAACATACCTAGTTGAGAACCACTCTCCGTTGACAGTCAGTGACCAAGTCTCCATAACCGAGGAGCAACGTTAATCCGGATAAATAATACTCAGCTGAGGATCCCTATCCACACTGCATATGTAGCACCCAAGCTTGCATATGCCAACTCGTCTAGCACGATTCCTCCAAGATTGGGCCCGGTCCTACGCCACCCGGAAGTACAGTACACCACTCCTATCCAGGTACGACGACCACATGGGTACATGCTACTTCCGCCATCTCTCCACTCCCAGTGCGCGGTTGTCGGTCCAATAAAGGATTCCTCGGAGCCAGAGCTTTCCATAGTATGTGAATAGTTGCAAGTCTTGGCCAGCAGGCCCCCATACGGATGGTCCCTAATTTTCCAGCCAGAACTACACCTTGGTTATATCTCACCCAAGCGTAATAGTCCTGTCAGTTTTTCAACCCTGTCCCGGTCGGTGTCAACTGTTGAGTCCCGGACTACAACATGACGGCACCGTACGCGCGGACAACCTCTTCTCGACAATGACCACATGCTAGCTAGGCAAGCAGTCATCGAACGGGAAGTAAAGCCAAATTCCCATAAAGATTCTTTCAGTGATCACACTTTTGAAAATGGCATTTTATTGCAAATCTATAGTATAGCATCACTAAGCATTTTGCAAATAGTTTTAAAGCAGGGCTGGTGGATCTTCTGGTGGAGGTAAATAATGCAGGTAATAGGTCATCACACAACTCCTATAACCTAATGCAGTAGTTTAACTCAAAAGCATTTAAGGAAAACATTTTATAAAACCAAGGAAGGGTTAAATGCACCGGGGCTTGCCTTCGTTGCAGGGAAGATAAGATCCAAGAAAGATTGACACAAGTTAGTTCGTTTGCTGCTTGAAGTTAAGTCTTTTTCGACGAAGCCTGTCCAACAAGAACCCTCCTTCGAGGCTCGTTCGACAATGGTGAACACCAGAGCTTGATCAACACGACTTCAACACTCTTGGATACTACACGTGGATAAATGATGTATGCTTTAACATGATGCCATGGAATGCATGCTAAGGTGCAGGACAAGACTACTGATTCTAGAGTACAACTTTCTAACATGTGAGTAACTTCTAGGATAGACATAAAGATTAATTATCTTTATCTTTTTAAGCAAGATTAAACAAACTTATTAAGCATTATTTACAAAACATTGCAAGGCATCACAATCATCATAGACCAGAGGGGTGGGGTCTATGAACAGCAAACAATCCAAAAGGTCACACCATGATTACTTTTCTGTTTTTCCTAATTTATTTTAAAAGATCATTTTATACAGTTGTCCCAAAATTTACCAAATTAATCTCATAGGTTCATCATGGTGTAAATAGATGACAAAACAAATTTCATGACCTTTGGAGCTATACATGTTTTACTAGAAACCTAAAACTATCCATTTATTAATTAAAAGGAGGATTTTTCATATTTTAAACTTTGCATAAAAGTAGAGTTTCTTATTTTTCTAAAATACTACACAGAGCAAGGAACACACAACATTTATCTCAAGATTTTTAGAACAACAGATTAAACCTCACAAAAAGAAGAAAACAAAACACTATTCATATTTTTAAAAGAAAAGGAATACTGTGCTTCTCTCGAGGCTCGGCGCGCTTGCCTGTAAGGCGGACAGCGGACCGGTCGCTCGAGGTCTCGGCTGGGAAGGCAGAGGGTGGGGATAGCTTCGCGGGCTCACCAGGAGTTGGAAACGAGGCTCGGCGAGGCGGTGCAAGGGTCGAAGGCGGGAGCTCGATGGTGGCGAGGCCTCGGCGGAGGCTCGGCTAACCTCTCGAGGGTAGCCTCGGCGTGCTCGAGGCTCAGTCCGAGGGTGGCTGCGATTCGCCCGAGGCTGAGGGTGGGGCTCGGCTGCTTCGAGGGGGCGCGGTTCGCAGGCGTGCTCGAGGGTGAGGCTCGAGGGGACGCTCGAGGGTGAGGCTCGAGGCTGGCCTTGTTATGTTCGAGAGATGCGGTTCGAGGGATGTGGCTCGAGGGGACGCTCGAGGGTGTGCGGTTCGAGGGTTGGCTCGAAGGTTGGCTCGAGGGTGAGGCTCGAGCGATTCGCCGGAGTTGGAGGGGAGTCGCTGCGCCGGCGAAGGAAAGGACGGTGGGGTGAAATTGGTGGCTTGGGAAGGTGGAGAAGCTCAAGGCGAAGGCAGTGGCGGCCTTGGCGGGCGCTGGGGCTGCCTGATGGCTTGGGTTGGCGAGGAAGTGTTGGTGGTGGCAATGGGGAGCTGGTGGCTTTTATAGGCGCGGGGTGATGTCGGGGTCCGGGCGAAGGACGGTGGGGGTCCGGGCGAAGAGGACGGTGGGGGGTCCGGGCAAGAGGACGGTGGGGGTCCGAGCAAAGGACGGTGGGGGTCCGGGCAAAAGGACGGTGGGGGTCCGGGCAAAGGACGGTGGGGGTCCGGGAAAAAGGGCGGTGGGTCCGGGCAAAAGGACGGTGGGGTCCGGGCAAAAGGACGGTGGGGGGGTCCGGGCAAAAGGACGGTGGGGGTCCGGGCAAAGGACGGTGGGGGTCCGGGCAAAAGGACGGTGGGGGTCCGGGCAAAAGGACGGTGGGGGTCCGGGCAAAAGGACGGTGGGCGTCTGGGCAAAAGGACGGTGGGGGTCCGGGCAAAAGGACGGTAGGGGCCGGGTGAGGATGAGGTAGGGGTCCTCCAGCTATGCACAGTGAAAACCTATTCTTCTTTTGAAATCTTGAAAATTACTCCTAAACATTGAACTGCACAAAGAAAACTCAAACACCAAAGTTGTTTAGAATTTGAGATCTACAACTTTGCTAAAAGGACCAACTTCAAATTTTGAACAACTTTTGAATTAGAAAAAGTGGTAAAACTAGAGTTTGGAAATTTGGGGTTTTTCAAAAGGAATTTAAATTTTATTTTGATTTTTGAATTTTGGTCCTCATAACACAGCATCAAAACACTTAACTGAACAAGATCTACACAAAAATTAAGCAAACTTAAATGCATGGCAAGAATGATTAAAGACTAATGATGATGACATGTCAGGTTAATTACTTATTAAACACCAGAGGTGTTACAACCTTCCCCCCTAAAAGAAATCTCGTCCCGAGATTTAAGAAGTGCTTAAAGGCTGGGGTTGAGTAATGAAAAAGGAAATGTGTCACACTTGTTTCTCGCAAGGAGTTCACAAGGCAACTGGGTTGCGGTTGGGATTACAACTGGGATCAGAACGCTGTTGCAAGTAGCAAGGTAGAAGACATTTGAGTGGAGCAAGAAAAATTATCAAGAACCAAGAGAGAGCGTACATTAGCTGTGGGTTATAATGGATCATAACTGTAGACCTCGATACCTGCGCGCACCCAATGGAAACTTGTGCAATCCGGCACACAGGATTCTTTGGGTTCCGTCGCGGCACCGTGGTCGCCAATCATGGCACCATAATAGAGCACAACTTCTATATCCCTCATTTCAATAAGAAGGAAATTATAACCAGAAACAAAGGTTGGTTATAACTACAAGGAAAGTGGCTTTGAACTACCTTTCGGGCATTCAGAAATGAAAGCACTTTCATAGTGGACTAGAAGGAATTATGACTATAGGCCTGGATATTAGCGAGCACCTGGCCGTAACGCTCTATGGTGGCCATCCATAGGCGACTTCAGGTTCCCACGCTTTTATCCGGTCCATAGATCAGGGTCCTTTCAAAGAACACAATTTTAATAACTTTCAACCACCATTCGTCGTTTTCACGACACCAAGCAACCAGCACGTGCCAATTCAAGGCATGACACGCGCTTTCCAGAAGAACCAAGGACTTTACCATGATTCTGACTTTATGTGGTAGAGTGTATGAAAGATATCCAAAAATTCCCAAGGATTAGGAACTTATGGAATGAAAGTAGCAAGAGCAACAGAATCTAGGGACGATCAACTATCGGGGATCATAGCTGCTTTTAGAATTTAGAGAAGAAGCACATTTTATTATTATGCATGATATGATGCATGCTCGTCCTATACGACCTCTCACTGACAGGAGATCTCTGTCTCCACCTGTTAGTTAGATATAGGGCTATACTTTATATACTAGCTTCACTGACTTGGTACCTTCTGTCGGAATCACTAGTATAGTCTTCACGAAGTCTTCCAGCAAAGTAAGAAACTTAGGGAAGGATCATTTTTAATTGTTACTTCAAAAAAAAACTTTTAGATTAAGAAACCATTTGAAGTTTTTCAAAAGTAATGTTGTAACCAGTCTTCCCTTGATGACAATCCTGCTCCGATACCATTCTGTGACGGAACCGCCCAATAATGTGGCCCACTTGCACACGTCATCGTCAAAGGGAGCCCAATGACTGTGCAATGAAACACGTTACTGGAAAGATCCGTCGGGTGTCCCCGAGAGGACCCCGAATTACTCACGAGCCACAGGACCATCATCATGAAGGTTGGAATAATTACAACATTACAACAGTTGATACAAAATACCATCGGAGTGCGGAAACAAGATAGATAAACTTTACAAATTATGAAGATGTTACTCTTTACATAAAAATAACTGGTATTGCGGAAGTAGAGTAGTATGACAGAACCACACTTAGGCGGAGTACCTAAGTTGGAGAAGAGGAACAACCAGATCACGTGAAGCCCACTGACATGATCATGATCAACACCACCTAATAGAAACCTGCAACAGGGGATTAACAAACCCTGAGTACTGGGGTACTCAACAAGACTTACCCAACTAAAGAAAAAGGGAGAAGACTCAGGAATGAAAGGCTTAGGGTAGTCAAGGTAAGGCTTAAGTATTTTGCAGAAAAAGCATTTTGTAAACCATGTTTTATTTTGTAAAGATTCAAGCATTTCTCAATTCTTCATTGTCCATGATTCATTTTACATTTCAAAACATACCTAGTTGAGAACCACTCTCCGTTGACAGTCAGTGACCAAGTCTCCATAACCGAGGAGCAACGTTAATCCGGATAAATAATACTCAGCTGAGAATCCCTATCCACACTGCATATGTAGCACCCAAGCTTGCATATGCCAACTCGTCTAGCACGATTCCTCCAAGATTGGGCCCGGTCCTACGCCACCCGGAAGTACAGTACACCACTCCTATCCAGGTACGACGACCACATGGGTACATGCTACTTCCGCCATCTCTCCACTCCCAGTGCGCGGTTGTCGGTCCAATAAAGGATTCCTCGGAGCCAGAGCTTTCCATAGTATGTGAATAGTTGCAAGTCTTGGCCAGCAGGCCCCCATACGGATGGTCCCTAATTTTCCAGCCAGAACTACACCTTGGTTATATCTCACCCAAGCGTAATAGTCCTGTCAGTTTTTCAACCCTGTCCCGGTCGGTGTCAACTGTTGAGTCCCGGACTACAACATGACGGCACCGTACACGCGGACAACCTCTTCTCGACAATGACCACATGCTAGCTAGGCAAGCAGTCATCGAACGGAAGTAAAGCCAAATTCCCATAAAGATTCTTTCAGTGATCACACTTTTGAAAATGGCATTTTATTGCAAATCTATAGTATAGCATCACTAAGCATTTTGCAAATAGTTTTAAAGCAGGGCTGGTGGATCTTCTGGTGGAGGTAAATAATGCAGGTAATAGGTCATCACACAACTCCTATAACCTAATGCAGTAGTTTAACTCAAAAGCATTTAAGGAAAACATTTTATAAAACCAAGGAAGGGTTAAATGCACCGGGGCTTGCCTTCGTTGCAGGGAAGATAAGATCCAAGAAAGATTGACACAAGTTAGTTCGTTTGCTGCTTGAAGTTAAGTCTTTTCGACGAAGCCTGTCCAACAAGAACCCTCCTCCGAGGCTCGTTCGACAATGGTGAACACCAGAGCTTGATCAACACGACTTCAACACTCTTGGATACTACACGTGGATAAATGATGTATGCTTTAACATGATGCCATGGAATGCATGCTAAGGTGCAGGACAAGACTACTGATTCTAGAGTACAACTTTCTAACATGTGAGTAACTTCTAGGATAGACATAAAGATTAATTATCTTTATCTTTTAAGCAAGATTAAACAAACTTATTAAGCATTATTTACAAAACATTGCAAGGCATCACAATCATCATAGACCAGAGGGGTGGGGTCTATGAACAGCAAACAATCCAAAAGGTCACACCATGATTACTTTTCTGTTTTTCCTAATTTATTTTAAAAGATCATTTTATACAGTTGTCCCAAAATTTACCAATTAATCTCATAGGTTCATCATGGTGTAAATAGATGACAAAACAAATTTCATGACCTTTGGAGCTATACATGTTTTACTAGAAACCTAAAACTATCCATTTATTAATTAAAGGAGGATTTTTCATATTTTAAACTTTGCATAAAAGTAGAGTTTCTTATTTTTCTAAAATACTACACAGAGCAAGGAACACACAACATTTATCTCAAGATTTTTAGAACAAACAGATTAAACCTCACAAAAAGAAGAAAACAAAACACTATTCATATTTTTAAAAGAAAAGGAATACTGTGCTTCTCTCGAGGCTCGGCGCGCTTGCCTGTAAGGCGAACAGCGGACCGGTCGCTCGAGGTCTCGGCTGGGAAGGCAGAGGGTGGGGATAGCTTCGCGGGCTCACCAGGAGTTGGAAACGAGGCTCGGCGAGGCGGTGCAAGGGTCGAAGGCGGGAGCTCGATGGTGGCGAGGCCTCGGCGGAGGCTCGGCTAACCTCTCGAGGGTAGCCTCGGCGTGCTCGAGGCTCAGTCCGAGGGTGGCTGTGATTCGCCCGAGGCTGAGGGTGGGGCTCGGCTGCTTCGAGGGGGCGCGGTTCGCAGGCGTGCTCGAGGGTGAGGCTCGAGGGGACGCTCGAGGGTGAGGCTCGAGGCTGGCCTTGGCATGTTCGAGAGATGCGGCTCGAGGGATGTGGCTCAAGGGGACGCTCGAGGGTGTGCGGTTCGAGGGTTGGCTCGAAGGTTGGCTCGAGGGTGAGGCTCGAGCGATTCGCCGGAGTTGGAGGGGAGTCGCTGCGCCGACGAAGGAAAGGACGGAGGGGTGAAATTGGTGGCTTGGGAAGGTGGAGAAGCTCAAGGCGAAGGCAGTGGCGGCCTTGGCGGGCGCTGGGGCTGCCTGATGGCTTGGGTTGGCGAGGAAGTGTTGGTGGTGGCAATGGGGAGCATGGTGGCTTTTATAGGCGCGGGGTGATGTCGGGGTCCGAGCGAAGGACGGTGGGGGACCGGGCGAAGAGGACGGTGGGGGTCCGGGCAAGAGGACGGTGGGGGTCCGGGCAAAAGGACGGTGGGGGTCCGGGCAAAAGGACGGTGGGGGTCCGGGCAAAAGGACGGTGGGGGTCCGGGAAAAAGGGCGGTGGGGGTCCGGGCAAAAGGACGGTGGGGGTCCGGGCAAAAGGACGGTGGGGGTCCGGGCAAAAGGACGGTGGGGGTCCGGGCAAAAGGACGGTGGGGGTCCGGGCAAAAGGACGGTAGGGGCCGGGTGAGGATGAGGTAGGGGTCCTCCAGCTATGCACAGTGAAAACCTATTCTTCTTTTGAAATCTTGAAAATTACTCCTAAACATTGAACTGCACAAAGAAAACTCAAAACACCAAAGTTGTTTAGAATTTGAGATCTACAACTTTGCTAAAAGGACCAACTTCAAATTTTGAACAACTTTTGAATTAGAAAAAGTGGTAAAACTAGAGTTTGGAAATTTGGGGTTTTTCAAAGGAATTTAAATTTTATTTTGATTTTTGAATTTGGTCCTCATAACACGGCATCAAAACACTTAACTGAACAAGATCTACACAAAAATTAAGCAAACTTAAATGCATGGCAAGAATGATTAAAGACTAATGATGATGACATGTCAGGTTAATTACTTATTAAACACCAGAGGTGTTACATGAAGTTTTAAGAGCTTTTATTGGGCAATTTGTGGTGGTTTACTTTGATGATATACTGATATATAGCAAGTCTTTGGATGAACATATGGATCACTTACGTGTTGTTTTTAATGCTTTGCGTGATGCACGTTTATTTGGTAATGTTGAGAAGTGCATCTTTTGCACAGATCGAGTCTCTTTTCTTGGCTATGTTGTTACTCCACAGGGAATCGAGGTGGATGAGATGAAAATTGAAGCCATAAAGAGCTGGCCGGTGCTCCAAACCATCACACAGGTGAGAAGTTTTCTTGGTCTTGCAGGATTTTATCGTCGATTCGTGAAAGATTTTAGCGCCATTGCTGCCCCCTTACACGAGTTGACAAAGAAAGGAGTGGTGTTCCATTGGGGTAAGGCACAAGAGGAGTCCTTTGATACTTTGAAGGACAAGCTTACACACGCGCCATTGCTGCAACTTCTAAACTTTGGTAAGACTTTTGAGCTAGAATATGATGCTAGTGGAGTTGGCATTGGTGGTGTTTTGATGCAAGAAGGTAAGCCCGTTGCATACTTTAGCGAAAAATTATATGGCCATGTTTGCAATTACTCTACGTATGATAAGGAATTGTATGCTCTTGTACGTTCTTTAGAGACGTGGCATCATTATTTGTGGCCTAAAGAATTTGTTATACATTCAGATCATGAATCGCTCAAGTATCTTCGTTCACAAAATAATTTGAATCGTAGACATGCTAGGTGGGTTGAGTTTATTGAGTCTTTTCCTTATATTATCAAACACAAGAAAGGGAAGGATAATGTAACTGCTGATGCTTTGTCTAGACGATATACTTTGATGTCCCAACTTGATTATAGAATTTTTGGACTTGAAACAATAAAAGAACAATATGAGTTTGACCCTGATTTTAATGATGTGTTGCTGAATTGTAAAGAGGGACGCACATGGAACAAATTTGTGATTAATGATGGATTTGTGTTTAGAGCTAACCGTCTATGCATTCCAGTTGGTTCCGTTCGTCTTTTGTTGTTGCAGGAAGCACATGGAGGAGGATTGATGGAGCATTTTGGTGCTAAGAAGACATTGGATATGTTGTCCATACACTTCTTTTGGCCAAAGATGAGGAGAGATGTTGAGCGGTTCGTAGCACGTTGTACCACTTGTCAAAGGGCTAAGTCACGCTTGAATCCACATGGTTTGTATATGCCTCTTCCTGTTCCTTCTTTTCCTTGGGCAGATATTTCAATGGACTTTGTTTTGGGATTGCCTAGGACTAAGAGGGGGAGGGATAGCATTTTTGTGGTTGTTGATCATTTTTCTAAGATGGCACATTTTATACCTTGTTATAAAAGTGATGATGCCGTATATATTGCTGACCTCTTTTTCAAAGAGATTGTTCGCTTGCATGGTATGCCTTCTACTATTGTTTCAGATCGCAACGCTAAATTTTTGAGTCACTTTTGGCGCACTCTATGGAATAAGTTGGGTACAAAATTATTGTTTTCTAATACTTGTCACCCACAAACTGATGGTCAAACGGAGGTAGTGAACCGCACTTTGGGTACCATGTTGAGAGCTATTTTGAAGAAAAACTTGAAGATGTGGGAAGAATGTTTTCCTCATGTGGAGTTTGCTTATAATCGGGCCACACATTCTACCACCAAGGTAAGTCCTTTTCAGGTAGTGTATGGTTTTAACCCCCACGCTCCTATTGATCTTTTGCCTTTACCTACCACCGAAACAACACATGGTGATGCTAGTGCACGTGCTGATTTTATTCGTAAGTTGCTTGAAACAACTAAAACAAATATCGAAAGGATAAATGAAAAGTATAGAATTGCTGGTAGTGAAGGTAGGAAAGAAGTTAAACTTGAACCGGGAGATTTAGTGTGGTTACATTTGAGAAAAGATAGATTTCCAGATCTGCGTAAGTCTAAATTAATGCCAAGAGCTGCTGGTCCTTATAAGATAATTGAGAAAATAAATGATAATGCATACAAACTTGAGTTGCCACCTGATTTCGGGGTTAGTCCTACCTTTAACATTGCAGATTTGAAGCCTTACTTGGGAGAAGATGTTGAGCTTGAGTCGAGGACGACTCCAATTCAAGAGGGGGAGGATGATGAGGACATCACTCCTTCGGATACACACAACGATCCTCCACTGAGTTATCATGGTCCAATGACATGAGCTCGCGCGCGTCAACTAAATTTAGAGGTGAATTTGTTCCTATGTAACACTTTAAACGTTTTTGATAATAGATTGCTACCTAATGATTATGTGTTGATTAGGAACCATGGAGAGGACCCAAAGATGCGTAGAGGAAGGCTTGGAGGCATGGAGGACCAGCAAGGGCGCCTGATGCAAGTTGGAGACCAAAACCAAGTTGACTTCGAGTCAGTTTCGGAGTCCAGGAGCAGTCAGCACTAAACTGGTCACCCAGGTTGCATATGGACTCCATTTTGGACGAACCAGATATCGTTGGAAAGCTATTTCGATAAGCTAACTAATAGATCTGGTCTCATATCAAAATTCATCTGGAGTAAACGGGAATCGTCAAAAAAATCCAGCGCACAGAATCTGTCCCGGTGCTGCGTCGCCGTTTTTGGTCCGTTGGGCCATGTATCGTCCGTGAGCCCATTAGAGGGGCGCGTCCAGGGGGGTGATGACCCTTAGGGGCTATAAACAGTAGCCGTCACCTTCGTTAGGGTTTTGGGTTTTGCTTAGATTATTCTGTTCACAACAGTTTCGCCGTTTGTCGGTTTGTGAGACCCCAACTCGTGAGATTAATCATTCATCAACAATTTGGTTGCATTCTTCCTTGTTCTTGCTCGTGTTCTTCGATTCGCAGGCAAGGACTTTAGCCTTCTTGGCGAGGTCAACCGTGCATCGCCGGTTGATAACTAGAGGAGACGTGGTGCTGTGATTGCGGGGTTTCGAATCGTGTTGTTCGGAAGCCGGATCAACGAGTGTCTCGTTTCCACCAAATCGAGAGTTACCATAACCTTTCGGAAGATCGGGCACCCTTGTTCACATCATCTCCTAGTCCATCGGTCCAAGCTCCACGTCCGCCCTTCACCGCTCCCGGTCTGTCGGCACGGCACGTCCCTACTTGACCTTCACCTCACCTTCGACCACTGCCAGAGCTCCGCACCTGCACATCAACACAGCCAAGAGACATGTTGTCGTTGATCGATCACTCATCACTCAGGAAGGGAACTACAAGGGCACATATGAACCTTGTGTTCGCAATCTCCCCCTTGATGAGTGCATCGTCAACTCATAGTAACCGTAACCAAAATAAAAGAAAGCAGAATTAGATAGAAGGAGAAAAACTCACTCGAGATGTCCAAAAGCCACAGAAAAGGCCGAAGAGGAACAAATCGAGATAAGCGAAGCTTCGTCCCCAAAGACATGGGGAATGGTTCAACACAACCAAGTCAGAAACAAGCTAGTCCTCAAGAAGAGGCAGAAAAGGGCTCAACACCACTTGCTGAAAGCTCAAAACCAGATGAAGACTGCATAAAAAGTAGCTACTGCTAGTCCCTCAAGATAGAGGCAAAGAGGCTCAACACAACCAGCAATAAGCCCGATACCAATCAAGAACCATCAAAACAAGATGAAGACGGCTAGTCCCTCAAGACAGAGGCACAGAGGCTCGACGCGACTGGCTGAAAAGATCGATATCGAATAAAACCAACTCGGAGCAGGCAGAAAAACTCCCCCTCACTCAAAGAACTCCCCCTCAACAAGTGAAGCATAAATTGCAAATTGTCACCACAAAAAGACTAAAAATCTCACCCTTGGAAACATTCTCCCCCTTGGGGGCAATTTGCAATCAAAAGAGAAGGGAAAAGAGCTCAATTAAGAAAAATGGATCTAGGTCATGCCTATCAGAGTCAAGCAAATGCACATGAGTCAAAAATGCATGTTAGCAACTTCAGGTATATACTCAAAAGAGTGAAAGAATGCTCTAATGAGTGCTGATCCGACTATAAAGCAACATGCAAAAGTGCTAGCAAAGGCTCAAACTGATCACCGAATACGAAATATGAACGCATAAGCCAAGTGAGCAGTTTTAAGCCATTCAGAAAGGAGTTTCACCATCAAAATAGCACTAAACATGTATAGACAGGAAGTCAAACAAGTGGTAAACATGTATGCAAGGTGAACTACCCCTAGCAAAGTTCGATCATCATGCTATAGAATGAAACATAGACTTGTGTTTTTAGATTTTATCGGAGAAAATTGCAACGGTTATTACACAAGTTCAAATTTAGCATGAGATTGCGAGAGGTTGAAAGCTTGTCATTGCCTAACTTTTCAACCGAGCTAAGCCTATGCATATGCAGTCAGAAGCTTAAAGCATCGGTTTCGGTCTTACACTACACGGCTCGAGTTTAACTCAATGTGCAATGAGAAACAGTCTCGATACCGTGATGTGCTGACAAAACAATCCCATCTCGATCTTTTCAGTTCACTAAAACTTGGTTCATTTTAAGCAGAGCATGAACAATCCAAGCAAGTGAAAGACTCAGAACTAGATACATAGCAACCTAGCATATATGAAATAGCACAAGTAACCTCGACACATTCTACACATGCTAGTTGCTAATCTCAATGGTGAACATGTATCAAATTTTAAGTTCATTAAGCATGTTCATCATTCTGAAAAATATAGCTTAGCTCACAACATGTATCTGTGATCAAAAAGAGCCTAAGCTACAAGCGTCATCATATATCATCGAAGCATACACTAATCAGAGCATAAGTTCATTCTAAGGAATATAGACGTGAAGCTTGAAAATGCAAGATGCATACATGATGAAGTCAAAATCAGAGCCAATATAAAACCAAAATGACTCAAGACCCAGAAACAAAAAGGATCAGAATAACAGTCTATGGTACATAAGCAAAATGCTTCCCCCATCTAAAAGGGGAAACATACACTAAGCTCACCTCTCAACCTAGCAAAAGTTGAGAGATCCAAAGGCTTGGTGAAGATATCCGCAACTTGGTTATGGGTGTCTACGTGCCTAAGATTAATGTCGCCTTTCTCGTAGTGATCACGAAGAAAGTGAAAGCGGACATCGATGTGTTTGGTCTTGGAGTGAAGAACAGGGTTCTTTGCTACACTAATGGCAGAAGTGCTATCGCAAAGCAAAGGGACCCGACTGAAATCTAGACCAAAATCACGCAAAGTAGTAACCATCCATAAAAGCTGCGAAGCACAAGAAGCAGCGGCAACATAATCAGCTTCCATAGTAGACTGGGCTACGTTTGACTGTTTGCGAGAAGTCCACGAAACCAATGAAGAGCCAAGAAACTGACAAGTCCCAGAAGTATACTTGCGCTCAAGCCGACAAGCCGGCCAAAATCCGCATCAGAGTAACCACAAAGTGAAAGAGTCGAAGAAGAAGAGTACCAAAGTCCCAACTCAGGAGTGTATCGGAGGTACCTCATGATGCGCTTGATCACTTGCTTGTGGGAAGTCCGAGGGGACGCCTGAAAATGAGCGCACAGACACACAGAAAACTGTATGTCTGGCCTCATCGCCGTCACGTACAGGAGCGAGCCAATCATGCTCCTATACTCCTGGTCGACTGGCTCTCCATCCCGGTCCGCGTCCATCACAGCGGTCGTCGCCATGGGCGTCGTAAGAGGCTTGGCCTCGCCCATGTCGAACTTTTTCAGGATGTCCTTTGTGTATTTGCCTTGATGCACGAACGTCCCATCTCGGGTTTTCTTGATTTGCAACCCGAGGAAGAAGGTCAACTCACCCATCATACTCATCTCAAACTCCCTGCTCATAGTATCTGCAAACTTGGCAACAAGTGCATGAGAAGAGCCACCAAAGATGATATCATCCACATAAATCTGGACTAACAGGGTATCATTGCCTTTCTTGAGGAGAAACAAAGTTCTATCTACCCGTCCCATTTTAAAACCCTTGGAGAGTAAAAAGGTTTTCTGAAGGACCAAAAAAGCGACCAGAGGGGGGGTGAATGGGAGCCTTAAAATTTTCTACCGAAAACTTTTTGCCTCTGTCCCAAGAGTCGCCCCAAGAGCAAACCTAGAGCTCGGATAATGTCCACGACCCCAAACGTAGGGTGGATGCTTCCAAGAAGCTCAGCGGGACACTACACGAGTCTAGAAACCCAACGCAAAAGCCGGAAATCAAAACCGACAACAAACGAACGAACAACGAACGAAACTGCGCGAAACTGGTCGCATCGGACGCTGGCCTGCGTCCGATGCAAACAGTGCTTCTCTGGAACCTTACTGGACACCCATCGGACGCTGCTACAGTATCTGATCAGTGTCCGATGCTTGGGCTCTGGTGCGTCGGATGACCAACGGACTAGTCCGATGCCCTGCGTCCGATGCCTACTCAAAAACACCAGACGTGACACGTGTCACCGGAGCGTCCGATGCTATGAACAGCAGCGTCCGATGCTCCTGTGACCAGCGTCCGATGCCCCCAAAATTAGCACAGTTCTTCGGTGATTCAACCCGATCTTCTCCGAATCAAAAGCTCTAGGGCTAGGATTCGATCTGAGAGGTCACAAGGATGTTAGTGAGCTATCCCAAGAGAATCATGGCTCGAACCTAACTCCAAATCGAGGAATCGAAAGATTTTGGGGCAAAGGAGCAAGAACGTGATCCAAAACGAAAATCTCTCGATCTCCTAGACCGTGAGGTTAGAGGTGAATTCCTTCGGTGGAAAGAAGTGCATCACGATCTAGAGCAACTTGGTTCAAACGGATTTGCAAAAGACGCACTAAGCAAAAAGATCGATTGACGGGAAAAACGTGGAGAAAAGCAATCCGCGAAGAACACAAACAAAACGCAAATCACAACCACGAATTTGCAACCGTGTGGCTACCACACGCTACAATCGTGAGATTACGTTCTCACTTCCTGAACTTCCCAAAACACAGAGACATGATTGAGTCTTCCCTATGGATCGCTAGCAACTAGGTATGATTAGGACCTAAGCGGGGGCTAAGGGGAAAGAGTGCTCAGGAACAAATGACTGCTAGGATGAGGAGAGAGGAGGGGTGCCTCTCTTATTTATAGCCTAAGTACAATAGTCCCCTTCTACCCCTAGATACAAGAGCGAAGCGGCCAACCCTAGGGGTATCTCGGTCCAACTCTGCTGATTGTCGATCCGACGGCCACGCGCCTTCCTCACCCTTAGCTTCGCCTCGATGCAAGCCTCAGGATGCCGCCACGTGCCGCCCTGTCGACCGCCGCGCCTTCCTCGTGGATAACTGTGCTGCCCGCGCCAGCCTCTCCACGCTGCCACGTGTTGACCGTCCTTTTTGCGGACCTCCCCCGGTTTTGAGGCTGAAACTGGGAAACCTGGGCCTTCCCCCGGTTTTGAGGCTGAAACCGGGAAACCTGTCCTCCGGCTGAGTTTTGTGGCCCAAACTCAGAAACCCGCGCGCCCAGGTTTTGAGGCCCAAACCTGGAAACCGTCCACGCCGAGTTTTGAGGCCCAAATTCAGAAACCGGCCACTCAAGTTTTGAGGCCCAAACTCGGAAACCGTCGAGGATAGCTTTTTGAGGCTCAGCTACCGAACCCGTGCCGTAGGCGGGATGTGGTTCGCACACCCCGAGTTCCAGCACCGATGCCGGAGCATGTCCAGCCTCCACGTCGGGCACAGTGCATTCGCCTTCCTTCTCGGCCTCCCGCCAAGTGTCACGACGCCATCACCTTCCTCCCGACTCGGCCGATGCACCGCACATCCCCATGTTCTCTTGCTTGTCGATGCCACGTGCCAGCTACCACAGCTGGTCCTCAGGTCTCCCGGTCCGTCGGTCCAAGCTCCACGTCCGCCCTTCACCGCTCCTGGTCTGTCGGCATGGCACGTCCCTACTTGACCTTCACCTCACCTTCGACCACTGCCCGAGCTCCGCACCTGCACATCAACACAGCCAAGAGATATGTAGCCCGTTGATCGATCACTCATCACTCAGGAAGGGAACCACAAAGGCACATATCAACCTTGTGTTCGCAATCTCCCCCTTGATGAGTGCATCGTCAACTCATAGTAACCGTAACCAAAATAAAAGAAAGTAGAATTAGGTAGAAGGAGAACTCACTCAAGATGTCCAAAAGCCAGAGAAAAGGCCAAAGAAGAATAAATCGAGATAAGCGAAGCTTGGTCCCCAAAGACATGGGCAACGGTTCGACACATCCAAGCAAAAGATCGGAGCAACAACTCATCAGATAGCAAAACTCGATCAAAATCAGAGCACAAGACTTGGTTCCCAAAGACATGGGCAACGGCTCGACGCAACCAAGTCAGAAACAAGCTAGTCCTCAAGAAGAGGCATAAGGGGCTCAACACCACTAGCTGAAAGCTCGAAACTAAATGAAGACTGCATAAGACGCAGCTACTGCTAGTCCCTCAAGATAGAAGCACAAAGGCTCAACACAACCAGCAGTAAGCCCGATACCAATCAAGAACCATCAGAACATGGTGAAGACAGCTAGTCCCTTAAGATAGAGGCACAGAGGCTCAACGCAACTAGCTAAAAAGATCGATATCAAATAAAACCAACTCGGAGCAGGCAGAAAAACCTCCCCCTCACTCAAGGAACTCCCCCTCAACAAGTGAAGCATAAATTGCAAATTGTCACCACAACAAGACACTCTTGGAAAAATTAAAGCATAAATTGCAAATTGTCACCACAACAAGACACTCTTGGAAAAATTCTCCCCTTTGGGGGCAATTTGCAATCAAAAGACAAGGGAAAGGAACTCAAATAAACAAAACGGAGCTAGGTCATGCCTATCGGAGTCAGACACATGCACATGAGTCAAAAATGCATGTTAGCAGCTTCAGGTATATACTCGAAAGAGTGAAAAAAATGCTCTAATGAGTGCTGATCCGACTATAAGGCAACATGCAAAAGTGCTAGCAAAGGCTCAAACTGATCATCAAATATGAAATATGAACGCATAAGCCAAGTGAGCAGTTTTAAGCCATTCTGAAAGGAGTTTCACCATCAAATTAGCACTGAACATGTATAGACAGGAAGTCAAACAAGTGCTAAACATGTATACATGGTGAACTACCCCTAGAAAAGTTCAATCATCATGCTATAGAATGAAACATAGACTTGTGTTTTCATATTCTATCAGAGAATTTGCAGCGGTTATTAACACAAGTTTAAAATCAGCATGTGATTGCGAGAGGTTGAAAGCTTGTCATTGCCTAACTTTTCAACCGTGCTAAGCCTATGCATATGCAATCAGAAGCTTAAAGCATCGGTTTCGGTCTTACACTACACAGCTCAAGTTTAACTCAAAGTGCAATGAGAAATAGTCTCGATACCATGATGTGCTGACAAAGCAATCCCATCTCGATCTTTTCATTTCACTAAAACTTGGTTCATTTTAAGCAGAATATGAACAATCCAAGCAAGTGAATGACTCAGAACTAGAGACATAGCAACCTAGCATATATGAAATAGCTCATGTGACCTCAACACATCTTACACATGCTAGTTGCCAATCTCAATGGTGAACATGTATCAAATTTAAAGTTCATTAGACATGTTCATCATTCTGAAAAATATAGCTTAGCTCAGAACATGTATCAGTGATCAAAGAGAGCCTAAGCTACAAGCATCATCATATATCATCGAAGCATACACTAATCAGGGCATAAGTTCATTCTCAAGAAAATAGACATGAAGCTTGAAAATGCAAGATGCATACATGATGAAGTCAGAGTCAGAGCCAAGACAAAACCAGAAAGACTCAAGACCCAAAAACAAAAGGATCAGAAAGTCAGTCTATGGTACAACAAGCAAAATGCTTCCCCCATCTAAATGGGGAAACACACACCAAGCTCACCTCTCAACCTAGCAAAAGTTGAGAGATCCAAAGGCTTGGTGAAAATATCAGCAACCTGGTTATGGGTGTCTACATGCCTAAGATCAATGTCGCCTTTCTCGTAGTGATCACAAAGAAAGTGAAAGCGAACATCGATATGTTTGGTCTTGGAGTGAAGAACAGGGTTCTTTGCTACACTAATGGCAGAAGTGCTGTCGCAAACAAAGGAACCCGACTGAAATCTAGACCAAAATCACGCAAAGTAGCAACCATCCATAAAAGCTGCGAAGCACAAGATGCAGCGGCAACATACTCGGCTTCTGTAGTAGACTGGGCTACATTTGACTATTTGCAAGAAGACCACGAAACCAAAGAAGAGCCAAGAAACTGACAAGTCCCAGAAGTAGACTTGCGCTCAAGTCGACAGCCGGCAAAATCCGCATCGGAATAACCACAAAGCTAGAGATTCGAAGAAGAGGAATACCAAAGTCTGAACTCAAGAGTGTATCGGAGATACCTCATGATGCGCTTGACTGCTTGCTTGTGGGAAATCCGAGGGGACAACTGAAAACGAGCGCACAGACACACAGAAAACTGTATATCCGGCCTCATCGCCATCAGGTACAGAAGCGAGCCAATCATGCTTCTATACACCTTCTGGTCAACCGGCTCTCCGTCCTGGTCCGCGTCCATCACCGCAGTCATCAGCATGGGCGTCGTAAGATGCTTGGCCTCGCCCATGTCAAACTTCTTCAGGATGTCCTTCGTGTATTTGCCTTGATGCACGAATGTCCCGTCTCGGGTTTGCTTGATTTGCAACCCGAGGAAGAAGGTCAACTCACCCATCATACTCATCTCAAACTCCCTGCTCATGGTATCTGCAAACTTGGTAACAAGTGCGTGAGAGGAGCCACCAAAGATGATATCATCCACGTAAATCTGGACTATTAGGGTATCATTACCTTGCTTGAGGAGAAACAAAGTTCTATCGACCCGTCCCATTCTAAAACCCTTAGAGAGTAAAAAGGTTTTCAAACGCTCATACCACACTCTCGGGGCTTGTTTCAAACCAAACAAAGCTTTTGAAAGTTTATAAACATGGCTTGGAAACTTGGGATCCTCGAAACCATGGGGTTGCCTAACATAAACCTCTTCCTCTATATACCCATTCAAGAAGGCACTCTTGACATCCATCTGATAAAGCTTAAAACCCTTCGAAGCAGCAAAGTCTAGAAGGATTCTAATGGCTTCTAAATGGGCTACAGGGGCAAAGGTTTCCTCATAGTCTATCCCCTCTTTTGGAAAAAACCCTGGGCTACTAGCCTAGCCTTGTTCCTCACTACCATCCCATCCTCACCCTCTTTGTTTTTGAAAACCCATTTGGTACCTATCGGGTGGCATTCTGGTGGAGGTGGAACTAGGGTCCAAACTTGGTTTCGCTCAAAGTTTTCTAGCTCCTCATGCATGGCATTTACCCAGTTAGAATCAGAAAGTGCGTGTCCAACATCTTTGGGCTCAAAAGAAGCAATGAATGCAGAATGAGCAAAGTGTGAGATTTCATACGCTCGTGACCGCGTGACTCGCTGGTGGATGCCGCCGATCATTTGCTGCGGGGGGTGAGTCTGCTGAACGCTCTGGGCGCTTGCCTCGCCGAAGTCGCCTCCCCCTCACCAGATGTTGTCGCTCTCCCGGGTGCAGCCGGTGCTTGCTAGAGAGGTGACTCAAGAGGACCCCAAGAAGAAGAAGTCGTGGGATCGGGTCCTCGAGCTGAAGTAGTCGTTGCAGGGTCGACGGGGGAGCCAGTGGAGTTGGCTCGGGATCAACCCAATCGGCATTCTCCTGCTCCTCCTCCACAAAGATGGTCTCTCCCAGCTCCTGTTCTCCTGCAACATCAAAAGCAGAAGAAACACAAGGCATAGTCTCATCGAATGTGACCTCGCAGGTCTCCACTATCCGGTTAGTTTCAAGGTTAAGAACTCGATAAGCACGCGAATGCGAAGCATAACCAAGAAACACGCCATCAGCAGAGCGAGATTCAAATTTGTCCAAATTGCCTTGCTTCAGGATAAAGCACTTACACCCAAACACCCGAAAATGAGACACCTTGGGTACCCATCCAAAACATAACTCGTAAGAAGTTTTCTTCATGAAAGCCCGAAGAAAGATGCGATTTGCAACATGGCAAGCGATGTTGATTGCCTCGGCCCAAAAATGCCTAGGAGTCCTATGCTCATCGAGCATCGTCCTGGCCATCTCAACAAGGGTCCGGTTCTTGCGCTCAACAACACCATTTTGCTGGGGGACATAAGGAGAAGAAAATTGATGCTCGATTCCATTAGAAGAACAGAAAGAGGCAAACTGAGAGTTATCAAACTCAGTACCATTATCACTACGAATAGCTCTAATGGTATCAGGGGGAAACTCAGTTTTCAACCTCAAAATCAAATCACGAGCAAAAGGAAAAGCCTCATCCTTGCCCTTCATGAAAAATACCCAAGAGTAACTCAAAAAATCATCAATGATCACAAGAACGTACCACTTCCCACCCGCTGAGCAAACCCGAGCTGGACCAACTGTGTCCATGTGTAAAAGCTCGCCGGGTCGCTTTGTCATCACCTGATTAACAGGTGGGTGAGAAGCAGCAATCATCTTCCCGTTACGACACGGATGGCAAACAAGGTCCTTCTGAAATTTAAGCTTGGGCAATCCTTGGATTAGGCCAAGTGAGCTAAGTCTTGCGAGCAAGTCAAAACTCAAGTGACCGAGCCTCCTAGGCCACTTCCACAAATCAGAAGAAGAACCAGCCATCAAACATCTAGCAGAGCCGAAAGAACGAGAAATGTCGGCTCTGAGAACACAGCCAAAAGGGATAATCCAACAAATAAGATCTCCCAAGGGGTCTAAAACACGACTCAAACCCTTCTTAAAGCGCACTTCACAATCATCCTCAAGAAGTTGCGAGACAGAAAGCAAATTGTAATGTAAATTCGAAACCAAGGCAACATCCTTAAGAACAAAGTTCTCATTGAGCCGGATAGCTCCATGAGTGAAGGACCAAAAATGCTAAAGCAAGGCAACCAGAGGGGGGGTGAATGGGAGCCTAAAAATTTCTTCTCAAAAATTGCAGCCTCTATCCAACAAAAGCAACCCCAAAAGCTTCGGACTCTAACGCGATGCCCACGACCCTTAGAAAGAAGGTGGATGATCCCTAGGATCACAGCGAGGCACCACACAAGGGAGCAAACCAAAACTCCCAAAACTCCGGCACAAGTTCGGCCCCAAAAACCGACTCCCGAACGTAGATAGAGGGCTACATCGGAATTCCTCCAAATACCTATGCTAACACATAGCAAAGATAGTTAGAGAGGTTCCTAGGTGAACTCTAGGAGCAAACGAGAAGTCCAAAAACCAAGCGGAAAAGCCGTGAGAGCAAACGCACTAAAAAGCAACACTCAGCAGGATCCCGGACTGTCCGCGGATACGGCTGCGGACTGTCTGCCCAACGGCGGACTGTCCGGGCTCAGACGGCGGACTGTCCGCCGGCCAAAAGAGCCAAACAGCAAGGTTGCTGAACAGCTGCTGGACGTCTCCCGGACAGTCCGCGGTTTGCACGCCGGACTGTCTGCGATTCACGTGAATAGTGAACACTGAGCGTCCGGTGCTTGCCCCTGCAGCGTCTGATGTAAACCCTGGACTGTCCGCGCCTTATACGGCGGACTGTCCATCGATCAAAATGACCATGAGCAGTACACACTGCGCGTGTTCTGGACTGGCTGAGCCCGATGGCCGGACAGTCCGCCAATAGGGGGCGGACAGGCCGCCACTGTCCAGAATGCTCAAAAACCTCACGGGACAAAACCAAAATCGATTGGATCTTCACCAAATCGAACGGGGCTGCAACAAAACTTCTCCCAAGTGTTCTTCTACGTGTTGGGAAGCTAATCCTAGGATATCATCACTTCAAACCAACTATACCATGAGAAATCCAAAGAACACTAGAAAAGGGGAAGAACGAAGAACAAAAACGATTTTGGCCCGATCTACTTGTTCATGAGGGTAGATATGAATTCCTCCAGTGGAAATGTTCTCCTCACATTAAAGAACAAGTTGATTCAAACAGAATTGCAAAAGACGCAGCGTA
Source organism: Coix lacryma-jobi var. lacryma-jobi (assembly GCA_009763385.1). Classification (NCBI taxonomy): domain Eukaryota; kingdom Viridiplantae; phylum Streptophyta; class Magnoliopsida; order Poales; family Poaceae; genus Coix; species Coix lacryma-jobi. The sequence goes on along the minus strand of CM019824.1, from coordinate 42,508,252 downwards.
GAGGGAGATCGAGTGAGGGGAAAATCATGGAGAAAAGAAGAACGTGAAGAACAAATTCAAAACGCGAATTCAACCATGAATTTGATCCTTGGATTCAGAGGAATGGATGATTGATTAAGCACTCGGTGTCGGGCTACAAGCCACTCCAGCAAATCAAAGCTTGGATGGCGAAAAGCTCAAGAACAAAAGCCTGTCTCTCCCTAACCCTAGCCTCCTCTCACAAAACGCAAAATGAGAGGGACACCATCCTCCAGGGATACGGCTGCCCTAGCAGCCCCGTCATGTATATAGGCGCACGTCCGAAGACCAAAATGCCCTTACATTAAGCACTCGACCCAAATACCCCCCAGGGGTAAAACCATCAATCCGGTCAATCTTCATCCGACGGCCACGCCCGCACATCCGGTAGCTTCGCCTCGACGCGACCTCCCTGATGCCGCCACGTCAACCGCCGCGCCTCCCTCGTGGATAGCTTCGCCGCCGCGCCAGCCTCTCCACGCCGCCACGCGTCGACCGTCCTTTCGGACCACCCCCTGGTTTTGAGGCCCAAACCAGGAAACCCGGCAGCCCAGGTTTTGAGGCCCAAACCTGGCAAACCGTCCACCCCGAGTTTTGAGGCCTAAACTCGGAAACCCACAAGCCCAGGTTTTGCGGCCCAAACCTGGAAACCGTCCACCCCGAGTTTTGAGGCCCAAACTCAAAAACCGGCCACCCTAGGTTTTGAGGCCCAAACCTTGAAACCGTTGATGGTAGCTTTTTGAGGCTCAGCTACCGAACCCGCGCCGTAGACAGGATGTGGTTCGCACACCCCGACCACCGGCACCGATGCCGATGCATGTCCAGCCTGCACGCCGGGGACAACGCCTTCGCCATCCTCCTTGACTCGGCCGACGGCACTTGCGCCGCATGCAAGCCCGTGTCCGACCTCCCGCCAAGTGTCATGACGCCATCGTCTTCCTCCTGACTCGGCCGATGCACCGCACATCCCCATGCGCTCTCGCTCGTCGATGCCACGTGCCAGCTACCACAGCTGGTCCTCTGGCCCTCCGGTCCGTCGGTCCAAGCCTCACGTCCGCCCTTCACCGCTTGTAACAGAACCTCCCAATAATGTGGCCCACCTGCACACGTCATCATCATAAGGAGCCCAATGACTGTGCAAATGAAACACGTTACTGGAAAGATCTGTCGGGTGTCCCCGCGAGGACCCCGAATTATCCACGAATCACAGGACCATCATCATGAAGGTTGGAATAATTACAACATTACAACAGTTGATACAAAATACCATCGGAGTGCGGAAGCAAGATAGATAAACTTTACAAAACCTAAAGATTTTACTTTTTACATAAATATAACCGGTATTGTGGAAGCAGAATAGTATTACAGAACCACACTTAGGCGGAGTACCTAAGTTGGAGAAGAGGAGCAACCAGATCACGTCAAGCCCACTGACATGACCATGATCAACGTCGCTTATTAGAAACCGACAACAGGGGATTAACAAACCCTGAGTACTGGGGTACTCAACAAGACTTACCCGACTAAAGAAAAAGGGAGAAGACTCAGGAATGAAAGGCTTAGGTAAGGCTTGAGCAAGATCAAGTAGTTTGCAGAAAAAGCATTTTTGTAAAACTTGTTTTATTTTGGAAAGATTCAAGTATTTCTCAGTTCTTCATTGTTCATGATTCATTTTACATTTCAGAAACATACCTAGTTGAGAACCACTATCCGTTGACAGTCAGTGACCAAGTCTCCATAACCGAGGAGCAACGTTAATCCGGATAAATAATACTCAGCTGAGGATCCCTATCCACACTGCATATGTAGCACCCAAGCTTGCATATGCCAACTCGTCTACCACGATTCCTCCAAGATTGGGCCCGGTCCTACGCCACCCGGAAGTACAGTACACCACTCCTATCCAGATACGACGACCACGTGGGTACATGCTACTTCCGCCATCTCTCCACTCCCAGTGCGCGGTTGTCGGTCCAATAAAGGATTCCTCGGAGCCAGAGCTTTCCGAAGTATGTGAATAGTTGCAAGTCTTGGCCAGCAGGCCCCCATACGGATGGTCCCTAAATTTTTCTGCCAGAACCATACCTTGGTTATATCTCACCCAAGCGTAATAGTCCTGTCAGTTTTTCAACCCTGTCCCGGTCGGTGTCAACTGTTGAGTCCCGGACTACAACATGACGGCACCGTACGCTCGGACAACCTCTCCTCGCAATTAACTAGGTACGGGCCAGATACCTAGCCAATGGCCGGGGAGTAAAGCCAAAATCCCATAAAGATTCTTCAAGTGATCACACTTTTGAAATTGGCATTTTTGCAAATCTATTGTATAGCATCGCTAAGCATTTTGCAAATAGTTTTTAAAACAGGGTGAGGTATTTGACGGTGGGGGTAAATAGTGCTGGAGGCAATAGGTCATCACACAACTCCTATAACCTAATGCAGTAGTTTAACTCAAAAGCATTTTAAGAAAACTTTTGTAAAAGTGAGGTAGGGTTAAAATGCACCGGGGCTTGCCTTGAAGAGCAAAGAGGACAGGCTCGGGGTCGGCAGTGCAGGTGTCGGAGCTCGGGGTCGCCTCAGGGGTAGGTCCGTCAGCGGCTGCTTCGACTTTGACGTTTTTCTCCTTCGGTCACTATACGGATGCAATGATGTATGCTTATGAGGATGCTGACATGAACAAAAGGCTTGCTAAAACGCAGGATAAAACCTACTGATTCTAGAGTACACTTTCCATTGTGTAAGCAACTTCTAGGGTAGACACAAAGTTACCTATCTTTATTTTTTTAGCAAGATTAACCAAACCTATTAAGCTTTATTTTCAAAACATTGCAGGGCATCACAATCATCATAGACCAGATGGGTGGGGGTCTATGAACAGCAAATAATCCCAAAGGTCACGTTATAGGACATACAACATGATTCCTAATTACTTTTCTATTTTTCCTAATTTATTTTAAAAGGTTGTGTTGTACAGTTGCTCCAAAATTTACCAAATTAATCTCATAGGTTCATCATGGTGTAAATAGATAACAGAACAAATTTCATAACCTTTGGAGCTATACAAGTTTTACTAAAAACCTAAAACTATCCATTTATTAATTAAAAGGAGGATTTTTCATATTTTAAACTTTGCAGAAAGGTAGAGTTTCTTATTTTTCTAAAATACTACATAGAGCAGGGAACCCACCACATTTTTCTCAAGATTTAAAGAACAACAGATTAATCCTCACAAAAAGAAGAAAACAAAACACTATTCACATATTCTAAAGGAAAAAGGAAAAAGGAAAAGAGCACTGTGCGCGAGTCGGAGCGGCTCGCCGGCGAGGCGCGGCAGCGGACCGGCTGCTCGGGGTCTTGGCCGGGAAAGCAGAGGGTGGGGATGGCTTCGCGGGCTCACCGGAAGTTGGAAGCGAGGCTCGGCGAGGCGGTGCGAGGGTTGGAGGCGGGAGCTCGACGGTGGCGAGGCCTCGGCGAGGCTCGGCTAACTTCTCGAGGGTAGACTCGGCGTGCTCTCGGCGTGCTCGAGGCTCAGTCCGAGGGTGGCTGTGATTCACCCGAGGCTGAGGGTGGCCTCGGCTGCTCGAGGCTGGCCTTGGCACGCTCGAGGGTGTGCGGTTCGAGGGTTAGGGCTCGAGGGTTGGCTCGAGGGTTGGGCGGTTCACCGGAGTTGGAAGGGAGTCGCTGCGCCGGCGAAGGAAGGGACGGAGTGGTGAAATTGGTGGCTTGGGAAGGTGGAGAAGCTCAAGGCGAAGGCAGTGGCGGCCTCGGCGGGCGCTGGGGCTGCCTGTTGGCTTGGGTTGGCGAGGAAGTGCTGGTGGTGGCAATGGCGGAGCTCGGTGGCTTTTATAGGCGCGGGGTGATGCCGGGGTCCGGGCGAGGGGTGAGGGACGTCTGCGCGGCATTAAAGGAGGTAGGGGCAGGGTAGGGCGGCTCGGTGGGGGTCGGGGTGTTCGCGTGCGGCGTGGCGGCTTACTGGCGGCTGACAGCTTCTTGCTGTCCGCGGCAGTAGGAGAAAAGGAGGGGTAGGGGAATGGGCGAGACTGAGATTAGGTAGGGGTCGGGCGAGACGGAGGTAGGGGCCGGGAGCGCGAGCGCTGGTTGCGCGCGACACGGCGCGGGTCAGCCAGGCCCGACGTGACGGCGCTGCGCCTTGACGGCGGCCGGGGCCCTCTAGCTATGCACAGTGAAAACCTATTCTTCTTTTGAAAATTTTGAAAATTACTCCCAAACTTTGAACTGTACACATTAAACTCAAAACACCAAAGTTGTTTAGATTTTTTGTTAAGATCTACAACTTTGCCAAAAGAACCTATTTCAAATTTTAACAGTCTTTTGAATTAGAGAAAGAGGGGTAAAACTAGAGTTTGGAAATTTGGGGTTTTTCAAAAGGAATTTAAATTCTATTTTTGCTTTTGTCCTAGAACTTTGGTCAACAAGGCAAACAAGAACAGGCAAACTCAAAAGCATGGCAAGAATGATTAATGATTAAAGATGATGACATGTCAGGTTAATTACATATTAAACACCAGAGGTGTTACAGCCTTCCCCCCTAAAAGAAATCTCGTCCCGAGATTTAAGAAGTGCTTAAAGGCTGGGGTTGAGAAATGAAAAAGGAAAAGTGTCACACCTGTTTACTCGCAAGGAGTTCACAAGGCAACTGGGTTGGGGTTGGGATTACAACCGGGATCAGAACACGGTTGCAAGTAGCAAGGTAGAAGATATTTGAGTGGAGCAAGGAAAAATATCAAGAGCCAAGAGAGAGCGTATATTAGTTATGGGCTATAATGGATTATAACTGTAGACTTCGATACCTGCGCGCACCCAACGGAAATTTGTGCAATCCGGCACACAAGATTCTTCGGGTTCCGACGCGGCACCATGGTCACCAATTATGGCACCATAATAGAGCATAACTTCTTTAACTCTCATCCCATAAAGAGGGAAATTATAACCAAAAGCAAGGGTTTGTCATAATTACAAGGAAAGTGGCTTTGAACTCCCTTTCGGGCATCCAGAAATGAAAGCACTTTAACGGTGGACTTAGAAAGAATCATGACGATAGGCCTGTATATTAGCGAGCACCCGGCAGTAACGCCCTATGGTGGCCGTCCATAGGTGACTCCAGGTTCCTATGCTTTTATCCGGTCCATGGATCATGGTCCTTTCAAAGAACACAATTTCAGTAACTTTCAACCACCATTCGTCGTTTACACGACATCAAGCAAATGGTATGTGCGAATTCAAGGCATGGCACACACATATCTAGGAAGAACCAAAGATTTACCCTGATTCTGACTCTTATGTAGTGTAATGTATGAAAGATATCCAAAAATTCCCAACGATCAGAACTTATGGAACAAGGTAGCAAGGGTAACAGAATCTAGGGACGATCAGCTATCGGGGATCATAGCTGTTTTTAGAATTTAGAGAAGAAGCACATTTTATCTTTATGCATGATATGATGTATGCTCGTCCTACACGACCTCTCATGGACAGGAGCTCTCTGTCTCCACCTGTTAGTTACGTATAGGGCTATACTTTATATACTAGCTTCACTGACTTGGTGTAGGTGTTGAAAAGCTCTTCTGTCTCGTTCTGGCGAGGAGTTGACGCTTCAATGATCCTCAGTAGATAAGTTGAAAACTTCTTGGTACCTTCTGTTGGAATCACTAGTATAGTCTTTACGAAGTCTTATAGCAAAGCAAGAAACTTAGGGAAGGATCATTTTTAATTTGTTACTTCCAAAAAACTTTTAGATTAAGAAACCATTTTGAAGTTTTTCAACAGTAATGTTGCAACCAGTCTTCCCTTGATGACAATCCTGCTCCGATACCATTTTGTAACAGAACCTCCCAATAATGTGGCCCACCTGCACACGTCATCGTCATAAGGAGCCCAATGACTGTGCAAATGAAACACGTTACTGGAAAGATCTGTCGGGTGTCCCCGCGAGGACCCTGAATTATCCACGAACCACAGGACCATCATCATGAAGGTTGGAATAATTACAACATTACAACAGTTGATACAAAATACCATCGGAGTACGGAAGCAAGATAGATAAACTTTACAAAACCTAAAGATTTTACTTTTTACATAAATATAACTGGTATTTTGGAAGCAGAATAGTATTACAGAACCACACTTAGGCGGAGTACCTAAGTTGGAGAAGAGGAGCAACCAGATCACGTCAAGCCCACTGACATGACCATGATCAACGTCGCTTATTAGAAACCTGCAACAGGGGATTAACAAACCCTGAGTACTGGGGTACTCAACAAGACTTACCCGACTAAAGAAAAAGGGAGAAGACTCAGGAATGAAAGGCTTAGGTAAGGCTTGAGCAAGATCAAGTATGTTGCAGAAAAAGCATTTTTGTAAAACTTGTTTTATTTTGGAAAGATTCAAGTATTTCTTAGTTCTTCATTGTTCATGATTCATTTTACATTTCAGAAACATACCTAGTTGAGAACCACTCTCCGTTGACAGTCAGTGACCAAGTCTCCATAACCGAGGAGCAACGTTAATCCGGATAAATAATACTCAGCTGAGGATCCCTATCCACACTGCATATGTAGCACCCAACCTTGCATATGCCAACTCGTCTACCACGATTCCTCCAAGATTGGGCCCGGTCCTACGCCACCCGGAAGTACAGTACACCACTCCTATCCAGGTACGACGACCACGTGGGTACATGCTACTTCCGCCATCTCTCCACTCCCAGTGCGCGGTTGTCGGTCCAATAAAGGATTCCTCGGAGCCAGAGCTTTCCGAAGTATGTGAATAGTTGCAAGTCTTGGCCAGCAGGCCCCCATACGAATGGTCCCTAAATTTTTCTGCCAGAACCATACCTTGGTTATATCTCACCCAAGTGTAATAGTCCTGTCTGTTTTTCAACCCTGTCCCGGTCGGTGTCAACTGTTGAGTCCCGGACTACAACATGACGGCACCGTACGCTCGGACAACCTCTCCTCGCAATTGACTAGGTACGGGCCAGATACCTAGCCAATGGCCGGGAGTAAAGCCAAAATCCCATAAAGATTCTTCAAGTGATCACACTTTTGAAATTGACATTTTTGCAAATCTATTGTATAGCATCGCTCAGCATTTTGCAAATAGTTTTTAAAACAGGGTGAGGTATTTGACGGTGGGGGTAAATAGTGCAGGAGGCAATTGGTCATCACACAACTCCTATAACCTAATGCAGTAGTTTAACTCAAAAGCATTTTAAGAAAACTTTTGTAAAAGTGAGGTAGGGTTAAAATGCACCGGGGCTTGCCTTGAAGAGCAAAGAGGATAGGCTCGGGGTCGGCAGTGCAGGTGTCGGAGCTCGGGGTCGCCTCAGGGGTAGGTCCGTCAGCGGCTGCTTCGACTTTGACGTTTTTCTGCTTCGGTCACTATACGGATGCAATGATGTATGCTTATGAGGATGCTGACATGAACAAAAGGCTTGCTAAAACGCAGGATAAAACCTACTGATTCTAGAGTACACTTTCCATTGTGTAAGCAACTTCTAGGGTAGACACAAAGTTACCTATCTTTATTTTTTTTAGCAAGATTAACCAAACCTATTAAGCTTTATTTTCAAAACATTGCAGGGCATCACAATCATCATAGACCAGATGGGTGGGGTTCTATGAACAACAAATAATCCCAAAGGTCACGTTATAGGACATACAACATGATTCCTAATTACTTTTCTATTTTTCCTAATTTATTTTAAAAGGTTGTGTTGTACAGTTGCTCCAAAATTTACCAAATTAATCTCATAGGTTCATCATGGTGTAAATAGATAACAGAACAAATTTCATAACCTTTGGAGCTATACAAGTTTTACTAAAAACCTAAAACTATCCATTTATTAATTAAAAGGAGGATTTTTTCATATTTTAAACTTTGCAGAAAGGTAGAGTTTCTTATTTTTCTAAAATACTACGCAGAGCAGGGAACACACCACATTTTTCTCAAGATTTAAAGAACAACAGATTAATCCTCACAAAAAGAAGAAAACAAAACACTATTCACATATTCTAAAGGAAAAAGGAAAAAGGAAAAGAGCACTGTGCGCGAGTCGGAGCGGCTCGCCGGCGAGGCGTGGCGGCGGACCGGCTGCTCGGGGTCTCGGCTGGGAAAGCAGAGGGTGGGGATGGCTTCGCGGGCTCACCGGAAGTCGGAAGCGAGGCTCGGCGAGGCGGTGCGAGGGTTGGAGGCGGGAGCTCGACGGTGGCGAGGCCTCGGCGAGGCTCGGCTAACTTCTCGAGGGAAGACTCGACGTGCTCTCGGCGTGCTCGAGGCTCAGTCCGAGGGTGGCTGCGATTCGCCCGAGGCTGAGGGTGGCCTCGGCTGCTCGAGGCTGGCCTTGGCACGCTCGAGGGTGTGCGGTTCGAGGGTTAGGGCTCGAGGGTTGGGCGGTTCGCCGGAGTTGGAAGGGAGTCGCTGCGCCGGCGAAGGAAGGGACGGAGGGGTGAAATTGGTGGCTTGGGAAGGTGGAGAAGCTCAAGGCGAAGGCAGTGGCGGCCTCGGCGGGCGCTGGGGCTGCCTGATGGCTTGGGTTGGCGAGGAAGTGCTGGTGGTGGCAATGGCGGAGCTCGGCGGCTTTTATAGGCGCGGGGTGATGCCGGGGTCCGGGCGAGGGGTGAGGGACGTCTGCGCGGCATTAAAGGAGGTAGGGGCAGGGTAGGGCGGCTCGGTGGGGGTCGGGGTGTTCGCGTGCGGCGTGGCGGCTTACTGGCGGCTGACAGCTTCTTGCTGTCCGCGGCAGTAGGAGAAAAGGAGGGGTAGGGGAATGGGCGAGACTGAGATTAGGTAGGGGTCGGGCGAGACGGAGGTAGGGGCCGGGCGAGACGGAGGTAGGGGCCGGGAGCGCGAGCGCTAGTTGCGCGCGACATGGCGCGGGTCAGCCAGGCCCGACGTGACGGCGCTGCGCCTTGACGGCGGCCGGGGCCCTCTAGCTGTGCACAGTGAAAACCTATTCTTCTTTTGAAAATTTTGAAAATTACTCCCAAACTTTGAACTGTACATAGAAAACTCAAAACACCAAAGTTGTTTAGATTTTTTTTTTAAGATCTACAACTTTGCCAAAAGAACCAACTTCAAATTTTAACAGTCTTTTGAATTAGAGAAAGAGGGGTAAAACTAGAGTTTGGAAATTTGGGGTTTTTCAAAAGGAATTTAAATTCTATTTTTGGTTTCGTCCTAGAACTTTGGTCAACAAGGCAAACAAGAACAGGCAAACTCAAAAGCATGGCAAGAATGATTAATGATTAAAGATGATGACATGTCAGGTTAATTACATATTAAACACCAGAGGTGTTACACCGCTGGGTCCATCGGCACGACATGTCTCTCCTTGACCTTCACCTCGCCATAGACCACTGTCTCCGAGCTCCACACCTGCACATCAACATAGCCAAGAGACACATGTTGCACACGCACACCAACCCGGTAAACACACACAACTCAACGCCACCGGTTAGTCATAAACAATAAGCGCATAGCGATATATAGACTCAACCGGGAAAAGCCTTAAACCTTCCTCACCAAAGTCAATCATTCATCATATATGTTCTCAATCTCCCCCTTGATGAATGCATTGACTAAAAATAAAACCACAAAGGAAGGGTTTGAAGGCAAGCCTCACTCAAGTGCCCAAAAGCCAAGCAAAAGCAAACACAAGGCCACTTGAGAGAGGAAGGATCATGAAAACTCCAAATAAAAGCTCTCGGTCCCGAAAGGAATGGGAAAAGCGGGCAAAGCCTCCACACAACCGAAGAGTCAAGTGAAAACAAGAGTTTCATGGATCGCAAAAGGCACTCGAAAATCAATCTCAAATAAAATTGTCAAACAATCATCACAAAAGAAACCAAGGTACTTATCCACTAGGGTTCACTTGGGTCAATTTCTCCCCCAATTTCTCTTTCTCTTTCTCCCCCTTGATGATTGAATTGACAAAAACTAGGCACAAGAGATGGTTTGAGATACCAAACCTAAACTTGGTCCCCAAAGACAAGGGCAACGACTCAACGCAACCAAGCAAAGGATCGGAGCAACAACTCAACAAAGAGCAAAACTCGATCACATAGAGCAAAAAACTTGGTCCCCAAAGGCATGGGCAACGGCTCGACACAACCAAGTCAAAAATGAGCTAGTCCTCAAGAAGAGGCAGAAAAGGGCTCAACACCGCTAGCTCAAGGCTCGACACCAATTGAGGCTGAAACAGCGCATAAGAAGCAAAACTGATAGTCCCTCAAGATAGAGGCACAAAGGCTCAACACAAATAGCAGAAGACTTGATACCAACCACAATCAGTCAAAAATCAGTGAAAACAGCTAGTTCCTCAAGATAGAGGCAAAGCGGCTCAACACAACTAGCTGAAGGCTCCACGACAATCGAAAATACCAAGCAAAAACTGCTAGTCCCTCAGGATAGAGGCAAAATGGCTCAACACGACTAGCAAGCTCGATACCGACTGAGAAAACACAAAGAGAAACTCAAAATCAACTGGAGCACAGACACTCGGAGCACGCGGAGAAGCAACAAAGCAAAAGCGACTCCCCCTGAAAGCAAGCCTATATACAAAAGCTATGCAACTAAGCTCATGACACCAATTACATTCCATACCAAAAGATGGATACTAATTGAAACACATAAAAGAGCTATACCAATTTTAAGATACCAATTGAAGACGGATATAAAAGAACTAAACTCCCCCTAGCTCAAAGCTCTGCCCAAAATGCATGACTCTCCCCTTTGTGCCAACACATAAGCTCCCCCTTACAAACAGCTTCTCCCCCTTGACAAAAGGGAACATGCTGAGGGGTTGTAACATTTTTCCACAAAGTTGACACAAACACAAGACCAGTCATCAACCAAAAGCATATGGGGGTAGTGATACCAATTGAAGGTAACCATGAAGTGTATCAGAGCTGGGGGTATGTACACTAAGCTAAAAATGCATGAAATGCACAATGCAACAGCTTCAAGTGTATAGCAATCAGAATGAAAAGATGCTCAAAAGGGTGCTGCCCTGAACCTGTAGCAATCAATACAAATGCTAGCAAAGGCTCAAACTGATCAAATGAATACGAAATATGAACAATTAAGCATATGAGCAGTTTTAAGCCATTTGAAAAGGAGTTCATCATTAAAATAGCACTTAGCATGAATAGACAGGAAATCGAACAAGTGCTAACTCAAGTATAAAAGGTGAACTACCCCTAGCAAAGTTCAATCATCATGCAATAGAATGAAGCATAGACTTGTGTTTTTTTTCAAATTATTATCGGAGATTGCAGCGGTATTAACACAAGTTCAAATTTAAAGCATGTGATTGCGAGAGGTTGAAAGCATGGTCATTGCCTAACTTTTCAACTGGGCTAAGCCTATGCAAGAAAAGCAATCAGAAGCTTAAAGCACCGGTTTCGGTCTTACACTACACGGCTCAAGTTTAACTCAAATGTGCAATGAGAAACAGTCTCGATACCGTGATGTGCTGACACATGCAATCCCATCTTGATCTTTTCATTTCACTAATACTTGGATCAAATTTTAAGCACAATGTACATATGAACAATCCAAGCAAGTGAATGACTCAGTGCAAGAGACATAGCAACCTAGCATACAAAAGATAGCACAAGTGATCTCAACACATCCTACCCATGCTAGTTGCCACTCTCAATGGTGAACAAATTAAAAGTTTCATAGTTAATTAGTCAAGTTCACCATTTGCAAAAATAGCTTAGCTCATAACATGTATCAAGTGATCAAAAAGAGCCTAAGCATCATCATGAATAAGCAGGGCATACCAAAAAGAGCATAGTCTCATTTTCATTACTATATAGATGAAGCTCTAAAATGCAAGATGTACATGATGAAATGCATGCAAAAGCTAGTCCAACAAAAATGAAGCAAAAACTAGCCTAAGAAGAAAAACCCAAAACAAAAGGGTATCGGAGAAATCCAACTAAGATACAACAAGCAAAATGCTTCCCAAACTAAAAAGGGAAACACACACCAAACTCACGAGAAAAGAGCCAAGAACAGCTCAAGCAAAAGCAGACAGCAAGATCAACATCAAAAAGACCACACAGCAGAAAGAGGTCAAAGAAGAAAAAGAGTACCAAAACCCGAACTCAGAAGTGTGTCGGATGTACCTCATGAAGCGCATGACCTCGTCTCAAAAAAAGAAGCGCATGACCTCCTGCTGGTGTGATACCCGAGGGGACGCCTGAATCTGCTGAACTCCGGGGCTCCTACCTCGCCGAAGTTGTCTCCCCCTCGCCTGATGCTGTTGCTCCCATAGGTGCTGCTAGTGCTCACTGGAGAGCTGCTCGAACAGAACCTCATGTCATGGAAGAAGTGAGATCGGGTCCGTGAGCCAAAACGCTCTCTCCAGGCTCCTGTTCTCCTGCACACTCAATAGCAGAAGAAAACCTAAGGCATTGTCTCGTCCAGTGTGACCTCAAGGTCTCCACAAAGCGGTTAGTCACATAATAAGCATAAGGTGAACACTCAACAAAAGAGGCCTACCTATGAATGATACCACAAGGAGAAATGAACTCAAACTAGTCTAGACTACCATGCAACAGGATAAAGCACTGTAGCAAAATGCAGCCTAAAGACATGATCAACCCAAACACAGCCTAAACCTCAACACATGCTACAATGCAAGATAATGATAGCAATAGATCCAAAAGCATGTAACATGATAAAATTAAGGAAAGGACTAGTGCTCAAACTAATCATATCAACAGGATACATGTAGCTAACCAAAACTAGCACCTGACAAGTGACACCTAATGAACAGCATACCACTACAAATCAAGCTCATGGATAAATATGGTAAAGCATGGCATAATGTTCATGAAGATCACCGACTAGCATGAAAAGTGGATACTCCACAAAAACTATACATAAAGCTAGCATGACATGATATACAGGATAGCACATGCTAGACTAAACAAAACATAATACAAAAGAAAATGTACATGCAAGAACTATACAAGTGAGCACATGATGATCCATCTCATTCCACAAGACATAAATCATGGATGTACAAGGTATGAGTGCATAAGAAAGCTCACCAAGCTATACAAACCTCTTTGGAGGCAAATCTAAGCGGGATGCAGAGAACCATCAAAGCTTGATAACATCTAAAAGATCAAGCTCCATCGGTGCATGTTCTCCATCCCGCGTCCTCATATCTACACACAAGAGGACAAAGTAACCCGAGCCTTGGATCCCGAAGGGTTAGCAAGCATGTACTTGGGAATCCAGGACTTGGTCACAAATCTCAAATTATCATGTGGGTTAGCATGATGCAAATGTTGGTTCAAAAGCGATTTTGAAATACCCTTGGAAGCATTCCTCAAAAGGACAACTCGAGGAGAAGAACGAGTCGTACCACGGGAAAAGAGGCAAACATCTTCCAAGGTTTTTGTAGAAGAACCAATAGAAGCACCATGAAAAGCATGACGTGGACCAGGGGAAGAAGCACTAGAAGCATGTCCACGACCATGACCTATCCCACTAGAAAAGGAGTCATAAAACCCATCAACAAAGAGGGGCTTCTTACTAGGAGCACAAGTGTTCATGCCATGAGAAGGGCTATGAATTACCATCTTCCTAGAAGAGCAAGCTTGGCGCAAGCGTTTGGCACGCCGATAGCAAAAGCTTTCTTGGTGCCCATCTTTCTCACAAAAAGAGCAATGGTACAAAGGCCTACTAGAAGGCACACCATTCTCCGACAATTGAGAAGTCCCTTGGGTCTTAGAACAAGAAGCATCAACATTCAACTTGGTGCCAACACTAGAAGCACACGCGCCATGGGAAAGGCTACGCGGCTTCCTAAAAGCCTTAGCTCGAATACGCCGTTCGTGCTTGACACGGCGAAAACAAAAATCGAATGAGTGTCCATCCGTCTTGCAAAAGGTGCAATGGAAAATTAGATTGGGAGCACGAGTCCCAAAAATATGAGAAGCACCCTTGTCAAAAGAAGTCCCTTGACATCACTCGAAGAACCAGCAAGGTTAGGAGTAGCTATGAAAGAGCTATCCGAAACCTTGGCACTAATGCTATAGTCAAAAGACTCACGCGCAGCACAAGAACTCAACTCCGGTTGCAAAAATGCAAACTTAGAAACATCAACATCGGAGTTGGAAGAAATGCGTGACTCAAAAGACTTAGCACAAAGACTCTTGCATCTTTTGGCTAAAACCTCATTTTCAAACATGAGGCGATTACAAGTACCACAAGGAGTGTTTCTCAAATTTTTGATCTCCTTTCTAATGAACTCGGCATATGTGGTACGCAAGAGTTCATTTTCTTTTTCAAGGTTGGCACTCATATCATTGTGCTCAACCAACTTGGTGCACATATCATCGCGCAAAACCTTCAAAGCCAAAACTTCTTTTTCAAAATCAATGCATGATGTGCAAATGAAATCGGTGGAAGAAACATCACCATTCAAATCAAGCAAAGGATCATGATCAGCAGAAGAATTAAGGCAGGCATTTTTATTCAAAGAGCATGAGCTACAAGGCCTAGCATTTAACTCTACCATTTCAGCCCTAGCATGCTCAAGTTCATCTACACATGTGGTGTGAGTCAATTTTAAGTTATTGATTTCAGCAAGCAAAGACTCACATGAAACACATGGTGCAACAGCTTTTGACCTAAGCAAGGCTATTTCAGATTTAGCACGAACAAGATCCTTGCGCAAGTCAAAGCATACAAGACAAGGTATGGAAGCATTTGATTTCAACATTTCATTTTTAGATTTTAAGCTAGCAAGGGAAAAGCATAGCTCATCATTCTTCCTAACCATGTCCCTACAAGAGGTGCAAGGTAAGGATGCACTAGACTTCCAATGAAAAAGGCCACATTTTAACCTAGTGATGGAGCAATTCAACTTCTCAATTTTTCTACGCAAAGTATCACAAAGCTCATAATATCTAACATAATACTCATCACAAATATTAAAATGTTGGGACAAAATCCCAAGGCTAGCAACAAGTGTACCTTTCTTGGCCTTGCCAAGTTTGTGTATAATATCCTCGTTTGAGTGCTCATCATCTACTAGGAAGTCCAGCAAAGCATCCACCTCGTGTTCCACCTCAAAAGCCGAACACCTCCTTCTTGCCAAAATGTCGTCCTCGGTCGCATGTCCAAGACTCAAACCTAAGGACAAAGACACACCGAGAGAAAAGCTTGGTGCCAGTTTGAAAAGCACCGTTAGTGTTAGCAAGACAAAAACTTAACACCTTGGCAAACCATGCCGAAAGTAAAACCACTCTAAAATGTCGCCTTCGCGGATCCGGAACCGGTTAAGGTAGAAAGATCCCTAACTGGCTCTGATACCAATTGAAGGACCGAAAATGCTAAAGCAAGGTGACCAGAGGGGGTGTGAATGGGAGCCTAAAAATTTCTTCTCAGAAATTGCAGCCTCTATCCAACAAAATCAACCCCAAAAGCTTCGGACCCTAACGCGATGCCCACGACCCTCAGAAAGAAGGTGGATGATCCCTAGGATCACAGCGAGGCACCACACAAGGGAGCAAACCAAAACTCCCAAAACTCCGGCATAAGTTCGGCCCCAAAAACCGACTCCCGAACGTAGATGGTGGGCTACGTCAGAATTCCTCCAAATACCTATGCTAACACATAGCAAAGATAGTTAGAGAGGTTCCTAGGTGAACTCTAGGAGCAAACGAGAAGTCCGAAAACCAAGCGGAAAAGCCGGGAGAGCAAACGCACTAAAAAGCAACACTCAGCACGATCCCGGACTGTCCGCGGATACAGCTGCGGACTGTCTGCCCAACGGCAGACTATCCGGGCTCAGACGGCGGACTGTCCACTGGCCAAAAGAGCCAAATAGCAAGGTTGCTGAACAGCTGCTGGATGTCTCCCGGACAGTCCGCGGTTTGCACGCCGGACTGTCCGCGGTTCACGTGAACAGTGAACACTGAGCGTCCGGTGCTTGCCCCTGCAGCGTCTGATGTAAACTCCGGACTGTCCGCGCCTTATACGGCGGACTGTCCGCCGGTCAAAATGACCGTGAGCAGTACGCGCTGCGCGTGTTCTGGACTGGCTGAGCCCGATGGCCGGACAGTCCGCCAATAGGGGGCGGACAGTCCGCCACTGTCCAGAATGCTCAAAAACCTCATGGGACAAAACTAAAATCGATTGGATCTTCACCAAATCGAACGGGGCTGCAACCAAACTTCTCCCAAGTGTTCTTCTACGTGTTGGGAAGCTAATCCTAGGATATCATCGCTTCAAACCAACTATACCATAAGAAATCCAAAGAACACTAGAAAAGGGGAAGAACGAAGAACAAAAACGATTTTGGCTCGATCTACTTGTTCGTGAGGGTAAGAATGAATTCCTCCAGTGGAAATGTTCTCCTCACATTAAAGAACAAGTTGATTCAAACGGAGTCACAAAAGATGCAGCGTAGAGGGAGATCGAGTGAGGGGAAAATCGTGGAGAAAAGAAGAACGCGAAGAACAAATTCAAAACGTGAATTCAACCATGAATTTGATCCTTGGATTCAGAGGAATGGATGATTGATTAAGCACTCGGTGTCGGGCTACAAGCCACTCCAGCAAATCAAAGCTTGGATGGCGAAAAGCTCAAGAACAAGAGCCTGTCTCTCCCTAACCCTAGCCGCCTCTCACAAAACGCAAAATGAGAGTGACACCGTCTTCTTGGGATACGGCTGCCCTAGCAGCCCCCTCATGTATATAGGCGCACGTCCGAAGACCAAAACACCCTTACATTAAGCACTCGACCCAAATACCCCCCAGGGGTAAAACCATCCAATCCGGTCAATCTTCATCCGACGGCCACGCCCGCACATCCGGTAGCTTCGCCTCGACGCGACCTCCCTGATGCCGCCACGTGCCGTCACGTCGACCGCCGCGCCTCCCTCGTGGATAGCTTCGCCGCCGCGCCAGTCTCTCCATGCCGCCACGCGTCGACCGTCCTTTCGGACCACCCTCTGGTTTTGAGGCCCAAACCAGGAAACCCGCCAGCCCAGGTTTTGAGGCCCAAACCTGGCAAACCGTCCACCCCGAGTTTTGAGGCCCAAACTCAGAAACCCGCAAGCCCAGGTTTTGAGGCCCAAACCTGGAAACCGTCCACCCCGAGTTTTGAGGCCCAAACATGGAAACCGGCCACCCAAGGTTTTGAGGCCCAAACTTGGAAACCGGCCACCCTAGGTTTTGAGGCCCAAACCTGGAAACCGTCGATGGTAGCTTTTTGAGGCTCAGCTACCGAACCCGCACCGTAGACAGGATGTGGTTCGCACACCCCGATCACCGGCACCAATGCCGATGCATGTCCAGCCACCACGTCGGGCACAATGCCTTCGCCATCCTCCGTGACTCGACCGATGGCACTTGCGCCGCACGCAAGCCCGTGTCTGACCTCCCGCCAAGTGTCATGACGCCATCGTCTTCCTCCCGACTCGGCCGATGCACCGCACATCCCCATGTGCCAGCTACCACAGCTGGTCCTCTGGCCCTCCGGTCCGTCGGTCCAAGCCTCACGTCCACCCTTCACCGCTGGGTCCATCGGCACGACACGTCTCTACTTGACCTTCACCTCGCCATAGACCACTGTCTCCGAGCTCCACACCTGCACATCAACACAGCCAAGAGACACATGTTGCACACGCACACCAACCCGGTAAACACACACAACTCAACGCCACCAGTTAGTTATAAACATTAAGTGCATAGTGATATATAGACTCAACCGGGAAAAGCCTCAAACCTTCCTCACCAAAGTCAATCATTCATCATATATGTTCTCAATGAGAAACAACCTTACCTCTACTATTATCCCCGAAAGTGATGTACTCCTTGTGCATCACGGGGCTAAGGCTGGAGAACCATTCCTTCTTTACGGTCATGTGGCGCGAACATCTGGAATCCATGAGCCACATGTTCTCCAACCGAAGTTCCTGCATCAAAAGAAGGGCAGGAAGTGAGCATATGGCACAACATTGGGGATAGTATACTGAGAAGGATACCAGTGCTGTGTCATAGGCCCAGAAAAAGTGTTAGTTGCAACACCAAGCTGTCCTCGTCCCATGGGTGGATAGCGATCACCACCAACCTGAAAGGGTGGTCCGCTATGGAACAGAAAACCTCCAAACTGACCTACTTGTCCCATCTGAGCAAAGCGATCACCACCATACTGAAAAGGTGGTCCGCTATGGGACTGAGCAGCAAAGCCTCTTACACTCGGCTCATGGTCGTATTGAGGACGACCAGAACCACGACGGGCACGACCACCACCCTGTGGTCTGGCTGCCTAGGGCCTAGCGACCTGAGGGGGTGCACCTCCAGGCCTAGTGCCCTGTCTCTAAACTCCCTGACCCTGCACACCATGGAAAGGGTGGTGCCTGGCCTGGTTGTTCAGCTCCAACTCCTTCCTAGCATCTCTCTTCCTCCGAAAGCAACACTCAGCTAGGTGACCCTCACGGTGACAGTACTCGCACTCAAACCTCACCACTCTCTTGGGTTGTTGGTTCCTATGGTTGCGAGGGTTGTTCACTCTGGCTGGCTGCTTGCCCTTCGGAATGGGATCACTAGAGATGTCAGGAAGGGTGTCAAGTGTGTTCCTAAGATGATTAGGTTTGGGAACCCACACTTGCTTGCGAGGTGGAGCCTTGGGAGATTCATCAAGGATGCCATCCTTGGTAATAGGCTTGGGAGGCTCAGGTGGGGTGATCTTGATAAGCTTAGGGATAGCGGATGGCTTCTCACTAGGGCTCACTCCACTAAACTCACCAATCTTGCCAAAGGTACTAGCGCCCTTCCCACCTAGAGCAAAGCCTACTCCCGAGCAATCAGTTCCCCTCTTGAACTGACTAATCATCATGTCTAACTGCGGCTCACTGCATGACACCCAACTCAGGATGGACCAAAGGTATGTGTTTTCCTCCTCGGTTTGCATCCTGGCATGCCGACAGTTGGCAATCTCAAGCTCCATCCCCACGCATCGCTCACATGGAGCGGACAAGGTGCTAACTGAGCTGACCTTCACGGCTTCAGCAAGCTTGGCACTAACTTCTGCCAACTCAGTTCACAAGCTAGGACAAAGCTTGCACGCACCTAGCAAAGAAGGCCTAGCCTTCACTTCCTCCAGTTCCTTCTTTAGGGAGGGACACTCCTTGCATTCACCCACCAAGTCTAGCCTACCCTTCAGCTCATCATACACTTCAATCAAAGAGGCATACTTGGTTTGCAGGGTGGCAAAGTTTGTCATATGCATCGTGCACTCCTCACACTCCTCCTCATCGGTCACATTCACCTCAGACTTTTGAAGCTCCCATTCACCCCCCTTTGTTCACTTTTTCGGTCCTTCAATTGGTATCAGAGCCGGTTATGGATCTCTTCTACCTTAATCGGTTTCGGATCCTAAGGGTGACATGGAATGAGGGAACGGCAAGGCTCCGTGGTTCAATGGAACAAACTATCCCTATTGGAAGATACGGATGCGTGCTTATCTCAACAGCATCAGTTCTTCCATTTGGGAAATATGTGAGAATGCTGAGTACGTGGTCCTTCTGGCTCGTGTGGGTCAGGTCCAGATTGACCAGCACGAGGCCAACTCAGAGGCCCGTAACGCTCTTTTGGCCAGCATCTCCCTTCCTGAGTTCGAACGTGTCTCTGAGCTTGAGACGACACGAGAGATCTGGGTGAAGCTTCAGAGCTATCACGAGGGGACCGCTCAGGTCAAGACCAGACTCTTCGAGACATATAAGCGAGAGTACGAGAACTTTCTTCAGTTGGAGGGAGAGACAATTGACGCTACGTTCGCTCGTTTCTAGACGATTGTGAACAAGATGCGTGTAACACCCCAGGTGTTTGACGTCAGATGATGCAGTCAGTTTAAACACAGACATGGTCTGTCAGGTGATGATCTAGAGATATTTTCTAGTAATGTGAACGGCGACAGAAGTGTTGGGATGAATCCCGGAGATAGAGCCACAGTTTGAGTAATTCCGGAAATAATTAACAGCGCAAGTTAATAATGATTGCCCAATTTTGGAATATTCAAGATTACTGCTAAACATGACTTTTTCATGTTCCCTGCTTCAGTTCCTATCTATAGTGACTGGTAGAAAAGTTTGGCAAAATTTGGAATCAATAAGTCACATGAAATGACGAGTCGCACCTTTGCTTGTTCTGGGTAATTAACTGAAGAAAATCGTTCGGGTTCAACCAAGTCTTGCAATTATGCTCAATCAATTATTTATGGACGCACGAGCAAAAGTTATGAAATTTTTATGTTGAGCAGACGACCGGAAAATATTCCGACCGACGAGAGACCGTAATCTGGATCCTACCGGGTGACCGCTTTGACCGGGGTTGAACGGTATTTTCGGGTGTTCGCATGTCAGCGCGCCTTACACAAAAGTTGTAGTACAGATCAAAAGGAACAAATTTTGTTTTATGGCCGAGACCTGGATCGATGCCAAAAATGGTGAAAAGAAGCTCGCAAGATGAGATACAACGCAGTTTTCAGGTTCCGGAAATCGGCTAAGTCTGGACTGCGAAAATTGGAATTTCGGTCACCGCGAAGCTGCCGTCGACGATCGTTACCGGGCAAACCATTGGGAATCTGACTAAGTGCCTTTAACGAAAGTCGGAGTACTCGTCGAGACGACGATAAGAAAATTAGTTTCGTCGGAATCGGAGTCCGTTTGATCAATATTTGGAATTTTTGAAAATGACTGAAAGTTTCCGAAAGCCTGTCTTTTCGGGAAAGAAATTCTGGGAAAATTTTGATGGGAAATTTCCCCGAGGTCGCGCTCCCGCCCCAAGGTCTCGCCTGCAGTGCCTTCTCCTCCCATTGGCGCAGAGGGGCGGTGCCTTTTGCCTTCTCTTTTCGCCCTCACGCAAGAAAGCTCCTCCCCTCCAGTTTTTCTCTCGCCCCTCCCTCTTGAGCTGCAGAAGCAGCAGCCGGTCTCCCATGGCGGCCTGCTCATTCCTGCTCCTCCTCTGCGCCTCCTCCTTCTCTTGGTGTGCTGCAGCAGCGCAGGCTTCTTCTCCCTTCCTCCTGTCCTCTGTTTTCCTCTCGCTGCGTCCAGCCAGAAGCCGTGGCCTCCTCCCTCGCGTGGCTTCCTAGCCAGGCCGCGAGCAGTAGCAGCCGCGCGGCAGCAGCGCTTGCAGCAGCGCAGGGCAGCAGCGAGCAGCACCGGAGGCACCCTGCAGCAGGGCGACCAGCAGCCCTGCAGCCCAACCCCAACCCTCGTCCGGTTCCTTCTCCCTGAGGCCGGTCGTCTCCGTCGCCTTCCGTCGTCTCCCGTGAATCCATGGTGAAAGGACCGTCTAGCGAAGTTGAAACAATTTGTTGGGTTTTTATGTTATGTGTTATGACTCAATATGTTTACTAACTAGTCCCTATTTGTTTTCTGCAGAACAGAGGGCCCCCTTTGTAATATATGTTTTCTGTTTTCGTTTTCCTTTAAATAGCATATATGAAGGACCCAGAAACAACCAGAAAGCGACCAGAGGGGGGGTGAATGGGAGCTTCAAATTCTCCTTCCGGAAACTAGTAGCCACTGTCCTAAGAATCAACCCCTAAAGCAAACCCTAGAGCTTGCTAATGTCCATGACCCTAGACGTAGGGTGGATGCTTCCTAGAAGCACAGCGGGACACTACACAACTCTAGAAAGCCAACGGAAAAGACGGAAACCAAATCCGAGAATCGCTCGAACGAATCAGCGAATGAGACTGCGCAGTCACAGCAGCATCGGATGCTGGTGAGCGTCCGATGCCAAAACCTCTGCAGCGTCCGATGCAAAACGAACCAAATCAAAACCTTACTGCATAGGCATCGGATGCTGCATCGGATGCTGAGATCTTCCGATGCCCAGCCAACGGACGCGTCCGATGCCAACAGTGCAAAACTGGAACCTCACTGCATGGACATCGGACTCTGCTACAGTGAAACAGTAGCGTCCAATGCTTGGGCTCCGGCGCGTCCGATGGCAACGGACGCTCCGATGGTCAGCGTCCGATGCTCCTTAAAACCTACTGTCAGACGACACGTGGCATCGGACGCTCCGATGGGATGAACACAGCGTCCGATGGTCACGCACTCAGCGTCCGATGGCCCCAAAACAGCACAGTTCTTCCACGAAATTCACTCGATCTCCTCCGAATCAAAAGCACTAGGGCTAGAATTCGATCTGAGGAGTCTCAAGGATGTTAGTGAGCTACTCCTAAGAGATCATGGCTCGAACCTAACTCCAAATCGGTGAATCAAAAGAATTCGGTGCAAGGGAGCAAGAAAGTGATCCAAGGCGAAAATCGTTCAATCTCCTAGACCGTGAGGTTAGAGATTGATTCCTTCGGTGGAAAGAAGTGCCTCACGATCTAGAACAACTTGGTTCAAACGGATTTGAAAAAGATGAACCGAGCAAAGAGATCAATCGACGGGAAAATTGTGGAGAAAAAGGATTCCGCGAAGAACACAAACAAAACGCGAATCACAACCACGATCTTGCAGCCGAAGCGCAAACACACGCTACGACAAGGAGGATACGGCCTCCTTTCCTCAGAATCAACAGTACACAGAAGTGAGTCTCTCTGCGGATCTCAGCTAGCTAAAGCAGGGGTTGGGAGAGCAGGAAACCCTAAGTGCGAAAGAGCAAATGACTGAGATGGCTAAAACTGAGATCGAGGAAGAGGGTGTCTCCCCTGACTACTTATCCTATTCTAGACTAAGTCTATTTCCTACTCTACCCCTCTCTATTCTAATTACAGAGCGAACCAGCTAAACCCTAGGGTTATTCTGGACCAACTCAAGTGGTAGGTAGATCCGACAGCCACGCCCGCACAAGTCGTCCGCGTTGCCTCCACGCAACCTTCCGATTGCCGCCACGTGCCGCCCTCGCTCTGCACCCCCGGTTTTGTGGCCCAAACCGGGAAACCAGCCTTTTCCAGCAACCCCCGGTTTTGAGGCCCAAACCGGGAAACCAGCCCACCAGCGTCTGAGTTTTGAGGCCAAACTCAGCAAACCATCCGCGCCCAGGTTTTGAGGCCCAAACCTGGAAACCGTCCTCAGCCCGAGTTTTGTGGCCAAACTCGGAAACCCTCAGCACCCAGGTTTTGAGGCCCAAACCTGGAAACCGTCCACCGGTGGTTTTTCGCTGGCTCAGCCACCAAACCGAAGCTGTAGAGGGGATGCACCGCCCGTGCACCCCGTCCACCGACACGTGTCCCCGGGTCCTCGACCCGAGCAACACCGTGCCCCGCAAGTCTCCGCTCGTCGCTGTCCCAGGCTGCCAGCCACCACAGCTGATCCTCAGGCACTCCGGTCCCTCAGTCCAAGCCTCACGTCCACCCTTCACTGCTCGATCCATCGGCATGGCACGTCCGCCGCACGGCACGCCCATCCTTCATCGCACCCAGTCCATCGGCACGACACGTCTCAACTTGACCTTCACCTTGCCCTTGATCACTGTCACCGTTCTCGACACCTACACAACACAAGCCAAAGAACATGCGATCAAACCCGTTGACAATCACTCATCACTCAGAGACTCGGCATACACCCATGTATCCGCAATCTCCCCCTTGATGAGTGCATTGTCAACTACTCACACAAATCATAATGAAAGAAAGAAGAGGGAAGAAGGAGAAGAAGAGAACTCAACCAAATGACCCAAAAGCATAGCAAAGCCGAAGAAGGTCAAGTGGAAGAAGCGAAAACTTGGTCCCCAAAGACATGGGCAACGGCTCGACGCAACCAAGCAAAGCAAAGCTAGCCCTCAAGAAGAGGTAGAACAGGCTCAACACCGCTAGCAAAATACCAATTGAAAATTAGAGCTAAAAATGGCAAAATGCTAGTCCCTCAAGATAGAGGCACAGAGGCTCAACACAACTAGCACGAAAACCACTCTGAACCAATTGAAAAACAAACGAAAGGTCTCCGAACCAATCAAAATCAACCTCGACGCCAAATGAGGAAATGTTTGCTAGTCCCTCAAGACAGAGGCAACGACTCAACACAACTAGCAAACTTCCCCTCGACAAGTGCAAGCAACCAGGGACTCCCCCTTAGGTCCAACAAGAAAAGAGCAAAAAGATTTGAAAATCTCCCCCTTAGCAAAAGCTCCCCCTTAGTTGAACGCCAGGAGACATATGATTTGCAAAAACTCTCCCCTTAGTTGAAAATGCACTTATCAAGCACAGACTCTCCCCTTGAGCCAACACAACTCCCCCTTCCAAAATGCATATGAAGTCAGAAATGCAAGTTAGCAGCTTCAGGCATATAATCAAAAGAGTGCAAAAATACTCTAATCGGTATAGCTCCAATGGCACAACTAAGCACTCAAATAGCGAAGGCTCAAACTGATCACACATACAAAATATGAAGCATATGAGCAAGTGAGCAGTTTGTAACCAAAAAGATAGTCACCATCAAAATAGCACTACTCATGTATAGATACGAATCCAGACAAGTGCTAAACATGTATACAAGGTGAACTACCCCTAGCAAAGTTCAATCACCATGCATAGGAATGAAGCATATACTTGTGATTTCAGTTTTATATCGGAGTTGCAGCGGTGAAAATACACAAGTTTAAACTCAGCATGTGATTGTGAGAGGTTGAAAGCTTGTCATTGCCTAACTTTTCAACCGAGCGAAGCCTATGCCGAAGCAATCAGAAGCTTAAAGCTACGGTTTCGGTCATACACTACACGGCTCAAGTTTAACTCAAAGTGCAATGAGAAACAGTCTCGATACCGTGAGGTGTTGACAAGCAATCCCATCTCGATCTTTTCAATTCACTAAAGCTTGGTTCAAAATTTTAAACATGATATGAACAGACCAAGCAAGTGAATGACTCAGAACTAGAGACATAGCAACCTAGCATATATGAAAAGCAGGAAAGGACTCAACACACCCTACACATGCTAGTTGCATATCTCAATGGTGAACATTTTCAGATTTTATATACATTAAGCAAATTCACCATTCCAAAAATAGCTCAGCTCATAACATGTAATAGTGATCAGAAGGAGCATAAGCTACAAGTATCAACATAAGCATCGGAGCATACTAAACAGAGCATAGTTACATTCTAGTGATTATAAACATGAAGCTCAGAATGTAAATGCGTATGCTTAAAAAGCAAAGAAAAGAACCTCAAAATAAAAGAGTCAGTCTATGAAACAACTCAAAATGCTTCCCCCATCTAAAAGGGGAAACACACACCAAGCTCACCCCTCAACCTATTAAAGGTTGATTCGTCTAAAGGCTTGGTAAAAATATCAGCCAGTTGATGATGAGTATCGACATGGCGAAGGTCGATATCACCCTTCTCCTGGTGGTCTCGCAAGAAATGAAAGCGCACATCAATGTGTTTGGTTTTCGAGTGAAGCACGGGGTTCTTAGCAATGCTAATAGCACTCGTGCTGTCACAAAGCAAAGGCACTCGAGAAAAGCTCAAACCAAAATCACGCAAAGTGGCCATCATCCAGAGTAACTGGGAACAGCAGCTAGCCGCAGCAACATACTCAGCCTCCATGGTAGACTGGGCAACACTAGACTGCTTGCGAGAAGACCACGATACAAGAGAAGATCCAATAAACTGGCAAGTCCCAGAAGTGGACTTGCGCTCAATGCGACAACCAGCAAAATCGGCATCGGAATAACCGCAAAGCGAGAGGGTGGAGGAAGCAGAATACCAAATCCCGAACTCAGGCGTGAAACGAAGGTACCTGAAGATGCGCTTTACCGCCTGACGGTGAGAAGTGCGCGGCGACGCCTGAAAGCGCGCGCACAGGCACACGGCGAACTGAATGTCCGGGCGTGTCGCCGTCAAGTAGAGGAGCGACCCGATCATACTGCGGTACTCCTTCTGGTCCACTGCTTCTCCATCCACATCCGCATCCAGGGCAGTCGTCGTCGACATGGGTGTTGGAAGAGGCTTGGCCTCACCCATATCGAAACGCTTCAGCAAGTCCTTCGTGTACTTGCCCTGGTGCACAAACGTCCCCTCTCGGGATTGCTTAATTTGCAACCCGAGAAAGAATGTCAGCTCGCCCATCATACTCATCTCGAACTCCCTGCTCATAGTATCTGCAAACTTGGCAACCAAAGCGTGAGAAGAACCACCGAAAATGATATCATCCACGTAAATCTGGACCAAGAGAGTGTCTTTGCCTTGCTTGAGGAGAAAGAGTGTTTTATCTACACATCCCATTTTAAAACCCTTAGCAAGCAAAAAGGTTTTCAACCTATCATACCAGGCTCTAGGGGCTTGTTTCAAACCATATAAAGTTTTGTGAAGTTTAAAGACATGGTTTGGAAACTTGGGATTTTCAAAACCGGGGGGTTGCTCAACATAAACCTCCTCCTCTATGTAGCCGTTTCAGAAGGCACTCTTGACATCCATTTGAAAAAGTTTGAAACTTTTGGATGCAGCAAAAGCCAAGAGTATCCTAATAGCCTCCAAACGAGCTACAGGAGCAAACGTCTCCTCATAATCTATCCCCTCCTTCTGACTATAGCCTTTCGCTACAAGCCGGGCCTTGTTTCTAACAACGTGGCCATCCTCTCCTTGCTTGTTTTTGAAAACCCATTTTGTCCCAATAGGCTTACACTCAGGAGGAGGTGGAACTAGAACCCAAACCCGATTTCGCTCAAAATTTTCTAACTCCTCATGCATGGCATTGACCCAATCCAGATCCGTCAAAGCGTGTCCAACATCTCGGGGCTCAAAATTAGCAACAAAAGCAGAATGAGCGAAGTGAGAGATGTGCTGTGACCTGGACCGAGTAACCCGTTCGTCGATGCTGCCGATCATCTGCTGAGGGGGGTGCTGGCGATGGATGTGTCGTGGCGCCTCCCGGGAAGAAGTGATCTCCCCCTCAACAGCTGCTGGTGCCTCCCCGGGTACAAAAGGTACCGCTTGGGATGGCGGATCCCACGGCCCCCAGGAAGAAGAGGTGTCGGGGCCGTGAGTCATCGTCGAGGCCGCTCTTTGCGGCGCGGCAGGTGGAGGGGGTGCTGGATCATCCATACCTTCAGCACCCTCGTCCTCGTCATCAAAAAGAGGCTCTCCAACCTCATGATCACCTGCACGCTCAAAACGAGAAGAAGGAGAAACAAGAGTCTCGTCGAAAGTGACATCTGATGTCTCCATGACTCGGTTAGTATCAAGGTTAAGTACACGATATGCTCTAGAGTGAGTGCCATAACCCAAAAATACCCCGTCAGAAGATCGAGACTCAAACTTATCCAGGTTGCCTTTCTTCAATATAAAACAATGGCAACCGAAGACTCTAAAATAACTCACCTTGGGCTGTCTACCAAAACGCAACTCATAAGAAGTCTTTTTCAAGAACGCTCTCAGAAAAATGCGATTGGAAATATAGCATGCAGTGTTCATAGCTTCGGCCCAATAACGCCTGGGAGCCCTATGCTCATCGAGCATCGTCCTGGCCATCTCAACAAGTGTCCGATTCTTCCTCTCTACAACACCATTTTGGGGCGGTGTGTAGGGGGAAGAAAACTGATGCTCCAAACCAAGGCGGTTACAAAACTTCTCAAAATCCGAATTTTTGAATTCGGAACCATTATCACTTCTAATTGCTCGCATCGAGTTCAAAGGGAACTCGTTCTGAAGACGCAAAATCAGATTGCGAGCGAAGGAGAAAGTCTCAGTCTTCTCAGTCAAAAAGAAGACCCACGAATACCTCGAAAAGTCATCAACAACAACCAAAACATACCACTTGCCACCAACCGAGCTCACCCGAGCCGGACCAACAAGGTCCATATGTAAAAGCTCTCCAGGGTGCGAGGTCATGACTTTAGTCACTGGATGGTGGGGAGCGGCAACCATCTTCCCATGTCTACAAGAATGGCAAACTAGATCCTTCTCCATCGAAAGCTTGGGCAATCCTCGGATTAGGCCTAGTGAGCTAAGTCTTGCAAGCAAGTCGAAGCTTAAATGACCGAGCCTCCTATGCCACTTCAAAAGATCGGAGGAAGAAGGACTAGCCAAAAGGCAGCGAGAAGATCCAAATGACTCCGAGAAATTCGCTCGAAAGACTTTCCCAAAGGGCGAAATCAGACATACAAGATCGCCCTGAGGATCTAAGATGCGACTAAGGTTCGGTTTAAAACGAATCTCATAGTCATCATCAAAAAGTTGCGAAACAGAAAGCAAGTTAAAATGCAGGTTAGAAACAAGAGCAACATCGCGCAACACAAAGTGCTCATTAACCCGCACCGAACCGCGAGACAACACCTTACCTTTACTATTGTCGCCGAAGGTTATGTACTCCTTTCCGGCGACCGGGCTAAGGCTGGAGAACCACTTGGCGTTTCCGGTCATGGGCCTCGAACAACCGGAATCCACCAACCAAATGTCCTCCAACCGTCTTACCTACATCAATAAAAAGACATAGGGTGAGCATACGGTCCAACACTGGGGTTAGTGAAATAGGAAGGATACCAGTGTTGGGCCGGCTGCTCAAAAGAACGGTCAGTGTAAAAATCATTCCTAGTCTGTCTACGGGGGTAGCGATCACCACGCACAGGAAAACGTGGTCCGCTGGGGAAGAAGCGCTCACCGCGATACTCAAACTGCGGTGGGGGATAGCGCTCAACTACAAAGCCTCCGTCACGGGGTCCAAAACCTGCAACTGCAGACTCCCGTCGGGCACGTTCTCTACGAGGCCTACGCCTTGGCACTTGAGGCTCTGGACCTCTAGGCCTGGCCTCTCTCCTCGGAGCTCTCCTCTCCCTAGGCCTGGGAACTTGACCTCCAGACCTAGCAGCTCTCCTCTAGACATTCGGCCCATGCCCACCATGGAAAGGGTGGTACAAGTCCGGGTTGTCCATCTCCCGAGCACGGCGCGCCTCTCGCTTGCGCCGAAAGCAGAACTCACTTAAGTGACCATCCCTCCCACAGAAGTCACACTGGTACCTCACCGCACGCACAGGGGGTTGTTGGTACACAGGACTGTGGGTATGGGTCACTTTGCCCTTCTGTGGCAAGCACTCCTGCTGGATGGGTGGCATTGTGTCCAACATGTTCTTGAGGTGGTTTGGCTTGGGTGCCCATATTTGGTTCTCGAGTGGAGCTCTCGGGGTTTCCTCAAACACCCCATCCTTGGTGGTAGGCTTGGCAGGCTCTTTGGGTGAAAGCTTGGCAAGTTTGGGAGTAGTGGTGGAGTTGGGCTTCTCACTAGGGTTCAGACCACTCGACTCTCCAATCTTCCCAAAAGCAGAAAGATCAACACCCGGAGCGAAACCTACACCAGGACCTCCAGCAGCTCGCTTGAATTGGGAGATCATCATCCCGAGCTGCGGCTCACTACAAGAGACCCATGACAAGATGGTCCGAAGGTATGTGTTTTCTTCCTCGGTTTGCATCTTGTCATGCTTCACATTGGCTATCTCCATCTCCAAACCCTCACACAAAGCACACCTAGCCACACAAGTGCTACCTGAGTTTGCCTCCTCAAGAGACACAATCTTGGCATTCTTCTCTGCCAACTCAGATTGCAGGACAGGACAAGTCTTGCACGCACCCAACAAAGAAGGTCTAGCCTTCAGCTCATCCACCTCTCCTACCAACGCAGCATACTTACCTCTCAAAGTGAGAAGGTCAGTCATTTGCGTGGTGCACATCTCACACTCGGCCTCCTCAGACACGACCACGGTGGACTTGGCAAACTCAAGCTCCCTCACCGTGTCCTCCCACTTATGCCTAAACTCCTTGCGCTCTCTAGCGGCACGCCTAAGCAGCTTATCCTGACTAAGCAAGGCGGCAGTAAGCTTCTCATTCTCATCAAAGAGCTCATCGTGGGTGAGAGATACCTGGGAGGTGTCGTCGTTGTCGTCGTCGTTCCGAGGGGTGTGCTCCAGCTCGCCTCCGACCTCATCACCAAGCGCTATGGTGCAGAAGCCGTCGTCGTCGGCGAAGAAGCAGAGTCCGTTCAGCTTGTCCTCGATCCTCTTCTTCTTCTCGGACTCGTCATCGCTTGAGCAAGCGGAGTCGTCATCCGTGTCGTCGACGTCGCTGAGCGTGGCGAAGAACGCACGCTGCTCAGCCTGGGCCTTCTCCATGTACTTCTTGATGTACTCCTTGTCGAAGTCGCCCCTCCGCTTGTGCCTCGGGGGAACGTACTTCTCCTTGCGCTTGCCGGAGTCGTACTTGTGCCCATGATCGCCCTTCCCCGAATGCTTGTTCTTCTTGGGGCAGTTGGCGATGAAGTGGTCGGGGTCGCCGCACTCATAGCATCCTGAGCGTCCTCCTCCGCGGCGACGGTTCATGCAGTTGTTGTGAAACCGCGAGAACCGGTTGGCGAGCATCGCTAGCTCGTCATCCCCCAACGACTCAAGCTGGTCCTCTGTGACAGAAAAGAGAGATGAAAGAGCAAAGCCACCAGAGGGGTTAGCAGAAGAGCCAGAAACCAGAGCCATAGTCGGGCCAGAAGGATTCGCATAAGAAGCTCTCGACATGGCGTCAATCTCACTGGACTTGAGCTTGCTAAAGAGCTCGTCGCACGTGAGGGTCTCATAGTTAGGCGATTCGATGATCGCCTGGACCTTTGAGTCCCACACCGACCGATCGAGAGTGTGCAAAAGCTTCAAAGCTCTCTCATGATCGTCGAAAGGCAACTGCTCCTTGTTAGCCCTCATCCTGTTGACAATCACCTGAAAGCGAGCGAATAAACTTTCTATGCTCTCGCTAGGCTGATGTCGAAAGTTCTCATACTCTCTCTTGAACGACTCGTAGAGTCGGGTTTTGACTTGAGAGGTGCCCTCATGAAAGCGCATGAGGGTGGCCCAAATCTCCCGAGCCATAGAGAGGTGAGAAACGCGATCAAACTCACCCATGCTCAAACAGGAGAACAAGGCGTTACGTGCCCGGCTATTGGCCTCGTGCTCATCGATCTGGAGCTGAGTGACACGAGCAGCCAAGACAACGTAATCGTCCCTGTTGCAAATCTCCCAAATAGAAGAGCCCATGCTCTGAAGATAGGCCGACATGCGTATCTTCCAATACACATAGTTCGTCCCATCAAAGAACGGCGGTTTGCCCACGCCGCGATCCATGTCGCCTTCTGTGGATCTGGAACCGGCTAAGGTGGAAGATCCTTAACCTGCTCCGATACCAATTGAAGGACCGAGAAACAACCAGAAAGCGACCAGAGGGGGGGTGAATGGGAGCTTCAAATTTTCCTTCCGGAAACTAGTAGCCACTGTCCCAAGAATCAACCCCTAAAGCAAACCCTAGAGCTTGCTAATGTCCACGACCCTAGACGTAGGGTGGATGCTTCCTAGAAGCACAGCGGGACACTACACAACTCTAGAAAGCCAACGGAAAAGATGGAAACCAAATCCGAGAATCGCTCGAACGAATCAGCGAATGAGACTGCGCAGTCACAACAGCATCGGATGCTGGTGAGCGTCCGATGCCAAAACCTCTGCAGCGTCCGATGCAAAACGAACCAAATCAAAACCTTACTGCATAGGCATCGGATGCTGCATCGGATGCTGAGATCTTCCGATGCCCAGCCAACGGACGCGTCCGATGCCAACAGTGCAAAACTGGAACCTCACTGCATGGACATCGGACTCTGCTACAGTGAAACAGTAGCGTCCGATGCTTGGGCTCCGGCGCGTCCGATGGCAACGGACGCTCCGATGGTCAGCGTCCGATGCTCCTTAAAACCTACTGTCAGACAACACGTGGCATCGAACGCTCCGATGGGATGAACACAGCGTCCGATGGTCACGCACTCAGCGTCCGATGGCCCCAAAACAGCACAGTTCTTCCGCGAAATTCACTCGATCTCCTCCGAATCAAAAGCACTAGGGCTAGAATTCGATCTGAGGAGTCTCAAGGATGTTAGTGAGCTACTCCTAAGAGATCATGGCTCGAACCTAACTCCAAATCGGTGAATCGAAAGAATTCGGTGCAAGGGAGCAACAAAGTGATCCAAGGCGAAAATCGTTCGATCTCCTAGACCGTGAGGTTAGAGATTGATTCCTTCGGTGGAAAGAAGTGCCTCACGATCTAGAACAACTTGGTTCAAACAGATTTGAAAAAGATGAACCGAGCAAAGAGATCAATCGACGGGAAAATCGTGGAGAAAAAGGATTCCGCGAAGAACACAAACAAAACGCGAATCACAACCACGATCTTGCAGCCGAAGCGCAAACACACGCTACGACAAGGAGGATACGGCCTCCTTTCCTCAGAATCAACAGTACACAGAAGTGAGTCTCTCTGCGGATCTCAGCTAGCTAAAGCAGGGGTTGGGAGAGCAGGAAACCCTAAGTGCGAAAGAGCAAATGACTGAGATGGCTAAAACTGAGATCGAGGAGGAGGGTGTCTCCCCTGACTACTTATCCTATTCTAGACTAAGTCTATTTCCTACTCTACCCCTCTCTATTCTAATTACAGAGCGAACCAGCTAAACCCTAGGGTTATTCTGGACCAACTCAAGTGGTAGGTAGATCCGACGGCCACGCCCGCACAAGTCGTCCGCGTTGCCTCCACGCAACCTTCCGATTGCCGCCACGTGCCGCCCTCGCTCTGCACCCCCGGTTTTGTGGCCCAAACCGGGAAACCAGCCTTTTCCAGCAACCCCCGGTTTTGAGGCCCAAACCGGGAAACCAGCCCACCAGCGTCTGAGTTTTGAGGCCAAACTCAGCAAACCATCCGCGCCCAGGTTTTGAGGCCCAAACCTGGAAACCGTCCTCAGCCCGAGTTTTGTGGCCAAACTCGGAAACCCTCAGCACCCAGGTTTTGAGGCCCAAACCTGGAAACCGTCCACCGGTGGTTTTTCGCTGGCTCAGCCACCAAACCGAAGCTGTAGAGGGGATGCACCGCCCGTGCACCCCGTCCACCGACACGTGTCCCCGGGTCCTCGACCCGAGCAACATCGTGCCCCGCAAGTCTCCGCTCGTCGCTGTCCCAGGCTGCCAGCCACCACAGCTGATCCTCAGGCACTCCGGTCCCTCAGTCCAAGCCTCACGTCCACCCTTCACTGCTCGATCCATGGGCATGGCACGTTCGCCGCACGGCACGCCCATCCTTCATCGCACCCAGTCCATCGGCACGGCACGTCTCAACTTGACCTTCACCTTGCCCTTGATCACTGTCACCGTGCTCGACACCTACACAACACAAGCCAAAGAACATGCGATCAAACCCGTTGACAATCACTCATCACTCAGAGACTCGGCATACACCCATGTATCCGCAATATATGGCTAAAAGTTGTAAAATACGTAGAAAATCCTAGGAATGTCGAAAAATTGCGAGTGAGGACTTTTTGGAATCCTTGTGAATAGTACTATCCAGTGAATGTCTTATATGATGTGTGTTAGTGGAAAGTTTCTGCTGTGATAAATTATTTGTGTTAAATAGCATTAATTAGGGATAAAGTGATATCTGTTATTTTATTGCTTAGATTGCTGTGAAATTTTTATGGTAGGCTCCTCTGGTCATATGTGTGCTGTGATAAATATTTTAGAATTTTTGGTGCATGTATGATTTAGTTATGTATTTATTTTGCTTTTAGCTCATTAAATGGATTAAAATGAATTGTGGCAAATGTTTGCATGTAAAAATAGAAAAGGTGGTTCCACTGCCTTTCTATGATGTTGTTATAGCTTGGATAATTTTATCATGGCCATGAGTTTACAGAAAATGTGATTTGTAGATTTATTTTGCTCTCACATGTATTTTAGTGAATTAAACTTGTCGTGTTTTTGATAAATAATCTATAATATTTGAGTATGTGATCTTTATACAGTAGTCATATATTGACATGATCTATCATCAGTAAAAATATGATCTTTAAATTAGATGTTTGCAATGTCACTTAAAGATAAGGCCTATGTTTAATAATTATCTAGTTAAGCAATGGATCAATATGTATATGTTTATGTGCTTGTCCTTGTTGCATATTGATCTATGATAAATGATGTTTGCTTATGTTTATGAGCATTTGATGTTGTTCATAGCTCATATGTGTGCTCACATGTTAACCAATTAATTAGTGGAGTGAATTTGTTAATAGGCTGAAATTGCTGCATGCACCGTTTTTGTAGCGGTGATTAGTTCGTAAAGAAAATGATGTTTTATGCAAATGTGTTCTATATAAAAGTTGTATATAACTTCTGTATCTTACTTGTCCCAAAATTGCATGATTTTAGGCCAAGTAATTTAGGAGTTATAGTTTTTATAAGTTGACTGTCAGGTTTTGCTTACTTTCTGCGCAGATCTGAAAGAATGAATTGTTTGGCTAGTTTAAGTTATGAATCATGTCTTCATGTTAATAGAATAGTTGTAGTGCTTTTCATAAGATTTCTGAATTGTCTTGGATCACTATTTTTGGTGGTCTAGAACTTGAGTTACATATGTTTAAAGGTGGATGTCAGAATCTGTCCAAGACTGGATAGATTTACTTGTTTGAGTTAGTTAGCCTTGTTAACTGCTTAGTCATCCTGAGATGATTATAAATAAGTTGTAGACAACTTAATAAGATTTCTAAAAAGTCTTATTTGAAGTCTTTGGGTGCTTTAGATCTCCAGTTATGGCTGTTTGAAGATGAATGTAATATTCTGTCTAAAGTTTGGACAGAAGTGCTTGTATGTTATGTTTGACCTTTTTAATTGCTGAATCATGCTTAAGTTATAATAACAAAGTTGTAGATAATTTCATTAGCTTTCCAGAAAGTCTAGGATCACCTTGTTTGGATATGTGTAGCTGCAGTTATGTTTGTTTAAACTTCCTACTGTGTGGCTGTCCTTGTTCAGTGAATAAGCCTAAGTTGATTGATGTAACTCAATAGTTGTTTATGTGATCTACAATGATACTTCTGCCT
This sequence comes from Coix lacryma-jobi var. lacryma-jobi, assembly GCA_009763385.1. Taxonomy (NCBI): domain Eukaryota; kingdom Viridiplantae; phylum Streptophyta; class Magnoliopsida; order Poales; family Poaceae; genus Coix; species Coix lacryma-jobi. Next base: position 42,473,344 of record CM019824.1, on the reverse strand, counting down.
TGTTAAAGATGAGCATGTTGATTCCATGTTATTAAGTTAATCAATCTATTGTGTTATATAAATATGTTAGATAATGATGATTGACTTGTTTAACAAAAATAGGAGTTGTATGTGCATACATGTGTTCTATTTGTGTGATGTGTGATGTAGTCTTGATTGATTGTTATAGTTAGTCTTTCTGAGTGCTTAATGAACCATGTCACACCTTACTTTAATTATAACCTGCGGAAGTGATTATGCTATGTTGGGTGTTAGAGCTATGTCTTCTTTTAGTAGTTATCCCGATTGCTTATGCGAAGTAATTAGTAATGCTTGCGTTTGCTTCATAAGTGTTTCCCTTGCATTCATACGCTTGCATTGCGCATCTCATTTAGGTAATGGTAGATACATCGTGAAGGACGTGATGATGAGGCTGAACCCGAAGACGGTGTTCGGTGGATTATCCCGAAGATGCGGAGTTGAGCAAGTGCTACAGCGGAGATGCTCGCCAAGCGAGTATCACCTAACAAACACTAACCTAGTGTTGGTTCCCAGGCAAGCCCCGGAGCATTCTAAGTCTCCCAGTTTTTATAATTAAATTACTTGAGTCCTTTTATATTGTGATGCATTAGGTATAGGAGTTGATTGAATCCTTATTACTGCATTATCCTTCCTTGATTATTGTTATACCTGCCTTGTTATGCTGTTACTTATTTATATGTAGAATTGCTTAGCTTGCTTAATAAAGTAGTAAAGAAAGGATGTTCCTGTAATACCCCTGGTGGGTATTTACCGGATCACGGTTGGCTATATTTGCTATCATGGAAAAGAACCTGAGTAGTAATGAAATACGGTCAACTGGAAGGCAAGGCACAAGTTTGGAAACTTGGGGCAGTCCGTCCGTTGGATCGTGTAGGTTTGTATCGATGTTGGCCCTCATTCATTTTTGAACGCGCCCTTTTACTTAGGGATATGTCGTTGTTGTAATCATCGACCCCCAAGCCGGTTAGACGCTGTTCGGGCCGGTCTCAACCCGTGTCGTGTCCTCTAGTATGGAAATGCGATCTGCCGCGTGAGGCCATCGCCAGGTTCCAATTGGGCGGTCCGTGCTGTGAGCCGCGACGATTACCACCACGAACAAGCATCGAGCGGTTGCCCAATTGAAAGGTCCAAATTGGCTAGAGGGGGGGGTGAATAGCCTAATTAAAAATCTACAAAATCTCTTAGGCAAACACTATTAGTATAACAAACAGCGAAGCTTTTTGCGCTAGCCTAATAGTGTGTTGCAAGCCACCTATCCAACAATTCTACCTAATATTTCTATGTCACGCAATCAACTAGAGCTAATAACAAATGCGGAATAAAACAATAGAGCTCTAGCACAAGTATGATATACAAAAATATATATGAGACAAGTGTGTGCAATAGACAAACTAAGCAAGCTACTCACAACTAGCTACACAAGGTATATATGACAAAAGGTATACAACAAGAAAAGATATCTACACAAATGTAGTAGCTCAAAGTAAATACACAATGTAAATAAGCTAGATAGAGGGAATTTCACCGAGCCTTCGGGATCGCCACGTAGAGAGCCAATCACCGGTGAAATCCACTTGTGAAGCCAATCACCAAGAAGGGGACACAATCACAACAAGCACTCGGGAGACAAAGATTTATCCCGAGGTTCACGTGCTTGCCGGCACGCTACTCCCCGTTGTGTCGACCAACACTAGGTGATCCGGTGGCTAATTGGCGCAAAGCCAAGCTCACAAAGAGCACCACAAGAATCTACCACTAGTGAGGTAGCTCAATGACACGAGCAATCCACTAAGGATGCCTCTTGCCGCTCCGGCGAGGTGAGGCTCCAAAACCTCTCACAATCTCGAACGGTGGTGGCCAAGAACAATCACCAATCTTGCCAACAACCACCTCAACTTCTTCAAGCCATCTAGGCACCGGCAAATGCCAAGAGTAACAAGAAAACTCAATGCCGATGCGAAGAACTAGTGCCACTAGATTGAACTCTTTCAAATCACGCACTAGATCACTCAATCTCACTTGGTTTGATCAAATCAACTTGGGAGATGAGTTGGGAGGCTTGCCAAGGCTCACTAGAATGCTTAGGAATCAAAATGTGCAAGAGAGAGCTCTAGCAAGCCGGCCAAGCCCCTTAAATAAGCCACACAAGTCGGCCTAGCCGTTGGGCTCGAAACAGCATCATCGGACGCGCCGGTGTCGGGGCCATCGGACGCTGCCCAAGCGTCCGATGCTCCGATGAACACCACGTGTCCCCCTGGTATGAATTCAGTCCGTTAGATCCCAACGGTCATATCCTTTCCCACGCTGGTTAAAGTGGCATCGGACGCGCCGATGCCTAGCATTGGACGCTCCGATGCCTTTGCTCAATTTCTACTCAACTCAGCGCTACATCGGACGCTCTGGCACCTTCACATCGGACGCTCAACCCCAGCGTCCGATGACCATGCAGAGAGGTTCCAGAGAGGGCCAAAACACATCGGACGCGTCCGATGGTCCTGCATCGGATGCAGGCCAGCGTCCGATGCTTCCTGGAAGACTAGCTCGCGCCACGTCATAGCCATCGAATTCTGCAACAGTGTTTCGCCTGCGTCCGTTGCCAGCGTCCGATGCTCCCTCGTCAATAGTCAGCAGTTAGGGTTTGCCATCGGAGGCTCGGCCAGCGTCCGATGCTGCCGACGCCAGCGTCCGATGCCCCTAACTTGGCATTTTTCACTTTCTAACTTCTACCCTTGCTTCCATGTGCTAGCACCAAAGTGTTTCAACACTTGTGCACGTGTGTTAGCATTTTTCAAAGCATTTTCCAAGGGTTTTGTTAGTCACTCACTAGGTCTATAGCATCGATATGTTAGAGAACACCTAGTGGCACTTGAACACCGCATAAGCCGTGAATAATCTCCTCTTAATAGTACGGCTATCTATCCTAAATGTGATCACACTCGCTAAGTGTCTTGATCACCAAAACAAAGAGCCCTATATGTTATACCTTTGCCTTCAGGCCTCTTTGCTCCATCTCTTCTCTTCTTCTTGCAATTCACCAAGGGTAGGCCAACACCATCTTCCATGGTTGTCGCCTAGCTAGCTCCACCACTTGGCTTGGTCGTAATCCTTCCTCATAAGCTACACACATGCTTAGCAATAGGATTAGACCAAATAGGTTTCATCAATTAACCAAAACCAAACTAGGGCTTTCAATCTCCCCCTTTTTGGTAATTGATGACAACCTATACAAAGATATGTGATTTAAATTTGAGTAACCACATTGATAGTATTAGCTCCCCCTACATATGTGCTATAGAGTTTGGTACTAGATTTGGCACATATGTATGGATATGAAATGTGGGTGAGCAATACTATCAATGATGATGCTAAGGCATAAGAATGGACCTTTGAAGCATGATACCAATCGGAGTGCACATGTTAAACCATCCTTAGCATCATTTGTCACTAGATATACATCAAAACTCAAGAGCCCCGTGAGATCAACATTATGATAAGGCTCTTGAACCATTTGAAAAACAAATATGTCTAGTTGCTATTATGTACATGCTAGTAAATCAATTCTTCAAACATAACCTATCACTAGCATTCACCACATAAGCATGGAAATCAATTGTAAATTGCTTATGCATTGCTAACAAACATATGAATATACACATTTCAAATGCAACAATCATGTTTATGAGCTTGCTCCCCCTATTTGTATGCTCCGATCCCACTTGAACTTAGCATAGCATGTCTCTTTTATCTTTGTTGCATTATTTTCTCCCCCTTTGTCAACAATTATCATAAAGGTGGGACATATGTGGGAAACAACCCAAATCAAGTTGTGGCTTAATCCAGCTTATGAGCATAGGATATTTAACACGGTTTGCTCTAGAGTAAGCTTCTTCACACATCTTTCAATGGTTATCTTACTCACGTTGGTTAAACACCTATTATTCACTTACTAGATCAAACACTAGAGTTACAAGCTCACAAACAAGTTATATGCTACCACTAGATCAAGTCAAACATAGAAGCAATAGTGGTACCATATATACTTCAAATTCATTTGATTTACCATGAATGATCCTAAATAAGCAATGTGATGGCTATATGAACTAGATCATAACTTAATAAGAATGAATGCACATGCCAAACAATTTCACCTTTGCTTTGTTGGAGGAGAGGCATGTCATAAGTGAGGGTGCATTCAACTCATGTTGGAGAAGTCTAGGATATTCAATTCATTCCTTAGCTTGCAAAACCTTCTCTCATCTAGTGGCTTGGTGAAGATATCAGCAAGTTGATCATCGGTGCCCACACTTTCAATAGATATATCTTTCTTGGCTTGATGGTCTCTAATGAAGTGATGCCTTATATCAATGTGCTTTGTTCTTGAATGTTGAACCGGGTTGGTGGCTATTTTGACGGCGCTCTCATTATCACAAAGCAACGGGACTTGTCCAAACTTGACTCCATAATCTTGCAATGTTGCTTTCATCCATAGCAATTGTGCACAACAACTACCCGCGGATATGTACTCGGCTTCGGCGGTAGAGAGTGCAACACTATTTTGCTTCTTTGATGACCATGAGACAAGTGATCTTCCAAGCAATTGACAAGTGCCCGAAGTGCTCTTCCTATCCACTTTGCATCCCGCATAATCGGAATCCGAGTATCCAATCAATTCAAATTGAGAGCCCTTAGGATACCATAGTCCAACATTTGGAGTGTGCTTCAAATATCTCAATATTCTTTTGGTTGCCTTCAAATGACTTTCTCTTGGTGAAGCTTGGAACCTTGCACACATGCATACACTAAACATGACATCCGGCCTTGATGCGGTCACATAGAGTAGGCTTCCAATCATTGACCGATATAACTTTTGATCCACCATGTCACCACTAGAGTCACTATCCAAATGTCCATTTGTGCCCGTTGGAGTGGTTATTGTTTTTGCTTCATCTAACCCAAACTTCTTGAGCATGTCCTTGATGTACTTGCCTTGACTAACAAATGTGCCTTTCTTCATTTGCTTGATTTGTAGACGAAGGAAGTAACTAAGCTCTCCAATCATAGACATCTCAAACTCCTTAGCCATCATCTCTCCAAACTCTTCACAAAAGTCTTTGTTGGTTGATCCAAATATGATGTCATCCACATAGATTTGCAACACAAACAAGTCACTTCCAATCTTCTTGGTGAAGAGAGTGGTGTCAACCTTCCCCATCTTGAAACCCTTTGATAGCAAGAAATCCCACAATCTTTCATACCATGCTCTAGGTGCTTGCTTCAACCCATATAATTCTTTCTTGAGCTTGTACACATGATTGGGCTTCTTCAAGTCTTCAAATCCGAGAGGTTGCTCAACATACACTAGCTCATTGATGAATCCATTGAGAAAAGCACTTTTCACATCCATTTGATAGAGCTTGATGTTGTGTGAACAAGCATATGCAAGTAGGATTCTAATGGCCTCCAATCTAGCAACCGGTGCATAGGTTTCTCCAAAGTCAATGCCTTCCATTTGAGTGTAACCTTGTGCTACCAATCTTGCTTTGTTCCTTATAACAATGCCATCTTCATCTTGCTTGTTTCGGAAGACCCATCTTGTACCAATAACATTTGTGTTCTTTGGTCTTTCCACTAATTCCCAAACATCATTGCGGGTGAAGTTGTTTAACTCTTCATGCATTGCATTCACCCAATCAACATCCATCAAAGCTTCATCAATCTTGGTTGGCTCAATAGATGATACAAATGAGTAGTGTTCACAAAATGAAGCCAATCTTGATCTTGTTTGCACACCTCTTCTTATGTCACCAACAATTTGATCCAAAGGATGATCTCTTGCAATATGTGTTGGTTGGAGCACTTGTTGCGGTTGAGCACTTGCACTTGCATTAGCATCTTGTTGATCTTGAGAACCACTAGAGCTTGCAACATCATTGCCATGCATGGTTGGAGGAGAGAGCACTTGATCTTTGTCATCTTTAATGTCAATCACTTGCTTTGGCCTTATATCACCAATGTCCATGTTCTTCATTGCTTCCACCAATTGTGTTCCTCTCACATCATCTAGGTTGTCTTGTTCTTCATGTGAGCCATTGGTTTCATCAAACTCAACATCATGGACTTCTTCAACTATTTTTGTTGTGTCATTCCACACTCTATATGCTTTGCTTGTAGTGGAGTAACCAAGTAGAAACCCTTCATCACACTTCTTTTCAAACTTGCCAAGTCTTGTGCCTTTCTTCAATATGTAGCATTTGCACCCAAAGACCCAGAAATATGCAATGTTGGGCTTTCTATCATTGAGGAGCTCATATGGTGTCTTCTTCAATAGAGGGTGACAATAGAGCCGGTTGCTATAATAGCATGCCGTGTTGATTGCTTCGGCCCAAAAGGAATCACTCACATTGTATTCACTAAGCATGGATCTTGACATATCAATGAGTGTCCTATTCTTCCTTTCAACTATTCCATTGGATTGAGGAGTATACTTGGCCGAGAATTGATGTTTGATTCCAAAATCATCACATAGCTCATCAACTCTTGTGTTTCTAAATTCACTTCCATTGTCACTTCTCACTTTCTTGATTCTTCTATCAAACTCATTTTGGCTTCTCTTGACAAAGGTTTTGAATATGCCAAACACTTCACTTTTGTCAATGAGAAAGAAGACCCATGTGTATCTTGTATAGTCATCCACTATCACAAAGCCATACTTGTTTCCCCCAATACTTGCATATGTAGTTGGTCCAAACAAGTCCATGTGCAATAACTCAAGTGCATGTGTAGTGCTCATCATTCCTTTGTTGGGATAAGTGTTTCCAACTTGTTTTCCCATTTGACATGCACTACAAAGCTTGTCCTTCTCAAAATGAACATCTTTTAGTCCTCTAACCATGTCATGCTTCACTAGCCTCTTTAGTTGCTTCATTCCAACATGTCCCAAGCGCCTATGCCATAGCCAACCCATACTTGATTTGGTGAACAAACATGTTGTCAATTGAGCTTCACTTGCATCAAAGTCCACCAAATAAAGATTCTCATATCTAAATCCTTTAAACACCAAATCACTTCCATCAACACTCACTATGTCCACATCATCAACCCCAAATATGCATTTGAAACCCAAGTCACACAATTGTGGCACGGACAAAAGATTGAAGTTGAGAGATTCCACTAATAGCACATTGGAGATGCTCAAGTCATTGGAGATTGCAATCTTGCCCAAACCTTTGACCTTGCCTTTCTTGTTGTCACCAAATGTGATAGCATCCGCATGATCATTGCCACTAGTGTTGATTGATTTGAACATACTACCATCTCCGGTCATGTGTTGAGTGCACCCACTATCAAGCACCCAATGCCTTCCTCCCGCTTTATAGTTCACCTACAAAAGAGATCAATTCTTTTTAGGTACCCAAACCTTTTTGGGTCCTCCAAGGTTAGTTACCAAGCTCTTGGGCACCCAAATTGCCTTCTTCTTTGGGCCAACCATGGGTGCACCAATGTACTTAGCCTTCACACCATTAGTGCCCTTTGTAAGCATATAACAAGAATCAAGTCTAATAGATGAAACATGAGCAATATTCTTGTTCTTGTTCTTTTTAAAGCAATTTTGCTCTATGTGCCCGGATTGCTTGCAATTGTAGCAATACCGACCATTGCTCTTCACAAAACTAGTCTTGTGAGGAGCAAAAGCGGCTTTGCCCTTCTTGGGGGTATAGCCAAGTCCCTCCTTGTTGAGTGGACACCTTTGGCTACCCAAGCACTTAAGCAAGCGGGCATCTCCACCATAGGCATTGCCTAAGGCATGAGTGAGCTCAACTACCTTGTTTTTAAGGTTCTCATTTTCTACAACTAATGATGAATCACAAGTAGTAGAAGTAGGCATTTTAGTTGAGCTAGATGATGATGATGCATTGATGGGAGCAACAATAATAGGAGCATAAAATGATTCATCAAGTATATCACAAGTTACTCCTACATTGCATGTTTCTACAACATCCTCAATCTTACTTTGATCAAGGAGGGAGGAGTGGGCTTCCTTAAGCCTAGTGTGAGCTTGGTCAAGCTTCTCATGGGCTTCGTCTAGCCTCTCATGAGTAGACTTGAGCTCATCAAAGGATTGCTCAAGGGCCTTGTTGGCCTTGCGCAATTCTTTGCACTCCTTCCTCTTAGTCTCAATGTAAGAGTGAGCATCTTGTAGCATGCTCATGAGGTCCTCCTTTGAGTACTCCTCATCACCATCACTATCACTCTCACTATCACTCTCATCGGATGATACCTTAGTGGCCTTAGCCATGAAGCATGTCGATGGAGTGTTGAAGATAGAAGGCTTGCTTGAGATAGCAAGACTAGCCATAGCCTTCTTCTTGGTGGTCTTCCTCTCATCATCACTAGAATCATCATCATCGCTTGAGGAAGCATCACTATCCCATGTCACGACATAGGATCCACCCTTCTTCTTCTCCTTTTTCTTCTCCTTCTTTTCTTTCTTTTCCTTCTTGTCCTTCTCCTTGCTCTTCTTGCGGTCATCATCATCTTCATCACTAGAGTATGGACAATCCGCAATAAAGTGATCCTTGCTCTTGCATCTATAGCACCTTTTGGTTGTGCTCTTGTTTGCATCTCTTCTCTTTCTAGCTCCATAGCCCTTCTTCTTCATGAACTTGCCAAATCTCTTTACAAATAGAGCCATCTCCTCATCATCCATTTCACTTAAGCTTGTGTTTGCTTCATCATCACTTTCTTCCTTCTTAGCTTTGCCCTTGCTCTTGCTCTTGGAGGATGAAGCCTTGAATGCCACGGTCTTCTTCTTCTTCTCTTCCTCTTGGGCTCCCCCATCCCTTTCCACACGGTATGTGTCTTGTGTGACCACATCACCTAGTACTTGGTTTGGGGTTACCGTATCCAATCCTTCCCTCACTAGGATAGTCACCAAAGTATCAAACCTTGGTGGTAAGCATCTCAAGAACTTGTGAGAGAAGTCCTTGTCCTCCACCTTCTCTCCTAAAGCCTTCAAGTCATTGATGATCACTTGCAACCGGTGAAACATCTCCGGTATGCTTTCATCGTCTTGCATTTTGAACATGGCGAGCTTGTCCTTGAGGATATATAGCTTGGCTCCCTTGACCGCCTTGGTGCCCTCATAGGTTTCCTCTAATCTTTCCCAAATCTCACTAGCCTTTTCAAGGTCTTTGACTTGCTCAAACACTTTTGTGTCAAAGGCTTCATAGAACAAGTTGATTGCCACATCATTCCATTGAAGCTTCTCTTCCTCTCTAGGAGTGGGACTTGTGGGATCAATTACCACAAAGTCATGATCAATCACATCCCATATCTTTCTATTCATTCCTCTTGTGAATGCACACATCTTCCTCTTCCAACAATCAAAGTTGGTGCCGTCAAAATGTGGTGGCTTCCCCATATAGTTGATTTGAGCCATTTTAACACCGGAGGATGTTAAGCCTCAAAACAAACGGTGACCACGGCTCCGATACCACTTGAAAGGTCCAAATTGGCTAGAGGGGGGGTGAATAGCCTAATTAAAAATCTACAAAATCTCTTAGGCAAACACTATTAGTATAACAAACGGCGAAGCTTTTTGCGCTAGCCTAATAGTGTGTTGCAAGCCACCTATCCAACAATTCTACCTAATATTTCTATGTCACGCAATCAACTAGAGCTAATAACAAATGCGGAATAAAACAATAGAGCTCTAGCACAAGTATGATATACAAAAATGTATATGAGACAAGTGTGTGCAATAGACAAACTAAGCAAGCTACTCACAACTAGCTACACAAGGTATATATGACAAAAGGTATACAACAAGAAAAGATATCTACACAAATGTAGTAGCTCAAAGTAAATACACAATGTAAATAAGCTAGATAGAGGGAATTTCACCGAGCCATCGGGATCGCCACGTAGAGAGCCAATCACTGGTGAAATCCACTTGTGAAGCCAATCACCAAGAAGGGGACACAATCACAACAAGCACTCGAGAGACAAAGATTTATCCCGAGGTTCACGTGCTTGCCGGCACGCTACTCCCCGTTGTGTCGACCAACACTAGGTGATCTGGTGGCTAATTGGCGCAAAGCCAAGCTCACAAAGAGCACCACAAGAATCTACCACTAGTGAGGTAGCTCAATGACACGAGCAATCCACTAAGGATGCCTCTTGCCGCTCTGGCGAGGTGAGGCTCCAAAACCTCTCACAATCTCGAACGGTGGTGGCCAGGAACAATCACCAATCTTGCCAACAACCACCTCAACTTCTTCAAGCCGTCTAGGCACCAGCAAATGCCAAGAGTAACAAGAAAACTCAATGCCGATGCGAAGAACTAGTGCCACTAGATTGAACTCTTTCAAATCACGCACTAGATCACTCAATCTCACTTGGTTTGATCAAATCAACTTGGGAGATGAGTTGGGAGGCTTGCCAAGGCTCGATAGAATGCTTAGGAATCAAAATGTGCAAGAGAGAGCTCTAGCAAGCCGGCCAAGCCCCTTAAATAAGCCACACAAGTCGGCCTAGCCGTTGGGCTCGAAACAGCATCATCGGACGCGCCGGTGTCGGGGCCATCGGACGCTGCCCAAGCGTCCGATGCTCCGATGAACACCACGTGTCCCCCTGGTATGAATTCAGCCCGTTAGATCCCAACGGTCATATCCTTTCCCGCGCTGGTTAAAGTGGCATCGGACGCGCCGATGCCTAGCATCGGACGCTCCGATGCCTTTGCTCAATTTCTACTCATCTCAGCGCTACATCGGACGCTCTGGCACCTTCACATCGGACGCTCAACCCCAGCGTCCGATGACCATGCAGAGAGGTTCCAGAGAGGGCCAAAACACATTGGACGCGTCCGATGGTCCTGCATCGGATGCAGGCCAGCGTCCGATGCTTCCTGGAAGACTAGCTCGCGCCACGTCATAGCCATCGGATTCTGCAACAGTGTTTCGCCTGCGTCCGTTGCCAGCGTCCGATGCTCCCTCGTCAACAGTCAGCAGTTAGGGTTTGCCATCGGACGCTCGGCCAGCGTCCGATGCTGCCGACGCCAGCGTCCGATGCCCCTAACTTGGCATTTTTCACTTTCTAACTTCTACCCTTGCTTCCATGTGCTAGCACCAAAGTGTTTCAACACTTGTGCACGTGTGTTAGCATTTTTCAAAGCATTTTCCAAGGGTTTTGTTAGTCACTCACTAGGTCTATAGCATCGATATGTTAGAGAACACCTAGTGGCACTTGAACACCGCATAAGCCGTGAATAATCTCCTCTTAATAGTATGGCTATCTATCCTAAATGTGATCACACTCGCTAAGTGTCTTGATCACCAAAACAAAGAGCCCTATAGGTTATACCTTTGCCTTTAGGCCTCTTTGCTCCATCTCTTCTCTTCTTCTTGCAATTCACCAAGGGTAGAGCACTTGATCACTTGAGATGCATATGGCCAACACCATCTTCCATGGTTGTCGCCTAGCTAGCTCCACCACTTGGCTTGGTCGTAATCCTTCCTCATAAGCTACACACATGCTTAGCAATAGGATTAGACCAAATAGGTTTCATCAATTAACCAAAACCAAACTAGGGCTTTCACCAATGCATGGACCCGACGGGGAAAGTGTGGGCTGTTATTAAAGGTCTTTCACCAGCTGGTTTGGAATTCGATTCGAGTCGCCGTCTCCCCCGGTTAGTGGAAAACTATGGCGAGCTTCACCACGATACAACTCCATGTGACATTTGTTGGTTCAACTAAAATATTGATAAGCAAACCTGATATGGTATTATGTATTTGTTTGCTAGATTCAAGTGAGTGCTCTAGTACAGGTGCAAAACCTAGAGTTTAAGGAATAGGATAAAAGATGACCGCTCATATAATTAAATGATGAACCCTTTATCTCAAGCTCCTTTGCAAATAAAGTTAGCCAGCTCCACTATTTATATCAGCCTTGCATACTCCTTGGTGTCACTTTATTTCTAGTTTACGACGGGTAAGTCTAGCTGAGTACATTCGAGTACTCAGGGTTTATCCCACCTTGTTGCAGGTGAAGGTTAGGTCTGCCGGAAGGTGATGACCAGTGCCGGTGGGCTCGGCAGTTCCCTACTTCTTCTCTTTATGCTGTTGTTGGAGGATGTCACTGAAAGCTAGCAAAGTATTTCAACTTATGTTATGGTATTCATTTTAAAGCTATGTTGTTTCAAAGTAAATAAACTTGTATTATTATTTGTGAACTCTATTGTAAATTTTATTTCCGCTGCAAAGCTCTGTGGACATGATTTGTATTTGCTTAACCATGCGATCTTGGCTAAGATGTTGAAAAGGTTTGAAATCCCTCAGGATTTCATGGACTACCGGGTTTATATGGGCTCAAGTGTGCTAATTCAACTGCTCTAGCAGAGGTTTTCGTACTTGTGCTCTTATAAATTGGTCGGTTCTGTCACAGCTGGTATCGGAGCAAGGTTAAGCATAATACTGTCATGTACATGGTTTTTTAAAACAAAATTTTGGTTTTGAAAAGCTTATTTTATCTAAAAACCTTTAGCTAGTAGGCAAGTTTGTCAAAACCTAATTTATAAAATTATGTGTTAGCGACAACCTCCAGTTATGCCCAACTAGGACTTCCAGGTGGCTTAACTGCTAACAGGGTTCTGGGATTTGCTTCATGCTGGATCTTTTATTTGCTGGTCCATTCTCAGGGAAAAGAGAATGCGTCGATTGCGAAAATTTGCATAAAATGATTTGGTAAGATATGAGAGCATGACCGTCCAACCGTCGGTCTAGGGGAGAGTATTGTTATACTAGATTGTATGTGAGCTCTACGCGAGCATATATGATGGTATCAATTTGCTGGGTAATTTTCTAAGCTTGGTGCATGAGATTTAGTGCCAACTTATATGTACCTTAGTACATATGGGAAGGTGCTCAATTGTTTTTATCATTGGGATTTTTCTTGGGCTGAAATGAGATTTTCTGCAGGTACACTAACCTCGAATGCGTATGCATAGTTGACGACTAGTTATATCGAGAGTGCGTGTTATGCCACCGACCTAGAACGTGATTGCCGCCTCAGGCTGGCAATTTGTGAGGACGTATAGGACGAGCATGCATCTTGTTGTGCTTGATCATGAACATGCTTTTCTCGCCCTTATTCCAATAATAAACAACTTGTTGTCATGTGTGGCTAATGTAATGATAAAACATAATGGTTGTTTGTGCATAGAATGCTTCCCCCACCCTTATTCCTGTAATGGTGAAGTTTGTTGTGAACTAGTGCTTCAAGGCGATGTGCTAGATTGCTTGTAAAAGTTAGAAATAAATGTTTTGTTTGATGTTGTGTGTTGATCTGAGCTAATTGTAAGGTGGTCTTGTTCGTAATGTTTGTTGGTATGCAATGTCTATAGGGATGTTTCGTTGTTAGTTGAACAAGTGGCTGCTTGTTATAGGCTAGAAGTAAATACCCTGTATGATGTTGTCTGGTTAAGCCTACTAGTTTATCATGTTATGTGATTGTCCTGCTCTACTTGATGTTTGCTAAAAGATGATTGGTTAGACAATAAGTTCGTGATAACTAGGAGTTTCCCCCTAGGTTGAAATGCCTTGTTGTAACCAAATGACTTGTGTAGTGTTGTTCTACTTGAGTGGTAAAATTATGCTAAAATTTGTAGTTCAATGTTTTGAGTTAATTTTGTCTTGAGATGATTCACCTAAGGAAATAATAAAACTTGTTGTTTAAAATTATTTTGTATGCAGTTTTGTTTGGGTTGCTAAATACTTTCTAAACTTGTAATTGAGATAATGAAGCTAAGTGTGTCCAAAGGTTACAATTCTAATTTTGTCAGCTTTTTGCTAACATGTTATAGTAAGGAAATGTACTCAACTTTTTGTTTAATTGCTTTTCCATGTTGTAAAAATGTAATCCTATTCATGCTTACTTTTCTTGCGAAAATAAGAACTAGAGTTATAAGAATTAAAAGTTTGTGAAAAATAATTTTCATAGCTCTCTAGTATCATGTTTACTGTAAGAAAAATGTAAAACTTGTTATGTGACAACATTAAATAGCTTAAACCTGTTTAAGTTGTTTTAAGCATGTTTACTTGCTAGACTTGTGTAGGCTGTTTAACTTATTTCAAGATACTGAAATGCTTGTGATAGCCTACAAAATGCATGAGAGAACTGCTGTAAATTTTCTAGAAATTCTCTGGGCAATAAATTATAGCAGCTCTCTGTTTCACCTAGCTAAATTAGGTAAATTAATAAGTGCATGTAAGGAATTTAATTTGGGCTAATCATGAACTTTTCTAACATGTTTAAGATGTATATATAAACTGTTTTCATACCTGGTTATGCCTAGAATTATGTTCTTATGTGCACCATGCTTTATAATTGCTCTCTAATCTAGTTTTAATCCCCACTAGTGATATGCTTGTAAGAACTAAATGCTTGCAACTAATTTAAGTGGACTGCAATCATAGCATATATAGCAATTTTAGAATGTTTTCAATCTATTGTTATGCTTGGGTGTACCAAAAATTAAGTTGTTGCATGCTTCTTGTTAGTTGTTGTTACCTAGTATCTGTTTGTTTCTGTTGGAATGTAGACTAGCATGAGCATGTTGCTTGTTGTTAGTTTCTTAGATTAAATAAGTGAGTTATAGCTTGAAGTAGTAAACTAATTATAGTTAACAAGCAATTATGCCTTAATTTGCTTGGTATATTTGCTTTTATATAAAGAGTTATGCTCCAATCTAATAAACAGGAAATAAAACAATGGCAACGTCTGTTCACCATGTTTTGCATGTCTGTGTGTTTGTGTGCCTGGATAGATGTTTGGTTGGTCTGAGCTTGGTAATTAGTGTTGGTTGCTAGTTGTTTGTTTGTGTCTTCCAATGCTTGTTAAGGCTATGTGTAGATGTTCTGTTATCTAAGTGATGCTTTGGTTGGTCAACCTTTGTCCTCGGTGAGTACATGAGTGGTATGTCAACCTTCGTCTAGAGTCGTGCTCAAGCCCTCTCGACCTTCCGAGATGCCCCGAGTAGAGCCTTTGTTGCGTAAAGGCCTTTGTTGTGGTGTCCAGTTCTGATGGTTTAGGATGTTTGTGCCAACGACCTGTACCTATGCTTGTCCATGCCTCTTGTTGGACCAGATAACCCATGTTAAAGCTTCCCGAAAACTTGGATCCAAACCGTGGTATGTCTATGCCTGTTTGTGTAGCCATGCCTTTGCCTAACCTGTAGACCTAAGCTTGGCCCCCTTTTTAAGTGTTGCCTAAGCCATGGATGTTTTGTACCCCTTGCTGTAAAGGCCCTTGTTGGTTTGACCAGCCAAGTTAAGTTTCTGCTAACACCAGTTCTTGACTGTAGTTTGTCTTGCCTAGTTGTGGAGACCATGCCCCAAATCCTTGTTGTACCCCTCAGTTGCCCTTTTGTTGTGTTTGGACCAAATCAAGTTCATGTAATCCTTCATCTTGCCATAACCTTGATGTGCACAAGACGTATCCTTGTTGTCTTGCGCCATGTTTTGTCCTGGAAATCACATCCTCGTTGATTTCCCAAACCATGTGATCATCCTTGTTTTGCTAGCTTATGCCTTGCATGTGATGCCTATCAGTGCAAGATTTATCTGCGTCACGATGGATTTCTCACTGGTTGTGGAATCAATAATGATGTCTTGATTACTAACTAATGGTGCCGCGACGAAACCAAGAGCCTCCAGTGGGTGCACACACATGGTTGTGCTGCTCGGCACGCGCTGGTACCGTGGGTTATGATCAAGATCTGTTATGGAAACTACGTCAATGTGTTATCTTTCATGAAGCTTTCTCCTTGTTATCTCCTATATTCCTTCCAAGAAATCTCTATAGCAGATCAGTTGTGGCAGTGTTTCTTTTGAAGTTGCAAAGAGGATGACCTTTCTAGAATTAGTCAAAGATGAAAGCGGTAACAGACTGAAAGAGGTGGTAGACAAATTACTTTGTTTAATCTACAACAATGACCGAACAACATATATGGTCATAGTGCAGTGAAGTGGCACAAAATAGTTAAAGTGGATAAGTACCAGCTACGGGATAAGTAACAGAGATGGTGTGTCATTGGATAAGATATTTGAGAACCGAAAAGTTTTCTATCTGAACTTAATAAGAATATATGTGTGATGATCTTATAATCAACCCGATCCTCTCAGATATGCCTGATTTCGTGTTGACACTGGTGGTAACTGCACGCCATGATATTCAGCATCACTTGTAGTAAAAGCTGAAGCCTTGGAGCTTTTTAGTGTTGAGAGACAGTTGATTGGTTTCACCATGGAAAGGTTAATATCCAATCCAGAAATGACTCTTTGGTAGCTATGAAGGCTATTTCTCACCGAACAGTGTTATATGAGAAGTTTGTGAACCGACTAACGTTGTCTATGGTACTCGTACATCCCAGTTTCTGTCGTGTTCAGACCAGCTCTATCTCGGAGAAATTACAATGGCAGTACAAAATACTACACCGGCTTAGTAACTCAGTGAGAATTATACCTCGAGTAAGGACTATCTGGTAATACATCGGAGTATTATGGGAAGATTTATTTTGGATTCTATTAGATGAAGAATGAAAAGGACAGTCAGAATCAATCCCTTATTCTTGAGCAGTCAAGGTATTCTATGAAAATCAACTCCTAAAAGGTACGAATTGATGGCAAATAGAAGTGTCAAACAACAAATTTTGGATTATGTCCCTGCATTACTGAGTGAATTTAAGAAAGTCACTCTATGGCCGAGGTAGTTCGACAAGTCAGTTCCACTGAGTTGCAACTACATCATGAAGAAGAATGATGTTGATCTGCTTAGTAGGACAGGAATTCGGTAGTAGATATTTTACCCAAGAGGTTGCATGAAATTCAACCTAAGTGTCTGTCGCTGTTTGGAGATGAGATTTTCTGTAAAAAGGATCAGTAAAAGCATAGAATTGATAGAGACAGCTATCACATTCACCGTTCTCTCAACAGACTCAGATAATATAGTGTTATCATTAGAGAAAGAGAACTGCACATATGGAACCTTATGTAGCTTTCCATCGATTGCTATCTAATAGAACAGACATTCACCAATGGTATACACAGTGGTGGTTGGTCAGCCAGTTTCTCTCAATCTCGAAGGAAGTTGTTTTGTAATAATGTCAACCAGATGAAGATCCAGTATCTCTTTGGCAATATTATCTTGGATTCCTCCCAAAGTAACAGTACAATTATAGTTTTCCCT
The DNA here is from genome assembly GCA_009763385.1 of Coix lacryma-jobi var. lacryma-jobi. Taxonomy (NCBI): domain Eukaryota; kingdom Viridiplantae; phylum Streptophyta; class Magnoliopsida; order Poales; family Poaceae; genus Coix; species Coix lacryma-jobi. The sequence continues at coordinate 42,456,079 of CM019824.1, read as the reverse complement.
GGCAACCTAACAGTGGTGTCAGTGGTGTCTTGAGTGCACCTCAATGTTCGATTGAATCAGTGAAGGAAAATTCTTCAGACAAGAGTAACCAGAAAACGACTTTAAAGATCGGAAAGTTGTTCTATTCCTGTCAGTTTCTTTTCTGCTAAGAAGTCAGTATGTCTTGAGTTGTCAATAGCCATTAAGGATAAGTGATATGCTTCTCTTCCCTTAAAAAGTCTTTCGTCCGGAATCTCGGGGCGAGATTCTTTTAAGGGGGAGGGGTTGTAACACCCCAGGTGTTTGACGTCAGACGATGCAGTCAGTTTAAACACAGACATGGTCTGTCAGGTGATGATCTAGAGATATTTTCTAGTAATGTGAACGGTGACAGAAGTGTTGGGATGAATCCCGGAGATAGAGCCACAGTTTGAATAATTCCGGAAATAATTAACAGCGCAAGTTAATAATGATTGCCCAATTTTGGAATATTCAAGATTACTGCTAAACATGACTTTTTCATGTTCCCTGCTTCAGTTCCTATCTATAGTGACTGGTAGAAAAGTTTGGCAAAATTTGAAATCAATAAGTCACATGAAATGACGAGTCGCAGCTTTGCCTGTTCTGGGTAATTAACTGAAGAAAATCGTTCGGGTTCAACCAAGTCTTGCAATTATGCTCAATCAATTATTTATGGACTCACGAGCAAAAGTTATGAAATTTTTATGTTGAGCAGACGACCGAAAATTATTCCGACCGACGAGAGACCGTAATCTAGATCCTACCGGGTGACCGCTTTGACCGGAGTTGAACGGTATTTTTGGTTGTTCGCATGTCAGCGCGCCTTACATGAAAGTTGTAGTACAGATCGAAAGGAACAAATTTTGTTTTATGGCCGAGACCTGGATCGATGCCGAAAATGTTGAAAACGAGCTCGCAAGATGAGATACAACGCAGTTTTCAGGTTCCGGAAATCGGCTAAGTCTGGACTGCGAAAACTGGAATTTCGGTCACCGCGAAGATGCCGTCGACGATCGTTACCGGGCCAACCATTGGGAATCTGACCAAGTGCCTTTAACAAAAGTTGGAGTACTCATCGAGACGACGATAAGAAAATTAGTTTCGTTGGAATCGGAGTCCGTTTGATCAATATTTGGAATTTTTGAAAATGACTGAAAGTTTCCGAAAGCCTGTCTTTTCGGGAAAGAAATTCTGGGAAAATTTTGATGGGAAATTTCCCCGAGGTCGCGCCCGCGCCCCGAGGTCGCGCTCCCGCCCCGAGGTCTCGCCTGCAGTGCCTTCTCCTCCCATTGGCGCAGAGGGGCGGTGCCTTCTGCCTTCTCTTTTCGCCCTCACGCAAGAAAGCTCCTCCCCTCCAGTTTTTCTCTCGCCCCTCCCTCTTGAGCTGCAGAAGCAGCAGCCGGTCTCCCATGGCGGCCTGCTCATTCCTGCTCCTCCTCTGCGCCTCCTCCTTCTCTTGGTGTGCTGCAGCAGCGCAGGCTTCTTCTCCCTTCCTCCTGTCCTCTGTTTTCCTCTCGCTGCGTCCAGCCAGAAGCCGTGGCCTCCTCCCTCGCGTGGCTTCCTGGCCAGGCCGCGAGCAGTAGCAGCCGCGCGGCAGCAGCGCTTGCAGCAGCGCAGGGCAGCAGCGAGCAGCACCGGAGGCACCCTGCAGCAGGGCGACCAGCAGCCCTGCAGCCCAACCCCAACCCTCGTCCGGTTCCTTCTCCCTGAGGCCGGTCGTCTCCGTCGCCTTCCGTCGTCTACCGTGAATCCATGGTGAAAGGACCGTCTAGCGAAGCTGAAACAATTTGTTGGGTTTTTATGTTATGTGTTATGACTCAATATGTTTACTAACTAGTCCCTATTTGTTTTCTGCAGAACAGAGGGCCCCCTTTGTAATATATGTTTTCTGTTTTCGTTTTCCTTTAAATAGCATATATGGCTGAAAGTTGTAAAATACGTAGTAAATCGTAGGAATGTCGAAAAATTGCGAGTGAGGACTTTTTGGAATCCTTGTGAATAGTACTATCCAGTGAATGTCTTATATGATGTGTGTTAGTGGAAAGTTTCTGCTGTGATAAATTATTTGTGTTAAATAGCATTAAATAGGGATAAAGTGATATCTATTGTTTTATTGCTTAGATTGCTGTGAAATTTTTATGGTAGGCTCCTCTGGTCATATGTGTGCTGTGATAAAAATTTTAGAATTTTTGGTGCAAGTATGATTTAGTTATGTATTTATTTTGCTTTTAGATCATTAAATGGATTAAAATGAATTGTGGCAAATGTTTGCATGTAAAAATAGAAAAGGTGGTTCCACTGCCTTTCTATGATGTTGTTATAGCTTGGATAATTTTATCATGGCCATGAGTTTACAGAAAATGTGATTTGTAGATTTATTTTGCTCTCACATGTATTTTAGTGAATTAAACTTGCCATGTTTTTGATAAATAATCTATAATATTTGAGCATGTGATCTTTATACAGTAGTCATATATTGACATGATCTATCATCAGTAAAAATATGATCTTTAAATTAGATGTTTGCAACGTCACTTAAAGATAAGGCCTATGTTTAATAATTATCTAGTTAAAGAAATATTGCAATGGATCAATATGTATATGTTTATGTGCTTGTCCTTGTTGCATATTGATCTATGATAAATGATGTTTGCTTATGTTTATGAGCATTTGATGTTGTTCATAGCTCATATGTGTGCTCACATGTTAACCAATTAATTAGTGGAGTGAATTTGTTAATAGGCTGAAATTGCTGCATGCACCGTTTTTGTAGCGGTCATTAGTTCGTAAAGAAAATGATGTTTTATGCAAATGTGTTCTATATAAAAGTTGTAGATAACTTCTGTATCTTACTTGTCCCAAAATTGCATGATTTTAGGCCAAGTAGTTTAGGAGTTATAGTTTTTATAAGTTGACTGTCAGGTTTTGCTTACTTTCTGCGCAGATCTGAAAGAATGAATTGTTTGGCTAGTTTAAGTTATGAATCATGTCTTCATGTTAATAGAATAGTTGTAGTGCTTTTGATAAGCTTTCCGAATTATCTTGGATCACTATTTTTGGTTGGTTAGAACTTGAGTTACATATGTTTAAAGGTGGAAGTCAGAATCTGTCCAAGTCTGGACAGATTTACTTGTTTGAGTTAGTTAGCCTTGTTAACTGCTTAGTCATCCTGAGATGATTATAAATAAGTTGTAGACAATTTAATAAGCTTTCTAAAAAGTCTTATTTCAAGTCTTTGGGTGCTTTAGATCTCCAGTTATGGCTGTTTAAAGATGAATGTAATATTCTGTCCAAAGTTCGGACAGAAGTGCTTGTATGTTATGTTTGACCTTTTTAATTGCTGAATCATGCTTAAGTTATAATAACAAAGTTGTAGATAATTTCATTAGATTTCCAGAAAGTCTAGGATCACCTTGTTTGGATATGTGTAGCTCCAGTTATGTTTGTTTAAAGTTCCTACTGTGTGGCTGTCCTTGTTCAGTGAATAAGCCTAAGTTGATTGATGTAACTCAATAGTTGTTTATGTGATCTACAATGATACCTCTGCCTTGTTAAAGATGAGCATGTTGATTCCAGGTTATTAAGTTAATCAATCTATTATGTTATATAAATATGTTAGATAATGATGATTGACTTGTTTAACAAAAATAGGAGTTGTATGTGCATACATGTGTTCTATTTGTGTGACGTGTGATGTAGTCATGATTGATTGTTATAGTTAGCCTTTCTGAGTGCTTAATGAACCATGTCACACCTTACTTTAATTATAACCTGCTGAAGTGATTATGCTATGTTGGGTGTTAGAGCTATGTCTTCTTTTAGTAGTTATCCCGGTTGCTTATGCGAAGTAATTAGTAATGCTTGCGTTTGCTTCATAAGTGTTTCCCTTGCATTCATACGCTTGCATTGCGCATCTCATTTAGGTAACGGTAGATACATCATGAAGGACGTGATGATGAGGCTGAACCCGAAGACGGTGTTCGGTGGATTATCCCGAAGATGCGGAGTTGAGCAAGTGCTACAGCGGAGATGCTCGCCAAGCGAGTATCACCTAACAAACACTAACTTAGTGTTGGTTCCCAGGCAAGCCCCGAAGCATTCTAAGTCTCCCAGTTTTTATAATTAAATTACTTGAGTCCTTTTATATTGTGATGCATTAGGTATAGGAGTTGATTGAATCCTAATTGTTGCATTATCCTTCCTTGATTATTGTTATACCTGCCTTGTTATCGTGTTACTTATTTATATGTAGAATTGCTTAGCTTGCTTAATAAAGTAGTAAAGAAAGGATGTTCCCGTAATACCCCTGGTGGGTATTTACTAGATCACGGTTGGCTATATTTGCTATCGTGGAAAAGAACCTGAGTAGTAATGAAATACGGTCAACTGGAAGGCAAGGCACAAGTTTGGAAACTTGGGGCAGTCCGTCCGTTGGATCGTGTAGGTTTGTATCGATGTTGGCCCTCATTCATTTTTGAACGCACCCTTTTACTTAGGGATATGTCGTTGCTGTAATCATCGACCCCGAAGCCGGTTAGACGCTGTTCGGGCCGGTCTCAACCCGTGTCGTGCCCTCTAGTATGGAAATGCGATCTGCCGCATGAGGCCATCGCCAGGTTCCAATTGGGCGGTCCGTGCTGTGAGCCGCGACGATTACCACCACGAACAAGCATCGAGCGGTTGCCCAATGCATGGACCCGACGGGGAAAGTGTGGGCTGGTATTAAAGGTCTTTCACCAGCTGGTTTGGAATTCGATTCGAGTCGCCGTCTCCCCCGGTTAGTGGAAAACTATGGCGAGCTTTGTGACACCCTAGTGTCAAGCACCGCATTAGGAACCTCATTAGCTACTAAAGAAGCATAAGCAATGCATTGCATCATTTCATGTGCATAAGAGTGCTTTTGGCTTTTGTGTTTTTATTTGGATTTATGGATTTCTGTTTGACTTGATGATTTAAATGGATTTCTGTTTTGGCAAATAACTTTATAAAATAGAGAATATTGGGTAGAGTGCTTTTCATGTTGGAGTTTTGACCTAGTTCAAAATAGTTTATCAAATAAAAATAAGTCAAACAAAATGGTTTATATTTCAAAAATTGGCTTTATTTTTGTGGAGGATTTAAAAATGGTTTTTAGAAAAAGTGTCCTATATGAAAGTTGTAGAGAAAATTATTTGGAGCAACTTTTGTATTTGAGTCAAAACCAAGTTTGGAGTTTTTGAAACTATTTTGAGTGGTCAAACTTTGGAAAATATTTGAAAAAAGAAAAAGGAAAAGATTTTTCCCGCGCCTTCACTTCCGGCCCATCTGGCCTTTTCGGCCCAGCTCCGCGCCGCGCCGGCCCGCTCCCGCACTCGCCGCGCGCGCGCGCCGTGCAGCGCCGGTCGCCGATCGCGCCGCGCCGTATGCCGGCCGGCCTGCCGCGTGGCGCCCCGCCTCTACTCCAAATCCGCCTCCGCCACTCCCCATTCGATCTTCTCGTGCCCGCGCAAGCAAGCAATCGCTCTCGCCCACTCCCGCTCCGCCACGCCCGCCGCGCCGTCGCCTGACGCCCGTCGCGTCGCTGGCCCCGCCACGACCGGCCGTCCGTCGCTCCGTCGAGCCCAAAACTGAGCGCCCGCACTCCTCTCTCTTTCACTCCTCACTTCACCCCTCGCTCTCGCCAGCCTCTCTCTCCCTCCCGCACGCAAACGCCACCCCGGCTCGCCGCCGTTCGGCACCAAAGAGCCGCACCATCGTTCCGCCCTAGCCAAGTCACCACCGGCCGATTAGCCTCGGCCACCACTCCACCTTCATCCTGCACGCACGGTGCGCACCTCCGCACCACCCGCCGAGGCCTAATGCCGCCGGAGGACGAAGCGCCTCCTTCGGTCCGTCAGTCGCCACCACCGAGCCGCAACGCCGTTCTTCCCCGACCCGAGCTCCACCGACTCCTCTTCTTCATCCTCGAGCTTCACTGAGCCAAGGCAAGGTGAGAACACCACCCAGTCTCAACGCTACCGCTCTCTCTCTCCCTCTATCTCACCGGCCGAGTGCCATGGGCGCCGCCGCGGCCATGCCCGAGGTCGAGCTCCTCTAGAGCCATCCAAGCCAAACCAACTCCCTTGGTAGCTTCCCTAGGGTTCGTAGGAGCTTTTGCCTCCCCCAATTTCTCCGGCCGCCGCCGGAAATGGACAAGCCAAGCACCGCCGCCGCCGCCGTCCGCCATGGCTCGTCGCTAGTGAGCTACGGCCATGCGCTGGCCAAACCAACACCACCACTGGATGCGCCTCGTCGAGGCGAGTTCATCGAGCCTAGCCTCCCCGCCGGCGACATCACCGTCGGCGAGGAATCGACGGTCAAACCTCTCCCCTGTTTTCCTCTCTCTGACGGGTGGGTCCCGTTGACCCGTGGACCCCGCGCGTCAGCCACTCACTGGCCCATGGACCGAGTTCACGCAATGGCCGGGATGAGTTTGAAACGTTTTTCTTTTTTTTACTTTTATTTTCTAGAGATGCTTGTTATTTTTGTGTAGCACGTTTTACAAGTCCAAATGGAGTACTTTCAGTTTTGTTAGCTTGTTTATGAGTAGGTCTACCATGGAAAAATATGAAAGTATTTTTGGTGTAAGTTTATTTTACTGTTTTTATTTATTCCAGTTTATATGCTTTTGCTAAGATAAATGGTTATATATGTTTTCTGGTTGAGATAATTTTTGGAAAATTTTGTGTAAGTTTATTAACATGTTTTGTACCTGTGAAAAATATATGAAGTACTATTTATGTAGAAAAAGTCTCTGTTATGCTTAAAAGTGCTTTTTGGTTGATTTCTTAGAATAAATGTTAAGGTGTTTTATATGTCAAAATAAAATATGAGAAAATTTGTGCAGTCTCTGTTTATAGTGTTCAAGCTAAGAAAAATGAAAGCATGATCTGTTATGTAAAGAAATCTGAAGTTGCTTTACAAATGTGTTTTTCTGTGTTTTCCTTTGGAAATTCATGTAAGAAATAATATAATGTTTCTGTTCATGGAACTTTCTTGATAAATATGAAATATGGAGTAGAATCTGGGAAAAATGTGAAATTGAGTTTAGCACCCTTTTCCAGTAGGGTTGTAGTTCAAGTGGTTTAAATTGCAATAGATTTGTTTATTTTGTGTAGGCTTGTATGTTTAAGCTCTGTCAGCAAGATTTCTGCAGTAGAATGCTTTTGAATAGAAGAAGCAAGGAAAATTATGAAATCTGCTGTTGGACACTTTTTGAGTGAGGAGCTAGTTCAAAGCACCTTTTTGGGCAGTTTGCTTGTCATTTTTATACCTGCAGTTCTGTATTTTATTTTTGGCTGAAATTTGTTCAGTGGAGTCCAGCAACTGTTGTTTGCCTTCTGCAATTTTTGCGGATTTTTCTGAGTCCAGAAAAGTGCACTTGCAGTTCAAACCTAAGTTTCTTTTGAATTATTAAATAAGAAAAAGGTGAATAAATGGATTTTTGTTTTATGAATTAAATAAGTATTTTACCTCAATGTCAAAAGTGGTTCAACAAGTTGGGTTTGTTGGTTTGCAAGAAATGCTCTTTTCATACCGCACATCTTGCACCCGCGTTGTAATTATTTATTAATCGTCGTATGCAATAGGATCGACCCCTCCGGAGCCCGACCAGGAGCCAGAGACAAACGCCGAGCAGCAGATCCCGGAGCTCCAGCATGCCGAGGAAGTCAACCCCGCCAGCGACACTAACTTGCCCGAGTGCCCTTCCCACGAGGCCTCGGTCTTCACCCAAGGCAAGCCCCGGAGCATTCTAAGTCTCCCAGTTTTTATAAATAAATTACTTGAGTCCTTTTATATTGTGATGCATTAGGTATAGGAGTTGATTGAATCCTATTTGATGCATTATCCTCCCTTGATTATCGTTTACTCCTGCCTTGTTATCCTGTTACTTATTTATATGTAGAGTTGCTTAGCCTGCTTAATAAGAATAGTAGTTAAGGATGTTTCCGTAATACCCGGATGGGTATTTATCGGATCACGGTTGACTATATTTGCTATCGTGGAAAAGAACCTGAGTAGTAATGAAATACGGTCAACGGGATGGCAGGGCACAAGTTTGGAAACTTGGGGCAGTCCATCCGTTGGATCGTGTAGGTTTGTATCGATGTTGGCCCTTGTTCATTTTTGAACGCGCCCTTTTACTTAGGGATATGTCGGTGCTATAATCATCGACCCCAAAGCCGGTTAGAAGCTGTTCGGGCCGGTCTCAATCCGTGTCATGCCCTCTAGTATGGAAATTGCGATCTGCCGCATGAGGCCATCGCCAGGTTCCAATTGGGCGGTCCGTGCTGTGAGCCACGACGATTACCACCACGAACAAGCATCGAGCGGTTGCCCAATGCATGGACCCGACGGGGAAAGTGTGGGCTGGTATTAAAGGTCTTTCATCAGCTGGTTTGGAATTCGATTCGAGTCGCCGTCTCCCCCGGTTAGTGGGAAACTATGGCGAGCTTCACCACGATACAACTCCATTTGATGATTAAGGTTCAACTAAAATATGGATAAGTCAACTTGATATGGTTATACTATTGCTTGTTAGACTCGAGTGTGTGTAATAGTTCAGGTGCAAACCTAGAGTAAAGAAATAGGTCTAAGATTGATGGCTCATCATTATCATTAATTACCACTATTTACAATTGAGCTTTTCGCAACTAAAAGATCCCAACTCCACCTTAAAGGCCTTGCATACCCTTGGAGTCTTTATTTTTTAGTTGGACGGGTAAGTCTAGCTGAGTACATTCCCGTACTCAGGGTTTATCCCGTTGTTGCAGATGGCCAGGTCTACTTCGGCTATTGTAAGCACTGCCTCTACCCAGTGGAAGGTGATGAGGAGTAGGCCCAGGGCAGGGTCGTCCAGAAGCTTTCCTTTTTCTTTTGCTGGTCTGAGACTGTTGGTGGCACATTATCTTAAAAAGGAGGAGTGAGTCGTGTTGAGTGGGTTTTATCAAACAATGTTTATTTGGACCACACGTGTGGTGGTCGTGTTTTAAACTATTTCAGCTTCCGCACTTTTAAAATTTAGTATTGTAACAACTCTGTTTTAAATTCCGCACTCTGATGTTAAATTCGGTTTCGTTTCCGCTGTGATGTATCTTTACGAATGTAATCCTTAAAACGATGCGATTCTGTATGATGTATGGTGTTAGAAATCCTTCGTGATTTCTGGACTATGTGGCAGAACCTCCTGAATTAAGTGGCCCACCTGCACCCATCATTGTCTTAAAGACTTCTGATCGGCGTGCACGAGTTTCAAATGATCCAAGAGATCTGTCGGGTGTCCTCGGGAGACCCGAATCATCCACGTTTATGTTTTCCAGGATAATTCCTCGTCAAGCATCACAGTATTACAACAGTTTTATAGGTAAGATAAATCAGAGTAAAGCGGAAAGATTATAATACATAGATTAAAACTTATGTTTAAAGTTTACATCACCAAAGTACTTATTACATAACTTGTTCGGAACTTTATATTACATAACTCAATCAAAAGAGGTTACTTGCCCAAGGTCACACATCAGAATCGTTATCACTCTCTTCTACCAGAGTGAAGTAGCATTGTCCATCAAAAGGTGGATCCATGTACTCACCTGCAACAAGGGTTAACAAACCCTGAGTACAAAAGTACTCAACAAGACTTAACCGTCTAGGGAAAAGAAGAAGACTCAGGTATGAAGGCTGTAAGGATTCAAGGTAAGGCTTTAGCAAAGTCAAAGTATTTTGTTTGCGTAAAAGCTTACTAAAAGTAAAGCCTATTTTCAAGTTTTAAATCAAGATTGTAACTAACCAAAGATTCTTAAACCTTCATCCTCTTTAAATTCTCATTTCATAACCATCCCATTCTTTACTACGGTGCGGGACAGTGGATTGAGGCTCCATATCCGAGGAAACACGGCGATTCGAATCGATTAAACCCAGCTGGGGATTCAGTACCACACGACATATGTAGAACTTAATCTTGCATACGTCAACCCTATCTATAGATCCTCCCATACAAGAACGGGTTCGCGCCACCCGAGAGTACAGTACACCTCCAATCCGGGACTTTAACCCACGAGGGTACACGCTACTCCCGCCATCTCTCCACTCCCAGTGCGCGGTTAGCCGTTCTCAGGTATCGGAATAGCTATAGACGAGGCTTACGACCGCATGTGGGCTGTACTCAAAGGTCTCAATCACAGCAGTCCAACAACGATACGGTCCTAAGTTGAGTAACCTTACAACAAGACTCCACTCTTGTTGTAAGTTACTATCATTATCATGTTGTCTCATGATTCATTACTCCCATAGCATAGCCACCATTTTGAAAAGCATCTACTATAATAAAGTAGTAAAGCTTGGCTAAGCATACTAAACATTTTCATAAATAGGTATCCAGGTTAAGGGTTGGAATCATCAAGGTAGGTAATACATCAAATAGGATTCACCCAACTCCTATTACTTAATGCATCATATTACTCAAGTGAAATAACTTTAGAAAATCACAAGGATAAGGTTAATGTCCGGGGCTTGCCTTGAGAGTCAGCGAAGTCCGGAGTCTCAGGAAAAGAAGAATCCACTCCCTCAAGAGATATCCACGGAGTTTCAGATTCTTCCGGAACGGGAGCTACACGTAAAAGTGCATATGCATGATCAATGAGATGCTTATGATATGATCATGGTAAAGATGGAAAATTTCGTAAACTATACTCTTAATAGAGTACAACTTTCCATCATGGTAAAGTGACAAACCAACAAACCCAATATAGCTATTCTAAATGTTAAACAAGTTTTATTATTTTCTTTAAATATGATGATACAACTTAACAAGCAACAAAAAGGTACTTGTATAAATGAGTCCATAACCACGGAGCAAATCATGCTAGTTTTCCACTGGTTGTCAAATAATCCCAAAAGTCACACAATCCTTAAGTGAACATCTATTTCTTTTTATTTTATTTAATAAACCCTTTTATATAGCCTTTTACTTAGACACAAATCATACTTTGTCAAACAGAGATGAAATTAATTATGAAAGTGTATATCAGTGATATAAACTCACATGTCAAATTTTATGATTTTTGGAGTAACACAGAAAACTACATAAATCATCAAAGTTTCATTTATTAATTAAAAGACCTATTTAAATCAGTTTTAAAAGCTACTCAAAACTCAAGTTTCAGATTTTTCGTAAATACTAGATAACTTGAGAATACTTCACACAAAATTTCATAATTTTCAGAGCTATAAATTAAATACAGCAAAAAGAACAAATCTAGTTACTGTTTAAAGAAACAGAAAAAGAAAAACTCAAAACGCGCCCAAACCGGCCTTACGGCCCAGCCCAAGCGGCCCAACGCCACGCGAAAGCCAGCCCAGCCAGCTCCCGCCCGCGCGCTCTGGTTACTTAGCAGAAAAGCCCTTCGGTTAAAAGGAAACCAACCCGCAGTCCAACTCACTATTCAACAGAGTCTACGACTTTGCAACCAACACCCTGGACTTTCTCGTCTTCACAAACGGGAAGTCCCCGACCATGGCCGACGCGCCCGGCGGCGAACCGAGCGGCGGCGAGCCTTACGCCGGCCATCTCCGACCAGAAGAGACTCGACTGACGCGAGCATCATCACCGGCGTGTCACCCGCGGCCGATAGAGCCTCTAACCCTAAACTCTACCGCTCCGGTGAGGTCTGGCCACGCACGGCGGCGGACCGAGCCACGGCGGAGCTGTTCCGGCGAACCTAGGTCGGTAGCAGTAGAACGGAAGGGCTAGGAAGGTCCAGAGGCTCACCCTGATGTTGGTGGTGCAGTTGGTTTGAGCGGAGGAGGAACGGGAAGGCAAGGTCCACGGAGCAGTGGCTCGCAGCGGCGAACTCCGGCGAGGCAAGCGATGTTCCGGCGAGACCTGAGCACCAAAAGGGAAACCACCAAGCCGATGAGTAACCTGGGGTTAATGTGAAACAGAAACACAAGACAGGGAGAGTAGAGGAGTGCCCAGTTGGGCTGACCACGGTGAGGTCGAGCTCGGCGGAGCTTTCTCTCCGGCGGGAAGAAGAACAGCGAGCTCGAGCTCTCTGAGGCAGTAGTGGTTGCAAGAGTGGACTCTGGAGATGCGCAAGGATGTAGGGTAGTTATACCCGCGGTCAAATTGGGATGAGAATGATCGGTGGGCGGTGAATTGGAGATTGAACCGAGAAGGTGCTCGTCGGGACTTCGTGGCAAGATGTCGACGGCGAGCGCGGGAGAGGACGCCACGCTGCGAGGGAGAGTGCCAGCAGTTGGGTAACTTTGCCACGGAGACGGGCGCAAGCTTGTTCGAGAGAGAACTGCGCCCAGTGCGCTGGCGTCGCTGGTTAAAGCCTCGGCGGCCACCGCCATGAACAGAGCCAGAAACTTCTCTCCCCCTTTTCCCATTTCCTTTTCTACCCTTTCTCAAAATTTAAAATTACTTTGAAATTTTGAATATAAGTTGAAAATATGTTAAACTATCAAATGCTCAGAATTTAATACTGAACATCTTTCATTTTTGCAACATATGCAAAATATGCTTAGAATTTGAATTAGAGTTTGCAAAACAAAAGAGAACAAAGAGGGCAGAAAAGTATTTTCCAAATTACTTTTGATTTCATAAGAAAACTTGGAAAACTTGATACATCAAAGTTGTTCCTTATCAAAAATAGAACAACTTTGCTTTTTGAAGTATAGCCAAAATGTGCTTAATTTTGAAACTACACAAAAGGGAATAAACTGATTGATTTTCAATTTGAAACCAATTCAAACTTGTTTTCCAAATTACTTCAGATTTTCTTTAGTAACTTGAAAATCTATCTTAATAAAAGTTGTTTCTTTTAATCCTCTCTATAACTTTGATTAAAAGACCATAGTCCAATTCTTTTTAGTTTTTGAAATCTAGTGTTGGGGTTAAATTTAGGGTTTAACAGACTTCAAATTTATTCAAAATTTTATACAGAAACTTTGAAAACTTTGAATACCAAAGTTGTCCCTCTCAACAAGAGCTACAACTTTGCTTTTGAAATCATTTTGAAATTTATCATACTTTTTGGACTTAAAGAGAGGAGAATAAGAAAAACATAGAAACTTAGGTTTTCTACTTACACTTATATTTCTTGTAACATATAACCATATACTTAAGAAAGCATCACACCACTAGGGTTACACACTTAACATTTCCTATCCACTAAGCACAAACATGTTAACTTAAACTTGTTTTTAGTGAATGCATACTCAAGTTATCACTCAAATAAAATGCTGATGCATATGATGACATGGCAAGTTTTAGTTTGGATAACACTGGAGTGTTACAGACTACCGCGGTTATATGGGTTCAAGTATCAGTCGAAGTCAGATGGATTTGGGCTAAGATAATACTTGAGCTCTTATAATCAGGACGGTTCCGCCACAAGCTTCACCACGATACAACTCTATGTGACATTTGTTGGTTCAACTAAAATATTGATAAGCAAACCTGATATGGTATTATGTATTTGTTTGCTAGATTCAAGTGAGTGCTCTAGTACAGGTGCAAAACCTAGAGTTTAAGGAATAGGATAAAAGATGACTGCTCATATAATTAAATGATGAACCCTTTATCTCAAGCTCCTTTGCAAATAAAGTTAGCCAGCTCCAATATTTATATCAGCCTTGCATACTCCTTGGTGTCACTTTATTTCTAGTTTACGACGGGTAAGTCTAGCTGAGTACATTCGAGTACTCAGGGTTTATCCCACCTTGTTGCAGGTGAAGGTTAGGTCTGCCGGAAGGTGATGACCAGTGCCGGTGGGCTCGGCAGTTCTCTACTTCTTCTCTTTATGCTGTTGTTGGAGGATGTCACTGAAAGCTAGCAAAGTATTTCAACTTATGTTATGGTATTCATTTTAAAGCTATGTTGTTTCAAAGTAAATAAACTTGTATTATTATTTGTGAACTCTATTGTAAATTTTATTTCCGCTGCAAAGCTCTGTGGACATGATTTGTATTTGCTTAACCATGCGATCTTGGCTAAGATGTTGAAAAGGTTTGAAATCCCTCAGGATTTCATGGACTACCGGGTTTATATGGGCTCAATTGTGCCAATTCAACTGCTCTGGCAGAGGTTTTCGTACTTGTGCTCTTATAAATTGGTCGGTTCTGTCACAGCTGGTATCGGAGCAAGGTTAAGTATAATACTGTCATGTACATGGTCTTTAAAACAAAATTTTGGTTTTGAAAAGCTTATTTTATCTAAAAACCTTTAGCTAGTAGGCAAGTTTGTCAAAACCAAATTTATAAAATTATGTGTTAGCGACAACCTCCAGTTATGCCCAACTAGGACTTCCAGGTGGCTTAACTGCTAACAGGGTTCTGGGATTTGCTATACGCCCTGGATCGGAGGGTATGGGAGGTGAAGGTGTCGACCATCATTGAGTCAGCTGCTTACAACACCCTCACCATGGATGAGCTGTTCAGCAAGCTCAAGTCCACCGAGATCGATCACCTGACTTAGGCCAAGCAGAAGAACCCATCTTCACATACCATGTCTTTGGTCTCAGGCACGGGTGGATCGACTGTGGCAGAACCTCCCGGCAATGTGGCCCACGTGCACACATCATCATCACCCAGAGCTCTGATGACCGTGCACGTGTACCATATTACTGGAAAGTTCCGTCAGAAGTCCCCGAGAGAACCCTGAATTATCCATGAGTTACAGGATCATCCTCTATTTGAGTGAAATAACTACAACATTACAACAGTTGATACAAAAATAACATCAGAGTGCGGAAGCAAGGTAAGATAAACTTTTACAAAGCATGAATAAGTTACATTTCAAATAAACTTTACTTGGACTACGAAAGAAGAACAGCACTACAGAGCCTGACTTAGGTAGAGCACCCAAGTCGAAGAGAGAACCACCAGATCATATCGAGCCCACAGACATGATCCAGATTGACGCCACAAGCTAAAACCTGCAATAGGGGATTAACAAACCCTGAGTACATGAGGGTACTTAACAAGACTTACCCGACTAAGAAAAAGACTCCAAGGGCATGCTGGCTTAAGGGATGTAGTGGGGCTAGCAGGAGAGAAGAGCTTTGCAGAAAAAGCTTTCTACTAGTTCATCCTATTTTCAAGTTTTAGCGGTGCATTAAGTTATTAAGCAGTATCCACTTTGCACCTATCTAAATCAAACACTTGTTTAAGCATCACATCTCATGATAAACTTCTCTTGCCATCATCTTCACTTGATTAAACTACGCTAAGGGTGCGAGGATGAGTCTCCTTTTCTCGTGGAGCAAACGACGATTCGAACCGCTTGATCTACCCAGCTAGGGCTTCCTTATCACATGACATATGCAAGACCGAACTTGCATATATCAACCTTCCCGTGGATCCGCTCAAACCAGACCGGAGTCGCGCCACCCGGGAGTACAGTACACCACCGCCCTACAACGGCCTTGCTGAGTCCGTCCAACAGGGGACCGAGCAGGGTGGGTACACGCTACTCCCGCCATCTCTCCACTCCCAGTGCGCGGGTGCGCCGTTCCAGCAAGAGCATAGCCACAGTAGGGCTTACCGTAGCATGTGACCAGTACTAACAAATAGTTCTCGATCCAACGGGCCAACAGCGGACGGGTCCTAGGCGACACAGGCGGAAACACTACACCAGGACTCCATTCCTGTGCAAGTTACCCGCCCGGTCTCAGTTTAATAGTTATCATCATATTAGGGTTCTCACGACCCATAGACAGAGTCAAAGAGAGAAAAGGTAAAACCAATATCTCGCGAACGATGAAACCATCGATCGACTTCTACCGAAGTCTAAGCATTGCTAAGCATTTGAGATCGTCTTATCACTACTGATAGGATATCATTAGGGGATTATCTAGAAATCAAGGTATTCATGCAGCAATGGTTTCGTTCAACTCCTACTTACTTAATGCACATTCCACAAGACCTACAGTGTAATAAAGTATTTGTAAAACAGAGAGTGGGTGTATGCACCGGGGCTTGCCTGTGTTGCAGAGAAGACTAGGATCTCCGAAAGACCCACAGAAGTTAGTTCCTTAGAGACGTGAAGTTGAATCTTCTCAAAGGAGCTTGTCCGATAAAGTTCTCCTTCCTAGGCTCGATCAACTGGACCTCCTCGATCCGAAGCTTGCTCAACACGACCATCAACTCTCTCGTATGAACTACACGTATATAACGATGCATGCTTTAGTATGATGCAATGCATGATAAGGTGCGGGACAAACAAATGCATAACGAAAGTTAACACAATATAAGAAAGGTCGAGTACAACTTTCCTTCACGGTAGAGTTGCAAACCAACAAAACCAACTTGTAACCTATCAACTAGTGTTCCTAGGGTAGTGTGTTATTTTCATACAACATAATTAGATGGATTAACATAGTGATTAAGAGTGTATCACAAGCACCATCCACTGCCATGGGACCTCGCAGTAGGGATGCCCCATGGTTTTCAATCAAGACTTTAACCATACACGGTGCAAAGCAAAACATAATTGTTTATTAACCATTTTTACAGTTGTTGGAGCAGACTATTCTAGTTCACCCTAAGCAAGGATAAGGTTATACTGACTTTTTTGAAAGTTCATTAAGTTAACTATCACTTTTTTATAATCATATTTAAGTGATTCTAGAGTTAACTGAGTCAAACAATACAAGCAAACACTGCTGTCCAGATTTTGGACAGATTTGCACAATCAACTTTATTTATCCATAACTAGAGTTCCAGACCTCCAAAAATAGTGATTGAGGACAATTTGGAAAGCTTAACAAATTCTCTTCAACATTGCTGTAATATATTAAGGCTGATTCCAGAGTCCAATGGACCAAACAATTCATTTGGCTAAAGCTGTCTAGATTCTGGACAGATTCATACACCTCTGTTCCACAGACTATAACTGGAGTTCCGATTCTCGAAAAAATGTGATCCAAATTATTCTGGAAAGCTCATCAAATCCTCAATAACTTTCTTATAATGCACCAGAGCTAATTCACAAATTAAATTCACCTAACAGTTCAGTTTTCCAAAACTGTCCAGATCCTGAGATAGATTTGATTATCCATCATCAAACAGCCATAAATGGAGTTCCATGTCATTAGAAGATATAATCCTTGACAATTGAGAAAGCTTAAGAAATCTACTACAGCTTTCTTTTTATGGTCAAGAGGTGATTTCCTAGTTAAAACAGCTCAACAGCTTCATTTCTCTGATCTGTTCAGAAGAGAGGACAGATTCGACCTGAACCTTATAAAATCTATAACTCTCAGTTTAACTGGCCTAAAATCATAAAATTTTAGGACAAACTAGATATAGCAGTTTACTACAACTTTTTATTATAGTTAACAAGTGATTCCCAAGTGAAATAACCTAAAAAGATGATTTTCTTAGATTCGTCCAGGGAGTAAAACAGATTCGATCTGGTAAATTAGAAAATCTATAACTCCTAATCTAGCTGGCCTAAAATCTTGAAATTTTTGGACAAGCTAGATACACAAGTTAGCTACAACTTTGGTATTTATCACATTCACAGAAAGCATGGTTTACATAGTGGAAACAACCTCTCAACAAAAACTGATCCTGCAGCCATGCAATTCACCAATGAGATCAAGTGTATCTCTTGATCAAATACCATAGCCATATATAACCAATCAATTCTATACATGACAGAATCATGAAACAAAAGATTACTAGAACAGCAAGGTTAACTTTAACATAAATCTTTAACCATTATTTAAGTAGCTTAATTAATAAAGACCGATTAGCAAAGTGATCTAGGTTCACACTTCTATTATTATATTATGTGGTTAAGTGACTAAGTGCTATACTTAACAAGGGTCATTAAGGTGTTTAAGTTGATCATCAGAGCTTAACCATGTATCTGTTCTAATCAAAATCAGCAAGATCTAATTGGTTAACTTAGGCTTTACTAAGTACCATTTCAAAATTAAGGTTTAACTAAAGTTTGTCAAATAGAGCCTAAACTTTTTGTGATGGTAGGTTACAGAAAATAAATGTTACAAAACAAATTTGAGAATTTTTGGATTATTATTTTGACCTACAGAAATGATTTAAGTTTTAAGCATTATTTAATTATTTAAATGGGCTTATGATAAGGATGAAACTTATTTTGTCCAAATGACCTCAAAATTTTTGTGGAGCTCCATCACATGACACAAACAGCAACAAAAATAGTTTCATGATTTTTGGACAATTAAATAAACCTATAGAAATTATTCAAAGTGCATTTATTAATTAAATGACCCATTTAAAGTACCATCAAAATTTATCCAAAAACCAAGCTTCATATTTTTCTTGTGTAGAGCACCTCATCAGGAACACAACAAAATTTGTTTCACAAATTTTGGAGCCGTATTTATTTACTTATGCATTTTTCTATTTTCAGCACATTTATACAATTTCAGAAAATAGGAAAAGGCAAAACCCTAACCTACTGGGCCAAAGCCAGCCCAAACCGCAGGCGCACGGCTCGGGGGGTCAGCGCCGCCCGGCCAGGACTCGGCCATGACCGTGGCCACGACCGCGCACCAGGTCGGCGCTGACCGGCGCCAACCCGTTGCCGGCAAGGACCCAGGCCATGGCGAGACCACCGACGGAAACGCCTCGAGCCCGCGCATCGATCTAGGTGGTTGGTTGGGTGCTCAGGACTTTGCGGTGGGCACGTCGACGACCATGGCGGCCGACAGGGCACTGGACGGCGGCACATAAGCGGGGCGGCGTCGACGCAGCGGTAGCGACCTCAAGGACGCGCGGGAAAGCTCAAGGGTGCTCACCTCGATTCTATGCTCGCGCTAGTTGATACTAAGGAGCAACGCACGAAGCTTGCCCGTGGCAATGGCTTGATGGCGGCTTCATCTCCTTGAACCGACGGCGAAGCGGTGTCCCAGCGTTCCTAGACCGCGTCAGTCGAAGCGGCGAGGTCGACCAGCTTCAGTACACCGAGGCAGAGCTAACGCGCCAAATGAGGAGGCGAGAGGCACACTATGGCGGTGCGGCCACGTCGAGGCGGAGCTCGACGGCGCCTGGCCGGAGCAGGGGAAGAAAGGGGTGGTGCGGGGGACTCCGGCGGTAAGAGCTTGCACAACTGGGCTCAGAAGAAGCGCAAGGAGGTGGCGGAGCCCTTGCCGAGGTGGAGGAGCCGGAGGCGAAGCAAGCACGGCGAGAGGAGGCAGCAGCGGCTTGCTCTGTTTCTCGACAGCGGCAAACCAGAGAAAAGGAAAAAGAGAAGGGAAGAGAAGGAAATGGGGAAGGGGAGAAGGGGTCAGCGCGATGGAGAGCTTGTCATGACGCTTGCAAATGCCACGCGGGGGACACGCGCCGTGCGCGGACACCGGCAGGACACGGCGACGACGGCCCTGCTGCCGCGTGCCCAGCGCCTCTGTTTCTGTCCCCCCTTTCACTGTAGCAGCACACTCTCTCCCCAAATTACCCTTGATTTTGTATAGAAACTCCAAAATCTGCCAAAATGAAAGTTGCTCTAAATATTCTGATCTGCAACTTTCATTTAAGGACCAACCCCAAAATCTGTGCAGATTTTAAAATCATAACTCGAATTTGAATTGCCCTTAAACCTAAATTCAAAATTACTTTTGAGTTTGCTTAATAACTTCAAATTTAACTTGTGTAAAAGTTGTTCCTTATAACATTATCTACAACTTTTCTTTTGGCCTCATATCAAAATTATGCATATTTTTCGAACTATAGCAAAAGGGGTACAACTGATTTTGAAATTAAATTTCAATTTGAGATTCAATTTAAACTTATTTCTCCAATTACTTTAGATTTTCTTCAAGAACTTGAAATTCTGCCTGAATAGAAGTTGTTTCATTTAATCTCCTCTACAATGTTACTTAAGGTACCAAGTTCTAATTTTTTCTAGTTTTTGAATTGTAGTTTAAGGATTGAATTTAGGGTTTAAGTAATTTCAAATTTATTCAATTCTATACTGAATCTGTGAAAACTTTGAATACCAAAGTTGTACCTTTCAATAGGAGCCACAACTTTGCTTTTTAAATTCATGTTAAGATTTAGCTTGCTTTTTGACTTATAGAAAAGGGGATGAAAGATTTATTTAAAACTAGGGTTTTTTGCTAATTTAGAACCTTCAAATCTTAAGGAATTTAATTAGAGGTCTTTTGGTGTTCATTACTAGCAACCAACCTCACTATTGATTAGAGCAAAAGTTGACCCAACAAATAGTGCCTTAGTTGCCCCAAGTTTATTTAAGAAAGTTCATTTTAGAATTAACCAAAGTTTCTTAATTATAGTTTTGGATCGTCATTTCATGTGACACACATAGCACATTCATACAATACACATAATCAAACATGAAAGTCATCACACATGATATACTTATATGCCATGACACTAGATGATTGTAACACCTCTGGTGTTTAGCATGTAATTAACTTGACATATCATCATTATCATCTTAAAGCATCTTGATCATGATTTCATGTGTATGCATTTTGCTAAGTGTATCATTTTATGTGAATTACCTCTATTTCAAAAACCCTAATTAGCCCACTTCTCTCTACTAGGGCAAAATGGTAAATTTCACCTCTGTGCCTTGCCTTGTGTGATTCTTGTTCAGTTGGATGTCTTGAAGTTTTGTTGTGTTGGCCAAAGTTCAAAAAAAAAATCAAAATCAGATTTCAAATTCCTTTTCAAAACCCTGATTTCCAAACCCTGAATTTTATCCCTCTTTTTGCAATTAAAAAAAAATTATTCAAAATTTGAGGTTGGTTCAAAAAGCAAAGTTGTAGATCTGTCAAAGAGAAACAACTTTGGTATTTACAAATTTTCAAGTTGCAGTACAAAGTTTTGAGTTATTTCAAATTCAATCAAACTCCAGTTTTTGTCCCCTTTTCAGTTTTCAAAATTAGTTCAAAAACTAATGAGTTTCTGGAAAGGTGTATAATAGCAAAGTTGTAGGTTTTGATAAAAGGAACAACTTTCATGTTTACAGATTTTCAAGTTTCAGTTTGAAATCCAGAGTAATTTTGATTTGAATCAAGTTTGAAAAAGTGTCCCCTTTACTGTTTTCAAATGTTGTTCAAAAACTATTTGGAATTTGAAAATGTTCATATTGACAAAGTTGTAGATCTCATTTTTCTGAGCAACTTTGGTATTTGGAGTTTTTGTCGCACAGTTCAAATTTTGAAAGTAATTTGCAAATTTCTGAAACTGCTCAAAAGTCAAACCCTAGCCTAGTCTACTGTTCTTCTTCCTCGCGTAGAGGGGGGGGCCCCGGCCATGGCCAGCCCGCCGGCAACTCGCACGCCGCACGCCTGGCTGCTCCCCACGCGCCACCAACCTGCCGCCGCTGTTCCCTTGTCCCCTCCGCGCCCGCACGCGAGCGCTGACCCGCGCTCCCGTCCCCTACAGTGCCCAGGGCGTCGCCGCCGCGTGGCCATCGCCGGCGAGCCTCCGTCCAGGCCCTGCACGCACGCCTGTCCTTCCCGCCAGAGCGCAATCGAGTGCGCACGCTCTCGCCGAGTTTATCCACCCCACCCCGTGCTCTCTACCGGCCTCTGGCTGCGGCTATATAAGCCCGCCGGAGCCCCGAGCTTCTCACTCAGCTCCGCCTCCGTCGCCAGCACAGTCCACAGCCTCCATCGCTCATCCACCAAGTCCAGCAGCTCCGCTTTGAGTTCGTGAAGCTTCCCAGCTCTCCATTTTCACCGCTACCGCCTCCCACCGCCGAGCGCGAGTCCTTCTTCCTCAGCTCCGGTGAGAAGCCGCCGTCTCGGATCGACGGGATTCGCCGCCGTCGCTCCATCCCTTCTCTCTCTGACCCTAAATCTTCATTCCTTGATTCATTGCGTTCCTAACCGACTACTGGTAACCGTGCCTGGTGCACAGAGCCGCCGGATCGCCGGAGTGCCGCCGTGGTCGTCTCCACCCTCGAGCGCGCCTTCGTACCGCGCCCCTCGAAGCACCCGAGGCCACCCTCAGCCTCGGGCGAGTCGCGACTACCCTCGACCGTCTCGAGCCTCAGCCTCGAGCACACCCTCGAACCCCGCCCTCGGACCAGCCTCAGCCTCGGGCGAATCGCACCACCCTCGAGTCGCAAGCCTCGAATAGGCCGAGGCTACCCTCGAGACGTCCGCCGAAAGAGAATCCGCCGAGCCTCGCCTCTGAATCTCGGTGAGCCCAGCCTCTGTTCTTCCCAGCCGAGCCTCGAGCCTCGACGCCGAGCCCGTTCCGACGAAGTATCATTGCATCCGTATAGTTGACGAAGAAGGCCCTGAAGTCGAGGTAGCCACCGAAGGATCTGTCCCCGAGGCAACCCCGAGCTCCGACGCTTATACCTACCCCGAGTCTACTCTTTTTGCCATCCAAGGCAAGCCCCGGTGCATTTAACCCTACCTTGCTTTTATAAATGTTTTCTTTAAATGTTTTGAGTTAAATTATTGCATTAGGTTGATAGGAGTTGAGTGAACTCCTATCTGATGCATTATCTACCTTGACCAATGATACACCCGATACCCGCTTTTCAAAAACTATTTGCGAAATGCTTAGCAATGCTATATGATAGATTTGCAATAAAAATGCCAATCTCAAAAGTGTGATCACTTTAAGAATATTTATGGGAATTTCTGGTTTACTCCCACTATTGGCTAAGTATCTGATCCGTACCTAGTCAATGGGAAGGAGAGGTTGTCCTTGTGTACGGTGCCGTCATGTTGTAGTCCGGGACTCAACAGTTGACACCGACCGGGACAGGGTTGAAAAACTGACAGGACCTGTACTCTTGGGTTAGAGTCCCGAGGTGCTTGTCGCTGGCTGGAAAATTTAGGGACCACCTGTATGGGGGCCTGCTGACTAAGACTTGCAACTATTCACATACTACGGAAAGCTTCGGCTCCGAGGAATCCTTTATTGGACCGACAACCGCGCACTGGGAGTGGAGAGATGGCGGAAGTAGCATGTACCCACGTGGGTTAAAGTCCCGGATTGGAGGGTAAAAGTCCCGAATTGGAGTGGTGTACTGTACTTCCGGGTGGCGTAGGACCGGGCCCAATCTTGGAGGAATCGTGGTAGACGAGTTGGGTGCTACATATGCAGTGTGGATAGGGACCCTCAGCTGAGTATTATTTATCCGGATTAACGCTGCTCCTCGGTTATGGAGACTTAGTCACTGACTGTCAACAGGGAGTGGTTCTCAACTAGGTCTGTTTTGGAAAGTAAAATGAATCAAGGATTATGATGGAACAAGGAATACCGAATCTTTCAAAATTAAAATAAGGTTTACCAAAAATGCTTTTCTGCAAAATACTTGAACTTGCTTAAGCCTTACCTTGACTACCCTAAGCCTGCATTCCTGAGTCTTCTCCCTTTTCTTTAGTCGGGTAAGTCTTGTTGAGTACCTTTGTACTCAGGGTTCTTTTACCCATGTTGCAGGTACGGCAGATTCCTCAGTATGCCTTGGACCCTGCTGTGTGACTGTTGTTCAGGAAGAGGCCGATGAGGCCGATGAGTGATTATTCACCCTCGGGCTGGGTGAAGTATCTTTATCTTTTAGTTGTTGTCATATGCTACCCTACCAACTCTATCTATTTGAACTATGGTCTGTAATAACTTCACTTTAATGTTATGTTGAACCCTGGTTTGTAAAACTATTGTTATTTAAGTCTTCCGCTATTTACTCCGATGTTATTTGTCAAAATGTTCAAGAGATTGTAACTGAATTGTGAGATGATCCTGCGGACATCGGGCACTGATGTAGCCCAGTGGCGGAACCCGGTCGTAATCTCTTGGCTGTACGGATCAACTATCAGTGGTTGACAGTGATCAGTGGGCCATGGGATTAGGGCCGTTACGTCACAATGATTATGCATACTAATCGTCATACTTAGAGTTTTAATTAACGCTTAACACCGGGGGTGTTACAGCTCCTCCCCCCTTAAAGAAATCTCTTCCGGAGATTTTAGAAGCACCTAAAGTCTGAGGTTAAGTAATGGAAAAGGAAATGTGTCAAGAAGGATTACAGACAAGGAGTTCACAAAGCAGTTGGGGTTGGTTTTCGAATCACAACCGTGAGCAAAACATAGTTTCAACAAGGTAGTGGATATTTGGGAGGCATGAAGGAGGATTATCAAGAGAGAGAGTGTACATTGGTCGTGGGCTATAATGGATCATGACTGTTGACCTCGATACCAGCGCGCGCCCAGCGGAAACTTGTGTAGGCCGTCACACAAGATTCTTCGAGTTCCGTCGCGGCACTGTGGTCACGATCATGGCACCAAAATAGAGCACAACTTCTATAACTCTCATCTCGTATTGAGGAAATTATAACCAAATCTTGGGTTGGTTATAATTACAAGGATTTAAAGAAAATTACATGGAATATGGTTCTGAACTCTATTTTGGTCGTCAAAAACGAAAGCACATTAATAGTGAACTAGAAAGAATCATGATCAATGACCTAGATATTTGCGAGCGCCCAGCAGTAACACCATATGGTGGCCGGCCATAGGTGACCCCAGGTTTCGACGCCTTTATCCAGTCCACGGATCATGGTTCCTTCATAGGACACAATCTCAGTAACTTTTGACCACCATTCGTTATTTTCACAGTATCAAACAAATAGCACATGTCAATTTAAGACATGACACGCACATCAAAGAAGAACCTAGGATGTTACCATGATTCTAATTTTTTGTAGTGGAATATATAAGGATATCCGAAGTTCTCAAGGATCAGAACTTAGTAAAGGGATAACAGAATCTAGAGACAGATTTCTATTAGGGGATCATAGCTGCTCTCAGAATTAGGGGAGAAAGTTTAGCACATTATTTTATTATTATGCATGATATCATGTATGCTCGTCCTATACGGCCTCTCACTGTCAGGAGTTTTCTACCTCCATTATGTTAATTAGATATAGGGCTATACTTTATACATTAGCTTTCCTAACGTATACTATTGGAGTCACTAGTAGCTCCACAAGGTTCTTCAGCAAGAAATTGAGGAAAGAGCATTTTTAGTTTGTTACTTTCAAAAACTTTTAGATTAAGAAATCATTTTGAAGTTTTTTAAAAGTAATGTTGTAACTATCCCACTTACAAGGAGGATCCTGCTCCGATACCATTCCTGTGGCAGAACCTCCCGACAATGTGGCCCACCTGCACACATCATCATCACCTAGAGCTTTGATGACCGTGCACGTGTACCATATTACTGGAAAGTTCCGTCAGAAGTCCCCGAGAGAACCTCGAATTATCCACGAGTTACAGGATCATCCTCTATTTGAGTGAAATAACAACAACATTACAACAGTTGATACAAAAATAACATCAGAGTGCGGAAGCAAGGTAAGATAAACTTTTACAAAGCATGAATAAGTTACATTTCAAATAAACTTTACTTGGACTACGAAAGAAGAACAGCACTATAGAGCCTGACTTAGGTAGAGCACCCAAGTTGAAGAGAGAACCACCAGATCATATCGAGCCCACGGACATGATCCAGATTGACGTCACAAGCTAAAACCTGCAATAGGGGATTAACAAACCCTACTACATGAGGGCACTCAACAAGACTTACCCTGAAGGACCGAGAAGCTACCCGAAAGCGACCAGAGGGGGGGGTGAATGGGAGCTTCAATATTTCCTTTCGGAAACTAGATGCCACTGTCCCAAACTCAACCCCAAAAGCGAACCCTAGAGCTTGCTAATGTCCACGACCCTAGATGAAGGGTGGATGCTTCCTAGAAGCACAGCGGGACACTAGACAACCCTAGAAAGCCAACGCAAAAGACGGAAATCCAATCCGATCAAGAACGAACGAACCGCGAATGAAACGGCGCGAAACTGGATCGACCGGACTCTGGCCAGCG
This sequence comes from Coix lacryma-jobi var. lacryma-jobi, assembly GCA_009763385.1. Taxonomy (NCBI): domain Eukaryota; kingdom Viridiplantae; phylum Streptophyta; class Magnoliopsida; order Poales; family Poaceae; genus Coix; species Coix lacryma-jobi. The sequence goes on along the minus strand of CM019824.1, from coordinate 42,430,200 downwards.
TCCGGTCAGCAGGGACCGGACGCGTCCGGTCGACCAAAAACCGGTTTTGGACCTCTCTGCAACTGACCGGACGCAGTGACTGCGAGCGTCCGGTCGATCCCCGTGCGTCCGGTCACAAGCACGTTCGAGTAGTGAACAGGACTATGGGCGAGTCCGGTCACCACTAAACTCCAGCGTCCGGTCAGAGCAAAAACCAGAACACGCTCAAACCTTCAACGACTGGACGCGTCCGGTCAAGTCGTGACCGGCGTCCGGTCACCCCGAAACTGCACTGAAACTCCGGCGATTCAACCCGATCTCCTCCGAATCAAGTGCTCTAGGCTTGGGATTCGATCTGAGGAGTCATAAGGAGGTTAGTGAGCTATCTCTAAGAGATCATGGCTCGAACCTAGCTCCAAATCGGTGAATCGAAGGAATTCGGGGGAAGGAAGAAAAAGAGACCCGAAACTAAAACTTGATCGATCTCCTAGACCGTGAGGTTAGAGATGATTTCTTTCGGACGAAAGAAGTGCCTCACGATCTAGAACAACTCAGTTCAAACGGAATCGCAAAAGATGAACCGAGCACAAAGATCAAGCGACGGGAAAACTCAAGGCACAAAGCAATCCGCGAAGAACATGATGAACATGAAATCAAAATGCGAATTGACACCAAGAGATGGGATCCAAGGTGAGGATACGGCCCCACTTCCTCGAATCAACAGTACACAGGGTGGAGTCTCTCTGCGGATCTCAACTAGCTAAAGCAGGTATGGGAGAGTGGAAACCCTAGCAAATGAAGGCACTGACTGAGATAGCTAAAACTGAGATAGGGAGGAGGGTGTCTCCCCTGGACTACTTATACTAACCTAGCCTAAGTCTATTTCCTACTCTACCCCTCTCTACTCTAATTACAGAGCGGACCAGCCTAACCCTAAGGCTATTCTAGTCCACCCGCTGGTGGTAGGTAGATCCGACGGCCACGCCCGCACGGTCTTCCGCGTCGCCTCCACGCAACCTTCAGATCGCCGCCACGTGCCGCCACCACTCTGCACCCCCGGTTTTGTGGCCCAAACCGGGAAACCAGCCTTTTCCATCAGCCCCCGGTTTTGAGGCCCAAACCGGGAAACCAGCCTCCAGCCCGAGTTTTGTGGCCAAACTCGGAAACCGTCCGCGCCCGAGTTTTGAGGCCCAAACTCGGAAACCGGCCCACGCCCAGGTTTTGAGGCTCAACCTGGAAACCATCGCGCCCGAGTTTTGAGGCCCAAACTCGGAAACCGGCCCACGCCCAGGTTTTGAGGCTCAACCTGGAAACCGTAGCGCCCAGGTTTTGTGGCTCAACCTGGAAACCCAGCACCCAGGTTTTGAGGCCCAAACCTGGAAACCGTCCACCCGTTGGTTTTTCCCTGGCTCTACCAACAAACCGACGTCGTAGAGGGGATGCACCGCCTGTGCACCCCTTCCACCGACATGATCGCACTTCTCCGCTTGTCGCTGTCGCAGGCTGCCAGCCACCACAGCTGATCCTCCGGCCTCCAGTCCATCAGTCCAAGTCCACGTCCGCCCTTCACTGTCCGATACATCGGCATGGCACGTCCGCCGCACGGCACGCCCATCCTTCATCGCGCCCGGTCCGTCGGCACGGCACGTCGCAACTTGACCTTCACCCGCCATCGATCACTGTCTCCGTGCTCGACACCTGCACAACACAAGCCAAAGAACATGCGCATCATCTCCGTTGACAATCACTCATCACACAGAGACTCGGCATACACCCATGTATCCGCAATCTCCCCCTTGATGAGTGCATTGTCAACTCCACAACAAATCATGAATAAGAAGAAGGAGGTAGGAAGGAGTGAGAAGAGAAAACCCAACCAAATGACCCAAAAGCCTAACAAAAGCCAAAGAAGGTCAAGTGGATGAAGCGAAAACTTGGTCCCCAAAGACATGGGCAACGGCTCGACGCAACCAAGCAAAGCAAAGCTAGCCCTCAAGAAGAGGTAGAACAGGCTCAACACCGCTAGCAGATACCAATTGACGATCGGAGGACAACAGAAGCAAAATGCTAGTCCCTCAAGATAGAGGCACAGAGGCTCAACACAACTAGCAAGAAAATCACTCCGAACCAATTGGAAATCAACCCAATCCAAATGGGAAAGCACACCAGACGATACCAATTGAAAGCCAAATAAAAAAGCTTATGAGAGCTCATGAAAAGCTAGGAACGTTTGCTAGTCCCTCAAGACAGAGGCAATGACTCAACACAACTAGCAAACTCCCCCTCGACAAATGCAAGCAACTAGGACAAATGATTCTCCCCTTAGTTGATCAACACAGGAGCATATGATTTGCATAAATTTCTCCCCCTAGTTGAAAATGCACTTATCAAGGCCAAACGGTATCGGAGAAGCAATTCCCTTCACATAAACTCCCCCTGAACACAAGATCTCCTTCCAAAATGCATATGAAGTCAAAATGCAAGTTAGGAGCTTCAAGTATATAGTCAAAAGAGTGCAAAGATGCTCTAATCAGTGTAGCTCCAACATCTCAATTAAGCACTCAAATAGCAAAGGCTCAAACTGATCACTTATACGAAATATGAAGCAGAGGAGCATGTGAGCAGTTTTAAGCCAAAAGGATAGTCACCATCAAAATAGCACTAGACATGTATAGAAGGAATCCAAACAAGTGCTAAACATATATACAAGGTGAACTACCCCTAGCAAAGTTCAATCATCATGCATAGGAATGAAGCATATACTTGTGATTTCAAATTCATATCGGAGTTGCAGCGGTAAAAGAATTCACAAGTTCATTTATAGCATGTGATTGCGAGAGGTTGAAAGCTTGTCATCGCCTAACTTTTCAACCGTGCGAAGCCTATGCCGAAGCAATCAGAAGCTTAAAGCAACGGTTTCGGTCATACACTATATGGCTCAAGTTTAACTCAAAGTGCCATGAGAAACAGTCTCAATACCATGAGGTGTTGACAAGCAATCCCATCTCGATCTTTTCAATCCAACAATACTTGGTTCAGATTTTAAGCAAGTTATGAACAACCAAGCAAGTGAATGACTCAGAACTAGAGACATAGCAACCTAGCATATATGAAAAGCAGGAATGGACTCAACATACCCTACACATGCTAGTTGCATATCTCAATGGTGAACATTTTCAGATTTATGTACATTAGGCATAATTCACCATTCCAAAAATAGCTCGCTCATAACATGTAACAGTGATCAGAAAGAGCATAAGCTACAAGCATCATCATAAGTATCGGAGCAATACTAACAAGAGCATAATTACATTCTAGTGAATATAGACATGAAGCTTAGAATGTAAATGCGTATGCCCGACACAAAACTGAAAGAAAGAAGATACCAAATGGAAAGACTCAAGAAACTCAAAAGAAAAGAGCCTCAAAATAAAAGAGTCAGTCTGTACATCTCAAAATGCTTCCCCCATCTAAAAGGGGAAACACACACCAAGCTCACCCCTCAACCTATTAAAGGTTGATTCGTCTAAAGGCTTGGTGAAAATATCAGCCAATTGGTGATGAGTAACGACATGGCGAAGGTCGATATCACCCTTCTCCTGGTGGTCTCGCAAGAAATGAAAGCGCACATCAATGTGTTTGGTTTTCGAGTGAAGCACGGGGTTCTTAGCAACGCTAATGGCACTCGTGCTGTCACAAAGCAAAGGCACTCGAGTAAAGCTCAAACCAAAATCACGCAAAGTGGCCATCATCCAGAGTAACTGGGAACAGCAGCTAGCCGCAGCAACATACTCAGCCTCCGTGGTAGACTGGGCGACACTAGACTGCTTGCGAGAAGACCACGATACAAGAGAAGACCCAATAAACTGACAAGTCCCAGAAGTGGACTTGCGCTCAATGCGACAACCAGCAAAATCGGCATCGGAATAACCGCAAAGCGAGAGAGTGGAAGAAGCAGAATACCAAATCCCGAACTCAGGCGTGAAACGAAGGTACCTGAAGATGCGCTTCACCGCCTGACGGTGAGAAGTGCGTGGCGAAGCCTGAAAGCGCGCGCACAAGCACACGGCGAACTGAATGTCCGGCCGTGTCGCCGTCAGGTAGAGCAGCGATCGAATCATGTTGCGGTACTCCTTCTGGTCCACTGCTTCTCCATCCGTGTCGGCATCCAGGGCAGTCGTCGTCGACATGGGCGTCGGAAGAGGCTTGGCCTCACCCATGTCGAACCGCTTCAGCAAGTCCCTCGTGTACTTGCCCTGGTGCACAAACGTCCCCTCTCGGGATTGCTTAATTTGCAACCCGAGAAAGAAAGTCAGCTCGCCCATCATGCTCATCTCGAACTCCCTGCTCATAGTATCTGCAAACTTGGCAACCAAAGCGTGAGAAGAACCACCGAAAATGATATCATCCACGTAAATTTGGACCAAGAGAGTATCTTTGCCTTGCTTGAGGAGAAAGAGCGTTTTATCAACACATCCCATTTTAAAACCCTTAGCTAGCAAAAAGGTTTTTAATCTCTCATACCAGGCTCTAGGGGCTTGTTTCAAACCATACAAAGCTTTGTGGAGTTTAAAGACATGGTTTGGAAACTTGGGATTTTCAAAACCGGGGGGTTGTTGGACATAGACCTCCTCCTCAATGTAGCCGTTTAAGAAGGCACTCTTGACATCCATTTGAAAAAGTTTGAAACCCATGGATGCAACATAAGCCAAGAGTATCCTAATATCCTCCAAACGAGCTACAGGAGCGAAGGTCTCCTCATAATCTATCCCCTCCTTCTGACTATAACCCTTCGCTACAAGCCGGGCCTTGTTTCTCACAATGTGGCCCTCCTCTCCTTGCTTGTTTTTAAATACCTATTTTGTCCCAATAGGTTTACAGTCAGGAGGTGGAGGCACTAGAACCCAAACCCGATTTCGCTCAAAGTTCTCTAGCTCCTCATGCATGGCATTGACCCAATCCGGATCCGTCAATGCGTGTCCAACATCTCGGGGCTCAAAAGACGCAACAAAAGCAGAATGAGCAAAGTGCGAGATGTGCTGTGACCTGGAGCGAGTAACTCGCTCGTCGATGTCGCCGATCATCTGCTGAGGAGGGTGCTGGCGCTGGATGTGTCGTGGCGCCTCCCGGGAAGAAGTGACCTCCCCCTCAACAGTAGCTGGTTCCACCCCGGGTACAAAAGGTACCGCGCGAGGTGGAGGATCCCACGGCCCCCAGGAAGAAGAAGTGTCGGGGCCGTGAGTCGTCGTCGAGGCCGCTCCTTGCGGCACGACAGGTGGAGGGGGTGCTGGATCATCTATACCTTCAGCACCCTCTTCCTCATCATCAAAAAGAGGCTCTCCAACCTCATGATCACCTGCACGCTCAAACCGAGAAGAGGGACAAACAAGAGTCTCGTCGAAGGTGACATCTGATGTCTCCATGACTCGGTTAGTGTCAAGGTTAAGTACACGATAAGCTCGAGTGTGAGTGCCATAACCCAAAAACACACCGTCAGAAGAACGAGATTCAAATTTGTCCAAGTTGCCCTTTTTGAGTATAAAACAATGGCAACCAAAAACTCGAAAATAACTCACCTTGGGCAGTTTGCCAAAACGCAACTCATATGAAGTCTTTTTCAAGAAAGCTCTCAGAAAAATGCGATTGGAAATATAGCATGCAGTGTTCATAGCTTCGGCCCAATAGCGCCTAGGAGTCCTATGCTCATCAAGCATCGTCCTGGCCATCTCAACAAGGGTCCGATTCTTCCTCTCTACAACACCATTTTGGGGCGGTGTGTAGGGTGAAGAAAACTGATGCTCCAAGCCAAGGCGGTTACAAAACTTCTCAAAATCCAAATTTTTGAATTCGGAACCATTATCACTTCTAATAGCTCGCATCGAGTTCAAAGGGAACTCGTTCTGAAGACGTAAAATCAGATTGTGAGCAAATGAGAAAGTCTCGGTCTTCTCAGCTAAAAAGAAGACCCACGAATATCTCGAAAAGTCGTCAACAACAACCAAAACATACCACTTGCCACCAACCGAGCTCACCCGAGCCGGACCAACAAGGTCCATGTGTAAAAGCTCTCCGGGGTGCGAGGTCATGACCTTAGTCACTGGATGGTGGGGAGCGGCAACCATCTTCCCATGTCTGCAAGAATGGCAAACTAGATCCTTCTCCATCGAAAGCTTGGGCAATCCTCGGATTAGGCCAAGTGAGCTAAGTCTTGCAAGCAAGTCGAAGCTTAAATGACCGAGCCTCCTATGCCACTTCCAAAGATCGGAGGAAGAAGGACTAGCCAAAAGACAGCGAGAAGAACCAAACGACTCCGAGAAATTCGCGCGAAAGACTTTCCCAAAGGGCGAAATCAGACATATAAGATCGCCCTGAGGATCTAAGATGCGACTAAGGTTCGGTTTAAAACGAATCTCATAGTCATCATCAAAAAGTTGCGAAACGGAAAGAAGGTTAAAATGCAGGTTAGAAACAAGAGCAACATCGCGCAACACAAAGTGCTCATTAACCCGCACCGTCCCACGAGACAATACCTTACCTTTACTATTGTCGCCGAAGGTTATGTACTCCTTTCCGGCGACCGGGCTAAGGCTGGAGAACCACTTGGCGTTTCCGGTCATGTGCCTCGAGCAACCAGAATCCACCAACCAAATGTCCTCCAACCGTCTCACCTACATCAATAAAAAGACATAGGGTGAGCATACGGTCCAACACTGGGGTTAGTGAAATAAGGGGAAAACCAGTGTTGGCCCGGCTGCTCAAAAGACGGGTTAGCAGAAAAACCATCCTGTCTAGGGGGATAGCGATCACCACGCACAGGAAAACGTGGTCCGCTAGGGAAGAAGCGCTCACCGCGAAACTCTACCTGCGGTGGGACAAAGCGCTCAACAAAGCCTCCGCCACGGGGTCCATTACCTGCAAAAGCAGGACCCCGTCGGGCACGCTCTCTACGAGGTCTACGCCTAGGAGCCTGGGGCTCAACTCTAGCGTCTCTCCTCGGAGCTCTCTCCTGCCTAGGCCTAACAAACTGAGGTGCTGGACCTCTAGGCCTAGTCTCCCTCTTAGGGGCTCTCATCTCCTGCCTAGGCCGGGGACCTTGACGTCCGGACCTAGCAGCTCTCCCCTGGGCCTTCGGCACATGTCCACCATGAGCTGGATGGTACATGTCCGGGTTCTCCATCTCCCGAGCACGGCGCGCCTCCCGCTTGCGCCGGAAACAGAACTCGATCAAGTGACCATCCCTCCCACAGAAATCACACTGGTACCTCACCGCACGCAAAGGGGGTTGTTGGTGACCAGGGCTGTGGGTGTGGCTCACTTTGCCTTTGCCCTTCTGTGGCAACTCCTCACGAATGGGTGGCATAGCATCAAGCTTGTTTCTGAGGTGGTTTGGCTTGGGTGCCCAAACTGGGTTTTTGGGAGGAGCTCTCGGGGGTTCCTCAACCACACCATCTTTGGTGATAGGCTTGGCTGGCTCTTTGAGTGGAAGCTTGGCAAGTTTGGGAGTAGTGGTGGAATATGGCTTCTCACATGGGTTCAGACCACTAAACTCTCCAATCTTCCCAAAAGCTGAGAGATCAACACTCTGAGCAAAACCTACACCAGGGGCACCAACAGCTCGCTTGAATTGGGAGATCATCATCCCGAGCTGTGGCTCACTACTGGAGACCCATGACAAGATGGACCGAAGGTATGTGTTTTCTTCCTCGGTTTGCATCTTGCCATGCTTCACATTTGCAATCTCCATCTCCAGGCCCTCACACAAAGTACACCTCGTGACACAAGTGCTATCTGAGCTGGCCTTGACTAAAGACTCAATCTTGGCATTCTTCTCTGCCAACTCAGATTGCAAGACAGGACAAGTCTTGCACGCACCTAACAGCTGCGGCCTAGCACGGAGCTCATCCACCTCTCCAACCAACGCAGCATACTTACCTCTCAGAGTGAGAAGGTCAGTCATGTGCGCGGTGCACGACTCGCACTCCGCCTCCTCCGACACTACCACGGTGGACCGAGCGAACTCAAGCTCCTTCACCGTGTCCTCCCACTTCTGCCTAAACTCCTTGCGCTCTCTAGCGGCACGCCTAAGCAACTTATCTTGGCTAAGGAGGGCAGCAGTCAACTTCTCAACCTCGGAGGAAAGCTCGTCGTAGGTGAGAGATACCTGGGAGGTGTCGTCGTCGTCGTCGTTCCGAGAGGTACGCTCCGGCTCGCCGTCGACCTCATCTCCGAGCGCCATGGTGCAGAAGCCGTCGTCGTCGGCGAAGAAGCAGAGGCCGTTCAGCTTGTCCTCGATCCTCTTCTTCTTCTCGGACTCGTCATCGCTCGAGCTGGCGGAGTCGTCATCCGAGCCGTCGACGTCGCTGAGCGTGGCGAAGAATGCGCGCTGCTCAGCTTGCTGCTTCTCCAAGTACTTCTTCTTGATGTACTCTTTGTCGAAGCCGCCCCGTTTCTTGTGCCTTGGGGGGACGTGCTTCTCCTTGTACTTGGAGTCGCGCTTGCGCCCATGTTCGCCCTTGCCCAAGTGCTTGTTCTTCTTGGGGCAGTTGGCGATGAAGTGGTCGGGGTCGCCGCACTCGTAGCATCCCGTGCGTCCTCCTCCTCGACGGCGGTTCATGCGGTTGTTGTGGAACCGCGAGAACCGGTTGGCAAGCAAAGCCAACTCGTCGTCTCCCAAAGACTCCAGCTGGTCCTCTGTCACAGAAAAGAGAGAAGAAAGCGCAAAGCCAGCTGAGGGGTTAGAGGAAGAGCCGGAAACCAAAGCCATGGACGGGCGAGAAGGATTTTCAAAAGAAGCCCTCGCCATAGCATCGATCTCACTGGACTTGAGCTTACTGAAGAGCTCGTCGCAGGTGAGGGTCTCGTAGTTCGGCGATTCGATGATTGCCTGAACCTTGGAGTCCCACACCGAACGGTCAAGAGTGTGCAAAAGCTTCAAAGCACGCTCATGATCGTCAAATGGCAACTGCTCTCTGTTAGCCCGCATCCTGTTGACAATCACCTGAAAGCGAGCGAATAAACTTTCTATGCTCTCGCCAGGTTGATGTCTAAAGTTCTCATACTCTCGCTTGAACGACTCGTAGAGTCGGGTTTTGACTTGAGAGGTGCCCTCATGGAAGCGCATGAGGGTGTCCCAGATCTCCCGAGCCGTAGCGAGGTGAGAAACTCGATCAAACTCTCCCATGCTCAAACACGAAAAGAGAGCATTACGGGCTCGGCTATTGGCTTCGTGCTCATTGATCTGATGCTGAGTCTCACGAGCAGCCAAGACCACGTAATCAGCAGAGTTGCAAATATCCCAAATAGAAGCACCCAAACTCTGCAGATAGGCCGACATGCGTATCTTCCAATACGCATAGTTCGTCCCATCAAAGAACGGCGGTTTGCCCACGCCGCGATCCATGTCGCCTTCGGTGGATCTGGAACCGGCTAAGGTGGAAGATCCTTAACCCGCTCCGATACCAATTGAAGGACCGAGAAGCTACCCGAAAGCGACCAGAGGGGGGGTGAATGGGAGCTTCAATATTTCCTTTCGGAAACTAGATGCCACTGTCCCAAACTCAACCCCAAAAGCGAACCCTAGAGCTTGCTAATGTCCACGACCCTAGATGAAGGGTGGATGCTTCCTAGAAGCACAGCGGGACACTAGACAACCCTAGAAAGCCAACGCAAAAGACGGAAATCCAATCCGATCAAGAACGAACGAACCGCGAACGAAACGGCGCGAAACTGGATCGACCGGACTCTGGCCAGCGTCCAGTCAGCAGGGACCGGACGCGTCCGGTCGACCAAAAACCGGTTTTGGACCTCTCTGCAACTGACCGGACGCAGTGACTGCGAGCGTCCGGTCGATCCCCGTGCGTCCGGTCACAAGCACGTTCGAGTAGTGAACAGGACTATGGGCGAGTCCGGTCACCACTAAACTCCAGCGTCCGGTCAGAGCAAAAACCAGAACACGCTCAAACCTTCAACGACCGGACGCGTCCGGTCAAGTCGTGACCGGCGTCCGGTCACCCCGAAACTGCACTGAAACTCCGGCGATTCAACCCGATCTCCTCCGAATCAAGTGCTCTAGGCTTGGGATTCGATCTGAGGAGTCACAAGGAGGTTAGTGAGCTATCTCTAAGAGATCATGGCTCGAACCTAGCTCCAAATCGGTGAATCGAAGGAATTCGGGGGAAGGAAGAAAAAGAGACCCGAAACTAAAACTTGATCGATCTCCTAGACCGTGAGGTTAGAGATGATTTCTTTCGGAGGAAAGAAGTGCCTCACGATCTAGAACAACTCAGTTCAAACGGAATCGCAAAAGATGAACCGAGCACAAAGATCAAGCGACGGGAAAACTCAAGGCACAAAGCAATCCGCGAAGAACATGATGAACATGAAATCAAAACGCGAATTGACACCAAGAGATGGGATCCAAGGTGAGGATACGGCCTCACTTCCTCGAATCAACAGTACACAGGGTGGAGTCTCTCTGCGGATCTCAACTAGCTAAAGCAGGTATGGGAGAGTGGAAACCCTAGCAAATGAAGGCACAGACTGAGATAGCTAAAACTGAGATAGGGAGGAGGGTGTCTCCCCTGGACTACTTATACTAACCTAGCCTAAGTCTATTTCCTACTCTACCCCTCTCTACTCTAATTACAGAGCAGACCAGCCTAACCCTAAGGCTATTCTAGTCCACCCGCTGGTGGTAGGTAGATCCGACGGCCACGCCCGCACGGTCTTCCGCGTCGCCTCCACGCAACCTTCAGATCGCCGCCACCTGCCGCCACCACTCTGCACCCCCGGTTTTGTGGCCCAAACCGGGAAACCAGCCTTTTCCATCAGCCCCCGGTTTTGAGGCCCAAACCGGGAAACCAGCCTCCAGCCCGAGTTTTGTGGCCAAACTCGGAAACCGTCCGCGCCCGAGTTTTGAGGCCCAAACTCGGAAACCGGCCCACGCCCAGGTTTTGAGGCTCAACCTGGAAACCGTCGCGCCCGAGTTTTGAGGCCCAAACTCGGAAACCGGCCCACGCCCAGGTTTTGAGGCTCAACCTGGAAACCGTAGCGCCCAGGTTTTGTGGCTCAACCTGGAAACCCAGCACCCAGGTTTTGAGGCCCAAACCTGGAAACCGTCCACCCGTTGGTTTTTCCCTGGCTCTACCAACAAACCGACGTCGTAGAGGGGATGCACCGCCTGTGCACCCCTTCCACCGACATGATCGCACTTCTCCGCTTGTCGCTGTCGCAGGCTGCCAGCCACCACAGCTGATCCTCCGGCCTCCAGTCCATCAGTCCAAGTCCACGCCCGCCCTTCACCGTCCGATACATCGGCATGGCACGTCCGCCGCACGGCACGCCCATCCTTCATCGCGCCCGGTCCGTCGGCACGGCACGTCGCAACTTGACCTTCACCCGCCATCGATCACTGTCTCCGTGCTCGACACCTGCACAACACAAGCCAAAGAACATGCGCATCATCTCCGTTGACAATCACTCATCACACAGAGACTCGGCATACACCCATGTATCCGCATACCCGACTAAGAAAAAGACTCCAAGGGCATGCTGGCTTAAGGGATGTAGTGGGGCTAGCAGGAGAGAAGAGCTTTGCAGAAAAAGCTTTCTACTAGTTCATCCTATTTTCAAGTTTTAACGGTGCATTAAGTTATTAAGCAGTATCCACTATGCACCTATCTAAATCAAACACTTGTTTAAGCATCACATCTCATGATAAACTTCTCTTGCCATCATCTTCACTTGATTAAACTACGCTGAGGGTGCGAGGACGAGTCTCCTTTTCTCATGGAGCAAACGACGATTCGAACCGCTTGATCTACTTAGCTAGGGCTTCCTTATCACACGACATATGCAAGACCGAACTTGCATATATCAACCTTCCTGTGGATCCGCTCAAACCGGACCGGAGCCGCGCCACCCAGGAGTACAGTACACCACCGCCCTACAACGGCCTTGCTGAGTCCGTCCAACAGGGGACCGAGCAGGGTGGGTATACTCTACTCCCGCCATCTCTCCACTCCCAGTGCACGGGTGCGCCGTTCCAGCAAGAGCATAGCCACAGTAGGGCTTACCGTAGCATGTGACCAGTACTAACAAATAGTTCTCGATCCAACGGGCCAACAGCGGACGGGTCCTAGGCGACACAGGCAGAAACACTACACCAGGACTCCATTCCTGTGCAAGTTACCCGCTCGGTCTCAGTTTAATAGTTATCATCATATTAGGGTTCCCACGACCCATAGACAAAGTCAAAGAGAGAAAAGGTAAAACCAATATCTCGCGAACGATGAAACCATCGATCGACTTCTACCGAAGTCTAAGCATTGCTAAGCATTTGAGATCGTCTTATCACTACTGATAGGATATCATTAGGGGATTATCTGGAAGTCAAGGTATTCATGCAGCAACGGTTTCATTCAACTCCTACTTACTTAATGCACATTCCACAAGACCTACAGTGTAATAAAGTATTTGTAAAACAGAGAGTGGGTGTATGCACCGGGGCTTGCCTGTGTTGCAGAGAAGACTAGGATCTCCGAAAGACCCACAGAAGTTAGTTCCTTAGAGACGTGAAGTTGAATCTTCTCGAAGAAGCTTGTCCGATAAAGTTCTCCTTCCTAGGCTCGATCAACTGGACCTCCTCGATCCGAAGCTTGCTCAACACGACCATCGACTCTCTCGTATGAACTACACGTATATAACGATGCATGCTTTAGTATGATGCAATGCATGCTAAGGTGCGGGACAAACAAATGCATAACGAAAGTTAACACAATATAAGAAAGGTCGAGTACAACTTTCCTTCACGGTAGAGTTGCAAACCAACAAAACCAACTTGTAACCTATCAACTAGTGTTCCTAGGGTAGTGTGTTATTTTCATACAACATAATTAGATGGATTAACAAAGTGATTAAGAGTGTATCACAAGCACCATCCACTGCCATGGGACCTCGCAGTAGGGATGCCCCATGGTTTTCAATCAAGACTTTAACCATAGACGTTGCAAAGCAAAACATAATTGTTTATTAACCATTTTTACAGTTGTTGGAGCAGACTATTCTAGTTCACCCTAAGCAAGGATAAGGTTATACTGACTTTTTTGAAAGTTCATTAAGTTAACTATCACTTTTTTATAATCATCTTTAAGTGATTCTAGAGTTAACTAAGTCAAACAATACAAGCAAACACTGCTGTCCAGATTTTGGACAGATTTGCACAATCAACTTTATTTATCCATAACTAGAGTTCCAGACCTCCAAAAATAGTGATTGAGGACAATTTGGAAAGCTTAACAAATTATCTTCAACATTGCTGTAATATACAAAGGCTGATTCCAGAGTCCAATGGACCAAACAATTCATTTGGCTAAAGCTGTCTAGATTCTGGACAGATTCATACACTTCTGTTCCACAGACTATAACTGGAGTTCCGTTTCTCGAAAAATTGTGATCCAAATTATTATGGAAAGCTCATCAAATCCTCTATAACTTTCTTATAATGAAGCAGAGCTAATTCACAAATTAAATTCACCTAACAGTTCAGTTTTCCAAAACTGTCCAGATCCTGAGACAGATTTGATTATCCATCATCAAACAGCCATAAATGGAGTTCCATGTCATTAGAAGATATAATCCTTGACAATTGAGAAAGCTTAAGAAATCTACTACAGCTTTCTTTTTATGGTCAAGAGGTGATTTCCTAGTTAAAACAGCTCAACAACTTCATTTCTCCGATCAGTTCAGACGAGAGGACAGATTCGACCTGAACCTTATAAAATCTATAACTCTCAGTTTAACTGGCCTAAAATCATAAAATTTTAGGACAAACTAGATATAGCAGTTTACTACAACTTTCTTATTATAGTTAACAAGTGATTCCCAAGTGAAATAACCTAAAAAATGATTTTCTCAGATTCGTCCAGTAAGTAAAACAGATTCGATCTGGTAACTTAGAAAATCTATAACTCCTAATCTAGCTGGCCTAAACTCTTGAAATTTTTGGACAAGCTAGATACAGAAGTTAGCTACAACTTTGGTATTTATCACTTTCACAGAAAGCATGGTTTACATAGTGGAAACAACCTCTCAACAAAAACTGATCCTGCAGCCATGCAATTCACCAATGAGATCAAGTGTATCTCTTGATCAAATACCGTAGCCATATATAACCAATCAATTCTATACATGACAGAATCATGAAACAAAAGATTACTAGAACAGCAAGGTTAACTTTAACATAAATCTTTAACCATTATTTAAGTAGCTTAATTAATAAAGACCGATTAGCAAAGTGATCTAGGTTCATACTTCTATTATTATATTATATGGTTAAGTGACTAAGTGCTATACTTAACAAGGGTCATTAAGGTGTTTAAGTTGATCATTAGAGCTTAACCATGTATCTGTTCTAATCAAAACCAGCAAGATCTAATTGGTTAACTTAGGCTTTACTAAGTACCATATGAAAATTAAGGTTTAACTAAAGTTTGTCAAATGGAGCCTAAACTTTTTGTGATGGTAGGTTACAGAGAATAAATGTTACAAAAAAAATTTGAGAATTTTTGGATTTTTTTTGACCTACAGAAATGATTTAAGTTTTAAGCATTATTTAATTATTTAAATGGGCTTATGATAAGGATGAAACTTATTTTGTCCAAATGACCTCAAAATTTTTGTGGAGCTCCATCACATGACACAAACAGTAACAAAAATAGATTCATGATTTTTGGACAATTAAATAACCCTATAGAAATTATTCAAAGTGCATTTATTAATTAAATGACCCATTTAAAGTACCATCAAAATTTATCCAAAAACCAAGCTTCATATTTTTCTTGTGTAGAGCACCTCATCAGGAACACAACAAAATTTGTTTCACAAATTTTGGAGCCGTATTTATTTACTTATGCATTTTTCTATTTTCAGCACATTTATACAATTTCAGAAAATAGGAAAAGGCAAAACCCTAACCTACTGGGCCAAAGCCGGCCCAAACCGCAAGCGCACAGCTCGGGGGGTCAGCGCTGCGTGGCCAGGACTCGGCCATGACCATGGCCACGACCGCGCACCAGGTCGGTGCTGACCGGCGCCAACCCGTTGCCGGCAAGGACCCAGGCCACGGCGAGACCACCGACGGAAACGCCTCGAGCCCGCGCATCAATCTAGGTGGTTGGTTCGGTGCTCAGGGCCTTGCAGTGGGCGCGTCGACGACCATGGCGGCCGGCAGGGCACTAGACGGCGGCGCACAAGTGGGACGGCGACGACGCAGCGGTAGCGACCTCAAGGGCGCGCGAGAAAGCTCAAGGGTGCTCACCTGGATTCTCTGCTCGCGCTGGTTGAGACTAAGGAGCAACGCACGAAGCTTGCCCGCGGCAATGGCGGCGATGGCGGCTTCATCTCCTTGAACCGACGGCGAAGCGGTGTCCCAGCGTGCCTAGACCGAGTCAGTCGAAGCGGCGAGGTCGACCAGCTTCAGTACACCGAGGTGGAGCTAACGCGCCAAATGAGGAGGCGAGAGGCACACTATGGCGGTGCGGCCAAGTCGAGGCAGAGCTCGACGGCGCCTGGCCGGAGCAGGGGAAGAAAGGGGTGGTGTGGGGGACTCCGGCGGTCAGAGCTTGCGCAATTGGGCTCAGAAGAAGCGCAAGGAGGTGGCGGAGCCATTGCCGAGGTGGAGGAGCCAGAGGCAAAGCAAGCACGGCGAGAGGAGGCAGCAGCGGCTTGCTCTGTTTCTCGACAGCGGCAAACCAGAGAAAAGGAAAAAGAGAAGTGAAGAGAAGGAAATGGGGAAGGGAAGAAGGGGTCAGCGCGATGGAGAGCTTGTCATGACGCTTGCAAATGCCACGCGGGGGACACGCGCCGCGCGCGGACGCTGGCAGGACACGGCGGCGACGGCCCTGCTGCCGCGTGCCCAGCGCCTCTGTTTCTGTCTCCCCTTTCACTGTAGCAGCACACTCTCTCCCCAAATTACCCTTGATTTTGTATAGAAACTCCAAAATCTGCCAAAATGAAAGTTGCTCTAAATATTCTGATCTGCAACTTTCATTTAAGGAGCAACCCCAAAATCTGTGTAGATTTTAAAATAATAACTCAAATTTGAATTGCCCTTAAACCTAAATTCAAAATTACTTTTGAATTTGCTTAATAACTTCAAATTTGACCTGTGTAAAAGTTGTTCCTTATAACATTATCTACAACTTTGCTTTTGGCCTCATATCAAAATTATGCATATTTTCAAACTATAGCAAAAAGGGGTACAACTGATTTTGAAATTAAATTTCAATTTGAGATTCAATTTAAACTTATTTCTCTAATTACTTTAGATTTTCTTCAAGAACTTGAAATTCTGCCTAAATAGAAGTTGTTTCATTTAATCTCCTCTACAATGTTACTTAAGGTACCAAGTTCTAATTTTTTAGTTTTTGAATTGTAGTTTAAGGATTGAATTTAGGGTTTAAGTAATTTCAAATTTATTCAAGTTCTATACTGAATCTGTGAAAACTTTGAATACCAAAGTTGTACCTTTCAATAGGAACCACAACTTTGCTTTTAAATTCATGTTAAGATTTAGCTTGCTTTTTGACTTATAGAAAAGGGGATGAAAGATTTATTTAAAACTAGGGTTTTTTGCTAATTTAGAACCTTCAAATCTTAAGGAATTTAATTAGAGGTCTTTTGGTGTTCATTACTAGCAACCAACCTTACTATTGATTAGAGCAAAAGTTGACCCAACAAATAGTGCCTTAGTTGCCCCAAGTTTATTTAAGAAAGTTCATTTTAGAATTAACCAAAGTTTCTTAATTATAATTTTGGATCGTCATTTCATGTGACACACATAGCACATTCATACAATACACATAATCAAACATGGAAGTCATCACGCGTGATATACTTATATGCCATGACACTGCATGATTATGCACACTAATCGTCATAATTAGAGTTTTAATTAACGCTTAACACCGGGGGTGTTACATCGACTTTCTCTACTGACGCTTCACCTCCTTTGTTTTCTTTGTCTTCTTTGCTTACAGTCACGGAGGAGCAGTTGGAGGCATTTGGAGATGATGAGCTCGCCCTCGTCATCACCCGGTTCTCGCGGTTTCACAACAACTGCCTGAATCACCGGCGTGGTGGCGCACGCTAGGGCTGCTACGGATGTGGAGATCCAGATCACTTCGTCGCGAGCTACCCCAAGCGCGACAAGACCTTCCCCGGCAAGAACCGCAACTCCAGGCGCAAGGGCAAGCCAGAGAACAAGGTCGGGAAGAAGAAGAAGGGCGACTACCGCCGAGAGGACATGGAGAAGGCTTTTGACGCCGGTAAGCGTGCCTTCCTTGCCACCTTTAGCGATGGTGAGAAGACCACCGAGCACAAGATGGAAGATCGCCTCAATGGGCTCTGCTTCTTCGGCCACTCCCCCAAGGGCCTCTACACCATGGCCTTGGATGAAGAGAACCACAAGTGCCAGACCAAGGACGACGACGATGACGACGACGATGGTTCCGAGGTATCAAACTCTTCTCTTATCGATCGTCTTACTGGTGAGCGTGCTTCTCTCGTTGACATAGTTCTCGGTCAGGACAAGCAACTCAAGCGAGCTATCCGAGAGCGCAATGAGTTTAAGGCTAAGATGAATGATGTGCTTAAGGAGCTTGAGTTCGCTAAGTCTGAGGTGAAGGTGACCGATGAGGAGTGTGAGGAGTGCACGATGCATATGACAAACTTTGCCACCCTGCAAACCAAGTATGCCTCTTTGATTTAAGTGTATGATGAGCTGAAGGGTAGGCTAGACTTAGTGGGTGATTGAAAGGAGTGTCGCTCCCTGAAGAAGGAGCTAGAGGAAGTGAAGGCTAGGCCTTCTTTTGCTAGGTGCGTGCAAGCTTTGTCCTAGCTTGCGAACTGAGTTGACAGAAGTTAGTGCCAAGCTTGCTGAAGCCGTGAAGGTCAGTTCAGTTAGCACCTTGTCCGCTCCATGTGAGCGATGCGTGGGGATGAAGCTTGAGATTGCGAACTGTCGGCATGCCAGGATGCAAACCGAGGAGGAAAACACATACCTTCGGTCCATCCTGAGTTGGGTGTCATGCAGTGAGCCGCAGTTAGGCATGATGATTAGTCATTTCAAGAGGGGAACTGATTGCTCGGGAGTAGGCTTTCCTCTAGGTGGGAAGGGCGCTAGTACCTTTGGCAATATTGGTGAGTTTAGTGGAGTGAGCCCTAGTGAGAAGCCATCCGATATCCCTATGCTTATCAAGATCACCCCACCTGAGCCTCCCAAGCCTATCACCAAGGATGGCATCCTTGATGAACCTCCCAAGGCTCCACCTCGCAAGCAAGTGTGGGTTCCCAAACCTAATCATCTTAGGAACACACTTGACACCCTTGCTGACGTCTCTAGTCATCCCCTTCCGAAGGGCAAGCAGCCAGCCATAGTGAACAACCCTCGCAACCATAGGATCCAACAACCCAAGAGAGTGGTGAGGTTCGAGTGCGAGTACTATCACCGTGAGGGTCACCTAGCTGAGTTTTGCTTTCGGAGGAAGAGAGATGCTAAGTGTAACACCCTAAAAATCAATTTATGGAAATTAGGGTTTAAACATGACTTTGTTTATTTATTTCTCATGAAACATATAGCTTATATAATAATTTTTTGTGAATCAATAAGTTTAGTTGGGGCGTAAAAACATTTTTGTTGCATTCATGCTGGTGCATAGTGTTTTGTTTGAGTGTAGGGCTAGAGTTGAGTGGCTTGATTTCAAACTTTGTTTGAATTTGAGCAAAGTTTGCAAAGTTATAAAAGAAAAACTCTTTTCTTTTTCTTCCCCTCTCTTTCTTTCTTTCTGGCCCAACCCGCGCAGCCGGCCTGGCCCGTCCCCTCCTCCTTTTCTTTTTTCTCTCCCCGCGCCAGCCCAGCCCGCTCCCTTCTCTCGCGCTCGCTTGGCCCAGCGCCACGCCCGCTCGGCCCACGCTCGCGCGTTTCCCCGGCCCAGCTCGCCAGCGCGCCCGCGCAAGCCCGCGCCGCGCCGCTCCCTCTCCCTCGCTGATAGACTGGCCCCGCCCGTCAGCGCGCGTGCGGCCGCCCGACACCCCGGCCCCACCTGTCGGCGCCTCACCCTTTCCCCTTCCTCGCGCCGACTACGCAGTGCGCCGCCGCCGCCGTTTCCATTCCTGTAACCGGCGTTGAGTGGCCTTTATGGCCACTCGGCCTTCAAGCCGAGCTCGGTGGAGTCCCCACCAGCCGTCCTCGCTCCCACCCGAGCCCTATAAAGCCCGGAGCGACCTCCCCAGGCTCTCTCCCTTGCCCGCTTGCACCCCCTCATCACACCGCCGTCTCAGAGCCTTCACCGGCCGCCTGAGAGCCTTCCGAGTCTCTCCAGGTGATGCCGCGTCCGCCCAAAGCGCCCCGTCCCTTTCTCTTTGTTCGTTTGCGCGAAAACGACCTCACCAGAGTTTCTCCCCTTTTGTAGATCCGCGCCGTCGTTGCTCGTCGCTGTGGTGAGCTCCCCACCATCGCCGAGGCTCTTGATGTGTTCGCCTTCGTCCCCGCTGTCCGCTGGTGGTGTCCGCGCGGTCAGCAGTGCCCTAGAGCGCCTCTCCGGCGACTTCCCGAGCCCTCTCCCATGGCGCCGCCGCTCGCCGGAGGCCGCGCCGCCGTCCCTGCCGCCGCCATGCCTTTGCAAGCCACCCCGGGCCACCCGATCTGAATCCGACGGCCGAGATTAGAGCTCACGCCCCAAAGGGGTATGAGCCAAGTCTATGGCCCGTGCGCCCGAGCCAAGCGCGCGGTTCACCGGCTCCCTGGTGGACCGAGCCAACCCCGACGCGCCGCGTGGCACTGAGTCAGCGCCAGCGCTGCTGCAACCACCTGTTTTGCGAAAAAGCCCCTAGGTTTTGCGGAAATTAACCCGCAGTCCAGCGCAGTTCTTTTAATTTCTTTTCAGGTCCTGTTTTCTTTTGTTTTAAACCCTGCAGAACCCGGTTTTAGTGCCCGCCATCCAGAGCAGCCGTTTTCGCGAGTTAGACCCTCTCGGCTATGTTTATTTATGATCTAACCCTCGGTTTTCACAGGTTAGGCCCTAGGAAACTGTTTTTATTTACAAAAGTGCCCCTGAAACTTGTTTTCTTTATAACTTTCTCATTTTTAGTCCGATTAGAGTGATCCACACGTTCATGTGATCGTATCGACGAGTAGAATAGTTTTATAAGGGTTTCTCTATCTTTTTGTGATGTTTGGTGTACTGTTCTAATAGATATATATTTTGTTTGCATGTAATGAATGATTGGAATCCTGTGTTTGTTGATTTTCTTCGCGAGTACAGACGGTGACGTGTTCGAGGATCGTGAGTTTCAAGATCAGCAGCAGGACCTCGCTTGTGACCAAGGCAAGTATAATATATGGTTTTCCTTGTTACATACAAAATGCAAGACTTAATATTTCATACTGCATGTGTCTAATTTGACAAACCATAGGACAAGACTAGAATCTCTTGATCTTCATACCTTGCACCTATGGGAGGGTTTTTGCATAATATTGTTAGAATATGCTATGTGCTATTAATTGTTAAATGCTTAATATTGACTAATGATTATGGAACAAATGTTAAAAGAGGATTTTTAACCACAGTTAAGGGCACTGGAGCATGCTTTTCGCTCAGTGACCCACCCCAGGGACTGTCTTTTAAAGCGGCCACCCGGGAGATCCCGTGCAGCCTTGGGTATTACATGGCTCTGATCTTAGCTAAGTACTATGAGTGTTCCAGCTCGTCTATAGCTTACCGAAAGGGCAAGAGGGGCATACCATGTAGTTTTGGCCCGGGCCCACTAGGGTAATTGCTTTGGAGGATAGAGGGTTACCTTAGTGGGGAGGTTGTTCAAAACTCTTGGGAGATGGAAACCTTAGCGGCTACGACTTGTTAGACCAACTTTGGAAAGGCTTCGTAGTGAAACCCTGCCATACTTCCACAGAGGAGGTGATGTGGGCCTTCCAAACCCCGGCACATGGGAATCACGGCCCAAGGTGAAAGTGTACAACCTCTGCAGAGTGTAAATCTGGTATATCAGCCGTGCTCACGGACACGAGCGTCTCGGATCCTTTATAAGTAGTTCATGGTGGGGTATGTTGGTGGTTGTGGCCTACCTCTTTTTAACATAATAATCATTGCTTACTTTGGGACAATAGGGTTTAATCATGTAGTAATGTTGGACTAAAATAAAATATGATCAACTTAAAATGCCAACCTCAGTTAACCGTGTCAAACCCTTTGAGCCTTGCATCCCCGTAGTTGTACTTGCTGAGCATGGTGAGCTGACGCTTATCGTTGGTTCACATAAAAATCCCGGATGGGTACCAGATGGAGAAGACTTTGAGGAGTATCCAGAAGACGTTCCAGACTTCTGAGGTTGGCGTTCCGCGGTTGGTGTCCCCGTGGAGTGGAGTCTACGCGCTACCGCTATAATAATGGGTCGTTGGCCGTTGTAATGAACTTTGGTCATGTGATGTAATAAGTTTAATAACATTTTGTTCGTGCTGTAATGATATACATTTTGTGGTATATGTAGATTTGGGACTTCCTGGGCCCACATATGCTAAGCTCGGTTTTATTCGTAAATCCGTGCGTTACAAATTGGTATCAAAGCCGAGCTGACTGTAGGACGCAACCTTAGTTAGAATGGACACCTTTTTGCATAGGATTAATTCCGAAAAATTTTATTGCTTTTTGGTAATTTACAAAATTCCAGTACTCCTCTCTTGTTCATAAATTTTTTTTCTCGTATCTGACTCATATTTTAAAATGTTGTAGATGGCTCGCACCAAGCAGACAGCCCGCAAGAGCACCGGAGGACGCGTACCTACCCGCGACGAGTACCTCCGCTTGTTCCGTCAGCAGAGGCGGGATGCCGAGGAGGAGCCCGGGCCGGAGCAGCAGGCTGCTGGAGGTGACCCCAGCGACGACTCCGGAGACTCCGACGATGACCACTCCTCCGACTCCTCCGACGACGGATCGTCTGGCGACCACTCCAGCTCTGACTCCAGCGACTCGCAGGACAGTGATGACAGTGGCGCGAAGACCCCGGAGTACCACGTTCAGGACAAGGACGACGCCGACTGGATCCGGAGGACCCGCACCACCGAGGAGGGCGACGACTTCTACCACCCCAAGCTCCTGAAGCTCATCGATCTGCACTACGGACCTCTTCGTACCACGGTGGAGTATCGCAACCGATCGTACACCCACTCCGAGCACACCGGCTACTGGGTCACGAAGGTATTCGTCAAGACCCAGAATGAGAAGGACAAGACCTAGAGCGTCCGTGACGTGATCTACGCCTTGAGCCCGACTCTCACTCGCGAGTTTGGTGTGGAGGATGCTGCGAGACAGGCGTGTCTCATCTTCCGCGACAGGCTTTTCCCGACCATCCAGCAGGACGACGACCGCTACTTCCCTCGACGCCGCACCTTGGACGATGGTTGTGTTGTTGCCAGAGTTCAGCATCAGGAGAGTGCCCGGTTGATCGAGACAGTGCCTCTGGTGGTTGCTCTGAACACCGCCCTGGATTGTGCTATGTTGGACCAGAGGGCCCTGTGGATCGACATGGAGAGGATGCAGTTCCGGATCCACAACATCGAGCGCCAGCTGCGACGTGGAGTGCAGCCTCAGGACCCCCTTCCCTCTGCTTCAGCCAGAGACCCTGCTATCGTCGCTCAGCGCAAGAGGCACCACCCGAGTTGCACCTGCCCCCGCACGACCTTTGATGCATAGGAGCCCTACCCCAGATCAGTTCGATCGCACGCGAGTTTTATGTCAGTGTTGGTATAAATTAACGCACACTCTACTTTATCCGCAAGCGCACAGATAAAATCTACCGATGTAGCACTTCACCAGAGTAACCCAGTTTTAATATCGAACCCAAGGGAATGGATAGCGTGGAGTCTTAAGGTCTAACCCCTAAGTAACTAACAAGGACGGAGAAGCTAAAAGTATAGAGGGGATCACTAAGGTTATCTAAACCTATCTTAAGAGTGATATGTCTATTATTCTTAATGGGGAAGTTGCCATAAAAGGTCACAACAGAGTATGATTCTTTTATGCAAATGTATAATCCTACCGAGCCTACACACGGGTAGTGGACTATAGAAGAATCAACAAGGCTATAAGAGTCACCCTTGCGAACTACCACTTTTACCGGTGTTATAGGAGGCATTTATGATGAGTTATCAAGTCTAAGCACCACGCTTACACTATCCAACTACTTTAACTCTAGAGCAACATAGAATTAAAGTACTCAAAAGAGAGTCACAAACCTTAAGAATAATAAGAACAATGGCTCAAACTTAAATATCGATGTCGATTACCGAAACAATCGTGGAAGCAAGTCGATGAAGAACTTGAATCCACAGGTACAAGATGAAAAAGTTGATCCGACAGGCCGGAGCTTCCTCTTGATCTCTTCCTCTCTCTCTCTCTTCTAGTTCTTGAATAAGACTAGGTTCTAATCCTACTAGAGGGGTATCTAGTCTTCTACTTGAAAGCTAACTCTTGATTACAACTAGATGAACTAGATCTAATTCTAGATGAACTAGAAGAGATTCATCTAGAGGGACCTCTACTTCTACATTGGAACCCTAGTTTCTGATGTGGAGATGAATAATGAAGAGGGAGATGCCTGGAGAGGGGGGTCTGGGGGCTGTTTATATAGCCCTGGGCGGTGAACCATGGCCCTTGGATCAAACCGACTTGATGTACGGTCGAGATGCATCCTAGAGGTCGGTGGAGATAGCTTGTAGAAGACGGCGGCCAGCGGGACCCATGGGGGACTGGTCGGTCATAGGGTGGGACCGACCAGTCCCACCAGGCGGCCTCTCGCGGTGCCCCGCCTCGTGGTGTCCTTTGGTGTCCTCTAGAACCTTCTGGAATATCCCTGATGTGCCGGTTGCGTTATCTCGCGTCGGTTTCCTTCTAGGGGAAGCAATCAGCGCTGGTTTCCTGGTTTAGTCCCTGCAGAATCATAACTCACCAAAACTCATGGAATATTGTCAGTTGAAACCCTAAACCTTTGTTGGTGATTGGATTCATGCCCTTTTCATATTTATTTATCCTCTAATTTTGATAGATAACCAGTGTCAACAAGTTCCCCCAAGCTTACCCTTTGCTAGCCCCTTAGCAAAACCAAAACTTATTAATGGATCAGGAGTTGCTACAATATCTTCACTTCCAACAAGTATACCTGCCGTTAAACAAAAATTCTCCGAAACATATCATGTTATTCTTCATGGGGCTTATTACTCTTACCTTAGATCTTGAATAATTGAGAGATTGAACGATCCAATCAAGCACTATGTCTCTAGTTCTTTTTATTTCACCTTTATCCTAGAGTTTTAATTAATTTTCAAAAGCATTAATACATATGTTGTTAAATTGAACAATGGATCCAAAGAGGAAGTCAACCAACCATTGAATCAAGAAGTGTATGTGTATGAAAAAATGGAGTCGGATTCTCTTTTGAATATATTCACTCTCTTCTGTTTATCAGAGACATATGGCTATCAGGCTAATTCTACTATCGGGCACGTGCCCATTTTTTCTGACATTTTTTTTTCTTCTTCTTTTTCTTCAAGGTTCCGGACACTTGTCCCTTTTTATTTCCTCGGGATCTATCTTTTTGAGGTTTCGGACACTTGTCCCTTTTTATTTCCTCGGTTCTTTCTCTCTTTTTTTTTAATAGCCACATGCTTCCAACAAACTTCTGAGAGGGTAGCAACAGATAATTATGAGCATTTATGCGGAAGGTGGAAGAAATGTGTAAGTGATCTCAATTCAATGGCATGATAAACTACTTACAGGGTCACAAAGCTTAATTTAACTCAATGCAATTATTAGTCATGTTTATATTTAGAAATCTCCGGAATTTTAGTGTTGTTTAGAACAATATAATAGCAGCTCAGATCATCACATGTCATATCCCAATTACCTAGACCTTAGATCAAGTATTTGCCAACCATGTATTTAATTTTATTTAAAGGCATCATTATTAATGAGGAGAACTCATGCTTTGAAGGCTAGGTACTTGAAGGAAATTAGACAGAGCAACTATTCATCATTTCCATGCAAAAGGTTAAAGAGAGCAGGTTCTTCTTTGGTCATCAACTTCTTAAAACAAACTAAACAAACTATTTTATTTATTTAATCTAACACACTTTAAGATAAAAGCTAACAATAATAGTAGTAGTAATAATAATAAAGACATACCTGAATCGCGAAGATAACAGGGGGGCGTCTCCCCCAAGCTAGTTCCCTTAATAGCGTTGAGCCTTCGTGTGCCCATATATTTTTGTCTCTTTAATGGTGAGCCTTCATGTGCTCACATATTTTTGTTCTTTTCTTTTTACGGGTGAGCCTTCATGTGCTCACATATTTTTGGTGTTTTCATTTTTAAGAGTGAACCTTCATGTGCTCACATATTTTTGGTGTTTTGAATTTGTTTATAGAATGAAAAACTTAAGAGGATAAAGATACTTACGTGGATACACGGGGGTGCCTTCCCCAAGCTGAATGTTGACGTAGTCGTTCGATCTTGCAATATAGCAGACTGGCAGTGGATACGTCCTTCCTCTATTAGAGCTTTGATTGATGTTGATGTTTGTTGAGACAGTGCTCCAATAGTGGATGGAGCATTCACTTGCTCGTCAGCTTTACTTGGCCTTTCAAATCCTGTGAAACTCAAATAGACAACAAAACTCGTGGAACAGATTAAGCATTAGTGGTTGGCCACTCAAGCCTTAGCTGTCTAGAATTTTAGTAAGATCTCTTTTCTCAATCTATTTGTATTTTAATATCTTTATGATGCAAGAGAAAAATGCAACAGGATGATTGTATGCATATTTATTTTTATTATACTTATGCCACCGGTGAACATTCCTACGGGTTTTTACACACCACAGAATTACTCACATGGGGCTTTATGGTTTATGATATAGTGTAACAATTGCAACATTTTTATTTTCTTTTCTAATGCAATGCAGAAATTAAAATGTTTGTGAATTGAATATGATGATGCAGTAAACGACTAACAATTAAATATGAGAAATATGCAGAAAAGTAAATATGAGGATAACTACCGGTTTTTACCTTTTGGCGAAGGTTCGGATATTTAGGTCCGACGAACCGGACCTTCCCTTGGTTCAAACTTCCCAAGGTATGTCAGATGTTTAGAAAGTTGTTATCGATTGTACCTCTTAGGTGCAGACATTTTCTTCCATACTTTCTTGGTCTGAGTCTTCACTTCCTGTGGCTCACTGTCTTGAGATTTCCTTTGTTCTTTCTTTTCCGGGACAGTGTCGATAGCTTCTTCTTCGTGATTGGCCTCTCTATTCTTGATAGTTTATCTTCCTTGGCATTGAGAGCGGCGTCTTTCACTTCTGTTCTCCTTGGGTGCTTCATTGGGTATGTAGCTGATGAAGTTGTATCGTGCCTTTTCTCCAGGAAAGTGAGAATGGATTTCCTCTTGTAGATGATTGCACTTGTAGCGTAGAGGAATGGTCTTCCTAGGATGAGGTGGACATCATCGTCTTCTCCCTTGTCAAGGATCAAGAAGTCTGTGGGGACTTCATGACCTCTAACTCTGACTACGATGTCTTCCATCATTCCTTCTTATTTATGCCTCTTAATATGGTGACACTCATGTTCTTCGTTCGTCCAGCAGTTTGAAGTGGACCACTAATTATGGAAGCTGGCAGCATCTTGCTCAGTGTGCATGTTCTTGTAGATCTAGGACCTTCACTCTGTAGAATTTGGGAGTGACTTCTCCATGTTTTGCTCAGGAGTGTGTCCTGCTCATAAAGACAAGGTAGAGATCAAGTGCATAGGCTCTGTTGGTGGAAAAACACCAACAGAACCAAAAGTTTTGTTTATTCTTCTCTAACCTTAGGCACATTGCACAAGACAAACTTGTTGTTTATGTGTTCTATTTAATGTTAACGTAAGTGATAGGATCAGAGGATGAGTATGAGAGTAGCATCCTAAAATATTTAACAGATCAGATTACTTAACCCAAGGAAGGATAATCTATGCATAAAATGTTAATCTTTTCATAATTGAGATATATCATCTTCCAAAGGTTAGATGCACAACATTTTAGCTCATTTAGTTAAGATAGTGAGATTCAAGAGAGTAAAGCTAGAAACGAAGATCAAAGGACTGAACATGTTGAGTGGATTAGGTTGAATCAAGTGAGGTGCAACTTAAACATGTTCATACTAGAATCAAGAAGAATCTTTTAAAGTGATGGTCACTTACCTTGAAATGTTACTTTGTCATTGGAAAGTGATTGTGCTGAACTACCTTGTGGAAGCTTCTCTTGTCTAGCTGACTTGTCTTCTCTTATTTGTCTTATAGTATGATTGAGAGGAGAAAGATCACAGTGGAATCATCTTTAGAGGTATCGACCTTCCTTCTCTTGTGTCGACTTATCAGTGAAGGCACATTGTTCCTTGAGTATGCTAACTAGGATCCTCTTTCTTTCTTATATTAATTCTATACTATGAGGATGTAGGGACAGTTCTGCATTCTTCTCTTGTCAACCTTTATTGTTTTTCTTTAATTATTGGGTTGGCAAGAGACTTGAATTTAGAGCTGCTACTCGAGTGCCTCTATGAGAGTTTTTGTCTTGTAATGTCACAACTGAGATTTATCCTCTCAACAGTGTCTAGATGATGGAGGTCATATCGGCTGTTCTTCTTGATTTACTAGCTCAGGTAATCTCTTCATCTTCTAACTCTTGTGGTGCAGTGGCTTCATCCTTCATGATGCCCTCCTCAATTCTTGGCAGTTGGCACTTCCTTCGAGGTCTTCTCTTGGTTCTCTTCATAAGTGATGTAGATGTTGAAGATGCAGTAGAAGATCCAAAAGTTGACTTCTCCAGGTCCGGCAAAGATGATAACATTGATGGCGTTCAAGAACGATCTTCCAAGAATGAGTGGTGGATCATACTCTTCTTCTTGACTGGGACAGCATCTAGTGGTTTGTATTGATCAAAGTGGTGGGTAGAAGATCAATATGTCCTGCAGTTGGGTTTCTCCTTCCTCCCTTTGATTATGAAACACATCTAGACAATGGAATTCTCTCCCAGGCTGGCTTGTGATGTAGATGGACTCCCAACTTGTTCATGTGTTTGACTTGTAGATCTTGCTATTGTTGTAGTGGTACCATCTTGTCTCCCAAGCTAGCTCTTGATTAGAAAAGCAAATAACTTCCCACTTCTTGTCTTGATGTCTTGGGCAATGATGGTTGCAGGCATAGATTGTCTCATACGAGGTAAGTTGCATCAGTTCTTTCATCCATGATGAATGAGCAGAGTCTTCATTGTGCAAATTTGTTGAAGTTCATTGTACACCTTGCTTCATCTCCGGTGTGAGTTCATCTCCGGACTTTCCCAAATTAATAATGAAAGTTTTCCTGCAGGGGTTAGTCCAACAAAATATCCAATATCTACTATAGCATACTATCAGTTCAGAAATCAACCTAGACACCACGTCTAATTTGATTTAGGAAGGCATTTTAACCTAAGCACCAAACTTAATTTAAAAGCCTTTAGAGGTAAAATCAGCACACCTTTTAGCTCAAGAATCAAACCAGACACCATGTCTTACTTTAATTCATGAAAATACTTAAACTAAGCTCCATGCCTAATTTAAAAGGTGTATGATAATACTTCAAAACCAAAGAATATACTATAGCAAATAAAGATAACATGAAAGCATTGTAGAGATTTATTCAGATGGTGATGAAAGAGAATGATGAGCATATCCTAAAGGTAGGGACAACCAACATAGCAACATGGCAAGAAATATTCTTAGAAAGTCTATTCCCCAAGCTTGGATTTTGCACAAATCAAGATTGGATGAATGTAATTCAATGTTGCATGATGATTGGTAGGACATACCTTGTATTTGTTGTTCCTTCGTTCTTTTCTGCTCCAGACCTGGAAAGGTTAGTGACAAGAATACCTGAAGGAATATTTTCATAATTATATTTCTATGCTCATTACAAGGACAGTGCAGCAGAAAGGTAGGCACAGCTAATAACCATGTATTATGATGGGGTATATGGATTCTACTGGTTATAACTTGCTCATAGGGTAGTGATAGATAAGAGTGGAATTCAAAAACAACATTCATAAGAATGAAAACAAAGATAATGAAAAGACTGGGACAAAAAAGGAAAAAGATAAAAGTATGATTACAAGGTTATACTTAAGACGTAAGATGATCTACCGTTCCCCGGCAACGGCGCCAAAAATGCTTGTTGGTATAAATTAACGCACATTCTACTTTATCCGCAAGCGCACAGATAAAATCTACCGATGTAGCACTTCACCAGAGTAACCCAGTTTTAATATCGAACCCAAGGGAACGGATAGCGTGGAGTCTTAAGGTCTAACCCCTGAGTAACTAACAAGGACGGAGAAGCTAAAAGTATAGAGGGGATCACTAAGGTTATCTAAACCTATCTTAAGAGTGATATGTCTATTATTCTTAATGGGGAAGTTGCCATAAAAGGTCACAACAGAGTATGATTCTTTTATGCAAATGTATAATCCTACCGAGCCTACACACGGGTAGTGGACTATAGAAGAATCAACAAGGCTATAAGAGTCACCCTTGCGAACTACCACTTTTACCGGTGTTATAGGAGGCATTTATGATGAGTTATCAAGTCTAAGCACCACGCTTACACTATCCAACTACTTTAACTCTAGAGCAACTTAGAATTAAAGTACTCAAAAGAGAGTCGCAAACCTTAAGAATAATAAGAACAATGGCTCAAACTTAAATATAGATGTCGATTACCGAAACAATCGTTGAAGCAAGTCGATGAAGAACTTGAATCCACAGGTACAAGATGAAGAAGTTGATCCGACAGGCCGGAGCTTCCTCTTGATCTCTTTCTCTCTCTCTCTTCTAGTTCTTGAATAAGACTAGGTTCTAATCCTACTAGAGGGGTATCTAGTCTTCTACTTGAAAGCTAACTCTTGATTACAACTAGATGAACTAGAACTAATTCTAGATGAACTAGAAGAGATTCATCTAGAGGGACCTCTACTTCTACATTGGAACCCTAGTTTCTGATGTGGAGATGAATAATGAAGAGGGAGATGCCTGGAGAGGGGGGTCTGGGGGCTGTTTATATAGCCCTGGGCGGTGAACCGTGGCCCTTGGATCAAACCGACTTGAGGTATGGTCGAGATGCATCCTAGAGGTCGGTGGAGATAGCTTGCAGAAGACGGAGGCCAGCGGGCCCCATGGGGGACCGGTCGGTCATAGGGTGGGACCGATCGGTCCCACCTGGCGGCCTCTCGCGGTGCCCCGCCTCGTGGTGTCCTCTAGAACCTTCTGGAATATCCCTGACGTGTTGGTTGCGTTATCTCGCATCGGTTTCCTTCTAGGGGAAGCAATCAACGCTGGTTTCGTGGTTTAGTCCCTGCAGAATCATAACTCACCAAAACTCGTGGAATATTGTCAGTTGAAACCCTAAACCTTTGTTGGTGATTGGATTCATGCCCTTTTCATATTTATTTATCCTCTAATTTTGATAGATAACCAGTGTCAACAGTCAGTCTGTGTCAGTCATGAGTTTGAGTCATGTGGAGTCCATGAACAATTGAGTCTTAATAATGTGTTTTAATGCTTATTATTATGATGATGATGTGAGCTGGTTCTTTGCATGATTGTGATGAGTGTGGGACATGTCCACACCATCCCGTACTCTTTATGTTGGTTAATAATATCGATGGGTTTTCTATCATCTTTATCTCAGATCAGTTTTTCTCGAGCAGTTTCTTTTTCTCTGTATCTCTGTCAGTGCTATATCATACAGTATAAAGGGCTTATAAAGCATATGTGTTACAGATGGTTGACACTAGGAGAACTTCCAAAGGAGGAAACCCCCCACCACCTCCGAATGTGTCAATCGAGCAGCTCCTAGCTATGCAAACCCAGTTGATGCAACAGATGGCCACTGCTATACAAAACAATCAGAACAATCAACCCCCACCTGCACCACAAGTCCGAGACAGAAGAGGCGAGTTTCTGAAAGGACACCCGCCTACCTTTGATCACTCACCAGACCCTCTTCAGGCAGACGACTGGCTTCGGGCAGTTGAACGCCAGTTGGAGATAGCACAGTGCAACGATAGAGAGAAAGTCTTGTATGCCACAGGACAACTGCAAGGATCAGCTCTTGAGTGGTGGGAATCTTTCCAACAAGCTCAACCCAATCCTAACCAGATAACTTGGCAAGTGTTCCGTGAGAGTTTCCGCTCACATCATGTGCCTGCGGGAATGATAAGGCTGAAGAGAAAAGAGTTTCTTGCTTTGAAGCAGGGAAGCAGGTCCGTGAGTGAGTACAAGGATAAGTTCATCCAGCTATCCCGTTATGCACCCCGTGATGTAGAAGAAGACTTGGACAAACAGGAGTTGTTCATGGAAGGTCTTAATGATGGTATTCAGTACCAGTTGCTCTCTCATACCTTCGCCAACTTCCAGATGTTGGTGGACAAAGCTCTGGTGATAGAAGCCAAGAGGCGTGACATGGATGCCAAGAAAAGGAAGTTTCAAGGTCAGCAGTCCGGAAGTGGTAGCCATCCACGCTACTCTTCGGGCTATGGTAACCAGCAGAGATCATCAGGCCCAGGCAACCGCAGTTAGAACCAGCAAGGCACCCCGTCCCGTCAAGGTCAAGCCGGTGATACAACGGTGAAGAACTCACCTAACACTCCATCCACTCCCAACCACAACAACAACAAGTGCTATGCTTGTGGTGAGACAGGGCATATCTCTTACAATTGCCCCAAGAAGACAGGTCAGGGATCTCAGAACAGTCAGAAGCTCAACACCCATACACCAAGCAAGCCAAGACAATAGAACTATGCCCGTGGAAAGGTGAACCATGTCACCACTGAATCTGCATAAGGCGCCCCAAACGTTGTGATCGGTACGTTCCCAGTCAACTCTCACTCTGCATCAGTTTTGTTTGATTCAGGAGCATCGCATTCCTTTATATCCGCTAGCTTTGTGAAGAGGCATACTCTGCTTATGCATACTATGGATAAGGCTATGCTTGTTACTTCACCTGGTGGAGAGATGAGAGCAAGTTTGGTTTGTCCAAAGGTTAAGATCAACATAAGGGGGGTAGACTTTGAGTCTGATCTTATGGTTTTAAACACAACCGGGATCGATATCATTCTTGGTATGGACTGGTTAACGGCACATGAAGCAGTGATTCATTGTGTCTCTAGAAACATCCAGTTGAAAACCCCGACAGGAGAGGTGATCGAATGCAAAGCAGTGTCTCCTACTTTGGATGTGTGCCAAGTCAACTGTTCCTTGGAAAGAGAAGAAGGTTCGAGGTTTTGAGTATCCTTATCTCTCTCAATCTATCAAATCTCGAGGACGAGATTCATTCTAAGGGGGGTAGATTTGTAACACCCTAAAAATCAATTTATGGAAATTAGGGTTTAAACATGACTTTGTTTATTTATTTCTCATGAAACATATAGCATATATAATAATTTTTTGTGAATTAATAAGTTTAGTTGGGGCGTAAAAACATTTTTGTTGCATTCATGCTGGTGCATAGTGTTTTGTTTGAGTGTAGGGCTAGAGTTGAGTGGCTTGATTTTAAACTTTGTTTGAATTTGAGCAAAGTTTGCAAAGTTATAAAAGAAAAACTCTTTTCTTTTTCTTCCCCTCTCTTTCTTTCTTTCTGGCCCAACCTGCGCAGCCGGCTTGGCCCGTCCCCTCCTCATTTTCTTTTTTCTCTCCCCGCGCCAGCCCAGCCCGCTCCCTTCTCTCGCGCTCGCTTGGCCCAGCGCCACGCCTGCTCGGCCCACGCTCGCGCGTTTCCTCGGCCCAGCTCGCCAGCGCGCCCGCGCAAGCCCGCGCCGCTCCCTCTCCCTCGCTGACAGACTGGCCCCGCCGATCAGCGCGCATGCGGCCGCCGGACACCCCGGCCCCACCTGTCGGCGCCTCACCCTTTCCCCTTCCTCGCGCTGACTACGCAGTGTGCCACCGCCGCCGTTTCCCTTCCTGTAACCGGCGTTGAGTGGCCTTTATGGCCACTCGGCCTTCAAGCCGAGCTCGGTGGAGTCCCCACCGGCCGTCCCCGCTCCCACCCGAGCCCTATAAAGCCCGAAGTGACCTCCCCAGGCTCTCTCCCTTGCCCGCTTGCACCACCTCATCACACCGCCGTCGCAGAGCCTTCACCGACCGCTTGAGAGCCTTCCGAGTCTCTCCAGGTGATGCCGCGTCCGCCCAAAGCGCCCCGTCCCTTTCTCTTTGTTCGTTTGCGCGAAAACGACCTCACCGGAGTTTCTCCCATTTTGCAGATCCGCACCGTCGTTGCTCGTCGCCGTGGTGAGCTCCCCACCATCGCCGAGGCTCTCGATGTGTTCGCCTTCGTCCCCGCTGTCCGCCGGTGGTGTCCGCGCGGTCAGCAGTGCCCTAGAGCGCCTCTTCGGCGACTTCCCGAGCCCTCTCCCATGGCGTCGACGCTCGCCAGAGGCCACGCCGCCGTCCCTGCCACCGCCGTGCCTTTGCAAGCCACCCCAGGCCACCCGATCTGAATCCGACGGCCGAGATTAGAGCTCACGCCCCGAAGGGGTATGAGACGAGTCTATGGCCCGTGCGCCCGAGCCAAGCGCGCGGTTCACCGGCTCGCTGGTGGACCGAGCCAACCCCGACGCGCCGCGTGGCGCTGAGTCAGCGCCAGCGCTGCTGCAACCGCCGGTTTTGCAAAAAAGCCCCTGGGTTTTGCGGAAATTAACCCGCAGTCCAGCACAGTTCTTTTAATTTCTTTTCAGGTCTTGTTTTCTTTTGTTTTAAACCTTGCAGAACCTGGTTTTAGTGCCCGCCGTCCAGAGCAGCCGTTTTCGCGAGTTAGACCCTCTCGGCTATGTTTATTTACGATCTAACCCTCGGTTTTCGCAGGTTAGGCCCTAGGAAACTGTTTTTATTTACAAAAGTGCCCCTGAAACTTGTTTTCTTTATAACTTTCTCATTTTTAGTCCGATTAGAGTGATCCACATGTTCATGAGATCGTATCGACGAGTAGAATAGTTTTATAAGTGTTTCTCTA
This sequence comes from Coix lacryma-jobi var. lacryma-jobi, assembly GCA_009763385.1. NCBI lineage: Eukaryota > Viridiplantae > Streptophyta > Magnoliopsida > Poales > Poaceae > Coix > Coix lacryma-jobi. The sequence continues at coordinate 42,396,088 of CM019824.1, read as the reverse complement.
TCTTTTTGTGATGTTTGGTGTACTGTTCTAATAGATATATATTTTGTTTGCATGTAATGAATGATTGGAATCCTGTGTTTGGTGATTTTCTTCGTGAGTCCAGACGGTGACGTGTTTGAGGATCGTGAGTTTCAAGATCAGCAGCAGGACCCCGCTTGTGACCAAGGCAAGTACAATATACGGTTTTCCTTGTTACCTACAAAATGCAAGACTTAATATTTCATACTGCATGTGTCTAATTTGACAAACCATAGGACAAGACTAGAATCTCTTGATCTTCATACCTTGTACCTATGGGAGGGTTTTTGCATAATATTGTTAGAATATGCTATGCGCTATTAATTATTAAATGCTTAATATTGACTAATGATTATGGAACAAATGTTAAAAGAGGCTTTTTAACCACAATTAAGGGCACTGGAACATGCTTTTCGCTCAGTGACCCACCCCAGGGACTGTCTTTTAAAGCGGCCACCCGGGAGATCCCGTGCAGCCTTGGGTATTACGTGGCTCTGATCTTAGCTAAGTACTATGAGTGTTCTAGCTTGTCTGTAGCTTACCGAAAGGGCAAGAGGGGTATACCATGTAGTTTTGGCCCAGTCCCACTAGGGTAATTGCTTTGGAGGATAGAGGGTTACCTTAGTGGGGAGGTTGTTCAAAACTCTTGGGAGATGGAAACCTTAGCGGCTACGACTTGTTAGACCAACTTTGGAAAGGCTTTGTAGTGAAACCCTGCCATACTTCCACAGAGGAGGTGATGTGGGCCTTGCAAACTCCGGCACATGGGAATCACGGCCCATGGTGAAAGTATACAACCTCTACAGAGTGTAAATCTAGTATATCAGCCGTGCTCACGGACACGAGCGGCTCGGATCCTTTATAAGTAGTTCATGGTGGGGTATGTTGGTGGTTGTGGCCTACCTCTTTTTAACATAATAATTATTGCTTACTTTGGGACAACAGGGTTTAATCATGTAGTAATGTTGGACTAAAATAAAATATGATCAACTTAAAATGCCAACCGCAGTTAACCGTGTCAAACCCTTTGAGCCTTGCATCCCCATAGTTGTACTTGCTGAGCATGGTGAGCTGATGCTTGTCGTTGGTTCACATAAAAATCCCGGATGGGTACCAGATGGAGAAGACTTTGAGGAGTATCCAGAAGACGTTCCAGACTTCTGAGGTTGGCGTTCCCCAGTTGGTGTCCCCGTGGAGTGGAGTCTACGCGCTACTGCTATGATAATGGGTCGTTGGCCGTTGTAATGAACTTTGGTCATGTGATGTAATAAGTTTAATAACGTTTTGTTCATGCTGTAATGATATACATTTTGTGGTATATGTGGATTTGGGACTTCCTGGGCCCACATATGCTAAGCTCGGTTTTATTCGTAAATCCATGCATTACACTAAAAAGGAGTTGGAGCTAAACAACCAGGCCAGGCACCACCCTTTCCATGGTGTGCAGGGTCAGGGAGTTCAGAGACAGGGCACTAGGCCTGGAGGTGCACCCCCTCAGGTGGCTAGGCCCCAGGCAGCCAGACCACAGGGTGGTGGTCATGCCCGTCGCGGTTCTGGTCGTCCGCAATACGACCATGAGCTGAGTGTAAAAGGCTTTGCTGCTCAGTCCCATAGCGGACCACCTTTTTAGTATGGTGGTGATCGCTTTGCTCAGATGGGACAAGTAGGTCAGTTTGGAGGTTTTCCGTTCCATAGCGGACCACCCTTTCAGGTTGGTGGTGATCGCTATCCACCGATGGGATGAGGATAGCTTGGTGTTGCAACTAACACTTTTTCTGGGCCTATGACACAGCACTAGTATCCTTCTCAGTATACTAACCCCAGTGTTGTGCCATATGCTCACTTCCTGCCCTTCTTTTGATTCAGGAACTTCGGTTGGAGAACATGTGGCTCATGGATTCCAGATGTTCACGCCACATGACCGTAAAGAAGGAATGGTTCTCCAACCTAGTAGAGGTAAGGTTGTTTCTCATGGAGCTATCCGGCTCAATGAGAACTTTGTTCTTAAGGATGTTGCCTTGGTTTCGAATTTACATTACAATTTGCTTTCTGTCTCGCAACTTCTTGAGGATGATTGTGAAGTGCGCTTTAAGAAGGGTTTGAGTCGTGTTTTAGACCCCCGGGGAGATCTTATTTGTTGGATTGTCCCTTTTAGCCGTGTTTTTAGATCTGACTTTTCTCGTTCTTTCGGCTCTGCTAGATGTTTGATGGCTGGTTCTTCTTCTGATTTGTGGAAGTGGCATAGGAGGCTCGGTCACTTGAGTTTTGACTTGCTTGCAAGACATAGCTCACTTGGCCTAATCCAAGGATTGCCCAAGCTTAAATTTCAGAACGACCTTGTTTGGCATCCGTGTCGTCACGGGAAGATGGTTGCTGCTTCTCACCCACCAGTTAATCAGGTGATGACAAAGCGACCCGGCGAGCTTTTACACATGGACACAGTTGGTCCAGCTCGGGTTTGCTCAGCGGGTGGGAAGTGGTACGTTCTTGTGATCGTTGACGATTTTTCAAGGTACTCTTGGGTATTTTTCATGGAGGGCAAGGATGAGGCTTTTCCTTTTGCTCGTGATTTGATTTTGAGGTTGAAAATTGAGTTTCCCCCTGATACCATTAGAGCTATTCATAGTGATAATGGTACTGAGTTTGATAACTCTCAGTTCGCCTCTTTCTGTTCTTCTAATGGAATCGAGCATCAGTTTTCTTCTCCTTATGTCCCCCAGCAAAATGGTGTTGTTGAGCGCAAGAACCGGACCCTTGTTGAGATGGCCAGGACGATGCTCGATGAGCATAGGACTCCTAGGCGTTTTTGGGCCGAGGCGATCAACACCGCTTGCCATGTTGCAAATCGCATCTTTCTTCGGGCTTTCATAAAGAAAACTTCTTACGAGTTGCGTTTTGGACGGGTACCCAAGGTGTCTCATTTTCGGGTGTTTGGGTGTAAGTGCTTTATCCTGAAGCAAGGCAATTTGGACAAATTTGAATCTCGCTCTGCTGATGGCGTGTTTCTTGGTTATGCTTCGCATTTGCGCACTTATCGAGTTCTTAACCTTGAAACTAACCGGATAGTGGAGATCTGCGAGGTCACATTTGATGAGACTATGCCTTGTCTTTCTTCTGCTTTTGATGTTGCAGGAGAACAGGAGCTGGGAGAGACCATCTTTGTGGAGGAGGAGCAGGAGAATGCCGATTGGGGTGATCCCGAGCCATCTCCACTGGCTGCCCCGTCGACCCTGCGATGACAACTTCAGCTCGAGGACCCAATCCCATGACTTCTTCTTCTTGGGGTCCTCTTGAGCCAACTCTCCAGCAAGCACCGGCTGCACCCGGGAGAGCGACAGCATCTGGCGAGGGGGAGGCGACTTCGGCGAGGCAAGCGCCCCGGAGCGTTCAGCAGACTCACCCCCCGCAGCAGATGATCGGCGGCATCGACCAGCGAGTCACACGGTCGCGAGCGTATGAAATCTCACACTTTGCTCATTCTGCATTCGTTGCTTCTTTTGAGCCCAAAGATGTTGGACACGCACTTTCTAATTCTAACTGGGTAAATGCCATGCATGAGGAGCTAGAAAACTTTGAGCGAAACCAAGTTTGGACCCTAGTTCCACCTCCACCAGAATGCCACTCTATAGGTACCAAATGGGTTTTCAAAAACAAAGAGGGTGAGGATGGGATGGTAGTGAGGAACAAGGCTAGGCTCGTAGCCCAGGGTTTTTGCCAAAAAGAGGGGATAGACTATGAGGAAACCTTTGCCCCTATAGCCCGTATAGAAGCCATTAGAATCCTTCTAGCCTTTGCTGCTTCGAAGGGTTTTAAGCTTTATCAGATGGATGTCAAGAGTGCCTTCTTGAATGGGTATATAGAGGAAGAGGTTTATGTTAGGCAACCCCCTGGTTTTGAGGATCCCAAGTTTCCAAACCATGTTTATAAACTTTCAAAAGCTTTGTATGGTTTGAAACAAGCCCCGAGAGCATGGTATGAGCGTTTGAAAACCTTTTTACTCTCTAAGGGTTTTAGAATGGGATGGGTCGATAGAACTTTGTTTCTCCTCAAGCAAGCTAATGATACCCTAATAGTCCAGATTTACATGGATGATATCATCTTTGGTGGCTCCTCTCACGCACTTGTTGCCAAGTTTGCAGATACCATGAGCAGGGAGTTTGAGATGAGTATGATGGGTGAGTTGACGTTCTTCCTCGGGTTGCAAATCAAGCAAACCCAAGACGGGACGTTCGTGCATCAAGGCAAATACATGAAGGACATCCTGAAGAAGTTCGACATGGGCGAGGCCAAGCCTCTTACGACGCCCATGCCGATGACTGCGGCGATAGACGCGGACCAGGACGGAGAGCCGGTTGACCAGAAGGAGTACAGAAGCATGATTGGCTCGCTTCTGTACCTGACGGCGATGAGGCCAGATATACAGTTTTCTATGTGTCTGTGCGCTCGTTTTTAGGCATCCCCTCGGATTTCCCACAAGCAAGCGGTCAAGCGCATCATGAGGTATCTCCGATACACTCCTGAGTTCGGACTTTGGTATTCCTCTTCTTCGAATCTCTCGCTTTGTGGTTATTCCGATGCGGATTTTGCCGGCTGTCGACTTGGGCGCAAGTCTACTTCTGGGACATGTCAGTTTCTTGGCTCTTCTTTGGTTTTGTGGTCTTCTCGCAGACAGTCAAACGTAGCCCAGTCTACTACAGAAGCCGAGTATGTTGCCGCTGCTTCTTGTGCTTCGCAGCTTTTATGGATGGTTGCTACTTTGTGTGATTTTGGTCTAGATTTCAGTCGGGTTCCTTTGCTTTGCGACAGCACTTCTTCCATTAGTGTAGCAAAGAACCCTGTTCTTCACTCCAAGACCAAACACATCGATGTTCGCTTTCACTTTCTTCGTGATCACTATGAGAAAGGCGACATTGATCTTAGGCATGTAGACACCCATAACCAGGTTGCGGATATTTTCACCAAGCCTTTGGATCTCTCAACTTTTGCTAGGTTGAGAGGTGAGCTTGGTGTGTGTTTCCCCTTTTAGATGGGGGAGGCATTTTGCTTGTTGTACCATAGACTGACTTTCTGATCCTTTTGTTTTTGGGTCTTGAGACTTTCTGGTTTTGTCTTGGCTCTGACTCTGACTTCATCATGTATGCATCTTGCATTTTCAAGCTTCATGTCTATTTTCTTGAGAATGAACTTATGCTCTGATTACTGTATGCTTCGATGATATATGACGATGCTTGTAGCTTAGGCTCTCTTTGATCACTGATACATGTTGTGAGCTAAGCTATATTTTTTAGAATGATGAACATGTCTAATGAACTTAAAATTTGATACATGTTCACCATTGAGATTGGCAACTAGCATGTGTAAGATGTGTTGAGGTCACATGAGCTATTTCATATATGCTAGGTTGCTATGTCTCTAGTTCTGAGTCATTCACTTGCTTGGATTGTTCATATTCTGCTTCAAATGAACCAAGTTTTAGTGAATTGAAAAGATCGAGATGGGATTGCATTATCAGCACATCACGGTATCGAGACTGTTTCTCATTGCACTTTGAGTTAAACTTGAGCCGTGTAGTGTAAGACCAAAACTGATGCTTTAAGCTTCTGATTGCATATGCATAGGCTTAGCACTATTGAAAAGTTAGGCAATGACAAGCTTTCAACCTCTCGCAATCACATGCTGATTTTAAACTTGTGTTAATAACCGCTGCAAATTCTCTGATAAAATCTGAAAACACAAGTCTATGTTTCATTCTATAGTATGATGATTGAACTTTGCTAGGGGTAGTTCACCTTGTATACATGTTTAGCACTTGTTTGACTTCCTGTCTATACATGTTCAGTGCTAATTTGATGGTGAAACTCCTTTCAGAATGGCTTAAAACTGCTCACTTGGCTTATGCGTTCATATTTCGTATTTGATGATCAGTTTGAGCCTTTGCTAGCACTTTTGCATGTTGCCTTATAGTCAGATCAGCACTCATTAGAGCATTTTTTTCACTCTTTCGAGTATATACCTGAAGCTGCTAACATGCATTTTTGACTCATGTGCATGTGTCTAACTCCGATAGGCATGACCTAGCTCCATTTTGTTTATTTGAGTTCCTTTCCCTTGTCTTTTGATTGCAAATTGCCCCCAAGGGGGAGAATTTTTCCAAGAGTGTCTTGTTGTGGTGACAATTTGCAATTTATGCTTCACTTGTTGAGGGGGAGTTCCTTGAGTGAGGGGGAGTTTTTCTGCCTCCTCCGAGTTGGTTTTATTTGATATCGATCTTTTTAGCTAGTTGCTTGAGCCTCTGTGCCTCTGTCTTAAGGGACTAGCTGTCTTCACCATGTTCAGATGGTTCTTGATTGGTATCGGGCTTACTGCTGGTTGTGTTGAGCCTTTGTGCCTCTATCTTGAGGGACTAGCAGTAGCTGCGTCTTATGCAGTCTTTATTTGGTTTCGAGCTTTCAGCTAGTGGTGTTGAGCCCCTTCTGCCTCTTCTTGAGGACTAGCTTGTTTCTGACTTGGTTGCGTTGAGCCATTGCCCATGTCTTTGGGAACCAAGTCTTGTGCTCTGATTTTGATCGAGTTTTGCTATCTGATGAGTTGTTGCTCCGATCTTTTGATTGGTTGTGTCGAACCGTTGCCCATGTCTTTGGGGACCAAGCTTCACTTATCTCGATTTGTTCTTCTTCGGCCTTTTCTCTGGCTTTTGGACATTTCAAGTGTGTTTTCTCCTTCTATCTAATTCTGCTTTCTTTTATTTTGGTTACAGTTACTATGAGTTGATGATGCACTCATCAAGGGGGAGATTGCGAACACAAGGTTGATATGTGCCCTTGTGGTTCCCTTCCTGAGTGATGAGTGATCGATCAACGGGCAACATGTGTCTTGGCTGTGTTTTTGTGTAGGTGCAGAGCTTGGGCAGTGGTTGAAGGTGAGGTGAAGGTCAAGTAGGGACATGCCGTGTCGATGGACCTAGAGCGGTGAAGAGCGGACGTGGAGCTTGGACCGACGGACCGGGAGACCTGAGGACCAGCTGTGGTAGCTGGCACGTGGCATCGACAAGCAAGAGAACATGGGGATGTGCGGTGCATCGGCCGAGTCGAGAGGATGGTGATGGCGTCGTGACACTTGGTGGGAGGCCGAGAAGGAAGGCGAATGCACTGTGCCCGGCGTGGAGGCTGGACATGCTCCAGCATCGGTGCTGGAACTTGGGGTGTGCGAACCACATCCCGCCTACGGCACGGGTTCGGTAGCTAAGCCTCAAAAAGCTATCCTCGACGGTTTCTGAGTTTGGGCCTCAAAACTCGGGTGGCCAGTTTCCGAGTTTGGGCCTCAAAACTCGGCGTGGACGGTTTCTAGGTTTGGGCCTCAAAACCTGGGCACGCGGGTTTCTGAGTTTGGGCCACAAAACTCAGCCGGAGGATAGGTTTCCCGGTTTCAGCCTCAAAACCGGGGGAAGGTCCAGGTTTCCCGGTTTCGGCCTCAAAACCGGGGGGAGGTCCGCAAAAAGGACAGTCCACGCGTGGCGGCGTGGAGAGGTTGGCGCGGCGTCGCAACTATCCACGAGGAAGGCGCGGCGGTCGACAGGGCGGCACGTGGCGGCATCCTGAGGCTTGCGTCGAGGCGAAGCTACGGGTGAGGAAGGCGCGTGGCCGTCGGATTGGCAATCAGCAGAGTTTGACCGGGATAACCCTAGGGTTGGCCGCTTCGCTCTTGTATCTAGGGGTAGAAAGGGACTATTGTACTTAGGCTATAAATAAGAGAGGCGCCCCTCCTCTCTCCTTATCCTAGCAGTCATTTGTTCCTGAGCACTCTTTCTCCTTAGCCCCCGCTTAGGTCCTAATCATACCTAGTTGCTAGCGATCCACAGGGAAGACTCAATCATGTCTCTATGTTTTGGGAAGTTCAGGAAGTGAGACCGTAATCTCACGATTGTAGTGTGTGGTAGCCACACGGTTGCAAATTCGTGGTTGTGATTCGTGTTTTGTTTATGTTCTTCGTGGATTGCTTTTCTCAACGTTTTTCCTGTCGATCCATATTTTTGCTTAGTGCATCTTTTGCAAATCCGTTTGAACCAAGTTGCTCTAGATCGTGAGGCACTCTTTCCACCAAAGAAATTCACCTCTAACCTCACGGTCTAGGAGATCGAGCGATTTTCGTTTTGGATCATGTTCATCCTCCTTTGCCCCGAAATCTTTCGATTCCTCGATTTGGAGTTAGGTTCGAGCCATGATTCTCTTGGGATAGCTCACTAACATCCTTGTGACCTCTCAGATCGAATCCTAGCCCTAGAGCTTTTGATTCGGAGGAGATCGGGTTGAATCACCGAAGAACTGTGCTGATTTCAGGGGCATCAGATGCTGGTCACGAGAGCATCGGACGCTACTGTTCATAGCATCGGATGCTCCGGTGACACGTGTCACATCTGGTGTTTTTGAGTAGGCATCGGACGCAGGGCATCGGACGTGTCCGTTGGTCATTGGACGCGCCAGAGCCCAAGCATCGGACACTGATCAGATACTGTAGCAGCGTCCGATGGGTGTCCAATAAGGTTCTAGAGAAGCACTGTTTGTGTGGCAGAACCTCCCATTAATGTGGCCCACCTGCACACGTCATCGTCATAAGGAGCCCAATGACAGTGCAAATGAAGCACATTACTGGAAAGATCTGTCGGGTGTCCCCGAGAGAACCCCGAATTATCCACGAACCATAGGATCATCATCATGAAGGGTGGAATAATCACAACATTACAACAGTTGATACAAAATACCATCGGAGTGCAGAAGTAAGATAGATAAGCTTTACAAAATATGAATAAGTTACTTTTACATAAACATAACTTGTATTGCGGAAGCAGGATAGTATTACAGAACCACACTTAGATGGAGCACCTAAGTTGGAGAAGAAGAACAACCAGATCACGTCAAGCCCACTGACATGATCATGATCAACAACACCTATTAGAAACCTGCAACAGGGAATTAACAAACCCTGAGTACTGTCGGTACTCAGCAAGACTTACCCATCAACAGAAAAGACTTCAGGGTCATGCTGGTTTGGGCAGGCTCAACAGTACTTTTCATTTGCATAAAAGCTTACTAAAGTAATCCTAGCTTCAAATTTTACTTAATCATTCAAGTACATGGTAAGAACTGAAAGTGAACATTAGGGAAAAGTCATCGTCATTCTTTCTTAAACCAGTCTCCTTAACCGAGGAGCACGACGATTCGAACCGATTCAACCAGATCTGGGAGTTTTCCACGATCATACGATATATGTAGACCCTTGATCACACATATATCAACCCCAACCTCGGATCCTCCAAACAAGACCGGGTCCGCGCCACCCAAGAGTACTTGTACACCTCCAATCCGGGACTTTAACCCACGAGGGTAGCTAGTACACTCGCCATCTCTCCACTCCCAGTGCGCGATTAGCCGTTCTCATTTAAGAACCACCAAGGTAGGGCTTACCGTAGCATATGATCGGTACTTCATAGTTTGTCAATCTAGCAGGCCAACAACGGTTAACCCTAAACCGACACATCCGGGTCACCCTACACCGCCCCAAGGTTCGATGCAGGTGCCCGTTTGGTCTTAACCATCATTCTTTCTCATTATCATTCCAAAACGATAAGTATCGAAAACATTTATCAAAAGCTTTATAAAGGAAGGCTAAGCATTTCTATCATTTGCATAAAGTAGGTAGCAAGGAATTATATATCGATAACAAGGTTGGTCATGCATCAACAGGTTTAAAGCATTTATTTGATAAACATTTAATGCATCTGGTTATCGAAAGTAAGTGTAATTGTAAATCCAAGGAAATGGTTAAATGAACCAGGGCTTGCCTATGTTGCAGGGAAAACTAGGATCCAAGAAGGATCTACAGAGGTTAGTTTCTTGTTGATTGGAAGTGGAAGCGCTCCCTCGGAAGCTTGTCCTCCAAGGCTCCTCTTCCAAGGCTCGATCAACTGGACCTTCTCGATCCGAGCTTGATCAACCCAAACTTCTCACTCTCGAATTCTACACGTAGATAAATGATGTATGCTTAGTATGATGCTATGGGATGCATGCTAAGGTGCAGGACAATTCAAAAGTAAAACAGAAGATAACACGAGATAAGGAAAGTCGAGTACAACTTTCCTTCGCGGTAAAGTTGCAAACCAACAAAACCAACTTGCACTTACCAACTAAGATTTTTAGCTATACCTACAACTTCCACCAAGCACCTTTAGGAAGACAACTAAGGATGGCTAAGGTTTATTAAAACATCACTCAAGCCATAGGAGCACAAGATGAGAGGTGTCCCATGGTCTTCAAACAATAACTCAAAGTCACACAAGATGTAAAACCTGCTGCCCAAGCTTTGGACAGATTACATGTTCTATGCTAATCAAGCCATAACCAGAGCTACCAAGATCCAAAAGGGGTGATCCTAGACAATTTGAAAAGCTTATCAAATTGTCTACAAACTTACTACTATCACCCAAGGTTGATTCTATAGGCAACTAGGTCAACTACTTGGATACACATCGCTGTCCAGAGCTAGGACAGATTTGCTTACCCAACTTCCAACATCTATAACTGGAGCTCTATGTTACCAAAAAGGGTGATTCTTAATAATCTAGAAAGCTTATGAAAAACTCCAAAACTTTCTTATTATCTCCAATAGGTGATTTACAACCTAAAAGGCTCAAAGAGCACAAAACCTCAGATCTGTCCAAAAGGTAGGGCTGATCTGACCTGCTGACTTATAAAAACTATATCTCCTAATCTAGCAGGCCTCAAATCATAAAATCTTAGGACAAGCTAGAGACAGAAGTTAACTACAACTTTTGTATACAACTCATTTACAGAAAACATAAACTTAATCATGAGAACAGTACATCAAAGAGGACTGGTCCAGCAACTAAATCAACATATGCATGAAAACTTAAAGGCATTAACTTGAACTATAACAAGACTAAACATGATTAACTAGATACATGAAACATAACCATCAACTAAAAGATTACTGAAGATACAAGATTAGTCATAACTTCTTATAAACACTTAATTACCTAATTATTCAAATAAAACTCAATTAACCATTTCTATATAAATTAAACATAGGAGAAGGACTTACATTTAACTTTGTCAAATTGAGCCCAAACTTTTAGAGATGATAAATTATAGAAAATAACAGTGGTAAAACAAATATCACAATTTTTGAACCAACATATAAACCTGCAGAATTAAATCAAACTATAACATTTAAATGATTAAATAAAGCATGGAAATAAGAATAAAATTTATTTCCTCCAACAGAGCTCAAAATTTTTGGGAAGATACATTTTCAACTAAAAACAGTGACAAAAATAGTTTCATGATTTTTGGACATTTAAATAAGCCTACAAAAATCATCAAAAATCATTTATTAATTAAAAGGCCTATTTAAATCAGTTTTAAAATTTGTTCAAAACTCAAGTTTCATATTTTTCATAAATATTAGAGAGCTTGACAAAGCTACTCAAAAATTTTCACAAATTATGGTGCTTCCTACAAAAACATATCAAAAAGACAAAAACCTAACACTATTCCTTTAAACTGAAAAAGGAAAAACCCTTTTTCCCTCACTGACAGGAGGGCCCTAGGCGTCAGCGTCTTCTCCTTCACTCCCACGCCCTGGACCAAAGGCCCGACGCCTTGACCGGCCTCCCGACCGGGTTGACCACCCTCTGGCCTCCTCACCGGCGAGGTCTCCGGCGACGGCGAGGGCTCCAAGCCCTACTCCTTGACCTGGCGCACTGATTCCACCCCTCACTTGGACTAAGACATACACAGACATGTGCTGGCCACGGCCATGGCGGCGTGGCCAGACTTGGCACGGCGGTGACGAGCTACACCGGCCACTAGGGCTCGGTAGCAACATAGACTAAGGTAGCATCACGCCAAGGTACACCTCGCGACCACGATGCGCACCCAAACTCACTTGGAGACAACTCGGAACACTGGGGTCCAAGGTGGCGGCCATGGCGGCGCTTGCGTCGACGGCGAGCCACGCGAACCGACCAAGATGATCCAGTAGAGACCAAACTAGGGGGCGCAACACGCCTAGGGACTCCTCTAGATCATGGTGCGCACCCTAGACTCACTGGAGCATCACCCGACCAAGGATGACCATGGCGGCGACATGGACAGAACTTGCACCGGTGGCATGCTCCATGGACTGCTCAAGCTGGGGTGGTAGAGACCTCAAGAGCGAGCCGACCGTGATCAGTAGAGCATTACGGAGCTTTTGGTGTGACTGGTTTGGCCAGAAAGGCTCTGAGCCAGGCTGGCTATGGCGGAGGTTTGTGCAGGCAGGCCGGCTACCGGCATTGGGGAAGTAGGTGGTGGTTATGGTGATTGGGAGCACTAGAGCTTGCGCTGACTAGCTCAAGAGAAGCACAAGAGAAGGGCGGAGAGGATTGGGAGATGGAGGCGACAAAGACGCAGCGACGGCGGCGGAAAACGCCGGCGGAGGTGGCACAGCCTCGGCCGGAAAACAGAACAGGCGAGAGAGACGCGTAGAGCGGCGGCTGCTGCGTGGCTTTCTCTGGCGATGCTAGCGCACACAAGCTCTCCACGTTGCGGACAACACGGCAGGCAAGCAGCTACGTCGACGGCGGCATGGCGCGCGGAAGAACGGCGGTGGCGCGGCGGCCCGAGGTGCAGAGCACCTCGCTCTGTTTCTCTCCCCCTCTTAGATTACTGTAGCGCCCTAATCTTCCCCTTTCTGATTTCTCCAGATTTTTTTACTGCACGACAAAAACTCCTAAAACAAAAGTTGCTCCAAATTTTGTGCTTTACAAACTTTCTTTAAGAACCAAAGTCCAATTATGCCTGGATTTTGAAATGGAGTTCAAATTCAAATTTGGACCAAACTGAATTTCAAAATTACTTTTGAATTTTCTGAACAACTTCAAATTTCACCAATATAAAAGTTGTTCCTTATTAAATTATCTACAACTTTGTTTTTGGTCATATATCCAAATTGTGCTTAATTTTGAAACTACACAAAAGGGTATAAAACTAGGTTTAGAAATTGATTTTCAATTTGAAACCAAATCAAACTTGTTTTCCAAATTACTTCAGATTTTCTTTAATAACTTGAAAATCTATCTTAATACAAGTTGTTTCTTTTAATCCTCTCTACAACTTTGACTAAAGGACCAAAGTCTAATTCTTTTTACTTTTTGAAATCTAGTTTAGAGGTCAAATTTAGGGTTTGAAAGATTTCACATTTATTCAAACTTTTGTACAGAAACTTTGAAAACTTTGAATACCAAAGTTTTACCTCTCAACAAGAGCGTCAACTTTGCTTTTGAAATCACTTTGAAATTTGACATACTTTTCGACTTATAGAAAATGGAATAAAAAGAACATTTAAAACTAGGATTTTATTCACACTTGCATATTCATGCAACACCTAACCACCTCATACAATCACCTATGAAAGCATCACACAAGATTATGCAACACTTATATTAAAGCACGTAAAGCATCACAACTATGCTTAAAACATGAAATGCTTTATGTCATGATGCCAAATGATTATACATACTAAACAACTTAATTAAAATTTTAATTACTGCTTAACACCAGGGGTGTTACAGCTTGCATCGGACGCGTCTGGTGCTGTGGCATCGGACGCAGGCCAGCGTTCGATGCGTCCAGTTTCGCGCAGTTTCATTCGCTGTTCGTTCGTCTGTTGTCGGTTTTGATTTCCGGCTTTTGCGTTGGGTTTCTAGACTCGTGTAGTGTCCCGCTGTTCTTCTTGGAAGCATCCACCCTACGTTTGGGGTCGTGGACATTATCCGAGCTCTAGGTTTGCTCTCGGGGTGACTCTAGGGATAGTGGCAAAAAGTTTTCAGTAGAAAATTTTTAAGCTCCCATTCACCGCCCCTCTGGTCGCTTTTTCGGTCCTTCAATTGGTATCGGAGACGGTTAAGGATCTCTTCTACCTTAACTTTCGACCACTACCCGAGCTCGCACCTGCACATCAACACAGCTAAGAGACATGTTGCCCATTGATCGATCACTCGTCACTCAGGAAGGGAACCACAAGGGCACATATCAACCTTGTGTTCGCAATCTCCCCCTTGATGAGTGCATTGTCAACTCATAGTAACCGTAACCAAAATAAAAGAATGCAGAATTAGGTAGAAGGAGAAAACTCACTCGAAATGTCCAAAAGCCTGAGAAAAGGCCGAAGAAGAACAAATCGAGATAAGCGAAGCTTGGTCCCCAAAGACATGGGCAATGATTCGACACAACCAAGCAAAAGATCGGAGCAACAACTCATCAGATAGCAAAACTCGATCAAAATCAGAGCACAAGACTTGGTTCCCAAAGGCATGGGCAACGTCTTGACGCAACCAAGTCAGAAACAAGCTAGTCCTCAAGAAGAGGCAGAAGGGGCTCAACACCACTAGCTGAAAGCTCGAAACCAAATGAAGACTGCATAAGACGCAGCTACTGCTAGTTCCTCAAGATAGAGGCACAAAGGCTCAACACAACTAGCAGTAAGCCCGATACCAATCAAGAACCATCAGAATATGGTGAAGACAGCTAGTCCCTTAAGACAGTGGCACAGAGGCTCAACGCAACTAGCTAAAAAGATTTATATCAAATAAAACCAACTCGGAGCAGGCAGAAAAACTCCCCCTCACTCAAGGAACTCCCCCTCAACAAGTGAAGCATAAATTGCAAATTGTGACCACAACAAGACACTCTTGGAAAAATTCTCCCCCTTGGGGGCAATTTGCAATCAAAAGAAAAGGGAAAGGAACTCAAATAAACAAAACGGAGCTAGGTCATGCCTATCGGAGTCAGACACATGCACATGAGTCAAAAATGCATGTTAGCAGCTTCAGGTATATACTCGAAAGAGTGAAAAAAAATGCTCTAATGAGTGTTGATCCGACTATAAGGCAACATGCAGAAGTGCTAGCAAAGGCTCAAACTGATCATCAAATACGAAATATGAACGTATAAGCCAAGTGAGCAGTTTTAAGCCATTCTGAAAGGAGTTTCACCATCAAATTAGCACTGAACATGTATAGACAGGAAGTCAAACAAGTGCTAAACATGTATACAAGGTGAACTACCCCTAGCAAAGTTCAATCATCATGCTATAGAATGAAACATAGACTTGTGTTTTCAGATTTTATTAGAGAATTTGCAGCGGTTATTAACACAAGTTTAAAATCAGCATGTGATTGCGAGAGGTTGAAAGCTTGTCATTGCCTAACTTTTCAACCGTGCTAAGCCTATGCATATGCAATCAGAAGCTTAAAGCATCGGTTTCGGTCTTACACTACACGGCTCAAGTTTAACTCAAAGTGCAATGAGAAACAGTCTCGATACCGTGATGTGCTGACAAAGCAATCCCATCTCGATCTTTTCAATTCACTAAAACTTGGTTCATTTTAAGCAGAATATGAACAATCCAAGCAAGTGAATGACTCAGAACTAGAGACATAGCAACCTAGCATATATGAAATAGCTCATGTGACCTCAACACATCTTACACATGCTAGTGAAGGACCGAGAGTGCAATCAGAAAGCGACCAGAGGGGGGTGAATGGGAGCTTCAAAATTTCCTGCCGGAAACTTATCGCCACTGTCCCGAGAATCCCCCAAGAGCAAACCCTAGAGCTCGCAAGTGTCCACAACCCTAGAGATAGGGTGGATGTTTCCAAGAAGCACAACGAGACACTTCACGACTCTAGATATCCAACGCAAAAGTCAGAAACCAAAACCGACAATGGACGAACGAACCGCGGACAAAACAGCGCGGAATAGCACTGACCGGACTCTGCCTACGTCCGGTCACAGGCCACTGGACGCGTCCGGTCAAGCTAAAACCGATTTGGGAGCTCTTTGTAAACGATGGACTCACAGTGAGAGGTGCGTCCGGTCACAATTAGAGCGTCCGGTCAATACAGACAACGATCGTGAACAGTAAGACAGACGAGTCCGGTCACTGGTCAACTGGTGCGTCCGGTCCACATCTCTAGAAATGCAGTGAACATTCAACAACCGGACTCATGTTGCCAGCATCCGGTTGTCACGATGCGTGCGTCCGGTCACCCCGAAACAGTTATGTTCGTCCAGCGATTCGACTCGATCTCACCCAAAACAAATCCTCTAGGGATCAAACTTGGTGAGAAGGGTCACAAGGAGGATAGTGAGCTATCCCTAAGAGATCATGGCTCGAACCTATCTCCAAATCGATGAATCGAAAAATTTCGGGAGAAGAGAGAAAAACTTGACCCGAAATGAAAATCGATTTTTCTACTAGCTCGTGAGGTTAAAGGTGAATTCCTTCGGTGGAAGGAAGTGCCTCATGATCTAGAACATCTTGGTTCAAACGGATTTGCAAAAGACGCACCGAACAACGAGATCGATCGACGGGAAAAATGTGGCAAAAGGCAACCCGCGAAGAACACAATCAAAACACGAATCACAACCACAAATTTGCAACTATTTGGCTACCACATGCTACACTAGTGAGATTACGGTCTCACTTCCTCAAAATCTCACGGGCACAGAGGTATTGTTCTCTTCTCTGTGGATCTCAGGTTCGCTACAGCAGTGAATGGGAGAGCAGGAAACCCTAGAAGCAAAAGAGCAAATGACTGAGATAGAATGGGAGGAGGGTGTCTCCCTCTACTTATCCTAATTCTAATTCCTAATCTACCCCTCAATAATTACAGAGCAAGCCAGCTAAACCCTAGGGTTATTCTGGACCAACTCGAAGATATTTGTCATCCGACGGCCACGCCCGCACAACTCGTAGCGTTGCCTCGAGATAACCTCCCGATTGCCGACACGTGCCGCCCTCGCTCTGCACCCCTGGTTTGGTGGCCGAAACCAGGAAACCAGGCCTTCACGTCCACCCCCGGTTTTGAGGCCCAAACCAGGAAACCAGGCACCATGTCCATCCCCCGGTTTTGAGGCCGAAACCGGGAAACCCGACGTCCGTCGCCTGAGTTTTGTGGCCCAAACTCAGAAACCCGCCAGCGCCCAGGTTTTGAGGCCCAAACCTGGAAACCGTCCTCAGCCCAAGTTTTGTGGCCCAAACTCGGCAAACCCGCAGCACCCAGGTTTTGAGGCCCAATCCTAGAAACCGTCCACCCGGTGGTTTTTCTATGGCTCAACCACCAAACCGGAGCTGTAGAGGGGATGCACTGCCCGTGCACCCCATCCATCGACATGTGTCCCCAGGTCCTCGACCCGAGCAACACTGTGCCCCGCAAGTCTCCGCTCGTCGCTGTCCTAGGCTGCTAGCCACCACAGCTGATCCTCAGGCCACCGGTCCCTCAGTCCAAGCCTCACGTCCGCCCTTCACCGCTCCCGATCCGTCGGCACGGCACGTCTCTACTTGACCTTCACCTTGCCCTCGATCACTGTCTCCGTGCTCGACACCTGCACAACACAAGCCAAAGAACATGCGATCAAACCTGTTGACAATCACTCATCACTGGAGACTCGGCGTACACCCATGTATCCGCAATCTCCCCCTTGATGAGTGCATTGTCAACTACACACACAAATCATAATGAAGAAGAAGAAGGAAGAAGGAGTAGAAGGAACTCAACCAAATGACCCGAAAGCATAGCAAAGCCAAAGAAGGTCAAATGGAAAAGAGCAAAACAACTTGGTCCCCAAAGACATGGGCAACGGCTCGAGGCAACCAAGCAAAGCAAAGCTAGCCCTCAAGAAGAGGTAGAACAGGCTCAACACCGCTACCAAATACCAATTGAGAAATCGAAGCAAATGCTAGTCCCTCAAGACAGAGGCACAGAGGCTCAACACAACTAGCAAAAAGGACGCTCCGAACCAATTGAAAACCTTACGGTCACAAAAAGCAGCAGACTCCCCCTCGATTAGTGCACACAACTAGGAAAATTCCCCCTTGGTCCAACTCGGAAAGAAAAACGAAAGCACAGGATTTGAAATATCTCCCCCTTAGTTGAACATGGGAGGGCACATGATTTGTCAAACTTCTCCCCCTTAGTTGAAAATGCACTTATCAAGGAAAAGGTCTCCCCCTTAGCAAATGCACCAAAGAGTGTCAAATAACCAAATTTCTCGCCCTTCCAAAATGCATATGAGTCAAAATGCAAGTTAGCAGCTTCAGGGATATAATCCAGAGAATGCAAGGAAACTTTACACAGTTCTGATCCGATGACTCAACAACATCCATAAAATGCTAGCAAAGGCTCAAGCTGATCACTAAATACGAAATATGAACATGAGAGCAGAGTGAGCAGTTTGAAACCAAAAGATAGTCACCATCAAAATAGCACTACACATGTATAGACAGGAATTCGAACAAATGCTAGACATGTATACAAGGTGAACTACCCCTAGCAAAGTTCAATCATCATGCTTAAGAATGAAACAGACACTTGCGATTTCAAAATTAATCGGAGTTGCAGCGGTGAGATTTCACAAGTTTAAATATTAGCATGTGATTGCGAGAGGTTGAAAGCTTGGCATTGCCTAACTTTTCAACCGAGCGAAGCCTATGCATATGCAATCAGAAGCTTAAGGCATCGGTTTCGGTCATACACTACACGGCTCAACTTTAACTCAATGTGCAATGAGAAACAGTCTCGATATCGTGATGTGTTGACAAGCAATCCCATCTTGATCTTTTCAATTCACTTAACACTTGGTTTAAATTTTAAACAGAATATGAACATACTAAGCAAGTGAATGACTCAGAACTAGGAACATAGCAACCTAGCATATATGAAAAGCACGAGTGAACTCAACACATCCTACACATGCTAGTTGCATATCTCAATGGTGAACATTTTCAAGTTTTATGTTCATTAAGCAAATTCACCATTTCAAAAATAGCTCAGCTCACAGCATGTATTAGTGATCAGAAAGAGCATAAGCTACAATCATCATCATAAGCATCAGAACATACTACATAGAGCATAGTCACATTCTAAAGATTATATACATGAAGCTCGGAATGTAAAAGCGTATGCTGAAATGCAAAAGACTAAAAGAAACAAAAACAAAGACAGACGAAAAACAGTCAGTCTATGATACAAGAACCAAAATGTTTCCCCCATCTAAAAGGGGAAACACACACCAAGCTCGCCCCTCAACCGATTAAAGGTCGTTTCGTCCAAAGGCTTGGTGAAAATATCAGCCAGCTCATGATGAGTATCGACATGGCGAAGGTCGATATCACCCTTCTCATGGTGGTCTCGCAGAAAATGAAAGCGCACATCAATGTATTTGGTCTTCGAGTGAAGCACGAGGTTCTTAGCAACGCTAATAGCACTCGTGCTGTCACAAAGCAAAGGCACGCGAGAAAAGCTCAGACCAAAATCACGCAAAGTGGCCATCATCCAAAGCAACTGAGAACAGCAGCTAGCCGCAGCAACATATTCAACCTATGTGGTAGACTGAGCGACACTAGACTGCTTGCGAGAGGACCACGATACAAGAGAAGAACCAATAAACTGGCAAGTCCCAGAAGTGGACTTGCGCTCAACACGGCAACCAGCAAAATCGGCATCGGAATAACCGCAAAGGGAGAGGGTGGAGGAAGCTGAATACAAAATCCCAAACTCAGGTGTGAAATAAAGGTTCCTGAAAATGCACTTCACCGCCTGATGGTGAGAAGTGCGCGGCGATGCCTGAAAGCGCGCGCACAGACACACCACGAACTGGATGTCCGGGCGTGTCGCCGTCAGGTAGAGCAGCGACCCGATCATGCTTCGGTACTCCTTCTGGTCCACAGCTTCTCCATCCTTATCCGCATCCAGGGCCGTCGTGGTCGACATGGGTGTTGGAAGAGGCTTGGCCTCACCCATATCGATCCTCCTCAGCAAGTCTTTGGTGTACTTACCCTGGTGCACAAACGTCCCTTCTCGGGATTGCTTAATTTGCAATCCGAGAAAGAAAGTCAGCTCGCCCATCATGCTCATCTCGAACTCCCTGCTCATTAAATCTGCAAACTTGGCAACCAAAGCGTGAGAAGAACCACTGAAAATGATATCATCCACGTAAATCTGGACCAAGAGAGTGTCTTTGCCTTGCTTGAGGAGAAGGAGAGTTTTGTCTACACATCCAATTTTAAAACCCTTAGCAAGCAAAAAGGTTTTCAACCTATCATACTAGGCTCTAGGGGCTTGTTTCAAACCATATAAAGCTTTGTTGAGTTTGAAAACATGGTTTGGAAACTTGGGATTTTCAAAACCGGGGGGTTGCTGAACATACACCTCTTCTTCTATGTAGCCATTTAAGAAGGCACTATTGACATCCATTTGAAAAAGTTTGAAACCTTTGGATGCAGCAAAAGCCAAGAGTATCCTAATAGCCTCCAAACGAGCTACAGGAGCAAAAGTCTCCTCATAGTCTATCCCCTCCTTCTGACTATAACCCTTGGCCACAAGTCTCGCTTTGTTCCTCACAATGTGGCCATCCTCTCCTTGCTTGTTTTTGAAAACCCATTTTGTCCCAATAGGATTACAGTCTGGAGGAGGTGGAACTAGAACCCAAACCCGATTTCGCTCAAAGTTTTCTAACTCCTCATGCATGACATTGACCCAATCTGGATCCGTCAACGCGTGTCCAACATCTCGGGGCTCAAAATTAGCAACAAATGCAGAATGAGCAAAGTGAGAGATTTGTTGTGACCTGGACCGAGTGACACGTTCGTTGAGAACACAAGGTTGATATGTGCCCTTGTGGTTCCCTTCCTGAGTGATTAGTGATCGATCAACGGGCAACATGTCTCTTGGCTGTGTTGATGTGCAGGTGCGAAGCTCGGGCAGTGGTCGAAGGTGAGGTGAAGGTCAAGCGGGGACGTGCCATGCCGACGGACCGGGAGCGGTGAAGGGCGGACGTGGAGCTTGGACTGACGGACCGAGAGACCTGAGGACCAGCTGTGGTAGCTGGCACATGGCATTAACAAGCAAGAGGACATGGGGGATGTGCGGTGCATCGGCCGAGTCGGGAGGAAGGTGATGGCGTCATGACACTTGGCGGGAGGTTGAGAAGGATGGCGAATGCACTGTGCCCGGCGTGGAGGCTGGACATGCTACGGCATCGGTGCTGGAACTCGGGGTGTGCGAACCACATCCCGTCTATGGCACGGGTTCGGTAGCTGAGCCTCGAAAAGCTACCTTCGACGGTTTCCGAGTTTGGGCCTCAAAACTCCGGTTTCCGAGTTTGGGCCTCAAAACTCGGCGTGGACGGTTTCCAGGTTTGGGCCTCAAAACCTGGGCGCACGGGTTTCTGAGTTTGGGCCACAAAACTCAGCCGGAGGACCGGTTTCCTGGTTTCGGCCTCAAAACCTAGGGAAGGCCCAGGTTTCCCATTTTCGGCCTCAAAACCAGGGGTGAGGTCCGCAAAAAGGACGGTCGACGCGTGGCGGCGTGAAGAGGCTGGCGCAGCGGCGCAGCTATTCGTGAGGTAGGCACGGCGGTCGATGGGGTGGCACGTGGCGGCATCCTGAGGCTTGCGTCGAGGCGAAGCTAAGGATGAGATGGGCGCGTGGCCGTCGGATCATCGAGAAGCAGAGTTGGACCGTGATACCCCTAGGGTTGGCCGCTTTGCTCTTGTATCTAGGAGTAGAAGGGGATTATTGTTTAGGCTATAAATAAGAGAGGCACCCCTCCTCTCTCTCTATCCTAGCAGTCATTTGTTCCTAAGCACTCTCTCTCCTTAGCCCCCGCTTAGGTTCTAATCATACCTAGCTGCTAGCGATCCGCAGGGAAAACTCAATCATGTCTCTGTGTTTTGGGAAGATCAGGAAGTGAGACCGTAATCTCATGATTGTCTCGTGTGGTCGCCACACGGCTGGAATTGATCGATTCGCGTTTTGGGTTTGTGTTCTTCGCGTTTCGGTTTTTCATCTCCCGGAGAATGGCCTCGTTCTTCTTCCCCGCCAGATGGTTTTTGATTCCACTTGAATCAATTCGTTCTTGGTCATGAGCTCCTTCTTTCCACCGAAGGATTTCTCCTCTAACCTCATGAATCCATAGATCGGGTCAATTTTGTGTTCGTTCATCCTTTCTTCCCCCTTTCAGGTGATCCTCGGATTTCTCTTGATCGGATTGGTTTGGTGCAATGATTTCTTAGGATTAGCACTCTAACTCATAGAGGAACACCTGGGACAAGTTTGATCGTAGTTCCTTTTGGTTTGGTGAAGTTTCGATCGATTTGGAGTTCATCCCGAGCGCTTTTCTTGTGTTCTGCCCATCCGCGGACAGTCCGCCGTCTCAGTGGCGGACAGTCCGTGAGAACATATATGATGAATGATTGACTTTGATGAGGAAGGTTTGAGGTTTTTACCCGGTTTAGTCCATATCTTGCTATGCGCTTAATGTTTATGACTAACCGGTGGCGTGAGTTGTGGTGTCTCTGTGTTGGTGTGCGTGTGCGACATGTGTCTCTTGGCTGTGTTGATGTGCAGGTGTGGAGCTCAGAGACAATGGTCTATGGCCAGGTGAAGGTCAAGTTGAGACGTGCTGTGCCGACGGATCGGGTGCGGTGAAGGATGGGCGTGCCGTGCGACCGGACGTGCCATGCCGAGGTACCGAGCGTTGAAGGGCGGACGTGAGGCTTGGACTGATGGACCAGGGGCCAGAGGACCAGCCGTGGTAGCTGGCACGTGGCATTGGCGAGCGAGAGCACATGGGGATGTGTGGTGCATCGGCTGAGTCAGGAGGAAGGCGCTGGAGTCGTGTCACTTGGCGGGAGGTCGGACACGGACTTGCGTGCGGCGCAAGTGCCATCGGCCAAGTCAAGAAGGAAGGCAAAGGCGTTGTGCCCGGCGTGGAGGCTGGACATGCATCGGCATCGGTGCCGGTGGTCGGGGTGTGCGAACCACATCCCGTCTACGGTGCGGGTTCGGTAGCTGAGCCTCAAAAAGCTACCATCGACGGTTTCCAGGTTTGGGCCTCAAAACCTGGGGTGGCCAGTTTCCAAGTTTGGGCCTCAAAACTCGGGGTGGACGGTTTCCAGGTTTGGGCCTCAAAACCTGGGCGTGCGGGTTTCCGAGTTTGGGCCTCAAAACTCGGGGTGGACGGTTTTCCGGTTTGGGCCTCAAAACCGGGGGTTGGTCCGAAAGGACGGTCGACGTGTGGTGGCGTGGAGAGGCTGGCGCGGCGGCGAAGCTATCCACGAGGGAGGCGCGGCGGGCGACAGTGAGGGCACGTGGTGGCATCAGGGAGGTCGCGTCGAGGCGAAGCTACCAGATGTGCGGGCGTGGCCGTCGGATGAAAATCGTCAGGACTGGACTGTTGTACCCCTGGGGGGTATTTGGGTTGAGTGCTTAATGTAAGGGTGTTTTGGTCTTCGGACATGCTCCTATATATATGAGGGGGGCTGCTAGGGCAGCCGCACCCGAGGAGGAGGTGTCACTCTCATTTTGCTGTTTGTGAGAGGAGGCTAGGGTTAGGGAGAGACAGGCTCTTGTTCTTGAGCTTTTCGCCATCCAAGCTTTGATCTGCTGGAGTGGCTTGTAGCCCCACACCGAGTGCTTAATCTATCATCTATTCCGCTGAATCCAAGGGTCAAATTCGTGGTTGAATTCGCGTTTTGATTTCGTTCTTTGTGTTCTTCGCATTCTTCTTTTCTCCAAGATTTTCTCCTCCCCTGATCTCCCTCTACGCTGTGTCTTTTGCGATTCCGTTTGAATCAACTTGTTCTTTGATGTGAGAGGAACATTTCGACCGAAGGAATTCATCCCTACCCTCACGAACAAGTAGATCGAGCCGAAATCGTTTTCATTCTTTGTTCTTCCCCTTTTTCGGTGTTCTTCGGATTTCTCATGATTGAGTTGGATTGAAGCGATGATATCCTAGGATTGGCTTCCCAACACGTAGAAGAACACTTGGGAGAAGTTTGGTTGCAGCCCCATTCGATTTGGTGAAGATCCAATCGATTTTGTGTTTGAACCGAGGCGTTTTTCGGCATTCTGGGTGGTGGCGGACTGTCTGTCCCTCCAGCCACGGACAGTCTGCGGGTCGGGGTTGCAGCCGGACCAGTGGTTGTTTGCCTCGGCATTTCTCCTCTTGGGTGACTGGCGGACAGTCCGCCGTAGACAGACGCGGACAGTGCACGAGTCGCGCAGGGTGCAGTGCACGTTCGGACAAGTCCGAACTTGAACCGCGGACAGTCCACCGTTCTAAGCCCCGGACAGTCTGGGAGTTGCACAGGGAGGGTCCAGCAGCACTGCTGTTTTTGTCCATTGGCCGGCGGACAGTCCGGCCCCCTTGTGGCGGATAGTCCGGCCTACACCGGACAGTCCGGGAGCCTGACGGCGGACTGTCCAGGAACCTGCAGCTTGTGCAGTTTTAGTGTGTTGGCCCTCCCAGCTTTTCCGCTTCGTTTCCAGACTTCTCATTTGCTCCTAGAGTTCACCTAGGAACCTCTCTAACTATCTTTGCTACATGTTAGCATAGGTATTTGGAGGAATTCTGATGTAGCCCTCTATCTACGTCTGGGAGTCGGTTTTTGGGTCCGAACTTGAGTTGGAGTTTTGGGAGTTTTGGTTTGCTCCCTTGTGTGGTGCCTCGCTGTGATCCTAGGGATCATCCACCTTCTTTCCGAGGGTCGTGGGCATCGCATTTGAGTCCGTAGCTTTCGGGGTTGATTTTGTTGGGACAAGAGGCCGTAATTTCGAGAAGAATTTTTTAGGCTCTCATTCACCCCCCCTCTGGTCGCCTTGCTTTAGCATTTTCGGTCCTTCAGTCTGGGACTCGGGGCTTGGTCAGGTCAGAACAGCACAGGGTGATACTGTTCTTGGTCTCATGACCGGCGGACAGTCCGCCAGTGACCCGCAGACAGTCTGGGGTCACATCGGACGCTGCACAGGGTCAGCATCGGACGCTCGAAGGTCACTGTTCACGTGTACCGCGGACTGTCCAGCGTGCAAACCGCAGACAGTCCGGGACTTGAACATGACTTGTGCAGAACTGTTCTATTTTAGTGTTTTGGCCGGCGGACAGTCTGGCTTCCTGTCGCGGACAGTCCGGGACTTAACGGCGGACAGTCCGGGACTCTGACCCCGAAAAGTCCGCGAATCTACAATTTGTGCAGTTTTGCTCCAAGGCTTTGGCAGTTGATTTTGGTGTTTCTCTGGGGGTTCCGCTGTACCACTAGAACATCTCCTAGGGTATCCACCTACTTGTAGGTCGTGAACTCTTCAGTCGTTTCGAGACTTGCTTTTTGGGTGACATTCTGGGACAAGGGCCACGCTATTCACTATTTGAATTTGAGGCTCCCATTCACCCCCCTCTGGTCGCTAATCTAGTCCTTCAATTGGTATCAGAGCCGGTTAAGGATCTCTTCTACCTTAATCAGTTTCGGATCCTAAGGGTGACATGGAACGAGGGAACGGCAAGGCTCCGTGGTTCGATGGAACGAACTATGCCTATTGGAAGATTCGGATGCGTGCTTATCTCAACAGCATTAGTTCTTCCGTTTGGGAAATATGTGAGAACGTAGAGTACGTGGTCCTTCAGGCTCGTGTGGGTCAGGTTCAGATTGACCAGCACGAGGCCAACTCAAAGGCCCATAATGCTCTTTTGGCCAACCTCTCCCTTCCTGAGTTCGAGCGTGTCTCTGAGCTTGAGACGGCACGAGAGATCTGGGTGAAGCTTCAGAGCTATCACGAGGGGACCACTCAGGTCAAGACCAGACTCTTCGAGTCGTACAAGCGAGAGTACGAGAACTTTGTTCAGTTGGAGGGAGAGATGATTGACGCTATGTTCGCTCGCTTCTAGACTATCGTGAACAAGATGCGTGCCAATCGGGCTAACCTACCCTATGACGATCATGAGAGGGCTCTCAAGTTGCTATACGCCCTGGATCGGAGGGTATGGGAGGTGAAGGTGTCGACTATCATTGAGTCTACTGCTTATGACACCCTCACCGTGGATGAGCTATTCAACAAGCTCAAGTCCACCGAGATCGATCACCTGACTCAGGCCAAGCTAAAGAACCCATCTTCACATACCATGGCTTTGGTCTCAGGCTCAGGTGGATTGACTCTTTCTGCTGACGCTTCACCTCCTCTTGTTGCTTTGTCTTCTTTGCATACAGTCACGGAGGAGCAGTTGGAGGCGCTTGGAGATGACGAGCTCGCCCTGGCCATCACCCCGTTCTCGCGGTTCCACAACAACTGCCTGAATCACTGGCGTGGTGGCGCACGTGAGGGCTGCTACAAGTGTGGTGATCTAGACCACTTCATGGCGAACTGCCCCAAGAACGACAAGAACTACCCCGGCAAGAACCACAACTCCAGGCACAAGGGCAAGCCAGAGAACAAGGCCGGGAAGAAGAAGAAGAATGGCATCTACCGCCAGGAGGACATGGAGAAGGCTTTCGACGCCGGCAAGCGAGCCTTCCTCGCCACTATCGGCGATGGCGAGAAGACCTCCGACGGTGGCTCCAGCGATGACGAGACCGAGCACAAGATGGAGGATTGCTTCAACGGACTCTGCTTCTTCGGCAAATCCTCCAAGGGCTTATGCACCATGGCCTTGGATGAAGAGGACAGCAAGCACCAGGCAGAGGACGCCGATGACGCCCACAGATATGACGACAATGATAGCGCCTCCGAAGTATCAAACTCTTCTAAAGTCGATCATCTCACTGATGAGCGGAATAGGTTTGCGGATTTAGTCCTTGTCCTAGAGAAGAGGCTCACGGATGTTTTCCAAGAGCGCAGTGAGTTTAAGGCCAAAATGAAAGAGGCGCTTAAGGAGCTTGAGTTCGCTAGGTCCGAGGTGAAGGTGACCGATGAGGAGGAGTGTGAGGAATGCACGATGCATATGACAATCTTTGCCACCCTGCAAACCAAATATGCCTCTTTGATTGAGGTGTATGATGAGCTGAAGAGTAGGCTAGACTTGGTGGGTGATTGCAAAGAGTGTCCCTCCCTGAAGAAGGAGCTGGAGGAAGTGAAGGCTAGGTCTTCTTTGCTGGGTGCGTGCAAGCTTTGTCCTAGCTTGCGAATTGAGTTGGCAAAAGTTAGTGCCAAACTTGCTGAAGCCATAAAGGCCAGCTCAGTTAGTACCTTGTCCGCTCCATGTGAGCGATGCGTGGGGATGGAGCTTGAGATTGCCAACTGTCGGCATGCCAGGATGCAAACCGAGGAGGAAAACACATACCTCCGGTCCATCCTAAGTTGGGTGTCATGTAGTGAGCCGCAGTTGGGCATGATGATAAGTCAGTTCAAGAGGGGAACTGATTGCTCGGGAGTAGGCTTTGCTTCAGGTGGGAAGGGCGCTAGTACCTTTGGCAAGATTGATGAGTTTAGTGGAGTGAGCCCTAGTGAGAAGCCATCTGCTATCCCTAAGCTTATCAAGATCACCCCACCTGAGCCTCCCAAGCCTATCACCAAGGATGACATCCTTGATGAACCTCCCAAGGCTCCACCTCGCAAGCAAGTGTGGGTTCCCAAACCTAACCATCTTAAGAACACACTTGACACCCTTCTTGACGTCTCTAGTGATCCCCTTCCGAAGGGCAAGCAGCCAGCCAGATTGAACAACCCTTGCAACCGTAGGAACCAACAACCCAAGAGAGTGCTGAGGTTCGAGTGCGAGTACTATCACCGTGAGGGTCACCTAGCTGAGTTTTGCTTTCGGAGGAAGAGAGAAGCTAGGAAGGAGTTGGAGCTGAACAACCAAGCCAGGCACCACCCTCACCATGGTGTGCAAGGTCGGGGAGTTCAGAGGCAGGGCGCTAGGCCTGGAGGTGCACCCCCTCAGGTAGCTAGGCCTCAGGCAGCTAGACCACAGGGTGGTGGTCGTGCCCGTCGTGGTTCTGGTCGTCCTCAATACGACCATGAGCCGAGTGTAAGAGGCTTTGCTGCTCAGTCCCATAGCGGACCACCTTTTCAGTATGGTGGTGATCGCTTTGCTCAGATGGGATAGGTAGGTCAGTTTGGAGGTTTTCCGTTCCATAGCGGACCACCCTTTCAGGTTGGTGGTGATCGCTATACACCCATGGGACGAGGACAGCTTGGTGTTGCTACTAACACTTTTTCTGGGCCTATGACACAACTGGTATCCTTCTCAGTATACTAACCCCAGTGTTGTGCCATATGCTTACTTCCTGACTTTCTATTGATGCAGGAACTTCGGTTGGAGAACATGTGGCTCATGGATTCCGGGTGTTCGCGCCACATGACCAGAAAGAAGGAATGGTTCTCCAGCCTGAGCCCCGTGATGCACAAGGAGTACATCACTTTCGGGGATAATAGTAGAGGTTGCGGATACATGGGTGTATGCCGAGTCTCGGAGTGATGAGTGATTGTTAACAGGTTTGATCGCTGGATCTTTGGCTTGTTGTGCAGGTGTCAAGCACGGAGACAGTGATCGAGGGAAAGGTGAAGGTCAAGTAGAGACGTGCCGTGCCGATGGACCGGGGAGCGGTGAAGGGTGGACGTGAGGCTTGGACTGAGGGACCGGTGGCCTAAGGATCAGCTATGGTGGCTGACAGCCTAGGACAACGACGAGCGGAGACTTGGAGGGCACGGTGTTGCTCGGGTCGAGGACCTGGGGACACGTGTCAGTGGACGGGGTGCACCGGCGGTGCATCCCCTCTACAGCTCCAGTTTGGTGGTTGAGCCACAGAAAAACCACCGGGTGGACGGTTTTCGAGTTTGGGCCACAAAACTCGGGTGGACGGTTTCTAGGTTTGGGCCACAAAACCTGGGCGTGCAGCGGGTTTCTGAGTTTGGGCCACAAAACTCGAGCTGAGGACGGTTTCCAGGTTTGGGCCTCAAAACCTGGGCGCTGGCGGGTTTCCTGGTTTCGGCCACAAAACCATGGGATGGACTTAGAGGCTGGTTTCCTGGTTTGGGTCTCAAAACCGGGGGATGGCGTGAAGGCCTGGTTTCCCGATTTCGGCCACAAAACTGGGGGTGCGGCGTCTGGGAAAAGGACGGGCAGAGCGGTGGCGGCACGTGGCAGCAATCGGGAGGTTGCGTCGAGGCAACGCTTCGAGTTGTGCGGGCGTGGCTGTCGGATCACCACCTACCACGAGTTGGTCCAGAATAACCTTAGGGTTTAGCTGGTTCGCTCTGTAATTAGTTAGGGGTAGACTGGGAATTAGGATTAGTCAGAATTAGGATAAGTAGGGGGAGACACCCACCTCCCCGTCTATCTCAGTCATTTTGCTCTTTGCCTTCTAGGGTTTCCTGCTCTCCCACATCCCTACTGTAGCGAACCTGAGATCCACAGAGAAGAGACCAATACCTCTGTGCTTGTGAGATTTTTGAGGAATTGAGGCCATAACCTCATGATTGTAGCGTGTGCTAGCCACACGGTTGCAATTTGGTGCTTGTGATTCGCGTTTTGGTTGTGTTCTTCGCGGAATCCTTTTTCACCTTGTTTTCTCGTCGTTTGATCTCTTTGCTCGGTTCATCTTTCGCAAATCCGTTTGAACCAAGTAGTTCTAGGTCGTGAGGCACTTCTTTCCACCGAAGGAATTTACCTCTAACCTCATGGTCTAGGAGATCGATTGATTTTGGTTTCAGGTCAAGTTTTTCCCCTTCCCCCAAAATTCTTCGATTCAACAATTTGGAGATAGGTTCGAGCCATGATCTCTTAGAGATAGCTCACTATCCTCCCTGTGACTCCTCTCACCAAGTTTGATTCCTAGAGGATTTGTTTTGGGTGAGGTTGAGTTGATTCGTTGGATGAACGGGGCTGGTACGTGACGACCGGACGCTTGATCGTGATGACCGGACGCTAGGGCAGTGCGTCCGATGGATGAACACTTGCACTGTGTTCTTTTTGATCTTGACCGGACGCTCGGTTTTCACCCTGATCGGACTCACGGCTTTTACTGTTCACCTATTTTGACTTGTGTGACCGGACGCTCTGTGCACTGACCGGACGCTCAGCTCTGGTGAGTCCGGTCAGAAACAGTAAGGGTCCAGAACCGTTTTTCTATGACCGGACGCGTTCGGTGCCTGCTGACCGGACGCACCAGTGAGTCCGGTCAGTGCTAGTTCACGCAGTTTCGTTCGCAGCTCGCTCGTCAGTTGTCAGCTTTTGGTTGCGTCTTTTGCGGTTGGTTTCTAGGGTTGTATTATGTCCCGATGTGCTTCTCGGAAGCATCCACCCTACATCTAGGGTCGTGGACACTTGCAAGCTCTAGGGTTAGTCTTTGAGTTTGATTTTCGGGACAGTCGCTATAAGTTTCCGAAAGGAAAATTGAAGCTCCCATTCACCCCCCTCTGGTCACTTTCTGGTTGCATTCTCGGTCCTTCAATTGGTATCGGAGTGGGTTAAGGATCTTCCACCTTAGCCAGTTCCAGATCCACCGAAGGCGACATGGATCGCGGCGTGGGCAAACCGTCGTTCTTTGATGGGACGAACTATGCGTATTGGAAGATACGCATGTCGGCCTATCTCCAGAGCATGGGCTCTTCTGTTTGGGAGATTTGCAACAAGGCCGATTACGTTGTTCTGGTTGCTCGTGTCTCTCAGCTTCAGATCGATGAGCACGAGGCCAATAGTCGGGCGCGTAACGCCTTGTTCTCCTATTTGAGCATGTCCGAGTTTGATCGCGTTTCTCACCTCCCCACGGCTCATGAGATTTGGGCGACCCTCATGCGCTTCCATGAGGGAACCACTCAAGTCAAATCCCGTCTCTATGAGTCGCACAAGCGGGAGTATGAGAACTTTCGACATATGCCTGGCGAGAGCATAGAGAGTTTATTCGCTCGCTTTCAGGTCATTGCCAACAAGATGTGAGCTAACAAGGAGTTGTTGCCTTTCAACGATCATGAGAGGGCTTTGAAGCTTTTGCATACTCTCGATCAGTCTGTGTGGGACTCAAAGGTCAGGCGATCATCGTATCGTCTAACTATGAGACCCTCACTTGCGACGAGGCTCTTCAGTAAGCTCAAGTCTAGTGAGATTGACGCCATGTCGAGGGCTTCTTATGAGAATCCTTCTGGCTCGACTATGGCTTTGGTTTCTGGCTCTTCTGCTAACCCCTCTGGTGGCTTTGCACTTTCATCTCTCTTTTCTATCACAGAGGACCAGCTGGATTCTTTGGGGGATGACGAGTTGGCTTTGCTTGCCAACCGGTTCTCGTGGTTCCACAACAACCGCATGAAACGTCGCCGCGGAGGAGGACGCTCGGGCTGTTTTCGAGTGCGGCGACCCCGACCACTTTCATCGCCAACTGCCCCAAGAAGAACAAGGATTCGGGAAAGGGCGATCATGGGCACAAGTACGACTCCGGCAAGCGCAAGGAGTAGCACGCCCCCGCAAGGCGCAAGCAGAAGGGCGCTTTCGACAAGGAGTACATCAAGAAGAAGTACATGGAGAAGGGCCAAGCTGAGCAGCGTGCTTTCTTTCGCCACGCTCACACGACGTCGATGACTCGGATGACGACTCCGATTGCTCAAGCGACAAACGAGTCCGAGAAGATGAAGAAGATCGAGGACAAGCTAACGGGCTCTGCTTCTTCGCCGACGATGAGGGCTTCTGCACCATGGCCCTTGGTGATGAGTTTGATGGCAAGCTTGAGCACACCACCCTCGGGACGACGTGACGACGACACCTCCCAGGTATCTATGACTCACAGATGAGCTCTTTGCTGAAATGAGAAGCTTACTTGCCGCAAGTATCTTAGTCAAGACAAGCTGCTATAGGCGTGCTGCTAGATAGCGGCAAGGGGAGTTTGAGGCAGAAGTGGGAGGAACACGGTAGAAGGAGTTGGAGTTTGATAATCCACCGTGGTCGTTTCTGAGTAAGTTGAGTGTGAAGTCGTGCAACCAAGCACATGACTGACCTTCTCACTTTGAGAGGTTAAGTATGCTGCTTTGGTTGGAGAGGTGGATGAGCTCCGGGGCTAGGCCCCAGTTGTTGGGTGCGTGCAAGACTTGTCCTGTCTTGCAAACCGAGTTGGCAGAGAAGAATGCTAGGATTGAGTCTTTAGAGAAGGCCAGCTCGGGAAGCACTTGTGTGACTAGGTGTGCTTTGTGTGAGGGTTTGGAGATGGAGATTGCCAATGTGAAGCATGGCAAGATGCAAACCGAGGAAGAAAACCACTACCTTCGGACCATCTTGTCATGGGTCTCTTGTAGTGAGCCGCAGCTCGGGAATGATGATCTCCTAATTTAAGCGAGCTGCTGGAGGTTCCTAGTGTAGGTTTTGCTCCAGCTGTTGATCTTTCTGCTTTGGGGAAGATTGGAGAGTCGAGTGGTCTGAACCCATGTGAGAAGCCCAACTCCACCACTACTCCCAAACTTACCAGACCTTCCACCCAAGATGCCTCTCAAGCCTAACACCAAGGATGGGGTGTTTGAAGAACCCCCACGCGCTCCACCCAAGAACCAGCAGTGGGCACCTAAACCAAACCCACCACAAGAACAAGCTGGACACAATGCCACCTATCCAGGAGGAGCTTATGCCACAGAAGGGCAAAGTGATCCAAACCCACAACCGTGTGTACCAACAACCCCCTTGAGTGCGGTGAGGTGCCATTGTGAGTACTGTGGGAGAGATGGACACTTGAGTGAGTTCTGTTTTCGGCGCAAGAGAGAGGAGCGCCGTGCCAGGGGAGATGAACAATCCGACATGTACCATCCTTTCCACGATGTACATGTGCCGAATGTTCAGAGGAGAGCTCCCGAGGAGAGCTGCTAGCCTAGAGGTGCAGCACCTCAAGGTCCTAGGCATCAGGGAGGAGGTGCCCGATGGGGTCCTGCTTTTGCAGGATACGGACCCCGTGGTGGAGGCTTTGTTGAGCGTTTTTCCACCCAACCGTGTTTTGACTATCGCGATGGACGCTCTTTCCTTAGCGGACCAACGTTTTCCTGTGCGTGGTGATCGCTACCCTCGTAGACAGGCTAGGAATGGTTTTTAGACTAACCATTCTTCTGAGCAGCCGACCCAACACTGGTATTCCTCTTACTTCACTAACCCCAGTGTTGGACCGTATGCTCAGCATATGTCTTTTTATTGATGTAGGTAAAACGGTTGGAGGACATTTGGTTGGTGGATTTCGGTTGCTCGAGACATATGACCGGAAATGCCTAAGTGGTTATCCAGCCTTAGCCCTGTTGGCGGAAAGGAGTTTATCACCTTCGGCGACAATAGTAAAGGTAAGGTGTTGTCTCGTGGGTCGGTGCGGGTTAATGAGCACTTTGTGTTGCGTGATGTTGCTCTTGTTTTCTAACCTGCTTTTAACCTTCTCTCTGTTTTGCAACTTTTTGATGATGACTATGAGATTCGTTTTAAAAAACCGAATCTCAGTCGCATTTTAGATCCTCAGGGCAATATTGTATGTTGATTTTTGGGAAAGTCTTTGCGCGAATTTCTCGGAGTCGTTTGGTATTTCCCGCTGTCTTTTGGCTAGTCCTTCCTCTTCTGATCTTTGGAAGTGGCATAGGAGGCTCGGTCACTTAAAGCTTCGACTTGCTTGCAAGACTTAGCTCACTTGGCCTAATCCGAGGATTGCCCAAGCTGTCGATGGAGAAGGAATCTAGTTTACCATTCTTGTAGACATGGAAAGATGGTTGCCCGCTCCCACTATCCAGTGACTCAGGTCATGACACAGCAACCCTCGAGAGCTTTTAACACATGGACCTTGTTGGTCCGGCTCGGGTGAGCTCGGTTGGTGGCAAGTGGTATGTTTTGGTCGTTGTTGATGACTTTTCGAGGTATTCGTGGGTCTTCTTTTGACTGAGAAGACAGAGACTCTCCTTTGCTCGCAATCTGATTTTGCGTCTTCAGAACGAGTTCCGTATGAACTCGATGTGAGCTATTAGAAGTGATAATGGTTCCGAATTCAAGAATTCAGATTTTGAGAAGTTTTGTAACTCTTTGGGTTTGGAGCATCAGTTTTCTTTCCCCTACACACCGCCCTAAAATGGTGTTGTAGAGAGGAAGAATCGGACCCTTGAAGAGATGGCCAGGACGATGCTCGATGAGCATAGGACTCCTAGGCGATATTGGGCCGAGGCTATGAACACTGCATGCTACATTTCAAATCCCATTTTTCTGAGAGTGTTCTTGAAAAAGACTTCTTATGAGTTGCGTTTTGGTAGACAGCCCAAGGTGAGTTATTTTAGAGTCTTCGGTGGCCACTGTGTTATATTGAAAAAGGGCAACCTGGACAAATTTGAGTCTCGTTCTTCTGACGATGTATTTTTGGGTATGGCACTCACACTCACGCATATCGTGTACTTAATCTTGATACTAACCGAGTGATGGAGACATCAGATGTCACGTTCGACGAGACCATGGTTTGTCCTTCTTCTCGTTTTGAGCGTGCAGGTGATCATGAAGTTGGTGAGCCTCTTTTTGATGATGAGGACGAGGATGCTGAAGGCATGGGTGACCCAGCATCGCCTCCACCTGCTGTGCCGTAGAGAGCGGCTTCTACTACGACTCACGGCCCCGACACGTCTTCTTCCTGGGGGCCGTGGGATCCGCCACCCCGAGCGATACCTTTTGTACCCGGGGAGGCACCAGCTGCTGTTGAGGGGGAGATCACTTCTTCTCGGGAGGCGCCACGACACATCCAGCGCCAGCACCCCCCTCAGCAGATGATCGGCAGCATCGACGAATGTGTCACTCGGTCCAGGTCACAACAAATCTCTCACTTTGCTCATTCTGCATTTGTTGCTGATTTTGAACCTCGAGATGTTGGACACGCTTTGATGATCCCGATTGGGTCAATGCCATGCATGAGGAGTTAGAAATTTTGAGGCGAAATCGGGTTTTGGGTTTTAGTTCCACCTCCTCCAGACTGTAATCCTATTGGGACAAATGGGTTTTCAAAAACAACAAGGAGAGGATGGCCACATTGTGAGAACAAAGCGCGTCTTGTGGCCAAGGGTTATAGCCAGAAGGAGGGGATAGACTATGAGGAGACTATTGCTCCTATAGCTGGGTTGGAGGCTATTAGGATACTCATGGCTTTTGCTGCATCGAAAAGGTTTTAAACTTTTTCAAATGGATGTCAAGAGTGCCTTCTTAAACGGCTACATAGAAGAGGAAGTTTATGTTGAGCAACCCCCCAGTTTTGAAAATCCCAAGTTTCCAAACCATGTTTTTAAACTTCACAAAGCTTTATATGGTTTGAAACAAAGCCCCTAGAGCCTGGTATGATAGGTTGCAAACCTTTTTGTTTGCCAAGGGTTTTAAAATGGGATGTGTGGATAAAACGCTCTTTTCTCCTCAAGCAAGGCAAAGACACTCTCTTGGTCCCGATTTACCGTGGATGATATCATTTTCGGTGGTTCTTCTCACACTTTGGTTGCCAAGTTTGCAGATATTATGAGCAGGGGAGTTCGAGATGAGCATGATGGTCGAGTTGACATTCTTTCTCGTGTTGCAAATTAAGCCATCCCGGGAGGGGACGTTTGTGAAGGACCGAGAATGTAAAGGCAAGGCGACCAGAGGGGGGTGAATGGGAGCCAATCAAAATTCTGTTGAAACTTTGGCAAGTGTCCCAAAATCAACCCTGAAAAGCACGGACCCAAACTGTGATGCTCACGACCCTTGGAAGCGGGTGGATGATCCCTAGGATCACAGCGGAGCACCACCAAGCACAAGCGAAGCAAAGAGCAAAAGCTTCAGCTCAAGTTCCCCCTTGGAAAACCGAGTCCCAAACGTAGATTGAAGGCTACGTTGGGAAATCTCCAAATACCAATGCAAACAAGTTGCAAAGATACCTAGAGATGTTTCTTGGTTAACTCTAGGGCCAACAAGAAGTCCGGAAACCAAGCGAACAAGCCGGGAGAGGCAAACGAACTAAACCGGAGGCTACAGCAGGATCCCGGACTGTCCGCCGGTACGATCACGGACTGTCCTGCCCAGTGGCGACTGTCTGGGCTCAGGTCACGGACTATCCGCCGGCCAAAGAGCAAAACCGCAGTGCTGCTGAAGTCCCCTAGACAGTTCCCGGACTGTCCGCGAAAACCAACGGCGGACTGTCCGCCGGTCAAGTTTGGACTTGTCCGAACAGCACCCGCAGCCACTGGTCTGGCTCGTGCCCGATGCGCGGACTGTCCGCGGTACCAGGCGCGGACTATCCGCGGGTACCCAGAGAGGGCGATTATGGTTGCCCTCAACTCAAATCTCCCCAAATTCGATTCAAACCAAAATCCCAAGTTCCCAAACTTGGAGAAGATGATCACGGGGTAGTTAGGAGACTATCCCCAAGAAATCATCCGCTCAAATCGACTAGAACTTCGAGAAATCACAAGGGAAGGTGGATGAACCCGAAAAGCACCACGAAAAAAAATCGTCCCGATCTATTCGATCATGAGGAGTTAGATGAGTTCCTTTGGTCGAAATGACCTCCTCAATGATATGAACAAAATGATTCAAACGGATTTCGCAAAGACGCACCGGAGAGAGAGATCGAGTGACGGGAAAATCGCGGAGAAACGAAGAACGCGAAGAACACGAACCAAAACGTGAATCAACACAATGATCTGCAGCCGAAGCGCAAACACACGCTACGACAGTGAGGTTACAGCCTCACTTCCTCAAAATCAATAGTACACAGAGGTGAGTCTCTCTGCGGATCTCAGCTAGCTACAGCAGGGGATGGGAGAGCAGGAAACCCTAAAACTGAAAGAGCAAATGACTGAGATAAGGGGAGGAGGGTGTCTCCCCGACTACTTATCCTAATTCTAGCCTAAGTCTATTTCCTACTCTACCCCTCTCTATTCTAATTACAGAGCGAACCAGCTAAACCCTAGGGTTATTCTGGACCAACTCGGTGGTAGGTGTATCCGATGGCCACGCCCGCACAACAGGCAGCGTTGCCTCGACGCAACCTCCCGATTGCCGCCACGTGCCACCCTCGCTCTGCACCCCCGGTTTTGTGGCCCAAACCGGGAAACCAGCCTTTTCCAGCTATCCCCCGGTTTTGAGGCCCAAACCGGGAAACCAGCCTCCAAGTCCGTCGCCTGAGTTTTGTGGCCCAAACTCAGAAACCCGCAGCGCCTAGGTTTTGAGGCCCAAACCTGGAAACCGTCCTCAGCCCGAGTTTTGTGGCCCAAACTCGGAAACCCGCCGCACGCCCAGGTTTTTGTGGCTCAACCTGGAAACCGAGCACCCGAGTTTTGAGGCCCAAACTCAGAAACCGTCCACCTGGTGGTTTTTCTGTGGCTCAACCACCAAATTGGAGCTGTAGAGGGGATGCACCGCCCGTGCACACCGTCCACCGACACTTGTCCCTAGGTCCTCGACCCAAGCAACACCGTGCCCCGCAAGTCTCCGCTTGTCGCTGTCCCAGGCTGTCAGCCACCACAGCTAATCCTCAGGCACTCCGGTCCCTCAGTCCAAGCCTCACGTCCGCCCTTCACCGCTCCCGGTCCATCGGCACGGCACGTCTCTACTTGACCTTCACCTTGCCTTTGAACACTGTCTCCGTGCTCGACACCTGCACAACACAAGCCAAAGAACCTGCGATCAAACCCGTTGACAATCACTCATCACTCAGAGACTCGGCATACACCCATGTATCCGCAATCTCCCCCTTGATGAGTGCATTGTCAACTACACACACAATCATAATGAATAGAAGAAGGAAGAAGGAGAAGAGAGAACTCAACCAAATGACCCAAAAGCATAGCAAAGCCGAAGAAGGTCAAGTGGAAGAAGCAAAACAACTTGGTCCCCAAAGACATGGCCAACGGCTCGACGCAACCAAGCAAAGCAAAGCTAGCCCTCAAGAAGAGGTAGAGCAGGCTCAACACCGCTAGCAAAATCCAATTGGAAAATCGAAGCAAAATGCTAGTCCCTCAAGATAGAGGCACAGAGGCTCAACACAACTAGCAAAGAAAGCTCGATACCAATGCCTTACGGCCAACTGAAAGCAGCAAAGCTCCGAACCAATCGAAATCCAAAATCGAGATGAAAAGCCCTGAAAAGCAAAATGTTTGATAGTTCCTCAAGATAGAGGCAAAGGCTCAACACAACTAGCAAACTCCCCCTCGAAAAGTGCAAACAACCAGGAAACTCCCCCTTAGTTGAACATCCAGGAAAACAACCAGGAATCTCAAAAGATTAGCAATGATGATTTGCCTCTTTGGTCAACCGATTGGAGATCACATGATGATTTGAGATTGGAGATCACATGATGATTTGTCGGGGAGACACCCTCCTTCCCCTTTGGTCAACCGATTGGAGATCACATGATGATTTGTCTTTTTCTCCCCCTTAGTTGAAAATGCACTGATCAAGTAAAAACTCCCCCTTCCAACATGCATATAAGTCAAAATGCAAGTTAGCAGCTTCAGGCATATAATCAAAAGAGTGCAAAGATGCTCTAATCAGTATAATTCCAATGGCACAACTAAGCACTCATATAGCAAAGGCTCAAACTGATCACCAAATACGAAATATGAACATATGAGCAAAGTGAGCAGTTTTGAGTCAAAAGATAGTCACCATCAAAATAGCGCTATACATTTATACAAGGTGAACTACCCCTAGCAAAGTTCAATCATCATGCATAGGAATGAAACATACACTTGTGATTTTTAATTTAATATCGGAGTTGCAGCGGTGAAATTTCACAATTTCAGATAATAGCATGTGATTGCGAGAGGTTGAAAGCTTGTCATTGCCTAACTTTTCAACCAAGCGAAGCCTATGCCGAAGCAATCAGAAGCTTAAAGCTACGGTTTCGGTCATACACTACACAACTCAAGTTTAACTCAAAGTGCAATGAGAAACAGTCTCGATACTATGATGTGTTGACAAGCAATCCCATCTCGATCTTTTCAATTCACTAAAACTTGGTTCAAATTTTAAACATGATATGAACAGACCAAGCAAGTGAGTGACTCAGAACTAGAGACATAGCAACCTAGCATATATGAAAAGCACGAATGGACTCAACACATCCTACACATGCTAGTTGCATATCTCAATGGTGAACATTTTCAGATTTTATATACATTAAGCAAATTCACCATTCCAAAATAGCTCAGCTCACAACATGTACTAGTGATCAGAAAGAGCATAAGCTACAAGCATCAATATAAGCATCGGAGCATACTACACAGAGCATAGTTACATTCTAGTGATTATAAACATGAAGCTCAGAATGTGAATGCGTATGCTAAAATGCAAAGGAAAAGAAAGACAAAAGAAAAGAGTCAGTCTAAAATACAAGATCCAAAATGTTTCCCCCATCTAAAAGGGGAAACACACACCAAGCTCACCCCTCAACCGATTAAAGGTTGATTCGTCTAAAGGCTTGGTGAAAATATCAGCCAGTTGATGATGAGTATCGACATGGCGAAGGTCGATATCACCCTTCTCCTGGTGGTCTCGCAAAAAATGAAAGCGCACATCAATGTGTTTGGTCTTCGAGTGAAGCACGGGGTTCTTAGCAATGCTAATAGCACTCGTGCTGTCACAAAGCAAACGCATGCGAGAAAATCTCAGACCAAAATCACGCAAAGTGGCCATCATCTAAAGCAACTGGGAACAGCAGCTAGCCGCAACAATATATTCAGCCTCTGTGGTAAACTGAGCGACACTAGACTGCTTGTGAGAAGACCACGACAGAAGAGAAGAACCAATAAATTGGCAAGTCCCAGAAGTGGACTTGCGCTCAATACGGCAACCAGCAAAATCGGCATCCGAATAACCGCAAAGCGAGAGGGTGGAGGAAGCAGAATACCAAATCCAAACTCAGGTGTGAAACGAAGGTACGTGAAAATCGGCTTCACCGCCTGACGGTTAGAAGTGCGCGGCGACGCCTGAAAGCGCGCGCACAGACACACCGCGAACTGAATGTCCGGGCGTGTCGCCGTTAGTTAGAGCAGCGACCCGATCATGCTGCGGTACTCCTTCTGGTCCACTGCTTCTCCATCCTTGTCCGCATCCAGGGCAGTCATCGTCGACATGGGTGTCGGAAGAGGCTTGTTCTCACCCATATCGAACCGCTTCAGCAAGTCCTTGGTGTACTTGCCCTGGTGCACAAACGTCCCCTCTCGGGATTGCTTAATTTGCAACCCGAGAAAGAATGTCAGCTCGCCCATCATGCTCATCTCGAACTCCCTGCTCATAGTATCTGCAAACTTGGCAACCAAAATGTGAGAAGAACCACCAAAAATGATATCATCCACGTAAATCTAGACCAAGAGTGTGTCTTTGCCTTGCCTGAGGAGAAAGAGCGTTTTGTCTACACATCCCATTTTAAAACCCTTAGCTATCAAAAAGGTCTTCAACCTATCATACCAGGCTCTAGGGGCTTGTTTCAAACCAAATAAAGCTTTAGAGAGTTTAAAAACATGGTTTGGAAACTTGGGATTTTCAAAACCGGGGGGTTGCTCAACATATACTTCCTCTTCTATGTAGCCGTTTAAGAAGGCACTCTTGACATCCATTTGAAAAAGTTTGAAACCTTTAGATGCAGCAAAAGCCAAGAGTATCCTAATAGCCTCCAAACATGCTACAGGAGCAAACGTCTCCTCATAGTCTATCCCCTCCTTCTGACTATAGCCTTTCGCTACAAGCCGGGCCTTGTTTCTAACAACGTGGCCATCCTCTCCTTGCTTGTTTCTGAAAACCCATTTTGTCCCAATAGGCTTACAATCTGGTGGAGGTGGAACTAGAACCCAAACCCGATTTTGCTCAAAGTTCTCTAACTCCAGATGCATGGCATTGACCCAATCCGGATCTGTCAAAGCGTGTCCAACATCTCGGGGCTCAAAATTAGCAACAAAAGCAGAATGAGCAAAGTAAGAGATGTGCTGTGACCTGGACCGAGTGACCCACTCGTCAATGCAGCCGATCATCTGCTGAGGGGGGTGTTGGCGCTGGATGTGTCGTGGCACCTCCCGGGAAGAAGTGATCTCCCCCTCAACAGCAGCTGGTGCTTCCTCGGGTACAAAAGGTACCGCTCGGGGTGGCGGATCCCACGGCCCCCAGGAAGAAGAGGTGTCGGGGCCGTGACTCGTCGTAGAAGCTGCTCGTTGCGGTAGAGCAGGTTGAGGGGATGCTGGATCATCTATACCTTCAGCACCCTCGTCCTCGTCATCAAAAAGAGGCTCACCGACCTCATGATCACCTGCACGCTCAAAACGAGAAGGACAAAGAAGAGTCTCATCGAAGGTGACATCTGATGTCTCCATGACTCGGTTAGTATCAAGGTTAAGTACACGATAAGCTCTAGTGTGAGTGCCATAACCCAAAAATACCCCGTCAGAAGAGCGAGACTCAAATTTGTCCAGGTTGCCTTTCTTCAAAATAAAACAATGGCAACCGAAGACTCTAAAGTAACTCACCTTGGGATGTCTACCAAAACACAACTCATAAGAGGTCTTCTTTAAGAAATCTCTCAGAAAAATGTGATTTGAAATGTAGCATGTAGTGTTCATAGCTTCGGCCCAATATCGCCTAGGAGTCCTATGCTCATCGAGCAACATCCTGGCCATCTCAACAAGGGTCCGATTCTTCCTCTCTACAACACCATTTTGGAGCGGTGTGTAGGGGGAAGAAAACTGATGCTCCAAACCAAGGCGGTTACAAAACTTCTCAAAATCTGAATTCTTGAATTCGGAACCATTATCACTTCTAAAAGCTCGCATCGAGTTCAAAGGGAACTCGTTCTGAAGACGCAAAATCAGATTACGAGGAAATGAGAAAGTCTCAGTCTTCTCAGTCAAAAAGAAAACCCACGAATACCTCAAAAAGTTGTCAACAACAACCAAAACATACCACTTCCAGGGTGCGAAGTCATGACCTTAGTCACATGATGGTGGGGAGCAGCGACCATCTTCCCATGTCTACAAGAATGGCAAACTAGATCCTTCTCCATCGACAGCTTGGGCAATCCTCGGATTAGGCCAAGTGAGCTAAGTCTTGCAAGCAAGTCAAAACTCAAGTGACCGAGCCTCCTATGCCACTTCCAAAGATCAGAGGAGGAAAGACTAGCCAAAAGACAGCGGGAAACACCAAACAACTCTGAGAAATTTGCGCGAAAGACTTTCCCAAAGGGCGAAATCAAACAAACCAAATTGCCCTGAGGATCTAAAATGCGACTGAGATTCGGTTTAAAACGAATCTCATAGTCATCATCAAAAAGTTACAAAATAGAAAGAAAGTTAAAATGCAGGTTAGAAACAAGAGCAACATCGCGCAACACAAAGTGCTCATTAACCCGCACCGACCCGCGAGACAACACCTTACCTTTACTTTTGTCGCCGAAGTTGATAAACTCCTTTCCGGCAACAGGGCTAAGGCTGGAGAACCACTTGGTGTTTCTGGTCATGTGTCTTGAGCAACCGGAATCCACCAACCAAATGTCCTCCAAATGTTTTACCTACATCAATAAAAAGACATAGGGTGAGCATACGGTCCAACACTGGGGTTAGTGAGGTAGGAAGAATACCAGTGTTGGGCCGGCTGCTCAAAGGAACGGTCAGTGTAAAAACCATTCCTAGCCTGTCTACGGGGGTAGCGATCACCACGTACAGGAAAACGTGGTCCGCTAAGGAAAGAGCGTCCATCGCGATAATCAAAACGCGGTGGAGGGAAACGCTCAACAAAGCCTCCGCAACGGGGTCCGTATCCTGCAAAGTCAGGACCCCATCGGGCACCTCCTCCCTGACGCCTAGGACTTTGAGGTGTTGCACCTCTAGGCCTAGCAGCTCTCCTCGAAGCTCTCCTCTGGACGTTCGGCACATGCACATCATGGAAAGGATGGTACATGTCCGGGTTGTCCATCTCCCTAGCACGGCGCATCTCTCTCTTGCGCCTAAAGAAGAACTCGCTCAAGTGACCATCTCTCCCACAATAGTCACAATGGTACCTCACCGCACGCAAAGGGGGTTGTTGGTACTCACGGTTGTGGGTATGGTTCACTTTGCCCTTCTGTGGCAAGCACTCCTCCTGGATAGGTGGCATGGTATCCAACTTGTTCTTGAGGTGGTTGGGTTTGGGTTGCCACACTTGGTTCTTGGGTGGAGCTCTCAGAGGTTCCTCAATCACTCCATCCTTGGTGATAGGCTTGACAGGCTCTTTGGGTGGAAGCTTGGTAAGCTTGGGAGTAGTGGTGGAGTTAGGCTTCTCACATGGGTTTAGGCCACTCGACTTTCCAATCTTCCCAAAAGCTGAAACATCGACACCCGGAGCAAAACCTACACCTGGACCTCCAGCAGCTCACTTGAATTGGGAGATCATCATACCGAGCTGCGGCTCCCCATAAGACACCCATGACAAGATGGTCCGAAGGTATGTGTTTTCCTCCTCGGTTTGCATCTTGCCAT
Organism: Coix lacryma-jobi var. lacryma-jobi; assembly: GCA_009763385.1. NCBI lineage: Eukaryota > Viridiplantae > Streptophyta > Magnoliopsida > Poales > Poaceae > Coix > Coix lacryma-jobi. Next base: position 42,352,792 of record CM019824.1, on the reverse strand, counting down.
GTTGCACATTTGCAATCTCCATCTCCAAACCCTCACACAAAGCACACCTCATGACACAAGTGCCATCCGAGCTGGCCTTCTCTAAATACTCAATCTTGGCATTCTTCTCTGCCAACTCGGATTGCAAGATAGGACAGGTCTTGCACGCACCCAACAGCTGGGGACTAGCCCAGAGCTCATCCACCTCTCCTACCAAAGCAACATACTTACTCCTCAAAGTGAGAAGGTCAGTCATGTGCTTGGTGCACATCTCGCACTCACTCTCCTCCGACACGACCACGGTGGATTTAGCAAACTCCAACTCCTTCACCGTGTCCTCCCACTTCTGCCTAAACTCCTTGCGCTCTCTAGCAGCACGCCTAAGCAGCTTGTCTTGACTAAGCAAGGTGGCAGTAAGCTTCTCATTCTCAGCAAAGAGTTCATCATGAGTCATCGATACCTGGGAGGTGTCGTCGTCGTCGTCGTCCCGAGGGGTGTGCTCCAGCTTGCCGTTGACCTCATCACCCAGCGCCATGGTGTAGAGGCCCCCGTCGTCGGCAAAGAAGCAAAGACCATTCAGCTTGTCCTCGATCTTCTTCATCTTCTCGGACTCGTCGTCGCTTGAGCAAGCAGAGTCGTCATCTGAGCCGTCGACGTCGCTGAGCGTGGCGAAGAAAGCACGCTGCTCAGCCTGGGCCTTCACCAAGTACTTCTTCTTGATGTACTCCTTGTTGAAGCCGCCCCTCCGCTTGTGCCTCGCAGGAACGTGCTTGTCCTTGCGCTTGGAGTTGTACTTGTGCCCATGATCGCCTTTCCCCGAATGCTTGTTCTTCTTGGGGCAGTTGGCGATGAAGTGGTCGGGATCGCCGGACTCGAAACATCCCGAGCGTCCTCCTCTGCGGCGACGGTTCATGCGGTTGTTGTGAAACCGCGTGAACCGGTTGGCAAGCAAAGCCAACTCCTCGTCTCCCAAAGCCTCCAGCTGATCCTCTGTGACAGAAAAGAGAGATGAAAGCGCAAAGCCACCGGAGGGGTTAGCAGAAGAGCCAGAAACCAAAGCCATAGTCGGGCCAGAAGGATTCTCATAAGAAGCCCTCGACATGGCTCAATCTCACTAGACTTGAGCTTACTAAAGAGCTTGTCGCAAGTGAGGGTCTCATAGTTAGACTATTCGATGATCGCCTGGACCTTTGAGTCCCACACTGACCGATCAAGGGTATGCAAAAGCTTCAAAGCTCTCTCATGATCGTCAAAAGGCAACAGCTCCTTGTTAGCTCGCATCTTATTGACAATCACCTGAAAGCGAGCGAATAAACTCTCTATGCTCTCGCCAGGCTGATGTCAAAAGTTCTCATACTCCCGCTTATGCGACTCGTAGTGACGGGATTTGACTTGAGTGGTGCCCTCATGGAAATGCATGAGGGTAGCCCAAATCTCATGAGCCGTGGGGAGGTGAGAAACGCGATCAAACTGTGACATGCTAAAACAGGAGAACTAGGCGTTACGTGCCCGGCTATTGGCCTCGTGCTCATCGATCTAAAGCTGAGAGACACGAGCAGCCAGAACAACGTAATCGGCCTTGTTGCAAATCTCCCAAACAGAAGAACTCATGCTCTGGAGATAGGCCAACATGTGTATCTTCCAATACGCATAGTTCGTCCCATCAAAGAACGACGGTTTGCCCACGCCGCGATCCATGTCGCCTTTGGTGGATCTGGAACCGGCTAAGGTGGAAGATCCTTAACCCGCTCCGATACCAATTGAAGGACCGAGAATGCAAAAGCAAGGCGACCAGAGGGTGGGTGAATGGGAGCCAATCAAATTTCTCTCGAAGCTTTGGCCAAGTGTCCCAAAATCAACCCTGAAAAGCACGGACCCAAACCGTGATGCTGACGACCCTTGTAAGAGGGTGGATGATCCCTAGGATCACAGCGGAGCACCACCAAGCACAAGCGAAGCAAAGACCAAAAGCTTCGGCTCAAGTTCCCCCTTGGAAAACCGAGTCCCAAACGTAGATTGAAGGCTACGTTGGGAAATCTCCAAATACCAATGCAAACAAGTTGCAAAGATACCTAGAGATGTTTCTTGGTTAACTCTAGGGCCAAATGAGAAGTCCGAAAACCAAGCGAACAAGCCGGGAGAGCAAACAAACTAAACCGGAGGCTACAGCAGGATCCCGGACTGTCCGCCGGTACGGTCGCGGACTGTCTGCCCAGTGGCGGACTGTCCAGGCTCAGGTCGCGGACTGTCCGCCGGCCAAAAGAGCAAAACCGCAGTGCTGCTGAAGTCCCCTGGACAGTTCCCGGACTGTGTGCGAAAACCAACGGCGGACTGTCCGCCGGTCAAGTTTGGACTTGTCCGAACAGGCACCGCAACCACTGGTCTGGCTCGTGCCCGATGCGCGGACTGTCCGCGGTACTAGGCGTGGACTGTCCGCGGGTACCCAGAGAGGGCGATTTTGGTCGCCCTCAACTGAAATCTCCCCAAATTCGATTCAAACCAAAATCCCAAGTTCCCAAACTTGCAGAAGATGATCACGGGGTAGTTAGGAGACTATCTGTGACACCCCAATTTTAAGAACAAAATTGGAGCACAATATATGTTTGCTAGGATCAATTTTCATACATATATCCACATCATAGTAAATATCAAAACAATGCTTTATTAATATATCGAACATTATTACAAAAATGACCCTCAGGTCTGAAAGAAAAGTACAGACTCTCAGTCTAACTCTAATGTAGACTCGCGGAAACTGGACGCCATCTCCACAGGAAGGTCGACCGGGGGCTGCGCGATCCTAGTACAAGTCGTCCGGGTCGAATCCACCGTCTTCTTGTTACAAGTTGTCGGGGTCATATCCACCGTCTTCGGGGTACTCCTGCTCCGCGTCGTAGACTCCAATGTCTGGGTGGGGTAGCAGGGGGTTCAAAGAGAAACGGTGAGTGCATCGAAATGTACTCCGCAAGTATAGGAAATATATGCTTATGAGGCTATTAACAAAGGTAGGCTTACTCTGTTTGACTCAAGCGCCTAAAGCAACACATCCTATTAAATCCTATTAAACCTATGCACCTATTTACTAGGTTATAACCACAGTCTCCAACTGAAACAGTAACCACACTCGGAGTCGCACCGAGCAAACCACACTCAGAGTCACACCGAGCGACCAACACTTGGAGTCACACCAAGTACCCGCACTTGGGGTCGCACCAAGTACCCACACCTAAAGTCCATCAGGCAAACCACACCTGAAGTCCATCAGATGACCCGAACCAGGCCGTTACAAGGAGTCCTATGTGTATTAGTTCCATATGTCACGACATAGAGAGCTACCTTCCGTAATAACACCAGGTCTGCGCCCGAGCCTAGGAATCACTCCCGTACCAAGCAGTAACCCGCGTAGAAGAAGCCTCTGTACCCATGTCATATGGGACTAATGACCACATAAGGCTTCTCTAACGAACCAGAACCAAACCACCAACTAATCTCGAAGAAGTCCAAGCCCGTTCGTGACCATGAGCACGGCTGATATATCAGTTTTAATACTCTACAGAGTTCGCACACCTTTACCCATGAGTCATGCGTTCCCATCACGCTAAACACTGCCAAGGTGCACAGCGGGGTCGCACAACAAGGCCTTTACAAAGCCGCCTCCAAGTCCGTTCCACACGTACCTCTAAGGTTTCACCCCGTACAAAGGTCTACGACCCCCAGGGCCCCCTCGTGAGCCACTAAAACAAACCCCATGTGAACCCTCAACTTGGAGGAAACTAATTAATTAGCCAGTCGCAGAGCCATATAGGCCTCATGGTTTGCGCTGTTTTGCCGGGTTACTTGTCCAAGAACCGGGTCCTAGGGATCCAGGCAGGATATGTCTAGCACAAGCCCAGAACCAAAAACCAAATGCAGCTGCCGAGTCACACGGCACAAAAACCACCACACGGTCTATCCTGCCAGATATACCTACTCACTATACTACAACATTACCAGCCCATATTTTCCATAGATCATTAATTAGAAGTAATTATTATTAACCATCCCATCCTAAGACAGCAGGGCTAAGCATGAGATCTACCCATATCATCCCGAACCAGGTGACAAGGAATATATGAACAAGTTCTAGTAAACCTTAACATGGGATTCAGTATTAAGACACTGCATGCAACTACTGGATCTAACTACTCTAATACCAAAAGTAAAATAAAGTATAGGTGTAAGATGTTCAAGAACACTTGCCTTCGGGCTGGGTCGAATCTGCATAATCACAAGAAGGGTCTGGAGCGTCCTCGGACTCCGCACTCTCTGGCCCAAGCAACATACATGGCACAATACATTGAAAATAAATAACAGCACACCAACAGTAACGAAACAGTAAACAAATAGATCTACTACGTAGAGCTTGACGAGACGAATCTAACGCAAGTTGAACGGGTCAAATCGGAGTTAAAATGAGCAAGTTATGGGCTTTTGAAATTGGATGGCAAAACTATAAATAAACTGAACTCTTTTTCGTGATTTAAATAAATGAAAACTGAAAATAACATGGCACTGGACCAGGCCTCGTTTTGAAGAAACTGCGAGGGCTTCAATGAAAGTTTCGGATGACTCAGTGCATAGTGCCGGATGGATGGCGGGTTGGTTTCCAGGGAACTGAGGGGCCTCTTTGCAAAATGGCCAGAGCCGGTTGTGTGGACTCCGCGTGGCGCTGTCATCTGCCAGGTGGCGAGGCGCGACTGGTACGGCGCACCAGGTGGCCGTGGACGGCCGCGCGGTGGTGCGGTGGACCGGGTGCACGACCGGCGTATACCGGTTGGGAGGGGAGGGTTCTAATCTTGGGCGTTCATTTTAGATTGGACGGTGTAGAGACGTTTGGGGAGGGGAGGCAGCGGCCGGCGATGCAAGGCACGGCGGAGCGCCATTGCCGACCCCCTGTGCTCGGCGGCGTGGCTTGGAAGGGGCCAAAGAGTGCGGGGAAACAGTTCGGAGGGGTGCCGGAGGGAGAGGATCTCACCACAGACTCGAAGAAGGGGTCCCTGGCGACGGAGGTGGCTCGGCGGGGAAAGATCGATGGTGGAGGGGGCGACCACAGCTCGGTGCTCTGGCGAGGTTGAAGCGGCAGTGATTCTGGTGAGGATCCACACCAAAGTCGGCCCCCTTGGATGCGCCGTGCGTCCGCGATGCCGAAGGAGGAGAGAGCACGGCCGGAGGAGAGGCAGTGGTGGCGTCTCGGTGCGGTGGATGGCTCGGTCCGAGCTCTTCAATGGTGGCGCGCGGTGGCGAGCTCTCCGGAGGCTCTAGGGCGGTGCGAGGGCTTGTCAGGGCCTTGGACGGAGGCGGCTCGGGTTCGTAGAAGGGTTTATAGGGTGTGGGACAGGGTGGCGGCGTCTGGTGATGTGCTTCCCGGATCGATCCTAGAGGGATGAGGACGAGCGCATAGGGCGGACAGGAGGTTGGGGAAGGCTCTGACCGGTGGTCCCGCCCGTCAGTGGGAGCTACGCGGCCTGCTGCGGCGCTGCGGTGGTGGAGCGCGCACGCGGGCTCGCGAGCAGGCTGGGCCGAGCGAGGTTGACGGGCCGCGCGGGGGGGGGGGGGAGAGTGGCGCGGGCTCGGGGAACTGGCCGGCCGGAGTCGGCCCAAGGAGGGAGCGCGGGCGTGGCCCAGGGGAGGGGAGAGGAAGGCAGCGGTCCGGTTGGGCCGGACTAGGAAAAAGGAAGAAGAGGGAGAGAGGCTGGCCCATGTCCATTTCTTTCCTTTTTCTTTTCTTTTCTTTTGATTTTCCAAACATTTCAAAGGCCTTTTTGAATTTAAAATCAAACCCAATTTGAAATCAAATAGTTTGGTAAAAGTTTTGAAATATTTTCCCTAGGTTTTGATAATAAAACTTTGAGCTTTCAAAATTTTGTAAATTTTTCATAAACCTTTTATTTGTTTTCTAAATAGAATAAATTCGCTTTGCCCTAAACGGGTTTAACAAATTCTTTTTCACCCAATAAAATTATGCAACGGCATGAATGCAACAACCATCTGGATAGAATTTTCCTCCATCTAGGGTTTTGTCCATTTCCTAATTAAATTCTAATTTATTTTAATTATTTAAAAACCCGGGGTGTTACAAGCTTACTCCCTTAACTGGAATCTCGTCCCGAGATTCGGGGAGGCTACAGTCAATACAAAGAAGCAAATCAAACAAGAGCACCAGCACATGTCAATCAACGTGCTACGAGTTCAACAATTTATGGTGGGCATCCTACTATTGGAGGACCTACTTTGAAACAGAGTTTGAATTTTCAGCGGAGAAAGACTACAGAAGTGGGAAATGAGGTGAGGCTTGCAAAAAAATAGTTTTGTAAACTCGACGACTGTCTAGGGTAGCGTCCTACGGTCAACCTGGCTTTGATACCACTCTGTGACACCCCAATTTTAAGAACAAAATTAGAGCACAATATATGTATGCCAGGATCAATTTTCATACATATATCCACATCACAGTAAATATCAAAACAATGCTTTATTAATATATCGAACATTATTACAAAAATGACCCTCGGATCTGAAAGAAAAGTACAGACTCTCAGTCTAACTCTAATGTAGACTCGCGGAAACTGGACGCCATCTCCACAGGAAGGTCGACCGGGGGCTGCGCCATCCTAGTACAAGTCATCCGGGTCGAATCCACCATCTTCTGGTTACAAGTTGTCAGGGTCATATCCACCGTCTTCGGGGTACTCCTGCTCCGCGTCGTAGACTCCAACGTCTGGGTGGGGTAGCAGGGGGTTCAAAGAGAAAGGGTGAGTACATCGAAATGTACTCCGCAAGTGTAGGAAATATATGCTTATGAGGCTATTAACAAAGGTAGGCTGACTCTGTTTGACTCAAGCGCCTAAAGCAACACATCCTATTAAATCCTATTAAACCTATGCACCTATTTACTAGGTTATAACCACAGTCTCCAACTGAAATAGTAACCACACTCGGAGTCGCACCGAGCAAACCACACTCGGAGTCACACCGAGCGACCAACACTTGGAGTCACACCAAGTACCCGCACTTGGGGTCGCACCAAGTACCCACACCTGAAGTCCATCAGGCAAACCACACCTGAAGTCCATCAGATGACCCGAACCAGGCCGTTACAAGGAGTCCTATGTGTATTAGTTCCATACGTCACGACATAGAGAGCTACCTTCCGTAATAACACCAGGTCTGCGCCCGAGCCTGGGAATCACTCCCGTACCAAGCAGTAACCCGCGTAGAAGAAGCCTCTGTACCCATGTCATATGGGACTAATGACCACATAAGGCTTCTCTAACGAACCAGAACCAAACCACCAACTAATCTCGAAGAAGTCCAAGCCCGCTCATGACCGTGAGCACGGCTGATATATCAGTTTTAATACTCTGCAGAGTTCGCACACCTTTACCCATGAGTCATGCGTTCCCCATCACGCTAAACACTGCCAAGGTGCACAGCGGGGTCGCACTACAAGGCCTTTACAAAGCTGCCTCCAAGTTCGTTCCACACGTACCTCTAAGGTTTCACCCCGTACAAAGGTCTACGACCCCCAGGGCCCCCTCGTGAGCCACTAAAACAAACCCCGTGTGAACCCTCAACTTGGAGGAAACTAATTAATTAGCAAGTCCCAGAGCCATATAGGCCTCATGGTTTGCGCTGTTTTGCCGGGTTACTTGTCCAAGAACCGGGTCCTAGGGATCTAGGCAGGATATGTCTAGCACAAGCCCAGAACCAAAAACCAAATGCAGCTGCCGAGTCACACGACACAAAAACCACCACACGGTCCATCCTGCCGGATATACCTACTCACCATACTACAACATTACCAGCCCATATTTTCCATAGATCATTAATTAGAAGTAATTATTTTTAACCATCCCATCCCAAGACAGCAGGGCTAAGCATGACATCTACCCATATCATCCCGAACCAGGTGACAAGGAATATATGAACAAGTTCTAGTAAACCTTAACATGGGATTCAGTATTAAGACACTGCATGCAACTACTGGATCTAACTACTCTAATACCAAAAGTAAAATAAAGTATAGGTGCAAGATGTTCAAGAACACTTGCCTTCGGGCTGGGTCGAATCTGCATGATCACAAGAAGGGTCTGGAGCATCCTCGGACTCCGCACTCTCTGGCCCAAGCAACATACAAGGCACAATACATTGAAAATAAATAACAGCACACCAACAGTAACGAAACAGTAAACAAATAGATCTACTGTGTAGAGCTCGATGAGACGAATCTAACGCAAGTTGAACGGGTCAAATCGGAGTTAAAATGAGCAAGTTATGGGCTTTTGAAATTGGATGGCAAAACTATAAATAAACTGAACTCTTTTTCGTGATTTAAATAAATGAAAACTGAAAATAACATGCCACTGGACCGGGCCTCGTTTTGAAGAAACTGCGAGGGCTTCAATGAAAGTTTCGGATGACTCAGTGCATAGTGTCGGATGGATGGCGGGTTGGTTTCCAGGGAGCTGAGGGGCCTCTTTGCAAAATGGCCAGAGCCGGTTGTGTGGACTCCGCGTGGCGCTGTCATCTGCCAGGTGGCGAGGCGCGACTGGTGCGGCGCACCAGGTGGCCGTGGATGGCCGCGCGGTGGTGCGGTGGACTGGGTGCACGACCGGCGTATACCGGTTGGGAGGGGAGGGTTCTAATCTTGGGCGTTCGTTTTAGATTGGACGGTGTAGAGATGTTTGGGGAGGGGAGGCGGCGGCCGGCGATGCAAGGCACGGCGGAGCACCATTGCCGACCCCCTGTGCTCGGCGGCGCGGCTTGGAAGGGGCCTAAGAGTGCGGGGAAATAGTTCGGAGGGGTGCCAGAGGGAGAGGATCTCACCAAGGACTCGAAGAAGGGGTCCCTGGCGATGGAGGTGGCTCGGCGGGGAAAGATCAATGGCGGAGGGGGCGACCACAGCTCGGTGCTCCGGCGAGGTTGAAGCGGCAGTGATTCTGGAGAGGATCCACACCAAAGTCGGCCCCCCTGGATGCGCCGTGCGTCCGCGATGCCGAAGGAGGAGAGAGCACGGCCGGAGGAGAGGCAGTGGTGGCGTCTCGGTTGGGTGGATGGCTCGGTCCGAGCTCTTCAATGGTGGCGCGCGGTGGCGAGCTCTCTGGAGGCTCTAGGGCGGTGCGAGGGCTTGTCAGGGCCTTGGACGGAGGCGGCTCGGGGTCGTAGAAGGGTTTATAGGGTGTGGGACAGGGTGGTGGCGTCTTGTGATGTGCTTCCCGGATCGATCCGAGAGGGATGGGGACGAGCGCATACGGCGGACAGGAGGTTGGGGAAGGCTCTGACCGGTGGTCCCGCCCGTCAGTGGGAGCTACGCGGCCTGCTGCAGCGCTGCGGTGGTGGAGCGCGCACGCGGGCTCGCGAGCAGGCTGGGCCGAGCGAGGTTGACGGGCCGCGCGGGGGGGGGGGGGGGAGTGGCGCGGGCTCGGGGAACATGCCGGCCGGCGTCGGCCCAAGGAGGGAGCGCGGGCGGGGCCCAGGGGAGGGGAGAGGAAGGCAGCGGTCCGGTTGGGCCGGACTAGGAAAAAGGAAGAAGAGGGAGAGAGGCTGGCCCATGTCCATTTCTTTCCTTTTTCTTTTCTTTTCTTTTGATTTTCCAAACATTTCAAAGGCCTTTTTGAATTTAAAATCAAACCCAGTTTGAAATCAAATAGTTTGGTAAAAGTTTTGAAATATTTTCCCTAGGTTTTGATAATAAAACTTTGAGCTTTCAAAATTTTGTAAATTTTTCATAAACCTTTTATTTGTTTTCTAAATAGAATAAATTCGCTTCGCCCTAAACGGGTTTAACAAATTCTTTTTCACCCAATAAAATTATGCACCGGCATGAATGCAACAAACATCTGGATAGAATTTTCCTCCATCTAGGGTTTTGTCCATTTCCTAATTAAATTCTAATTTATTGTAATTATTTAAAAACCCGGGGTGTTACACTATCCCCAAGAAATCATCTGCTCAAATCGACTAGAACTCTGGGAAATCACAAGGGAAGGTGGATGAACTGGAAAAGCGCCACGAAAACGAAATCGTCCCGATCTATTCGATCATGAGGACTTAGATGAGTTCCTTTGGTCGAAATGACCTCCTCAATGATACGAACAAAATGATTCAAACGGATTTCGCAAAGACGCACCGGAGAGAGAGATTGAGTGACGGGAAAATCGCAGAGAAACGAAGAACGCGAAGAACATGAACCAAAACGCGAATCAACACAACGATCTGCAGCAGAAGCGCAAACACACGCTACGACAGTGAGGTTACGGCCTCACTTCCTCAAAATCAACAGTACACAGAGGTGAGTCTCTCTGCGGATCTCAGCTAGCTACAGCAGGGGATGGGAGAGCAGGAAACCCTAAAACTGAAAGAGCAAATGACTGAGATAAGGGGAGGAGGGTGTCTCCCCGACTACTTATCCTAATTCTAGCCTAAGTCTATTTCCTACTCTACCCCTCTCTATTCTAATTACAGAGCGAACCAGCTAAACCCTAGGGTTATTCTGGACCAACTCGGTGGTAGGTGTATCTGACGGCCACGCCCGCACAACAGGCAGCGTTGCCTCGACGCAACCTCCCGATTGCCGCCACGTGCCGCCCTCGCTCTGCACCCCCGGTTTTGTGGCCCAAACCAGGAAACCAGCCTTTTCCAGCTATCCCCCGGTTTTGAGGCCCAAACCGGGAAACCAGCCTCCAAGTACGTCCCCTGAGTTTTGTGGCCCAAACTCAGAAACTCGCAGCGCCTAGGTTTTGAGGCCCAAACCTGGAAACCATCCTCTGCCTGAGTTTTGTGGCCCAAACTCGGAAACCCGCCGCACGCCCAGCTTTTGTGGCTCAACCTGGAAACCGAGCACCTGAGTTTTGAGGCCCAAACTCGGAAACCGTCCACCCGGTGGTTTTTCTGTGGCTCAACCACCAAACCGGAGCTGTAGAGGGGATGCACCGCCCGTGCACCCCGTCCACCGACACGTGTCCCCAGGTCCTCGACCCGAGCAACACCGTGCCCCGCAAGTCTCCGCTCGTCGCTGTCCCAGGCTGTCAGCCACCACAGCTGATCCTCAGGCACTCCGGTCCCTCAATCCAAGCCTCACGTCCGCCCTTCACCGCTCCCGGTCCATCGGCACGACACGTCCCTACTTGACCTTCACCTTGCCTTCGAACACTGTCTCCGTGCTCGACACCTGCACAACACAAGCCAAAGAACCTGCGATCAAACCCGTTGACAATCACTCATCACTCAGAGACTCAGCATACACCCATGTATCCGCAATCTCCCCCTTGATGAGTGCATTGTCAACTACACACACAAATCATAATGAATAGAAGAAGGAAGAAGGAGAAGAGAGAACTCGACCAAATGACCCAAAAGCGTAGCAAAGCCGAAGAAGGTCAAGTGGAATAAGCGAAACAACTTGGTCCCTAAAGACATGGGCAATGGCTCGACGCAACCAAGCAAAGCAAAGCTAGCCCTCAAGAAGAGGTAGAGCAGGCTCAACACCGCTAGCAAAATCCAATTGGAAAATCGAAGCAAAATGCTAGTCCCTCAAGATAGAGGCACAGAGGCTCAACACAACTAGCAAAGAAAGCTCGATAGCAATGCCTTACGGCCAACTGAAAGCAGCAAAGCTCCGAACCAATCGAAATCCAAAATCGAGATCAAAAGCCCTGAAAAGCAAAATGTTTGCTAGTTCCTCAAGATAGAGGCAAAGGCTCAACACAACTAGCAAACTCCCCCTCGAAAAGTGCAAACAACCAGGAAACTCCCCCTTAGTTGAACATCCAGGAAAACAACCAGGAAACTCAAAAGATTTGCAAGAAAATTTCTTCCCCTTTGGTCAACCGATTGGAAATCACATGATGATTTGTCTTTTTCTCCCCCTTAGTTGAAAATGCACTGATCAAGTAAAAACTCCCCCTTCCAACATGCATATAAGTCAAAATGCAAGTAAGCAGCTTCAGGCATATAATCAAAAGAGTGCAAAGATGCTCTAATCAGTATAATTCCAATGGCACAACTAAGCACTCATATAGCAAAGGCTCAAACTGATCACCAAATACGAAATATGAACATATGACCAAAGTGAGCAGTTTTGAGTCAAAAGATAGTCACCATCAAAATAGCACTAGCCATGTATAGACAGGAATCCAAATAAGTGCTATACATTTATACAAGGTGAACTACCCCTAGCAAAGTTCAATCATCATGCATAGGAATGAAACATACACTTGTGATTTTTAATTTAATATCGGAGTTGCAGCAGTGAAATTTCACAAGTTCAGATAATACCATGTGATTGCGAGAGGTTGAAAGCTTGTCATTGCCTAACTTTTCAACCGAGCGAAGCCTATGCCGAAGCAATCAGAAGCTTAAAGCTACGGTTTTGGTCATACACTACACAGCTCAAGTTTAACTCAAAGTGCAATGAGAAACAGTCTCGATACTGTGATGTGTTGACAAGCAATCCCATCTCGATCTTTTCAATTCACTAAAACTTGGTTCAAATTTTAAACATGATATGAATAGGCCAAGCAAGTGAGTTACTCAGAACTAGAGACATAGCAACCTAGCATATATGAAAAGCACGAATGGACTCAACACATCCTACACATGCTAGTTGCATATCTCAATGGTGAACATTTTCAGATTTTATATACATTAAGCAAATTCACCATTCCAAAATAGTTCAGCTCACAACATGTACTAGTGATCAGAAAGAGCATAAGCTACAAGCATCAATATAAGCATCAGAGCATACTACACAGAGCATAGTTACATTCTAGTGATTATAAACATGAAGCTCATAATGTGAATGCGTATGCTAAAATGCAAAGTAAAAGAAAGACAAAAGAAAAGAGTCAGTCTAAAATACAAGATCCAAAATGTTTCCCCCATCTAAAAGGGGAAACACACACCAAGCTCACCCCTCAACCGATTAAAGGTTGATTCGTCTAAAGGCTTGGTGAAAATATTAGCCAGTTGATGATGAGTATCGACATGGCGAAGGTCGATATCACCCTTCTCCTGGTGGTCTCACAAAAAATGAAAGCACACATCAATGTGTTTGGTCTTCGAGTGAAGCACGGGGTTCTTAGCAACGCTAATAGCACTCGTGCTGTCACAAAGCAAAGGCACGCGAGAAAAGCTCAGACCAAAATCACGCAAAGTGGCCATCATCCAAAGCAACTGGGAACAGCAGCTAGCCACAGCAACATATTCAGCCTCTGTGGTAGACTGAGCGACACTAGACTGCTTGCGAGAAGACCACGACACAAGAGAAGAACCAATAAATTGGCAAGTTCTAGAATTGGACTTGCGCTCAATACGGCAACCAGCAAAATCGGCATCCGAATAACCGCAAAGCGAGAGGGTGGAGGAAGCAGAATACCAAATCCCAAACTCAGGTGTGAAATGAAGGTACCTGAAAATCCGCTTCACCGCCTGACGGTTTGAAGTGCGCGGCGACGCCTGAAAGCGCGCGCACAGACACACTGCGAACTAAATGTCCGGGCGTGTCGCCGTCAGGTAGAGCAGCGACCCGATCATGCTGCGGTACTCCTTCTGGTCCACTGCTTCTCCATCCTTGTCCGCATCCAGGGCAGTCATCGTGGACATGGGTGTCGGAAGAGGCTTGGCCTCACCCATATCGAACCGCTTTAGCAAGTCCTTGGTGTACTTGCCCTGGTGCACAAACGTCCCCTCTCGGGATTGCTTAATTTGCAACCCGAGAAAGAATGTCAGCTCGCCCATCATGCTCATCTCGAACTCCCTGCTCATAGTATCTGCAAACTTGGCAACCAAAATGTGAGAAGAACGACCGAAAATGATATCATCCACGTAAATCTGGACCAAGAGTGTGTCTTTGCCTTGCCTGAGGAGAAAGAGCGTTTTGTCTACACATCCCATTTTAAAACCCTTAGCTATCAAAAAGGTCTTCAACCTATCATACCAGGCTCTAGGGGCTTGTTTCAAACTATATAAAGCTTTAGAGAGTTTAAAAACATGGTTTGGAAACTTGGGATTTTCAAAACCGGGGGGTTGCTCAACATATACTTCCTCTTCTATGTAGCCGTTTAAGAAGGCACTCTTGACATCCATTTGAAAAAGTTTGAAACCTTTGGATGCAGCAAAAGCCAAGAGTATCCTAATAGCCTCCAAACATGCTACAGGAGCAAACGTCTCCTCATAGTCTATCCCCTCCTTCTGACTATAGCCTTTCGCTACAAGCCTGGCCTTGTTTCTAACAACGTGGCCATCCTCTCCTTGCTTGTTTTTGAAAACCCATTTTGTCCCAATAGGCTTACAATCTGGTGGAGGTGGAACTAGAACCCAAACCCGATTTCGCTCAAAGTTCTCTAACTCCAGATGCATGGCATTGACCCAATCCGGATCCGTCAAAGCGTGTCCAACATCTCGGGGCTCAAAATTAGCAACAAAAGCAGAATGAGCAAAGTGAGAGATGTGGTGTGACCTAGACCGAGTGACCCGCTTGTCAATGCAGCCGATCATCTACTGAGGGGGGTGTTGGCGCTGGATGTGTCGTGGCGCCTCCCAGGAAGAAGTGATCTCCCCCTCAACAGCAGCTGGTGCCTCCCCGGGTACAAAAGGTACTGCTTGGGGTGGCGGATCCCACGACCCCCAGGAAGAAGAGGTGTCGGGGCCGTGAGTCGTCGTAGAAGCCGCTCCTTGCAGTAGAGCAGGTGGAGGGGGTGCTGGATCATCCATACCTTCAGCACCCTCATCCTCGTCATCAAAAAGAGGCTCACAGACCTCATAATCACCTGCACGCTCAAAACGAGAAGAAGGACAAAGAAGAGTCTTGTCGAAGGTGACATCTGATGTCTCCATGACTCGGTTAGTATCAAGGTTAAGTACACGATAAGCTCTAGTGTGAGTGCCATAACCCAAAAATACCCCGTCAGAAGAGCGAGACTCAAATTTGTCCAGGTTGCCTTTCTTCAAAATAAAACAATGTGCGGATACATGGGTGTATGTCGAGTCTCTGTGTGATGAGTGATTGTCAACGGAGATGATGCGTATGTTCTTTGGCTTGTGTTGTGCAGGTGTCGAGCACGGAGACAGTGATCGATGGCGGGTGAAGGTCAAGTTGCGACGTGCTGTGCTGACGGACCGGGCGCGATGAAGGATGGGCGTGCCGTGCGGCGGACGTGCCATGCTGATGTATCGGATGGTGAAGGGCGGACGTGGACTTGGACTGATGGACTGGAGGCCGGAGGATCAGCTGTGGTGGCTGGCAGCCTGCGACAGCGACAAGCGGAGAAGTGCGATCATGTCGGTGGAAGGGGTGCACAGGCGGTGCATCCCCTCTACGACGTCGGATTGTTGGTAGAGCCAGGGAAAAACCAACGGTGGACGGTTTCCAGGTTTGGGCCTCAAAACCTGGGTGCTGGGTTTCCAGGTTGAGCCACAAAACCTGGGCGCGACGGTTTCCAGGTTGAGCCTCAAAACCTGGGCGTGGGCTGGTTTCCGAGTTTGGGCCTCAAAACTCGGGCGCTGCGGGTTTCCGAGTTTGGGCCACAAAACTCGGGCTGGAGGCTGGTTTCCTGGTTTGGGCCTCAAAACCGGGGGCTGATGGAAAAGGCTGGTTTCCCGGTTTGGGCCACAAAACCGGGGGTGCAGAGTGGTGGCGGCACGTGGCGGCGATCTGAAGGATGCGTGGAGGCGACGCGGAAGACCGTGCGGGCGTGGCCGTCGGATCTACCTACCACCAGCGGGTGGACTAGAATAGCCTTAGGGTTAGGCTGGTCCGCTCTGTAAATACAGTAGTGAGGGGTAGAGTAGGAAATAGGCTTAGGCTAGGTTAGTATAAGTAGTCTAGGGGAGACATCCTTCTCCCTATCTCAGTTTTAGCTATCTCAATCTCAGTTTGTGCTTTCATTTGCTAGGGTTTCCACTCTCCCATCCCCTGCTTTAGCTAGTTGAGATCCGCAGAGAAACTCCACTCTGTGTACTGTTGATTCGAGGAAGTGAGGCCGTATCCTCACCTTGGAGCACAGATCGATGACTTGATTCGTGTCTTTGTTTCGGTTTCGTGGCTGTGATTTCCGTTTTACTTGTGTTCTTCGCGGAATCCTTTTGCTCCACGATTTTCCCGTCGCTTGATCTCTTTGCTCGGTTCATCTTTTGCAATTCTGTTTGAACCAAGTTGTTCTAGATCGTGAGGCACCTCTTTCCACCGAAGGAATCATCCTCAAACCTCACGGTCTAGGAGATCGATCGATTTTTAGTTTCGGGTCCTTTTTTCTCCTTTCCCCCGAAATTCTTCGATTCACCGATTTGGAGTTAGGTTCGAGCCATGATCTCTTAGGGATAGCTCACTAACCTCCTTGTGACTCATCTCACCAAGTTTGATCCCTAGAGGAATTGGTTTGGGTGAGATCGAGGCGAATCGGTGCTCGAACGGGGCTGCTGCAGGGTGACCGGACGCTGTCATCGGGGTGACCGGACGCGTCCGGTGTTTGAACACCGCGCAGGGTTTTCTGTGTGCTGACCGGACTCACTCGACCGGACGCTCGATCCTGGCAGTGACCGGACGCACCAGGGCCACTGTTCCTGTGACTGTCTGCTTCTGACCGGACGCTAGGGTTGTGACCGGACGCTTGAGCCTTGTGCGTCCGGTCCAACACAGAGAGCTCCCAGATCGGCTTTCTCTCGACCGGACGCGTCCGGTGGACATCGACTGGACGCACCAGTGAGTCCGGTCAGTGCTGTTTTCTGCCGTTTCGTCCGCGGTTCGTTCGTTCTTGATCGGATTTGATTTCCGTCTTTTGGGTTGGCTTTCTAGGGTTGTCTAGTGTCCCGCTGTGCTTCTAGGAAGCATCCACCCTACATCTAGGGTCGTGGACATTAGCAAGCTCTAGGGTTCGCTTTTGGGGTTGAGTTTGGGACAGTGGCATCTTGTTTCCGAAAGGAAATTTTGAAGCTCCCATTCACCCCCCCTCTGGTCGCTTTCGGGTAGCTTCTCGGTCCTTCAATTGGTATCGGAGCAGGTTAAGGATCTTCCACCTTAGCCGGTTCCAGATCCACCGAAGGCGACATGGATCGCGGCGTGGGCAAACCGCCGTTTTTCGATGGGACGAACTATGCGTATTGGAAGATACGTATGTCGGCCTATTTGCAGAGCTTGGGCGCTTCTATCTGGGATATTTGCAACTCCCCTGATTACGTGGTCTTGGCTGCTCGTGTGACTCAACAGCAGATCAATGAGCACGATGCCAATAGCCGAGCCCGTAATGCTCTTTTCTCTTGTTTGAGCATGGGTGAGTTTGATCGTGTTTCTCACCTCGCTACGGCTCGGGAGATCTGGGACACTCTCATGCGTTTTCATGAGGGCACCTCTCAAGTCAAAACCCGACTCTACGAGTCGTTCAAGCGAGAGTATGAGAACTTTAGACATCAACCTGGCGAGAGCATAGAAAGTTTATTCGCTCGCTTTCAGGTGATTGTCAACAGGATGAGGGCTAACAGAGAGCAGTTGCCATTTGACGATCATGAGCGTGCTTTGAAGCTTTTGCACACTCTTGACCGTTCGGTGTGGGACTCCAAGGTTCAGGCAATCATCGAATCGCCGAACTATGAGACCCTCACCTGCGACGAGCTCTTCAGTAAGCTCAAGTCCAGTGAGATTGATGCTATGGAGAGGGCTTCTTTTGAAAATCCTTCTCGCCCGTCCATGGCTTTGATTTCCGGCTCTTCCTCTAACCCCTCAGCTGGCTTTGCGCTTTCTTCTCTCTTTTCTGTGACAGAGGACCAGCTGGAGTCTTTGGGAGACGACGAGTTGGCTTTGCTTGCCAACCGGTTCTCGCGGTTCCACAACAACCGCATGAACCGTCGTCGAGGAGGAGGACGCACGGGATGCTACGAGTGCGGCGACCCCGACCACTTCATCGCCGACTGCCCCAAGAAGAAGAACAAGCACTCGGGCAAGGGCGAACATGGGCGCAAGCGCGACTCCAAGTACAAGGAGAAGCACGTCCCCCCAAGGCACAAGAAACGGGGCGGCTTCGACAAAGAGTACATCAAGAAGAAGTACTTGGAGAAGCAGCAAACTGAGCAGCGCGCGTTCTTCGCCACGCTCAGCGACGTCGACGGCTCGGATGACGACTCCGCCAGCTCGAGCGATGACGAGTCCGAAAAGAAGAAGAGGATCGAGGACAAGCTGAACGGCCTCTGCTTCTTCGCCGACGACGACGGCTTCTGCACCATGGCGCTCGGAGATGAGGTCGACGGCGAGCCGGAGCGTACCCCTCGGAACGACGACGACGACGACACCTCCCAGGTATCTCTCACCTACGACGAGCTTTCCTCCGAGGTTGAGAAGTTGACTGCTGCCCTCCTTAGCCAAGATAAGTTGCTTAGGCGTGCCGCTAGAGAGCGCAAGGAGTTTAGGCAGAAGTGGGAGGACACGGTGAAGGAGCTTGAGATCGCTCGGTCCACCGTGGTAGTGTCGGAGGAGGCGGAGTGCGAGTCGTGCACCGCGCACATGACTGACCTTCTCACTCTGAGAGGTAAGTATGCTGCGTTGGTAGATGAGGTGGATGAGCTCCGTGCTAGGCCACAGCTGTTGGGTGCGTGCAAGACTTGTCCTGTCTTGCAATCTGAGTTGGCAGAGAAGAATGCCAAGATTGAGTCTTTAGTCAAGGCCAGCTCAGATAGCACTTGTGTCACGAGGTGTGCTTTGTGTGAGGGCCTGGAGCAGGAGATGGCCAATGTGAGGCATGACAAGATGCGTACCGAGGAGGAAAACATATACCTTCGGACCGTCTTGTCATGGGTGTCTTGTGGTGAGCCTCAGCTCGGGATGATGATCTCCCAATTCAAGCGAGCTGCTGGGGGTCCAGGTTTAGGCCTTGCGCAGGGTGTTGATCTTTCCGTTTTTGGGAAGATTGGAGAGTCTAGTGGTCTTGATCCGAGTAAGAAGCCCAACTCCACCACTACTCCCAAACTAACCAAGCTTCCACCCAAAGAGCCTGCCAAGCCTATCACCAAGGATGGAGTTGTAGTTGAACCTCCCAAGGCTCCACCCAAGAATCCACAATGGCAACCCAAGCCCAATAACCTAAAGAACAAGCTTGACACAATGCCACCCATCCGAGAGGAGTTGCCACAGAAGGGCAAGGGCAAGGTGAACCATACCCACATCCCTGCAAACCAACAACCCCCTTTGCGCGCGGTGAGGTTTCAGTGTGACTTTTGTGGGCGGGATGGTCACCTGAGTGAGTTCTGCTTTAGGCGCAAGAGAGAGGCGCGCCGTGCTAGGGAGATGCAGAACCCGGACATGTTTCACCCAGCTCGTGGTGGACATGCTCCGAAGCCTCAGGGGAGAGCTGCTAGGTCTGGAGGGAAGCGTACCCAGCCTAGGCAGCAGGAGATGAGAGCCCCGAGGAGGGAGACTAGGCCTAGAGGTCCAGCACCTCAGTTTGTTAGGCCTAGGCAGGAGAGAGCTCCGAGGAGAGACGCTAGAGCAATTGAGCCCCAGGCTCCTAGGCGTAGACCTCGTAGAGACCGTGCCCGACGGGGTCCTGCTTTTGCAGATAACGGACCCCGTGGCGGAGGCTTAGTTGAGCGCTTTCCCCCACCGCGTTTTGAGTACCGCGGTGAGCGCTTCTTCCCTAGCGGACCACGTTTTCCTCAGCGTGGTGATCGCTTCCCTCGTAGACGTGCTAGGAATGGTTTTTCTGCTAACCGTTTTTTTGAGCAGGCGGCCCAACACTGGTATTATCCTTACTTCACTAACCCCAGTGTTGGACCGTATGCTCACCCTATGTCTTTTTATTGATGTAGGTGAGGCGGTTGGAGGACATTTGGTTGGTGGATTCCGGTTGTTCGAGGCACATGACCGGAAACGCCAAGTGGTTCTCCAGCCTTAGCCCGGTCGCCGGAAAGGAGTACATAACCTTTGGCGACAATAGTAAAGGTAAGGTATTGTCTCGTGGAACTGTGCGGGTTAATGAGCACTTTGTGTTGCGCGATGTTGCTCTTGTTTCTAACCTGCATTTTAACTTGCTTTCTGTTTCGCAACTTTTTGATGATGACTACGAGATTCATTTTAAACCGAACCTTAGTCGCATCCTAGATCCTCAGGGCGATCTTGTATGTCTGATTTCGCCCTTTGGGAAAGTCTTTCGCGCGAATTTTTCGGAGTCGTTTGGTTCTTCTCGCTGTCTTTTGGCTAGTCCTTCTTCCTCCGATCTTTGGAAGTGGCATAGGAGGCTCGGTCATTTAAGCTTCGACTTGCTTGCAAGACTTAGCTCACTTGGCCTAATCCGAGGATTGCCCAAGCTTTCGATGGAAAAGGATCTAGTTTGCCATTCTTGCAGACATGGGAAGATGGTTGCCGCTCCCCACCATCCAGTGACTAAGGTCATGACCTCGCACCCCGGAGAGCTTTTACACATGGACCTTGTTGGTCCGGCTCGGGTGAGCTCGGTTGGTGGCAAGTGGTATGTTTTGGTTGTTGTTGACGACTTTTCGAGATATTCGTGGGTCTTCTTTTTGTCTGAGAAGACTGAGACTTTCTCCTTCGCTCGCAATCTGATTTTGCGTCTTCAAAATGAGTTCCCTTTGAACTCGATGCGAGCTATTAGAAGTGATAATGGTTCCGAATTCAAAAATTCGGATTTTGAGATGTTTTGTAACCGCCTTGGTTTGGAGCATCAGTTTTCTTCCCCCTATACACCACCCCAAAATGGTGTTGTAGAGAGGAAGAATCGGACCCTTGTTGAGATGGCCAGGACGATGTTCGATGAGCATAGGACTCCTAGGCGCTTTTGGGCCGAAGCTATGAACACTGCATGCTACATTTCCAATCGCATTTTTCTGAGAGCTTTCTTGAAAAAGACTTCTTATGAGTTGCGTTTTGGCAAACTGCCCAAGGTGAGTTATTTTCGAGTCTTTGGTTGCCACTGTTTTATATTGAAAAAAGGCAACCTGGACAAGTTTGAGTCTCGCTCTTCTGACGGTGTGTTTTTGGGTTATGGCACTCACACTCGAGTTTATCGTGTACTTAACCTTGACACTAACCGAGTCATGGAGACATCAGATGTCACCTTCGACGAGACTCCTGTTTGTCCCTCTTCTCGTTTTGAGCGTGCAGGTGATCATGAGGTTGGGGAGCCTCTTTTTGATGATGAGGAAGAGGGTGCTGAAGGTATAGATGATCCAGCACCCCCTCCACCTGCCATGCCGCAAAGAGCGGCCTCGACGACGACTCACGGCCCCGACACTTCTTCTTCCTGGGGGCCGTGGGATCCTCCACCTCGCGCGGTACCTTTTATACCCGGGGTGGAACCAGCTGCTGTTGAGGGGGAGGTCACTTCTTCCCGGGAGGCGCCACGACACATCCAGCGCCAGCACCCTCCTCAGCAGATGATCGGTGACATCGACGAGCGAGTTACTCGCTCCAGGTCACAGCACATCTCGCACTTTGCTCATTCTGCTTTTGTTGCGTCTTTTGAGCCCCGAGATGTTGGACACGCATTGACGGATCCGGATTGGGTCAATGCCATGCATGAGGAGCTAGAGAATTTTGAGCGAAATCGGGTTTGGGTTCTAGTGCCACCACCTCCTGACTGTAAACCTATTGGGACAAAATGGGTATTTAAAAACAAGCAAGGAGAGGAGGGCCACATTGTGAGAAACAAGGCCCGGCTTGTAGCGAAGGGTTATAGTCAGAAAGAGGGGATAGATTATGAGGAGACCTTCGCTCCTGTAGCTCGTTTGGAGGCTATTAGGATACTCTTGGCTTATGCTGCATCCATGGGTTTCAAACTTTTTCAAATGGATGTCAAGAGTGCCTTCTTAAACGGCTACATTGAGGAGGAGGTCTATGTCCAGCAACCCCCCGGTTTTGAAAATCCCAAGTTTCCAAACCATGTCTTTAAACTTCATAAAGCTTTGTATGGTTTGAAACAAGCCCCTAGAGCCTGGTATGAGAGATTAAAAACCTTTTTGCTAGCTAAGGGTTTTAAAATGGGATGTGTAGATAAAACGCTCTTTCTCCTCAAGCAAGGCAAAGATACTCTCTTGGTCCAAATTTACGTGGATGATATCATTTTCGGTGGTTCTTCTCACGCTTTGGTTGCCAAGTTTGCAGATACTATGAGCAGGGAGTTCGAGATGAGCATGATGGGCGAGCTGACTTTCTTTCTCGGGTTGCAAATTAAGCAATCCCGAGAGGGGACGTTTGTGCATCAGGGCAAGTACACGAGGGACTTGCTGAAGCGGTTCGACATGGGTGAGGCCAAGCCTCTTCCGACGCCCATGTCGACGACAACTGCCCTGGATGCCGACACGGATGGAGAAGCAGTGGACCAGAAGGAGTACCGCAGCATGATTGGATCGCTGCTCTACCTGACGGCGACACGGCCGGACATTCAGTTCGCCGTGTGCTTGTGCGCGCGCTTTCAGGCTTCGCCACGCACTTCTCACCGTCAGGCGGTGAAGCGCATCTTCAGGTACCTTCGTTTCACGCCTGAGCTCGGGATTTGGTATTCTGCTTCTTCCACCCTCTCGCTTTGTGGTTTTTCTGATGCTGATTTTGCTGGTTGTCGCATTGATCGCAAGTCCACTTCTGGGACTTGCCAGTTTATTGGGTCTTCTCTTGTATCGTGGTCTTCTCGCAAGCAGTCTAGTGTCGCCCAGTCTACCACGGAGGCTGAATATGTTGCTGCGGCTAGCTGCTGTTCCCAGTTACTCTGGATGATGGCCACTTTGCGTGATTTTGGTTTGAGCTTTACTCGAGTGCCTTTGCTTTATGACAGCACGAGTGCCATTAGCGTTGCTAAGAACCCCGTGCTTCACTCGAAAACCAAACACATTGATGAGCGCTTTCATTTCTTGCGAGACCACCAGGAGAAGGGTGATATCGACCTTCGCCATGTCGATACTCATCACCAATTGGCTGATATTTTCACCAAGCCTTTAGACGAATCAACCTTTAATAGGTTGAGGGGTGAGCTTGGTGTGTGTTTCCCCTTTTAGATGGGGGAAGCATTTTGAGATGTACAGACTGACTCTTTTATTTTGAGGCTCTTTTCTTTTGAGTTTCTTGAGTCTTTCCAATTGGTATCCTCCTTCTTTCAGTTTTGTGTCGGGCATACGCATTTACATTCTGAGCTTCATGTCTATATTCACTAGAATGTAATTATGCTCTTGTTAGTATTGCTCCGATACTTATGATGATGCTTGTAGCTTATGCTCTTTCTGATCACTGTTACATGTTATGAGCGAGCTATTTTTAGAATGATGAATTATGCCTAATGTATATAAATCTGAAAATGTTCACCATTGAGATATGCAACTAGCATGTGTAGGGTGTGTTGAGTCCATTCCTGCTTTTCATATATGCTAGGTTGCTATGTCTCTAGTTCTGAGTCATTCACTTGCTTGGTTGTTCATAACTTGCTTAAAATCTGAACCAAGTATTGTTGAATTGAAAAGATCGAGATGGGATTGCTTGTCAACACCTCATGGTATTGAGACTGTTTCTCATTGCACTTTGAGTTAAACTTGAGCCATGTAGTGTATGACCGAAACCGTTGCTTTAAGCTTCTGATTGCTTCGGCATAGGCTTCGCACGGTTGAAAAGTTAGGCGATGACAAGCTTTCAACCTCTCGCAATCACATGCTAAAAATGAACTTGTAAATTCTTTTACCGCTGCAACTCCGATATGAATTTGAAATCACAAGTATATGTTTCATTCCTATGCATGATGATTGAACTTTGCTAGGGGTAGTTCACCTTGTATATATGCTTAGCACTCGTTTGGATTCCTTCTATACATGTCTAGTGCTATTTTGATGGTGACTATCTTTTTGGCTTAAAACTGCTCACCTGCTCATTTGCTTCATATTTCGTATAAGTGATCAGTTTGAGCCTTTGCTATTTGAGTGCTTAATTGAGATGTTGGAGCTATACTGATTAGAGCATCTTTGCACTCTTTTGACTATATACTTGAAGCTCCTAACTTGCATTTTGACTTCATATGCATTTTGGAAGGAGATCTTGTGTTCAGGGGGAGTTTGTGTGAAGGGAGTTGCTTCTCCGATACCTTTTAGCCTTGATAAGTGCATTTTCAACTAGGGGGAGAAATTTATGCAAATCATATGCTCCTGTGCTGATCAACTAAGAGGAGAATCTTTTGTCCTAGTTGCTTGCATTTGTCGAGGGGGAGTTTGCTAGTTGTGTTGAGCCGTTGCCTCTGTCTTGAGGGACTAGCAAACGTTCCTAGCTTTTCATGAGCTTTCATGAGCTTTCATAAGCTTTTTCATTTGACTCTCAATTGGTGTCGTCTGGTGTGCTTTCCCATTTTGTTTGGGTCGATTTCCAATTGGTTCGGAGTGATTTTCTTGCTAGTTGTGTTGAGCCTCTGTGCCTCTATCTTGAGGGACTAGCATTTTGCTTCTGTTGTTCTCCGATCTTCAATTGGTATCTGCTAGCGGTGTTGAGCCTGTTCTACCTCTTCTTGAGGGCTAGCTTTGCTTTGCTTGGTTGCGTCGAGCCGTTGCCCATGTCTTTGGGGACCAAGTTTTCGCTTCATCCACTTGACCTTCTTTGGCTTTTGTTAGGCTTTTGGGTCATTTGGTTGGGTTTTCTCTTCCCACTCCTTCCTACCTCCTTCTTCTTATTTATGATTTGTTGTGGAGTTGACAATGCACTCATCAAGGGGGAGATTGCGGATACATGGGTGTATGCCGAGTCTCTGTGTGATGAGTGATTGTCAACGGAGATGATGCGCATGTTCTTTGGCTTGTGTTGTGCAGGTGTCGAGCACGGAGACAGTGATCGATGGCGGGTGAAGGTCAAGTTGCGACGTGCTGTGCTGACGGACCGGGCGCGATGAAGGATGGGCGTGCCGTGCGGCGGACGTGCCATGCCGATGTATCGGACGGTGAAGGGCGGACGTGGACTTGGACTGATGGACTGGAGGCCGGAGGATCAGCTGTGGTGGCTAGCAGCCTGCGACAGCGACAAGCGGAGAAGTGCGATCATGTCGGTGGAAGGGGTGCACAGGCGGTGCATCCCCTCTACGACGTCGGTTTGTTGGTAGAGCCAGGGAAAAACCAACGGTGGACGGTTTCCAGGTTTGGGCCTCAAAACCTGGGTGCTGGGTTTCCAGGTTGAGCCACAAAACCTGGGCGCGACGGTTTCCAGGTTGAGCCTCAAAACCTGGGCGTGGGCTGGTTTCCGAGTTTGGGCCTCAAAACTCGGGCGCTGCGGGTTTCCGAGTTTGGGCCACAAAACTCGGGCTGGAGGCTGGTTTCCCGGTTTGGGCCTCAAAACTGGGGGCTGATGGAAAAGGCTGGTTTCCCGGTTTGGGCCACAAAACCGGGGGTGCAGAGTGGTGGCGGCACGTGGCGGCGATCTGAAGGATGCGTGGAGGCGACGCGGAAGACCGTGCGGGCGTGGCCGTCGGATCTACCTACCACCAGCGGGTGGACTAGAATAGCCTTAGGGTTAGGCTGGTCCGCTCTGTAAATACAGTAGTGAGGGGTAGAGTAGGAAATAGGCTTAGGCTAGGTTAGTATAAGTAGTCTAGGGGAGACATCCTTCTCCCTATCTCAGTTTTAGCTATCTCAATCTCAGTTTGTGCTTTCATTTGCTAGGGTTTCCACTCTCCCATCCCCTGCTTTAGCTAGTTGAGATCCGCAGAGAAACTCCACTCTGTGTACTGTTGATTCGAGGAAGTGAGGCCGTATCCTCACCGTGGAGCACAGATCGATGACTTGATTCGTGTCTTTGTTTCGGTTTCGTGGCTGTGATTTCCGTTTTACTTGTGTTCTTCGCGGAATCCTTTTGCTCCACGATTTTCCCGTCGCTTGATCTCTTTGCTCGGTTCATCTTTTGCAATTCTGTTTGAACCAAGTTGTTCTAGATCGTGAGGCACCTCTTTCCACCGAAGGAATCATCCTCAAACCTCACGGTCTAGGAGATCGATCGATTTTTAGTTTCGGGTCCTTTTTTCTCCTTTCCCCCGAAATTCTTCGATTCACCGATTTGGAGTTAGGTTCGAGCCATGATCTCTTAGGGATAGCTCACTAACCTCCTTGTGACTCATCTCACCAAGTTTCATCCCTAGAGGAATTGGTTTGGGTGAGATCGAGGCGAATCGGTGCTCGAACGGGGCTGCTGCAGGGTGACCGGACGCTGTCATCGGGGTGACCGGACGCGTCCGGTGTTTGAACACCGCGCAGGGTTTTCTGTGTGCTGACCGGACTCACTCGACCGGACGCTCGATCCTGGCAGTGACCGGACGCACCAGGGCCACTGTTCCTGTGACTGTCTGCTTCTGACCGGACGCTAGGGTTGTGACCGGACGCTTGAGCCTTGTGCGTCCGGTCCAACACAGAGAGCTCCCAGATCGGCTTTCTCTCGACCGGACGCGTCCGGTGGACATCGACCGGACGCACCAGTGAGTCCGGTCAGTGCTGTTTTCCGCCGTTTCGTCCGCGGTTCGTTCGTTCTTGATCGGATTTGATTTCCGTCTTTTGGGTTGGCTTTCTAGGGTTGTCTAGTGTCCCGCTGTGCTTCTAGGAAGCATCCACCCTACATCTAGGGTCGTGGACATTAGCAAGCTCTAGGGTTCGCTTTTGGGGTTGAGTTTGGGACAGTGGCATCTTGTTTCCGAAAGGAAATTTTGAAGCTCCCATTCACCCCCCCTCTGGTCGCTTTAGGGTAGCTTCTCGGTCCTTCACAATGGCAACCGAAGACTCTAAAGTAACTCACCTTGGGCTGTCTACCAAAACGCAACTCATAAGAGGTCTTCTTCAAGAAAGCTCTCAGAAAAATGCGATTTGAAATGTAGCATGTAGTGTTCATAGCTTCGGCCCAATATCGCCTAGGAGTCCTATGCTCATCGAGCATCGTCCTGGCCATCTCAACAAGGGTCCGATTCTTCCTCTCTACAACACCATTTTGGGGCGGTGTGTAGGGGGAAGAAAATTGATGCTCCAAACCAAGGCGGTTACAAAACTTCTCAAAATCCGAATTCTTCAATTCAGAACCATTATCACTTCTAATAGCTCGCATTGAGTTCAAAGGGAACTCGTTCTGAAGACGCAAAATCAGATTGCGAGCAAATGAGAAAGTCTCAGTCTTCTCAGTCAAAAAGAAGACCCACGAATACCTCGAAAAGTCGTCAACAACAACCAAAACATACCATTTCCCACCAATTGAGCTCACCCAAGCCGGACCAACAAGGTCCATGTGTAAAAGCTCTCCAGGGTGCGAAGTCATGACCTTAGTCACAGGATGGTGGGGAGCAGCGACCATCTTCCCATGTCTACAAGAATGGCAAACTAGATCCTTCTCCATCGACAGCTTGGGCAATCCTCGGATTTGGCCAAGTGAGCTAAGTCTTGCAAGCAAGTCAAAACTCAAGTGACCGAGCCTCCTATGCCACTTCCAAAGATCAGAGGAGGAAGGACTAGCTAAAAGACAGCGGGAAACACCAAACGACTCTGAGAAATTCACGCGAAAGACTTTCCCAAAGGGCAAAATCAAACAAACCAAATTGCCCTGAGGATCTAAAATGCGACTGAGATTCGGTTTAAAACGAATCTCATAGTCATCATCAAAAAGTTGCGAAACAGAAAGCAAGTTAAAATGCAGGTTAGAAACAAGAGCAACATCGCGCAACACAAAGTGCTCATTAACCCGCACCGACCCGCGAGACAACACCTTACCTTTACTATTGTTGCCGAAGGTGATAAACTCCTTTCCGGCAACAGGGCTAAGGCTGGAGAACCACTTGGCGTTTCCGGTCATGTGTCTCGAGCAACTGGAATCCACCAACCAAATGTCCTCCAACCGTTTTACCTACATCAATAAAAAGACATAGGGTGAGCATACGGTCCAACACTGGGGGTAGTGAAGTAGGAAGAATACCAGTGTTGGGCCGGCTGCTCAAAGGAACGGTCAGTGTAAAAACCATTCCTAGCCTGTCTACGGGGGTAGCGATCACCACGTACAGGAAAACGTGGTTCGCTAAGGAAAGAGCGTCCATTGCGATAATCAAAACGCGGTGGAGGGAAACAATCAACAAAGCCTCCGCCACGGGGTCCGTATCCTGCAAAGTCAGGACCCCGTCGGGCACCTCCTCCCTGATGCCTAGGACCTTGAGGTGCTGCACCTCTAGGCCTAGCAGCTCTCCTCGGAGCTCTCCTCTGGACGTTCGGCACATGCACATCATGGAAAGGATGGTACATGTTTGGGTTGTCCATCTCCCTAGCACGGTGCATCTCTCTCTTGCACCTAAAGAAGAACTCGCTCAAGTGACCATCTCTCCCACAATAGTCACCATGGTACCTCACCGCACGCAAAGGGGGTTGTTGGTACTCACGGTTGTGGGTATGGTTCACTTTGCCCTTCTGTCGCAAGCACTCCTCCTGGATAGGTGGCATGGTATCCAGCTTGTTCTTGAGGTGGTTGGGTTTGGGTTGCCACACTTGGTTCTTGGGTGGAGCTCTCGGAGGTTCCTCAATCACTCCATCCTTGGTGATAGGCTTGACAGGCTCTTTGGGTGGAAGCTTGGTAAGCTTGGGAGTAGTGGTGGAGTTAGGCTTCTCACATGGGTTTAGGCCACTCGACTCTCCAATCTTCCGAAAAGCTGAAACATCGACACCCGGAGCAAAACCTACACCTGGACCTCCAGCAGCTCGCTTGAATTGGGAGATCATCATCCCGAGCTGTGGCTCACCACAAGACACCCATGACAAGATGGTCAGAAGGTATGTGTTTTCCTCCTCGGTTTGCATATTGCCATGCTGCACATTTGCAATCTCCATCTCCAAACCCTCACACAAAGCACACCTCATGACACAAGTGCTATCCGAGCTGGCCTTCTCTAAAGACTCAATCTTGGCATTCTTCTCTGCCAACTCGGATTGCAAGACAGGACAGGTCTTGCACGCACCCAACAGCTGGGGCCTAGCCCGGAGCTCATCCACCTCTCCTACCAAAGCAACATACTTACTCCTCAAAGTGAGAAGGTCAGTCATGTGCTTGGTGCACATCTCGCACTCGCTCTCCTCCGACACGACCATGGTGGATTTAGCAAACTCCAACTCCTTCACCGTGTCCTCCCACTTCTGCCTAAACTCCTTGCGCTCTCTAGCAGCACGACTAAGCAGATTGTCTTGACTAAGCAAGGCGGCAGTAAGCTTCTCATTCTCAGCAAAGAGTTCATCATGAGTCATCGATACCTGGGAGGTGTCATCATCGTCGTCGTCCCGAGGGGTGTGCTCCAGCTTGTCGTCAACCTCATCACCCAGCGCCATGGT
The DNA here is from genome assembly GCA_009763385.1 of Coix lacryma-jobi var. lacryma-jobi. Classification (NCBI taxonomy): domain Eukaryota; kingdom Viridiplantae; phylum Streptophyta; class Magnoliopsida; order Poales; family Poaceae; genus Coix; species Coix lacryma-jobi. The sequence goes on along the minus strand of CM019824.1, from coordinate 42,323,485 downwards.
GCAGAGGCCCCCGTCGTCGGCGAAGAAGCAAAGACCGTTCAGCTTGTCCTCGATCTTCTTCATCTTCTCGGACTCGTCGTCGCTTGAGCAAGCGGAGTCATCATCCGAGCCGTCGACGTCCCTGAGCGTGGCAAAGAAAGCACGCTGCTCAGCCTGGGCCTTCTCCAAGTACTTCTTCTTGATGTACTCCTTGTCGAAGCCGCCCCTCCGCTTGTGCCTCGGAGGAACGTGCTTGTCCTTGCGCTTGGAGTCATACTTGTGCCCATGATCACCTTTCCCCGAATGCTTGTTCTTCTTGGGGCAGTTGGCGATGAAGTGGTCGGGATCGCCGCACTCGAAACATCCCGAGCATCCTCATCTGCAGCGACGGTTCATGCGGTTGTTGTGAAACCGCGTGAACCGGTTGGCAAGCAAAGCCAACTCCTCGTCTCCCAAAGACTCCAGCTGATCCTCTATGATAGAAAAGAGAGATGAAAGCGCAAAGCCACCAGAGGGGTTAGCAGAAGAGCCAGAAAACAAAGCCATAGTCAGGCCAGAAGGATTCTCATAAGAAGCCCTCGACATGGTGTCAATCTCACTAGACTTGAGCTTACTAAAGAGCTCATCGCAAGTGAGGGTCTCATATTTAGATGATTCGATGATCGCCTGGACCTTTGAGTCCCACACTGACCGATCAAGAGTATGCAAAAGCTTCAAAGCTCTCTCATGATCGTCAAAAGGCAACAACTCCTTGTTAGCTCGCATCTTGTTGACAATCACCTGAAAGCGAGCGAATATACTCTCTATGCTCTCGCCAGGCTGATGTCGAAAGTTCTCATACTCCCGCTTATGCGACTCGTAGAGACGGGATTTGACTTGAGTGGTGCCCTCATGGAAACACATGAGGGTAGCCCAAATCTCATGAGCCGTGGGGAGGTAAGAAACGCGATCAAACTCCGACATGCTCAAACAGGAGAACAAGGCATTACGTGCCCGGCTATTGGCCTCGTGCTCATCGATCTGAAGCTGAGAGACACGAGCAGCCAGAACAACATAATCGGCCTTGATGCAAATCTCCCAAACAGAAGAGCCCATGCTCTAGAGATAGGCCGACATGCGTATCTTCCAATACGCATAGTTCGTCCCATCAAAGAACGGCGGTTTGCCCACGCCGCGATCCATGTCGCCTTCGGTGGATCTGGAACCGGCTAAGGTGGAAGATCCTTAACCCGCTCCGATACCAATTGAAGGACCGAGAACGCAAAAGCAAGGCGACCAGAGGGGGGGTGAATGGGAGCCAATCAAATTTCTCTCGAAACTTTGGCCAAGTGTCCCAAAATCAAACCCAAAATGCACGGACCCAAACCATGATGCTCACGACCCTTGGAAGAGGGTGGATGATCCCTAGGATCACAGCGGAGCACCACCAAGCACAAGCAAAGCAAAGACCAAAAGCTTTGGCTCAAGTTCCCCCTTGGAAAACTGAGTCCCAAACGTAGATTGAAGGCTACGTTGGGAAATCTCCAAATACCAATGCAAACAAGTTGCAAAGATACCTAGAGATGTTTCTTGGTTAACTCTAGGGCCAAACGAGAAGTCCGGAAACCAAGCGAACAAGCCGGGAGAGCAAACAAACTAAACCGGAGGCTATAACAGGATCCCAGACTGTCCGCCGGTACAGTCGCGGACTGTCTGCCTAGTGGCGCACTGTCCGGGCTCAGGTCGCGGACTGTCCGCCAGCCAAAAGAGCAAAACCGCAGTGCTACTGAAGTCCCCTGGACAGTTCCCGGACTGTCCGCGAAAACCAACGGCGGACTGTCCGCCGGTCAAGATTGGACTTGTCCGAACAGGCACCGCAGCCACTGGTCTGGCTCGTGCCCGATGCGCGGACTGTCCACGGTACCAGGCGCGGACTGTCCGCGGGTACCCAGAGAGGGCGATTTTGGTCGCCCTCAACTCAAATCTCCCCAAATTCGATTCAAACCAAAATTCCAAGTTCCCAAACTTGGAGAAGATGATCACGGGGTAGTTAGGAGACTATCCCCAAGAAATCATCCGCTCAAATCGACTAGAACTCCGGGAAATCATAAGGGAAGGTGGATGAACCGGAAAAGCGCCACGAAAACGAAATCGTCCTGATCTATTCGATCATGAGGAGTTAGATGAGTTCCTTTGGTCAAAATGACCTCCTCAATGATACGAACAAAATGATTCAAACGGATTTCGCAAAGACGCACCGGAGAGAGAGATCGAGTGACGGGAAAATCGTGGAGAAATGAAGAACGTGAAGAACACGAACCAAAACGCGAATCAACACAACGATTTGCAGCCGAAGCGCAAACACACGCTACGACAGTGAGGTTACGGCCTCACTTCCTCAAAATCAACAGTACACAGAGGTGAGTCTCTCTGCGGATCTCAGCTAGCTACAGCAGGGGATGGGAGAGCAGGAAACCCTAAAACTGAAAGAGCAAATGACTGAGATAAGGGGAGGAGGGTGTCTCCCCGACTACTTGTCCTAATTCTAGCCTAAGTCTATTTCCTACTCTACCCCTCTCTATTCTAATTACAGAGTGAACCAGCTAAACCCTAGGGTTATTCTGGACCAACTCGGTGGTAGGTGTATCCAACGGCCACGCCCGCACAACAGGCAGCGTTGCCTCGACGCAACCTCCCGATTGCCGCCACGTGCCGCCCTCGCTCTGCACGCCCGGTTTTGTGGCCCAAACCGGGAAACCAGCCTTTTCCAGCTATCCCCCGGTTTTGAGGCCCAAACCGGGAAACCAGCCTCCAAGTCCGTCGCCTGAGTTTTGTGGCCCAAACTCAGAAACCCACAACGCCCAGGTTTTGAGGCCCAAACCTGGAAATCGTCCTCAGCCCGAGTTTTGTGGCCCAAACTCGGAAACCCGCCACACGCCCAGGTTTTGTGGCTCAACCTGGAAACCGAGCACCCGAGTTTTGAGGACCAAACTCGGAAACCGTCAACCCGGTGGTTTTTCTGTGGCTCAACCACCAAACCAGAGCTGTAGAGGGGATGCACCGCCCGTGCACCCCGTCCACCGACACGTGTCCCCAGGTCCTCGACCCGAGCAACACCGTGCCCCGCAAGTCTCCGCTCGTCGCTGTCCCAGGCTATCTGCCACCACAGCTGATCCTCAGGCACTCCGGTCCCTCAGTCCAAGCCTCACGTCCGCCCTTCACCGCTCCCGGTCCATCGGCACGGCACGTCTCTACTTGACCTTCACATTGCCTTCGAACACTGTCTCCGTGCTCGACACCTGCACAACACAAGCCAAAGAACTTGCAATCAAACCCGTTGACAATCACTTATCACTCAGAGACTCGGCATACACCAATGTATCCGCAGTTTGTGCACCAGGGCAAGTACACCAAGGACTTGCTGAAGCGGTTCAATATGGATGAGGCCAAGCCTCTTCCAACACCCATGTCAACGACGATGGCCCTGGATGCGGACATGGATGGAGAAGCAGTGGACCAGAAGGAGTACCGAAGCATGATCGGGTCACTGCTCTACCTGACAGCGACACGTCCGGACATCCAGTTCGCGGTGTGTCTATGCGCGCGCTTTTAGGCGTCGCCGCGCACTTCTCACCGTCAGGCGGTGAAGCGGATTTTCAGGTACCTTTGTTTCACACCTGAGTTCGGGATTTGGTATTCTGCTTCCTCCACCCTCTCCCTTTGCGGTTATTCTGATGCCGATTTTGCTGGTTGTCGTATTGAGCGCAAGTCCACTTCTGGGACTTGCCATTTTATTGGTTCTTCTCTTGTTTCGTGGTCCTCTCGCAAGTAGTCTAGTGTCGATCAGTCTACCACAGAGGCTGAATATGTTGTTGCGGCTAGCTGCTGTTCTCAGTTGCTCTGGATGATGGCCACTTTGCGTGATTTTGGTCTGAGCTTTTCTCGCGTGCCTTTGCTTTGTGACAGCACGAGTGCTATTAGCGTTGCTAAGAACCCCGTGCTTCACTCGAAGACCAAACACATTGATGTGCGCTTTCATTTTTTGCGTGACCACCAGGAGAAGGGTGATATCAACCTTCGCCATGTCGATACTCATCATCAGTTGGTTGATATTTTCACCAAGCCTTTAGACGAATCAACCTTTAATCGGTTGAGGGTTGAGCTTGGTGTGTGTTTCCCCTTTTAGATGTGGGAAACATTTTGGATCTTGTACTATAGGCTGACTCTTTTTTGTTTATTTTGTTTTCTTTTGCATTTCAGCATATGCATTTACATTCTAAGCTTCATGCACATAATCACTAAAATGTAACTATGCTCTAAGTAGTATGCTCCGATGCTTATGTTGATACTTGTAGCTTATGCTCTTTCTGATCACTAGTACATGTTGTTAACTGAGCTATTTTTGAATGGTGAATTTGCTTAATGAACTTAAAATCTAAAAATGTTCACCATTGAGATATGCAACTAGCATGTGTAGGATGTGTTGAATTCACTCGTGCTTTTCATATATGCTAGGTTGCTATGTCTCTAGTTCTGAGTCATTCACTTGCTTGGTATGTTCATATTCCGTTTAAAATTTGAACCAAGTGTTAAGTGAATTAAAAGATCAAGATGGGATTGCTTGTCAACACATCACAGTATCGAGACTGTTTCTCATTGCACTTTGAGTTAAACCTGAGCCGTGTAGTGTATGACCGAAACCGTAGCTTTAAGCTTCTGATTGCTTCGGCATAGGCTTCGCTCGGTTGAAAAGTTAGGCAATGACAAGCTTTCAACCTCTCGCAATGACATGCTAATGTTTGAACTTGTGAAATTTTTCACCGCTGCAACTCTGATTTAAAATTGAAATCACAAGTGTATGTTTCATTCTTAAGCATGATGGTTGAACCTTGCTAGGGATAGTTCACCTTGTATACATGTTTAGCACCTGTTCAAATTCCTATCTATACATGTGAAGTGCTATTTTGATGGTGACTATCTTTTGGCTAAAAACTGCTCACTTGCTCATATGTTCATATTTCGTATTCGGTGATCAGTTTGAGCCTTTGCTAGCTTGTCATTTATGTTGTTGAGTGATTGGAGTTATACTTTGTAGAGCATCTTTGCATTCTCCTGACTATATTCCTAAAGCTGCTAACTTGCATTTTGACTCATATGCATTTTGGAAGGGGGAGAGTTTCTCTTGTTGGCAAGAGAACTTCTCTGGTTGGCACCTTTTAGTTGGTGCATTTTCTGAAGGGGAGAACTTTGCTCGGTTCTTGATGCTTGATGGTGCATTTTCAACTAAGGGGGAGAGATTGCAAATCATATGCTTCCTGGGTGTTCAACTAAGGGGGAGTTTTCATTAAGGGGGAGAAATCTTATTTTGTGCCTCCCTTGTTGGACATAGGGGGGTTTTCTTGGTTGTGTGCACTATTCGAGGGGGAGCTTGTTGCTTTCTGTTGGCCGTAAGGTATTGGTATCGAGCTTTCTTGCTAGTTGTGTTGAGCCTCTGTGCCTCTATCTTGAGGGACTAGCATTTGCTTTGATTTTTCGTTTGGTGTCGAATTGGTGTCGAGCTCTTTTCTGGAGTTTTTCAAATTGGTATCGAACCTTCGTGCACTTCGTCAATTGGTATCGAACCTTTTCTTGCTAGCGGTGTTGAGCCTGTTCTACCTCTTCTTGAGGGCTAGCTTTGCTTCGCTTGATTGCGTCGAGCCGTTGCCCATGTCTTTGGGGACCAAGTTGTTGTGCTTCTTCCACTTGACCTTCTTTTGCTTTGCGATGCTTTTGGGTCATTTGGTCGAGTTCTCTCTTCTCCTTCTTCCTTCCTTCTTCTTTCATTATGATTTGTGTGAGTAGTTGACAATGCACTCATCAAGGGGGAGATTGCGGATACATGGGTGTATGCTGAGTCTCGGAGTGATGAGTGATTGTCAACAGGTTTGATCGCAGGTTCTTTGGCTTGTGTTGTGCAGGTGTCGAGCACGGAGACAGTGATCGAGGGCAAGGTGAAGGTCAAGTAGAGACGTGCCGTGCCGATGGACCAGGAGCGGTGAAGGGCGAACGTGAGGCTTGGACTGAGGGACCGGTGGCCTGAGGATCAGCTGTGGCGGCTGACAGCCTGGGACAGCGACGAGCAGAGACTTGCGGGGCACAGTGTTGCTCGGGTCGAGGACCTGGGGACACGTGTCGGTGGACGGGGTGCACGGGCGGTGGATCCCCTCTACAGCTCTGGTTTGGTGGTTGAGCCACAGAAAAACCACCGGGTGGACGGTTTCTGAGTTTGGGCCACAAAACTCGGGTGGACGGTTTCCAGGTTTGGGCCACAAAACCTGGGCGTGCGGCGGGTTTCCGAGTTTGGGCCACAAAACTCGGGCTGAGGACAGTTTCCAGGTTTGGGCCTCAAAACCTGGGCGCTGGCGGGTTTCCTGGTTTCGGCTACAAAACCATGGGATGGACTTGGAGGCTGGTTTCCCGGTTTGGGCCTCAAAACCGGGGGATGGCGTGAAGGCCTGGTTTCCCAGTTTCGGCCACAAAACCGGGGGTGCGGCGTCCGGGAAAAGGACGGACAGAGCGGTTGCGGCACGTGGCGGCAATCGGGAGGTTGCGTCGAGGCAACGCTTTGAGTTGTGCGGGCGTGGCCGTCGGATCACCACCTACCATGAGTTGGTCCTGAATAACCTTAGGGTTTAGCTGGTGCGCTCTATAATTAGTTAGGGGTAGAGTGGGAATTAGGATTAGTCAGAATTAGGATAAGTAGGGGGAGACACCCACCTCCCCGTCTATCTCAGTCATTTTGCTCTTTGCCTTCTAGGGTTTCCTGCTCTCCCACATCCCTGCTGTAGCGAACCTGAGATCCACAGAGAAGAGACCAATACCTCTGTGCTTGTGAGATTTTTGAGGAAGTGAGGCCGTAACCTCATGATTGTAGCGTGTGGTAGCCACACCGTTGCAATTTGGTGCCTGTGATTCGTGTTTTGGTTGTGTTCTTCGTGGAATCCTTTTTCACCTCATTTTCCCATCGTTCGATCTCTTTGCTCGGTTCATCTTTTGCAAATCCGTTTGAACCAAGTTGTTCTAGGTCGTGAGGCACTTCTTTCCATTGAAGGAATTTACCTCTAACCTCATGGTCTAGGAGATCGATCGATTTTGGTTTTGGGTCAAGTTTTTCTCCCTTCCCCCGAAATTCTTTGATTCAACAATTTGGAGATAGGTTCGCGCTATGATCTCTTAGAGATAGCTCACTATCCTCCCTGTGACTCCTCTCACCAAGTTTGATTCCTAGAGGACTTGTTTTGGGTGAGGTTGAGTTGATTCGTTGGATGAACGGGGCTGGTACGTGACGACCGGACGCTTGATCATGATGATCGGACGCTAGGGCAGTGCATCCGGTGGTTGAACACTTGCACTGTGTTCTTTTTGATCTTGACCGGACGCTCAGTTTTCACCCTGATCGGACTCGCGGCTTTTACTGTTCACCTGTTTTGACTTGTGTGACCGGACGCTCTGTGCACTGACCGGACGCTCGGCTCTGGTGAGTCCGGTCAGAAACAGTAAGGGTCCAGAACCGTTTTTCTGTGACCGGACGTGTCCGGTGCCTGCTGACCGGACGCACCAGTGAGTCCGGTCAGTGCTGGTTCGCGCGGTTTCATTCGCAGCTCGCTCGTCAGTTGTCGACTTTTGGTTGTGTCTTTTGCGGTTGGTTTCTAGGGTTGTATTGTGTCCCGCTGTGCTTCTCGGAAGCATCCACCCTACATCTAGGGTCGTGGACACTTGCAAGCTCTAGGGTTTGTCTTTGAGGATGATTTTCTGGACAGTCGCCACAAGTTTCCGAAAGGAAAATTGAAGCTCCCATTCACCCCCCTCTGGTCGCTTTCTGGTTGCATTCTCGGTCCTTCAGAGGTAAGGTTGTTTCTCAGGGAGCTATCCGGCTCAATGAGAACTTTGTTCTTAAGGATGTTGCTTTGGTTTCTAACTTGCATTTTAATTTGCTTTCTGTTTTGCAACTTCTTGAGGATGATTGTGAAGTGCGCTTTAAGAAGGGTCTGAGTCATGTTTTAGACCCTCGGGGAGATCTTATTTGTTGGATTGTCCCTTTTGGCCGTGTTTTCAGAGCTGACTTTTCTCGTTCTTTTGGCTCTGCTAGATGTTTGATGGCTGGTCCTTCTTCTGATTTGTGGAAGTGGCATAGGAGGCTCGGTCACTTGAGTTTTGACTTGCTTGCAAGACTTAGCTCATTTGGCCTAATCCAAGGATTGCCCAAGCTTAAGTTTCAGAAGGACCTTGTTTGCCATCCTTGTCGTCATGGGAAGATGGTTGCTGCTTCTCACCCACCTGTTAATCAGGTGATGACAAAGCGACCCGGTGAGCTCTTACACATGGACATAGTTGGTCCAGCTCGGGTCTGCTCAACGGGTGGGAAGTGGTACGTTCTAGTGATCGTTGACGATTTTTCGAGGTACTCTTGGGTATTTTTCATGGAGGGTAAGGATGAAGCTTTTTCTTTTGCTCATGATTTGATTTTGAAGTTGAAAACTGAGTTTCCCCCTGATACCATTAGAGCTATTCGTAGCGATAATGGTACCGAGTTTGATAACTCTCAGTTTGCTTCTTTCTGTTCTTCTAATGGAATCGAGCATCAGTTTTCTTCTCCTTATGTCCCTCAGCAGAACGGTGTTGTTGAGCGCAAAAACCGAACCCTTGTTGAGATGGCCAGGACGATGCTCGATGAGCATAGGACTCCTAGGCGTTTTTGGGCTGAGGCGATCAACACCGCTTGCCATGTTTCAAATCGCATCTTTCTTCGAGCTTTCATGAAGAAAACATCTTATGAGTTGCGTTTTGGACGAGTACTCAAGGTGTCTCATTTTCGGGTGTTTGGGTGTAAGTGCTTTGTCCTGAAGCAAGGCAATTTGGATAAATTTGAATCTCACTCTGCTGATGGCGTGTTTCTTGGTTATGCTTTGCATTCACGCGCTTATCGAGTTCTTAACCTTGAAACTAACTGGATAGTGGAGACCTACGAGGTCACATTCAATGAGACTATGCCTTGTGTTTCTTCTGCTTTTGATGTTGCAGGAGAACAGGAGCTGGGAGAGACCATCTTTGTGGAGGAGGAGCAGGAGAATGCCGATTGGGGTGATCCCGAGCCAACTCCACTGGCTGCCCCCGTCGACCCTGCGACGACTACTTCAGCTCGAGGACCCGATCCCACGATTTCTTCTTCTTGGGGTCCTCTAGAGCCACCTCTCCAGCGAGCACCCGCAGCACCTGAGGGAGCGACAGCATCTGGTGAAGGGGAGGCGACTTCGGCGAGGCAAGCACCCCGAAGCATTCAGCAAGTTCACCCTCCGCGCCAGATGATCGGCGGCATCGACCAGCGAGTCACGCGGTCGCGAGCGTATGAAATCTCACACTTTGCTCATTCTGCATTCGTTGCTTCTTTTGAGCCCAAAGATGTTGGACACGCACTTTCTGATTCTAACTGGGTAAATGCCATGCATGCGGAGCTAGAAAATTTTGAGCGAAACCAGGTTTGGACCCTAGTTCCACCTCCACCAGAATGCCACCCTATAGGTACCAAATGGGTTTTCAAAAACAAAGAGGGTGAGGATGGGATGGTAGTGAGGAACAAGGCTAGGCTAGTAGCCCAGGGTTTTTGCCAAAAAGGGGGAATAGACTTTGAGGAAACCTTTGCCCCTGTAGCCCATTTAGAAGCCATTAGAATCCTTCTAGCCTTTGCTGCTTCGAAGGGTTTTAAACTTTATCAGATGGATGCCAAGAGTGCCTTCTTGAATGGGTATATAGAGGAAGAGGTTTATGTTAGGCAACCCCCTGGTTTCGAGGATCCCAAGTTTCCAAACCATGTTTATAAACTTTCAAAAGCTTTGTATGGTTTGAAACAAGCCCCGAGAAAGTGGTATGATCGTTTGAAAACCTTTTTACTCTCTAAGGGTTTTAAAATGGGACGAGTCGATAGAACTTTGTTTCTCCTCAAGCAAGGCAATGATACCCTGATAGTCCAGATTTACGTGGATGATATCATCTTTGGTGGCTCTTCTCATGCGCTTGTTGCCAAGTTTGCAGATACTATGAGCAAGGAGTTTGAGATGAGTATGATGGGTGAGTTGACCTTCTTCCTCGGGTTGCAAATCAAGCAAACCCGAGATGGGACGTTCATGCATCAAGGCAAATACACGAAGGACATCCTGAAGAAGTTCAACATGGGCGAGGCCAAGCCTCTTACAATGCTCATGCCAACGACTGCGGCGATGGACGCGGACCAGGACGGAGAGCCGGTTGACCAGAAGGAGTAAAGGAGCATGATTGGCTTGCTCCTGTACCTGACGGCGACGAGGCCGGATATACAGTTCATTGTGTGTCTGTGCGCTTGTTTTCAGGCGTCCCCTCGGACTTCCCACAAGCAAGCGGTCAAGCGCATCATGAGGTACCTCCGATACACTCCTGAGTTCAGACTTTGGTATTCCTCTTCCTCGAATCTCTCGCTTTGTGGTTATTCCGATGTGGATTTTGCCGGCTGTCGGCTTGAGCGCAAATCTACTTCTAGGACTTGCCAGTTTCTTGGCTCTTCTTTGGTTTCGTGGTATTCTCGCAAATAGTCGAATGTAGCCCAGTCTACTACAGAAGCCGAGTATGTTGCCGCTGCTTCTTGTGCTTCGCAGCTTTTATGGATGGTTGCTACCTTGCGTGATTTTGGTCTAGATTTCAGTCGGGTCCCTTTGCTTTGCGATAGCACTTCTGCCATTAGTGTAGCAAAGAACCCTATTCTTCACTCCGAGACCAAACGCATCGATGTTCGCTTTCACTTTCTTCGTGATCACTATGAGAAAGGCGACATTGATCTTAGGCATGTAGACACCCATAACCAGGTTGCGGATATTTTCACCAAGCCTTTGGATCTCTCAACTTTTGCGAGGTTGAGAGGTGAGCTTGGTGTGTGTTTCCCCTTTTAGATGGGGGAAGCATTTTGTTTATGTACCATAGACTAACTTTCTGATCCTTTTTGTTTTTGGGTCTTGAGTCTTTCTGTTTTTGTTTTGGCTCCGATTCTGACTACATCTTGCATACATCTTGCATTTTCGAGATTCATGTCTATATTCTTGAGAATGAATTTATGGTCTGATTAGTGTATGCTTCGATGATATATGATGATGCTTGTAGCTTAGGCTCTTTTTGATCACTGATACATGTTGTGAGCTAAGCTATATTTTTTAGAATGATGAACATGTTTAATGAACTTAAAACCTGTTACATGTTCACCATTGAGATTGGCAACTAGCATGTGTAGGATGTGTTGAGGTCACTTGAGCTATTTCATATATGCTAGGTTGCTATGTCTCTAGTTCTGAGTCATTCACTTGCTTGGATTGTTCATATTTTGCTTAAAATGAACCAAGTTGTAGTGAATTGAAAAGATCGAGATGAGATTATTTTGTCAGCACATCACGGTATCGAGACTGTTTCTCATTGCACTTTGAGATAAACTTGAGCCGTGTAGTGTAAGACCGAAACCGATGCTTTAAGCTTCTGATTGCATATGCATAGGCTTAGCACGGTTGAAAAGTTAGGCAATGACAAGCTTTCAACCTCTCGCAATCACATGTTGATTTTAAACTTGTGTTAATAACCGCTGCAAATTCTCCGATAAAATCTGAAAACACAAGTCTATGTTTCATTGTATAGCATGATGGTTGAACTTTGCTAGGGGTAGTTCACCTTGTATACATGTTTAGCACTTGTTTGACTTCCTGTCTATACATGCTTAGTGCTAATTTGGTGGTGAAACTCCTTTCAAAATGGCTTAAAACTGCTCACTTGGCTTATGCATTCATATCTTGTATTCGGTGATCAGTTTGAGCCTTTGCTAGCACTTTTACATGTTGCTTAGTAGTCGGATCAGCACTCATTAGAGCATTTATTCACTCTTTCGAGTATATACCGGAAGCTGCTAACATGCATTTTTAACTCATGTGCATGTGCTTGACTCCATTAGGCATGACCTAGCTCCATTTGACTTACTTGAGCTCTTTTCCTTCTCTGTTGATTGCAAATTGCCCCCAAGGGGAGAATTGGGGGAGAATGTCTTTTTATGGTGACAATTTGCAATTTATGCTTCACTTGTTGAGGGGGAGTTCTTTGAGTGAGGGGGAGTTTTCCTTTCTGCCTGCTCCGAGTCGGTTTTTATTTGATATCGATCTTTTTAGCTAGTTGCGTCGAGCCTCTGTGCCTCTGTCTTGAGGGACTAGCTGTTTTCATCATGTTTTGATGGTTCTTGATTGGTATCGTGCCTACTACTGGTTGTGTTGAGCCTCTGTGCCTCTATCTTGAGGGACTAGCAATAGCTGCTTCTTATGCAGTCTTCATCTGGTTTCGAGCTTTCAGCTAGTGGTGTTGAGCCCCTCCTACCTCTTCTTGAGGACTAGCTTGTTTCTGACTTGGTTGCGTCAAGCCGTTGCCCATGTCTTTGGGAACTGTTGACGCAAAACGTGATGTCTCGCGTCAGGCGCACAGCAAGCCGAACAAGGCTGGCTTCAATTGGGTGCCCAGAGCGTTCTGGTTCCGGAAACGTGCCAGTCGGTTTGACCTGAAAACCAACAAGTGATAAAAAGTGTGAGAATACCTTGGAACATGCCAGGTGAGACCAGACAGTTCCATATGTACGGCTTTGAAAGCCAATCACGACGGCACACAGCTATGAAAGCTGTTTGTCGAAACAGGTTTATAATGTCATTTAGCAAGTATAAAAATAAAGCTCGTAAACATGTTGAATGTCGAACGCATATGTAACAATGAGATAAAAAGGGCAACTCGTAAATATAAATCTATTCAGATAACGTATGCATAGGCCAATCCAGCTAGTCTGCCGCACGTCCAGCCTTCATAAACCCGTCAGGTATAAACTCAAGCAAAGCTAATCCACCGCATGATACCACTTGCTATAAATCTACACCACTCCTTATAATTAGATTAATCCACCGCATGATACGATCTAATCATAAGAAGCTAAAAGCACACGTATATCTGGACAGATCTATATGTACTCATTACTCATGTAAGCTTAACCAGAATCGGCAAAACAGCCAAACTGGGGTCCATGAAGAAGAAACATACAAGCAAAGCATGGTTAAACTGATCTAAAACCTGCACCTGCCGCACGGCACCCAGCTCTATCAAAGCCTGAACATGATCAGCATGCATGAACCCACAACATGTAACAATCTAGATTGAAAGTCAATTCGGCCATCGTGATCTTATGATTGGCAAAAGCATAAGCGAACTCATGCAACAAGGCCGAACGAAAATCAATCTAGATTGGGCAAAAAGTGTTGTACGAATTAAATAAATAAAACATACGACACATGATAACTTAATGAATCTATTAGATCTGCCAAATCTAACAGAGCCGATAACTATTTTTACTCATGACTCAATCCGCTGCACGATACAAGGCATAAGCAAAAACTTCCCGTCATAAGCTTAAATCCGCCGCACGATACTAAGCTTAACGTACGAGACTACTTGCATCATATATAAATCCGCCGCACGATACTAGACATGATAGCAAGGTTGCCGGTACTTACGGAGGTCGACGGATCGATGATTCCTCTCGAAGAACTCGACGACATGACTAAGGACTCGAATAGGTGGCACGGGGCCGGTTTGTATTGATGCGGTTGTGAATAGTTTTACAATGGTCGAGGGCTTATATTTATACCCTGGACGAAACATGAGTCCTAGACGATCATGACTTTACAAAGAAATACGGAAAGATATAAATTCTATATTATTCGGGGCCTTCCAACACCACGTGTCTTCTCGTGCAAGCTAGCTTTACTCGCCATATGCATCTCCCGAATGGAACCATGGCTTCGTGAAATAGTCGACCGCACAGATAATCGCCAAAATTCCGAGAGTCAACCAGTCGTTGATCGCTTGCCGAATCCTTCTCCCTCTGCAGGCTGGGCCCATCTGCCATATCCTTATTTGTGCGAAAATCTGGTGTTCACACATGCCCCCTAATTTTGGGATAAATGTTTTATTCCAAAATTCTTTTTCCTTTTCGCACTGTCGTGGAACCTCTGGAAGTGTCCGCCTTCACACGCCATAATTACTGTGCCTACCGATTCGTCTCCCGATGCACTTGAGCATTTTTAAAGCACTTCTTTCACCCTGTTCTGGCTTACGCATTCGGAGTCTCTCTGCTTCAGTTGAAACCAAAAAACCCTCTTCTCTCTCGCCACTCTGACTTAGCTAGAAAATGTCTTCCCAAGCGAGCCGCCATAGCCTCGAGCTCGGCGCTTCTAGCACTTCCAAGAGAAGGTTGTTTCCTCTTCTTCCCCCATGTTTCAAACGAAATAGCCGGCTCCATCTTGTTACATCTGTTCAGGAGGACAGATGATGACCTCCCCGAGGTCCCGACTCAGAAGGTTGCGGATCTTCAATTTGATCTAGAAAGGAAGAATCGGGAGATCAGTCGAATCTCACGAGAGCGTGATGCCGCTCGGGAGCAATCCGTCGGTAAGCATCTTTTCACTGTTCTTTCCTCATTCTTTTTCCCTGTTTTACTGATCTTTGCTGACCTGGCCTTCACGGCCAATGTACCGGGCACGACAGCCCTGAGGCAGGTGGATGAGGTCAACCGAGCTCTTCCTGACATCTCCAGGCCAGCATGGGCTACGGTGCAGCACTCGCCTTCAACACTGTTCGGATCCATTCCGGCGCCAACTACCGTAACTTCGACGCCTATGAGCGAGGGCTAGATTTCGAGGTGGCACGCTCTGTTGATGAAATGAAAGAGGCTGGCATAGATCTGGCCGATTCTTTCGACTACGATTTCCCACTTAGGAATAGGATAGAATGGACGAACTAACCTTCCATTGTAACCTGTTTCTTTTTCTGCAAATAAGAAATTCTTCCATTCATTCTCCTGAAATCAATCTGTGATTGATCCTTCGAGATCAATGTATGTTCTATTCTGTGTACTAGCCATTGATTCTCTTCTTATCCAAGCGGCGATGCATATTACATCGGCTATCGTAGACAATTATGCCTAATCGTCTGTGCTTCGTAAACAACTGCTACAACTGATTATCTTAGGCCCACAACCTTCTTTATCCCCTCAGTTCTCAGTTTATGATGGCATCAGGATAATATTTCTTCAGCTTTCCTGTCCTCAATGTCAATCGGCAACTGAATCTTCCAAATAGTTAGCCGAAACTGAATACTTCACACAATAATTCATCCTTTGGCCAAACTTCAATCAGTCCCTCAGACATCAGAATCCCGAACCATTTAAATCAGTAAGAACTTGGTTTGGCCCAACAACGGCCCACAAGCTGCGCAAACCCTACCTCGACGCTCTGCCTTCTAATGTGTAAATCATGGCTCTATAAATATGGCCTCAGCCAAGCCACTATCTTCAACTTCAAGCCTGACATGCAAAATCTCACTTCCGTGCTCCTGGCTTGAACCAAAGAGAGAAACCCCTTCGTTGTTATGGGTAAAAACTATTCCTCTGCCCTCTTGTAGTGGCTCTTCTTATTCATCTTATCCTCAACTTACTGTTTTCCTTCCTTTCAGGGTAAGACTTACGTCTAACCATGCTCAGGTTTTCCTCTCAGAAGGCTCGTCCAGGAGATATGACACCGAGGAAGTTGAACAGTCATACCAGCGGAAACAGATCGGCAAAATGAATGTTCACAAGAACACGGTTGAGGCTGGCCTTGTTACTATCGACGGTCGTATAGATCAGGCCATCATTGAAGGCGTATGTCTTGATGCTCCAGACGACCGCACAGATCAGACCATCATCCAAGGTGCGTATGTCACAGATGGCTGTATAGATCAGGCCGTCATCTAAGGCGTGCACGCTGCATATGGCCGCAAAGATCAGGCCTTCATCCAAGATGTGCACGCTGGGGTTTTTTCCTCAAGTTGGTGGTGACGAGTTCATGATTCAAGGAAGACTACCCCTTCTTCTATCAGTCAACCCTGCAGATGTATCTCCGGGTGACTTTGAAGTTTCTAAAGCTCCTGATGGTTACGCCATCGTCCTTTGCTGAAACCCCTGATTCTTAGTGTGATCAAACCATTTCATGAATAGTTTGTACTTTAAGACAGATCTTGTAACTGAATAAAGCTCGTTCCTCCTCTGAGTAATGTTTATTTGCATTTCTCAATTCCTCAGCGATCCCTTTCTGATGGCAAAAAATTCCTTCGGAAGAATATTTGCCGAATGTATGACGTCACTTTAGTCAATTAAATCTCATTTCCGATATGTCATGTCACCCGGCATTGCATTTACTGCACTTCACCTTTCTCTTTCCCCGATAAACCTGCCATCTTAAAAAATGCTAGGGTCACCAAGGTCATGAACATTTGTACTAAAGGCGATAAAAATATCGGCTATAACTTAAATCTTTGGAATATTTTTCTGCTAAAGGCGATGCTCGCACATCGGCTGTATAAAATATCCTTCGAGTTACATAGCTCCATGCGTTCGGCTTTAACAAGTAGTGCCGAAGCTTCAGCTGACAAACAGCTCACATGAATCAAAAATTTTGTTACAGCCGAATCCCCTTTCTTGGGTTTAACATTTTTCGGCTAAAGCAAGCTGCTAATTATCTTTTCTATAAGGCTTAAAAATAAGGGCCGATCCTATTATAAGGCTTATCGGCCGTCACGTACAACTCGAAATAATCACCAAGTTGTAGAAGTGCCTTCATATATCTTCAAAAAGCTTTCATTGTACGTCACCTTGTATGAATCTTTCTTGATTTTTCTTTAACTCTGGTAATGGAGAAATAAACAGAATCCTTCAAAAGCTCATTAACTCCAAACATGTTCTTGAGTCCCAAACTTGAACATATTGATCCAACTTCGGCTTCATTATCAATACTTCATTTCCTTGTCAGCCGATACGAAATTTTGGCCTCAGCATTTCTTCATCACCATTAGATGGATTTTAAAAATTTCTTTGAGAGCCGATTATCTGAATTGGCTGTTGGTCCTCGTCGAAGCCATTAATAGGACCTGCTTCCCAAGCTCTTCCAGAGAAACACTCAACACCATCATACTCCCAGTAAATAGACTCTGTATTAGCAACACTCACTGAGTCATCGGCATGGACAATTTCAACTTCATCCCCAATCCACTGGATAAGGAACCGATGCATAGTTGATGGCACACAGCAATTAGCATGTATCCAATCTCTTCCCAGCAGCAAACTGTATGCCCCCTTGCCGTCAATGACGAAGAAGGTGGTGACCAAGGTTTTAGACCTAATCATCAACTCGACATGGACTGCTCCTCGTGTGTTAGAAGAATTGCCAGCAAAATCCCTCAAAACCATGTCGGTTTTCAACAGATCTTCACTTGTCAACCTGAGCTTTCTGAAGGTGGTATACGGCATGATATTGATTGCAGCCCCTCCATCGATGAACATCTTGGTCAATGGCTTGCCATTGACACACTCTCTCATATACAATGGCTTCAAGTGTCGGTGGTTAATTGGTTTATCAAATACTGCCTTCTCAGCCAAGATGAGATGAGCCAATAAGTCCTGAAATTCACTCTCATCAAAATTTGAGTACGTTTCTTCTTGGACATCTTGATTTTCGGGAGCCGCAAACTCTGATGGGAGAAAGAATGCCATGCACGTATCAGCCGAACAATTACCTCCATCCGGCTTTTCTTTTGGACGCCAAACTCGTTTCGTCCTAACGCCTGCTTGTTCTAACTCTCTATTCCTCAGGCGCTGCACTCTTCTTTTCTAGCTTCTCCTTAATCCTGGTGGACACCACTGTCCCTTTTGCCAGATATACTAACAGTATTCTTTCTCTTCAGCGCGAGCCCAACTTCAATAAGCAAACCTCTCCTGCGGATTCTCAGAACTATTCATTTTTAAGCGCCGATCGTCCTCAGGGATCCTTGGCCCAAGTCTTTCATGGACAGAACAGCGGTTGACTCGAGATTGCCTGTACTCGGAGTACTGATTACTGCATTTAGGGCAGTTGTTCTTGACAGGCAGCTTCAAGCCTTTGTTCCAGCAATACTGAAAGAACGAGCATTCCCAATGAGATTTTTCCTGCTCCTTCATATCTTCTCGTTCTTCTCGGTACATCTCTTCCTCATACCTTCTCTATTTTTCCAGGAACTTTTGCTCTTCATAAAACCTCTGCTTTTGATATCGTTCCTGTTCCTGACGCCACTTATTCAACAAGATACGCGTCATAACCCTGGGTCTGGAGGCTTCACCCGTCTCAGTTCGGCTATTCTGAAACCAAACCTTTTGCCGAAATTCTTCACTTGTAATCTGCCGATCGGGGTCAACAGCACCAGCTTCCTTCGCTTTAGTAGAAGTTAAAACCTTCATCTTGTTCTTAGCCCCAAATTCGGCTGCATTGATCATATTAACAGAGAAGGACACGGTATTCTGTCCAAAAGGACTACCATCTATTTTCATCTTTCCATCAAACCTCAGGTATCCATCCTGGATAGCCTTTTGAATCCGCACTCTGAACACTCGGCAATCATTTATGGAGTGGGATTTGGTGTTGTGGAAGCCACAATACTTCTTGTCTTTAACCCCCTTAGGGAGCAGCATAGGATGACCTTCCGGCAACTTGATGTGTCCTTCCTTCAGCAGATATTCAAATAACTTATCCGATTTGGAAACATCAAAATCATAGGTACCTTTTTGTTGCCTTAGCCATTGCTGACTGACTTGAGTTGGATCTTTGGCCCAGATTATCCCGGTTGTAGCCACTTCATCTTCATCATCATAATCATCTGCATCTTCCAAGAAAGCCTGATACATCTCGGCAGCTACGTCGCCCTTCTGGAACTGGTTGCTCCTCTTGAATCCCTGAGCTTGAATGCTCATTATAGCCAACCTTTGTGATAACTGCCCAAGATCTTCAAAGTCCATGCCGAACAGCTTTTCTTTGATGCTCGGCAGCATGCCAGCTATGGCTATTCCCGGTAACTGATCATCTAGCAAATTTAGAGAATAGCAAAGATTTTTGGTCTCCCTGAACCGGCGCAAATACTCTTGCGGTGTCTCGCCAGGTTTCATCCTTAAGCTCATAAGATCGACCAACTTCTTCTCACTGGTTCCCGTAAAGAAGTATGAGTGGAATTTCTGCTGAAGCTCTGCCCATGTATTAATGGAATTTGCTGGCAGAGAGGCGAACCATGAGAAAGCTGGTCCTGTCCATGACAACGGGAAGTATTGAATCCTCCAAGCTTCATCTGCCGATGCCTCACCAAGCTGCATCAGGTAACAGCTGATATGCTCCCTGGTACAGGTATCATCTTGGCCTGAAAACTTGGTGAGTTCAGTGGGAGGTTTAACCCTCGGAGGAAGAGCTACTCGACTATACCACTCTGGGTAAGGAGATTGGTACGTGTATGTTTGATTCTTGGGCTTTAGGCCGAACTGGTTTTGCATCATATCAGCCATCTTATGCATGATGAGGTCAACAGTTGAATCAGGAGCGGTTTGTGCTTGCCCCCTAGCATGCAACCCTGCTGAACTCTTGTAGCCATGATTTGGAAAAGCATTATTTGAGTTATAATCCATAAATTCCTGATACTCGTCTCCAAACATATCTTTCTGTATCCTGTTTGCCACAGGAGACACTCTAGAAGCACATGGTGGGACGTTCCCTGTTATGCCGAACTCGAGCTGGCCATAGGTCTAGGGAGGTTGTTGCGTTTCCTGAGGAACCATTGCACTTGTACTTGGGCCAGCTCCACTGTTTTCGGCAACTCTTCGCTTTTGAGGTACTTGGAACAACAATGGCCCCCGCACAGGACCAACAGCTTCTTCAAAGTACTTATCCGCAGTTGGACCGAAGGTGTCGATCATGATAACACGAAAAGTGTTCAAGAAAGTTGACTGATGACTGGTTGTGGCTCCTGATACAGTCCTGTGCATTATCTCAGTTATCTTCCGAAGAGCTATTTCTTCACTAAAGTCGGGCAGTTCAGGTTGGTGATGAGGAACAACTTTCGGAAACGTCTGCTTCTGATAGACTTTGCCTCTCTTATTCTTGGAGAAAGTTTCCAGGCATTTGCGCTGGAACTCATCACAAGCTTGTTGTAACTGATCTCTTGATTCCTGTGGCAGATCATCCATGGTCACCTCGAAGACTTCTTCATTAATCTCAGGCATCTTGAACTGAAGTGGTCCCAACAGGCGTGCCAAAAAGTGTGTTGACGCAAAACGTGATGTCTCGCATCAGGCACACAGCAAGCCGAACGAGGCTGGCTTCAATTGGGTGCCCGGAGCGTTCTGGTTCCGGAAACGTGCCAGTCGGTTTGACCTAAAAACAAGTGTGAGAATACCTTGGAACATGCCGGGTGAGACCAGACAGTTCCATATGTACGGCTTTGAAAGCCAATCATGACGGCACACAGCTATGAAAGTTGTTTGTCGAAACAGGTTTATAATGTCATTCGGCAAGTATAAAAATAAAGCTCGTAAACATGTTGAATGCCGAACGCATATGTAACAATGAGATAAAAAGGGCAACTCATAAATATAAATCTATCCAGATAATGTATGCATAGGCCAATCCAGCTAGTCTGCCGCATGCCCAGCCTTCATAAACCCGTCAGGTATAAACTCAAGCAAAGCTAATCCACCGCATGATACCACATGCTATAAATCTACACCACTCCTTATAATTAGATTAATCCACCGCATGATACGATCTAATTATAAGAAGCTAAAAGCACACGTATATCTGGACAGATCTATATGTACTCATTACTCATGTAAGCTTAACCAGAATCGGCAAAACAACCGAACTGGGGTCCATGAAGAAGAAACATACAAGCAAAGCATGGTTAAACTGATCTAAAACCTGCACCTGCCGCACGGCACCCAGCTCTATCAAAGCCTAAACATGATCAGCATGCATGAACCCACAACATGTAACAATCTAGATTGAAAGTCAATTCGGCCATCGTGATCTTATGATTGGCAAAAGCATAAGCGAACTCATGCAACAAGGCCGAACGAAAATCAATCTAGATTGGGCAAAAAGTGTTGTATGAATTAAATAAATAAAACAGACGACACATGATAACTTAATGAATCTATTAGATCTGCCAAATCTAACAGAGCCGATAACTATTTTTACTCATAACTCAATCCGCCGCATGATACAAGGCATAAGCAAAAACTTCCCGTCATAAGCTTAAATCCGCTGCACGATACTAAGCTTAATGTATGAGACTACTTGCATCATATCTAAATCCGCCGCACGATACTAGACATGATAGCAAGGTTGCCGGTACTTACGGAGGTCGACGGATCGATGATTCCTCTTGAAGAACTCGACGACACGACTAAGAACTCGAATAGGTGGCACGGGGCCGGTTTGTATTGATGTGGTTGTGAACAGTTTTACAATGGTCGAGGGCTTATATTTATACCCTGGACGAAACATGAGTCCTAGACGATCACGACTTTACAAAGAAATATGGAAAGATATAAATTCTATATTATCCGGTGCCTTCCATCACCATGTGTCTTCTCGTGCAAGCTAGCTTTACTCGCCATATGCATCTCCCGAATGGAACCATGGCTTCGTGAAATAGCCGACCGCACAGATTAACGCTGAAATTCCGAGAGTCAACCAGTCATTGATCGCTTGCCGAATCCTTCTCCCTCTTTAGGCTGGGCCCATCTGCTGTAACACCCTAGGTGTTAAGCAATCCCTAAATGCATAATTTGACATGGCATGAGCATAGCATCTCATCTTTTCATGTGCATATGCTTGTTAAGTGCTTAAGTCCTTGCATAGTCTCTAGTGTAACCTTGTTATGCTTTCTGTTTCTGACCAAGTGCCTTATAACAAAGTTATAGATCTTGATGAAAGGAACAACTTTGCTTTAAAGCACTTTCTCAGAAAAAGCTTTTAAATTATGATTTCTTGCATTAGAATAATGGTTTAGCACTAAATCTTTTGTTCTAAGAAGAATTTGGACTGGAGCCTTAAAGATGATTTGTTCCTTACAAAATTCTAAGCAACTTTTCTTTTAGGACCTTTTCCTAATTCGGCTTAGTTTAGGAGTTGTGGAGCATCAAATTTGTAACCAAACTTCATTAGTTTAAACCCTAGTGGGTCCGGCCTGTCGGCCTCTCTTCTTCCTCGCGTGCGCGCGCCGCTCACCTCCGCGCTAGTAGAAACCACCCGCCGCCGCGAGACCGCCTCGCTGGCCGGCCAAACCACCGTCATAGCCGCCCGTGGTTTGCGCCCAAGCTCGCCACGTCGCCCTGGTGCTCGGTGCATGCTCGCCGCGTGGAGCGCGATGCCTGACGCCGCCGCGTCTGGTCGGGAGCTCCTCCCCGACGGGAACTGGCCAGGTGCAATGCACCCAGCACTTCGTTCCTTTTGCCTTCGCTCCGCCTTGAGCTTGCAAGCCAGAAGAGCATTCGTCGCTCACTCTATCCCTCGCTCCACTCCACTCCATCTTCACCAGAGCAAAGCGCCGCCGCCGCCCGCCGAACTCCGGAGGGCAATTTCTCCCTCCACCGTCCACCGCTGTCCAATTCCTCTCGCCAGTCTCTCCGCCCTGATCTCCTCTTTCTCCGGCAAGGGTTGGTTTCCCCTCTTTTCCTCTCTGGCCACCGGAATAGCGGATGCCATCCTCAAGCTTCCGCCATGGCCGCCGCCGTGACCTTCACGTGAACCGGCCATCTCCGGCCAAACCATCCCAAACCGAGCCCTGTTCTAGTCTTCTCTACCGCTGTAGTTCCTTAGGTTTCGATGGAGACCTCTCTTCGCCATGTTTTAGCCGGAACCGAGCCGTATCGCCGCCATGTCCGCCATGGACTGTCGCCGTGCATCGCTCCGAGCAATGCCAAGGATGTTGAGGCCCGAAAGTTGCTCCAATAGGTCGCTTAGGACTAGCTTGGGCTAGTGTTAGTCTCGCCGAGCCTCAAGCTCGCCGGGAAGAGTTTCGCCGCCGAGTCGCAGAGCCGCCGCTCCGCCATGGCTGCCGTCGAGCTTGCTCCGGTATCCCTCTGGCTCAGCAAGTCAGTCAGTCGGGTTCGTCTCACAAACCTGCATCCAGTGATGGTCTCGGCGTCACCGGAAGCCTCGCCGCCGACGAGCTAGGGCCAGTCAACGACAACGGCGCAAAACTCCGTCGTTGACCGCCATGCCTAGTCTCGCCTGGTAGCTTGGTCGTCTGACCACGGAGCCTGGCCTCAGTAGCTTGGTCGCCTGTCTAGTGGGCCTCGATCGACAGAGAAAGAGTGAGTACGAGAGAAAAGGGAAGTCTGTGTGCAGTAAGGCTCGGAAGTGCCGGGTGTGCGTGGCAGTTTTGCTAAGCCTCGACTGCGTTGCGTTGAGCCTCGGCTGAGTCAGGTTGAGTGTGCCGAGCGTTGCCTCAAGCCTCGGCTGAGTCAAGTCGAGTGTGCCGAGCGTTTGCCTTGAGCCTCGGCTGAGTCAAGTTGGGTGTCCGTAGCGTTTTAGGTTAAGTTTTCTTTTAAAATAAGTTTTGCAGAATCTATGTAAAGGCTTCAAAAATTCCTACAAGGCTCATTTTAAGTCCAAATTCTGTGAAACAAATTTTGTTGTGTTAAGCATGATTAGATCTAACTGTGAAGTATGTTAAATGCATTATTGGTGATATTTTTATGTGTAGATTTAGTTAAATTAGAAAAGTGCTGATAACTTGGAAAATGCATAACTAATTATGTATAAGTCGGAAAAATGTGATTCCAGTTTTGGTAGGTTTGTATGGATGTGTAGTTTCAGAGAAAAATATAATATGAGGTTGTTCTGTGAATTAAATTGGCAGTAGCTTTTAAAATGGTTAAATGTTGTTTCCTTGTTTATTTTGTAGTAATTAAAATATGGGGAATATGAACGTGAGAATTTATGCACACTGCTCTTGTGCTAAGAAGTTCAGGAGAAAATTATGAAATTTGTTGTTTGACACTTTTTAATATGATGTGTAGTTCATAGCACCTTTTCATGGTAGAATTTGTCTTTTTCATAGGGGATGGAGTTTAAGTCCAAATGGGATGAAATTTGGACAGGGAGCTAGATTAGGTGCTGTAAACTTCCAGTAATTTCTGTAGATTTTTCTGAAGCTGTCTAGGATGGGTTGCTGTTCAAAACATGTTTAAATAGATTTATTTCAGTGAGTAATTAGAAGGTAATAAACTCATTAAATAAACTTTAATGTGGTGACAACATAGCTTAACAAGTTGATTATGATAGGTTAAATAGTTGGGATGATGTTGACTACCTTGTTGAAGAGAATGCAGTAGATGACATGTGCTTATCTCCTGATTGCTGTTGATCATGTGCATCACATATGCATTCTATGTGCATTCATCCTATTCATGCACATTATGCATCATACAGGATCAGCAGAGGAGATCCAGACCCAGTCGACACTGGAAGAGCCCAGTCCGGAGGAGAACCTGACAGAAGAAGCCGGAGGGACCGACGCCGACGAGCTACCCGAGTGCCGCGACCACCGTCCATCGGACTTTGAGAAAGGCAAGCCCCAGAGCATTCTAACTCCTACGGTTTGCAAATGTTTTACAATTAACCTGATGATGGATGTTGCATTAGGTTATAGGAATTGATTGCTACCGTTGATGCATTATTACTTATCCTTGTCCACCTGCAATATACCTTGATATCCCTGTTTAGGTCTAGGCTCGTTATATGCTTAGCCCTGCTTAGATCGGTAAAAGTCGGGTGATTTCCTGTCTCCCGCAATAGGTGGATACTGATCATGTTTAGCCTGTGCTATCATGAGATAACCATGTGATAATTAATCTGAGACGGAGGCGGGATGTAAGAGCAGCAGGACATGGGTTCTGTGTGCTAGTAGTCTCCCGTCTGTGTCGCCTAGGACCCGTTCGGGAATGTCCCTTCAGTCAAATTGAACGCGTCGATCACTTAACGGAGTAGGTCTGAGTACCTCCCGCGAAGCCGAGTAAGGTTATTCGAGCCGGTGATGGAGATGTTGACGCCTAACACCCAGGGCCTCAGCTGTACCGTGGGCAACTATTCTGATCGACCTGGCATGGTCCGAGGGCAGGCAGGGCCTGATCGACCTGGCATGACCATGGGCAGTTATAGATTGAGTGACCTGGCACTGAGATAACCCCCGGTGTAGAAGGCCCCATGGCCGTCCCGCGCATTGTGTTCTCGAATCTCCTGACTGGTAGCTTACGACTGCCGTAGCCGGAATGTGCCGGGCGAGTGTGAGACATTTTATCCCCAGCTGGGTAGGAATCGATTATAATCGCCATCGCTCCTGGACAGTGAGCAATTGACATTAGATCATCTCCCGTAGAACTTATGGAACTAAGATGGTTATGGAAATTGAAAGGCTATTGATGAAATAGTCACATCTTGATTGATTAAGTAGCAAGTGCTTGTTTAGTACAGGTGCAAACCTAGTAAGGTAGAATTAATGACTAAAAGCAACTGCAAATCCCTTAAACTGAGTTTATTTACTAAAGCTTTCATGCAAAGGAGTATGTATAGCCTACCCCACATATATAGCCTACATGATCCTTGGAGTCTCATTATTTTTGGTTTATGACGGGTAAGTCTAGCTGAGTACCTTCTTGTACTCAGGGTTTTATTCCCTTGTTGTTGCAGATGGCCAGTGCTTTTATGGCTACTGCGAGAACTGCTTGTACCCGGTAACGGGTGATGACTAGACCAAGGGCATGGTCGCCACTTATCTCATCTGTTGCTTTTGTGGACCTGATCAACTGATGGCACTGTATTATGAACACCTTAAACTTATGTTTTAAAGACTATGTTGCTTCCGCTATTACTATCAAACTATGGTTTGTAATATTGTTTCATACTCCGATGTAATTTGAACTATGTGCAACTGTGATGTAACCTGTGAGCATGTTCGCTGAATGAGTACGATCTTGGCTCGATGTCGTTGAATGGTTTGAAATCCTTCGAGATTTCCGGACTACCGGGTTTGTACGAGCTTAAGTACTTGATGATCTTTGCGCAAGCAGAGGTTTCAGTGCTTAATCTAGTGCAAATTGGTCGGTTCTGTCACAGCTGGCATCGGAGCAAAGTTCAGCGTTAATGTTCACAGGTGTATTTAAAAACAGTATTTTATAAAGGATAAAGCTATATTTGCCAACTTACAGTTATATTAGGATTTGGAAAATCTTAAGAATTAAAGCTAAGGTGTGCCAGTGATCAAGTCCTTATGCCCAGTAGGTTTCTAGGTGGCTATTTAAGTACTAACTTGGGGGTTGTGCATCATATTTAAATTCTATCATTTCTGTCGTCCATACGGCAAGGGTGAAATTGTATGGGTGCTATTCTTTGGAATAGTAATGTTTGGATCAATTGCCTCTACGCCAAGGTAATAAGTGAGTTGTGAGAGCATGATTGGACAACCGCCAATCTAGGGGAGTGCTTGAATGATGCTGACATGTATACCTGTTGCACACAAGTATATGTGAAAGTATTAATTGTGGGAGTAATACTTTTCTGATGGGTGCATATACTGCTTACGTGTATACTGGGTGTGCACCTAAGCCAGTATTAGATTTAAATTTCAGCAATGCATGATATTCATATTGTGGGCAGGGCTGAAATGAATTTTCTGCAGGTACGCTAACTTGTGAACGTGTAGTACGCTAGTTAACGATATGAGTGAACATTGTATGCCACCGTCTAGCCGATAGATTGTTAGGCAGTGACGACGTATGTTACGCACATGCATCATGATCATACAATTTTGCATTAATCTTACTTCCTTCCTTATGTTATCCGTCCCGTTTCTTAAATAAAAGTTGTTCTCAACTAATTAAAAACTATGTGGATACACTTCTTCTAGATGGCTCGCACCAAGCGTACAGCCCGTAAGTCGGCTGGAGGCAGGAGGCCCAATTACATGCTGGGTCCTTGGACCGAGGAGGGATCCGAGGATTTTCTGGAGGAGTTCGGCATGCCTACTCTTTTGTGGAGGGTGCTGCACTTAGTCGGATACCAGGAGGGCCAAGAGCCGCAGTATGAGTGGCATCGAGTTCAGTTTTCAGAGGATCGATACATGTACACAGTTGAGGTGGACGTGCCCAGCCGTGATCCGCAGGATCATGTGTGGTGCCGTAGGGTGTTCGCTCTTCAGGGCAGGACTCCATGGGATGGAGCCAACCAGGTTGCTTACACTGTTCTTTGGGATATCATGGAGGATCATCCGGAGGCAGTTGCCCAGGCCACAGCCGGTGTCTTCCCTACAGCAGATCCGTACCAGTCAGTGTGGCGTCAGTCGGGTGCTACTGTGTTGGAGGCTAGTTCTTCAGAGCGCGAGCACTGCGCAGGACCAGCTGGGAGTGCGATGGCTGCACTCATGGCTACCTACGGGTGTCTGTCACGTAGCTACGACCACCTAGACCACATCCTCAGTGAGGAGATAGCTGCACATCACCAGAGTCAGGAGGCGCATGCTACAGAGGTCGACCTTCTTACCACTCAGCTAGCTCACATGACCGTTGAGAGAGACCAAGCTCGTCAGAGGGAGCAGGAGACGGCACAACAGCTTAGTGACCAGCAGGGTATGACGACCTTCTTATCCACCATCATGGCCGAGACTAAGGAGTCGCTACGTAGTGTTTGTCTCGAAGGTATGCGCGCGACTGAGCAGAACAGGCTTCTCAGGCTACAGGTGGGAGATTTGGAGCTGCAACTTCATCATCTCCAGGACTACAATGATCGCCTACATGAGGAGATTCATCGCCGTGAGAATGAGAGGAACCCTATCCTTCCTCAGGAGGACCCGGATTCTCATGCTTTGTCCAGTGGTTCTTCGAACATCTCGAGTGATGATGATGACAACGACGATGATGACGATGGTGCCATTAGGGAGTAGACTAGTTAGTGTTAGCGCGTAGTGATCTTGTCTCATATCGTAGCGCTCGACCTTTGGGGGTATCATGTGGATGTAAGGAAGTATGTTGGACCTATGTGTGTATGACGCAAGACCTTGAAAAGTCCCATATGTATGGGCATCTATGGATGTTATGTTGACTTTTGTATGATATGTGATGAGCACTTTTTATCATGTGATGATGCGTTGTGGATCGAAATTTATTATGCCTCTGTAATTGTTTGGCGAATTCGTTTTCCGAATAATTTCTGTTGGCATGGTTTATTGTTCTCCGCAATAATGGCAATGTCGTTTAATGATTATTGCTATCACTATATGCAGATGACGATGACTCGCAGTGGAGCGGGTGGTAGTGGTGGTAATGATGGTAACAGGGAAAACCGTGATCCACCACCCACGGCCGAGCAACTCTTCGCTCAGTTCTTGGGAAGTCAACGCAACATTGAGGCGCTTCTGCGAGAGAATTTGGCACATGGCAATCCACGCCCTGAGCCGAATCAGTACAGCTCGTTCAAGGATTTTCTGGACACAAGGCCACCAATTTTCAAGGAAGCCACAGAACCTCTTGAAGCAGAAGAATGGTTGCATACAATGGAGCAGAAGTTTCGACTGCTCAGGCTTACGGAGGAGTTGAAGGCAGAATATGCTGCACATCAGCTACAGGGGCCAGCCAGAATTTGGTGGGGACATCACCATACCACTTATCCAGCCCGTACACCTGTCACTTGGAGGATGTTTACGGAAGCTGTTCGCGGGCACTATATTCCGCCAGGCTTGACTCAGATGAAGGTGGCTGAATTCATGAGCTTGAACCAAGGAACTCGATCAGTGACCGAGTATCATCACTTGTTCAATTCCTTATCTCGCTATGCACCAGACTTCGTAGATACCGATGCTAAGAAGATAGCTAGTTTCAAGAGAGGGCTAAATACTAAGATGGGAAAATCAGTGGGTACTTCATCCCGCACAGTTTTCAATGACTTCATCAGTGACTGCCTGATCCAGGAGAATCACAACAATAAGCATACTGCAAGCAAGGCTAGGAAGAGGACCCTGGAATCTGGACCATCTCAGTCTAGAGGACCACCAGCCCAGCATTCTCAATACCGACCACCAGCACCTGGGGCTCGTTTCAGGCCGCCTCAGAAGAAAGGACAGCAGCAAGCTCAGCGTGGTCAACGACCATACAAGTTGGCAGCAAGTCAGGCTCGAGCAGGACAAGGCAGCTCAACTGGGACCAAGCCGATAGTTCGGGGACCGTGCTTCAATTGTAACCAAGATGGGCACTTTGCAAGGTATTGCCCATACCCCAAGAAGCAGCAGGCTAATTACCCAGCGCGTCTGCATAATATGACTGCAGAAGAAGCTCGTGCAGGAGAACCAGTGACTGCCGGTATGTGTCTCGTAAACCACCATCCTGCAGTTGTTTTGTTTGATACTGGATCTTCGCATTCTTTCATGAGCAAGGCATTTGCACAAAAGCATAACCAAGAAATGTCCGAAATGGATTATGGGTTCCGCGTGAGCTTCGTGGGGAGTAGCGTGTTATCTAGACAGATGGTGTGTAATGGGACCATCGATATTGGAGGGCATAAATTTGGAGCCAACTTAGTGGTTTTGCCAGGACTAAGTATGGATGTAGTCTTAGGCATGAGTTGGATGACCATATGGAATGCAGTGTTAGACACTGCAAACAGAACTCTTACCTTATCTGATTATCGGACAGGTAACAAGCTTCGCGTATCTCTTCCTCGAGGTGCCGACCTTGTTGACCTATCTTGCACTTTTGCTATTGAAGACCTCTCCAAAATTCCAGTTGTTAGGGATTTTCCGGACGTTTTTCCAGATGAGTTACCAGGGTTACCACCAAAGAGAGCAGTAGAGTTTGCAATAGAATTGTTACCAGGAACTGCACCAATCTCTAGGAGATCGTATCAAATGCCACCCAATGAATTGGCAGAACTCAAGACCCAAATCAAGGAACTCTTGAATAAGGGGTTCATTCAGCCTAGTGTGTTAGAATGGGGTTGCCCAGCTCTGTTTGTCAAGAAGAAGGATAAGTCTTTGCGCATGTGTGTGGATTATCGTCCACTTAATGTCGTGATTGTTAAGAACAAGTATCCGTTACCTAGGATAGACATTCTTTTTGATCAGTTATCAAGGGCCAAGGTGTTTTCCAAGATTGATCTAAGGTCAGGGTATCATCAGATTCGAATCAGACCATAGGATATTCCAAAAACCGCTTTCTCAACCAGATATGGGTTATATGAGTATCTTGTTATGTCCTTTGGATTAACCATTGCTCCAGCATACTTCATGAGCTTGATGAATTCTGTGTTCATGCCAGAATTGGACAAGTTTGTGGTAGTGTTCATTGATGATATTTTGGTGTACTCGGAAAATGCAGAAGACCATGCGGAACATTTGAGAGTTGTCTTATCTAGACTCAGGGAACACAAGCTCTATGCTAAATTCAGCAAGTGCGAGTTTTGGATGAAGAAAGTACACTTTCTTGGTCATATTTTGTCGAAAGAAGGAATCTCAGTTGATCCTAGTAAAGTACAGGAAGTCATGGACTGGAAAGCTCCTACTTCAGTTGGTGAGATCCGTAGTTTCTTAGGCTTAGCAGGATATTATCGTCGATTTATTCCCGACTTCTCCAAAATTGCAAAGCCAATGACCAGTTTGTTGCAAAAGAATCAGAAGTTTGAATGGACAGAGGAGTGCGAAACTGCTTTCTGTACCTTGCAGAAACTGTTGACCACTGCTCCTGTTTTAGGTCAACCAGATATCGAGAAACCTTTTGATGTCTTTTGTGATGCATCAAAGATAGGCCTAGGTTGTGTTCTGATGCAGGAGGGTAGAGTGATCGCTTATGCTTCTCGGCAATTGCGAAAGCATGAAGTGAATTATCCGACCCATGATTTGGAATTAGCTGCAGTTGTACATGCTTTGAAGATCTAGAGGCACTATCTACATGGGAATGTCTGCAATGTGTATACGGACCACAAGAGTCTCAAATATATCTTCATGCAAGCAGAATTGAATATGAGGCAAAGAAGATGGCTTGAATTGATAAAAGATTACAATCTTCAGATCCACTACCATCCAGGCAAGGCAAATGTTGTGGCCGATGCTCTGAGTCGGAAATCACATTGTAATGCTATGAAGCTTCTACCAGAAGATGAGTTCAGCTTAACACATGCTGCAGTGCTACATGATTTAGAGTTGCGCAATGCATTAGTTGACCAAATCATAGAAGGACAGAAAAGTGATAAGGGAATCTACCATATTAAGGAAAAGCTCAAGGATGGAAAGGAACCCGATAAGCATTTTCGAGTCGATGAAAATGGAGTTCTATGGTTTAACCAGCGATTAGTGGTGCCTAAGGATAGAGAACTCAGGAATCGGATCATGGATGAAGCACATTTGTCCAAACTGTCTATTCATCCTGGAAGCACAAAAATGTATCAAGATTTACGTCCGAGATTCTGGTGGACCAAAATGAAGAAAGAAATTGCTGCTTATGTGGCCAGATGCGACACGTGTTGTCGAGTAAAAGCTATTCACCTAAAACCAGCTGGAATGCTTCAGCCATTAGCTATACCTGAATGGAAGTGGGAAGAAGTGAGTATGGATTTCATCGCTGGTTTACCCACGACTCAGAAGGGTAATGATTCAATTTGGGTAATCGTGGATCGTCTCACTAAGACTGCACATTTTATTCCGGTCAAGACCAGCTACAAAGCACCAGATTATGCTGAAATCTACGTAAGTCAGATTGTTCGACTTCATGGTGTACCAAAAGTTATAGTCTCTGATCGCGGACCACAGTTTACTGCACCTTTTTGGGAAAAGTTGCAGAAGGAGTTAGGCACGAATTTAGTCCGAAGCTCAGCCTACCATCCGCAAACCTCAGGGCAGACAGAGAGAGTAAATCAAGTCTTAGAAGATATGTTAAGAGCCTGTGTTTTATCAGCGAAAGGTTCTTGGGAGAAATGGTTACCATTGGCAGAGTTTGCTTATAACAACAGTTATCAAGAAAGTATACAGATGGCTCCTTTTGAAGCTCTGTATGGTAGAAGATGCAGATCACCGATAAACTGGGTAGAGCCAGGGGAACGCCGATACTATGGAATTGACTTTGTTAAAGAAGCAGAAGAACAAGTTAGAACGATTCAGCAACATATCGCGTCTGCACAATCTCGTCAGAAAAGCTATGCTGATAAGCGAAGGAAACCACTTGAGTTCAATATTGGTGACTATGTCTATTTGAAGGTTTCACCAATGAAGGGTGTAAAACGTTTTGGAGTTAAGAGGAAGTTAGCACCAAGATTTGTGGGACCCTATAAGATTGTGCAAAGAAGGGGAGAAGTGGCTTATCAACTGCAATTACCAGAACATTTAAAGGCTATTTTCCCAGTGTTCCATGTCTCTCAATTGAAGAAATGCTTATGAGTACCAGAAGAAGAGGTACAACCAGCCAAGATCAAGTTACAATCTGATCTCACTTACTCAATTACACCATGTCGAGTACTCGATGAAAAAGAAAGAGCGACCCGTGGAAGGATCGTGAAACAATACAAAGTATCGTGGAGTGAACAAGATGATCGGGATGCTACCTGGGAGACGGATGACTATCTAAGGGAGGTGTACCCACACTTTTATAAGAAATGGTTAGCAACCTAAATCTCGGGACGAGATTTCTTTAAGGAGGGGAGGGCTGTAACACCCTAGGTGTTAAGCAATCCCTGAATGCATAATTTGACATGGCATGAGCATAGCATCTCATCTTTTCATGTGCATATGCTTGTTAAGTGCTTAAGTCCTTGCATAGTCTCTAGTGTAACCTTGTTATGCTTTCTGTTTCTGACCAAGTGCCTTATAACAAAGTTGTAGATCTTGATGAAAGGAACAACTTTGCTTTAAAGCACTTTCTCAGAAAAAGCTTTTAAATTATGATTTCTTGCATTAGAAAAATGGTTTAGCACTAAATCTTTTGTTCTAAGTAGAATTTGGACTGGACCTTTAAAGATGATTTGTTCCTTACAAAATTCTAAGCAACTTTGCTTTTAGGACCTTTTCCTAATTCGGCTTAGTTTAGGAGTTGTGGAGCATCAAAGTTTGTAACCAAACTTCATTAGTTTAAACCCTAGTGGGTCCAGCCTGTCGGCCTCTCTTCTTCCTCGCGCGCGCGCGCCGCTCACCTCCGCGCCGGCAGAAACCACCCGCCACCGCGAGACCGCCTCGCTGGCCGGCCAAACCACCGTCATCGCCGCCCGTGGTTTGCGCCCAAGCTCGCCATGTCGCCCTGGTGCTCGGTGGATGCTCGCCGCGTGGAGCGCGATGCCTGACGCCGCCGCATGGAGCGCGATGCCTGACGCCGCCGCGTCCGGTCGGGAGCTCCTCCCCGACGGGAACTGGCCAGGTGCAATGCACCCAGCACTTCGTTCCTTTTGCCTTCGCTCCGCCTTGAGCTTGCAAGCCAGAAGAGCATTCGTCGCTCACTCTATCCCTCGCTCCACTCCACTCCATCTTCACTAGAGCAAAGCGCCGCCACCGCCCGCCGAACTCCGGAGGGCAATTTCTCCCTCCACTGTCCACCGCTGTCCAATTCCTCTCGCCAGTCTCTCGGCCCTGATCTCCTCTTTCTCCGGCAAGGGTTGGTTTCCCCTCTTTTCCTCTCTGGCCACTGAAATAGCGGATGCCATCCTCAAGCTTCCGCCATGGCCGCCGCCGTGACCGTCACGTGAACCGGCCATCTCCGGCCAAACCATCCCAAACCGAGCCCTGTTCTAGTCTTCTCTACCGCTGTAGTTCCTTAGGTTTCGATGGAGACCTCTCTTCGCCATGTTTTAGCTGGAACCGAGCCGTATCGCCGCCATGTCCGCCATGGACTGTCGCCGTGCATCGCTCCGAGCAATGCCAAGGATGTTGAGGCCCGAAAGTTGCTCCAATAGGTCGCTTAGGACTAGCTTGGGCTAGTGTTAGTCTCGCCGAGCCTCAAGCTCGCCGGGAAGAGTTTCGCCGCCGAGTCGCAGAGCCGCCGCTCCGCCATGGCTGCCGTCGAGCTTGCTCCGGTATCCCTCTGGCTCAGCAAGTCAGTCAGTCGGGTTCGTCTCGCAAACCTGCATCCAGTGATGGTCTCGGCGTCACCGGAAGCCTCGCCGCCGACGAGCTAGGGCCAGTCAACGACAACGGCGCAAAACTCCGCCGTTGACCGCCAAGCCTAGTCTCGCCTGGTAGCTTGGTCGTCTGACCACGGAGCCTGGCCTCAGTAGCTTGGTCGCCTGTCTAGTGGGCCTCGACCGACAGAGAAAGAGTGAGTACGAGAGAAAAGGGAAGTCTGTGTGCAGTAAGGCTCGGAAGTGCCGGGTGTGCGTGGCAGTTTTGCTAAGCCTCGACTGCGTTGCGTTGAGCCTCGGCTGAGTCAGGTTGAGTGTGCCGAGCGTTGCCTCAAGCCTCGGCTGAGTCAAGTCGAGTGTGCCGAGCGTTTGCCTTGAGCCTCGGCTGAATCAAGTTGGGTGTCCGTAGCGTTTTAGGTTAAGTTTTCTTTTAAAATAAGTTTTGCAGAATCTATGTAAAGGCTTCAAAAATTCCTACAAGGCTCATTTTAAGTCCAAATCCTGTGAAACAAATTTTGTTGTGTTAAGCATGATTAGATCTAACTGTGAAGTATGTTAAATGCATTATTGGTGATATTTTTATGTGTAGATTTAGTTAAATTAGAAAAGTGCTGATAACTTGGAAAATGCATAACTAATTATGTATAAGCCGGAAAAATGTGATTCCAGTTTTGGTAGGTTTGTATGGATGTGTAGTTTCAGAGAAAAATATAATATGAGGTTGTTCTGTGAATTAAATTGGTAGTAGCTTTTAAAATGGTTAAATGCTATTTCCTTGTTTATTTTGTAGTAATTAAAATATGGGGAATATGAACGTGAGAATTTATGCACACTGCTCTTGTGCTAAGAAGTTCAGGAGAAAATTATGAAATTTGTTGTTTGACACTTTTTAATATGATGTGTAGTTCAAAGCACCTTTTCATGGTAGAATTTGTCTTTTTCATAGGGGATGGAGTTTAAGTTCAAATGGGATGAAATTTGGACAGGGAGCTAGATTAGTGCTGTAAACTTTCAGTAATTTCTGTAGATTTTTCTGAAGCTGTCTAGGATGGGTTGCTGTTCAAAACATGTTTAAATAGATTTATTTCAGTGAGTAATTAGAAGGTAATAAACTCATTAAATAAACTTTGA
This sequence comes from Coix lacryma-jobi var. lacryma-jobi, assembly GCA_009763385.1. Classification (NCBI taxonomy): domain Eukaryota; kingdom Viridiplantae; phylum Streptophyta; class Magnoliopsida; order Poales; family Poaceae; genus Coix; species Coix lacryma-jobi. The sequence continues at coordinate 42,288,353 of CM019824.1, read as the reverse complement.
TGTGGTGACAACATAGCTTAACAAGTTGATTATGATAGGTTAAATAGTTGGGATGATGTTGACTACCTTGTTGAAGAGAATGCAGTAGATGACATGTGCTTATCTCCTGATTGTTGTTGATCATGTGCGTCACATATGCATTCTATGTGCATTCATCCTATTCATGCACATTATGCATCATACAGGATCAGCGGAGGAGATCCAGACCCAGTCGACACTGGAAGAGCCCAGTCTGGAGGAGAACCTGACAGAAGAAGCCAGAGGGACCGACGCCGACGAGCTACCCGAGTGCCGCGACCACCGTCCGTCGGACTTTGAGAAAGGCAAGCCCCGGAGCATTCTAACTCCTACGGTTTGCAAATGTTTTACAATTAACCTGATGATGGATGTTGCATTAGGTTATAGGAATTGATTGCTATTGTTGATGCATTATTACTTATCCTTGTCCACCTGCAATATACCTTGATATCCCTGTTTAGGTCTAGGCTCGTTATATGCTTAGCCTTGCTTAGATCGGTAAAAGTCGGGTGATTTCCTGTCTCCCGCAATAGGTGGATACTGATCATGTTTAGCCTGTGCTATCATGAGATAACCATGTGATAATTAATCTGAGACGGAGGCGGGATGTAAGAGCAGCAGGACATGGGTTCTGTGTGCTAGTAGTCTCCCATCTGTGTCGCCTAGGACCCATTCGGGAATGTCCCTTCAGACAAATTGAACGCCTCGATCACTTAACGGAGTAGGTCTGAGTACCTCCCGCGAAGCCGAGTAAGGTTATTCGAGCCGGTGATGGAGATGTTGACGCCTAACACCCAGGGCCTCAGCTGTACCATGGGCAACTATTCTGATCGACCTGGCATGGTCCGAGGGCAGGCAGGGCCTGATCGACCTGGCATGACCGTGGGCAGTTATAGATTGAGCGACCTGGCACAGAGATAACCCCCGGTGTAGAAGGGCCCATGGCTGTCCCGCGCATTGTGTTCTCGAATCTCCTGACTGGTAGCTTACGACTGCCGTAGCCGGAATGTGCCGGGCGAGTGTGAGACATTTTATCCCCAGCTGGGTAGGAATCGATTATAATCGCCATCGCTCCTCGACAGTGAGCAATTGACATTAGATCATCTCCCGTAGAACTTATGGAACTAAGATGGTTATGGAAATTGAAAGGCTATTGATGAAATAGTCACTCTTGATTGATTAAGTAGCAAGTGCTTGTTTAGTACAGGTGCAAACCTAGTAAGGTAGAATTAATGACTAAAAGCAACTGCAAATCCCTTAAACTGAGTTTATTTACTAAAGCTTTCATGCAAAGGAGTATGTATAGCCTACCCCACATATATAGCCTACATGATCCTTGGAGTCTCATTATTTTTGGTTTATGACGGGTAAGTCTAGCTGAGTACCTTCTTGTACTCAGGGTTTTATTCCCTTGTTGTTGCAGATGGCCAGTGCTTTTATGGCTACTGCGAGAACTGCTTGTACCCGGTAACGGGTGATGACTAGACCAAGGGCATGGTCGCCACTTATCTCATCTGTTGCTTTTGTGGACCAGATCAACTGATGGCACTGTATTATGAACACCTTAAACTTATGTTTTAAAGACTATGTTGCTTCCGCTATTACTATCAAACTATGGTTTGTAATATTGTTTCGTACTCCGATGTAATTTGAACTATGTGCAACTGTGATGTAACCTGTGAGCATGTTCGCTGAATGAGTACGATCTTGGCTGGATGTCGTTGAATGGTTTGAAATCCTTCGAGATTTCCAGACTACCGGGTTTGTACGAGCTTAAGTACTTGATGATCTTTGCGCAAACAGAGGTTTCAGTGCTTAATCTGGTGCAAATTGGTCGGTTCTGTCACATCTGCCATATCCTTATTTGTGCGAAAATCTGGTGTTAACAGGAACCAAGTCTTGTGCTCTGATTTTGATCAAGTTTTGCTTCTTGATGAGTTGTTGCTCCGATCTTTTGCTTGGTTGTGTCAAACCGTTGCCCATGTCTTTGGGGATCAAGCTTCGCTTATCTCGATTTGTTCTTCTTCGGCCTTTTCTCTGGCTTTTGGACATTTCGAGTGAGTTTTCTCCTTCTATCTAATTCTGCTTTCTTTTATTTTGGTTACGGTTACTATGAGTTGACGATGCACTCATCAAGGGGGAGATTGAGAACACAAGGTTGATATGTGCCCTTGTGGTTCCCTTCCTGAGTGATGAGTGATCGATCAACGGGCAACATGTCTCTTTGCTGTGTTGATGTGCAGGTGCGGAGCTCGGGCAGTGGTCGAAGGTGAGGTGAAGGTCAAGCGGGGACGTGCCGTGCCGACGGACCAGGAGCGGTGAAGGGCGGACGTGGAGCTTGGACTGACGGACCAGGAGACCTAAGGACCAGCTGTGGTAGCTGGCACATGGCATTGACAAGCAAGAGGACATGGGGGATGTGCGGTGCATCGGCCGAGTCGGGAGGAAGGTGATGGCGTCATGACACTTGGCGGGAGGCCGAGAAGTATTGCGAATGCACTGTGCCCGGCGTGGAGGCTGGACATGCTACGGCATCGGTGCAGGAACTCGGGGTGTGCGAACCATATCCCGTCTACGACACGGGTTCGGTAGCTGAGCCTCGAAAAGCTACCCTCGACGGTTTCCGAGTTTGGGCCTCAAAACTCGGGGTGGCCGGTTTCCGAGTTTGGGCCTCAAAACTCGGCGTGGACGGTTTCCAGGTTTGGGCCTCAAAACCTGGGCGCGCAGGTTTCTGAGTTTGGGCCACAAAACTCAGCCGGAGGACCGGTTTCCCAGTTTTGGCCCCAAAACTGGGGGAAGGCCCAGGTTTCCCGGTTTCGGCCTCAAAACCGGGGGTGAGGTCCGCAAAAAGGACGGTCGACGCGTGGCGGCGTGAAGAGGCTGGCGCGGCGGCGCAGCTATTCGCGAGGTAGGCACAGCGGTCGACGGGGCGGCACGTGGTGGCATCCTGAGGCTTGCGTCAAGGTGAAGCTAAGGATGAGATGGGCGCATGGCCGTCGGATCATCGAGAAGCAGAGTTGGACCGGGATACCCCTAGGGTTGGCCGCTTCGCTCTTGTATCTAGGAGTAGAAGGGGATTATTGTTTAGGCTATAAATAAGAGAGGCACTGCGGATACATGGGTGTATGCCGGGTCTCGGTGTGATGAGTGATTGTCAACGGGTTTGATCGCAGGTTCTTTGGCTTATGTTGTGCAGGTGTCGAGCCCGGAGACAGTGATCGAAGGCGAGGTGAAGGTCAAGTAGAGACATGCCATGCCGATGGACCGGGAGCGGTGAAGGGCGGACGTGAGGCTTGGACTGAGGGACCGGAGGGCCTGAGGATCAGCTGTGGTGGCTGACAGCCTGGGACAGCGACGAGCGGAGGCTTGCGGGGCATGGTGTTGCTCGGGTCGAGGACCTGGGGACACGTGTCGGTGGAAGGGGTGCACGTGCGGTGCATCCCCTCTATAGCGCCGGTTTGGTGGTTCAACCAGAGAAAAACCACCGGGTGGACGGTTTCCGAGTTTGGGCCTCAAAACTCGGGTGCTCGGTTTCCAGGTTTGGGCCACAAAACCTGGGCGTGCGGCGGGTTTCCGAGTTTGGGCCACAAAACTCGGGCTGAGGACGGTTTCTAGGTTTGGGCCTCAAAACCTGGGCACTGGCGGGTTTCCTGGTTTCTGCCGCAAAACCATGGGACGGACTTGGAAGCTGGTTTCCCGGTTTGGGCCTCAAAACCGGGGGATGGCGTGAAGGCCGGTGTGGCAGAACCGCCCGGCAATGTGGCCCACCCGCACACGTCACCGTCTCCCCGAGCTCTAATGACTGTGCACATGTACCACATTACAGGGAAGATCTGTCGGGTGTCCCCGAGAGAACCCCGAATTATCCACGAACCACAGGACCATCATCATGAAGGTTGGAATAATTACAACATTACAACAGTTGATACAAAATACCATCGGAGTGCGGAAGAAAGATAAATAACTTTACTAAACCATGAATAAGTTACTTTTTACATAAACGTAACTGGTATTGCGGAAGTAGAATAGTATTACGGAACCACACTTAGGCGGAGTACCTAAGTTGGAGAAGAAGAACAACCAGATCACGTCAAGCCCACTGACATGATCATGATCAACATCACCTATTAGAAACCTACAACAGGGGTTAACAAACCCTGAGTACGGTCGATACTCAGCAAGACTTACCCGTCAACAAAAAAAACTTCAGGTTCATGCTGGTTTGGGTAGGCTCAACAGAATTTTTCATTTGCATAAAAGCTTACTAAGTAAACCTAGACCCAAATTTTACTTATACATTTAAGTATATAGCAAGAATTAAAGGTGACTATTCATGAAAGATCATCTTCATTCTTTCTTAAACCAGTTCCATTTTTATTCTACCGTGCAGGTCGAAAGATTGAGTCTCCTTAACCGAGGAGCATGACGATTCGAACCGATTCAACCAGATCTGGGAGTTTTCCACGATCATACGATATATGTAGACCCGTGTTCACACATATACCAACCCCAACCTCGGATCCTCCAAACAAGACCGGGTCCGCGCCACCCGAGAGTACTTGTACACCTCCAATCCGGGACTTCGACCCACGAGGGTAGCTAGTACTCCCGCCATCTCTCCACTCCCAGTGCGCGATTAGCCGTTCTCATTTAAGAACCACCAAGGCAGGGCTTACCGTAGCATATGATCGGTACTTCACAGTTTCTCAATCTAGCAGGCCAACAACGGTTACCCTAATCCGACACATCCGGGTCACCCTACACCAACCCGAGGTTCGATGTATGTGCCCGTCTGGTCTTAACCATCATTCTTTCTCGTTATCATTCCAAAACGATAAGTATCGAAAACATTTATCAAAGCTTTAAAAAGCAAGGCTAAGCATTTCTATCAGTGGCCTAAAACAGGTATCAAGGAATGATATATCGATAACAAGGTTGGTCATGCATCAACAGGTTTAAAGCATTTATTTGATAAACATTTTATGCATCAGGTTATCGAAAGTAAGTGTAATTGTAAATCCAAGGAAATGGTTAAATGAACCGGGGCTTGCCTTCGTTGCAGGGAAAACAAGATCCAAGAATGACCCACATAAGTTAGTTCCTTTAGCTGGAAGTTAAGTCTTCTCGACAAAGGTTGTCCAACAAGGGTCACCTTCTGAGGCTTGTTCGACAAGGGTGATCATTAAAGCTTGATCAACACGACTCCAACACTCTCGGATACTACACGTAGATAAATGATGTATGCTTAGCATGATGCTATGGGATGCATGCTATGGTGCAGGACAATTCCATTGCATAGCAGAAGTTAATCAAACTTAAGGAGAGTCGAGTACAACTTTCCTTCGCGGTAAAGTTGCAAACCAACAAAATCAACTTGCAACTTACCACTACGGTTTTTAGTTTCATAAACAACTACCATCAAACACTTTTAGGTTGGTAACTAAGGATGGCTAAGGTTCATTAAAACATCACTCAAGCCATAGGATCACAAGATGAGAGGTGTCCCATGGTCTTCAAATAATTACTCAAAGTCACACAAGATGTAAAACCTACTGCCCAGACTTTGGACAGATTACACCACCTATACTAATCAAGCCATAACCAGAGCTACCAAGATCCAAAAGGGGTGATCCTAGACAATTTGAAAAGCTTATCAAATTGTCTACAAACTTCCTAATGTCACCCAGGGTTGGTTCTATAGACAACTAGGTCAACTAACTTGACTAACCATTTCTGTCCAGAGCTAGGACAGATTTGCTGATCCAACTTTCAACAACCATATCTGGAGCTATGGGTCACCAAAAATGGTGATCCTTAACAATCTAGAAAGCTTATAAAGTTTACTACATCTTTCATATTGTGGTCATCAGGTGATTTACAACCTAAAAGGCTCAAACAGCACAAAACCTCAGATCTGTCCAAAAGGTAGGGCAGATCTGACCTACTGAATTATAACAACCATAACTCCTAATCTAGCAGGCCTAAAATCATGAAATTTTAGGACAAGCTAGAGACAGAAGTTAACTACAACTTTTATATTCAACAAAATCACAGAAAACATAAACTTATTTTCTCTAACAGAGCTCAAAATTTTGCAAAGGTACATCATGAGCTACCATGAACAACAAAATTGACCTCATGATTTTTGGATGTATAAACAAGCCTACAAAAATCATCAAAGAACATTTATTAAATACATGTCCTATTTAATATAGTAACAGAAACTATCCAAAACCTAAGTTTCATATTTTTCTGAAATACTAGACAGTACACAGAAGCTACACAAAAATTTTCATGAATTTTGGAGCTTCCTAGAAAATCCTATGAAAAAGACAATTTGATGCACTATTACTCAAATAGGAAAAAGAAAAAACACCATCTTGCACTCTCACTGATTCGGCCCGGCCTGTCCCAACCTCTCTTTCTCTCCTCCCGCGCCCACATCCGGCCCACTACCGCTACAACCGGCCCAGGAACACTTCCCCTCCCTTTCTTCTTCCCGGTGCCGCGGTCAGCCTTGACCGGAGCTCAAGCTCGGTTGACCGACCTCCCCCTCTCGCCACCGGCGAGCTCACTGGCGACGGTGAGGACACCAACCTCCTCAGCTTGGTGTCACGCATCGATCTACCTCCTCTAGACTCGGTGGCAGGAAGCTCAGAGACAGGTTACTCGGCTATGGCGGATGGCCGAACCTCGGCCTAGCAACGCCACGCTACGCCGGCCACGGGAGTATGGTAGTGACCTAGCCATGGGTGGAATCAGTTGCAGGAGCTCACGGCGGCCATGGTGCGCACCGTAGCTTACTCAGAGAGACTGGGAATGAGGCCATCCCCGGTGACGGCCATGGCGGGTGCCCGTGCCGATGGCAAGCTCCTTGGGCCGGCCCAAGCAACACGGTAACAACCTCAACAGCGAGCCGACCACAACCAGGGCATCAAGGCGAAGCAAAGACATTCAACGGATTCGCACAAGGCTCACCGGAACGGCTTGTTCATGAAGGAGTGGCCTCGGCGGAAACTTTGCCGGCCGCGGAGAAGACAGTGGTGACGCCGCTTGCTCTGGCGAGGCGAGGCGCTGGAAACAGGTGCTAGAGGTGGTTAAGGAACTGGCAAAGCTGTTGGCGAGGTGGTGCGGACGGTAGAGCAGCGACGGCGGCGCAGGAGCTCGGCGGATGGTGCTCTGCTCTCCTTTCACGGCGGCGCCGAGCAGAAAGCAAAGGAAGGGAGAGGAGAGCGTTGGCGCGGACTGAGAAGAAAGAAGACGACTTCGAGCACAACTCGCCACCTCCTGCTAGAGCTCGTAGACGTGGACAGCACGTGGCACACGCGCGAAGTCGCTCGGTTGATCACGGCGGCGACGGCGGCGGCCTGGAGCAGATGCAGAGCATCGGCTCTGTTTTTTTCCCCCTCCAGATACTGTAGCACAGAGCATAAAACATTTTTCTCACTTCTATTTCTCCCAAAAACACTATACAACAAGAAAAACTCCCAACATGAAAGTTGTTCCAAAAATTAGGATCTACAACTTTTATTTAAGGAGTACAACCAAAATCTGCTTAGATTTTGAAATCACTTTTTGAATTTGAAATGACCTCAAACTTGGATTCAAAATTACTTTTGAATTTATAAAACAACTTCAAATTTTACCGATAAAAGTTGTTCCTTATGGAAAGATCTACAGCTTCACTTTTGGTTCCATATCAAAATTATGCTTAATTTTTGAACTACACAAAAGGGGATAAAACTAGGGTTTGGAAATTAACTTTTAATTTGAAACCAAATCAAACTTGTTTTCCAAATTACTCCAGATTTTCTTTAGTAACTTGAAAATCTATCTTAATAAAAGTTGTTTCTTTTAATCCTCTCTGCAACTTTGATTAAAGGATCAAAGTCTACTTCTTTTTACTTTTTGAAATCTTGTTTTGGGGTAAAAATTCAAGGTTTGAAAGATTCCAAATTTATTCAAAATTTTGTACAGAAACTTTGAAAACTTTGAATACCAAAGTTGTCCCTCTCAACAAGAGCTACAACTTTGCTTTTGAAATCACTTTGAAATTTTGACTTTCTTTTTGACTTATAAAAAGGGGACAAAAAGAGAGATTTAAAAACCAAAGTTTTCTCACTTACCCTTCATGAAACACCAAACATCACAATCAAACCACATATATTTCAAACATGGAAATCAACACTCAAAAACATACAACACTCTTGTCAAACATATAAAGCATCATAATTATACTTAAAACATGAACTGCTTTTATGCCATGATGCCAGATGATTATGCATACTAAACAACTTAATTAGAATTTTAATTAAAGCTTAACACCAGGGATGTTATACCTTCCCCCTTAAAGAAATCTCGTCCCGAGATTTAAGAAGTACTTAAAGGTCTGGGGTTGAGTAATGGAAAAGGAAATGTGTCACACTTGTTTACTCACAAGGAGTTCACAAGGCAACTGGGTTGGGGTTCAACATTACAACCAGGATTAGAACACAGTTGCAAGTAGCAGGGCAGAAGATATCTGGGTGGAGCAAGAAGGATTATCAAGGTTCAAGAGAGAGCACACATTAGTTGCGGGCTATAATGGATCATAACTGTAGACCTTGATACCTGCGCGCACCTAGCGGAAACTAGTGTGATCCGGACACACGAGATTCCCTAGGTTCCGACGCGGCATCATGGTCACCAATCATGGCACCACAATAGAGCACAACTTCTATATCTCTCATCTCATATAAAGGGAAATTATAACCAAAAGTAAGGATTGGTTATAATTACAAGGAAAGTGGCTTTGAACTCCCTTTCGGGCATTCAGAAATGAAAGCACTTTAACGATGGACTAGAAAGAATCATGACTATGGGCCTGGATATTAGCGAGCACCCGGCAGTAACGCCCTATGGTGGCCGTCCATAGGTGACTCCAGGTTCCCACGCTTTTATCCGGTCCACGATTCATGGTCCTTTCAAAGAACACAATTACAGTAACTTTCGACCACCATACGTCGTTTTCACGACTGCAAGTAACTAGCACGTGTCAATTCAAGGCATGACACGCGCATTCCGAAAGAACCAAAGATTTTACCCTGATTCTGACTTTATGTGGTAAAGTGTATGAAAGATATCCAAAAATTCCCAAGGATTAGGAACTTATGGAACAAGAATTACCAAGGGTAACAAAATCTTGGGACGAACTACATTCAGGGGATCATAACTACTCTCAGAATTAGAGAAGAAAGTTTAGCACAACATATTATTTTATCATTTCATTTCATTATTATACATGATATGAGATATGCTCGTCCTATACGACCTCTCACTGACAGGAGATCTCTATCTCCACCTGTTAGTTAGGTATAGGGCTATACTTTACACTTTAGCTTCACGGACTTGGTACAGGTGTTGAATAGCTCTTCTGTCTTGGTTTGACAGGGAGGTTGATTCTTCATTAACCTTCAGTAGAAGAGTTGGAAACTTCTCACATCTTCCATTAGAGTCACTGGTATAGTCTTCACGAAATCTTCCAGCAAAGCAAGAAACTTAGGGAAGGATCATTTTTAACATGTTACTTTCAAAAACTTTTAGATTAAGAAATCATTTTGAAGTTTTTCGAAAGTAATGTTGCAACCAATCTTTCCTTGATGACAATCCTGCTCCCACACCATTCTGTGGCAGAACCGCCCGGCAATGTGGCCCACCCGCACACGTCACCGTCTCCCCGAGCTCTAATGACTGTGCACATGTACCACATTACAGGAAAGATCTGTCGGGTGTCCCCGAGAGAACCCCGAATTATCCACGAACCACAGGACCATCATCATGAAGGTTGGAATAATTACAACATTACAACAGTTGATACAAAATACCATCGGAGTGCGGAAGAAAGATAAATAACTTTACTAAACCATGAATAAGTTACTTTTTACATAAACGTAACTGGTATTGCGGAAGTAGAATAGTATTACGGAACCACACTTAGGCGGAGTACCTAAGTTGGAGAAGAAGAACAACCAGATCACGTCAAGCCCACTGACATGATCATGATCAACATCACCTATTAGAAACCTGCAACAGGGGTTAACAAACCCTGAGTACGGTCGATACTCAGCAAGACTTACCCGTCAACAAAAAAAAACTTCAGGTTCATGCTGGTTTGGGTAGGCTCAACAGAATTTTTCATTTGCATAAAAGCTTACTAAGTAAACCTAGACCCAAATTTTACTTATACATTTAAGTATATAGCAAGAATTAAAGGTGACTATTCATGAAAGATCATCTTCATTCTTTCTTAAACCAGTTCCATTTTTATTCTACCGTGCAGGTCGAAAGATTGAGTCTCCTTAACCGAGGAGCACGACGATTCGAACCGATTCAACCAGATCTGGGAGTTTTCCACGATCATACGATATATGTAGACCCGTGTTCACACATATACCAACCCCAACCTCGGATCCTCCAAACAAGACCGGGTCCGCGCCACCCGAGAGTACTTGTACACCTCCAATCCGGGACTTCGACCGACGAGGGTAGCTAGTACTCCCGCCATCTCTCCACTCCCAGTGCGCGATTAGCCGTTCTCATTTAAGAACCACCAAGGCAGGGCTTACCGTAGCATATGATCGGTACTTCACAGTTTCTCAATCTAGCAGGCCAACAACGGTTACCCTAATCCGACACATCCGGGTCACCCTACACCAACCCGAGGTTCGATGTATGTGCCCGTCTGGTCTTAACCATCATTCTTTCTCGTTATCATTCCAAAACGATAAGTATCGAAAACATTTATCAAAGCTTTAAAAAGCAAGGCTAAGCATTTCTATCAGTGGCCTAAAACAGGTATCAAGGAATGATATATCGATAACAAGGTTGGTCATGCATCAACAGGTTTAAAGCATTTATTTGATAAACATTTTATGCATCAGGTTATCGAAAGTAAGTGTAATTGTAAATCCAAGGAAATGGTTAAATGAACCGGGGCTTGCCTTCGTTGCAGGGAAAACAAGATCCAAGAATGACCCACATAAGTTAGTTCCTTTAGCTGGAAGTTAAGTCTTCTCGACAAAGGTTGTCCAACAAGGGTCACCTTCTGAGGCTTGTTCGACAAGGGTGATCATTAAAGCTTGATCAACACGACTCCAACACTCTCGGATACTACACGTAGATAAATGATGTATGCTTAGCATGATGCTATGGGATGCATGCTATGGTGCAGGACAATTCCATTGCATAGCAGAAGTTAATCAAACTTAAGGAGAGTCGAGTACAACTTTCCTTCGCGGTAAAGTTGCAAACCAACAAAATCAACTTGCAACTTACCACTACGGTTTTTAGTTTCATAAACAACTACCATCAAACACTTTTAGGTTGGTAACTAAGGATGGCTAAGGTTCATTAAAACATCACTCAAGCCATAGGATCACAAGATGAGAGGTGTCCCATGGTCTTCAAATAATTACTCAAAGTCACACAAGATGTAAAACCTACTGCCCAGACTTTGGACAGATTACACCACCTATACTAATCAAGCCATAACCAGAGCTACCAAGATCCAAAAAGGGGTGATCCTAGACAATTTGAAAAGCTTATCAAATTGTCTACAAACTTCCTAATGTCACCCAGGGTTGGTTCTAAAGACAACTAGGTCAACTAACTTGACTAACCATTTCTGTCCAGAGCTAGGACAGATTTGCTGATCCAACTTTCAACAACCATATCTGGAGCTATGGGTCACCAAAAATGGTGATCCTTAACAATCTAGAAAGCTTATAAAGTTTACTACATCTTTCATATTGTGGTCATCAGGTGATTTACAACCTAAAAGGCTCAAACAGCACAAAACCTCAGATCTGTCCAAAAGGTAGGGCAGATCTGACCTACTGACTTATAACAACCATAACTCCTAATCTAGCAGGCCTAAAATCATGAAATTTTAGGACAAGCTAGAGACAGAAGTTAACTACAACTTTTATATTCAACAAAATCACAGAAAACATAAACTTATTTTCTCTAACAGAGCTCAAAATTTTGCAAAGGTACATCATGAGCTACCATGAACAACAAAATTGACCTCATGATTTTTGGATATATAAACAAGCCGACAAAAATCATCAAAGAACATTTATTAAATACATGTCCTATTTAATATAGTAACAGAAACTATCCAAAACCTAAGTTTCATATTTTTCTGAAATACTAGACAGTACACAGAAGCTACACAAAAATTTTCATGAATTTTGGAGCTTCCTGGAAAATCCTATGAAAAAGACAAATTGCTGCACTATTACTCAAATAGGAAAAAGAAAAAACACCATCTTGCACTCTCACTGATTCGGCCCGGCCTGTCCCAACCTCTCTTTCTCTCCTCCCGCGCCCACATCCGGCCCACTACCGCTACAACCGGCCCAGGAACACTTCCCCTCCCTTTCTTCTTCCCGGTGCCGCGGTCGGCCTTGACCGGAGCTCAAGCTCGGTTGACCGACCTCCCCCTCTCGCCACCGGCGAGCTCACTGGCGACAGTGAGGACACCAACCTCCTCAGCTTGGTGTCACGCATCGATCTACCTCCTCTAGACTCGGTGGCAGGAAGCTCAGAGACAGGTTACTCGGCTATGGCGGATGGCCGAACCTCGGCCTAGCAACGCCACGCTACGCCGGCCACGGGAGTATGGTAGTGACCTAGCCAAGGGTGGAATCAGTTGCAGGAGCTCACGGCGGCCATGGTGCGCACCGTAGCTTACTCAGAGAGACTGGGAATGAGGCCATCCCCGGTGACGGCCATGGCGGGTGCCCGTGACAATGGCAAGCTCCTTGGGCCGGCCCAAGCAACACGGTAACAACCTCAACAGCGAGCCGACCACAACCAGGGCATCAAGGCGAAGCAAAGACATTCAACGGATTCGCACAAGGCTCACCGGAACGGCTTGTTCATGAAGGAGTGGCCTCGGCGGAAACTTTGCCGGCCGCGGAGAAGACAGTGGTGACGCCGCTTGCTCTGGCGAGGCGAGGCGCTGGAAACAGGTGCTAGAGGTGGTTAAGGAACTGGCAAAGCTGTTGGCGAGGTGGTGCGGACGGTAGAGCAGCGACGGCGGCGCAGGAGCTCGGCGGATGGTGCTCTGCTCTCCTTTCACGGCGGCGCCGAGCAGAAAGCAAAGGAAGGGAGAGGAGAGCGTTGGCGCGGACTGAGAAGAAAGAAGACGACTTCAAGCACAACTCGCCACCTCCTGCTAGAGCTCGTAGACGTGGACAGCACGTGGCACACGCGCGAAGTCGCTCGGTTGATCATGGCGGCGACGGCGGCGGCCTGGAGCAGATGCAGAGCATCGGCTCTGTTTTTTTCCCCCTCCAGATACTGTAGCACAGAGCATAAAACATTTTTCTCACTTCTATTTCTCCCAAAAACACTATACAACAAGAAAAACTCCCAACATGAAAGTTGTTCCAAAAATTAGGATCTACAACTTTCATTTAAGGAGTACAACCAAAATCTGCTTAGATTTTGAAATCACTTTTTGAATTTGAAATGACCTCAAACTTGGATTCAAAATTACTTTTGAATTTATAAAACAACTTCAAATTTTACCGATAAAAGTTGTTCCTTATGGAAAGATCTACAACTTCACTTTTGGTTCCATATCAAAATTATGCTTAATTTTTGAACTACACAAAAGGGGATAAAACTAGGGTTTGGAAATTAACTTTTAATTTGAAACCAAATCAAACTTGTTTTCCAAATTACTCCAGATTTTCTTTAGTAACTTGAAAATCTATCTTAATAAAAGTTGTTTCTTTTAATCCTCTCTGCAACTTTGATTAAAGGATCAAAGTCTACTTCTTTTTACTTTTTGAAATCTTGTTTTGGGGTAAAAATTCAGGGTTTGAAAGATTCCAAATTTATTCAAAATTTTGTACAGAAACTTTGAATACTTTGAATACCAAAGTTGTCCCTCTCAACAAGAGCTACAACTTTGCTTTTGAAATCACTTTGAAATTTTGACTTTCTTTTTGACTTATAAAAAGGGGACAAAAAGAGAGATTTAAAAACCAAAGTTTTCTCACTTACCCTTCATGAAACACCAAACATCACAATCAAACCACATATATTTCAAACATGGAAATCAACACTCAAAAACATACAACACTCTTGTCAAACATATAAAGCATCATAATTATACTTAAAACATGAACTGCTTTTATGCCATGATGCCAGATGATTATGCATACTAAACAACTTAATTAGAATTTTAATTAAAGCTTAACACCAGGGATGTTATAGCCGGTTTCCCGGTTTTGGCCACAAAACCGGGGGTGCGGCATCCGGGAAAAGGACGGGCACAGCGGTGGCGGCACGTGGCGGCAATCAGGAGGTCGCATCGAAGCGACGCTACGAGTTGTGCGGGCGTGGCCGTCGGATCACCACCTACCATGAGTTGGTCCAGAATAACCCTAGGGTTTAGCTGGTTCGCTCTGTAATTAGAGAGGGGTAGAGTAGGAATTAGGAATAGGTTAAGTAGGGGGAGACACCCTCCTCCCCAACTATCTCAGTCATTTGCTCTTGCTTTCTAGGGTTTCCTGCTCTCCCAATCCCCTGCTGTAGCTAGCTGAGATCCGCAGAGAGACTTGCCTCTGTGTACTGTTGATTTTGAGGAAGTGAGGCCATAACCTCATTGTCGTAGCGTGTGTTTGCGCTTCGGCTGCAGATCGATGTGTTGATTCATGTTTTGGTTCATGTTCTTCACGTTCTTCGTTTCACCACCATTTTCCCATCACTCGATCTCCCTCTCCGGTGCGTCTTTGTGAAATCCGTTTGAATCATTTTGTTCATTTCATCGAGGAGGTCATTTCGACCAAAGGAATTCATATAACTCCTCATGAACGAATAGATCGGGACGATTTCGTTTTCGTGGCGCTTTTTCGGTTCTTACACCTTCGCCTTTGATTTCCCGGAGTTCTATTCGATTTGAGCGGATGATTTCTTGGGGATAGTCTCCTAACTACCTCGTGATCATCCTCTCCAAGTTTGGGATCAAGGGATTTTGGTTTGAATCGATTTGGAGAAGATTTGGGTGAAGGGCAACCAAAATCGCCCTCACTGTGTGTTGGCGGACAGTCCGCGGCTCGGGCTCCAGCCAGATCAGTGGCTACGAAGCTCGTTCGGACAAGTCCGATTTCACCTGCGGACAGTCCGCCGGTGTATCTCGCGGATAGTCCGGGAACCGACCAGAAGACCTTCAGCATCCTTGCTGTTTGGTCCATTTGGCTGGCGGACAGTCCGGTGCCAAGTCGCGGACAGTCTGCAGTAGGGGCGGACAGTCCGGGACCCCAGGGCCGGACAGTCCGGGATCCTGCTGAAAGGGGTTTTTCAGTGCACTTGCCGTCCCGGCTTTTCCGCTTGGTTTTCGGACTTCTCGTTTGGCCCTAGTGTTAACCAAGAAACATTTCTAGGTATCTTTGCTACTCGTTAGCATTGGTATTTGGAGATTTCTCGACGTAGCCTCCAATCTACGTTCGGGACTCGGTTTTCCAAGGGGGAACTTGAGCCGGAGCTTTTGGTCTTTGCTTCGCTTGTGCTCGGTGGTGCTCCGCTGCGATCATAGGGATCATCCACCCTCTTCCAAGGGTCGTGAGCATCACGATTTGGGTTCATGATTTTCGGGGTTGATTTTGGGACACTTGGCCAAAGTTTTGAGAGAAATTTGATTGGCTCCCATTCACCCCCCTCTGGCCGCCTTGCTTTTGCATTCTCGGTCCTTCAATTGGTATCGGAGCAGGTTAAGGATCTTCCACCTTAGCCGGTTCCAGATCCACCGAAGGCGACATGGATCGCGGCGTGGGCAAACCGCCGTTTTTCGATGGGACGAACTATACGTATTGGAAGATACGCATATCGGCCTATCTTCGGAGCTTGGGCTCTTCTGTTTGGGAGATTTGCAACAAGGCCGATTATGTTGTTCTGGCTGCTCGTGTCATTCAGATTCAGATCGATGAGCACGAGGCCAATAGCCGGGCACGTAACACCTTGTTCTCCTATTTGAGCATGTCGGAGTTTGATCGCGTTTCTCACCTCCCCATGGCTCGTGAGATTTGGGACACCCTCATGCGCTTCCATGAGGGCACCTCTCAAGTCAAATCCTGTCTCTACGAGTCGCACAAGCGGGAGTATGAGAACTTTCGACATCAGCCTGGCGAGAGCATAGAGAGTTTATTTGTTCGCTTTCAGGTGATTGTCAACAAGATGTGAGCTAACAAGGAGCTGTTGCCTTTCGATGATCATGAGAGGGCTTTGAAGCTTTTGCATACTCTCGATCGGTCGGTGTAGGACTCAAAGGTCTAGGCGATCATCGAATCGTCTAACTATGAGACCCTCACTTGCGACGAGCTCTTTAGTAAGCTCAATTCTAGTGAGATTGATGCCATGTCGAGGGCTTCTTATGCGAATCCTTCTGGCCCGACTATGGCTTTGGTTTCTGGCTCTTCTGCTTACCCCTCTGCTGGCTTTGCACTCTCTTCACTCTTTTCTGTCACAGAGGACCAGCTGCAGTCTTTGAGGGATGACGAGTTGGCTTTGCTTGCCAACCGGTTCTCGCGGTTCCACAACAACCGCATGAACCATCACCGCGGAGGAGGACACTCGGGCTATTTCGAGTGCGGCAACCCCAACCACTTCATCGCCAACTGCCCCAAGAAGAACAAGCATTCGGGGAAGGGCGATCGTGGGCACAAGTAGGACTCCGGCAAGCGCAAGGAGAAGAACGTTCCCCCAAGGCGCAAGAAGAGGGGCGGCTTCGACAAGGAGTACATCAAGAAGAAGTACTTGGAGAAGGCCCAGGCTGAGCAGCGTGCGTTCTTTGCCACGCTCAGCGACGTCGACGGCTCGGATAATGACTCCGCTTCCTCAAGCGACGACGAGTCCGAGAAGATGAAGAAGATCGAGGACAAGATGAACGGTCTTTGCTTCTTCGCCGATGATGAGGTTTTCTGCACCATGGCCCATGGTGATGAGGTCAACAGCAAGCTAGAACACACCCCTCGGGACGACGATGACGACGACACCTTCCAGGTATCGATGACCCACGACGAACTCTTTGCTGAGAATGAGAAGCTTACCGCCGCCTTGCTTAGTCAAGACAAGTTGCTTAGGCGTGCCGCTAGAGAGCGCAAGGAGTTTAGGAAGAAGTGGGAGGACACGGTGAAGGAGTTGGAGTTTGCAAAATCCACCGTGGTCGTGTCGGAGGAGGTTGAGTGCGAGTCGTGCACCAAGCACATGACTAACCTTCTCACTTTGAGAGGTAAGTATGCTGCTTTGGTTGGAGAGGTGGATGAGCTCAGAGCTAGGCCCCAGCTGTTGGGTGCGTGCAAGACTTGTCCTGTCTTGCAATCCGAGTTGGCAGAAAAGAATGCCAAGATTGAGTCTTTGGAGAAGGCCAGCTCGGGTAGCACTTGTGTCACAAGGTGTGCTTTGTGTGAGGGTTTGGAGATGGAGATTGCCAATGTCAAGCATGGCAAGATGCAAACCGAGGAGGAAAACACATACCTTCGGACCATCTTGTCATGGGTCTCCTGTAGTGAGCCGCAGCTTGGGAAGATGATCTCCCAATTCAAGCGAGCTGCTGGAGGTCCTGGTGTAGGTTTTGCTCCGGGTGTTTATCTTTCTGTTTTTGGGAAGATTGGAGAGTCGAGTGGTCTAAACCCATGTGAGAAGCCCAATTCCACCACTACTCCCAAACTGACCAAGCTTCCACCCAAAGAGCCTCTCAAGCCTAACACCAAGGATGGGGTATTTGAGGAACCCCCGAGAGCTCCACCCAAGAACCAAGTGTGGCATCCCAAACCCAATCACCTCAAAAACAAGCTGGACACAATGCCACCCATCCAGGAGGAGCTTATGCCACAGAAGGGCAAAGTGATCCAAACCCACAACCGTGAGTACCAACAACCCCCTTTGCGTGCGGTGAGGTACCATTGTGACTACTGTGGGAGAGATGGTCACTTGGGTGAGTTTTGCTATCGGCACAAGAGAGAGGAGCGCCGAGCCAGGGAGATGGACAACCCAGACATGTACCATCCTTTTCATGATGTGCATGTGCCGAACGTCCAAAGGAGAGCTCGGAGGAGAGCAGCTAGGCCTAGAGGTGCAGCACCTCAAGGTCCTAGGCGTCAGGGAGGAGGTGCCCGACGGGGTCCTGACTTTGCAGGATACAGACCCCGTGGCGGAGGCTTTGTTGAGCGTTTTCCTCCACCGCGTTTTGAGTATCGCGACGGACGCTTTTTCCGTAGCGAACCACGTTTTCCTGTGCGTGGTGATCGCTACCCCCGTATAGAGGCTAGGAATGGTTTCTACACTGACCATTCTTTTGAGCAGCCGGCCCAATACTGGTATTCTTCTTACTTCACTAACCCCAGTGTTGGACCGTATGCTCACCCTTTGTCTTTTTATTGATGTAGGTAAGACGGTTGGAGGACATTTGGTTGGTGGATTCTGGTTGCTCGAGGCACATGACCGGAAACGCCAAGTGGTTCTCCAGCCTTAGCCCTGTTGACGGAAAGGAGTTTATGACCTTTGGCGATAATAGTAAAGGTAAGGTATTGTCTCGCGGGTCGGTGCGGGTTAATGAGCACTTTGTGTTGCGCGACGTTGCTCTTGTTTCTAACCTGCATTTTAACTTGCTTTCTGTTTCACAACTTTTTGATGATGACTATGAGATTCGTTTTAAACCGAATCTCAGTGGTATTTTAGATCCTCAGGGCAATCTTGTATGTTTGATTTCGCCCTTTGGGAAAGTTTTTCGCGCAAATTTCTCGGAGTCGTTTGGTGTTTCCCGCTGTCTTTTGGCTAGTCCTTCTTCCTCTGATCTTTGGAAGTGGCATAGGAGGCTCGGTCACTTGAGCTTCGACTTGCTTGCAAGACTTAGCTCACTTGGCCTAATCCGAGGATTGCCCAAGCTGTCGATGGAGAAGGATCTAGTTTGCCATTCTTGTAGACATGGAAAGTGAGAACACATGGTTGATATGTGCCCTTGTGGTTTCCTTCCTGAGTGATGAATGATCGATCAACGGGCAACATGTCTCTTGGCTGTGTTGATGTGTAGGTGCGGAGCTCGGGCTGTGGTCAAAGGTGAGGTGAAGGTCAAGTGGGGACGTGCCGTGCCGACGGACCAGAAGCGGTGAAGGGCGTACGTGGAGCTTGGACCGATGGACCGGGAGACCTGAGGACCAGCTGTGGTAGCTGGCACATGGCGTCGACAAGCAAGAGCACATGGGGATGTGCGATGCATCGGCCGAGTCGGTAGGAAGGTGATGGCGTCATGACACTTGGCGGGAGGCCGAGAAGGATGGCGAATGCACTGTGCCCGGCGTGGAGGCTGGACATGCTCCGGCATCGGTGCTTGAACTCGGGGTGTGCGAACCACATCCCGTCTACGGCACGGGTTCGGTAGCTGAGCCTCGAAAAGCTGCCATCGACGGTTTCCGAGTTGGGGCCTCAAAACTCGGGGTGGACGGTTTCCAGGTTTGGGCCTCAAAACCTAGGCGCGCGGGTTTCTGAGTTTGGGCCACAAAACTCAGCCGGAGGACAGGTTTCCCGGTTTCAGCCTCAAAATCGGGGGAAGGCCCAGGTTTCCCGGTTTCGGCCTCAAAACCGGGGGAAGGTCCGCAAAAAGGATGGTCGACGCGTGGCAGCGTGGAGAGGCTGGCGCGGCGGCGCAGCTATCCGTGAGGAAGGCACGGCGGTCGGCAGGGCAGCACGTGGCGGCATGCTGAGGCTTGCGTCGAGGCGAAGCTAAGGATGAGGAAGGCGCGTGGCCGTCGGATCGTCATCAAGCAGAGTTGGACTGGGATACCCCTAGGGTTGGCCGTTTCGCTCATCTATCTAGGGTTAGAAGGGGATTATTGTTTAGGCTATAAATAAGAGAGGCACCCCTCCTCTCTCCCTATCCTTGCAGTCATTTGCTCCTAAGCACTCTCTCTCCTTAGCCCCCGCTTAGGTTCCAATCATACCTGGCTGTGAGTGATCCACAGAACAAACTCAATCATGTCTCTATGTTTTGGGAAGTTTAGGAAGTGAGACCGTAATCTCACGTTTGTAGCGTGTGTTCGCTACGCGGTTGCAAATTGATGGCTGTAATTCGCGTTTTGGTTGTGTTCTTCGCGGATTGCTTTTTCTCCATGTTTTCCCGTCAATTGATCTTTTTGCTTGGTACGTCTTTTGCAAATCCATTTGAACCAAGTTGTTCTAGATCGTGAGGCAATCCTTTTCACCAAAGGAATTTCTCTCAAACCTCATGGTCTAGGAGTTTGAGCGATTTTCGTTTTGGATCACGTTCTTGCTCCCTTGTCCCGGAATTTCTTGATTCACCAATTTGGAGTTAGGTTCGAGCCATGATCTCTTAGGAGTAGCTCACTAACATCCTTGTGACCTCTCAGATCGAATCCTAGGCCTAGTGCTTTTGATTCGGAGGAGATCGGGTCGTATCACCGAAGAACTGTGCTGATTTCGGGGGCATCGGACGCTCGACATGTGAGCATCGGACGCTGGAGTCATAGCATCGGACGCTCTGGTGACACATGTCACTTTTGCTGTGTTTGAGTTGGCATCGGATGCTAGGCATCGGATGCGTCCGTTGGTCATCGGACACGCCAGAGCTAAAGCATCGGACGCTGGCTGACCACTGCTCACAGCGTCCGATGTGTGAACAGTAAGGCTCCAGAAACACACTGTTTGCATCGGACGCGTCCGGTGGTCAGGCATCGGACGCAGGTCAGCGTGCGATGCGATTGGTTTCACACTGTTTCGTCCGCGGTTTGTTCGTTCGTTCTCGGTTTTGGTTTCTGGCTTTTGCGTTGGGTTTCTAGAGTCGTGTAGTGTCTTGCTGTGCTTCTTGGAAGCATCCACCCTACATCTAGGGTCGTGGACACTTACGAGCTCTAGACTTGCCTCTAGGGTGACTTCTGGGACAGTGGCTGAAAGTTTCTGAGAAGAAATTTTTAAGCTCCCATTCACCCCCCTCTGGTCGCTTATCCGGTCCTTTAGAAAGATGGTAGCCGCTCCTCACCATCCAGTGACTAAGGTCATGACTTCGCACCCTGGAGAGCTTTTACACATGGACCTTGTTGGTCCGGCTTGGGTGAGCTCAGTTGGGGGGAAGTGTTATGTTTTGGTTGTTGTCGACGACTTTTCGAGGTATTCGTGGGTCTTCTTTTTGACTGAGAAGACCGAGACTTTCTCATTTGCTCGCAATCTGATTTTGCGTCTTCAGAACGAGTTCCCTTTGAACTCGATGCGAGCTATTAGAAGTGATAATGGTTCTGAATTCAAGAATTTGGATTTTGAGAAGTTTTGTAACCGCCTTGGTTTGGAGCATCAGTTTTCTTCCCCCTACACACCGCCCCAAAATGGTGTTGTAGAGAGGAAGAATCGGACCCTTGTAGAGATGGCCACGACGATGCTCAATGAGCATAGGACTCCTAGGCGATATTGGGCTGAAGCTATGAACACTGCATGCTACATTTCAAATCGCATTTTTCTGAGAGCTTTCTTGAAGAAGACCTCTTATGAGTTGCGTTTTGGTAGACAGCCCAAGGTGAGTTATTTTAGAGTCTTCGGTTGCCACTGTTTTATATTGAAAAAAGGCAACCTAGACAAATTTGAGTCTTGTTCTTCTGACGGTGTATTTTTGGGTTATGGCACTCACACTCACGCATATCGTGTACTTAACCTTGATACTAACTGAGTCATGGAGACATCCGATGTCACCTTCGACGAGACCATGGTTTGTCCTCCTTCTCGTTTTGAGTGTGCAGGTGATCATGAGGTTGGTGAGCCTCTTTTCGATGACGAGGACGAGGAAGCTGAAGGCGTAGATGACACAGCATCGCCTCCACCTGCTGTGCCGCAAAGAGCGGCTTCTACGACGACTCACGGCCCCGATACCTCTTCTTCCTTGGGGCCGTGGGATCCGCCACCCCGAGCGGTACCTTTTGTACCCGGGGGGGCACCAGCTGCTATTGAGGGGGAGGCTACTTCAGCTCGGGAGGCGCCACGACACATCCAACGCCAGCACCCCCCTCAGCAGATGATCGGCAGCATTGACGAACGCGTCACTCGGTCCTGGTCACAGCAAATCTCGCACTTCGCTCATTCTGCTTTTGTTGCTAATTTTGAGCCCCGAGATGTTGGACATGCTTTGACGGATCCGGATTGGGTCAATGCCATGCATGAGGAGTTAGAAAATTTTGAGCGAAACCAGGTTTGGGTTCTAGTTCCACCACCTCCAAACTGTAAGCCTATTGGGACAAAATGGGTGTTCAAAAACAAGCAAGGAGAGGATGGCCACGTTGTTAGAAACAAGGCCAGGCTTGTAGCGAAGGGTTATAGTCAGAAGGAGGGTGTAACATCTCAGCTCAGGGCTTAATAGGATTAATAGAATACTCATACCAATAAGTTGCAACTTCTTTTCCGGAAGCCCATCTCCTAAAAACTCCAAAGTTAAGCGTGCTTGGCTTGGAGCGATGGGTGACCGACCGGGAAGTCTTTCCCGGGTACGCATGAGTGAGGACAAAGTGCGCAGAAAAGACTGGTGTTGGTCTGTGGGGATAGTCTAGGTCCTATGAAAGCTGCCTGATGTAAGCGGGCCCGGCCTCGAGGAGGCGGGACGTTACAGAATGGTATCGGAGCCGACTCTCGCGGTTTCACGGGCGCGTGTGTCGCAGTTGCGCAGGCATAGTGCGCATGACTGGTGTGGATCCGGAGTGGTCACACAGCATGGCATATGCGCTGGCATTGGGCATACGGACGTGGCCAAGAGAGGACGTTCCTGGCCTGGGATTGATCGACGAGGACGTCGATCTCTTAAGGGGGTGAGATTGTAACATCTCAGCTCAGGGCTTAATAGGATTAATAGAATACTCATACCAATAAGTTGCAACTTCTTTTCCGGAAGCCCATCTCCTAAAAACTCCAAAGTTAAGCGTGCTTGGCTTGGAGCGATGGGTGACCGACCGGGAAGTCTTTCCCGGGTACGCATGAGTGAGGACAAAGTGCGCAGAAAAGACTGGTGTTGGTCTGTGGGGATAGTCTAGGTCCTATGAAAGCTGCCTGATGTAAGCGGGCCCGGCCTCGAGGAGGCGGGACGTTACAGAGGGGATAGACTATGAGGAGACTTTTGCTCCTGTAGCTCGTTTGGAAGCTATTAGGATACTCTTGGCTTTTGCTGCATCCAAAGGTTTCAAACTTTTTCAAATGGATGTCAAGAGTGCCTTCTTAAACGGCATCATAGAAGAGGAAGTATATGTTGAGCAACCCCCCAGTTTTGAAAATCCCAAGTTTCCAAACCATATTTTTAAACTTCACAAAGCTTTATATGGTTTGAAACAAGCCCCTAGAGCTTGGTATGATAGATTGAAAACCTTTCTGCTAGCTAAGGGTTTTAAAATGGGATGTGTGGATAAAACACTCTTTCTCCTCAAGCAAGGCAAAGACACTCTCTTGGTCCAGATTTACATGGATGATATCTGTGACACCCTAAGTGTCAAGCACTGCATTAGGCACTGCAATTAGATACTAAGAAAACATAAGCAATGCATTGCATCATTTCATGTGCATGAGAGTGCTTTTGTCTTTTGTTTATTTATTTGGATTTTGGATTTCTATTGGACTTGATGATTTAAATGGATTTCAGTTGTGGCAAATAATTTCATAAAATAGAGAATATTGAGTAGAGTGCTTTTCATGTTGGAGTTTTGACTTAGTTCGAAATAGTTTATCATATAAAAATGAGTTAAACAAAAAGGTTTATACTTTAAAAAGTGGCTTTATTTATGTAGAGGCTATAAAAATGATTTTCAGAAAAAGTGTCTTATATGACAGTTGTAGAGAAAATTATTTTGAGCAACTTTTATATTTGGGTCAAAACCTAGTTTGGAGTTTTTGAAACTGTTTTTGAGTGGTCAAACTTTGGAAAATTTTTGGAAAAAGAAAAAGGAAAGGAAATTTTTCCCGCGTCCACCTTTTCGGCCCATCCGGCCTTTCGGCCCAACCCGCGCCAGCCCGCTCGCCCGCGCGCCCGCGCGCGCCGCGCCGCGCCGCGCCGCGCCGCGCCCCGGTCGCCCCGACCGCGGCCGCGCCGTACGCCGGCTCCGCTCGCCACGTGGCCGCCGCATCCTGCCGAGGATCCCCGCCGGCCACTCCGTGGCCGATTTCCCTCCGCGCGATCACGCAAGCAATCGCGCTCGCCCTCTCCGCACGTGCCTCGCCTGCCGAGTCCTCGCCGACCGTGCCCGGCCTCGCTCGCCGCGCCGCCGTGGCCCCCGCCACGACCACGGTCGCCCGCCGGCCGAGCCAAAGACCCGAGCACCTCTCTCGCTCGCTCTTACTCACCGCACAACGCACTCACACTCGCCTCGCGCTCCCCTCCCCACGCCACCGAGCAAGACCGAGCGCTCCGCTCGCTCTCGCCACCGCACGCCACCGCCAAGACCCCCTCTCCGTTCTGACCTCGTCGGAGCACCTCCCTTCGATTCCCTCCGTACACTGCTCCGCCATCACCGTGCACACGTCGTGCGCACGATCACTCCCCCGGCCAAGCTCCACCATTGCCGGAACACGAAGTTCCCCCTTTCGGCCGCGGCCACCGCCAGAGGGAGCTCACCGCCGTTCTTCATCAACCGAGCTTCCTGAGTCTTCCTCCTTCCTCGTCAAGCCCCGTCACGCCAAGGCAAGGTGAGAACACCAGCTAGCCCTAACTCCACCGCTCCCTATCTCTCTCTTACCCCCGGCCGAACACCATGGCCGCCGTCGTAGCCATGCGCGGGGCCAAGCTTCCTCGGAGCTTCCCGAGCCAAACCAACCCCACGTCTATGCTCCCTAGGGTTTACATGAACCTTTGCCTCCCCCTATTCCACCGGCGATCGCCGGAAATGGCATAGCCACGTGTTGCCGCCGCCACCGTGCGCCGCCGCTCGCCGCCGGCATGCTCCGGCCATGCGCTGGCCAAACCATCACCACCACCGGATGCGCCTCGCCGAGACGAGTCGATCTAGTCTAACCACACCGCCGGCGACCTCACCGCCGATGAGCTCTCACCGGTCAAACACCTCCCCTGCTTTTCTCTCTCTGACAGGTGGGTCCCGTTGACCCGTGGACCCCCGCGCGTCAGCCACCCACCAGCCCATGGACCAAGTTCACGCAGTGGCCGGGATGAGTTTGAAATGTTTTTCCTTTTTCTTTTATTTTCCAGAAATGTTTGTTATTTTTGTATAGCACGTTTTAAAAGTCCAAATGAAGTAATTTTAGTTTTGTTAGCTTGTTTATGAGTAGATCTATCATGAAAAAATATGAAAGTATTTTTGGTAGCAGTTTATTTTACTGTTTTTATTTAATTCAGTTTATGTGCTTTTGTTGAAATAAATGGTTATATATGTTTTCTCGTTGAGTTAATTCCTCGAAAATTTTGTGTAAATGTATTATCATGTTTTATACCTGTGAAAAATATAAGAGGTACTGTTTATGTGGAAAAAAATTACTATTCTGATTAAAAGTCCTTTTTGGCTGACTTCGTAGAATAAATGTTAAGGTGTTTTATATGTCGAAATAAAATATGGGAAAAATTGTGTAGACTCTCTTTATGATGTTCAAGCTAAGAAAAATGTAAGCATGATCTGTTATGTGGAAAAATCTGAAGTTGCTTTACAAATGTGCTTTTCTATGTTTTCCTTTGGAAATTCATGTAAGAAATAGTATAATGTTTCTGTTCATGGAACTTTCTTGATAAGTATAAAATGTGGAGTAAAATCTGAGAAAAATATAAAGTTGAGTTTAGCACCCTTTTCCAGTAGGGTTGTAGTTCAAGTGGTTTAAATTGCAATAGATTTGTTTATTTTGTGTAGGTTTGTATGTTTAAGCTCTGTCAGCAAGATTTCTGCAGTAAAGTGTTTATGGGTAGAAGAAGCCAGAAAAATTATGAAATCTACTGTTTGACACTTTTTACGTGAAAAGCTAGTTCAAAACACCTTTTTGAGCAGTTATTTGTTATTTTTGTATCTGCAGTTTTGTATTTTATTTTTGGCTGGAATTTGTTCAGTGGAGTCCAGCAGGTGTTGTTTGCTTTCTGGAATTTTCATGGATTTTTCTGAGTCCAGAAAAGTGCACTTGCAGTTCAAACCTAAGTTTCTTTTGAATTATTAAATAAGAAATAAGTAAATTAATGGATTTTGTTTTTTGAATTAAATAAGTATTTACCTCAATGTCAAAAGTGGTTCAACAAGTTGGGTTTATTGGTTTGCAAGAAATGCTCTTTTTCAAACCACACATCTTGCACCCGCAATTTAATTATTTATTAATCGTCGCATGCAATAGGATCGACCCCTCCGGAGCCCGACCAGGAGCAAGAGACAAACGCCGAGCAGCAGATCCCAGAGCTCTAGCAAGCCAAGGAAGCCGACCCCGCCTGCGACACTAACTTACCCGAGTGCCCTTCTCACGAGGCCTCGATCTTCACTCAAGGCAAGCCCCGGAGCATTCTAAGTCTCCCAGCTTTTACAATTAATTTATTTGAGTCCTTTTATATTGTGATGCATTAGATATAGGAGTTGATTGAACCCTACTCGTTGCATTACCCTTCCTTGAATTATTGCTTACACCGGCCTTGTTATCCTGTTCTTTATTTTATAATGTAGAATTGCTTAGTCTGCTTAATAAAAGTAGTAGTTAAGGATGTTCCTGTAATACCCCTGGTGGGTATTTCCCGGATCACGGTTGGCTATAATTGCTATCGTGGAAAAGAACCTGAGTTGTAGTGAAATACGGTCAACTGGATGGCAGGGCACAAGTCGGAAACTTGGGGCAGTCCGTCCGTTGGATCATGTAGGTTTGTATCGATGTTGGCCCTCGTTCATTTTTGAACGCGCCCTTTTACTTAGGGATATGTCGGTGCCGTAATCATCGACCCCAAAGCCGGTTAGACGCTGTTTGGGCCGGTCTCAACCCGTGTCGTGCCCTCTAGTATGGAAATGAGATCTGCCGCGTGAGGCCATCGCCAGGTTCCAATTGGGCGGTCCGTGCTGTGAGCCGCGACGATTACCACCACGAACAAGCATCGAGCGGTTGCCCAATGCATGGACCCGACAGGGAAAGTGTGGGCTGGTATTAAAGGTCTTTCACCAGCTGGTTTGGAATTCGATTCGAGTTGCCGTCTCCCCCGGTTAGTGGGAAACTATGGCGAGCTTCACCATGATACAACTCCATGTGATGTTTTAAAGGTTCAACTAAAATGTGGATAAGTCAATTGGATATGGTTATATTATTGATTGCTAGATCCAAGTGAGTGCTCTAGTATAGGTGAAAACCTAGAATTAAGGAATAGGTCTAAAAGTGACAGCTCATCATTATCATTAATTATCTCTTATCTAAATTGAGCTTTTCACAACTAAAGATCCCAACTCCACCTCAAAGCCTTGCATACCCTTGGAGTCTTTATTTTCAGTTGGACGGGTAAGTCTAGCTGAGTACATTCCCGTACTCAGGGTTTATCCCGTTGTTGCAGGTGGCCAGGTCTACTTCGGCTATTGTAAGCACTGCCTCTACCCAGTGGAAGGTGATGAGGAGTAGGCCCAGGGCAGGGTCGTCCAGAAGCTTCCCTTTTTCTTTTGTTGGTCTAAGACTGTTGGTGGCACATTATCTTAAAAAGGAGGAGTGAGTCGTGTTGAGTCGGATTTATCAAACTATGTTTTATTTGGACCACATGTGTGCTGGTCGTGTTCCAAACTATTTCAGCTTCCGCACTTTTAAATTCAGTATTGTAATAACTCTGTTTTAAATTCGCACTCTGATGTTTAAATTCGGTTCCATTTTCGCTGTGATGTATCTTCACGAATGTAATCCTTGAATGATGCGATCCTGTATGACGTACGGTGATAGAAATCCATCGAGATTTCTGGACTACCAGGGTTATATGGGTTCAAGTATGAGTCGAAGTCAGGCGGATTTGACTAAGACAGTACTTGAGTTCTTATAATCAGAACGGTTCCGCCACAGCTGGTATCGGAGCATGGTTCAAGTGATTACCCCCGTGAAGAGCTATTTTCGAACTGAAATGGGTATTTCAAAACTATTTTCAAAATTATTTTCAATTACTAAGTGTGCCCAGTCTCATTCTTAAGCCCTATACTAGGATTCAGGTGGCTTAACTGCTAACAGGGTTCAGGGATTTGTTCATGCTGGATCTTCATTTGCGGGTCCATTCTCGAGGGAAAAGAGAATGTGTCGATTGCGAAAACATGCATAAAATGATTTTGTGAGATATGTGAGCATGACCGTCCAACCGTCGGTCTAGGCGAGGGATTCTTATACGAGGTATGTGCGAGCTCTACGCAGACACATACGAGATTATCAATGATTTTAAGGGTGTTTTCTATTGGTGCATGGTGTTTAGTGTTGGCTTTTATGTATTTTGCGCATACTGGCCAATACTCAATTGCTTTATCATTGGGAATTTCTTTGGGCTGAAATGAATCTTCTGCAGGTACACTAACTATGCGATCGAGTAGAACGTGTAGCTAACACATGAGAGATCGTTCTTGCTACCGATTAGAACGTTAGGACTTACGAGTCATTTTTAGTGAGTGAGAACGTAAGTACGATCATGCATCGTGTTTATATTCATGCATTTACATTTCCTCCCCTTAATTAAAAGTTGTCTCTTTTCTATAAAATTTGCCAACTTAATATCCGTCTCACGAGAGTTCGAAACCCTTTGTTTCTACAGATGGCCCGGACTAAGTTGACTGCTCGCAAGGCCACCGGAGGCAGAGGAGTTCCGCGTCACCGCCTAGCCACCAGGTTGACCCGGAAGACGTTCTTGTCCTACTTCGGGTTACCCACGATCCTTTGGAGGATTCTACAGGCCGTGGGCTATGAGGAAGGATAGGAGCCCAGGTACTCATGGCAGAAGGAGATCTACGGGCAAGATTCCCTGGTCATGGTGCAGATCAAGGTCAAAGCCTTGCCAGCCAAGCCTCACTAGACAGGGTGGACAGAGATCACCAGAGGCACTTGCGCCAAGGATGGAGCTAACAGGGCAGCGTACCTAGTGTTGAAGGACATCATCGCTCGCTTCCCCGCCGACCTAGCCAGTGCGATGGTAGGGGTGTTCCCACGTGGATCACATTTTCCCTTGCGCTGGGGACAGACGTTGGAGACAGTCCTGACAGGGAGCCCTGAGGAGAGGTTCTATTATGAGACGCCTGCGATGAGCGCCACCAGAGCTCTGTTAGGTGTATGTGAGAGTCTAGAGCGCACTCTCGAGAGCGTGTCCTTCACTCTCACCGCCACCTATCAGAACAAGGACAGACTTCAGGAGGATTTCGACGCTGAGGTTGCTCGTCTGCAGGAGAGGATTCAGCAGCTCACTCTAGAGCGTGACGATGCCCGCACTACAGCCGCAGCACAGTCTACCGCCAGGACCATTGCAGAACAGATGTATCTGACCACTGCTTTTCAGAGAGATGAGGCCCGCACCGCACTCGACCAGCTCAGAGAAGGAGCCCACCTCTTGATACAGCAGATCCACGGACAGCAGGCCTACATCAACCAGCTCCACGAGGCCGTCCACCAGATGCATCATGCAGCACAGGAGGCCGCCGCACCAGCAGCCGCCGAGGTCCCCACAGCAGAGGCCCAGGATCCCCACGACGGAGAGGTCCTTGGTCCCGATGCTCCACCCGAAGAGGCTCATGTTGACGAGCCTATGATCGACGCCTCCACCGAAGACGCCGCATCCGCCGCTGGAGACCCCTGAGCGCTAGTCTGTTAGGGATCATTTTCTTTTGTATAGCTTGAGCTTGCTCGCTATGTGATGTAACGCCCTGAACATGTGTTGGTTTTATGTTTAAGTGATGATGGCATGTAAGCTTTTGGACAAAGTCCAGACTTCGATCTGGCACCTTTTATGGAAACCCGTCGTTTGCATGTCTAATTTCGAGCGATTATTCTGTGATGTTGTATGGAAATGAGTAATTATACTTGGTCGTGTGCTAAATTTTTGAATTATGTACAGCGCAGTATTTATTCATGATCGATGTGACATCACCTAATGATTGCTTATTAATGGGATATGCAGATGCCAGCGCACACTCGCAGCCAACGTGGACAAGGGTCTGGAGCATAGGAGAATCTGTCGCCACCCCCACAAGCACCGATGCCGCCGGAAGCGTTTTTCGGCCAGTTCTTGGGCAGCCAGCGAAACATGGAGGAGATGCTGAGGCACATGGAGGCCACCCTCCGCAATATCGCCAACAACACTGCGCAACAGCACCAGCAGCGCCAAGGCCCGGAGCCCAACCAGTATAGCTCCTACCGTGACTTCTTGGACACCCGTCCCCCGGTGTTCAAGGAAGCCACCGAACCGCTCGAAGCTGATGAATGGCTCAACTCCATCACTCAAAAGTTCCGTCTGCTTCGCCTGACGGAAGAACTCAAGGCAGAGTACGCCACGCACATGTTGGAAGGACCCGCAGGGTTATGGTGGGCCCAGTACCGTGCATCTCTGCCAGCCAATGCACGTGTCACTTGGAATCAGTTCTCCACCGCTATGCGCAACCTCTACATCCCTAGTGGTCTGATGGAAATGAAAGTTGCAGAGTTCATGAGGTTGTCCCAGGGAACCAGGTCCGTGTCAGAATACCTGCATAGCTTCAACAACCTAGCTCGCTATGCCCCAGACTTCGTGGACACTGAGGCCAAGAAGATCGCAACCTTCAAGCGTGGCATGAGTGCCGCCATGCTTTCCAAGATGGGCAACAGTCACCGCACCACCTTCAGTGACTTCGTCAGCGACTGCCTAAATCAAGAGGCCAATGACAGCCGACTGGCGACAGAGACGCGCCGTCGTGCAAATGAAGGAGGTTCGTCCCAGCAAAGGACCCCTTTCGGAGCACGCGCCCCATACCGCCCGCCTGTCACAGGAGCAAGATACCGTCCCCCACAAAGGAAGATCACCACCAACCGTCCTCGTCCCAGATTCCAGAAGCCTTACACCGCTCCCATGATGCAGAACAAGAATAAGGCAGGAAGTGCAGCAGGTCCCAAGACTCCTTATGTGATTGGTCCATGCTACAACTGTGGTCAGACTGGACACCTATCGCGTCAGTGCCCCCGCCCAAAGAAGCAGTACACCCAGCCTCCACCTCGTACCGGTCATGTGCATCACACCACTGTGGAAGAAGTGCCAGAGGGAGAGCCTATTACCGCTGGTACATTTCTCGTTAATCAATACCCCGCCGTTGTGCTGTTTGATTTTGGAGCATCGCATTCTTTCATAAGTGAGAATTTTGTTTTAAGGAGTAATCTTTAGTTGGTAGAGTTAGACCGGGGATATCAGATAAGTTCCGCTGGAGCTGTTCTCTCCGCGCGTAAAATGGCTAAAGGAGTGGAAATGACCTTTGGGGATAAGAAGGCCATAGTGGACCCCATAGTCATTCCTGGTCTAGGTTTGGATGTGATCTTAGGTATGGGTTGGATGAAACTATGGAAGGTTAATCTAGACACCGCAGAAAGAGTAGTGTCCATGGTTAGCCCTCGCAGTGGGTCTACTTTTCGGTTCAAGCTACCCCGAAACCCCCACGAGATCGGAGTGTTGTTCAATATCATGGCAAAGCAGATAGCTGAGATTCCGATAGTATGTGAGTTCCCAGATGTTTTTCCTGATGAGTTGCCGGGATTACTGCCTGATAGGGATGTGGAGTTTGCTATAGAGTTAATCCCTGGAACGGCACCCATATCTCGAAGACCGTATAGAATGCACGCTAAGGAGTTAGCAGAGCTTAAGGTACAGTTGCAAGAGCTTTTGGATAAGGGTTTGATACGCCCTTGTTCGTCACCTTGGGGATGTCCCGCTATCTTTGTAAAGAAGAAAGATAAGTCTCTGAGGATGTGTGTGGATTATAGACCACTCAATGCAGTAACCATAAAGAACAAGTACCCCTTGCCCTGAATCGATGTCTTGTTTGATCAGCTGTCAAGAGCAAGAGTGTTCTCCAAGATCGACCTGAGGTCAGGATACCATCATATCAAGATCAGACGAGAGGATATACCAAAAACAGCTTTCTCCACTAGATATGGACTCTATGAGTATCTTGTTATGTCCTTTGGATTGACCAATGCACTGGCACATTTCATGTACCTGATGAATTCAGTCTTCATGCCGGAGTTGGATAAGTTTGTCGTAGTGTTCATCGATGACATCTTGGTATACTCGGAGAATGAAAAGGACCATGCTGAGCATCTACGAGTTGTTTTGACCCAACTTCGAGAGCACAAGTTGTATGCCAAGTTCAGTAAGTGTGAGTTTTGGTTGAAGGAGGTACCTTTTCTTGGTCATATCCTTTTGGAGGAAGGAATCTCTGTGGACCCCTCTAAGGTACAAGAGGTTATGGATTGGAAAGCGCCCACGAGTGTTTTTGAGGTTTGTGGCTTTTTTGGGTTTGGCCGGATATTACCGTCGGTTTATTCTGGATTTTTCAAGAATAGCCAAGCCTATGACCCATCTGACGCAGAAGAATAAGAAGTTCGAATGGACTCCTGAGTGCGAAACAGCCTTCCGCACTCTACGAACGTTGTTGACTTCTGCAACTGTTTTGGCTCAGCCAAACTTGGAGGAACCTTTTGATGTGTTTTGTGACGCATCCAAGATTGGACTTGGATGTGTACTCATGCAGAATGGAAGAGTTATCGCCTATGCATCCTGCCAGTTGAGACCCCACGAAGAAAATTATCCTACACTTGATTTGGAATTAGCAGCCGTCGTGCATGCACTCAAGATCTGGAGACATTACCTTATGGGAAACTTATGTCATGTGTACACGGATCATAAAAGTCTGAAATACATCTTCACCCAGCCAGAGTTGAATATGAGGCAGAGAAGATGGCTAGAGTTGATTAAGGATTACAACCTGGAAGTGCATTACCACCCTGGAAAAGCAAACGTTGTAGCCGATGCCTTGAGTCGCAAGACTCATTGCAACTCCCTACAACCACTGTTAGAAGATGGATTTAACCTTATGCACCCTGTTATGCTGAACAATATCACTCTACAGTGCACCCTAGAGAGTGACATCATCGAGAGACAAAAGACCGATGAAGAAATCTGTCAGATTAAGAAGAGGTTAGAAACCAGTAGTTCTTTGAACTTCAGAATAGATGAGCAGGGAATTCTATGGTATAATCAAAGGTTGGTTGTTCCTAAGGATTCAGAGCTGAAAGAGAGAATTCTGAATGAAGCTCATAATTCAAAGTTATCCATTCACCCAGGAAGCAGTAAGATGTACCAGGATTTGAAAACCAGGTATTGGTGGTCAAAGATGAAGAAAGAAGTTGCAGCTTATGTTGCAAGGTGCGATACTTGCTGCAGGATAAAGGCTATACACCTGAGACCTGCCGGACTGTTACAACCATTATCAATCCCAGAGTGGAAATGTGAAGAAATTAGTATGGATTTCATCACAGGTCTTCCCACTACTCAAAAAGGAAATGATTCTATCTGGGTTATCGTGGATCGGTTATCTAAAGTGGCTCACTTTATACCAGTCAAGACTACACATCGCCCTCATCAGTATGCAGACTTGTATATTCATAATATCTTGAGGTTGCATGGAATTCCAAAGCGGATTGTTTCTGACAGAGGACCCCAGTTCATAGCACATTTTTGGGAACAGTTGCACAAGGAACTAGGAACTAAATTGGTGAGAAGTTCCGCCTATCACCCCCAAACTGCAGGACAGACGGAGAGAGTAAATCAGATTTTGGAAGATATCCTAAGAGCTTGTGTTCTGTCTTCAGGAGAGTCATGGGAGAAATGGTTACCCCTTGCCGAGTTTTCATACAACAACAGTTATCAGGAGAGTATAAAGATGGCACCGTTTGAAGTTTTATATGGACGAAGATGCAGAACCCCAGTGAATTGGGTTGAGTCAGGAGATCGAGGATTCTATGGGTCAGATTACGTAAAGGATGCTGAAGAGATTGTGCAAACCGTACAACAACATATCAATGTAGCACAATCCCGACAGAAGAGTTATGCTGACACTCGAAGAAGACCCTTGGAATTTTAAGTAGGAGACTATGTTTACCTTAAGGTCTCACCCATGAGAAAGGTCCAACGTTTTGGAATTAGGAAGAAGCTAGCAGCTCGATATGTGGGACCATACCAGATCATAGCGAAGAAGGAAGAAGTAGCATATGAAGTGCAGTTACCCCAGGAGATGAGTGTAGTTTTCCCAGTGTTTCATGTATCGCAGCTGAAGAAGTGTCTTCGAGTTCCAGAACAAGAGGAAGTTCGAATCTCGGACGTCACGATCAGATCAGATCTGGAGTACTACGAGCAGCCCAAGGAGATTTTGGATACCAAGTCCCAAGAGACTCATAACCGGACAGTGAAGACTTACAAGATTCTCTGGAGCAATCATGGACCCAACGATGCGACATGGGAAACCGAGGAGTACTTACGCGTAAACTACCCCGCTTTTTATAAAGATTGGTACGTAACCCAAATCTCGGGATGAGATTTCTTTAAGGGGGGAAGGGCTGTGACATCCTAAGTGTCAAGCACTGCATTAGGCACTGCAATTAGATACTAAGAAAACATAAGCAATGCATTGCATCATTTCATGTGCATCAGAGTGCTTTTGTCTTTTGTTTATTTATTTGGATTTTGGATTTCTATTGTACTTGATGATTTAAATGGATTTCAGTTGTGGCAAATAATTTTATAAAATAGAGAATATTGAGTAGAGTGCTTTTCATGTTGGAGTTTGGACTTAGTTCAAAATAGTTTATCATATAAAAATGAGTTAAACAAAAAGGTTTATACTTCAAAAAGTGGCTTTATTTATGTAGAGGCTATAAAAATGATTTTCAGAAAAAGTGTCTTATATGAAAGTTGTAGAGAAAATTATTTTGAGCAACTTTTATATTTCGGTCAAAACCTAGTTTGGAGTTTTTGAAACTGTTTTTGAGTGGTCAAACTTTGGAAAAATTTTGGAAAAAGAAAAAGGAAAGGAAATTTTTCCCGCGTCCACCTTTTCGGCCCATCCGGCCTTTCGGCCCAACCCGCGCCAGCCCGCTCGTCCGCGCGCCCGCGTGCGCCGCTCGCCCGTGCCGCGCCGCGCCCCGGTCGGCCCGACCGCGGCCGCGCCGTACGCCGGCTCCGCTCGCCACGTGGCCGCCGCATCCTGCCGAGGATCCCCGCCGGCCACTCTGCGGCCGATTTCCCTCCGCGCGATCACGCAAGCGATCGCGCTCGCCCTCTCCGCGCGCGCCTCGCCTGCCGAGTCCTCGCCGACCGCGCCCGGCCTCGCTCGCCGCGCCGCCGTGGCCCCCGCCACGACCACGGTCGCCCGCCGGCCGAGCCAAAGACCCGAGCACCTCTCTCACTCGCTCTCACTCACCGCACAATGCACTCACACTCGCCTTGCACTCCCCTCCCCACGCCACCGAGCAAGACCGAGCGCTCCGCTCGCTCTCGCCACCGCACGCCACCGCCAAGACCCCCTCTCCGTTCTGACCTCGTCGGAGCACCTCCCTTCGATTCCCTCCGTACACCGCTCCGCCATCACCGTGCACACGTCGTGCGCACGCTCACTCCCCCCGCCAAGCTCCACCATTGCCGGAACACAAAGTTCCCCCTTTCGGCCGCCGCCACCGCCAGAGGGAGCTCACCGCCGTTCTTCATCAACCGAGCTTCCCGAGTCTTCATCCTTCCTCGTCAAGCCCCGTCACGCCAAGGCAAGGTGAGAACACCAGCTAGCCCTAACTCTACCGCTCCCTATCTCTCTCTTACCCCCGGCCGAACGCCATGGCCGCCGCCGTGGCCATGCGCGGGGCCAAGCTTCCTCGGAGCTTCCTGAGCCAAACCAACCCCACGTCTATGCTCCCTAGGGTTTACATGAACCTTTGCCTCCCCCTATTCCACCGGCGATCGCCGGAAACAGCGTAGCGGCGTGTTGCCGCCGCCACCGTGCGCCGCCGCTCGCCGCCGGCATGCTCCGGCCATGCGCTGGCCAAACCATCACCACCACCGGATGCACCTCGCCGAGACGAGTCGATCTAGCCTAACCACACCGCCGGCGACCTCACCGCCGACGAGCTCTCGCCGGTCAAGCACCTCCCTTGCTTTTCTCTCTCTGATGGGTGGGTCCTGTTGAGCCATGGACCCTGCGCGTCAGCCACCCACCGACCCATGGACCAAGTTCACGCAGTGGCCGGGCTGAGTTTGAAATGTTTTTCCTTTTTCTTTTATTTTCCAGAAATGTTTGTTATTTTTGTATAGCACGTTTTAAAAGTCCAAATGAAGTACTTTCAGTTTTGTTAGCTTGTTTATGAGTAGATCTATCATGGAAAAATATGAAAGTATTTTTGGTAGCAGTTTATTTTACTATTTTTATTTAATTCAGTTTATGTGCTTTTGTTGAAATAAATGGTTATATATGTTTTCTGGTTGAGTTAATTCCTGGAAAATTTTGTGTAAATGTATTATCATGTTTTGTACCTGTGAAAAATATATGAGGTAGTGTTTATGTGGAAAAAAGTTACTGTTGTGATTAAAAGTCCTTTTTGGCTGACTTCGTAGAATAAATGTTAAGGTGTTTTATATGTCGAAATAAAATATGGGAAAAATTATGTAGACTCTGTTTATGATGTTCAAGCTATGAAAAATGTAAGCATGATTTGTTATGTGGAAAAATCTGGAGTTGCTTTACAAATGTGCTTTTCTGTGTTTTCATTTCGAAATTCATGTAAGAAATAGTATAATACTTCTGTTCATGGAACTTTCTTGATAAGTATAAAATATAAAGTTGAGTTTAGCACCCTTTTTCAGTAGGGTTGTAGTTCAAGTGGGTTAAATTGCAATAGATTGCTTTATTTTGTGTAGGTTTGTATGTTTAAGCTCTGTCAGCAAGATTTCTGCAGTAAAGTGTTTATGGGTAGAAGAAGCTAGAAAAATTATGAAATCTGCTGTTTGACACTTTTTATGTGAAAAGCTAGTTCAAAGCACCTTTTTGAGCAGTTATTTGTTATTTTCGTATCTGCAGTTCTATATTTTATTTTTAGCTGGAATTTGGTCAGTGGAGTCCAGCAGGTGTTGTTTGCTTTCTGGAATTTTCGTGGATTTTTCTGAGTCCAGAAAAGTGCACTTGCAGTTCAAACCTAAGTTTCTTTTGAATTATTAAATAAGAAATAAGTAAATTAATGGATTTTGTTTTTTGAATTAAATAAGTATTTACCTCAATGTCAAAAGTGGTTCAACAAGTTGGGTTTATTGGTTTGCAAGAAATGCTCTTTTTCATACCACACATCTTGCACCCGCAATTTAATTATTTATTAATCGTCGCATGCAATAGGATCGACCCCTCCGGAGCCCGACCAGGAGCAAGAGACAAACGCCGAGCAGCAGATCCCGGAGCTCCAGCAAGCCAAGGAAGCCGACCCCGCCTGCGACACTAACTTACCCGAGTGCCCTTCTCACGAGGCCTCGGTCTTCACTCAAGGCAAGCCCCGGAGCATTCTAAGTCTCCCAGCTTTTACAATTAATTTATTTGAGTCCTTTTATATTGTGATGCATTAGGTATAGGAGTTGATTGAACCCTACTTGTTGCATTACCCTTCCTTGAATTATTGCTTACACCTGCCTTGTTATCGTGTTCTTTATTTTATAATGTAGAATTGCTTAGTCTGCTTAATAAAAGTAGTAGTTAAGGATGTTCCTGTAATACCCCTGGTGGGTATTTCCTGGATCACGGTTGGCTATATTTGCTATCGTGGAAAAGAACCTAAGTTGTAGTGAAATACGGTCAACTGGATGGCAGGGCACAAGTCGGAAACTTGGGGCAGTCTGTCCGTTGGATCGTGTAGGTTTGTATCGATGTTGGCCCTCGTTCATTTTTGAACGCGCCCTTTTACTTAGGGATATGTCGGTGCCGTAATCATCGACCCCAAAGCCAGTTAGACGCTGTTCGGGCCGGTCTCAACCCGTGTCGTGCCCTCTAGTATGGAAATGCGATCTGCCGCGTGAGGCCATCACCAGGTTCCAATTGGGCGGTCCGTGCTGTGAGCCACGACGATTACCACCACGAACAAGCATCGAGCGGTTGCCCAATGCATGGACCCGACGGGGAAAGTGTGGGCTGGTATTAAAGGTCTTTCACCAGCTGGTTTGGAATTTGATTTGAGTCGCCGTCTCCCCCGGTTAGTGGGAAACTATGGCAAGCTTCACCACGATACAACTCCATGTGATGTTTTAAAGGTTCAACTAAAATGTGGATAAGTCAATTGGATATGGTTATATTATTGATTGCTAGATCCAAGTGAGTGCTCTAGTACAGGTGAAAACCTAGAATTAAGGAATAGGTCTAAAAGTGACAGCTCATCATTATCATTAATTACCTCTTATCTAAATTGAGCTTTTCGCAACTAAAGATCCCAACTCCACCTCAAAAGCCTTGCATACCCTTGGAGTCTTTATTTTCAGTTGGACGGGTAAGTCTAGCTGAGTACATTCCCGTACTCAGGGTTTATCCCGTTGTTGCAGATGGCCAGGTCTACTTTGGCTATTGTAAGCACTGCCACTACCCAGTGGAAGGTGATGAGGAGTAGGCCCAGGGCAGGGTCGTCCAAAAGCTTCCCTTTTTCTTTTGCGGGTCTAAGACTGTTGGTGACACATTATCTTAAAAAGGAGGAGTGAGTCGTGTTGAGTCGAATTTATCAAACTATGTTTTATTTGGACCACATGTGTGGTGGTCGTGTTTCAAACTATTTCAGCTTCCGCACTTTTAAATTCAGTATTGTAATAACTTTGTTTTAAATTCGCACTCTGATGTTTAAATTCGGTTCCGTTTTCGCTGTGATGTATCTTCACGAATGTAATCCTTGAACGATGCGATCCTGTATGATGTACGTTGATAGAAATCCTTTGAAATTTCCGGACTACCGGGGTTATATGGGTTCAAGTATGAGTCGAAGTCAGGCGGATTTGACTAAGACAGTACTTGAGTTCTTATAATCAGGATGGTTCCACCACAATATCATTTTCGGTGGTCCTTCTCACGCTTTGGTTGCCAAGTTTGCAGATACTATGAGCATGGAGTTCGAGATGAGCATGATGGGCGAGCTGACATTCTTTCTCGGGTTGCAAATTAAGCAATCCCGAGAGGAGACGTTTGTGCACCAGGGCAAGTACACTAAGGACTTGCTAAAGCGTTTCGATATGGGTGAGGCCAAGCCTCTTCCAACACCCATGTCGATGACAACTGCCCTGGACACGGACAAGGATGGAGAAGCAGTGGACCAGAAGGAGTACCAAAGCATGATCGGGTCGCTGCTCTACCAGACGGGGACACGCCCGGACATCCAGTTCGCGGTGTGTCTGTGCGCGCGCTTTTAGGCATCGCCGCGCACTTCTCACCATCAGGCGGTGAAGCGGATTTTCAGGTACCTTCGTTTCACACCTGAGTTCGGGATTTGGTATTCTGCTTCCTCCACCCTCTCCCTTTGCGGTTATTTGGATGCCGATTTTGCTGGTTGCTGTAATGAGCACAAGTCCACTTCTAGGACTTGCCAGTTTATTGGTTCTTCTCTTGTATCGTGGTCTTCTCACAAGCAGTCTAGTGTCGCTCAGTCTACTACAGAGGCCGAATATGTTGCTGCAGCTAGCTGCTGTTCTCAGTTGCTTTGGATGATGGCCACTTTGTGTGATTTTGGTCTGAGCTTTTCTCGCGTGCCTTTGCTTTGTGACAGCACGAGTGCGATTAGCGTTGCTAAGAACCCCGTGCTTCACTCGAAGACCAAACACATTGATGTGCGCTTTCATTTTCTGCGAGACCACCAGGAGAAGGGTGATATCGACCTTCGCCATGTCGATACTCATCATCAACTGGCCGATATCTTCTCCAAGCCTTTAGACGAATCAACCTTTAATAGGTTGAGGGGTGAGCTTGGTGTGTGTTTCCCCTTTTAGATGGGGGAAACATTTTGGATCTTGTATAATAGACTGACTCTTTTTGTTTGACCTTCTTTTCTTTTGCATTTTAGCATACGCATTTACATTCTGAGCTTCATGTTTATAATCATTAGAATGTAGCTATACTCTATGTAGTATGCTCCGATGCTTATGATGATGCTTGTAGCTTATGCTCTTTCTGATCACTAGTACATGTTGTGAGCTGAGCTATTTTGGAATGGTGAATTTGCTTAATGTACATAAAATCTGAAAATGTTCACCATTGAGATATGCAACTAGCATGTGTAGGATGTGTTGAGTTCACTCATGCTTTTCATATATGCTAGGTTGCTATGTCTCTAGTTCTGAATCATTCACTTGCTTGGTCTGTTCATATCCTGTTTAAAATTTGAACCAAGTCTTAGTGAATTGAAAAGATCGAGATGGGATTGCTTGTCAACACATCACGGTATCGAGACTGTTTCTCATTGTACCTTGAGTTAAACTTGAGCCGTGTAGTGTATGACTGAAACCATTGCTTTAAGCTTCTGATTGCTTCGGCATAGGCTTCGCTCGGTTGAAAAGTTAGGCAATGACAAGCTTTCAACCTCTCGCAATCACATGCTAATATTTGTACTTGTGTAATTTCATTGCTGCAACTCTGATTTAAAATTGAAACCACAAGTGTATGTTTCATTCTTAAGCATGATGATTGAACTTTGCTAGGGGTAGTTCACCTTGTATACATGCTTAGCACTTGTTCGGATTCCTGTCTATACATGTCTAGTGCTATTTTAATGGTGACTATCTTTTGACTCAAAAATGCTCATTTTGCTCACATGTTCATATTTCGTATTCGGTGATCAGTTTGAGCCTTTGCTAGCTTGCTGTGATATAGTTGAGTCATTGGGGTTATACTGTTTAGAGCATCTTTGCACTCTTTTGACTATATGCCTGAAGCTGCTAACTTGCATTTTGACTCATATGCATTTTGGAAGGGGAAGATCCTTGCTCATTTGCCTGATGATGCCTTTTCTTGATAAGTGCATTTTCAACTAAGGGGGAGAAAAATGACAAATCATGTGTTCTCCGATCGGTTGACTAAGGGGGAGAAAATTTTGCACATCATATGCTTCCTGTGTTCAATCAAGGGGGATTTTTCCAAGTTGTTTGCACTTTTCAAGGGGCAGTTTGCTAGTTGTGTTGAGCCTTCGCCTCTATCTTGAGGGACTCGCAAACATTTTTTTTCAGGGCATTTGATTTCAATTGGTTCGGAGCGTGATTGGCCGTAAGGCATTGGTATCGAGCTTTCTTTGCTAGTTGTGTTGAGCCTCTGTGCCTCTATCTTGAGGGACTAGCATTTTGCTTCGATTTTCAATTGGTATTTGCAAGCGGTGTTGAGCCTGTTCTACCTCTTCTTGAGGGCTAGTTTTGCTTTGCTTGGTTGCGTCGAGCCGTTGCCCATGTCTTTGGGGACCAAGTTGTTTCGCTTCTTCCACTTGACCTTCTTCGGCTTTGCTATGCTTTTGGGTCATTTGGTCGAGTTCTCTCTTCTCCTTCTTCCTTCCTTCTTCTCTTTTATTATGATTTGTGTGTGTAGTTGACAATGCACTCATCAAGGGGGAGATTGTGGATACATGGGGTGTATGCCGGGTCTCGGTGTGATGAGTGATTGTCAACGGGTTTGATCGCAGGATCTTTGGCTTGTGTTGTGCAGGTGTCGAGCCTGGAGACAGCGATCGAAGGCGAGGTGAAGGTCAAGTAGAGACGTGCCGTGCCGATGGACCGGGAGCGGTGAAGGGCGGACATGAGGCTTAGACTGACGGATCGGAGGGTCTGAGGATCAGCTGTGGTGGCTGACAGCCTGGGACAGCGACGAGCGGAGGCTTGCGGGGCACGGTGTTGCTCGGGTCGAGGACCTGGGGACATGTGTCGGTGGACGGGGTGCACGTGCGATGCATCCCCTCTACAGTGTCGGTTTGGTGGTTCAGCCAGAGAAAAACCACCAGGTGGACGGTTTCCGAGTTTGGGCCTCAAAACTCGGGTGCTCGCTTTCCAGGTTTGGGCCACAAAACCTGGGCGTGCGGCGGGTTTCCGAGTTTGGGCCACAAAACTCGGGCTGAGGATGGTTTCCAGGTTTGGGCCTCAAAACCTGGGCGCTGGCGGGTTTCCTGGTTTTGGCCACAAAACCAGGGGACAGACTTGGAGGCTGGTTTCCCGGTTTGGGCCTCAAAACCGGGGGATGGCGTGAAGGCTGGTTTCCCGGTTTCGGCCACAAAACCAGGGGTGCGGCGTCCGGGAAAAGGACAGGCAGAGCGGCGGCGGCACGTGGCGGCAATCAGGAGGTCGCGTCGAAGCGACGCTACGAGTTGTGCGGGCGTGGCCATCGGATCACCACCTACCGCGAAGTTGGTCCAGAATAACCTTAGGGTTTAGCTGGTTCGCTCTGTAATTAGAGAGGGGTAGAGTAGGAATTAGGAATAGGTTAAGTAGGGGGAGACACCCTCCTCCCCAACTATCTCAGTCATTTGCTCTTGCTTTCTAGGGTTTCCTGCTCTCCCAATCCCCTGCTGTAGCTAGCTGAGATCCGCAGAGAGACTTGCCTCTGTGTACTGTTGATTTTGAGGAAGTGAGGCCGTAACCTCATTGTCGTAGTGTGTGTTTGCGCTTCGGCTGCAGATCGATGTGTTGATTCGCGTTTTGGTTTGTGTTCTTTGCGTTCTTTGTTTCACCGCCATTTTCCCGTCACTCGATCTCCCTCTCCAATGCGTCTTTGCGAAATCCATTTGAATCATTTTGTTCGTTTCATCGAGGAGGTCATTTCGACCAAAGGAATTCATCTAACTCCTCATGAACGAATAGATCGGGACGATTTCATTTTCGTGGTGGGCTCTTACAACTTTCCCTTTGATTTCCCGGAGTTCTAGTCGATTTGAGTGGATGATTTCTTGGGGATAGTCTCCTAACTACCTCGTGATCATCCTCTCCAAGTTTGGGATCAAGGGATTTTGGTTTGAATCGATTTGGAGAAGATTTGGGTGAAGGGCAACCAAAATCGCCCTAACTGTGTGTTAGCGGACAGTCCGCCGTTGGGAGCGCGGACAGTCCGCGGCTCGGGCTCCAGCCAGATCAGTGGCTGCAGAGCTCGTTCGGACAAGTCCGA
The DNA here is from genome assembly GCA_009763385.1 of Coix lacryma-jobi var. lacryma-jobi. Taxonomy (NCBI): domain Eukaryota; kingdom Viridiplantae; phylum Streptophyta; class Magnoliopsida; order Poales; family Poaceae; genus Coix; species Coix lacryma-jobi. The sequence goes on along the minus strand of CM019824.1, from coordinate 42,245,199 downwards.
TTTGACCTGCGGACAGTCCGCCGGTCTATCTCGCGGACAGTCCGGAAACCGACCAGAAGACCTTCAGCATCCTTGCTGTTTGGTCTATTTGGCCGGCGGACAGTCCGGCACCAAGTCGCGGACAGTCTGCAGTAGGGGTGGACAGTCCGGGACCCCAGGGCCGGACAGTCCGGGATCCCGCTGAAAGGGGTTTTTCAGTGCACATGCCGTCCCACTTTTCCGCTTGGTTTTCGGACTTCTCGTTTGGCCCTAGAGTTAACCAAGAAACATTTCTAGGTATCTTTGCTACTCGTTAGCATTGGTATTTGGAGATTTCTTGACGTAGCCTCCAATCTACGTTCAGGACTCGGTTTTCCAAGGGGGACCTTGAGCCGGAGCTTTTGGTCTTTGCTTCGCTTGTGCTCGGTGGTGCTCCACTGTGATCATAGGGATCATCCACCCTCTTCCAAGGGTCGTGAGCATCATGATTTGGGTTCGTGATTTTTGGGGTTGATTTTGGGACACTTGGCCAAAGTTTCTAGAGGATTTTGATTGGCTCCCATTCACCCCCCCTCTGGTCGCCTTGCTTTTGCATTCTCGGTCCTTCAGGCACCCCTCCTCTCTCTCAATCCTAGCAGTCATTTGTTCCTGAGCACTCTCTCTCCTTAGCCCCCGCTTAGTTTCTAATCATACCTAGCTGCTAGCGATCCGCAGGGAAAACTCAATCATGTCTCTGTGTTTTGGGAAGATCAGGAAGTGAGACCATAATCTCACGGTTGTCTCGTGTGGTCGCCACACGGCTGGAATTGATCGATTCGCGTTTTGGGTTGGTGTTCTTCGCGTTTCGGTTTTTCATCTCCCGGAGAATTGCCTCGTTCTTCTTCTCCATGAGATGGTTTTTGATTCCACTTGAATCAATTCGTTCTTGGTCGTGTGCTCCTTCTTTCCACCGAAGGATTTCTCCACTAACCTCATGAATCCATAGATCGGGTCGATTTCGTGTTCGTTCATCCTTTATTCCCCCTTTCAGGTGATCCTCGGATTTCTTTTGATCGGATTGGTTTGGTGCAATGATTTCTTAGGATTAGCACTCTAACTCGTAAAGGAACACCTGGGAGAAGTTTGATCATAGTTCCTTTTGGTTTGGTGAAGTTTCAATCAATTTGGAGTTCATCCCGAGCGCTTTTCTTGCGTTCTGCCCATCCGCGGACAGTCCGCCGTCTCAGTGGCGGACAGTCCGGGACTCGGGGCTTGGTCAGGTCAGAACAGCACAGGGCGATACTGTTCTCGGTCTCATGACCGGCGGACAGTCCGCCAGTGACCCGCAGACAGTCCGGGGTCACATCGGACGCTGCACAGGGTCAGCATCGGACGCTCGAAGGTCACATGTACCGCGAACTGTCCGGCGTGCAAACGCGGACAGTCCGGGACTTGAATAGGACTTGTGTAGAACTGTTCTGTTTCTGTGTTTTGGCCGGCGGACAGTCTGGCTTCTAGTCGCGGACAGTTCGGGACTTAACGGCGGACAGTCCGGGACTCTGACCCCGGACAGTCCACGAATCTGCAGTTTGTGCAGTTTTTCTCCAAGGCTTTGGCAGTTGATTTTGGTGTTTCTCCGGGGGTTCCGCTGTACCACTAGGACATCTCCTAGGGTATCCACCTACTTGTAGGTCGTGAACTCTTCGGTTGTTTTGAGACTTGCTTTTTGGGTGACTTTCTGGGACAAGGGCCACTCTATTCATGAGTTGAATTTGAGGCTCCCATTCACCCCCCCCCTCTGGTCGCTAATCCGATCCTTCATTCGTTGATGCTGTCGATCATCTGTTGAGGCGGGTGTTGGCACTGGATGTGTCGTGGCACCTCCCGAGCAGAAGTGATCTCCCCCTCAACAGCAGCTGGTGCCTCCCTGGGTACAAAAGGTACCGCTCGGGGTGGCGGATCCCACGGCCCCCATGAGGAAGAAGTGTTCGGGTCGTGAGTCATAGTAGAAGCCGCTCTTTGCGGCACAGCAGGTGGAGGGGATGCTGGGTCACCCATGCCTTCAGCATCCTCGTCCTAATCATCAAAAAGAGGCTCACCAACCTCATGATCACCTGCACGCTCAAAATGAGAAGAAGGACAAACCATGGTCTCAACGAAGGTGACATGAGATGTCTCCATGACTCGGTTAGTATCATGGTTAAGTACACGATATGCGCGAGTGTGAGTGCTGTAACCCAAAAATACAACGTTAGAAGAACGAGACTCAAATTTTTCTAGGTTGCCTTTCTTCAATATAAAACAGTGGCAACCAAAGACTCTAAAATAACTCACCTTGGGCTGTCTACCAAAATGCAACTCATAAGTCTTTTTCAAGAAAGCACTGAGAAAAATGCGATTGGAAATATAGCATGCAGTGTTCATAGCTTTGGCCCAAAAATGCCTAGGAGTCCTATGCTCATCGGGCATCATCCTGGCCATCTCAACAAAGGTCCGATTCTTCCTCTCTACAAAACCATTTTGAGGCGGTGTGTAGGGGGAAGAAAACTGATGCTCCAAACCCAAAGAGTCACAAAACTTCTCCGAATTCTTGAATTCAGAACCATTATCACTACGGATAGCTCGCATCGAGTTCATAGGGAACTCGTTCTGAAGACGCAAAATCAGAGTGCGAGCAAAAGAGAAAGTCTCAGTCTTCTCAGTCAAAAAGAAAACCCATGAATACCTCGAAAAGTCGTCGACAACAACAAGCATGTACCACTTTCCCCCAACTGAGCTCACCCGAGCCAGACCAACAAGATCCATATGTAAAAGCTCTCAAGGGCGCTGTGTCATGACCTGAGTCACTGAATGGTGGGGAGCGGCAACCATCTTCCCATGTCTGCAAGAATGGCAAACAAGGTCTTTCTCCATCGACAACTTGTTCCTCGGATTAGGCCAAGTGAGCTAAGCCTTGCAAGCAAGTCGAAGCTCAGGTGTCCTAGTCTCCTATGCCACTTCCAAAGATCGGAGGAGGAAGGACCAGCCACAAGATAGCGAGAAAATCCAAACGACTCCGAGAAATTCGCACAAAAGACTTTCCCAAAGGGCGAAATCAAACATACAAGATTGCCCTGAGGATCTAAAATACGACTGAGATTGAGTTTAAAATGAATCTCATAGTCATCATCAAAAAGTTGCGAAACAGAGAGAAGGTTAAAATGCAAGTTAGAAACAAGAGCAACATCACGCAACACAAAGTGCTCATTAACTCGCACCAACCCACGAGACAACACTTTACCTTTACTATTGTCGCCGAAGGTGATAAACTCCTTTCTGGCAATAGGACTAAAACTGGAGAACCACTTGCTGTTTCTGGTCATGTGCCTCGAGCAACCGGAATCCACCAAACAAATGTCCTCCAATCGTCTTACCTACATCAGTAAAAAGACATAGGGTGAGCATACGATCCAACACTGGGGTTAGTGAAGTAGGAAGAGTACAGTGTTGGGCCGGCTGCTCAAAAGAACGGTCAGTGTAAAAACCATTCCTAGCCTGCCTACGGGGAAAGCGATCACCACGCACAGGAAAATGTGGTCTGCTAAGGAAAGAGCGTCCATCGCGATAGTCAAAACGCGGTGGAGGGAAACGCTCAACAAAGCCTCCGCCACGGGGTCCATATCCTGCAAAGTCAGGACCCCATCGGGCAACTCCTCCCTAACGTCTAGAACCTTGAGGTGTTGCACCTCTAGGTCTAGCAGCTCTCCTCGGTGCTCTTCTCTGAACATTCGGCACATGTACATCATGGAAAGGATGGTACATGTCCGGATTGTTCATCTCCCTGGCACGGCGCTCCTCTCTCTTGCGCCTAAAGCAAAACTCACCCAAGTGTCCATCTCTCCTACAGTACTCACAATGGTACCTCACCGCTCTCATAGGGGGTTGTTGGTACTCACGGTTGTGGGTTTGGATCACTTTGCCCTTCTGTGGCATAAGCGCCTCTTGGATGGGTGGCATTGTGTCCAGCTTGTTCTTGAGGTGGTTTGGTTTGGGAGCCCACTGCTGGTTCTTGGGAGGAGCTCGTGGAGGTTCTTCAAACACCCCATCTTTGGTGGTAGGCTTGACAGGCTCTTTGGGTGGAAGCTTGGTAAGTTTGGGAGTAGTGGTGGAATTGGGCTTCTCACATGGGTTTAGACCACTCGACTCTCCAATCTTCCCAAAAGCAGAAAGATCAACACCCGGAGTAAAACCTACACCTGGACCTCCAACAGCTCGCTTAAACTGAGCGATCATCATCCCGAACTGCGGCTCACTACAAGAGACCCATGACAAGATGGTCCGAAGGCATGTGTTTTCCTCCTCGGTTTGCATCTTTCCATGCTTCACATTGACAATCTCCATCTTGGCCTTCACACAAAGCACACCTAGCCACACAAGTGCTACCCAAGCTGGCCTTCTCAAGAGACTCAATCTTGGCATTCTTCTCTGCCAACTCGGTCTGCAAGCCTGGACAGGTCTTGCACGCACCCAACAACACGGGTCTAGCCCGGAGCTCATCCACCTCTCCAACCAAAGCAGCATACTAACCTCTCAAAGTGAGATGGTCAGTCATGTGCTTGGTGCACGACTCACACTCATCCTCATCAGACACGACTATGGTGGATCTAGCAAACTCAAGCTCCTTCACAGTATCCTCCCACTTCTGCCTAAACTCCTTGCGCTCTCTAGCTGCACGCCTAAGCAACTTATCCTGGCTAAGCAAAGCGGCAGTAAGCTTGTCTACTTCGGCAGAAAGTTCGTCGTGGGTCAAAGATACCTGAAAGGTGTCGTATCATCGTCGTTCTGAGGGATGTCCTCCAGCTTGCCGTCGACCTCATCACCAAGCGCCATGGTGCAGAAACCCTCATCGTCGGCGAAGAAGCAAAGGCCGTTCAGCTCGTCCTCGATCCTCTTCTTCTTCCTGGACTCATCATCGCTTGAGACAGTGGAGTCGTCATCCGAGCTGTCGACGTCGCTGAGTGTGGCGAAAAATGCACGCTGCTCAGCCTGGGCCTTCTCCAAGTACTTCTTCTTGATGTACTCCTTGTCGAAGCCGCCCCTACACTTGTGCCTCGCGGGGACATGCTTCTCCTTGCGCTTGCCGGAGTTGTACTTGTGCCTGTTGACTCTTGCTAACGTCGTCACTAGGAGTAGACTATGGAATCTATCCCCGGCAACGGCGCCAGAAAAGCTTGTTGATACTTCTTAATGTAAGAAGTACAACTGACTATTCTTATGACTATTGGTAAGTTCCGCAAGCGCACAGAATAAGTCAATTGTATCACTTCACCCGGGAGTAACCGAGTATCGTATTTATTTCCACAGGGAAGCGACTATGGCAGAACTAACACTAGGACTGCTATGAACAACTAGTGATTCTAGCAGGGTTGATCGAAATGTATGAATGGGGGTTGATTTCTACTACTACTAAAAAGAAAAGAAAGAAAGATTAACTAAACTAAATCGGCGGGGTCTGGCCGATGAACAGATTAATGTTTTCCTACACACTTATGAACACAACTAACTTAGCAATAAAGAGTTTATCTAGTTCTTCAAACCGTACACACCCTCTAGACTATTTACCTCAGACGTGCACAACGAGGTTTATGATTTAAGAACTAACCCAACTACGTGGTGGAATTCAAGGCTCCCAGGGCTGTCACTACCTGTTTGCTACCACAGCTATCCGGGGGGCTAGCCACAAACTATGGTATAATTAGTCTAAGCATCGCGCTTACATTAATATATAATACTCTAATCTTGCGTCCAAAACTAGAGCACTGATTACTCAGCGAAGAACCCGAACTAGATACAAACTAAATACTAAGTTATCTATGATCGAAAGCACTCAACAAGAACAATAAGTAAAGAACTTAAAGTAAATGCTGAAAGTAGAAGAACACTAAGATAAATGAGGAAAGACTAGGAATTATACCAGAGACTCTAGGAAGATCCTCTATTACAACTCCAGCTCTTCTCTTCTTCACTCTCGCTCTCACTATAAGTCTGTCAACTAGAGTGTTACTTCACCAGAGCTTCGCTTACAAGAGAGTGGGACTAATGAGGTGAGGTGTGAGTACAAATGAGCTCGGGGGTCCTATTTATAGCCTAAGGGACCTATGGGGGTACTTATGGACCTAGGGTTAGGTCAGGGGGGCGAGTGTGGTGGCGGGCGCCAGCCTAGGGTGGCGGGCGCCACCCCTTGGCCCTTGGATTCACCACCTCTTCACCAACGGCATCCAGGAGGTCCTCCAGGCCGGCTTGGGGTCGATTAGGGTTGTCCAATAACCGTCACATGGGCAATTAGGCAATGATCCATGTGACGCTGCTTCTTAGCCCTTGGATGAATCGACTTAGGTGAGCAACGGCTGCAAATGAGTGTGGGGTGCCTCCCTGGATCAGTGACGTGGCAGGGGGGAGTTTGGGCTTCTCCACCCTGGCGGCCGCCAGCTAGGGGTGGCGGGCGCCGCCCCACCTTGGCCCAAAGTGAGCCCAGGTGAGTGTGCTCGCCTCCTGGTGGGTCCTCTTGGTCATTTTGCTCAAAAACCCTGCAATTTCCTACATTCAAATAAAACTCAAGGACAAGTGGAAATCGTTAGTTTATAAAAGGTTTTTGGTTGATTTTAGGCCCTTTTGTGGTGTTATATGACCTTGTTGATGCTAAGAATATGACACTTAGTGAGCGTTAACAAGCTCCCCCAAGCTTACCTCTTGCTCGTCCTCGAGCAAGCATGGACTTTGAATCTTGGAAACTCTGTGTTTTTGTTGTGTATGCCCATATTATTTTCATCACCATGGAATTGGTAGCCTTCCCTGCACTCAAGATTAGAACAAAAGACCAGCAAGAAAGAAAGTTTGTCTTTCCTTTGCCTATTTTGCTGATCAAGACATGTGGAGTTTTTGCAAGTTTTGTTCAAAAGGAAGCATGCTTAGGAACTTCTGTGGCTCACTCAATCACTCATATTTGTATGTGGAAATGGAAGAATTATCCTCTCACTAAGACTTTATGTGGGGTTTAATGGGTAGGATAAAAGTGAGCATGCAGTGCTAGCATAATTTTGCCAAGTTAGACAAATATAGCAAAGGAGCAACAAGTCATAGGTTCAGACCAGGAATGTGCAAGTGTGTGGTATTTATTGTGGCTAATACTTTCATGGCACTTCTCCTTTTTATCTCATTTGTGGGATCATGGCTTTGAGAGCATTTGCTCTTTCGGATATTCTCTTCTTTCTAGAGCACTTGCTCTTTTGAATATTCTTTTCTTTCTAGAGCACTTGCTCTCTCTTTTTTTACTACTATAGCCATGTCCCTGAGATTTTATTATGGAGCATGATATTTTGCCATAGAGTATTTCCTAACAATGAATGGAAATAAAGGCATGTTCTGTGCGTACTCTCAGTGTAAGAATAGCACTATATAGGTGGGTGCACGTGAATTCCTTGGTCTAAAGATATGACAAGTTCCTCTACCATGACTATCAACAAAGGTCTAACTAGCTCAACACTAACATGCAGCGAGTGGAAGCTCCTACTCTAAGAGTAAAAATTATTTGGCTTTGGTAGGACTTTCTGCCACAGAAGTAATTAGAGCAAGTTTTTAAATTTTTCTTTTCAAAATAACTACTCCACAAACTTGACTCGCTCAAGTCAAAGTAGAAACTTACCCCTTTACTTAGTCTAAAGCTCATGTCTCAAGTTTAGTTCTAGCATACGTTCTCCCATCATAACTCTAATGCATGGCATACATTTTTATTTATTAGAAAGACTTACGATGAGAGCGTTTCATTTATTTATTACTAATAATTATATATATATGTATTTTTTTATTATTTTTTTAAGCTGGAAATTAACTAAGATAAAACTCAAATTTAAATTACTGAAATAAATAAATAAATAAAAAGACGGTAATTAAAGTTGGCAGTGATACTTACCTCTTTGACGGGGGTCCACCCCCAAGCTGGTTGTTCGCGTGGTCGGGTCACATCCATCCTTGACGACGGTACATGTCGTCCCAGTTCTGCTGGTTCTGCTGCAAGAGAGAAGAAATAATACCCAGTTCTCCACCGGTTTCCTAGCGGAATTCCTGGAAATTTTGGTTCAGTTGGCTCAAGTCCTGACGGATTTCGGCAGTATCCATGGTGAGTCAATCCATTTGGTGCTGAAGATATCCCATATCGCGCATCCACTCGTCCTGATGAAAGGACGAATGGCGAGCGGCCTGTGGCGAGATTCCACTATGGAAGAACTCATCATCGCGGCCAGTGTACCGGGTGGATCCTCCCAAGGAATGGGATGAACTCCCCAACTGGGATGAGTGAAAGGACGCCTCAAGGCCGAATTCTCACCGCGGATGTTGCGGTTGCTGCCAGTTCGACCCTCCTGCTTGGTGCGAGCCAGGGGGTGTCAAATGACCATAGTGTGCTGCTCCTCCATACTGCCCTGCATGAAAAGGGTCAAATTCTTGTGTTGCTGCTGCGGCTCTTGCAGCCTCTTCTGCTGCACGGGTCTGCGCTCGCGTCCTCCTCCTGGGAACCTGCATGGTGTTCTCTCGAGCCAACCTGCGGTTTTGTTCTGCCTCGGTTTCCAGGGACAAAAGTAACGTTGGTGCATTCACCAACCAAAGTGATATGTCAGGAAGAGCGATTTTATTCACATAATCTTGGTAGATCATGTGAATTTCACCGGTCTCCTGGTTCTCACGCAAGAGGTGCCCTTGCAAGAAGTGCTCCATGGTCAAAAGGTCTCGGTCACTAGGAATGTAGAGTATATAGCGGTGTTCAGCAGACCCATGTTTAAGGCCAGTCTCGTTATCCAAGATGTTATTTCAATATCACCCATGTGTTGATTAAACTTAGACCAGTAATCGGCCATAGCTTTGGCGGGTGATACTTTTATGCGGTTAACAAGAGCATAGAGAAGCAGCATCTCGGGCTTTTTAATGGGTCTTAAATCAGTTCTTGGAAAGAGTGTGATACTAACATATTTGTGGAAAAACCTGAGCGTGGGGTTGTGGATACTACTTGTACGAGGCAAGACTAGGTCTCTGTTCCCAGCAATACTTTTCCAAAATTTATTTCTATTGAATCCCGTACAAGCAGATTCTAGGTTTAGCACGCATGAATCATCAAAATTTAAGTGCTTGCTAAAGTGCACCCAGGAAAGAGTGTGCTCTTCATTAAAAAGCCAGAATGTTATGTGAGTAGCAGACAATTGCATGGTAGCTAGAAATTCCATTGTGAAGGGAAGGATTCCCTCCTCATTAACCTTCCATGCATCTTCCCATCCTAAGGTTTGAGAAATATAGAGAAACTCACTGTCCATACCAGTGCGACTTAGCAAGTCGGCGTCGATGTGGCGGGTGTGAACGAACTCCCTCTCATTATGGATGTTCTGGGCCTGCCGTTCCCGATCACTCTGCCAGATGATATCATTGACGAAGTTTAGGATGCGGATGGTCGGTCCAGCCTGGTGTGTGGGCAGGGAGTCCCGATCCACCGACATCTCGTTGGTGGATGGAGTACCCCACCCGGCGCTCTCCTCATCACTCCCAGCAAAGAAAAAGTGAGTGTTTGCTCTCGATGAACTTCCCTCGCCCTTACTCTTCTTCTTCTTGCCAGTGAAGAAGTTCTTGAGAGGGCCCATGATCTCCTCACTAGTGCTCAAGGTGGCTGGTATTTTTGTGTTTTGAGTGAGTTGTAGGAACTTGCATGGGGTGTGGGTAGCATTTATAGGCTGAGGATGGAAGGGGGGAGGCTGGAAGCCTCACCCTGCTGGCGGGCGCCAGTAATGGGCGGCGGGCACCGCCCCCTTGGCTGAATTTCACTCCATCTCACCCCTCCTTTCATCTAGTGTTCTTCTTGTCACTCTCCAACACATGTGCACCAGAATCTCTTGGGTGGAGATGTGTCCAAAAGGTGGAGTGAAGAGGGGGAGACATGGGGAGACATGGAAGTGAGTGATTGCATTGAAATGAGCAAAGCCATGGGTCTCCTTTGGTGTTATTTGGGTCTAGGAGGTAGGTGTAATAGTCTAGAGATTGGCTAGTGCTCCCTAGTGCACCCAAGGGTGGCGGGCGCCACCCCTATGGCTGCCCTAAGCCCCCTAGGAGCCACCTAATCACTCTAGTAATCACCCAATTTGCTAAAAATTAAATTGCTTAAGTAAAACAAAAAATGAAATGAGGGGATAAAAACATACATTAGCCTAACTTACCTTGGTTAGCCGCTTTGGATTCCCGATTAGTGTCACCTTCACGGTGGTTGTGGTGGAATGTCGGCACCGACGAACTTTGATGACGGGTGTTTTTCTGGTCGTGGTGTAAACTGGAATTTCTCCTCCTTTCCACTGATGTGGAGCTGAATTTCTCCAGCTCCTACATCAATGGTGGCTTTTGTAGTGTTCAAAAATGGCCGTCCCAAGATCAATGGCGTCCGATGGTCGGGATTAATATCTAGAACCACAAAATCCACCGGGACAAAGAGATTCCGGATTTTCACCAGAATATTCTCTGTTATTCCCGCGGGATATCGGAGCGATTGATCGGCTAGCTGCAAACACATAGAAGTAGGGGACAAAGTATGATGATTTAGTTTATCATATATTACCTTGGGCATGACGCTGACGCTTGCTCCTAGATCACAGAGTGCAAGCTTGAAGTGCTGCTCTCCAATTGAACATGCGATCGTTGGGTTTCCTAGGTCCTTCTTCTTTTCTGGGAGTTTGTTTAAAATGACCACACTGCAATCTTCGGTCAATTTAACCACATCCTTACTTGGAATTGGTTTCTTCTTATTGAGCATGTCTCTCAAATATTTTGCATAAGTTGGAACCTGCATAGCGTTAATAAATGGCACATGTATATATAATTTTTGAATTACCTCGACGAATTTCTTGAATTGGTCATCTTCCGTCGGATTTCTGTTTCGATCTGGAAAAGGTAATACATGTGTATCATAGAATTCATGAGGAGCAGTTCGTACCTAGGATGAAGGCTCAGCTGGGGTCTCCTCTTCTTTGTCTGCGGATACATGGGTGTATACCGGGTCTCGGTGTGATGAGTGATTGTCAACGGGTTTGATCGCAGGTTCTTTGGCTTGTGTTGTGCAGGTGTCGAGCCCGGAGACAGTGATCAAAGGCGAGGTGAAGGTCAAGTAGAGACGTGTCGTGCCGATGGACCGGGAGTGGTGAAGGGCGAACGTGAGGCTTGGACTGAGGGACTGGAGGGCCTGAGGATCAGCTGTGGTGGCTGACAGCCTGGGACAGCGACGAGCGGAGACTTGCGGGGCACGGTGTTGCTCGGGTTGAGGAACTGGGGACACGTGTCGGTGGACCGGGTGCACGGGCGGTGCATCCCCTCTACAGCGCCGGTTTGGTGGTTGAGCCGCAGAAAAACCACCAGGTGGACGGTTTCCGAGTTTGGGCCACAAAACTCGGGTGCTCGGTTTCCAGGTTTGGGCCACAAAACCTAGGCGTGCGGCGGGTTTCCGAGTTTGGGCCATAAAACTCGGGCTGAGGACGGTTTCCAGGTTTGTGCCTCAAAACCTGGGCGCTGCGGGTTTCTGAGTTTGGGCCACAAAACTCAGGCGATGGACTTGGAGGCTGGTTTCCCGGTTTGGGCCTCAAAACCGGGGGATGACATGAAGGCCTGGTTTCCCGGTTTCGGCCACAAAACCGGGGGTGCGGTGTCCGGGAAAAGGACGGGCAGAGTGGTGGCGGCACGTGGCGGCAATCGGGAGGTCGCGTCGAGGCGACGCTACGAGTTGTGCGGGCGTGGCCGTTGGAGCACCACCTACCACGAGTTGGTCCAGAATAACCCTAGGGTTTAGCTGGCTCGCTCTGTAATTAGAGAGGGGTAGAGTAGGAATTAGGAATAGGTTAAGTAGAGGGAGACACCCTCCTCCCCATCTATCTCAATCATTTGCTCTTGCTTTCTAGGGTTTTTTGCTCTCCCACATCCCTGCTGTAGCGAACCTGAGATCCACAGAGTTGAGAACAATACCTCTATGTCCGTGAGATTTTGAGGAAGTGAGACCGTAATCTCACTATTGTAGCGTGTGGTAGCCACACGGTTGCAATTTGGTGTATGTGATTCACGTTTTGCTGTGTTCCTCGCGGAATCCTTTTTCACCTCGTTCTTCCCGTCGTTCGATCTCTTTGCTCGGTTCATCTTTTGCAAATCCGTTTGAACTGAGTTGTTCTAGGTCGTGAGGCACTTCTTTCCAACGAAGGAATTGACCTCTAACCTCATGGTCTAGGAGATCGGTCGATTTTTGTTTCGGGTCAAGTTCTTCTTCCTACTCCTGAAATTCTTCGATTCATCGATTTGGAGATAGGTTCAAGCCATGATCTCTTAGGGATAGCTCACTATCCTCCTTGTGACTCATCTCACCAAGTTTGATCCCTAGAGGAATTGTTTTGGGTGAGATCTAGTCGAATCGGTGGACGAACAGCCATTTTGCGGGGTGATCGGACGCTGGACATTCATTGACCGAACGCTCCCTGTGAGTCCGGTCGTTGAAGGTTGAGCAGAATCAGTTCTGTAGATCGACCGGACGCTCTAGTTCTCAAGTAACCGGACGCCACGCTTGCACTGTTCACCGTTTGCGTTTTCTTATGACCGGACGCTTGAGGCATGATCGGACACTAGCTGACAGTGAGTCCGGTCATTTCTAGTAAGGTCCCAAAACCGACTTTGCCTGACCGGACGCGTCCGGTGACACTTGACTGGACGCTCCCCAGAGTCCGGTCAGTGATGGTTCGCGCATTTTTGTTCGCAGTTCGCGCGTCAGTTGTCGGTTTCGGTTTCCGTCTTTTGCGGTTGGTTTCTAGGGTTGTATTGTGTCCCGTTGTGCTTCTCGGAAGCATCCACCCTACATCTAGGGTCGTGGACACTTACGAGCTCTAGGGTTTGCTTTTGGGGTTCATTATTGGGACAGTAGCGACAAGTTTTCGAAAGGAATTTTGAAGCTCCCATTCACCCCCCCCCTCTGGTCGCTTTTGGGTTGCAATCTTGGTCCTTCAATTGGTATCAGAGCCGGTTAAGGATCTTTCACCTTAGCCGGTTCCAGATCCACCGAAGGCGACATGGATCGCGGCGTGGGCAAACCGCCGTTCTTTGATGGCACAAACTATGCGTATTGGAAGATACGCATGTCGGCCTATCTCCAGAGCATGGGCTCTTCTGTTTGGGAGATTTGCAACAAGGCCGATTACATTGTCCTGGCTGCTCTTGTCAGTCAGCTTCAGATCGATGAGCACGAGGCCAATAGCCGGGCACATAACGCCTTGTTCTCCTATCTGAGCATGTCTGAGTTTGATCGCGTTTCTCACCTCCCCACGGCTCGTGAGATTTGGGCTACCCTCATGCGCTTTCATGAGGGCACCACTCATGTCAAATCCCGTCTCTATGAGTCGCACAAGCAGGAGTATGAGAACTTTCGACATCAACCTAGCGAGAGCATAGAGAGTTCATTCGCTCGCTTTCAGGTGATTGTCAACAAGATGCGAGCTAACAAGGAGTTGTTACCTTTCGACGATCATGAGAGGGCTTTGAAGCTTTTGCATACTCTCGATCGGTCGGTGTGGGACTCAAAGGTCCAGGCGATCATCGAATCGTCTAACTATTAGACCCTCACTTGCGACGAGCTCTTTAGTAAGCTCAAGTCTAGTGAGATTGACGCCATGTCGAGGGCTTCTTATGAGAATCCTTCTGGCCCGACTATGGCTTTGGTTTCTGGCTCTTCTGCTAAGCCCTCTGCTGGCTTTGCACTCTCTTCACTCTTTTCTGTCACAGAGGACCAGCTGGAGTCTTTGGGGGATGATGAGTTGGCTTTGCTTGCCAAACGGTTCTCGCGGTTTCACGACAACCGCATGAACCGTCGCCGTGGAGGAGGACGCTCGGGCTGTTTCGAGTGCGGCGACCCCGACCACTTCATCACCAACTGCCCCAAGAAGAACAAGCATTTGGGGAAAGGCGATCATGGGCACAAGTACGACTCCGGCAAGCGCAAGGAGAAGCACGTCCCCACAAGGCGCAAGAAGAGGGGCGGCTTCGACAAGGAGTATGTGGCAGAACCTCCCATTAATGTGGCCCACCTGCACACGTCATCATCTCCCAAAAACATTATACAACAGGAAAAACCCCCAACAAGAAAGTTGTTCCAAAAATTAGGATCTACAACTTTCCTTTAAGAAGCACAACCAAAATCTGCCTAGATTTTGAAATCACATTTTGAATTTAAAAAGCATTCAAACTTAGATTCAAAATTACTTTTGAATCTTCTAAACAACTTCAAATTTTACCAATATAAAAGTTGTTTCTTTTAATCCTCTCTACAACTTTGATTAAAGGACCAAAGTCTAATTCTTTTTATTTTTTTGAAATCTAGTTCAGGGGTCAAATTCAGGGTTTGAAAGATTCCAAATTTATTCAAACTTTTGTACAGAAACTCTGAAAACTTTGAACACCAAAGTTGTTCCTCTCAACAAGAGCTACAACTTTGCTTTTGAAATCATTTTGAAATTTGACATACTTTTTGACTTATCAAAAAGGGGACAAAAAGAGAGATTTAAAAACCAAGGTTTTCTCACTTGCCCTATCATGTAACACCAAACATCACAATCAAGCCACATATATTTCAAACATGGAAATCAACACTTAAAAACATACAACACTCTTGTCAAACATATCAAGCATCACATTTATGCCTTAAACATGAAAACATGAAATGATTTTATGCCATGATGCTAGATGATTATGCATACTAAACAACTTAATTAGAATTTTAATTAATGCTTAACACCAGGGGTGTTACAACCCTTCCCCCTTAAAGAAATCTCGTCCCGAGATTTAAGAAGCACTTAAAGGTCTGGGGTTGAGTAAAGGAAAAAGAAACGTGTCACACTTGTTTACTCACAAGGAGTTCATAAGGCAACGGGGTTGGATTCAGGATTACAACCGGGATCAGAACACGGTTGCAAGTAGCAGGGTAGAAGATATCTGGGTGGAGCAAGAAAGATTATCAAGAATCCAGAGAGAGTGTACATTAGTTGTGGGCTATAATGGATCATAACTGTAGACCTTGATACCTGCGCGCACCCAGTGAAAACTAGTGTGATCCGGACACACGAGATTCCCTAGGTTCCGACGCGGCACCGTGGTCACCAATCATGGCACCACAATAGAGCACAACTTCTATATCTCTCATCTCACATTAAGGAAATTATAACCAAAACAAGGGTTGGTTATAAATACAAGGAAAGTGGCTTTGAACTCCCTTTCGGGCGTCCAGAAATGAAAGCACTTTAACGGTGGACTAGAAAGAATCATGACTATAGGCCTGGACATTAGCGAGCACCTGGCAGTAACGCCTTATGGTGGCCATCCATAGGTGACTCCAGGTTCCCACGCTTTTATCCGGTCCACAGATCAGGGTCCTTTCAAAGAACACAATTTTAGTAACTTTCAACCACCATTCGTCGTTTTCACGACATCAAACAACTGGTATGTGCCAATTCAAGGCATGGCACACACATCTAGGAAGAATCAAAGATTTACCCTGATTCTGACTTTATGTGGTAGAGTATATGAAAGATATCCAAAAGTTCCCAAGGATCAGAACTTATGGAACATAAGTATCAAGGGTAGCAGAATCTAGGGACGATCAGCTATCGGGGATCATAGCTGCTTTTAGAATTTAGAGAAGAAGCACATTTTATCATTATGCATGATATGATATATGCTCGTCCTATACGACCTATCACTGACAGGACTCTGTGGCAGAACCTCCCATTAATGTGGCCCACCTGCACACGTCATCGTCTCCCCGAGCCCTAATGACTGTGCACATGTACCACATCACTGGAAAGATCTGTCGGGTGTCCCCGAGAGAACCCCGAATTATCCACGAACCACAGGATCATCATCATGAAGGTTGGAATAATTACAACATTACGACAGTTGATACAAAATATGTCGGAGTGCGGAAGCAAGAGAGATACACTTTACAAAATCATGAATAAGTTACTTTTTACATAAATATAACTGATATTGCGGAAGCAGAATAGTATTACGGAACCACACTTAGGCGGAGTACCTAAGTTGGAGAAGAAGAACAACCAGATCACGTCAAGCCCACTGACATGATCATGATCAACATCACCTATTAGAAACCTGCAACAGGGGTTAACAAACCCTGAGTACGGTCGATACTCAGCAAGACTTACCCGTCAACAGAAAAGACTTCAGGGTCATGCTGGTTTGGGTAGGCTCAAAAGTATTTTTCATTTGCATAAAAGCTTACTAATAGTAAAGCCTATTTTCAAGTTTTAACTCAAGATTAAACTTTATAACTACCCAAAGATTCTCAAACCTTCATATGAATATCACCTCTTTAGTTCTCAATTCATAACGATCCCATTCTTTACTACGGTGCGGGTCAGTGGATTGAGGCTCCATATCCGAGGAAACAAGGCGATTCGAATCGATTAAACCCAGCTGGGGATTCAGTATCACACGACATATGTAGAACTTAATCTTGCATATATCAACCCTATCTATAGATCCTCCCATACAAGAACGGGTCCGCGCCACCCGAGAGTACAGTACACCTCCAATCCGGGACTTTAACCCACGAGGGTACACGCTACTCCCGCCATCTCTCCACTCCCAGTGCGCGGTTAGCCATTCTCAGGTATCGGAATAGCTATAGACGAGGCTTACGACCGCATGTGGGCTGTACTCAAAGGTCTCAATCACAGCAGGCCAACAACGATCAGGTCCTATGTTGAGTAACCTTACAACAAGACTCCATTCTTGATGTAAGTTACTATCAATATCATGTTGTCTCAAGATTCATTATTCCCCATAACATATTAACCATTTTAAAAGCACCTACTGTGATAAAGTAGTTTAGCATGGCTAAGCATACTAAGCATTTTCATAAAACAGGTATCAAGGTTAAGTATTGGAATCATCAAGGTTGGTAATGCATCAAATAGGATTCACACAACTCCTATTCACCTAATGCATCATATTATTGAAAGTAAATGTAATTGTAAATCCAAGGAAATGGTTTAAATGCACCGGAGCTTGCCTTCGTTGCAGGGAAGAAGGGATCCAAGAATGATCCACAAAAGTTAGTTAGATATAGGGCTATACTTTACACTTTAGCTTCACGGACTTTGTACAGGTGTTGAATAGCTCTTCTGTCTTGGTTTGACAGGGAGGTTGATTCTCCATTAACCTTCAGTAGAAGAGTTGGAAACTTCTCAACATCTTCCTTTGGAGTCACTGGTATAGTCTTCACGAAGTCTTCCAGCAAAGCAAGAAACTTAGGGAAGGATCATTTTTATTTGTTGCTTCCAAAAACTTTTAGATTAAGAAATCATTTTGAAGTTTTTCGAAAGTAATGTTGCAATCAGTCTTTCCTTGATGACAATCCTGCTCCGATACCACTCTGTGGCAGAACGTCCCATTAATGTGGCCCACCTGCACACGTCATCGTCTCCCAAAAACATTATACAACAGGAAAAACCCCCAACAAGAAAGTTGTTCCAAAAATTAGGATCTACAACTTTCCTTTAAGAAGCACAACCAAAATCTGCCTAGATTTTGAAATCACATTTTGAATTTAAAAAGCATTCAAACTTTGATTCAAAATTACTTTTGAATCTTCTAAACAACTTCAAATTTTACCAATATAAAAGTTGTTTCTTTTAATCCTCTCTACAACTTTGATTAAAGGACCAAAGTCTAATTCTTTTTATTTTTTTGAAATCTAGTTCAGGGGTCAAATTCAGGGTTTGAAAGATTCCAAATTTATTCAAACTTTTGTACAGAAACTCTGAAAACTTTGAATACCAAAGTTGTTCCTCTCAACAAGAGCTACAACTTTGCTTTTGAAATCATTTTGAAATTTGACATACTTTTTGACTTATCAAAAAGGGGACAAAAAGAGAGATTTAAAAACCAAGGTTTTCTCACTTGCCCTATCATGTAACACCAAACATCACAATCAAGCCACATATATTTCAAACATGGAAATCAACACTTAAAAACATACAACACTCTTGTCAAACATATAAAGCATCACATTTATGCCTTAAACATGAAAACATGAAATGATTTTATGCCATGATGCCAGATGATTATGCATACTAAACAACTTAATTAGAATTTGAATTAATGCTTAACACCAGGGGTGTTACAGAGTACATTAAGAAGAAGTACTTGGAGAAGGCCCAGGCTGAGCAGCGTGCTTTCTTCGCCACGCTCAGCGACGTCGACGGCTCGGATGATGACTCCGCTTGCTCAAGCAACGACGAGTCCGAGAAGATGAAGAAGATCGAGGACAAGCTGAACGGACTTTGCTTCTTCGCCGACGACGGGGGCCTCTGCACCATGGCGCTTGGTGATGAGGTCGATGGCATGCTGGAGCACACCCCTTGGGATGACGACAACGACGACGACACCTCCCAGGTATCGATGACCCATGATGAGCTCTTTGCTGAGAATGAGAAGCTTACAGCCTCCTTGCTTAGTCAGGATAAGCTGCTTAGGCATGCCGCTAGAGAGCGCAAGGAGTTTAGGCAGAAGTGGGAGGACACGGTGAAGGAGTTGGAGTTTGCGAAATCCACCATGATCGTGTCGGAGGAGGTTGAGTGTGAGTCGTGTACCAAGCACATGACTGACCTTCTCACTTTGGTTGGAGAAGTGGATGAGCTCCAGGCTAGACCCCGGTTGTTGGGTGCGTGCAAGACTTGTCCTGTCTTGCAAACCGAGCTGGCAGAGAAGAATGCCAAGATTGAGTCTTTAGAAAAGGCCAGCTCAGGTAGCACTTGTGTCACGAGGTGTGCGTTGTGTGAGGGTTTGGAGATGGAGATTGCCAATGTGAAGCATGGCAAGATGCAAACCGAGGAGGAAAACACATACCTTCGGACCATCTTATCATGATCCTCTTGTAGTGAGCCGCAGCTTGGGATGATGATCTCCCAATTCAAGTGAGCTGCTGGAGGTCCTGGTGTAGGTTTGGCTCTGGGTGTTTATCTTTCTGCTTTTGGGAAGATTGGAGAGTCGAGTGGCTTGAACCCTTGTGAGAAGCCCAACTCCACCACTACTCCCAAACTTACCAAGCTTCCACCCAAAGAGCCTCTCAAGCCTAACACCAAGGATGGGGTGTTTGAGGAACCCCCGAGAGCTCCACCCAAGAACCAAGTGTGGGCACCCAAACCCAACCACCTCAAAAACAAGCTGGACACAATGCCACCCATCCAGGAGGAGTTTATGCCACAGAAGGGCAAAGTGAACCATACCCACAACCGTGAGTACCAACAACCCCCTTTGCGTGCGGTGAGGTACCATTGTGAGTACTGTGGGAGAGATGGTCACTTGGGTGAGTTTTGCTATCAGCGCAAGAGAGAGGAGCACCGAGCCCAGGAGATGGACAACTCGGACATGTACCATCCCTTCCATGATGTGCATGTGCCGAACGTCCAGAGGAGAGCTGCTAGACCTAGAGGTGCAGCACCTCAAGGTCCTAGGCGTCAGGGAGGAGGTGCCCGACGGGATCCTGACTTTGCAGGATACGGACCCCGTGGCGGAGGCTTTGCTGAGCGTTTTCCCCCACCGCATTTTGAGTATCGCGATGGACGCTCCTTCCTTAGCGGACCACGTCTTTCTATACGTGGTGATCGCTTCCTCCGTAGACTGACTAGGAATGGTTTTTACTCTGACCGTTCTTTTGAGCAGCCGGCCCAACACTGGTAATCTTCTTACTTCACTAACCCCAGTGTTGGACCGTATGCTCACCCTATGTCTTTTTATTGATGTAGGTAAGACGGTTGGAGGACATTTGGTTGGTGGATTCCGGTTGGTCGAGGCACATGACCGGAAATGCCAAGTGGTTCTCCAGCCTTAGCCCCGTTGCCGGAAAGGAGTTTATCATGTTCGGCGACAATAGTAAAGGTAAGGTGAGTTATTTTAGAGTCTTCGGTTGCCACTGTTTTATATTGAAGAAAGGCAACCTGGACAAATTTGAGTCTCGTTCTTCTGACGGTGTATTTTTGGGTTATGGCACTCACACTCACGCAAATCGTGTACTTAACCTTGATACTAACCGAGTCATGGAGACATCATATGTCACCTTCTACGAGACCATGGTTTGTCCTTCTTCTCATTTTGAGCATGCAGGTGATCATGAGGTTGGTGAGCCTCTTTTCGATGATGAGGACGAGGATGCTGAAGGCATAGATGACCCAGCATCGCCTCCACCTGCTGTGCCACAAAGAGCGGCTTCTACGACGACTCACGGCCCCGATACCTCTTCTTCCTGGGGGCCGTGGGATCCGCCACCCCGAGCGGTACCTTTTGTACCCGGGGAGGCACCAGCTGCTATTGAGGGGGAGGCTACTTCAGCTTGGGAGGCGCCACGACACATCCAGCGCCAGCACCCCCCTCAGCAGATGATCGGCAGCATCAACGAACGTGTCACTCGGTCTAGTCACAGCAAATCTCGCACTTTGCTCAATCTGCTTTTGTTGCTAATTTTGAGCCCCGAGATGTTGGACATGCCTTGACGGATCCGGATTGGGTCAATGCCATGCCTGAGGAGTTAGAAAATTTTGAGCGAAATCGGGTTTGGGTTCTAGTTCCACCTCCTCCTAACTGTAATCCTATTGGGACAAAATGGGTCTTTAAAACAAATAAGGAGAGGATGGCCACATTGTGAGGAACAAAGCGCGTCTTGTGGCCAAGGGTTATAGTCAGAAGGAGGGGATAGACTATGAGGAGACTTTTGCTCCTGTAGCTCGTTTAGAGGCTATTAGGATACTCTTGGCTTTTGCTGCATCCAAAGGGTTCAAACTTTTTCAAATGGATGTCAAGAGTGCCTTGTTAAACGGCTACATAGAAGAGGAAGTTTATGTTGAGCAACCCCCCGGTTTTGAAAATCCCAAGTTTCCGAACCATGTTTTTAAACTTCACAAAGCTTTATATGGTCTGAAACAAGCCCCTAGAGCCTGGTATGGTAGGTTAAAAACCTTTATGCTTGCTAAGGGTTTTAAAATGGGATGTGTAGATAAAACGCTCTTTCTCCTCAAGCAAGGCAAAGACACTCTCTTGGTCCAGATTTATGTGGATGATATCATTTTCGGTGGTTCTTCTCATGCTTTGGTTGCCAAGTTTGCAGATACTATGAGCAGGGAGTTCGAGATGAGCATGATGGGCGAGCTGACATTCTTTCTCGGGTTGCAAATTAAGCAATCCCGAGAAGGGACGTTTGTGCACCAGGGCAAGTACACCAAGGACTTGCTGAAGCGGTTCGATTTGGGTGAGGCCAAGCCTCTTCCAACACCCATGTCGACGACGACTGCCCTGGATGCGAACAAGGATGGAGAAGCAGTGGACCAGAAGGAGTACCGAAGCATGATCGGGTCGCTGCTCTACCTGACGGTGACATGCCTGGACATCCAGTTCGCGGTGTGTCTGTGCGCGCGCTTTCAGGCGTCGCTACACACTTCTCACCGTCAGGCGGTGAAGTGGATTTTCAGGTACCTTCGTTTCACACCTGAGTTTGGGATTTGGTATTCTGCTTCCTCCACCCTCTCCTTTTGCGGTTATTCCGATGCCGATTTTGCTGGTTGCCGTATTGAGCGCAAGTCCACTTCTGGTACTTGCCAGTTTATTGGTTCTTCTCTTATATCGTGGTCTTCTCGCAAGCAGTCTAGTGTCGCTCAGTCTACCACAGAGGCTGAATATGTTGCTGCGGCCAGCTGCTGTTCTCAGTTACTTTGGATGATGGCCACTTTGCGTGATTTTGGTCTGAGATTTACTCATGTTCCTTTGCTTTGTGACAGCACGAGTGCTACTAGCGTTGCTAAGAACCCTGTGCTTCACTCGAAGACCAAACACATTGATGTGCGCTTTCATTTTTTGCGTGACCACCAGGAGAAGGGTGATATCGACCATCGCCATGTCGATACTCATCATCAGTTGGCTAATATTTTCACCAAGCCTTTAGACGAATCAACCTTTAATCGGTTGAGGGGTGAGCTTGGTGTGTGTTTCCCCTTTTAGATGGGGAAACATTTTGGATCTTGTAAAATAGACTGACTCTTCTTCGTTTGTATTTCTTTTCTTTTGCATTTTAGCATACGCATTTACATTCTGAGCTTCATGTTTGAAAGCATTAGAATGTAACTATGCTGTTGGGGGACGAGACCCTCGGCCGCGGTGCCGCGCGCGCTGACCTCTGCGAGATGACCCCTGCACGACTCGTACACCTTCGGGAAAACCCCGACACCGCCAAAATTAAGACCCTCGGCCGTGTCGTCACGAGGGGCTGGGACCCAGAGCAGCTGTCGAAGGGTTTCTCTTCCCTTCGACATCGTCTTCCTGACCTTCGGACTTGGGTCCGACCTCCAATGCTTTATTGTATTCCCTGCAGGTTGAGGCGTGACGACAACGCAGCGGGCAACCCTCGCTGGCCTCCGAGGGCAAGCAAGGTCGAGGGTCCGACACTCACCTTCCCTCTCGAAGGTGGTGAGGATCGGGGAGCGACGGTTCGAGATGGCGGGAAACAGAAGAACCAACACCACCAGAGACCTTCGCCCGGCTAGAGAGACAGTGGCGGTGGTCCCACCTGTCGAGGAGATTCCGAAACCCTCGAGAGCACAGGATGTCACCCCGCATACGGAGGTCCTGGGCCCTCAGACCCGGGCCACGGCCCAGTTGCACCCTCACACCCCCAGGGAGGAAGAGGGAGCTGATGAGGAGGAGTCAGGCCTTGAGGCCCTCGAAGGCCTTCAGGCTGAGCTGCAGGAGAAGAAGAGGCTCCTGGATCAGCTTGAGAGGCATAATCGGCTGCGTGCCATCAGACAGAAGGCAGACGAGGCTATGGAGCAGCTTCGCCGGATGGAGGAGTCCCTCGCCGCGGCTGAGGCCGAAGCTGAGGGCTGGAATGACGGGGAAATGCCCCCGCTGCAGGAGGGAAATGAGGAGCGAGATCAAGACAACCTTCGCCATCCACCACCCCCACCACCGCCACTCCACCAAGAGCATTACCCCATGAGACAGCATAACTTTCGCCAACTTTACCCAGATGAGAGAGAACCAAACCTTCGCATCCAACGGAGACCTCAGCAACACCAAATGCCTTATGACCCAAAGTCACCCCTCTCCCAGATACTCCAAACTCAACCCTGGCCCCCATGCTACAATCCACAAAATCTACCACGCTATGATGGGCTCACCGACCCTCGTCAATTCATAATGAGCTATGAGGCTGCAGTCGCCGCTGCTGGGGGTGACGAATCAACAATGGCAAAATCCTTCGTCATCATCCTGCGGGATATCGCGCAAACCTGGTACAGCAACCTTCGCCCTGGGACCATGGATTCCTGGGCGAACCTCAGAGACAGGCTCTGCACTAATTTCAAAGGCATTACGACAGCCCCTTCGAACCCCATCGACTTGTTCAATTGCAAGCAAGAAGAGCGAGAACCACTCCAAGACTACTTGCGAAGGTTCATCCAAATCAGAGCAAGAACCCCGGGCATTTCCGACGAAGCCGTAATCCTCGCCGCAGTCAGTGGCCTGCGTCCTGGCCCATGCTCATCGAAGTTTGCCAGGAGGGCGGCGAATTCGATCGAGGAGTTACACGAAACAATGGAATGATATTGCAGAGCAGACATGGACTTCAGAGCAAAGTCTGACGCTCGGCGATCACAACAGAAGCCGCAGCCGAGGCCTCACCCAAGGGAAAGCAACCCTCGCCAAGAACAAAGCAACGTTGGTGCAATCAACAAAGCAACAAATTATGAAGATCAAAGACGGGACGCTCAACCTCCGAGCAACCAAGCCTCTCAGGGTTTGCCACCCCCGCCGAATCAACAGAACCAGCAAAGAGATCCCGCAAAGATGTATTGTCATTTCTGTGGTCTCAGAAAGGGACACACAACCAGGCAATGCAAATGCTTCGCCAAGGGAAAAGAATACCAGGAATCTAGGAAAGCCGCCTCGACAGACACCCGAACCATCAATCACACCAGAAAACCAAGCTTCCACCCTTCAAATCCTCCATACCATTACACCCCCGTAAACTATGGCTTACCTTCGCAGCAACCCATCTACTCCCACCACCCACACTTCAGCCAAGCCTCTTACCAGGCAACAGCAATCCCACAACGCCAAAACCGTCCATACACAGTCACATACCCAACAACTCCCCAAAACCAAACCTCGACAACCCACCAAGTCAATAACGCTCTACCACCACCACCACCAATACCCGCCCTCCCAGCACCACAGCCTGTCAAAGCCGAAGCCCAAAACCAAACGACCATCAATAACCCAACATCAACCTTCGGTGTGATACTAGCTATCATCGGAGGCTCAAACGAAGACCATGGTAACAAGCGGCAGAGGAAGGAACATGCCAGACGAGTTCACCACGTGGCCGTCGAAGGACCCCATAGATTCGGTCGTTGGTCTCACATCCCCATAACCTTCGACTCCAGCGGCATGAAGCCGAGAGATTACCCTCATACCGATGCTATGGTGATCGAAACCAACCTAGCAGGGTGGACCGTCACCAAAATTTTGGTCGATACAGGAAGCTCCGCTGACATCCTATTTGCCTCAACCTTTGACAACATGAAGCTTGACAGAAACCTCCTGCAACCTGCTGACAACCCTCTATACGGTTTCGGCGGTCAACAAGTCAGAGCCATCGGCAAAATATCCTTACCCGTGACTTTCGGCGACCAGACGAACTGCAGAACCGAACACATAACCTTCGACGTTGTCGACATGTTCTATCCTTACAATGCAATATTTGGCCGAGGGGTCACAAACGCATTCAACGCTGTCATCCACCCCGCTTACCTTTGCATGAAGCTTCCCGCTCCGAAGGGTGTGGTTGCAGTATTTGGGGACCAAGACGTTGCAAGGGCAGCTGAAGGAAACGTAGCTCCAGGGCAACGTAATGTCCACAACTTGTCAAAACCTCAAACCACCGGCCTCAGCGACGAGGGTGAAGTCTGCACTGACAGAGTGAAAGAAGCGCCAAAGGAGGAAACCAAACAAGTCCAACTCTTCGAGGGCAATGCTGAAAGAAAGGTGCTTATCTCAGCCGATCTAGACCCCCAATCAGAAGGCGACCTCGTTACCTTCCTCAAAGAAAACTCCGACACCTTCGCTTGGTCTGCAGAGGACCTAAAAGGAGTAATCAGAACACTGATAGAGCATAGCCTAAACATCAAAACAGGCTATCGCCCAGTCAAGCAAAAGCTTCGCAAGATGTCAGAAGAAAGAAAAGAGGCAGCGAAGGCTGAGGTAAAAAGGCTTTTGGACGCAGGCATCATCCGCCCGGTCAAATATCCAACATGGCTCTCAAATGTGGTCCTAGTCCAAAAGAAGAACAAAAAATGGCGAATGTGCGTGGATTTCACTTGCTTGAACAAAGCTTGTCCGAAGGACGATTTCCCTCTCCCTAACATAAGCACCTTGGTTGACAGAGCGGCTGGTTGCCAAATGTTGTCCCTCCTCGATTGTTTTTCAGGATATCACCAGATTTGGATGAATGAAGAAGATGAGGAAAAAACAAGTTTCATTACACCCTCGGGCACCTTTTGCTTTCGAAGAATGGCAGAAGGCTTAAAGAACGCAGGACCAACCTTCGCTCGCATGACATCTGAAGTGTTCAAAGATGAGCATGCTGTCTCCGCATATGTCGATGATCTGGTTGTCTAGAGTGAACTAAAGGAGAACCACATATCAGATTTATCGAGGGTGTTCAGCAATCTC
This sequence comes from Coix lacryma-jobi var. lacryma-jobi, assembly GCA_009763385.1. Lineage (NCBI taxonomy): Eukaryota > Viridiplantae > Streptophyta > Magnoliopsida > Poales > Poaceae > Coix > Coix lacryma-jobi. The sequence goes on along the minus strand of CM019824.1, from coordinate 42,219,423 downwards.
CGGTCCGCCGGATTGAAACTAAACCCAGAAAAATGCGTTTTCGGGGTAAGCGAAGGAAAATTGCTAGGTTGCATCGTCTCAGCCAGGGAAATTGAAGCTAACCCTGAGAAGATCGATGCCATTATGAACATGGAACCTCCGACAACAAAAAAGGCAGCTCAGCGTCTGTCGGGCCGTTTAGCAGCACTCAGCAGATTCATCTCCAGATCCGCTGAGCGAGGGTTGCCGTTCTTTGAAACATTGAGAAGCAATGCACCATTTAACTGGGGGCCCAGGCAACAAAAGGCCTTCGAGGATCTAAAAAACTATCTCACCAGCTTGACTGTCCTCACCAGCCCGGGCAAGGGAGACCTGTTGCTGCTCTACGTCGCAGCTTCGCCTCACGCAGCAAGCGCAGTTTTGATCAAAGAGCTACACGAAAACAACAAGACCAGGCAAGCCCCAGTCTACTATGTATCAGAAACCCTTGAAGGTCCCAAGAGAAATTATTCCGAGCTCGAGAAAATAGCATACGCCGTGGTCATGGCAACAAGAAAGCTCAAGCATTATTTCCAGGCACATGAGATCCACGTACCCTCGGCATATCCCCTCGAGAACATTTTCAAAAACAACGAGGCAGTCGGAAGAATAGCAAAATGGGCAGTTGAGCTCAACAGCTACGCTGTAACCTTCATCGGCAGAACAGCAATCAAGTCACAGGTCCTAGCAGATTTCATAGCTGAGTGGACACCTGACCCTCGCGGCAATGAACCTCATCAAGAACATTTCTGGATCGTTTATGTCGATGGAGCCTGGGGTGCAACTGGAGTCGGTGCCTCGGCCATTCTAATCTCGCCTTCCGGGTCGAAGCTGAGATATACACGAAGACTTGACTTCAAATGTACAAACAACTCCGCTGAATACGAAGCTGTGGTTCTGGCACTCTCAAGGCTACGATCGTTGTCAGTGCGAAGGGCAGTCATCAACACAGATTCACAAGTCATTGCGGGACACATTGAGAAAAACTACAAAGCAAAAGATCCAGAGCTTCAAAAGTACTTTCAATATGACCGAAGGTTAGAATCTTTCTTCCTCGGCATAACTGTAAAATCAATATCAAGGTCTGAAAACAGCGAGGCAGACTGCCTAGCTAAAGCAGTGGCACAACACTTACAGCTTCCACCAGATGTGTTCCACGAGGTTGCCACTCGATCAGCTTTCGAAACCTCTGAAATCAGCGCCAAGTTGATTAGTGCAATTCAGAGTGAGGACTGGAGGGCACCCATCATGGCCTATATTAAGGGACTTCACGAACCAGGCTCCAGAGAAGAAGAGAACAGACTAAAACAAAGAGTGCGAGGGTACAAGATTGTGGATAACACCCTGTACAAAGCTTCGGTAACCTCACCATGGCTCAAATGCGTGTCGCAGTCCGAAGGAAATGACATTCTCAAGCTAATCCACGAGGGCATGTGTGGTTCGCACAACGATCCGAGGGCTTTAGTTGGGAAAGCTTTCCGGCAAGGTTTCTACTGGCCGACAGCTTTAAGAGATGCAGAAACCATCGTCAAGCATTGCGAGGGTTGCCAACTAATGGCAAAAAACCAAAATGCCCCAGGGGCACCTACAACTCTCATATGCCCAACTTGGCCTCTGCAAAGGTGGGCGATGGACCTCGTGGGCCCACTGCCAATGGCTCCAGGGAACCTTCGCTATACGGTGGTAGCTGTGGAATACTTCACAAAGTGGATTGAAACAAGACCATTGTCTTCCATCACTTCCCTCGCAGTAAAAAAGTTTTTCTGGCAACAAATAGTTTGTCGGTTTGGAGTTCCTCAACATCTAACCGTTGACAATGGCACACAATTTGACAGCGAGGTTTTCAAAGAATTCTGTGCGCAAATTGGAACAATATTATACTTCGCCTCAGTTTGGCACCCGCAATCCAACGGTTTGGTTGAAAGAGCCAATGCAACAATTTTCCAAGCTATATCCAAAAAGTTGCAAGGCAGACCTAAGGGTAAATGGGCGGATGAACTACCTTCGGTCACTTGGTCCCACAACACCTCCAAATGCAGAGCAACCAAATTCACTCCCTTCAAGCTCCTGTTCGGCGAAGAAGCTGTGCTACCAGAAGAGCTAAAGTATGGGTCGCTCAGAACAACCCTCGCAACTGACGAGCAAGCCCAACTGCTTGACAAAGATCTACTCGAAGAAACAAGATGCAACGCAGTGCACAACCTTCGCAAGTACCAAGAAGAAACCAAAAAATGGAGAGACAAAAAGATCAGAATCAAAGATTTGCAGAAGGGTGACCTCGTCCTCATCAGAAAACAAAACGCCAGCTTGGCGGGGAAGTTTCAGCGTAAGTGGACAGGCCCATACTTGATTGTGGAAAGCAATCGTCCCGGTTCTTTCCACCTCTCCGACAGCGAAGGAAACATCCTACCTCACACCTGAAACATTGATGACCTTCGCAAATTCTACCCATAGCGGAACCTTAGCGAGCCCTCGCGCTATGTAATTTTTTGTTTCACTTTTGTTTTCTTCCATTTCTGTGTATGTAACAAAAACAGAAGGAGCTGCACTCTTTTTCCTTACGAAGGGGCGTAAGGTTTTTTAACGAGGCAGCATCCATACCCTTAATGCAGGTTAGAACCCCCGAAAAAAGAAGAGTCATCAAATCTTTACATTTACTAGAAAACATCGAAAAAGCACCTCTTCTTCAAAGAGTGCTATAATCGATGCAACCAATTTAAGATTGCTTCAAAAAACGAACGTTCTTTAAAAGCAAACTTCACCTCCGCCTAAGATAAGGGGAGGCGCGAAGTCCAAAAAGTTGAGCACCCTCGCAAAACACGCCAGGGGCTCGCAAAAAAGCAAACTTCACCTCCGCCTAAAATAAGGGGAGGCGCGAAGTCCAAAAAATCAAGCACCCTCGTAAAACACGCCAGGGGCTCGCAAAAAAGCAAACTTCACCTCCACCCAAGATAAGGGGAGGCGCGAAGTCCAAAAAGTCGAGCACCCTCGCAAAACACGCCAGGGGCTCGCAAAAAAGCAAGCTTCACCTCCGCCTAAAATAAGGGGAGGCGCGAACTCCAAAAAATCGAGCACGCTCGCAAAACACGCCAGGGGCTCGCAAAAAAAGCAAACTTCACCTCCGCCTAAGATAAGGGGAGATGCGAAGTCCAAAAAGTCGAGCACCCTCGCAAAACACGCCAGGGGCTCGCAAAAAAGCAAACTTCACCTCCGCCTAAGATAACGGGAGACGCGAAGTCCAAAAAGTCGAGCACCCTCGCAAAGCACGTCAGGGGCTCACAAAAAAGCAAACTTCACCTCCACCCAAGATAAGGGGAGGCGCAAAGTCCAAAAAGTCAAGCATTCTCGCAAAACACGCCAGGAGCTCGCGTCAAAAGCAAACTTCACCTCCGCCTAAAATAAGGGGAGGCGCGAAGTCCAAAAAATTGAGCACCCTCGCAAAACTCACCAGGGGCTCGCAAAAAAGCAAACTTCACCTCCGCCTAAGATAAAGGGAGACGCGAAGTCCAAAAAGTCGAGCACCCTCGCAAAACACGCCAGGTGCTCGCGAAAAAGCAAACTTCACCTCCGCCTAATATAAGGGGAGACGCGAAGTCCAAAAAGTCGAGCACCCTCGCAAAGCACGCCAGGGGCTCACAAAAAAGCAAACTTCACCTCCACCCAAGATAAGGGGAGGCGCGAAGTCCAAAAAGTCAAGCATTCTCGCAAAACACGCCAGGAGCTCGCGTCAAAAGCAAGCTTCACCTCCGCCTAAAATAAGGGGAGGCGCGAAGTCCAAAAAATCGAGCACCCTCACAAAACACGCCAGGGGCTCGCAAAAAAGCAAACTTCACCTCCGCCTAAGATAAGGGGAGACGCGAAGTCCAAAAAGTCGAGCACCGTCGCAAAACACGCCAGGGGCTCGCAAAAAAGCAAACTTCACCTCCGCCTAAGATAAGGGGAGACACGAAGTCCAAAAAGTCGAGCACCCTCGCAAAACACGCCAGGGGCTCACAAAAAAGCAAACTTCACCTCCACCCAAGATAAGGGGAGGCGCAAAGTCCAAAAAGTCAAGCATTCTCGCAAAACACGCCAGGAGCTCGCGTCAAAAGCAAACTTCACCTCCACCCAAGACAAAGGGAGCGCGAAGTTCAAAAAGCCGAGCAAAACAAAAAACGTTACACGAGCCTCGCAAAGAGAAAAAGGGGGGCGTCGCTGTTTTTTGAAAATTAGCTTATCAAAAGCGTCACGCGAGCCTCGCAAAAAGAAAAAAGGGGGCGTCGCTGTTTTTTGAAAATTAGCTTATCAAAAGCGTCATGCGAGCCTCGCAAGAGAAAAAGGGGGGCGTCGCTGTTTTTTTCAAAATAGCTTATCAAAAGCGTCACGCGAGCCTCGCAAAAAGAAAAAGGGGGGCGTCGCTGTTTTTTGCAAATTAGCTTTTCACAAGCGTCACGCGAGCCTCGCAAAAAGGAAAATGGGGGCGCGTCACTGTTTTTTCCAAAACAGCTTATCAAAAGGCATCATGCGAAGCCTCACAATTATTTCATTTAAACTACCACAAAACAACTTAGATCAATATCATAATCTATTCGCCCCAACCAATGTGCGGCTTACAATTTAAAGGAAAAAAGTCAAAGTTACAAGGGTTCACCCCAGTCTTCAAACAATATCAAATCATCCAAACCTTCGGCTCCCTCCTCAAACTCTGTTTCCACTGGAACCATAGGACCCCACAACAGAGGAGCTGCGGGCACAATTGGCAGCTCCCCAGACAAAACCCTCGCCCTATACATGTATCTATGCCTATTTTCTCTAACTTCCGAAGGTTCCTCCTTCGGAATCACAAGCGCTCCATCCGAACCAACGCCAAGTTCGCTTCGCCCAAATAAGTAGTCCAAAGCTGTATTCTCGTCAATGTCATCATCAAGGCCGACTTGCGAGGTCGAAGATGAACAAAACAAAAAATGAGTCGCTTGCCGATCGGTATAATCCGCCTCGCGCCAAAATCGACTCGCCCTGCTGTTTTTCAAGTCATACCTGCGGACTTTCGACCACCAAAAGCGTTCAAAGGATAATGAGGGGTGTTTAAGTTTAGCACGAGCCCACGACTCGCCAGTTATAAAAGTATCTTGATAATTAAGCGTCAGCGGCGTCACGTCAAACACTTCTAGCATGGTTCCATCAGAAACCTGCATTTACATAAAATAGCAGAGTGTCTCAGTGTAGTTAAGTTTTTGCAACCTCCACTTCCTCTCACAAAATAACCCTCTCGCCCGAAAAACTCAAACTCACACCTGCCTGGCCTCCCCGCGTTCGTCGGACGCAGCTTCGCCGACGGTAGCATCCGGACCTCCGCCAGCGGCAGCACCTGAGCCTTCGGCAGGCGCCTCCTCCGTTGCCACCTCTTCCACAACAGCTCCTGCACTAACCGAAGTTCCCTCGACCAAGCGCTCGGCCTCGGCGGGTGGAACCTCCGCGGACTCACGTGCAGGATGAGCCTCGGAACCACCAGCAGCATCGGTAGCCGCAGACGGCGAAGGCATCGCATCTTTCCGAGCCTGCAAGAAAACAAAGGTGAACCCCCCAAAAATCAATAACAACCCCATCCTGGAAAACAAACCAAAGAGTCCAAATTTTTTACTAAAATGACACAAACCTGACGAGTGGCCTCAGCAGCTTCCTCAAAGGTAAGGGCTCGGCCGCCACCAGAGATCCAGAACCTGCGAAGCAAACGCATCGCACAGTTCCGAACATCAGCATCATCGACCTTCATCCGGCGCACCTCGTCAACTGATGGAAAGGCGTGGTTCGGCCTTTTAATTTTGCGAAGGTGTTCGCAATCCGCTTGACGAAACGTGCAAGCCATCGCCAGAGCCCCGGCGTACCCACCAAAGTCGGCTGCGCTGCCAACTAACGAGCTGAAGACATCCAGCTCGTTACCCAGCCAACCATCGAAGGTCTCCGCGCTAGCAGCGGGCAGCGGCTCTCCGGTAGAACCCCCGGTTTCGATCAAGCAGCTGTCTAGTTTGCTCTTGATTTTCCCCATGCTTGCCTGCCAGGCCTCGGTTTGGGTGGATAGCTTCATGGACAACTCTTCTATGCGCTTGTTCGCAACCTCTAAATCTTTGTCCTTTTGCCGACTGGCGGCCAGGAGCTCCGCGTTACTATTCGCAACCTCTTGTGCTTCTTCTCGCGATTTCTTAGCCTTTTCCAAAGCAGTTTTAAGCTCAATCTCTTTGTTCTCCAAACTGCGCAAAAGCTTTTGGTTGTCCTTCTCAGCCTTCATCAACCGGTCGTTCAAATAGTGTAAATTACAACTCACCCTTCGACGAGCCGAACGGTTTAGAAGCATTAACTCTGCCACCTTGACGTCAATGTCATCATGTAGATCATCCAAAGGTTGATTCGACAGGCGAAGCTCCGCCTCCGGAAGACAAATCCGGTTGAAAACCCGACCAACAAAACACCTCTCCTCCGGAGTGCTTTGCAGATGACACTCGCGGAGGTTAGGACTAGTGAAAAGTTCGGTGGCCGGGTCGATAACCCCAATCTTCGCAGCAAAATAAGGAAGCGAATAACAGCTAGCTTCGTCGTACGGCCTTTTGCCCGGATTCCTCTCCGATTCAAGGTCACCACTGACCTCGACACCATCAATCCAGATGTGTGATCCAGCAAACTCGGGCAGTAACCCTCGTGCGGGAGTTTCAGCCTCTTGATCCATCATCAACTCGTCAATACGGCGCGACGCCTCCGCGTCAGCGCTTGAGGAAGCAATTGCTTTCCCACGACCACCCTCGTCTGATGCGCTCTCTTTATCTGAGCTGGTCCCATCACCAGAGGTGTCACCAGCCTCGTCGGTGGAGTCATCCCCGGTCCCCATATCTTTGTCAGCCCCCTCCTCCTCCTCCTTCTCCTCATCATCATAGGCACCCTCGTCATCCAAAATTTGGATCAAGGCGCTAATCCCTCCAACACGGGGCACCCGTCCACCAGCCTTGCTAGCGCCTCGGCCGCTTGAAACTATGGCCGAGGATGAGGATGTCCCAGCAGCACCCGAGCCAACAGCGACCTTCGTCGCAAGCACCTTCGCTCGGCAACCGGCACCGCCTCGGCCACGTCCACGACCTCTCTTCGGCCGAGAGATAGCTTCTTTCTCCCCAGCAGCAGAGTGCTTCCTCTTCTTTGGGGCATCCTCGCTCGAAGGAGCGGGCCAATCAGCAGACCGAATCTCAAGAGCGTCGAACAACGTGTTGATCCGACCTCCGCTGCCTATCGAGCTGTGGATAGCCTTGATTTCCAATGTCTATAGTTTTCCGACAAGCTCCTCCGCCCACTCATGGACGCGCTTATAGACAGCCTCGACCCCGTCCTCCTGCCTGGGAAACTTCTTGAGAGTTTTATCCCAAACCTTGTCCAATTCCACCTTCGGCCTCTTTAAACCCCTACCCTGGTACTTGGGGTCTTCCTCAACATCAAACCATATTTGCTTCCCGCTAAGAGGCCAAATCTTAGCGCAGCAATACTCCTCAACCACGTCTCGGGCGCACTGAGAGCGTGCGACAACCCTCAAGCAATCTACAGCCGCGTGCGCCTTGGTGCTCATCTTGGCCTCCGCGCTCACATCACCAAGAAGCGGAAGTTCACCGCAAAGATCCTCCGCACCATCCAGCTTGTAATAAAACCAAAACTCATGCCATCCGCTAGCCTACTTGTTCTTCTGCGCCTGCATCGGTAGCTCCGATCCGGCGCGATAGCAGAACGTATACACCCTAAATTGACCAAGTCGGGTATTGTCTCCGCTGAAGTCAATCTTGCGGGGCTGCATATGCACACGATGAGTGCGAATGAAACCCTCGACGTGCGGGGCGACACCCTAAGAATGACTGGCCCACACATACACTGACATCTTCGTAAAACATGAAGGTGTCAACTGATGAAATTTCAGATTAAACCGTCAAAGGATAGATGTCACAAAGGAAGCAGCCGGAAAGCGAAGGCCAGCCGAAAAGAATTCTTCAAAAACCACAACCTCTCCTGCATCTGGCTTCGGAACAGTCTCCCCACGGCTGGTCCTCGCCTTTCCCTCCTCAATCCACCCTCGCCTAACATATGACGACAGACCAGTGCTACAAACGCGACTGAGTCCAAACTCAAAAGTTACCCCCTCATCAGCGGCAGAAGGAGAAACTACACGAGCGATTTGCTTGGACCTCGCCATCTCCAAAGCAACCAAACCTCGCAGAACACAAGAAAAACTGAGCCTTCGCAATTATCACTAAGCAACCTTTGGACCAGGAAATGAGCAGCAGCAGGATGGCAAGAACAAATGAACGCGCGAGTCAAGGGCCACCACCCACCCCCCATATTTATAGGCCAAGGCACGGCCACCTCCACACGACAAAATTGGCATGACAACCAAAAAATGCGGCACAAAAAACGAAGCGGGCTTTTCAACAGTACAAAAACAAAAACAGTACAACGGCCCGGCCCAAAGCAGCCGCGGGCGTCGCTGCCAAGGGTCTCGTTACGTTCCTTGTCAAAGGGCGCTGCTTGGGCCTAAACGATGTTCTTTAGATCCAAGGCATCGGGGGGCTACTATTGGGGGACGAGACCCTTGGCCGCGGTGTCGCGCGCGCTGACCTCTGCGAGATGACCCCTGCACGACTCGTACACCTTCGGGAAAACCCCGACATTGCCAAAATTAAGACCCTCGGCAGTGTCGTCACAAGGGGCTGGGACCCGGAGCAGCCGTCGATGGGTTTCTCTTCCCTTCGACATCGTCTTCCTGACCTTCGGACTTGGGTCCGACCTCCAATGCTTTATTGTATTCCCTGCAGGTTGAGGCATGACGACAACGCAGCGGGCAACCCTCGCTGGCCTCCGAGGGCATGCAAGGTCGAGGGTCCGACACTCGCCTTCCCTCTCGAAGGTGGTGAGGATCGGGTGGCGGCGCGTGAGAGGAAGGCTAACTAGGGTTTCTCGCCTCAGCTGTGTTTTTACTTTCGTGCCCCTCCTCCCTGCGTGGATCCAGGGAATCTTTTTTGTACCCTTTGGTAATTAATCCTGTGACCCTTGGTATTCCCTATAAATGCCAAGGGGTGAACAGTGTAAAGGGAGAGATTTTTTAAAAAGGAAGATTGCCACAATTACTCTGTCCCTGTTTTCTTAACCTTCGCTACCTTTTCCGACGTGAGGTCACCTTCGCCTTCCCCCTGTACGAGTGCGGAGGTGAGGCAAGAGTGTTCCCAACATATGCTCTATGTAGTATGCTCTGATGATTATGATGATGCTTGTAGCTTATGCTCTTTCTGATCACTAGTACATGTTGTGAGCTGAGCTATTTTGGAGTGGTGAATTTGCTTAATGTACAAAAAATCTAAAAATGTTCACCATTGAGATATGCAACTAGCATGTGTAGGATGTGTTGAGTTCACTCGTACTTCTCATATATGCTAGGTTGCTATGTCTCTAGGTCTGAGTCATTCACTTGCTTGGTCTGTTCATATCCTATTTAAAATTTGAACCAAGTTTTAGTGAATTGAAAAGATCGAGATGGGATTGCTTGTCAACACATCACGGTATCGAGACTGTTTCTCATTGCACTTTGAGTTAAACTTGAGCCGTGTAGTGTATGACCAAAACCGTAGCTTTAAGCTTCTGATTGCTTCGGCATAGGCTTCGCTCGGTTGAAAAGTTAGACAAAGGCAAGCTTTCAACCTCTCGCAATCACATGCTGAATTTGAACTTGTGTAATTTCACCGCTGCAACTCCAATCTAAAACTGAAATCACAAGTGTATGTTTCATTCTTAAGCATGATGATTGAACTTTGCTAGGGATAGTTCACCTTGTATACATGTTTAGCACTTGTTCGGATTCCTGTCTATACATGTTTAGTGCTATTTTGATGGTGAATACCTTTTGACTCAAAACTTCTCATCGTGCTCATATATTCATATTTCGTATTCGGTGATCATTTTGAGCCTTTGCTATATGAGTGCCTAGTTGTGTCATTGGAGTTATACTGTTTAGAGCATCTTTGCACTCTTTTGACTATATGCCTGAAGCTGCTAACTTGCATCTTGACTCATATGCATTTTGGAAGGGAGAGATCTTTGCCTGATGATGCCTTTTCTTGATAAGTGCATTTTCAACTAAGGGGGAGAAAAATGACAAATCATATGTTCTCCGATCGGTTGACTAAGGGGGAGAAATTTTTGCACATCACACGCTTCCTGTGTTCAACTAAGGTGGAGTTTCCTGGTTGCTTGCACTTTTCGAGGGGGAGTTTGCTAGTTGTGTTGAGCCTTCGCCTCTATCTTGAGGGACTAGCAAACATTTTTCAGGGCATTTGATTTTGATTGGTTCGGAGCGAGCTTTCTTTGCTAGTTGTGTTGAGCCTCTATGCCTCTATCTTGAGGGACTAGCGTTTGCTTCGATTTTCTAATTTGGTATCGAGCTCTTTTTCTGAAGCTTTCAATTGATATTTGCTAGCGGTGTTGAGCCTGTTCTACCTCTTCTTTAGGGCTAGCTTTGCGTTGCTTGGTTGCGTAGAGCTGTTGCCCATATCTTTGGGGACCAAGTTGTTTCGCTTCTTCCACTTAACCTTCTTCAGATTTGCTATGCTTTTGGGTCATTTGGTCGAGTTCTCTCTTCTCCTTCTTCCTTCATTCTTCTTTCATTATGATTTGTGTGAGTAGTTGACAATGCACTCATCAAGGGGGAGATTGCGGATACATGGGTGTATGCCGGGTCTCGGTGTGATGAGTGATTGTCAACGGGTTTGACGCAGGTTCTTTGGCTTGTGTTGTGCAGGTGTCGAGCCCGGAGATAGTGATCGAAGGCGAGGTGAAGGTCAAGTAGAGACGTGCCGTACCGATGGACTGGGAGCAGTGAAGGGCGGACGTGAGGCTTGGACTGAGGGACCGGAGGGCCTGAGCATCAGCTGTGGTGGCTGACAGACTGGGACAGCGACGAGCGGAGACTTGCGGGGCACGGTGTTGCTCGGGTCGAGGAACTGGGGACACGTGTCGGTGGACGGGGTGCACGGGCGGTGCATCCCCTCTACAGCGCTGGTTTGGTGGTTGAGCCACAGAAAAACCACCGGGTGGACGGTTTCCGAGTTTGGGCCACAAAACTCGGGTGCTCGGTTTCCAGGTTCGGGCCACAAAACCTGGGCGTGCAGCGGGTTTCTGAGTTTGGGCCACAAAACTCGGGCAGAGGACGGTTTCCAGGTTTGGGCCTCAAAACCTGGGTGCTGCGGGTTTCTGAGTTTGGGCCACAAAACTTAGGCGATGGACTTGGAGGCTGGTTTTCCAGTTTGGGCCTCCAAACCGGGGGATGACGTGAAGGCCTGTTTTCCCAGTTTCGGCCACAAAACCAGTGGTGCGGCGTCCGCGAAAAGGACGGGCAGAGCAGTGGCGGCACATGGCAGCAATCGGGAGGTCGCGTCGAGGCGACGCTACGAGTTGTGCGGGCGTGGCCGTTGGATCACCACCTACCATGAGTTGGTCCAGAGTAACCCTAGGGTTTAGCTGGCTCGCTCTGTAATTAGAGAGGGGTAGAGTAGGAATTAGGAATAGGTTAAGTAGAGGGAGACACCCTCCTCCCCATCTATCTCAATCATTTGCTCTTGCTTTCTAGTGTTTTCTGCTCTCCCACTTCCTGCTGTAGCGAACCCGAGATCCACAGAGTTGAGAACAATACCTCTGTGTCCGTGAGATTTTGAGGAAGTGAGACCGTAATCTCAGTATTGTAGCGTGTGGTAGCTACACGGTTGCAATTTGGTGTATGTGATTCACATTTTGCTATGTTCCTCGCGGAATCCTTTTTCACCTCGTTCTTCCCGTTGTTCAATCTCTTTGCTTGGTTCATCTTTTGCAAATCCGTTTGAACTGAGTTGTTCTAGGTCATGAGGCACTTCTTTCCACCGAAGGAATTAACCTCTAACCTCACGGTCTAGGAGATCTGTCGATTTTCGTTTCGGGTCAAGTTTTTCTTCCTACCCCCGAAATTCTTCGATTCATCGATTTGGAGATAGGTTCGAGCCATGATCTCTTAGGGATAGCTCACTATCCTCCTTCTGACTCATCTCACCAAGTTTGATCCCTAGAGAAATTGTTTTGGGTGAGAACTAGTCGAATCGGTGGACGAACAGCCATTTTGCGGGGTGACCGGACGCTGGACATTCATCGACCGGACGCTCCCTGTGAGTCCGGTCGTCGAAGGTTGAGCAGAATCAGTTCTGTAGATCGACCGGACGCTCTAGTTCTCAAGTAACCGGACGCCACGCTTGCACTGTTCACCGTTTGTGTTTTCTTATGACCGGATGCTTGAGGCATGACCGGACACTAGCTGATAGTGAGTCCGGTTGTTTCCAGTAAGGTCCCAAAACCGACTTTGCCTGACCGGACGCGTCCGGTGACACTTGACCGGACGCTCCCCAGAGTTCGGTCAGTGCTGGTTCGCGCATTTTCGTTCGCAGTTCGCGCGTCAGTTGTCGGTTTTGGTTTCCGTCTTTTGCGGTTGGTTTCTACGGTTGTATTGTGTCCCGCTGTGCTTCTCGAAAGCATCCACCCTATATCTAGGGTCGTGGACACTTACGAGCTCTAGGGTTTGCTTTTGGGGTTGATTATTAGGACAGTAGCGACAAGTTTCTGAAAGGAATTTTGAAGCTCCCATTCACCCCCCCTCTGGTCACTTTCGGGTTGCATTCTCGGTCCATCATCGTCTTCTTCAACATTAACAATATTTTTCTTTGCAATAGAATTACTACTAGGAACTAAATTAGGATGAGGTGGATCACGAGTGGATTTGCCTCCTCTCGTGGTTACAGCTTTTAATTCCTCATGGTGTTTAATTTGAGATTTAATGTTATCTACTTTTTGCTCTAATCTCTTATTAAAATTAATTTGTTCCTTAAATGCTTCAGAAAAATCTTTCAGTTTAGCATAAATTCCTTCTAACATTTTATCATGTTCAATTAGTTTATTATTTATGCTATCATTAATTCTACCTTGATTAGAAACTAATTTTCCAATAGGAGAATTAAATACGGAGGTTTGAGGCATACCTTTATGATTCCATTGCTGGATCATTGGAATTGGAGGTTCCGTAGCCACCATTATTAAGAAGGGATTTGGCATCCTCTTTCTTAATTTCTGCTTGACCTTCACTTGATGAAGCGGTTCTTTGCTTGGCGTAGTACTCCTTTGCAGCACGATCTCTTTTCTCATTTATCCTTTGCTCTAGCAATTTTACCAAAGTTTGCAGGGTAACAGAATCAACTTGCTTAATTTCAGACATACGTCTAGCACGTTTTTCTGTCCATCTTTGATTCGCCACTATTGTCTCGATTAGTTTGGTTGCCTTCTCTACAGTGAGAGAGAGGTATGCACCTCCGGCGGCAGCATCAATGTGTTGTCGAGATTCTTGCTAGAGTCCATGGTAGAAGCTCTGGATCAAGTACCAGTCTTGCATACCATGGTGGGGACAGTCCTTAATATACTCTTGTAGTCTCTCCCAAGCTTCAGTGATTGTTTCTTCGTCTCCCTGTCCAAAGTTGGAAATATTGCTACGGAAAAGAATAGTTCGACTTATCGGGCAGAACTTGTTGAGGAATTGATCCGTGCATCTGACCCACGTCAGCAGGTGTCCAGAGTTGAAGAGGAACCACTGCTTCGCTTTTTCCACTAATGAAAATGGAAAAAGATGAAGTCTAATGGCATCCTGCGAAACTCCCTGCACAGAAATTGTACTACATATCTCCAGAAAATTCCGGAGGTGAGCATTGGCATCCTCGGAAGGTTTGCCATTAAATGCAATAGCTTGAGCCATACGTATTAGGTGAGGTTTAAGCTCAAAATCTACATTACTAGTAGAAGGTAACACTGGAATGTGAGCAAGAGTAGGCATGGAATACTCACGGAGTGTTTTGGTCGACGTCGATGTTGATGACGATGTCGGTGTTGGTGTTGATCGATCGGTGGAGCAGCTTGGTTCGTTAGTCACTTTTGACTGGGATTCTTGTCTTTACGAACTCCTCTCATGAAGCTCCGGGTTCTTCCTCGGAGGAGTGAGATTAGCTCTCGCTCTCCTAAGAATGGTCTCGGGATCTTCTTGATAGTTGCTCGGAAGATTGAATCAGGCCATGGCTACTTGAACGATCACAAACAACGAACAATATATATACCCGCTAGAACTACGGGGGTCAATTTAATAGAAATCACCAAGAATTAATTCTAGCCAATTGCTTCCCCGGCAATGGCGCCAGAAATGCTTGGTGACTCTTGCTAACGTCGTCACTAGGAGTAGACTATGGAATCTATCCCCGGCAACGGCGCCAGAAAAGCTTGTTGATACTTCTTAATGTAAGAACTACAAGTAACTATTCGTATGACTATTGGTAAGTTCCGCAAGCGCACAGAATAAGTCAATTGTAGCACTTCACCCGGGAGTAAACGAGTATCGTATTTATTTCCATAGGGAAGCGACTATGGCAGAACTAACACTAGGACTGCTAAGAATAACTAGTGATTCTAGCAGGGTTGAACGAAATGTATGAATGGGGGTTGATTTCTACTACTACTAAAAAGAAAAGAAAGAAAGACTAACTAAACTAAATCGGCGGGGTCTGGCCGATGAACAGATTAATGTTTTCCTACACACTTACGAACACAACTAACTTAGAAATAAAGAGTTTATCTAGTTCTTCGAACCGTACACACTCTCTGGACTATTTACCTCAGACGTGCACAATGAGGTTTATGATTTAAGAACTAACCCAACTACGTGGTGGAATTCAAGGCTCCCAGCGCTGTCACCACCTGTTTGCTACCACAGCTATCCGGGGGGCTAGCCACAAACTAAGGTATAATTAGTCTAAGCACCGCGCTTACACTAATATATACTACTCTAATCTTGCGTCCAAAACTAGAGCACTGATTACTCAGTGAAGAACCCGAACTAGATACAAACTAAATACTAAGTTATCTATGATCGAAAGCACTCAACAAGAACAATAAGTAAAGAACTTAAAGTAAATGCTGAAAGTAGAAGAACACTAAGATAAATGAGGAAAGACTAGGAATTATACTAGAGACTCTTGGAAGATCCTCTATTACAACTCCAGCTCTTCTCTTCTTCACTCTCGCTCTTACTCTAAGTCTCTGAACTAGAGTGTTACTTCACCAGAGCTTCGCTTACAAGAGAGTGGGACTAATGAGGTGAGGTGTGAGTACAAATGAGCTCGGGGGGTCCTATTTATAGCCTAAGGGACCTAGGGGGGTACTTATGGACCTAGGGTTAGGTCAGGGGGGCGAGTGTGGTGGCGGGCGCCCGCCTAGGGTGGCGGGCGCCACCCCCTGGCCCTTGGATCCATTGCCTCTTCACCAACGGCATCCAGTAGGTCCTCCAGGTCGGCTTGGGGTTGATTAGGGTTGTCCAATAACCGTCACATGGGCAATTAGGCCATGATCCATGTGACGCTGCTTCTTAGCCCTTTGATGAACCGACTTAGGTGAGCAACGGCTGCAAATGAGTGTGGGGTGCCTCTCCTGGATCAGTGACGTGGCAGGGGGAGTTTGGGCTTCTCCACCCTGGCGGTCGCCAGCTAGGGGTGGCGGGCGCCTCCCCACCTTGGCCCAAAGTGAGCCCAGGTGAGTGTGCTCGCCTCCTGGTGGGTCCTCTTGGTCATTTTGCTCAAAAACCCTGCGATTTCCTACATTCAAATAAAACTCAAGGACAAGTGGAAATCGTTAGCTTAAAAAAGGTTTTTGGTTTATTTTAGGCCCTTTTGTGGTGTTATATGACCTTGTTGATGCTAAGAATATGACACTTAGTGAGCGTCAACAGTGCCCATGGTCGCCCTTCCCAGAATGCTTGTTCTTCTTGGGACAGTTGGTGATGAAATGGTCGGGGTCGCCTGAGAACATATATGATGAATGATTGACTTTGGTGAGGAAGGTTTGAGGCTTTTCCCGGTTGAGTCTATATATCGCTATGCGCTTATTGTTTATGACTAACCGGTGTCGTGAGTTGTGTTGTGTTTACCGTGTTGGTGTGTGTGCAACATGTGTCTCTTGGCTGTGTTGATGTGCAGGTGTGGAGCTCGAAGACAGTGGTCTATGGCGAGGTGAAGGTCAAGTAGAGACGTGCCGTGCCGACGGACCAGGAGCGGTGAAGGATGGGCCTGCCATGCGGGAAACGTGCCATGCCGATGTACCCAGAGCAGTGAAGGGCGGACGTGAGGCTTGGACCGACGGACCGGAGGGCCAGAGGACCAGCTGTGGTAGCTGGCACGTGGGGATGTGTGATGCATCAGCCGAGTCGGGAGGAAGACGATGGCGTCGTGGCACTTGGCGGGAGGTCGGACACGGGCTTGCGTGCGGCGCAAGTGCCGTCGGCCGAGTCAAGGAGGATGGCGAAGGCGTTGTGCCCGGCGTGGAGGCTGGACATGCATCAACATCGGTGCCGGTGGTCGGGGTGTGCGAACCACATCCCGTCTACGGTGCGGGTTCGGTAGCTGAGCCTCAAAAAGCTACCATCGATGGTTTCTAGGTTTGGGCCTCAAAACCTGGGGTGGCCGGTTTCCGAGTTTGGGCCTCAAAACTCAGCGTGGACGGTTTTCAGGTTTGGGCCTCAAAACCTGGGCTCGCGGGTTTCCAAGTTTGGGCCACAAAACTCGGGGTGGACGGTTTGCCAGGTTTGGGCCTCAAAACTTGGGCTGGCGGGTTTACCGGTTTGGGCCTCAAAACCGGGGATGGTCCGAAAGGATGGTCAACGCGTGGTGGCGTGGAGAGGCCGGCGCGGCGGCGAAGCTATCCACGAGGAAGGCGCGGTGGTCGACATGACGGCATCAGGGAGGCCGCGTCGAGGTGAAGCTACCGGATGTGCGGGCGTGGCCGTTGGATGAAGATTGACCGGACTGGACGGCTTTACCCCTGGGGGGTATTTGTGTCGAGTGCTTAATGTAAGGGCGTTTTGGTCTTTAGACATGCGCCTATATATATGAGGGGGCTGCTAGGGCAGCCGTATCCTTTGGACGGTGTCACTCTCATTTTGCTGTTTGTGAGAGGAGGCTAGGGTTAGGGAGAGACAGGCTCTTGTTCTTGAGCTTTTCGCCATCCAAGCTTTGATTTGCTAGGAATGGCTTGTAGCCCGACACCGAGTGCTTAATCAATCATCCATTCCTCTGAATCCAAGGATCAAATTCGTGGTTGAATTCGCATTTTGAATTTGTTCTTCGCGTTCTCCTTTTCTCCATGATTTTCTCCTCCCCCGATCTCCCTCTACGCTGCATCTTTTGCGATTCCGTTTGAATCAACTTGTTCTTTGATGTGAGGAGAACATTTCCACCGGAGGAATTCATCTTTACCCTCACGAACAAGTAGATTGGGCCGAAATCGTTTTTGTTCTTCGTTCTTCCCCTTTTATAGTGTTCTTCGGATTTCTCATGGTTTAGTTGGGTTCAAGCGATGATATCCTCGGATTAGCTTCCCAACACGTAGAAAAACACATGGGAGAAGTTTGGTTGCAGCCCCGTTCGATTTGGTGAAGATCCAATCGATTTTGGTTTTGTCCCATGAGGATTTTGGGGTTTCTGGGCAGTGGCGGACTATCTGGCCGTCGGGCCTTGGCCAGTCCAGAACAGCACAGCGCACACTGCTCACGGTCATTTTGACCGGTGGACAGTCCACTATTATAAGGCGCGGACAGTCTGCGAGTCGTGCAGGGGTGTCCAGCAGTGTTGCTGTCTTTGCAGCTTGGCCGGCGGACAGTCCGCCGTACAAAGGCGTGGACAGTCCAGGAGTCTCGCAGGGAAGGTTCAGCAGCCATGCTGATTTTGCCTTTTGACCTGCGGACAGTCCGCTAGGGTTTCGTGGACAGTCCGCCCCTGGCGCGGACAGTCCGGGATCAGGTCTCCGGACAGTCCGCAAACCTGCTGTAGGTTGAGTTTTAGTGCATTTGCTCTCCCGGCTTTTCTGCTTCGTTTCCGGACTTCTCTTTTGCTCGCAGAGTTCACCTAGGAACCTCTCTAACTGTCTTTGCTACGTGTAAGCATAGGTATTTGGAGGAATTCTGACATAACCCTCTATCTACGTTCGGGAGTCAGTTTTTTAGGCCGAACATGACTCAGAGTTTTGGGAGTTTTGGTTTGCTCCCTTGTGTGGTGCCTCGCTGTGATCCTAGGGATCATCCACCCTCTTTCTAGGGTCGTGGGCATCGCGTTTGAGTCCGAAGCTTTTGGGGTTGATTTTGTTGGGACGGAGGCCGTAATTTCTGAGAAGAAATTTTAGGCTCCCATTCAGCCCCCCTCTGGTCGCCTTGCTTTAGCATTTTCGGTCCTTCAATTGGTATCGGAGCAGGCTAAGGATCTCTCTACCTTAACCGGTTCTAGATCCGTGAAGGCGACCTTTTAGAGTGGTTTTACTTCCGGCATGGTTTGCCGAGGTGTTAAGCTTTTGTCTTGCTAACACTAACAGTGCTTTTGCAAATGGCACCAAGCTTTTCTCCCGGTGTGTCTTTGTCCTTAGGTTTGAGTCTTGGACATGCGACCAAGGATGATGTTTTGGCAAGAAGGAGAAGTGCGATTCTTGAGACGGAGCGTGAGGTGGAGGCTTTGCTGGACTTCCTAGGAGATGATGGACATTCGATGGAGGATCTTGTGCGTGAACTTGGCAAGGCCAAGAAAGGTACACTTGTTGCTAGTCTTGGGGTTTTATCCCGACGCTTTGAAGCTTGTTGTGATGATAATGTTAGATATGATGAGCTTTGTGATACCTTGCGTAGAAAGATTGAGAAGTTGAATTGCTCTATCACTAGGTTAAAATGTGGCCTTTTTCATTGGAAGTCTAGTGCGTCTTTGCCTTGCACTTCTTGTAGTGACATGGTTAGGAAGAATGATGAGCTATGCTTTTCCCTTGCTAGCTTAAAGTCTGAGAATGAAATGTTGAAATCTAATGCTTCCATACCATGTCTTGTTTGCTTTGACTTGCGCAAGGATCTTGTTCGTGCTAAATCTGATATATTGCTTAGGTCAAAAGCTTCTTTACCATGTGTTTCTTGTGAGTCGTTGCATGCTGAAATTGATGAACTAAAATTGACTCACACCACATGTGTAGTTGAACTTGAGCATGCTAGGGACAAAATTGATGAGATAAATTCTAGGCCTTGTAGCTTGTGCTCTTTAAATGAAAATGCTTGCCATGCTTCTAGTGTTATTCATGATTCTTCGCCTGATGTGAATGGTGATGTTTCTTCCACCGATTTTATTTGCACATCTTGCATTGATTTGGGAAAAGAAGTTTTGGCTTTGAAACAAGTGCGCAATGATATGAGCACCAAGTTGGTTGAGCACAATGATATGAGTGCCAACCTTGAGAGGGTGAAGGACCAAGAATGCAAAAGCAAGGCGAATGCAAAAGCAAGGCGACCAGATGGGGGGTGAATGGGAGCCAAACAAATTTCTCTCGAAACTCTGGCCAAGTGTCCCAAAATCAACCCCGAAAAGCACGGACCCAAATCGTGATGCTCACGACCCTTGGAAGAGGGTGGATGATCCCTAGGATCACAGCGGAGCACCACCGAGCACAAGCGAAGCAACACCCAAAAGCTCCGGCTCAAGTTCCCCCTTGGAAAACTGAGTCCCGGACGTAGATTGCAGACTACGTCGAGAAATCTCCAAATACCAATGCAAACAAGTTGCAAAGATACCTAGAAATGTTTCTTGGTTAACTCTAGGGCCAAACGAGAAGTCCGAAAACCAAGCGGAAAAGCCGGGACGGCAAATGCACTGGAAAACAGCCTTTAGCAGGGTCCCGGACTGTCCGCGGCTACTGTGGACTGTCCGCGAGGCAGGCCCGAACTGTCCGCCGGCAAAACACGCCAAACAGCAAGGTTGCTGAAGTGTT
Source organism: Coix lacryma-jobi var. lacryma-jobi (assembly GCA_009763385.1). Lineage (NCBI taxonomy): Eukaryota > Viridiplantae > Streptophyta > Magnoliopsida > Poales > Poaceae > Coix > Coix lacryma-jobi. Next base: position 42,199,518 of record CM019824.1, on the reverse strand, counting down.
GCTGGACAGGTCCCGGACTGTCCGCGAGATTGAACGGCGGACTGTCCGCGGTTCAAATCGGACTTGTCCGAACGTGCACCGCAGCCACTGAACAGGCTCATGCCCGATGCCCGGACTATCCGCGGTCAGCAACGGCGGACTGTCTGCCGGTCAACCAAAAACACAAACAGCCGAAGAACAGTGCCACTGGTCTGGCTCGTCCCCGACTCGCGGACTGTCCGTGGCTAGGGTGGCGGACTGTCCGCCAACACCCAAAGAGGGCGATTTTGGTTGCCCCCAACTCAAATCTTCCCCAAATCAATTCAAACCAAAATCCCAAGTTCCCAAACTTGGAGAAGATGATCACGGGGCAGTTAGGAGACTATCCCCAAGAAATCATCCGCTCAAATCGACTAGAACTCCGGGAAATCACAAGGGAAGGTGGATGAACCGAAAAAGCGCCACGAAAACGAAATCGTCCTGATCTATTCGATCATGAGGAGTTAGATGAATTCCTTTGGTCGAAATGACCTCCTCAATGATACAAACAAAGATTCAAACGGATTTCACAAAGATGCACTAGAGAGGGAGATCGAGTGACGGGAAAATCACGGAGAAACGAAGAACGCGAAGAACACGAACCAAAATGCGAATCGACACAACGATCTGCAGCCGAAGCGCAAACACATGCTACGACAGTGAGGTTACGGCCTCACTTCCTCAAAATCAACAGTACACAGAGGCAAGTCTCTCTGCGGATCTCAGCTAGCTACAGCAGGGGATTGGGAGAGCAGGAAACCCTAAGTACGAAAGAGCAAATGACTGAGATACGTGGGAGGAGGGTGTCTCCCGACTACTTATCCTAATTCTAGCCTAAGTCTAATTCCTACTCTACCCCTCTCTATTCTAATTACAGAGCAAACCAGCTAAACCCTAGGGTTATTCTGGACCAACTCAGGTGGTAGGTGTATCCGACGGCCACGCCCGAACAACTCGTAGCGTCGCCTCAACGCGACCTCCCGATTGCCGCCACGTGCCGCCCTCGCTCTGCACCCCCGGTTTTGTGGCCCAAACCGGGAAACCAGCCTTTTCCAGCCAACCCCAGGTTTTGAGGCCCAAACCGGGAAACCAGCCTCCAAGTCCATCGCCTGAGTTTTGTGGCCCAGACTCAGAAACCCACAGCGCTCGAGTTTTGAGGCCCAAACTCGGAAACCATCCTCAGCCCGAGTTTTGTGGCCAAACTCGGAAACCCTCGGCACCTAGGTTTTGAGGCCCAAACCTGGAAACCATCCACCCAGTGGTTTTTCCCTGGCTCAACCACCAAACCATAGCTGTAGAAGGGATGCACCGCCCGTGCACCCCGTCCACTGACACGTGTCCCCAGGTCCTCGACCCGAGCAACACCGTGCCCCGCAAGTCTTCACTCGTCGCTGTCCCAGGCTGCCAGCCACCACAACTGATCCTCAGGCACTCCGGTCCCTCAGTCCAAGCCTCACGTCCGCCCTTCACCGCTCTGGGTACCTCGGCATGGCACGTCCGCCGCATGGCACACCCATCCTTCACCGCTCCCGGTCCGTCGGCACGGCACGTCCTACTTCACCTTCACCTTGCCCTCGATCACTGTCTCCGTGCTCGACACCTGCACAACACAAGCCAAAGAACATGCAATCAAACCCGTTGACAATCACTCATCACACCGAGACTCGGCATACACCCATGTATCCGCAATCTCCCCCTTGATGAGTGCATTGTCAACTACTCACACAAATCATAATAGAAAGAAGAAGGAAGGAAGAAGGAGAAGAGAGAACTCGACCAAATGACCCAAAAGCATAGCAAAGCCGAAGAAGGTCAAGTGGAAGAAGCGAAACAACTTGGTCCCCAAAGACATGGGCAACGGATCGACGCAACCAAGGAAAGCAAAGCTAGCCCTCAAGAAGAGGTAGAACAGGCTCAACACCGCTAGCAAAAGCCAATCAGAAAAATCGAAGCAAAATGCTAGTCCCTCAAGATAGATGCTCAGAGGCTCAACACAACTAGCAAAGGAAACTCGATACCAATGCCTTTCGGCAAAGCACGCTCCGAACCAATCAAAAACGAAATGCCCTGAAAATGTTTGCTAGTCCCTCAAGACAGAGGCGAAGGCTCAACACAACTAGCAAACTAACCTTCGAAAAGTGCAAGCAACTAGGAAAACTCCCCCTTAGTTGAACATCCAGGAGACATATGATTTGCAAACTCTCCCCCTTAGTTGAAAATGCAATTATCAAGAAAAGGCATCAACAGGCAAAAGAGCAAAGATCTCCCCCTTCCAACATGCATATGAGTCAAAATGCAAGTTAGGAGCTTCAGGCATATATTCAAAAGAGTGCAAGGATGCTCTAAACAGTTCTGATCCGATCACTCAATAAAAGCACAGCAAGCTAGCAAAGGCTCAAACTGATCACCAAATACGAAATATGAACATATGAGCAAGTGAGCAGTTTTTAGCCAAAAAGATAGTCACCATCAAAATAGCACTACACATGTATAGACAGGAATCCAAACAAGTGCTAAACATGTATACAAGGTGAACTACCCCTAGCAAAGTTCAATCATCATGCTTAAGAATGAAACATACACTTGTGACTTCAAATTTTTTAAATCAGAGTTGCAGCGGTGAAATTTCACAAGTTCAAATATTAGCATGTGATTGCGAGAGGTTGAAAGCTTGTCATTGCCTAACTTTTCAACCGAGCGAAGCCTATGCCGAAGCAATCAGAAGCTTAAAGCTACGGTTTCGGTCATACACTACACGGCTCAAGTTTAACTCAAAGTGCAATGAGAAACAGTCTCGATACCGTGAAGTGTTGACAAGCAATCCCATCTCGATCTTTTCAATTCACTTAACACTTGGTTCAAATTTTAAACAGGATATGAACAGACCAAGCAAGTGAATGACTCAGAACTAGAGACATAGCAACCTAGCATATATGAAAAGCACGAATGGACTCAACACATCCTACACATGCTAGTTGCATATCTCAATGGTGAACATTTTCAGATTTTATGTACATTAAGCAAATTCACCATTCCAAAATAGCTCAGCTCACAACATGTACTAGTGATCAGAAAGAGCATAAGCTACAAGCATCAACATAAGCATCGGAGCATACTACATAGAGCATAATTACATTCTAGTGATTATAAACATGAAGCTCAGAATGTAAAAGCGTATGCTAAAAATGCAAAGGAAAAGAAAGACAAATGAAAAGAGTTAGTCTATCATACAAGATCAAAATGTTTCCCCATCTAAAAGGGGAAACACACACCAAGCTCACCCCTCAACCGATTAAAGGTTGATTCATCTAAAGGCTTGGTGAAAATATCAACCAGTTGATGATGAGTATCAACATGGTGAAGGTCGATATCACCCTTCTCGTGGTGGTCTCGCAAAAATTGAAAGCGCACATCAATGTGTTTGGTCTTCGAGTGAAGCACGGGGTTCTTAGCGACGCTAATAGCACTCGTGCTGTCACAAAGCAAAGGCACGTGGGAAAAGCTCAGACCAAAATCACGCAAAGTGGCCATCATCCAAAGCAACTGGGAACAACAGCTAGCCGTAGCAAAAGATTCAGCCTCTGTGGTAGACTGAGCGAGACTAGACTGCTTGCGAGAGGACCATGATACAAGAGAAGAACCAATAAATTGGCAAGTCCCAGAAGTGGACTTGCGCTCAATACGACAACCAGCAAAATCGGCATCGGAATAACCACAATGGGAGAGGGTGGAGGAAGCAGAATACCAAATCCCAAACTCAGGTGTGAAACGAAGGTACCTGAATATGTGCTTCACCGCCTGACGGTGAGAAGTGCGCGGCGACGCCGGAAAGTGCGCGCACAGACACACCGCGAACTGGATGTCTGGGCGTGTCGCCATCAGGTAGAGCAGCGACCCAATCATGCTTCGGTACTCCTTCTGGTCCACTGCTTCCCCATCCACATGCGCATCCAGGGCAGTCGTCGTCGACATGGGTGTTGGAAGAGACTTGGCCTCACCCATATCGAACCGCTTCAGCAAGTCCTTGGTGTACTTGCCCTGGTGCACAAACATCCCCTCTCGGGATTGCTTAATTTGCAACCCGAGAAAGAATGTCAGCTCGCCCATCATGCTCATCTCGAACTCCCTGCTCATAGTATCTGCAAACTTGGCAACCAAAGCGTGAGAAGAACCACTGAAAATGATATCATCCACGTAAATCTGGACCAAGAGTGTGTCTTTGCCTTGCCTGAGGAGAAAGAGCGTCTTATCTACACATCCCATTTTAAAACCCTTAGCAAGCAAAAAGGTTTTCAACCTATCATACCAGGCTCTAGGGGCTTGTTTCAAACCATATAAAGCTTTGTGGAGTTTAAAAACATGGTTTGGAAACTTGGGATTTTCAAAATCGGGGGGTTGCTCAACATAAACTTCCTCTTCTATGTAGCCGTTTAAGAAGGCACTCTTGACATCCATTGGAAAAAGTTTGAAACCTTTGGATGCAGCAAAAGCCAAGAGTATCCTAATTGCCTCCAAACGAGCTACAGGAGCAAAAGTCTCCTCATAATCTATCCCCTCCTTCTGACTATAACCCTTCGCTACGAGCCTGGCCTTGTTTCTAACAATGTGGCCATCCTCTCCTTGCTTGTTTTTGAAAACCCATTTTGTCCCAATAGGCTTATAGTCTGGTGGAGGTGGAACTAGAACCCAAACCCGATTTCGCTCAAAATTCTCTAACTCCTCATGCATGGCATTGACCCAATTCGGATCTGTCAAAGCGTGTCCAACATCTCGGGCTCAAAATTAGCGACAAAAGCAGAATGAGCAAAGTGCGAGATTTGCTGTGACCTGGACCGAGTGACCCGTTTGTCGATGCTGCCGATCATCTGCTGAGGCGGGTGCTGGCGCTGGATGTGTCATGGTGCCTCCCGAGCTGAAGTAGCCTCCCCCTCAACAGTAGCTGGTGCCTCCCCGGGTACAAAACGTACCGCTCGGGGTGGCGGATCCCACGGCCCCCAGGAAGAAGAGGTGTCGGGGCCATGAGTCGTCGTAGAAGCCACTCTTGGCGGCACAGCAGGTGGAGGCGATGCTGGGTCATCCATGCCTTCAGCATCCTTGTCCTCATCATCGAAAAGAGGCTCACCAACCTCATGATCACCTGCACGCTCAAAACAAGAAGAAGGACAAACAAGGCCGGGTCTCGTCGAAGGTGACATCTGATGTCTCCATGTCTCGGTTAGTATCAAGGTTAAGTACACGATATGCGCGAGTGTGAGTGTCATAACCCAAAAATACACCGTCAGAAGAACGAGACTCAAATTTGTCCAGGTTGCCTTTTTTCAATATAAAACAATGGCAACCGAAGACTCGAAAATAACTCACCTTGGGCTGTCGACCAAAACGCAACTCATAAGAGGTCTTTTTCAAGAAAGCTCTCAGAAAAATGCGATTTGAAATGTAGCATGCAGTGTTCATAGCTTCGGCCCAATAGCGCCTAGGAGTCCTATGCTCATCGAGCATCGTCCTGGCCATCTCAACAAGGGTCTGATTCTTCCTCTCTACAACACCATTTTGGGGCGGTGTGTAGGGGGAAGAAAACTGATGCTCCAAACCCAAGTGGTCACAAAACTTCTCAAAATCCGAATTCTTGAATTCGGAACCATTATCACTTCTAATAGCTCGCATCGAGTTCAAAGGGAACTTGTTCTGAAGACGCAAAATCAGATTGCGAGCAAATGAGAAAGTCTCAGTCTTCTCAGTCAAAAAGAAGACCCACGAATACCTCGAAAAGTCGTCAACAACAACCAAAACATACCACTTCCCCCCAACTGAGCTCACCCGAGCCGGACCAACAAGGTCCATGTGTAAAAGCTCTCCAGGGTGCGAAGTCATGACCTTAGTCACTGGATGGTGGGGAGCGGCAACCATCTTTCCATGTCTACAAGAATGGCAAACTAGATCCTTCTCCATCGATAGCTTGGGCAATCCTCGGATTAGGCCAAGTGAGCTAAGTCTTGCAAGCAAGTCGAAGCTTAAGTGACCGAGCCTCCTATGCCACTTCCAAAGATCAGAGGAAGAAGGACTAGCCAAAAGACAGCGGGAAACACCAAACGACTCCGAGAAATTCACGCGAAAGACTTTCCCAAAGGGCGAAATCAAACATACAAGATTGCCCTGAGGATCTAAAATGCGACTGAGATTCGGTTTAAAACGAATCTCATAGTCATCATCAAAAAGTTGTGAAACAGAAAGCAAGTTAAAATGCAGGTTACAAACAAGAGCAACATCGCGCAACACAAAGTGCTCATTAACCCGCACCGACCTGCGAGACAACACCTTACCTTTACTATTGTCGCCGAAGGTGATAAACTCCTTTCCGACAAAAGGGCTAAGGCTGGAGAACCACTTGGCGTTTCCGGTCATGTGCCTTGAACAACCGAAATCCACCAACCAAATGTCCTCCAACCGTCTTACCTACATCAATAAAAAGACATAGGGTGAGCATACGGTCCAACACTGGGATTAGTGAAGTAAGAAGAATACTAGTGTTGGGCCGGCTGCTCAAAAGAACGGTCAGTGTAAAAACCATTCCTAGCTTGTCTACGGAGGAAGCGATCACCACGTTTAGAAATATGTGGTCCGCTGGGAAAGGAGCGCTCACCGCGAAACTCAAAGCGCAGTGGGGGAAAACGCTCAACTACAAAGCCACCGCCACGGGGTCCATAGCCTACAACTGCAGGCTCCCGCCGGGCACGCTCTCTACGAGGCCTACGCCTAGGAACTTGAGGTTCAGGACCTCCAGGCCTAGCCTCTCTCCTCGGAGCTCTCCTCTGCCTAGGCCTGGGAACTTGAGGTTCTGGACCTCTGGGCCTAGCAGCTTTCCTCGGTGCTCTCTTCTGGACGTTCGACACATGCACATCATGAAAAGGATGGTACAAGTCCGGGTTGTCCATCTCCCGAGCACGGCGTGCCTCTCTCTTGCGCCGAAAACAGAACTCACTTAAGTGACCATCTCTCCCACAGAAGTCACACTGGTACCTCACCGCACGCAAAGGGGGTTGTTGGTACGCATGGCTGTGGGTATGGTTCACTTTGCCCTTCTGTGGCAAACACTCCTCCTGGATGGGTGGCATTGTATCCAGCTTGTTTTTGAGGTGGTTGGGTTTGGGTGCCCACTGCTGGTTCTTGGGTGGAGCTCGTGGAGGTTCATCAAAGACTCCATCCTTGGTGGTAGGCTTGACAGGCTCTTTGGGTGGAAGCTTGGTAAGTTTGGGAGTAGTGGTGGAGTTGGGCTTCTCACTCGGGTTCAGACCACTCGACTCTCCAATCTTCCCAAAAGCGGAAAGATCAACACCCTGAGCAAAACCTACACCTGGACCTCCAGCAGCTCGCTTGAATTGGGAGATCATCATCCCGAGCTGCGGCTCACTACAAGAGACCCATGACAAGATGGTCCGAAGGTATGTGTTTTCCTCCTCGGTTTGCATCTTGCCATGCTTCACATTGGCAATCTCCATCTCCAAACCCTTACACAAAGCACACCTCGTGACACAAGTGCTATCCGAGTTGGCCTTCTCTAAAGACTCAATCTTGGCATTCTTCTCTGCCAACTCGGATTGCAAGATAGGACAAGTCTTGCACGCACCCAACAACTGGGGCCTAGCCCGGAGCTCATCCACCTCTCCGACCAAAGCAGCATACTTACCTCTCAAAGTGAGAAGGTCAGTCATGTGCTTGGTGCATGACTCACACTCAACCTCCTCCGACACGACCACGGTGGATTTAGCAAACTCCAACTCCTTCACCGTGTCCTCCCACTTCTGCCTGAGCTCCTTGCGCTCTCTAGTAGCACGCCTAAGCAGCTTGTCTTGACTAAGCAAGGCGGCAATAAGCTTCTCATTCTCAGCAAAGAGTTCTTCATGAGTCATCGATACCTGGGAGGTGTCGTCATCGTCGTTGTCCCGAGGGGTGTGCTCCAGCTTCCTGTTGACACCTCTTAATGCAATTGCTCATAATAAATTTTAATGAACTGATTCTAGCAAAAGCCTTCAGAAATGTACAAGACATTCCTAGCATCACTTAATGTTAAGTTGGCATCCCCAACATGATACTAGAAATGTAAATTATATCTGACACTAGCTCAAAAGATATAAACAATTATTTATCCGCAAGCGCACAGATAAATATACCTGTTGTAGCAGCATTTCACCCAGGTTATCTTGGTATCGTTATTTATATTTTACCGAAGATAGTAACAAAGCTGGGAACTACTAATTAAATGTGTATCAAAGATGGTAGAGATTATTATTCATTCATTCATTCATTCATTCACTACTCATATGTCTAAACAGGAGTAAGACAAGGTAAAGGTAAATAATGATAATAATGATAACAATGGGAATTCTAGAGATAGAGCGAACCACATAGATCAAGCAGAGAGTCAGGTGATTAATTAAGAGATTCGAATCCTAGGTTACTTCATATTTACTAAGCCTAGTGGTTACTCTAGTTAATATATAATCATTTATAGCCAATCACTCTATCATCCATGATCAAGGGACATTACTAAATTAGAATCAAGAACAAAGTAATGAATTCTAACTTGTAACCGCGTCCTACTAAGATCTACACTCGGAGGGAGGACTACAAAGGACTCAACAGGACTGTCACTCCTGCGATCTACCTCTCGACCCGGAGTATAGGATGTATTCGCAGGTAAACTTAGCCTAAACACCATGTTTACACCAGTTTGACAACTTAACTCTATCCGCAATAAAGCTAAGTACTTTACGAACATGATCATAAACTCTATCATAATCAAATCTATATTAAATATTTAACTAGAATAAACTCCAAAGCTGAATAAACTGAAATATATTAAAGTAGCATAAAGTCGAATAAAGATACAAATTACCGAGTCTTCGACAATGATCCGGAGACTCAGACGAAGCTTCTAGCCGGATATGCCGACGAAGTCGCCTGCCTCTACTTGAATCTAACTAGACTAAACTCTAATCTCGATGTAGAGCTCTAACTCTTCTCTCTAGAAACCCTAATTTCTGTCTTGTCTTCTAATCTTGATCTGTCTCGTTGTCTGATGATTGAGAGGGGGGGTCAGGGGTCTGTTTATATAGCCCTGGGCGAAGAACCGCGACCGTTCGATCAAACCGACTTCACGTAGGGCTGAGATTGATCCTCAAAGGCGGTGGAAGTAGCTTGCAGAAGACGGAAACGCGTGGGCTCCGTGGATGACCGACCGGTCTGCCCTATGGGACCGGTCGGTCCCACAGGTCAGCCTCCTGTGGTGCCTCTTCTCGTGGTGTCTTGTGGTGTCTTGTGGTGTCTCGTGGAGTCCTCTAGCGATAACCCAACGTGGCCGTGAAGAAATCTGCATCGGGTTCCTTCTTGGGGAAGCAATGTGGTTGGTTTTCCTGTTTAATCCCTGGAAAATATAGAATCACCAAAACTTGTTGAATTTGTTAGTTTAAACCTCCTATTTCTAAGTTGGCAATCCTTTTTGACATTTATTCAAGTGTTGTTGACAGTAAATAATGATAGTTAATAGATGACAACAAACTCCCCCAAGCTAAACTTTTGCTAGTCCCTTAGCAATCATAAGGTTCTGAGAGTGAAACACAAGCCTTCAACCAAAGTCTTCTTTGAAAATTTGTTTTACATGTTCCTTTCACCAATCTTTTACCTTAGTTTTAAAATAATTGAAAGTTAGAAGCAATCAAGTCAAGCACTATGTCTTAAATTCCTCATTCCAACTTTCACTTCGGAGTTTTGCAAGGTTTTCATAATAAAAGCTCAGAGAACTTCTGTATGACATTTTTAATTGTATATATATATTAAGATTAAAAACATACCTTGCTAAGTCGAAATTCAAAGCTCAGGGAGAGAAATGTCATACTCTTAGATCAAGTATTTTAATCTTTTTGAAATTCTCAACTCTTACTGGCATATTGCAATTAGAGGAACCATGGGCTATCATTCTTTTTCCTTTCATATTTTTATCACACATTTTCCTTTTCTTTTCTGAGGTAGTCGGACACTAGTCCCTTTTTCTTTCCTCCTTATCATATTTTTGCATAGCCCATGCCTCTAACACAATACTACTTCGGAAGAGTGAATCTTTTATTTTTATAGAAGCTTGATCTTTAGAGCATGATAAACCTCTCTACCATAACTAAAAACTTAAATAGAGCAGGCAGCCTTAAAGTATGGATCATTTATTATTAGGCTTTAGTTATTATGCCATCCAGGTTCTCATCATATGTTTTGAAGTTTTCAAAATTAAAATTCCAGAGATTCATTGAAACTAAGAACAAGATAAATAGCAGCTTAAACTCTTTCATCTCTAATTCTCAACTATTCAAACTTTGGTTAAGATCAATGTTTTGAGACTTTTTCATTTAAGAATTTTGAAAGGAATTGTTATGCAGTTGAGGTTATGTAAAGCAGCTCTTTTTCTCTCTCTCTCTTTTTTTAATATGTTCTACATCAATATTAATTTATTCGAATACTAAGCAAAAACTAGCTAACAATACTAAACTTAAAGTAAAAGAGGGGTATAGCATACTTACCTCGGGAATAGGGGGTCCTCCCCCAAGCTAGTTTTATTCGTACGGTGGTGGCGGCTGAGGTGGATTGATTCCCATCTGCCCGAAGAGGTAGCAGAAATTCTGGTTTGTCTGGGCGCCTTGATGATGTATTTCTTCAAGAGTGTGGCACATGTCTTCTTGACCCGTCTCAAGATGAGTAAGACGAGTGTCGATGCCCTGAAAGTAGGGGTCTCTATGATACGGGAACTGGTGGTGTGGCTGGTATTCTGGGTAACCATGGGTGGCATGGTAAGAGTATGGATGATGAGTGGCGTCATGAACACCTCTCCCAGAGAAAGACATTCGTCCTCCCTGGAAGTCATACATCGTTTCCTCTTCGCGATGAGGTGGAGTGTAGTTGCAAAAATTTCCTTGCCCCCATGAATCTTGTGGTGTATGTGGCTCATAGGTAGTAGTATCTTCCCAGGCTTGATAGTCTGATGAAGATGGTTCGGCTCGTTCGAATCCTTGATAGTGAGTATAAGCTGGTCCAGCTGGTGTAGCATCTTCTCCTTGGTATCTTGGGGCAGCATTTCTAGTGAATCTTGCGGAAGGGCTTCTTCCTACTCCCGTGCCAGGTCTCTGCAGGTTAAGCAAAAAGGTTTCCATGACATACAGACCAAGTGATCTGTTTGGCAACTCATATTCATTTGTATATCCCTTATATTGCATATAGAGTTTGTTATTTCTTTTCTTAATAAGATGTGCTTGGCTGAAAAAGTAGAAACCTATGACTGGTCATGGAGTGGAGATGTAAATGATATTTCCATTTAGGCTTAGATTTCCAGCAAGACGAGTAACCCAAGAAGTGATGGATATAGGGCCTTGTAAAGTGTGTATATAAGGCCAGTATTCTACCAGGAGTTTTACAGGTGAAATTTTAGTTTTCTTAACCATAGCATACATAATCTTTAACTCCTCAGTTCTAACAATGCGACCTTCTTGTCTAGGAAAAAGAGTAAAGCCTAGCCACTTGTGCATCACCCTTAAAGTGGGGTTGTGTATATCATTGGTACAAGGGTGATGGTCTGTTCTCTTACCAGTGATGTCCTCCCAAAAACTATTTCTATCAAAGTTTCTTAAGGCGACATCTAAGTCTACAGTGCAGATTTCAGGAAAACCCAGGTTTAGGCTGAACTGTTTCCAAGTGAGAGTGAAAGGTTTATTGTACAGCCTAAAATAGACATATGTGTCATCCGAAGAAAGAGTGCAAAGAAATTCTAGAGTGAGCAATCTACAACCTTCTTCGGAGAGCTCCCAAGTGTTCTCCGATCCAATGTTATGAAAAACTAGATCGAACTCAGAGTCCATACCTGTATCTCGAAGAAATTGTGAATCGAAGGTGGGAGTGTGAGTGTACTCTTTATCGCGGTAATGCCTGAATCGGTCCTTCTCGTAGGCTGTTCGGAGCTTGATGTGCCTTTCATGAAGAAGATCACGTGGCTCGGATCGGCTTGTAGTAGAGGATCGAGGCAGGGATGAAGTATCCATGTCTGAGCCTCCTTGTGATGAGCCAGCTCGCGAACGGCTTCTTGTTGATCGGAAGGTGAGCGTGTTCTTCGCTTTTCTCAAGAAGTTGCTCATCTTTGCTGCAGAAACAAGAGAACACACAAACAAAACTAGTGGAACAAGTGAGGGTTAGAGAAAATAAATGTCAAAGAGTTAGCGGTCCAAAAGTTAGTAGTCCAGGAGTCAGTCGTTCAAGTTGATAATTTTATTTCAACTTCTCCTAGTTTATTAACTAATTGGGCAGCACTTCTCCTCTATTAATGATTTCTCTAACTTGATTCCACTATCCCTTTCTACTAGCTACTTGCTCAAAGCTTCCTCCTCTCTACTCTTATATCTTCTCCTACTCAGAAACTATCAAAATGAAGAACTAAGCAAACTCGAAATTTGAATTCTGAAATTCGAAGTGAGGTTGGTGTTTTTGAAGAGTGGAGTGTGTGAAGAGTGTGAAGAGCGCTTGCCTATTTATAGGAGGAGAAGGGGGTGGCCGGTCGGTCTAGTGGTGGGACCGACCGATCCCCTGTGGGGCCCACTTAGTGCTATCTTGCTCCCTTACCTACCTTGCTCAAGTTCCCACACCTTGGACTATATGCCGACGGTTGCATGTGGTGGTAGGTGGGATGAGTGGTTGTGAGTGCTTGTGATAATATGAAATGATATGAGGTGGGTCCCAGGTGTCTGTGGGTCCGTATGTCTCCCGTATTTGTACAATGCAAGTATAAAGAAAATTGCTTTTATGAAACTATAGAAAATGAGGATTCTAATGTTGAAATTCTTATGTGTTTTTGTTGCCGTAGTAAATAATACTTACGGGATTCGTAAATATTAATTACAAGGGGCTAATTTTATGATGCAAAGAATTTTTATTTTGTTTTTGTATGCATTAGAAAATAAATATGAAGGTGCTGATAACTACCAAGTTACCTCCGGCGAAGGTTCGGGGTTTAAAGTCCACCGAATTGGACTCTCCAGTCTCTTCATTTTTCTTGATGGGTCTCCCCTTCTAGAGATAGTAGTTTTGTTTCTTGAATTTTATGGTCTACTAGAGTTGAGCATTGTTCGGGCCGTGGTTTTAATGAGAACTTTTCTTCCTTTCCATTTATGATGAATTTGATTTCTCCAGCTCCGACATCAATATGGGCCTTGGTGGTGCTCAAAAATGGTCTTCCAAGAATGAGTGATACTTTTGAATCTGGGTGCATTTCTAGTACCACGAAGTCTACTGGTACGAAGAACTCTCTAATCTTGACTGGGATGTTCTCAGCAATTCCTATGGGGTATCTGAGTGATTGATCAGCCAGCTGAAGACACATTGGTGTTGACACAAGTGCTGAATGGTTGAGCTTATAATAGACTGATGCGGGCATCACACTAACACTAGCTCCAAAATTGCACAGTGCATTGCTAAACCGTTGATTTCCAATTGAGCATTCTATAGTGGGGCATCCTGGATCCTTCTTCTTTTCTGGTATTTGATTGAGGATAGCCACACTACATTCTTCTGTTAGCTCGATTACTTCAGTGGTGGGCAGTGGTCGTTTGTTGTTAAGTATATCCCTCACATACTTAGCATAGGTGGGTACCTGTAATGCATCTAGCAGAGGAATATTGATATATAGCTTCTGAATTACTTCAACAAACTTACTGAACTGTGCATCTAGCTTTGTGTTTCGATTCCTGCGTGGGAATGGTAGAATGTTGGTGTCTTGAAAATCTATCGGTCTTTCTTCATTTGGTACTTGAGTTTCTTGAACTTCATCATCTCTTTCTTTTGCCCTCGGGGGTGTCACTGGTGCTGTCTGTATTCTTTGTGTTCCTGCTGGGTATGGTGGATCTCGAGTGGTCCTCCCATGTCTAGTGGTGATTCCTTTGGTCTGCTCATGGTTAGTGGTAACAGGCAAAACAGCAACCAAATGTGATATTTGGGTTTCTATTCTTTTATTATAATTGAGTTGATCTTTAATGGCAGAAGAAAATTCATCCATATTAACATTTATGTTTTCAAGAGTCTTACCATTTAAAGCATGTTTTCTAGTAATATTATCATTTATCCTGGCTTGTTCTAAAATTAAATCTCTTAAAGTAGGTTGCTTAGAATTGGAAGAAATAAAATTACTGGTATACTTATCTGGGTTGGAAGGTTGTTGTTGACGCAAGCCTTGCTTGTGTAGAGTGGTGGAGTTGTTGATGATGTTAGCTTCTTCTTGATCTTCGGGAAATTCTATTCCCAAATACTCTCCACTTCTAGATTGAGCATCAAATGCATCTTGAATAGCTTGACGTTCTTCCTTGTAATTGGCTCTCTGACTGAGTCGATCCATAAGTACATCCATTTTAGTTGATATTGCACACACTTCTTCTTCTTCGATTTGGTGACAGCGTTGAGTAGTAACTTGTTTCCAGCTTTGATTCTCAGCTATCTTATCCATTAGACATTCTGCTTTTCCGAAAGTGAGTGACATAAATGATCCTTCAGCAGTGGCATCAAGTTGTTCTCTTGCTCTTGGTAATAATCCGTGATAAAATAGTTGCATGAGCAATTCGTTCCTTATTCCATGATGTGGGCATCTTAAGATTTGTTCCTGAAAACGTTCCCAAGTTTCTGGAATGGTTTCTCCTTTTTGTTGCTGGAAGTTGTAAATCTTTCCCCTTAAGATATTGACTTTGCTAATTGGGAAAAATCTTGATAGAAAGATCTCTGAACACTTCTCCCATGTCTTAATGTTGTCCATGTTTGAATAGAACCACTGCTTCGCTTTTCCTTTCAGTGAGAAGGGAAAAAGGCGAAGAAGTATGATGTCCTAGGGAATGTCCTTGATGATGATGGTGCTTCCTATCTCCAAGAAATCTTGTAGATGAGCAGTTGCATCGTCTTCTTCCTTTCCACCAAATGTAATAGCTTGTACCATGTTGATAAGACTTGGCTTGAGTTCGAACTCAAGGTTGTTCGTCTAGAGTGTAGGTCCAGTACGAATGTTCCTGACACTTGGAGTAGAGCACTCGAGCAGAGTCTTGTTGGCCATGGTTTGACTTCTGATGTAGATCTTTCACACGATCAAGTTGATTTCTGATTCGATAGTGATGTATTACAACTGAATCCTGTGTCACCCTGTATATGATATAAACAAAGAAAGGCAAGGGTAAGCCTGCCAAGACAGAGGTACAAATGAATGAATAAATAATCTCCTTTGTTAAATTCCTAATAAGTTTTGTTTAGTTCCCAGTGGCTTCCGTTACTTAAATAGATGTTCGATCCCCGGCAACAATGCCAGAAATGCTTGTTGACACTTCTTAATGCAATTGCTCATAATAAATTTTAATGAACTGATTCTAGCAAAAGCCTTCAGAAATGTACAGGACATTCCTAGCATCACTTAATGTCAAGTTGTCATCCCCAACATGATACTAGAAATGTAAATTATATGTGACACTAGCTCAAAAGATATAAACAATTATTTATCCACAAGCGCACAGATAAATATACCTGTTGTAGCAGCATTTCACCCAGGTTATCTAGGTATCGTTATTTATATTTTACCGAAGATAGATAACGAAGTTGGGAACTACTAATTAAATGTGTATCAAAGATGGTAGAGATTATTATTCATTCATTCATTCATTCACTACTCATATGTCTAAACAGGGGTAAGACAAGGTAAAGGTAAATAATGATAATAATGATAACAACGGGAATTCTAGAGATAGAGCGAACCACATAGATCAAGCAGAGAGTCAGGTGATTAATTAAGAGATTCGAATCCTAGGTTACTTCATATTTACTAAGCCTAGTGGTTACTCTAGTTAATATATAATCATTTATAGCCAATCACTCTATCATCCATGATCAAGGGACATTAGTAAATTAGAATCAAGAACAAAGTAATGAATTCTAACTTGTAACCGAGTCCTACTAAGGTCTACACTCGGAGGGAGGACTACAAAGGACTCAACAGGACTGTCACTCCTGCGATCTACCTCTCGACCCAGAGTATAGGATGTATTCGCTGGTAAACTTAGCCTAAACACCATGTTTACACCAGTTTGACCACTTAACTCTATCCAGAATAAAGCTAAGTACTTTACGAACATGATCATAAACTCTATCATAATCAAATCTATATTGAATATTTAACTAGAATAAACTCCAAAGCTGAATAAACTGAAATATATTAAAGTAGCATAAAGTCGAATAAAGATACAAATTACCGAGTCTTCGACAATGATCCGGAGACTCAGACGAAGCTTCTAGCCGGATATGCCGACGAAGTCGCCTACCTCTACTTGAATCTAACTAGACTAAACTCTAATCTCGATGTAGAGCTCTAACTCTTCTCTCTAGAAACCCTAATTTCTATCTTGTCTTCTGATCTTAATCTGTCTCGTTGTCTGATGATGGAGAGGGGGGTCAGGGGTCTGTTTATATAGCCATGGGCGATGAACCACGACCGTTCGATCAAACTGACTTCACGTAGGGCTGAGATTGATCCTCAAAGGCGGTGGAAGTAGCTTGCAGAAGACGGAAACGCGTGGGCTCCATGGATGACCGACCAGTCTGCCCTGTGGGACCGGTCGGTCCCACAGGTCGGCCTCCTATGGTGCCTCTTCTCGTGGTGTCTTGTGGTGTCTCGTGGAGTCCTCTAGCGATAACCCAACGTGGCCGTGAAGAAATCTGCATCGGGTTCCTTCTTGGGGAAGCAATGTGGTTGGTTTTCCTATTTAATCCCTTGAAAATATAGAATCACCAAAACTTGTGGAATTTGTTAGTTTAAACCTCCTATTTCTAAGTTGGCAATCCTTTTTGACATTTATTCAAGTGTTGTTGACTGTAAATAATGATAGTTAATAGATGTCAACACTTGCCGTCGACCTCATCACCAAGCGCCATGGTGCAGAGGCCCCCGTCGTCGGCGAAGAAGCAAAGACCGTTCAGCATGTCCTCGATCTTCTTCATCTTCTCAGACTCGTCGTCGCTCGAGCAAGCGGAGTCGTCATCCGAGCCGTCGATGTCGCTGAGCGTGGTGAAGAAAGCACGCTGCTCAGCCTGGGCCTTCTCCAAGTACTTCTTCTTGATGTACTCCTTGTCGAAGCCGCCCCTCTTCTTGCGCCTTGGAGGGACGTGCTTCTCCTTGCGCTTGCCGGAGTCGTACTTGTGCCCATGATCGCCCTTCCCCGAATGCTTGTTCTTCTTGGGGCAGTTGGCGATGAAATGGTAGGGGTCGTCGCACTCGAAACAACCCGAGCGTCCTCCTCCGCGGCGATGGTTCATGCGGTTGTTGTGGAACCGCATGAACCGGTTGGCAAGCAAAGCCAACTCCTCGTCTCCCAAAGACTCCAGTTGGTCCTCTATGACAGAAAAAAGAGAAGAGAGTGCAAAGCCAGCAGAGGGGTTAGCGGAAGAGCCAGAAACCAAAGCCATAGTCGGGCCAGAAGGATTCTCATAAGAAGCCCTCGCCAGGGCGTCAATCTCACTGGACTTGAGCTTACTGAAGAGCTCGTCGCACGTGAGGGTCTCATAGTTCGACGATTCGATGATCGCCTGGACCTTTGAGTCCCACACCGACCGATCGAGAGTATGCAAAAGCTTCAAAGCCCTCTCATGATCGTCGAAAGGCAACAGCTCCTTGTTAGCTCGCATCTTGTTGACAATCACCTGAAAGCGAGCGAATAAACTCTCTATGCTCTCGCCAGGCTGATGTCGAAAGTTCTTATACTCCCGCTTGTGCGACTCGTAGAGACGGGATTTGACTTGAGTGGTGCCCTCATGGAAGCGCATGAGGGTAGCCCAAATCTCACGAGCCATGGGGAGGTGAGAAACGCGATCAAACTCCAACATGCTCAGACAGGAGAACAAGGCGTTACGCGCTCGGCTATTGGCTTCGTGCTCATCGATCTGAATCTGAGTGACACGAGCAGCCAAGACAACATAATCGGCCTTGTTGCACATCTCCCAAACAGAAGAGCCCATGCTCTGGAGATAGGCCGACATGCGTATCTTCCAATACGCATAGTTGGTCCCATCGAAAAACGGTGGTTTGCCCACGCCGCGATCCATGTCGCCTTCGGTGGATCTGGAACCGGCTAAGGTGGAAGATCCTTAACCCGCTCTGATACCAATTGGAGGACCAAGAATGCAAAAGCAAGGCGACCATAGGGGGGTGAATGGGAGCCAAACAAATTTCTCTCGAAACTTTGGCCAAGTGTCCCAAAATCAACCCCGAAAAGCACAGACCCAAATCGTGATTCTCACGACCCTTGGAAGAGGGTGGATGATCCCTAGGATCACAGCGGAGCACCACCGAGCACAAGCGAAGCAACACCCAAAAGCTCCGGCTCAAGTTCCCCCTTGGAAAACCGAGTCCCGAACGTAGATTGGAGACTACGTCGAGAAATCTCCAAATACCAATGCAAACAAGTTGCAAAGATACCTAGAAATGTTTCTTGGTTAACTCTAGGGCCAAACGAGAAGTCCGAAAAACCGAGCGGAAAAGCCGGGATGGCAAATGCACTGGAAAACAGCCTTCAGCAGGATCCCGGACAGTCCACGGGTACGGTCTCGGACTGTCCGCGGCTACTGCGGACTGTCCGCGAGGCAGGCCCAGACTGTCCACCGCAAAACACGCCAAACAGCAAGGTTGCTGAAGTGTTGCTGGACAGGTCCCGGACTGTCTACGAGTTTGAATGGCGGACTGTCCGCGGTTCAAATCGGACTTGTCTGAACGTGCACCGCAGCCACTGAACAGGCTCGTGCCCGATGCCCGGACTGTCCGCGGTCAGCAACGGCGGACTGTCCGCCGGTCAACCAAAAACACAAACAGCCGAAGAACAGTGCCACTAGTCTGGCTCATCCCCGACTCGCGGACTGTCCGCGGCTAGGGTGGCGGACTGTCCGCCAACACCCAGAGAGGGCAATTTTGGTCGCCCTCAACTCAAATCTTCCCCAAATCGATTCAATCCAAAATCCCAAGTTCCCAAACTTGGAGAAGATGATCACGGGGCAGTTAGGAGACTATCCCCAAGAAATCATCTGCTCAAATCGACTAGAACTCCGGGAAATCACAAGGGAAGGTGGATGAACCGAAAAAGCGCCACAAAAACGAAATCGTCCCGATCTATTCGATCATGAGAAGTTAGATGAATTCCTTTGGTCGAAATGACCTCCTCAATGATACGAACAAAATGATTCAAACGGATTTCGCAAAGACGCACTAGAGAGGGATATCGAGTGACGGGAAAATCGTGGAGAAACGAAGAATGCAAAGAACACGAATCAAAACGCGAATCGACACAACGATCTGCAGTCGAAGCGCAAACACACGCTACGACAGTGAGGTTACGGCCTCACTTCCTCAAAATCAACAGTACACAGAGGCAAGTCTCTCTGCGAATCTCAGCTAGTACAGCAGGGGATTGGAAGAGCAGGAAACCCTAAGTACGAAAGAGCAAATGACTGAGATACGTGGGAGGAGGGTGTCTCCCGACTACTTATCCTAATTCTAGCCTAAGTCTAATTCCTACTCTACCCCTCTCTATTCTAATTACAGAGCGAACCAGCTAAACCCTAGGGTTATTCTGGACCAACTCAGGTGGTAGGTGTATCCGACGGCCACGCCCGCACAACTCGTAGCGTCGCCTCAACGCGACCTCCCGATTGCCGCCACGTGCCGCCCTCACTCTGCACCCCCAGTTTTGTGGCCCAAACCGGGAAACCAGCCTTTTCCAGCCAACCCCCGGTTTTGAGGCCCAAACCGGGAAACCAGCCTCCAAGTCCATCGCCTGAGTTTTGTGGCCCAAACTCAGAAACCCACAGCGCCCAAGTTTTGAGGCCCAAACTCGGAAACCGTCCTCAGCCCGAGTTTTGTGGCCAAACTCGGAAACCCTCAGCACCCAGGTTTTGAGGCCCAAACCTGGAAACCGTCCACCCGGTGGTTTTTCCCTGGCTCAACCACCAAACCAGAGCTGTAGAAGGGATGCACCGCCCGTGCACCCCGTCCACCGACACGTGTCCCCAGGTCCTTGACCCGAGCAACACCGTGCCCCGCAAGTCTTCGCTCGTCGCTGTCCCAGGCTGCCAGCCACCACAGCTGATCCTCAGGCACTCCGGTCCCTCAGTCCAAGCCTCACGTCCGCCCTTCACCGCTCTGGGTACCTCGGCATGGCACGTCCGCCGCACGTCACGCCCATCCTTCACCGCTCCCGGTCCGTCAGCACGGCACATCCTACTTCACCTTCACCTTGCCATCAATCACTGTCTCTGTGCTCGACACCTGCACAACACAAGCCAAAAAGCATGTGATCAAACTCGATGACAATCACTCATCACACCGAGACTCGGCATACACCCATGTATTCACTGAGGGAAGTTGAGCTCTTGCGTACCACATATGCTGAGTGCATTCAAAAGGAGATGGAAAATTTGAGAAACACTCCTTGTGGTACTTGTGATTGCCTCATGTTTGAAAATGAGGTTTTAGCAAAAAGATGCAAGAGTCTTTGTGCTAAGTCTTTTGAGTCACACATTTCTTCCAACTCCGATGTTGATGTTTCCGAGTCTGCATCTTTGCAACCGGAGTTGAGTTCTTGTGTTGCGCGTGAGTCTTTTGACGATAGCACTTGTGCCAAGGTTTCGGATAGCTCTTTCATAGCTACTCCTAACCTTGCTGTTTCTTCGAGTGGTGTCCAAGGGACTTCTCTTGACAAGGGTGCTTCTCATATTTTTGGGACTCGTGCTCCCAATTCGGTTTTCCATTGCACCTTTTGCAAGAAGGATGGACACTCATTCGATTTTTGTTTTCACCGTGTCAAGCATGAACGGCGTATTCGAGCTAAGGCTTTTAGGAAGCCGCGTAGCCTTTCTCATGGCACGTGTGGTCCTAGTGTTGGCCCCAAGTTGAACCTTGATGCTTCTTGTTCTAAGACCCAAGGGACTTCTCACTTTTCAGAGAATGGTGTGCCTTTCGATAGGCCTGTGTACCATTGCTCTTTTTGTGAGAAAGATGGGCATCAAGAAAGCTTTTGCTATCGGCGTGCCAAACGTTTGCGCCAAGCTCGCTCTTCTAGGAAGATGGTGGTTCATAGCCCTTCTCGTGGCATGAACACTTGTGCTCCTAGTAAGAAGCCCATTTTTGTTGATGGGATTTATGACTCCTTTTCTAGTGGGATAGGTCATGGTCGTGGACATGCTTCTAGTGCTTCTCTTGGTCCACGTCATGCTTTTCATGGTGCTTCTATTGGTTCTTCTTCAAAGACCTTGGAAGATGTTTGCCTCTTTTCCCGTGGTACGACTCGTTCTTCTCCTCAAGTTGTCCTTTTGAGGAATGCTTCCTAGGGTGTTTCAAAATTGCATTTGAACCAACACTTGCATCATGCTAACCCACATGATAAGTTGAGATTTGTGACCAAGTCCTGGATTCCCATGTACATGCTTGCTAACCCTTCGGGATACAAGACTCGGGTTACTTTGTTCTCTTGTGTGTAGATATGAGGACGCGGGGTGGAGAACATGCGCCTAATGGTGCTTGATCTTTTAGATGTGATCAAGTTTTGATTGTTCTCTGCATCCCGCTTAGATTTGCCTCCAAATAGGTTTGTATAGCTTGGTGAGCTTTCTTATACACTCATACCTTGTACATCCATGTTTTATGTCTTGTGGTATGAGATGGATCATCATGTGCTCACTTGTATAGTTCTTACATGTACATTTTTCTTTTGTAACATGTTTTGCTTTAGTCTAGCATGTGCTATCCTGTATATCATGTCATGCTAGCTTTATGTATAGCTTTTGGTGGTTAATCCACTTTTCATGCTAGTTGGTGATCCTCATGAACATTATGCCATGCTTTACCATACTTCTCCATGAGCTTTACATGTAGAGGTATGATGTTCATTAGGTATCACTTTTCAGGTGCTAGTTTTAGTTAGCTACATGTACCCTGTTGATATGATTAGTTTGAGCACTAGCATTTCCACAATTTTATCATGTTACATGCTTTTGGATCTATTGCTATCATTATCTTGCATTGTAACATGTGTTGAGGTTTAGGTTGTGTTTGGGTTGATCATGTTTTTAGGTTGCATTTTGCTATATAGTGCTTTATCCTGTTGCATGGTAATCTTGACTAGTTTGAGTTTAGTTCTCCTTGCGGTATCATTCATAGGTAGATCTCTTTTTGTTGAGAGTTCACCTTATGCTTATTATGTGACTAAGCGTTTTTGTGGAGACCTTGAGGTCACACTGGACGAGACAATGCCTTGTGTTTTCTTCTGCTTTTGAGTGTGCAGGAGAACAGGAGCCTGGAGAGAGCATTTCGGCTCACGAACCCGATTCCACTTCTTCCACGACTTGGGGTTCAGTTCGAACAGCTCACCGGCAAGCACTAGCAGCACCTGTGCGAGCGACAGCATCAGGCGAGGAGGAGACGACTCCGGCGAGGCAGGCGCCCCGCAGTTCAGCAGTTTCAGGCATTCCCTCGGGTAGCACACTAGCAGGTGGTCATGCGCTTCATGAGGTACCTCCGACACACTTTTGAGTTTGGTTTTGGGTACTCTTCTTCTTCGACCTTTTTCTGTTGTGTGGTCTTTTCGATGTGGATTTTGCTGACTGTTCGCTTGAGCGTTTCTTGGCTCTTTCCTTATGAGTTTGATTTCTGTTTCCCTTTTTGGTTTGGGAAGCATTTTGCTTGTTGTATCATAGTTTGTCTTCTCCGATACCCTTTTGTTTTGGGTTTTTCTCTTTAGGCTAGTTTTTGCTTCATGTATATAGTAATGAAAATGAGACTATGCTCTTTTTGGTATGCCATGTTTATTCTTGATGATGCTTGTAGCTTAGGCTCTTTTTGATCACTTGATACATGTTATGAGCTAAGCTATTTTGCAAATGGTGAACTTGATTAATTAACTATGAAACCTTTAATTTGTTCACCATTGAGATTGGCAACTAGCATGGATAGGATGTGTTGAGATCACTTGTGCTATCTTTTGTATGCTAGGTTGCTATGTCTCTTGCACTGAGTCATTCACTTGCTTGGATTGTTCATATTTACCTTGTGCTTAAAATTTGATCCAAGTCTAGTGAAATGAAAAGATCGAGATGGGATGGCATGTGTCAGCATATCACGGTATCGAGACTGTTTCTCATTGCACATTTGAGTTAAACTTGAGTCGTGTAGTGTAAGACCGAAACCGGTGCTTTAAGCTTCCGATTGCTTTTCTTGCATAGGCTTAGCCCGGTTGAAAAGTTAGGCAATGACCATGCTTTCAACCTCTCGCAATCACATGCTTTGATTTTGAACTTGTGTTTATACCGCTGCAATTTCCGATAAAAATTTGAAAATAACACAAGTCTATGCTTCATTCTATTGCATGATGATTGAACTTTGCTAGGGGTAATTAACCTTTTATACTTGAGTTAGCACTTGTTTGACTTCCTGTCTATTCATGCTAAGTGCTATTTTAGTGGTGAACTCCTTTTCAAATGGCTTAAAACTGCTCATATGCTTAATTGTTCATATTTCGTATTCATTTGATCAGTTTGAGCCTTTGCTAGAATTTGTATTGATTACTACATTTTTAGGGCAGCACCCTTTTGAGCATCTTTTCATTCTGATTGCTATACACTTGAAGCTGTTGCATCGTGCATATCATGCATTTTAGCTTACTGTTCATACCCCCAGCTCTGATACACTTTGTGATCACTTTCAGTGTTTTTCATTGACCCTCATATGCTTTTGGTTGATGACTTGTCTTGTGCTTGCATCAATTTTGTGGAGAAATGTCATAACCCCTCAGCATGTTCCCTTTTGTCAAGGGGGAGAAGCTGTTTGCAAGGGGGAGCTTATGCGTTGGCACAAAGGGGAGAGTCATGCATTTTGGCAAGAGCTTTGAGCTACGGAGAGTTTACCTTTTTTATGTTCTTTTTCAATTGGTATAGCTCTTTTATGTGTTCCAATTGGTATCCATCTTTTGGTATGGAATGTAATTGGTGTCAAGAGCTTTGTTGCATAGCTTTTGTATATAGGCTTGATTTCAGGGGAAGTTGTTTTCTATTGCAGCTTCTCCACATGCTCCGAGTGTCTGTGCTCCATTTTATTTTGAGCTTCTTTTTGTGTTTTCTTAGTCGGTATCAAGCTTGCTAGTCATGTCAAGCCGTTGCCCATGTCTTTGGGAACCAAGTCTTTTGCTCTATGAGATCGAGTTTTGCTCTATGTTGAGTTGTTGCTCCGATCCTTTGCTTGGTTGCGTTGAGCCGTTGCCCATGTCTTTGGGGACCAAGTCTTCGGTTTTGGTATCTCAAACCATCTCTTACGCCTAGTTTTTGTCAATTCAATCATCAAGGGGAAGAAAAAGGGGGTGAAATTGGAAATTGACCCAAGTGAACCCAAGTGGATAAGTACCTTGGCTTCTTTTGTGATGATTGTTTGACAATTTTATTTGAGATTGGTTTTCGAGTGCCTTTTGGGATTCATGAAACTCTTGTCTTCTCTTGACTCTTCGGTTGTGTGGAGGCTTTGCCCACTTTTCCCATTTCTTTCAGGACCGAGAGCTTTTATTTGGAGTCTTCATGATCCTTCCTCATCTCAAGTGGCCTTGTGTTTGCTTTTACTTGGCTTTTTGGCACTTGAGTGAGGCTTGCCTTCAAACCCTTCCTTTGTGGTTTTATTTTTAGTCAATGCATTCATCAAGGGGGAGATTGAGAACATATATGATGAATGATTGACTTTGGTGAGGAAGGTTTGAGGCTTTTCCCGATTGAGTCTATATATCGCTATGCGCTTATTGTTTATGACTAACCGGTGGCGTGAGTTGTGTTGTGTTTACCGTGTTGGTGTGTGTGTGCAACATGTGTCTCTTGGCTGTGTTGATGTGCAGGTGTGGAGCTCAGAGACAGTGGTCTATGGCGAGGTGAAGGTCAAGTAGAGACGTGTCGTGCCGACGGACCGGGAGCGGTGAAGGATGGGCATGCCGTGCGGTGGACTTGCCATGCCGATGTACCTAGAGCGGTGAAGGGCGGACGTGAGGCTTGGACCGACGGACCGGAGGGCCAGAGGACCAGCTGTGGTAGCTGGCACATGGCATCGGCGAGTGAGAGGACATGGGGATGTGCGATGCATCGGCCGAGTCGGGAGGAAGACGATGGCGTCGTGGGACTTGGCGGGAGGTCGGACACGGGCTTGCGTGCGGCGCAAGGGCCGTCGGCCGAGTCAAGGAGGATGGCGAAGGCGTTGTGCCCGGCGTGGAGGCTGGACATGCATCGGCATCAGTGCCGGTGGTTGGGGTGTGCGAACCACATCCTGTCTACGGTGCGGGTTCGGTATCTGAGCCTCAAAAAGCTACCATCGACGGTTTCCAGGTTTGGGCCTCAAAACCTGGGGTGGCCGGTTTCCGAGTTTGGGCCTCAAAACTCGGCGAGGACGGTTTCCAGGTTTGGGCCTCAAAACTTGGGCTCGCGGGTTTCCGAGTTTGGGCCACAAAACTCGGGGTGGACGGTTTGCCTGGTTTGGGCCTCAACACCTGGGCTCGCGGGTTTACTGGTTTGGGCCTCAAAACCGGGGGTGGTCCGAAAGGACGGTGGACGCGTGGCGGCGTGGAGAGGCTAGCGCTGCGGCGAAGCCATCCATGAGGAAGGCGCGGTGGTCGACATGATGGCATGTGGCGGCATGAGGGAGGTCGCATCGAGGCGAAGCTACCGGATGTGCGGGCGTGGCCGTCGGATGAAGATTGACTGGACTGGACGGCTTTACCCCTGGGGGGTATTTGGGTCGAGTGCTTAATGTAAGGGTGTTTTGGTCTTCGGACGTGCGCCTATATATATGAGGGGCTGCTAGGGCAGCCGTATCCTTTGGACGGTGTCACTCTCATTTTGCTGTTTGTTAGTGGTGGCTAGGGTTAGGGAGAGACAGGCTCTTGTTCTTGAGCTTTTCGCCATCCAAGCTTTGATTTGCTAGTAGTGGCTTGTAGCCCGACACCGAGTGCTTAATCAATCATCCATTCCTCTGAATCCAAGGATCAAATTCGTGGTTGAATTCGCGTTTTGAATTTGTTCTTCGCGTTCTTCTTTTCTCCACGATTTTCTCCTCCCCCGATCTCCCTCTACGCTGTGTCTTTTGCGATTTCATTTGAATCAACTTGTTCTTTGATGTGAGGATTACATTTCCACCGGAGGAATTCATCTTTACCCTCACGAACAAGTAGATCGGGCCGAAATCGTTTTTGTTCTTCGTTCTTCCCCTTTTATAGTGTTCTTCGGATTTCTCATGGTTTAGTTGGGTTCAAGCGATTATATCCTAGGATTAGCTTCCCAACATTTAGAAGAATACTTGGGAGAAGTTTGGTTGCAGCCCCGTTCGATTTGGTGAAGATCCAATCGATTTTGGTTTTGTCCCGTGAGGATTTTGGGGTTTCTGGGCAGTGGCGGACTGTCCGCCGTTTAGTGGCGGACTGTCCGGCCGTCGGGCCTTGGCCAGTCCAGAATAGCACAGCGCGCACTACTCACGGTCATTTTGACCGGCGAACAGTCCGCTGTTATAAGGCGCGGACAGTTCGCGAGTCGCGCAGGGGTGTCCAGCAGCGTTGCTGTCTTTGCAGCTTGGCCGGTGGACAGTCCGCCGTACAAAGGCGCGGACAGTCCGGGATTCTCACAGGGAGGGTTTAGCAGCCGTGCTGATTTTGCCTTTTGACCTGCGGACAGTCTGCCAGGGTTTCGCGGACAGTCCGCCCCTGTCACGGACACTCCGGGATCAGGTCTTCGGAGAGTCCGCGAACCTGCTGTAGGTTGAGTTTTAGTGCGTTTTCTCTCCCGGCTTTTCCGCTTCGTTTCCGGACTTCTCGTTTGCTCGTAGAGTTCACCTAGGAACCTCTCTAACTGTCTTTGCTATGTGTTAGCATAGGTATTTGGAGGAATTCCGACGTAGCCCTCTATCTACGTTCGGGAGTCGGTTTTTGAGGCCGAACTTGACTCAGAGTTTTGGTTTGCTCCCTTGTGTGGTGCCTTGCTGTGATCCTAGGGATCATCCACCCTCTTTCTAGGGTCGTGGGCATCGCGTTTGAGTCTGAAGCTTTTGGGGTTGATTTTGTTGGGACAGTGGCCGTAATTTCTGAGAAGAAATTTTAGGCTCCCATTCACCCCCCCTCTGGTCACCTTGCTTTAGCATTTTCGGTCCCAGGCTGCCAGCCACCACACCTGATCCTCAGGCCACCTGTGGTGGAACCGTCCTGATTATAAGAGCTCAAGTACCGTCTTAGTCAAATCCGTCTGACAATGACACATACTTGAACCCATATAACACCAGTAGTCTGGAAATCTTGAAGGATTTGTATCATCGTACATCATACAGGATCGCATTGTTCAAGAATTACATTCGTAAGGATACAACACAGATAAAAGAAATTGGATTTAAAACATCAGAGTGCGAATTTGAAACCAAGTTATTACAATACCAAATTTTAAGTGCAGAAGTTTAAATAAGTGTGAAACACGACCACCACACATGTGGTCCAAATAAAACATTGTTTGATACATCAACCCAACACAACTCACTCCTCCTTTTTCAATTAATGTGCCACTAGTAGTCTCAGACCAGCAAAAGAAAAGGGGAAGCTTCTGGACGACCCTGCCCTGGGCCTACTCCTCATCACCTTCCACCGGGTAGAGGCAGTGCTTACAATAGCCATAGTAGACCTAGCCATCTGCAACAACGGGATAAACCCTGAGTACGGGAATGTACTCAGCTAGACTTACCCGTCCAACTGAAAATAAAGACACCAAGGATATGCAAGGCCTTTTTGGTGGAGCTAGGATCTTTAGTTGCGAAAAGCTCAAAATTAAGATAAGGAGTATTAGTGACAATGATGAGCTGTCAGTTTTTAGACCTATCTCTTAAACTCTAGGTTTGCAAGTGAACTATTACACACACTTGAGTCTAACAAGCAATAATATAACCATATCCAGTTGACTCATCCACATTTTAGTTGAACCTTTTAAACATCACGTGGAGCTCGCCATAGTTTCCCACTAACCGGGGGAGACGGCGACTCGAATCGAATTCCAAACCAGCTGGTGAAAGACCTTTAATACCAACCCACACTTTCCCCGTCGGGTCCATGCATTGGGTAACCGCTCGATGCTTGTTTGTGGTGGTAATCGTCACGGCTCACAGCACGGACCACCCAATTAGAACTATACGATAGCCATTCCGAGACAGATCGTGTTTCCATACTAGAGGGTGCGACATGGGTTGAGACTGGCCCGAACAACTTCTAACCGGCTTTGGGGTCGATGATTATGGCACCGACGTATCCCTAAGTAAAAGGGCGCGTTCAAAAATGAACGAGGGCCAACATCGATACAAACCTACATGATCCAACGGATGGACTGCCACAAGTTTCCAAACTTGTGCGTTGCCTCCTAGTTGACCGTATTTCACTACAACTCAGGTTCTTTTCCACGATAGCAATTATAGCCAACCGTGATCCGGTAAATACCCACCAGGGGTATTATGGAAACATCCTTAACTACTACTTTTATTAAGTAGACTAAGCAATTCTACATTATAATAACTAACAGGATAACAAGGCAGGTATAATCAATAATCAAGGAATGGCAATGCAGCAATTTAGGATAAATCAACTCCTATACCTAATGCATCACAATATAAAAGGACTCAAGTAATTTAATTGCAAAAGATAGGAGGCTTAATATGCTCTGGGGCTTGCCTTGAGTGAAGACCGAGGCCTCCTGGGAGGGGCACTCGGGCAAGTTAGTCTCTGCCGCGGGGTCGACCTCCTCGGCCTGGGGCAGCTCCGAGATCTCCTGCTTGACGTTTGCCTCTTGCTCCTGGTCGGGCTCCGGGAGTGTCGATCCTATTGCATGCGGCGAATAATAAATAAATAAATAAAGTGGGGTGCGAGATGTGATGATATGAAAAGCAATATTTCTTGCAAACCAACAAAACCAACTTGTTGAACCACTTTTGACATTGGGGGTAAATACTTATTTACCTCATAAAACAAATCATAAATTCAATTATTTCTTATTTAATATTTCAAAAGAAACTCAAGTTTGAACTGCAAGTGCATTATTCTGAACTCAGAAAAATCCACAAAAATTCCAGAAAGCAACTAACACCAATTGAACCACACTAAACAATTTTCAGCAAGAAATAAAATACAGAACAAAGGCTACAAAAAGATGAAATGTACTGCTCAAAAAGTGCTTTGAACTAGCTTTTCACACAAAAAATATCAAACAGCAGATTTCATAATTTTCCTAGCTTCATCTACTCTTAAACATTCTACTGTAGAAAATTTACTGTCAGAGCATAAATATACAAACCTACACAAAATAAACAAACTTATTCCAAAATAACCCAACTGAACTATAACCCTACTGGAAAAGGTGCTAAATTCAGTTTCATATTTTTCACAGATTCTACTCTACATTTCATATTTATCCAGAAAGTTCCATGAACAGAAACATTATATTATTCCCTACATGAATTTCTAAAGAAAAACACAGAAAAGTACATTTGTATAGTAACTTCACATTTTTCCATACAACAACCTATGCTTAACATTTTTATTAGCTTGAACATCACATACAGAGACTACATAAATTTTCCCACATTTTATTTTGACATATAAAACACCTTAACACTTAATCCAAAAAATAGCCAAAAAAGACTTTAAACCATAACAGACATTTTTCCTACATAAACAGTGTCTCATATATTTTTCACAAGTACTTAACATGATAAGAATCCTACACAAAATTTTCCAGGAATTAATCCTGACCAGAAAACATATATACTCATTTACCACAACAAAAGCACATAAACTGAAATAAATAAAAACAGTAATATAAGCTTTCACCAAAAATACTTTCATATTTTTCCATGATAGATCTACTCATAAAAAAACTATCAAAACTGAAAGCACCTCATTTAGACTTTTAAATCGTGCTATACAAAAATAACAAGCTTTTTCTAGAAATTAAAACAAAAAAGGAAAAATATTTGAATCTCCCGGCCGGGCTCCGTGGACTAGGTCTATAGACTGGGTGAGGCTGACGCGCGGGGCCCGTGTGGTCAATCGACCCACTGGTCAGTGAGGGCAGAGCAGAGGAGAGGGTTGACCGCGGCTTGCTCGCCATCGGCGAGGTCGCCGGCGGTGGGACCAGGCTCATCGTGCTCCCCTAGACGAGACGGACCGAGTGGTGGTGGTGGTTTGGCTAGCGCATAGCCGTAGCTTGCCGGCGGCGAGCAATGGTGGACTGCGGCGGCGGTGACGCACGGCTACGCTGTGTCCGGCGGTCGCCGGCCAAATTGACGGGGGCGAAAGCTTACTTAAACCCTAAGAGGGCTACTAAGGGGGTTGGTTTGGCCGGTAAAGCTCCAGTGGAGCTCGACCACGTGTGCGGCCATGGCGGCGCCCATGGCGCTCGGTTGGGCAAGAGCAGGAGGCTAGAGGGCGGTAGAGTTGAGGCTAGGTGGTGTTCTCACCTTGCCTTGGCGTGGCGAAGCTCGACGGTGAAGGAGGGGCTCAGTGGAGGCTCGGTCGGGGGTGAACGGCTTCGAGCTCCGGGCAGCGCTGATGGCGACCGCGGCGGCGCTCCTCGGACTCCGGCGTCAGCGGGGCTCGGCTGGCGGCGCTAGAGCGAGCACCGGACGTCCGAGATGACGGCGAAGTTATGTGCGCGAGGGATTGGGAAAATGTGAGCGGAGGTAGGCGGAACGGCGGTGCGGACTCTCGATGCCGAACGGCGGCGGGCACGGCGGGCTCAAGCGCTCGGCTTGCTTGGCAGTGCGGGCAAGGGAGAGCGAGAGCGAGAGAGAGGGCGAGCAGAATGGCAAGTGAAGAGAGGGGAATGCGGTGCACGGGTTTTGGTCGGCCTTGGCCGGCCGGTGGTCATGGCGGGGGCCATGGCGGCACGGCTAGGCGCTGGCATGTGTGCGGCGAGCGAGGCGAGCGGGGAGTGGCCGCGTGCAATCGTGGCGTGATCGAGCGGGTGAAGATCGGACGAGGAGTGGGTGAGCGGGATGCGGCGCAGGATTTGGCAGCCACGTGGCAGTCGCGGCCGGCGTAGGGCGCGGGCGGCGGTGCGCGGCGCGCGCGGCGCGCGGACGAGCGAGTGAGGCGGCGGTCCGGCGCGGGCGCGGGGCTGGGCCGAACAGCCAAACGGGCCGAAAGGTGGGCGCGGGAGAAAAATTATTTTCCTTTTTCTTTTTCCAGAAATTTTTCAAACTTTGACCATTCAAAATCAGTTTCAAAAACTCCAAACTAGGTTTTGACTCAAAAATAAAAGTTGCTCAAAATAATTTTCTCTACAACTTTCATATAGAACATTTTTGCTGAAAAGCACTTTTACAACCTTCACCAAAATAAAACCAATTCTCGAGCTATAAATCATTTTGTTCTCACATTTTTATTTGCCAAATTATTTTGAACTAGGTCGAGGTGTTAATATAAAAAGTACTCTACTCGTTATTCCTGATTTTATAAAACTATTTGCTAAGTCAGAAGGTCACTCAAACAACCAAGTCCTACAGAAACCAAAATCCAGACAAATAAATCATAGACAAAAGCACTTTGATGCACATGAAATGATGCAATGCATTGCTTATGCAATTTAGTAGCTAAAGGTAGTTCCTAATGCAGTGCTTGATACTAGGGTGTCACAACCCTTCCCCCCTTAAAGAAATCTCGTCCCGAGATTTGGGTTACGTACCTATCTTTATAAAAAGCGGGATAGTTCACGCGTAAGTACTCCTCGGTTTCCCAAGTCGCATCATTGGGTCCGTGGTTGCTCCAGA
The DNA here is from genome assembly GCA_009763385.1 of Coix lacryma-jobi var. lacryma-jobi. NCBI lineage: Eukaryota > Viridiplantae > Streptophyta > Magnoliopsida > Poales > Poaceae > Coix > Coix lacryma-jobi. Next base: position 42,167,606 of record CM019824.1, on the reverse strand, counting down.
GAATCTTATAAGTCTTCACTGTTCGGTTGCGAGTCTCTCGGGTCTTGGTGTCCAAAATCTCCTTGGGCTGTTCATAGTACTCTAGATCTGATCTGATGGAAACATCCGGGATCTGAACTTCTTCCCGTTCTGGAACTCGAAGACACTTCTTTATCTGGGACACATGGAACACTGGGAAGACTGCGCTCATCTCTGGAGGTAACTGTACTTCATAGGCGACTTCTCCCTTTGTGGCTATGATCTGATACGGTCCCACATATCGGGGTGCTAGCTTTTTCTTAATCCCAAAGCGTTGGACCTTTCTCATGGATGAGACCTTGAGATAAACATAGTCTCCTACTTGAAACTCCAAGGGTCTCCGTGTGTCTGCATAGCTCTTTTGTCTGGATTGTGCTGCCTTGATATGTTGCTGTACTGTTTGCACAATCTCTTCAGCATCCTTTACATAATCTAACCCATAAAATCCTCGGTCTCCTGATTCAACCCAATTTACCGGGGTTCTGCATCTTCGTCCATATAAAACTTCAAATGGTGCCATGTTTATACTTTCCTGATAGCTGTTGTTATACGAAAACTCGGCGAGGGATAACCATTTCTCCCATGATTCTCCTGAGGATAGAACACAAGCTCTGAGGATATCTTCCAAAATTTGATTCACTCTTTCTGTTTGTCCTACGGTTTAGGGGTGATAAGCGGAACTTCTTACCAACTTAGTCCCTAGCTCCTTGTGCAACTGTTCCCAAAAACACGCTATGAACTGGGGTCCTCTATCAGAGACAATCCTTTTTGGAACTCCATGTAGCCTCAAGATGTTTAGGATGTACAAGTCGGCATACTGATGAGGTCGGTGGGTAGTCTTGACTGGTATGAAGTGAGCCACTTTAGATAACCGGTCTACGATAACCCAGATAGAATCATTTCCTTTTTGAGTGGTGGGAAGACATGTGATAAAATCCATGCTAATCTCTTCCCACTTCCATTCTGGGATTGTTAACGGTTGTAGCAATCCGGCAGGTCTCAGATGTATAGCCTTTATCCTGCAGCAAGTATCGCATCTTGCGACATAAGCTGCAACTTCTTTCTTCATCTTTGACCACCAATATCTCATTCTTAGATCTTGGTACATCTTATTGCTTCCCGGATGGATAGACAACTTTGAATTATGGGCCTCATTCAGAATTCTTTCTTTCAGCTCTGTATTCTTAGGAACAACCAACCTCTGATTATACCACAGAATTCCCTGTTCATCTGTTCTGAAGTTCAAAGAACTATTGGTTTCCAACCTCTTCTTGATTTGACCGATCTCTTCATCGGTCTTTTGTCCTTCGATGATGTCACTTTCCAGGGTGCACTGAAGGGTGATATTGTTTAACATAACAGGGTGCATAAGGTTAAATCCGTCTTCCAAAAGTGGTTGTAGGGAGTTGCAATGAGTCTTGCGACTCAAGGCATCGGCTACAACGTTCGCTTTTCTGGGGTGGTAATGCACTTCAAGGTTGTAATCCTTAATCAATTCTAACCATCTTCTTTGCCTCATGTTCAACTCTGGCTGGGTAAAGATATACTTCAGACTTTTATGATCCATGTAAACATGACATAGGTTACCCATAAGGTAATGCCTCCAGATCTTAAGTGCACGCACTACCGCTGCTAATTACAAGTCATGAGTGGGGTAATTCCCTTCATGTGGCCGCAACTGGCGCGAAGCATATGCGATAACTCTTCCATTTTGCATAAGCACACATCCAAGTCCAATCTTGGACGCGTCACAAAACACATCAAAAGGTTCCTCCAAGTTTGGCTGAGCCAAAACAGGTGCGGACGTCAACAACGTTCATAGAGTGTGAAAAGCTGTTTCACACTCTGGGGTCCATTCGAACTTCTTGTTTTTCTACGTTAAATGGGTCATAAGCTTGGCTATTCTCGAAAAAACCGGAATGAACCGACGGTAGTATCCGGCCAAACCCAAAAAGCTACGAACCTCAAAAACATTCGTGGGCGCTTTCCAATACATTTCCTCTTGTACCTTAGATGGGTCCATGGAGATTCCTTCCTCTGAAAGGATGTGACCAAGGAAAGGTACCTTTTTAAGCCAAAACTCACACTTGCTAAACTTAGCATACAACTTATGCTCTCGAAGCCGGGTCAAAACAACTCGTAGGTGCTCAACATGATCCTTCTTATTCTCAGAGTATACCAAGATATCAACGATGAACACCACAACAAACTTATCCAACTCGGGCATGAAGACCGAATTCATTAGATACATGAAATGTGCCGGTGCATTAGTTAACCCAAAGGACATAACTAGATACTCATAGAGTCCATATCTGGTGGAGAAGACTATTTTCGGTATATCCTCTCTTCTGATCTTAATCTGATGGTATCCTGACCTCAGGTCGATCTTGGAGAACACTTTTGCCTTTGATAACTGATCAAACAAGACATCGATTCGGGGTAAGGGATACTTGTTCTTTATGGTTACTGCATTCAACGGTCTGTAATCCACACACATCCTCAAAGTTTTGTCCTTCTTCTTCATAAATATGGCGGGACATCCCCAAGGTGACGAACTAGGGCGTATCAACCCTTTATCCAAAAGCTCTTGCAACAGAGCCTTGAGCTCTGCCAGTTCGTTAGCTGGCATCTAATACGGCCTCCAAGAAATCGGTGCCGTTCCAGGGATTAACTCTATAGCAAACTCCACATCCCTATCTGGCGGTAGTCCTGGCAAATCATCAGGAAAGACATCTGGAAACTCACATACTACTGGGATCTTAGCTATCTGCTTTGTCGTGACATTGAACAACACTCCTATCTCATGAGGGTTTTGGGGTAACTTAAACCGAAAGGTAGACCCACTGCGAGGACTAACCATAGAAACTACTCGCTCTGTGATGTCAAGATTGACCCTCCAGAGTTTCATCCAACCCATACCCAAGATCACATCCAAACCCAGACCAGGGATTATGATGGGATCCACTATGGCCTTCTTATCCCCAAAAGTCATTTCCACTCCTTTAGCCATTTTACGCGCGGAGAGAACAGCTCCGGCGGAACTTATCTGATATCCCCGATCTAACTCTACCAACTCAAGATTACTTCTCATAACAAAGTTCTCACTTATGAAAGAATGTGATGCTCCAGAATCGAACAACACAACTGCGGGGTATTGATTAACAGGAAATGTACCAGCGATGACAGGTTCTCTTTCTGGCACTTCCTCAACGGTGGTGAAATGTACATTGCCGATGCGAGGTCAGGGCTGGGTGTACGGCTTCTTCGGCTGAGGGCACTGACGTGATAGATGTCCAGTCTTACCATAGTTGTAGCATGGCCCAATCACATACGGGGTCTTGGGTCCTCCTACACTTCCTGCCTTAGCCTTGTTCTACATCAGAGGAGCGGTGTAGGGCTTCTGAAAACCGGGACGGGGACGGTTGGTGGTGATCTTCCTCTGTGGGGGACGGAATCTTGCTCCAGCAACTGGCGGGCGATACGGGGTGCGTGCTCCGAAAGGGGTCCTCTGTTGAGATGAACCTCCTTCGTTCGCACGACGACGGGTCTCTGTCGCCAGCCTGCTGTCATTGGCCTCCTGATTTAGGCAGTCACTGACGAAGTCACTGAAGGTGGTGCGGTGACTGTTGCCCATCTTTGAAAGCATGGCGACACTCATGCCACGCTTGAAGCTTGCGATCTTCTTGGCCTCTGTGTTGACAAAGTCAGGGGCGTAGCGAGACAGGTTGTTGAAGCTGTGCAGGTATTCTGACATAGACCTGGTTCCCTGAGATAGCATCATAAAGTCCATGGGCTTCATTTCTATCAGTCCACTGGGAATGTACTGGTTGCGCATAGCGGTGGAGAACTGCTCCCAAGTGACACGTGCATTCACAGGCAAGGATGCACGGTACTGGGCCCACCACAAGCTTGTGGCTCCTTCCAACATGTGGGCGGCGTACTCCGCCTTGAGCTCTTCTGTCAGACGAAGCAGACGGAACTTCTGGGTGATGGACTTAAGCCATTCATCTGCCTCAAGCAGTTCGGTGGCTTCCTTGAACATAAGGGGACGAGTGTCCAAGAAGTCACGGTATGTACTGTACTGGTTAGGCCCCGGGCCTTGGCGCTGGTGATGCTGCTGCGCAGTGTTGTTAGCGATGTTGCGGAGGGTGGCCTCCATATGCCTCTGCATCTCTTCCATGTTCCTTTGGCTGCCCCAGAACGGGCCAAAAAACGCTTCCGGCATCATCGGCGGCAGTGGAGGTGGCAGATTCTCCTCCTGTCCTGCCCCCTGAGCACGCTGGCTGTGAGTGTGTGCCGGCATCTGCATATCCCATTAATAAGCAATCATTAGGTGATGTTACATTGATCATGAATAAATACTGCGCTGTACATAATTCAAAAATTTAGCACACGACCAAGTATAATTACTCATTTCCATACAACATCACAGAATAATCGCTCGAAATTAGACATGCAAATGACGGATTTCCATAAAAAGGTGCCGGACCGAAGTCCAGACTTTGTCCAAAAGCCATACATGCCATCATACATCTTAAACATAAACCAACACATGTCTGAGGGTTACATCACTAGCGAGCACGCTCAAGCTATACAAAAGAAAATGATCCCTAACGAAGCTAACGCTCAGGCGTGTCCAGCGGCGGATGCGGCGTCCTCTGCGTCAGCGTCGATCATAGGCTCGTCAACGTGAGCCTCCTCTGGTGGAATGTCGGGACCAAGGACCTCTCTGTCCTGGGGGTCCTGGGCCTCGGCTGCGGGGACCTCGGCAGCTGCTGGGGCGGCGGCCTCCTGTGCGGCGTGATGCATCTGGTGAACTGCCTCGTGGAGCTGGTCGATGTAGGCCTGCTGGGCGTGGATCTGCTGTATCAGGTGGTGAGCTCCGTCTCTGAGCTGGTCGAGCACTGTGCGGGCCTCATCCCGCTGAAAGGCGGTGGTCAGGTACACCTGCTCTGCGACGGTCTTGGCAGTGGTCTCCGCTCCTGCTGTAGCACGGGCGTCGTCACGCTCAAGGGTGACCTACTGTATCCTCTCCTGAAGACGGGCTACCTCAGCGTCGAACTCCTCCTGTAGTCTCCCTTTGCTCTGGTAGGTGGCGGTGAGAGTGAAGGACACGCTCTCAAGAGTGCGCTCCAAACTCTCACATACACCTAGCAAAGCTCCGGTGGCACTCATCGCGGGCGTCTCGCAGTAGAACCTCTCCTCGGGGCTCCCTGTCAGAACTGTCTCCAATGTCTGCCTCCAGCGCAAAGGAAAAGGTGATCCACGTGGGAACACTCCTGCCATCGCACTAGCAAGGTCGGTGGGGAAACGAGCAATGATATCCTTCAGCACTAGATATGCTGCCCTGTTGGCTCAATCCTTGGCGCAAGTGCCTCTGGTGATCTCAGTCCATCCTGTCCAGTGGGGCTTGGCAGGCAAGGCTTGGACCTTGATCTGCACCATGACCAAAGAATCCTGCCCATAGATCTCCTTCTGCCAAGAATACTTGGGCTCCTATCCCTCCTCATAGCCCACAGCCTGCAGAATCCTCCATAGGATAGTCGGCAATCCGAAGTATGTCAAAAATGTCTTCCGGGTCATCCTGGTGGGCAAATGGTGACGCGGAACTCCTCTTCCTCCGGTGGCCTTGCGAGCAGTCAGCTTAGTCCGGGCCATCTGTAGAAACAAAGGGTTTCGAACTCTCGTGAGACGGATATTAAGTTGGCAAATTTTATAGAAAAGAGACAACTTTTAATTAAGGGGAGGTAATGTAAATGCGAGAATGTAAACATGATGCATGATCGTACTTACGTTCTCACTCACTATAATGACTCGTAAGTCCTAACATTCTAGTCGGTGGCAACAACGATCTCTCATGCGTTATCTACATGTTCTACTCGATCACATAGTTAGTGTACCTGCAGAAGATTCATTTCAGCCCAAAGCAATCCCAATGATAAGACAACAGAGTATTGGCCAATATGCTCAAAAACATAGAAGCCAACACTAAACATCATGCACCAACATAGAAAACACCCTCAAAAACATTGATACCCTCATATATGTTTGCGTGGAGCTCGCACATACTTGGTATAAGAACACTCACCTAGACCGACGGTTGGACGGTCATGCTCTCATATCTTACAAAATTATTTTATGCATGTTTTCGCAATCGACGCATTCTCTTTCCCTCGAGAATGGACCAGCAAATAAAGATCCAGCATGAGCAAATCCGTGAACCCTATTAGCAGTTAAGCCACCTGAATTCCTAGTATAGGGCTTAAGGATGAGACTGGGCACACTTAGTAATTGAAAATAGTTTCAAAAATAGTTTTGAAATACCCAATTTAGTTCAAAAATAGGTCCTTTAAGATGCAAGAACTTGAACCATGCTTTGATACCAGCTGTGGCGGAATCGTCCTGATTATAAGAGCTCAAGTACCGTCTTAGTCAAATTCGTCTGACATTGACTCATACTTGAACCCATATAACCCCGGTAGTCCAGAAATCTCGAAGGATTTCTATCATCGTACATCATATAGGATCGCATTGTTCAAGAATTACATTCGTAAGGATACAACACAGATAAAAGAAACTGGATTTAAAACATCAGAGTGCGAATTTAAAACCGAGTTATTACAATACCAAATTTTAAGTGCGGAAGTTTAAATAAGTTTGAAACACGACCACCACACATGTGGTCCAAATAAAACATTGTTTGATACATCAACCCAACACAACTCACTCCTCCTTTTTCAAGTAATGTGCCACTAGTAGTCTCAGACCAACAAAAGAAAAGGGGAAGCTTCTGGATGAACCTACCCAGGGCCTACTCCTCATCACCTTCCACCGGGTAGAGGCAGTGCTTACAATAGCCATAGTAGACCTGGCCATCTGCAACAACGGGATAAACCCTGAGTATAGGAATGTACTTAGCTAGACTTACCCGTCCAACTGAAAATAAAGACACCAAGGATATGCAAGGCCTTTTTGGTGAAGCTGGGATCTTTAGTTGCTAAAAGCTTAAAATTAAGATAAGGAGTATTAGTGACAATGATGAGCTGTCAGTTTTTAGACCTATCTCTTAAACTCTAGGTTTGCACCTGAACTATTACACACACTTGAGTCTAACAAGCAATAATATAACCATATCCAGTTGACTCATCCACATTTTAGTTGAACCTTTTAAACATCACGTGGAGTTGTATCGTGGTGAAGCTCGCCATAGTTTCCCACTAACCGGGGGAGACGGCGACTCGAATCGAATTCCAAACCAGCTGGTGAAAGACCTTTAATACCAACCCACACTTTCCCCGTCGGGTCCATGCATTGGGTAACCGCTCGATGCTTGTTCATGGTGGTAATCGTCGTGGCTCACAGCACGGACCACCCAATTGGAACTATACGATGGTCATTCCGAGGCAGATCATGTTTCCATACTAGAGGGTGCGACACGGGTTGAGACCAGCCCGAACAGCTTCTAACCGGCTTTGGGGTCGATGATTATGGCACTGACGTATCTCTAAGTAAAATGGCACGTTCAAAAATGAACGAGGGCCAACATCGATACAAACCTGCATGATCCAACGGATGGACTGCCCCAAGTTTCCAAACTTGTGCGTTGCCTCCCAGTTGACCGTATTTCACTACAACTCAGGTTCTTTTCCACGATAGCAATTATAGCCAACCGTGATCCGGTAAATACCCACCAGGGGTATTACGGAAACATCCTTAACTACTACTTTTATTAAGTAGACTAAGCAATTCTACATTATAATAACTAACAGGATAACAAGGCAGGTATAATCAATAATCAAGGAATGGCAATGCAGCAATTTAGGATAAATCAACTTCTATACCTATTGCATCACAATATAAAAGGACTCAAGTAATTTAATTGCAAAAGATAGGAGGCTTAATATGCTCCGGGGCTTGCCTTGAGTGAAGACCGAGGCCTCCAGGGAGGGGCACTCGGGCAAGTTAGTCTCTGTCGCGGGGTCGACCTCCTCGGCCTGGGGCAGCTCCGGGATCTCCTGCTCGACGTTTGCCTCTTGCTCCTGGTCAGGCTCCGGGAGTGTCGATCCTATTGCATGCGGCGAATAATAAATAAATAAATAAAGTGGGGTGCGAGATGTGATGATATGAAAAGCAACATTTCTTGCAAACCAATAAAACCAACTTGTTGAACCACTTTTGACATTGGGGGTAAATACTTATTTACCTCATAAAACAAATCATAAATTCAATTATTTCTTATTTAATATTTCAAAAGAAACTCAGGTTTGAACTGCAAGTGCATTCTTCTGAACTCAGAAAAATCCACAAAAATTCTAGAAAGCAACTAACACCAACTGAACGATACTAAACAATTTTCAGCAAGAAATAAAATACAGAACAGCGGCTACAAAAAGATGAAATGTACTGCTCAAAAAGTGCTTTGAACTAGCTTTTCACACAAAAAGTGTCAAACCGCAGATTTCATAATTTTTCTAGCTTCATCTACTCTTAAACATTCTACTGTAGAAAATTTACTGTCAGAGCATAAATATACAAACCTACACAAAATAAACAAACTTATTCCAAAATAACCCAACTGAACTACGACCCTACTGGAAAAGGGTGCTAAATTCAGTTTCATATTTTTTCCAGATTCTACTCTACATTTCATATTTATCCAAAAAGTTTCATGAACAGAAACATTATATTATTCCCTACATGAATTTTTAAAGAAAAACATAGAATAGTACATTTGTACAGTAACTTCATTTTTTTCCATACAACAACCTATGCTTAATATTTTTCTTAGCTTGAACATCACATACAGAGACTGCATAAATTTTCCCACATTTTATTTTGACATATAAAACACCTTAACACTTATTCCAAGAAAACAGCCAAAAAGGACTTTAAACCATAACAGACATTTTTCCTACATAAACAGTGCCTCATATATTTTTCACAGGTACTTAACATAATATCCAGGAATTAATCCTGACCAGAAAACATATATACTCATTTACCAAAAATACTTTCATATTTTTCCATGATAGATCTACTCATAAGCAAACTATCAAAACTGACAGCACCTCATTTAGACTTTTAAATCGTGCTATACAAAAATAACAAGCTTTTTCTGGAAATTAAAACAGAAAAGGAAAAACATTTGAATCTCCCGGCCGGGCTCCGTGGACTAGGTCTATAGACCGGGTGAGGCTGACGCGCGGGGCCCGTGCGGTCAACGGACCCACTGGTCAGTGAGGGCAGAGCAGAGGAGAGGGTTGACCGCGGCTTGCTCGCCGTCAGCGAGGTCGCCGGCGGTGGAACCGGGCTCATCGTGCTCCCCTCGACGAGACGGACCGAGTGGTGGTGGTGGTGGTTTGGCTAGCGCATGGTCGTAGCTCGCCGGCGGCGAGCAATGGCGGACGGCGGCGGCGGTGACGCACGGCTACGCTGTTTCCGGCGGTCGCCGGCCAAATTGACGGGGGCGAAAGCTTACTTAAACCCTAAGAGGGCTACTAAGGGGGTTGGTTCGGCCGGTAAAGCTCCAGTGGAGCTCGACCACGTGTGCGGCCATGGCGGCGCCCATGGCGCTCGGTTGGGCAAGAGCAGGAGGCTAGAGGGCTGTAGAGTTGAGGCTAGGTGGTGTTCTCACCTTGCCTTGGCGTGGCGAAGCTCGATGGTGAAGGAGGGGCTCGGTGGAGGCTCGGTCGAGGGTGAACGGCTTCGAGCTCCGGGCGGCGCTAATGGAGACCGCGGCGGCGCTCCTTAGACTCTGGCGTCAGCGGGGCTCGGCTGGCGGCGCTAGCGCGAGCACCGGGCGTCCGAGATGACAGCGAAGTGATGTGCGCGAGGGATTGGGAAAAGGTGAGCGGAGGTGGGCGGAACGGCGGTGCGGACTCTCGGTGCCGAACGGCGGCGGGCACGGCGGGCTCAAGCGCTCAGCTTGCTTGGCAGTGCGGGCAAGGGAGAGCGAGAGCGAGGGAGAGGGCGAGCAGAATGGCAAGTGAGGAGAGGGGAGTGCAGTGCGCGGGTTTTGGTCGGCCTTGGCCGACCGATGGTCGTGGCGGGGGCCACGGCGGCGCGACAGGCGAGGCGCGGCTGGGCGCTGGCGTGTGCGCGGCGAGCGAGGCGAGCGGGGAGTGGCTGCGCGATCGTGGCATGATCAAGCGGGCGAAGATCGGACGAGGAGTGGGCGAGCGGGACACGGCGCAGGATTTGGCGGCCACGCGGCGGTCGCGGCCGGTGTACGGCGCGGGCGGGGCCATGCGGGCGGCGGTGCATTTCACGCGGCGTGCGGGCGAGCGAGCGAGGCGGCGGGCCAGCGCGGGCGCGGGGGTGGGCCGAAAGGCCAAACGGGCCGAAAGGTGGGCGCGGGAGAAAAATTATTTTCCTTTTTCTTTTTCCATAAATTTTTCAAACTTTGACCATTCAAAATTAGTTTCAAAAACTCCAAACTAGGTTTTGACTCAAAAATAAAAGTTGCTCAAAATAATTTTCTCTACAACTTTGATATAGAACATTTTTGCTGAAAAGCACTTTTACAACCTTCACCGAAATAAAACCAATTCTCGAGCTATAAATCATTTTGTTCTCACATTTTTATTTGCCAAATTATTTTGAACTAGGTCGAGGTGTTAATATAAAAAGTACTCTACTCATTATTCTCGATTTTATAAAACTATTTGCCAAGTCAGAAGGTCACTCAAACAACCAAGTCCAACAAAAACCAAAATCCTGACAAATAAATCAGAGACAAAAGCACTTTGATGCACATGAAATGATGCAATGCATTGCTTATGCAATTTAGTAGCTAATGGTAGCTCCTAATGTAGTGCTTGACACTAGGGTGTCACACCACCGGTCCCTCAGTCCAAGCGTCACGTCCGCCCTTCACCGCTCCCGGTCCGTTAGCACGACACGTCTCTACTTGACCTTCACCTTGTCCTCGATCACTGTCTCCGTTCTCGACACCTGCACAACACAAGCCAAACAACATGCGATCAAACCTGTTGACAATCACTAATCACTCGAGACTCGGCATACACCCATGTATCCGCAGCTAGTTGCCAATCTTAATGGTGAACATGTATCAAATTTTAAGTTCATTAGACATGTTCATCATTCTGAAAAATATAGCTTCGCTCACAACATGTATCAGTGATCAAAGAGAGCCTAAGCTACAAGCATCATCATATATCATCGAAGCATACACTAATCAGAGCATAAGTTCATTCTCGAGAAAATAGACATGAAGCTTGAAAATGCAAGATGCATACATGATGAAGTCAGAGCCAGAGCCAAGACAAAACCAGAAAGACTCAAGACCCAAAAACAAAAGGATCAGAAAGTCAGTCTATGGTACTACAAGCAAAATGCTTCCCCCATCTAAATGGGGAAACACACAACCTAGCAAAAGTTGAGAGATCCAAAGGCTTGGTGAAAATATCCGCAACCTGGTAATGGGTGTCTACATGCCTAAGATCAATGTCGTCTTTCTCGTAGTGATCAGGAAGAAAGTGAAAGCGAACATCGATGTGTTTGGTCTTGGAGTGAAGAACAGGGTTCTTTGCAACACTAATGGTGGAAGTGCTATCGCAAAGCAAAGGAACCCGACTGAAATCTAGACCAAAATCACGCAAAGTAGCAACCATCCATAAAAGCTGCGAAGCGCAAGAAGCAGCGGCAACATACTCGACTTCTGTAGTAGACTGGGCTACGTTTGACTGTTTGTGAGAAGACCATGAAACCAAAGAAGAGCCAAGAAATTGACAAGTCCCAGAAGTAGACTTGCGCTCAAGTCGACAGCCGGCAAAATACGCATCGGAATAACCACAAAGCGAGAGATTCGAAGAAGAGGAATACCAAAGTTCGAACTCAGGAGTGTATCAGAGATACCTAATGATGTGCTTGACCGCTTGCTTGTGGGAAATCCGAGGGGACGCCTGAAAATGAGCGCACAGACACACAGAAAACTGTATATCTGGCCTCATCGCCGTCAGGTACAGAAGCGAGCCAATCATGCTTCTGTACTCCTTCTGGTCAACCGGCTCTCTGTCCTGGTTCGCATCCATCGCCGTAGTCTTCGGCATGGGCGTCGTAAGAGTCTTGGCCTCGCCCATGTCGAACTACTTCAGGATGTCCTTTGTGTATTTGCCTTGATGCATGAACATCCCATCTCGGGTTTGCTTGAGTTGCAACCCGAGGAAGAAGGTCAACTCACCCATCATACTCATCTCAAACTCCCTGCTCATGGTATCTGCAAACTTGGCAACAAGTGCGTGAGAGGAGCCACCAAAGATGATATCATCCATGTAAATCTAGACTATTAGGGTATCATTACCTTGCTTGAGGAGAAACAAAGTTCTATCGACCCGTCCCATTCTAAAACCCTTAGAGAGTAAAAAGGTTTTCAAACGCTCATACCACGCTCTCAGGGCTTGTTTCAAACCACACAAAGCTTTTGAAAGTTTATAAACATGGTTTGGAAACTTGGGATCCTCGAAACCAGGGGGTTGCCTAACATAAACCTCTTCCTCTATATACCCATTCAAGAAGGCACTCTTGACATCTATCTGATAAAGCTTAAAACCCTTCGAAGCAGCAAAGGCTAGAAGGATTCTAATGGCTTCTAAACGGGCTACAGGGGCAAAGGTTTCCTCATAGTCTATCCCCTCTTTTTGGCAAAAACCCTGGGCTACTAGCCTAGCCTTGTTCCTCACTACCATCCCATCCTCACCCTCTTTGTTTTTGAAAACCCATTTGGTACCTATCGAGTGGCCTTCTGGTGGAGGTGGAACTAGGGTCCAAACTTGGTTTCGCTCAAAGTTTTCTAGCTCCTCATGCATGGCATTTACCCAGTTAGAATCAGAAAGTGCGTGTCCAACATCTTTGGGCTCAAAAGAAGCAACGAATGCAAAATGAGCAAAGTGTGAGATTTCATACGATCGCGACCGCGTGACTCGCTGGTCGATGCCGCCGATCATCTGCTGCGGGGGGTGAGTCTGTTGAACGCTCCGGGGCGCTTGCCTCGCAAAAGTCACCTCCCCCTTGCCAGATGCTGTCGCTCTCCCGGGTGCAGCCGGTGCTTGCTGGAGAGGTGGCTCAAGAGGACCCCAAGAAGAAGAAGTCATGGGATCGGGTCCTCGAGCTGAGGTAGTCGTCGCAGGGTCGACAGGGGCAGCCAGTGGAGTTGGCTCGGGATCACCCCAATCAGCATTCTCCTGCTCCTCCTCCACAAAGATGGTCTCTCCCAGCTCCTATTCTCCTGCAACATCAAAAGCAGAAGAAACACAAGGCATAGTCTCATCGAATGTGACCTCGCAGGTCTCCACTATCCGGTTAGTTTCAAGGTTAAGAACTCGATAAGCGCACGAATGCGAAGGATAACCAAGAAACACGCCATCAGCAGAGCGAGATTCAAATTTGTCCAAATTGCCTTGCTTCAGGATAAAGCACTTACACCCAAACACCCGAAAATGGGACACCTTGGGTACCTGTCCAAAACGCAACTCGTAAGAAGTTTTCTTCAAGAAATCCCAAAGAAAGATGCGATTAGCAACATGGCAGGCGGTGTTGATCGCCTCGGCCCAAAAACGCCTAGGAGTCCTATGCTCATCGAGCATCGTCCTGGCCATCTCAACAAGGGTACGGTTCTTGCGCTCAACAACACCATTTTGCTGGGGGACATAAGGAGAAGAAAACTGATGCTCGATTCCATTAGAAGAACAAAAAGAGGCAAACTGAGAGTTATAAAACTCAGTACCATTATCACTCCAAATAGCTCTAATGGTATCAGGGAGAAACTCAATTTTCAACCTCAAAATCAAATCACGAGCAAAAGGAAAAGCCTCATCCTTGCCCTCCATGAAAAATACCCAAGAGTACCTCAAAAAATCTTCAACGATCACAAGAACGTACCACTTCCCACCCGCTGAGCAAACCCGAGCTGGACCAACTGTGTCCATGTGTAAAAGCTCGCCGGGTCACTTTGTCATCACCTGATGAACAGGTGGGTGAGAAGCAGCAACCATCTTCCCATGACGACATGGATGGCAAACAAGGTCCTTCTGAAATTTAAGCTTGGGCAATCCTTGGATTAGGCCAAGTGAGCTAAGTCTTGCAAGCAAGTCAAAACTCAAGTGACCGAGCCTCCTATGCCACTTCCACAAATCAGAAGAAGAACCAGCCATCAAACATCTAGCAGAGCCGAAAGAACGAGAAAAGTCGGCTCTGAAAACACGGCCAAAAGGGACAATCCAACAAATAAGATCTCCCCGGGGGTCTAAAACATGACTCAAACCCTTCTTAAAGCGCACTTCACAATCATCCTCAAGAAGTTGCGAGACAGAAAGCAAATTGTAATGTAAATTCAAAACCAAGGCAACATCCTTAATAACAAAGTTCTCATTGAGCCGGATAGCTCCATGAGAAACAACGTTACCTCTACTAGTATCCCCGAAAGTGATGTACTCCTTGTGCATCACGGGGCTAAGGCTGGAGAACCATTCCTTCTTTCTGGTCATGTGGCACGAACATCCGGAATCCATGAGCCACATGTTCTCCAACCGAAGTTCCTGCATCAAAAGAAGGGCAGGAAGTGAGCATATGGCACAACACTGGGGTTAGTATACTGAGAAGTATACCAGTGCTATGTCATAGGCCTAGAAAAAGTGTTAGTTGCAACACCAAGCTGTCCTCGTCCCATGGGTGGATAGCGATCACCACCAACCTGAAAGGGTGGTCCGCTATGGAACGGAAAACCTCCAAACTGACCTACTTGTCCCATCTGAGCAAAGCGATCACCACCATACTGAAAATGTGGTCCGCTATGGGACTGAGCAGCAAAGCCTCTTACACTCGGCTCATGGTTGTATTGAGGACGACTAGAACCGCGACGGGCATGACCACCACCCTGTGGTCTGGCTGCCTAGGGCCTAGCCACCTGAGGGGGTGCACCTCCAGGCCTAGTGCCCTATCTCTGAACTCCCTGACCCTGCACACCATGGAAAGGGTGGTGCCTGGCCTGGTTGTTCAGCTCCAACTCCTTCCTAGCATCTCTCTTCCTCCGAAAGCAAAACTCAGCTTGGTGACCCTCACGGTGAGAGTACTCGCACTCGAACCTCACCACGCTCTGGGGTTGTTGGTTCCTATGGTTGCTGTTGGTAGTTCTTAGCTTCACTAAGGATAGAGCTAGGTAACTATCCCTGGTAACAGCCCAGAAATGCTTGTTGGCACTTGCTAACGTTGTTACTAGGAGGAGACTATGAAATCTATTCCTGGCAACGGAGTCAGAAGTGCTTGTAGCAAGTCCGGTCACTATACCTAAAGGAGTGAAGCTAAAGCAGCTATCTACTAATGTCAAATGGGGTTGTCAATCCCGACACTGGTAGGAGCTAGCTAGAGAGGTTGCAATCTACCAAGAGGAGATTCTGCAAGCGCACAGAACTATCGTAGTAGCACTTCGCCTGGGAGTACCAGGTGTCGATTTATTTGATCCCAAGGGAAGGCTAGGGTGGTGTATGAGTCGAGTCAAGGAGGGGATGAGAGTCGAAGAAAAGAGAAAAGGGAAGAGAGGGATGAAAGGCTAGAAAGAATATGTGGGTGGATAGGTAAGGATGAAATGGATGGCTAAGGTAAGGTGGATAACTAGATAGATAGAGGGGTAACTAAGGGTAACTAAGATAACTAACTATTAACTACTAACTACTCCTAGATAACTACAAAGCAAGATAACTATGAAGCAAGTTAGCTACGAAGCAGGACAGGCAAAAGGCAATAAAGCAATTAAGTTAAGTAAAGTTTTATTCCTATCTTGTCAAGTACTGAGGCGTACTAGCCTTTACCTCTTACTTAGGTTGAACGCTAGCACAACGAGCCTTACTGTTAAACTGGGCCAACTACGTGGTGGAATTCAAGGCGCACAGGGCTGTCACCACCTGCTTGCTACCACAGCTATCCGGGGGTCCAACCGTATCTGAAGGTAAGTCTATAACTAAGCACCACGCTTAACTATATTCTAACTATCTCTACCCTAGCTTTGAATAGAGACACCCTTGCAGACATCAGAGCAAATACTTGACTTAATAAGATAAACACTAGACTAACTAAGCAACCTATTGGCAAAGATCAATCACTAAGCACACTAGAGATTAACTACTATGGCTAAGTGAATTGAACTGTAGGATAGCTAGGTACTCAAGCAATCAATCAAGTATACCACTCAATACTGATAAGTAGAATAAAGTAATACTTGAAATGATGAAATAGAATATAGTAAAGTGCTTGAGTAACAAGAGCAAAACCTGAACTGGAGATGAAGGAAGACTCTTCCCAGCTCCAGGACCGATCACTCGCACGCCTCTACTCTTGAGCTAAGCCTTGAGCAGCGCTACCGCGAGGGCAAAGATGCCTTGCTCTACTAGCTACCTACTGGCCTAAGCTCTCTGAGCTCTCACTTGCTTGCTTCTACTTGCTTGTGTTGCTTCTTGGTGTTGGTGTTGATGTTCTGAATGGAATGGTGCCTCCAGGGGGGGTATTTATAGCCTTGTGGAGTGAGGGGGGTACTTATAGGGGGCAGCCAACCGACCTCGGGTTAGGTCAGGTGGCGGGCGCCACCCCCTACTGGCGGCCGCCAGTCTCCTGGCCGTTGGATGCACCGTCCTTGATCCTATGGCCTCCAGGTGGTTGTCCAAGGCGGTTTGGAGCTCGGTTGCATGTCCTAGCAACCGACTTAGGTCATGATCCATGCCACTCCCCTCCGTAGCCGTCCGATGCCACTGACCTAGTGACCAAGGGCCAAGATTTGGCCTTGGCACGGTCACACGGATCAGTGATGTGGCAAAGGCGGAGAGTTGGGCCTCTCCATGTGCCGGGTGCCACATTTGGGTGGCGGGCGCCACCCTTGGCTGGCGGGCGCAACCCCACTCGGGCCCAAATGGGTCCTGGTGAGTGGGCTCATCTCCTGGTGGGTCTATTCTCCAAATTTGGTCCAAATCCTGCATTCAAATAAAATTCTATGGACATGTGGAATTTGGTTAGTTTGAAACCTATTTGACTACATTTCATGCCTTTTTGGTGAATTTTAGGGTAAAATGTTGATGGTAAAACAGGTGTTTAAGGACCATCAACAAACTCCTCCAAGCTAACCTATTGCTCGTCCTCGAGCAACAATGCGGTTCAAGCATTAAGCATGAAATAGGTAGCAAAATTAAGATGTATGCAAGTGCATATTGTATAGTGAGAAATAACTTAGTATATATCATTAACCATAGCAATGTGGGGCTTATAGCTTTTCACTTCAAACATGCAAGAGTGAAACAAAGTAGTATATAGGAAACTTTTATCTCGCTTAGGTTTAACTAGGATTCTGTCTGGAGGTTTTAAGGTTTTCAAAAGATAAAAACTTGCTTAAGTCCTCCAATATTCACTCAATCACTCAATGGTTTTTAAATCCTCACTTAGGCCAAAATGTAGCCTCTCCTACTTCTAAAGAATGATATGTGGAGCTACAGGTAGGCTAAGAATCATGAGCAAATTGCCTGATTTTTATTGCTAAGCTAGACACTCAGATCATAAGGAGCAGCAAATCATAAAAATTGATCAAGATGAGCATGTGTGGTTATGTGGAAGTGTATAGAGAGATATTTCATAATCCTTCCTAGTTAATTTCTGGGGGTCTAGCACTACTACAGAACAGGGTCATAGGCCGATTCTCAAAATCGCTTTTAGTCTCGGCGTTTTTGCCGCCCGGGACTAATAGACCCTTTAGTCCCGGTTGGTAACACGGACCGGGACTAAAGGGCCTGCCCCAACGGCTACTGCGCAGAGCTGCCAGGGCGGGGACCCTTTAGTCCCGGTCCGTGTTACCAGCCGGGACTAAAGGGCACTCTTTAGTCCCAATTGGTGCCACGGACCGGGACTAAAGATTTAGCCATGGTTTGTGGCTTGCCCCGGGATAAATGATCATCTTTTAGCCCCAGTTTTTAATACGAACCGGGACTAAAGCTCCTGGTTTTATAACCAGCCAACTTCTTCCTCCCCCGAACCAGAGACATTCAAATTTCAGTGAGCTTTTTGCTTGTTCTTGCTGTTGCTATTGCTTGTTCTTGCTTGTTCTTCATTGTTCTTCGTCTTCGGCGTCAATTGGTGATCTTCTTCGACTTTGTCATCGTCTCTTTGCGTTTAGAGGTAACTATTTTAATCTCCTACCATGTCTTTTGAATATGAGAGAAATTGGTATTGTTATATCATATTTTTCGATTATCTAAATAGAAAAATTTAGAGTCTTTTTTATTTATAATTGTTTAGAAAATTAGGAATTTGCATGTAATACTTTAGAAAATGAGCATGGATATAGTAGATGGCAACCGTGACCGGGTCCTCAGCCTCTCATCATCGGGATCAGAAGCGTTTGCGGCCGGATCTTCCTCTCATTGCTGATGAAGCGAATGATCTGTCTATTTTAGTTGGGATCGGACGCAAACTAATTCTGTTGTAGTCAAGCTTGTTTGAATTATTAATCAATCATGTGATGTCATGAGTGTTGTGCAATAACATGGGAAACTACTAAGTGCATGGTTGTAATATTTAATGCAGATGTTGTCACGCAATTCGATGTATAATATCGATCGCCACTCCAAAGAGTTCATTGGTGGCGTGCACTATTTCTTAGGTGTGGCTGAGGCAAACAAGCAGGATGGTTTCATGTGCTGCCCATGCGCCGTCTGTAAGAATTTGAAAGAATATTCATGCCCAACGACTCTTCATACGCATTTGTTGAAGTCGGGTTTCGTAACAAACTATATTTGTTGGACGAAGTATGGAGAAAGGGGGGTTGTAATGGATGATGTTGAAGAAGGTGAAGAAGAATTGGCCAACGCTGATTTTATTGCTCAGTACGGTGCCTTTGATGATGATGTAGTGGGGGGAGATGGTGAAGAAGATGCGACAGCGACAGAAGATGTGACAGCTGATGTTGATGCTCTTGGTGATGCCATTCGTGATGCACAAAGTGAATGTGAAAGTGACAAGGAGAAGGTCAAGTTTGAGCGCATGCTAGAGGATCATAGGAAATTGCTATATCCCACTGCTGAAGATGGCCAAAAAAAGCTGGGTACTACGCTGGAACTGCTGCAATGGAAGGCAAAGAATGGTACATCTGATAAGGCATTTGGGCAGTTATTGAAGTTAATGTAAAAGATGCTTCCGAAAGTGAACGAATTGCCCACCACTACGTACGAAGCAAAACAGGTCGCCTGCCCTTTGGAATTAGAAATCCAGTAGATACACGCATGTCTTAATGACTGCATCCTGTACCGTGGGGAGGAATATGAGAATTTGGATGCATGCCCGGTATGTGAAGCATCACGGTATAAGATAAGGTGAGATGATCCTGGCGACGTAGAGGGTGAAGAACGTCCAAGCAGGAAGAAAATCCCTGCCAAGGTTATGTGGTATGCTCCTATAATACCACGTTTGAAACATTTGTTCAGAAATAAGGACAATGCAAAGATGTTGCAGTGGCATAAAGAAGACCGTAAGGTAGACAATATGCTGAGGCACCCAGCTGATGGATCCCAGTGGAGAGCGATAGACAGAGAATTCCTAGAATTTGCAGATGAGGCTAGAAACTTGAGGTTCGCTTTAAGTACGGATGGTTTCAATCCTTTTGCAGAGCAAAGCAGTAGTCATAGCACTTGGCCAGTTACTCTATGTATCTACAGCCTTCCTCCATGGTTATGCATGAAGCAGAAGTTTATTATGATGTCGTTGCTCATCCAAGGGCTGAAGCAACCTGGCAACGACATCGATGTCTACCTGAGGCCATTAGTTGAAGAACTTCTACTTCTATGGAGCAAACCAGGCATACGTGTGTGGGATGAGTACAAACAGAAACACTTTGACCTGCGAGCCTTATTGTTCGTAACAATCAATGATTGGCCGGCTCTATGTAATCTTTCAGGCCAGACAAACAAGGGATATAATGCATGCACACACCGTTTTGAAGACCTTGATAGTTTATTTTTGAAAAACTGTCGGAAGGTCGTGTATGTTGGGCACCGTCGGTTTCTTCCTGTGGGCCACCTAGTAAGAAAGAAAGGCAAACATTTTAAAGGTAAGGCAGACCATCAAACCAAGCCTCGTAACAGAACCGGAGATGATATACTTGAAATGGTGAAGGATACGAAAGTAGTATTTGGAAAGGGACGGGGCAGCGAACCTATTCCCAAAGATGCTTCGGGACACGCACCCATGTGGAAGAAGAAGTCCATATTCTAGGAGCTACCCTACTGGCATGTCCTAGAGGTCCGCCATGCGATCGATGTGATGCACCTGACAAAGAACCTTTGTGTGAACCTGCTTGGATTCATGGGTGTCTACGGAAAGCCTAAGGATTCACTTGAAGCACGACAGGACTTGCAGCGCATGAAAGAACGAGACAACTTGCATCCGGAGAAGACAAATGACGGGCGCCAGTAATTAAGCCCTGCTAGCTACACTCTTAGCAGAGAAGAAAAGGAAAGCATGTTTGAATGCCTTAACAGCATCAAGGTCCCATCTGGATTCTCCTCCAATATAAAGAGAATAATTAATGTGCCAGAGAAGAAGTTCCAAAACTTGAAGTCCCATGACTGCCATGTGCTTATGACCCAATTGCTTCCTGTTGCTCTAAGAGGAATTCTGCCTCCACATGTACGTAATTCAATTTCACAAAAGGCAATCAATCCAGAGGAACTTTCTACTTTGCAGAATGATGTCGTTCAATGTCTCATCAGCTTCGAGTTGGTGTTCCCTCCATCCTTCTTTGATATCATGACACACCTCCTAGTTCACCTGGTCAAGGAGATCATTATTCTCGGTCCTGTGTTCCTACACACCATGTTCCCATTCGAGAGGTTCATGAGTGTCCTGAAAAAATATGTTCATAACCGTTCTCGGCCTGATGGAAGCATCGCCCAGGGCTACAGAACAGAGGAGGTCATAGAGTTTTGTGTGGACTTTATTCTAGACCTTGACCCAATTGGCGTTCCCGAATCGCGACACGAGGGCAGACTCAGTGGCAAGGGAACACTAGGGAAGAAAACATATATCGGTACAGGAGACGATTACTTTGATAAAGCACACTACACAGTTCTACAGAACTCCTCATTGGTAGATCCATATATCGAGGTACATAAGGATTTCCTTCGATCCAAGTGGCCCGGGAAGAGTGAATCTTGGATTACACGTCAGCACATGCAAACCTTCGGCGATTGGTTGCGAAAACAATGTCAGGGTGATGACAACATAGATGAGCAGCTTTATTTGTTGGCCAGACAACCATCGTGGCATATCAGCACATACAAAGGGTACGAGATCAATGGGAATACATTTTACACAGTAGCCCAAGACGCAAGGAGCACCAACCAAAACAGTGGTGTACGCGTGGATGTCACGGATCCAAATGGGAACAAACAAACATATTATGGCCGCATACATGACATTTGGGAACTAGACTACGCACCTGATTTTAATGTCCCTTTGTTCCAGTGTAAATGGGTCAAGATGACCGATACCGGAGGTGGGGTAACAGTCGACAAGGAGTATGGGATGACATCAGTGGACCTCAACAATATTGGGTACAAAGACGAACCATTTGTCCTTGCCGCAGATGTGAGTCAAGTGTTCTATGTGAAAGACATGTCTACAAAACCAAAAAGAGGAAAAAATGATAACAACTCGATCGTCAACGAGCCAAAGCGCCATATAGTTCTTTCAGGGAAAAGAAACATTGCAGGAATTGAGGACAAGTCAGACATGTCTGGTGATTATGAAAGAGATGATCGAATTTCGCCATTCAAAATGAATAAAGAGCCAAGCATTTTGTTAAACAATGAGAAAACTCCATGGTTAAGGAATGATCATAACCAAGGAACATATGTCAAGAGGAGGTTCACAGTTGTGCCCGCTTAATAGTGGGCTGTAAATATATTATGTAATAATTAATTAATTAAGACTTCATTTATTTGATAATGGATTTATATATATATTTAGTAGTACTAATCATTGATTTATGTGCTTCTCTAGATGTGAATCATCAAAATACATATAAGCAGATACTAAAATTTAACATTTTCTTCTGTAAACTAAAGCAAAAAAATCTCATACTAATTTTTAAAAGAATGTATATCAAATATTTAATTTTCTGTTCAATTAGAAAGATTTAAGATATATTTAAAAAAAACTAAATTTTAAAATCTAAAACTACTGCATCTGTCGCGTAGAACAAAATTGGGCAATGATTGTTTAGGTTTTAAACAAAAAATTAACATCCAAATGATATGACAATAAATTTTCTATTGAAAGCCAACAATTTTTAAAATTTAAATTGAACATTACATTTTTGCATTAACCAAATATGAATGGTTATTTACATTTATATTCGTTATTATAAAAAAAGAAAAGAATTTATGCTACAAAATTTTCTACTATACAATAAGGTTAAAGGATATACAACTATTATTTTTAAGTAATTTTATGCCTAATGTTCAATTTACTATGCAATTAACAAGAATTACAACATATTTATATAGTGGAAACTTAATACAAAACCCAAAATACTGAAAACCCAAAACTGTGGCGGGAAAGAACCCTTTAGTCCCGGGGCGTATTACGCACCGGGACTAAAGACCCCTTTAGTCCCGGTGCGTAAGACGGCCCGGGACTAATGCGGATACATGGGTGTATGTCGGGTCTCGGTGTGATGAGTGATTGTCAACGGGTTTGATCGCAGGTTCTTTGGCTTGTGTTGTGCAGGTGGCGAGCACGGAGACAGTGATCGAGGGCAAGGTGAAGGTCAAGTAGAAACGTGCCGTGCCGATGGACCGGGAGTGGCGAAGGGCGGACGTGAGGCTTGGACTGAGGGACCGGAGTGCCTGAGGATCAGCTGTGGTGGCTGGCAGCCTGGGACAGCGACGAGTGAAGACTTGCGGGCATGGTGTTGCTCCGGTCGAGGACCTAGGGACACGTGTCGGTGGACGGGGTGCACGGGCGGTGCATCCCCTCTATGTAACACTCCAGTGTTATCCAAACTAAAACTTGTCATGTCATCATATGCATTAGCATTTCATTTGAGTGATAACCTGAGTATGCATTCACTAAAAACAAGTTTAAGTTAACATGTTTGTGCTTAGTGGATAGGGAATGTTAAGTGTGTAACCCTAGTGGTGTGATGCTTTCATAAGTAATATGGATATATGTTGTATGTAATATTAAGTGTAAGTAGAAAACCTAGTTTTCTATGTTTTTCTTATTCTCCTCTCTTTAAGTCCAAAAGGTATGTCAATTTTCAAAATGGTTTCATAAGAAAAGTTGTAGCTCTTGTTAAGGGAAACAACTTTGGTATTCAAAGTTTTAAAAGTTTCTGTACAAAATTTTGAATAAATTTGAAATCTTTTAAACCCTAAATTTAACCCCAACACTAGATTTCAAAAACTAAAAAGAATTAGACTTTGGTCTTTTAATCAAAGTTGTAGAGAGGATTAAAAGAAACAACTTTTATGAAGATAGATTTTCATGTTACTGAAGAAAATTTGAAGTAATTTGGAAAACAAGTTTGAATTGGTTTCAAATTGAAAATCAATTTCCAAAATCAATTTTATCCCCTTTTGTGTAGTTTCAAAATTAAGCACCATTTGGCTATGCCTCAAGAAACAAAGTTGTTCCATTTTTGATAAGGAACAACTTTGATGTATAAAGTTTTCCAAGTTTTCATATGAAATCAAAAGTAATTTTGAAAATACTTTTCTGCCCTTTTTGTCCTCTTTTGTTTTTCAAACCCTAATTCAAAATGTAAACATATTTTGCATATGTTCAAAAATAAAAGATGTTCAGAATTAAATTCTGAGCATTTGATATTTTAACATATTTTCAACTTTTATTCAAAAATCAAAAGTAATTTTAAATTTTCAGAAAGGGTAGAAAAGGAAGTGGGGAAGGAGGGGAGATAAGCTTGCCTCCCTGTTCATGGCGGTGTCCGCCGAGACTTTGACCGGCGACGCCAGCGCACTGGGCCTCGCTCCCTCTCGAACAAGCGTGCGACCGTCTCCGTGGCAAAGTTACCCAGCTGCTGGCACACTCTCTCGCGTCGTGGCGTCCTCTCTCGCGCTCGCCGTCGACCTCTTGCCACGAAACCCCGACGAGCACCTTCTCGGCTCAATCTTCAATTCACCGCACACCGATCATTCTTATCCCAAATTGACCGCGGGTATAAATACCCTACATCCTTGCGCATCTCCAAAGTCCACTCTTGCAACCTCTACTCACTCAGAGAGCCAGTAATTGTTGTTCTTCCTCCCGCCATCGAAAAAGCTCCGCCAAGCTCAATCTTGCCGTGGTCCAATCCACTGGGCGCTTTCCTTCTTTCTTTGTCCCGCGTTTATGTTTCATCTTGATCCCAAAAACCCCATCGGCTCACTAGTTTCATGTATGGTGCCCAGGTCTCGCCGGAACCACCGTCTCTTCGCCGGAGTTTGCCACCGAAGGTCTCTGTACCGTGGATCTTCTACCTCCGCTCCTCCTCCGCTCAAACCAGCTAGACCATCGGTACCAGGGTGAGCTAATAGGGTTTCCTAACTCCTCCGTTATCTCGCTACCGACGTAGGTTCGTCGGAGGACCCCGCCAAGATCCAGTCTGCCACCATGGCTGGACAGACATCTATGGTGTGGTAGCGTTTACGTTTTATAGCTCTATCGACTGCGGTTGCTCTGCCAGAGTCGATGCGCGCGTCATCTAGGTCTCTACTGGCCGGAGTCGGTCGGCGTAAGGCCCGCCGGCGCTCGGTCCGCCGCTGTGCGCGCCGGCCATGGTCGGGGACCTTGTGTTTGTGAAGACGGAAAGGTGCAGGGTGTTGGTTGAGAAGTCCCAGACTCATGTGAATAGCGCTGTGGACTGCGGGTTAGTTTCGATTAAGCCGGAGGACTTTTCTGCAAAGTTGCCAGGGCGCGCGGGCGAGAGCCAGGCTGGGCTGGCTTTCGCGCATGTCGGGCCGCATCGGACTGGGCCGCAAGCCCAGTTTGGGCTAGTTTGTGTTTTTCTTTTTCTGTCTTTTTGAACAGTGGTCAGTTTTGTTATTTTTGCTATAATTAATCTATAGCTTTGTTAATTATGAAATTTGATATGATAGATGCTAGCATGTCTATGCTTATATAAAAATTATAAAACTTATGTTTTGAGTAATTTTGATATGACAATTAAATCTATACTTTAATTAATAAATGCAACTTTGATGAATTATGTAATTTTCTGTGTTTCTCCAAAAATCATGAAATTTGACATGTGAGTTTATATCATCAATGTCTACTTTCATGATTAATTTCATCTTTGTTTGACAGAGTATGATTTGTGTATAAGTAAAAGGCTAATTAAAATGACTTATAAAATTAAATAGGAATAGTTGATCACTTTAGATTTGTGTGACTTTTGGAATTGTTTGACAACCAGTGGAAAACTAGCATGATTTGCTCCCTGGTTATGGATTCCTTTATGCCATTAACCTTTTGTTGCTTGTTAAGTTACATAACCATGTTTAGAGAAAATAATAAAACTTGTTTAGTAATAATATATAATAGCTAAAGTTGGTTTATTGGTTTGCAACTATACCGCGATGGAAAGTTGTACTCAATAAATGTTATAGCTTAAGAAAATTTCCATCTTTACCATGATCATATCCTAAGCATCTCATTGTTCATGCATATGCACTTCTACATGTAGATCTCGCTTCGGAAGGAACTAATTCTCAGTGGATTTCTCCTGAGGGTGTAGATTCTTCTAGTTTTCCTGAATCTTCGGACTTCGCTGATCCTCAAGGCAAGCCCCGATTCATTTAACCCTTTCCTTGGATTTACAATTACATTTACTTTCGATAATATGATGCATTAGGTGAATAGGAGTTGAGTGAATCCTATTTAATGCATTACCAACCTTGATGATTCCAATACTTATCCTTGATACCCGTTTTATAAAAATGCTTAGTATGCTTAGCTATGCTTTACTACTTCATTACAGTAGGTGCTTTTAAAAATGGTTGCTATGTTATGGGAATAATGAATCTTGAGACAACATGATAACGATAGTAACTTACATCAAGAATGGAGTCTTGTTGTAAGGTTACTCAACATAGGACCTTATCGTTGTTGGCCTGCTGTGATTGAGACCTTTGAGTACAGCCCACATGTGGTGGTAAGCCTCGTCTATAGCTATTCCAATTCTTGAGAACGGCTAATCGCGCACTGGGAGTGGAAAGATGGCGGGAGTAGCGTGTACCCTCGGGGCTATGAGATAGTCGGGTTCGAGGCGTACTGTACTCTCAGGTGGCGCGAATCCGTTCTTGTATGGGAGGATCTATAGATAGGGTTGATATATGCAAGATTAAGTTCTACATATGTCGTGTGGTACTGAATCCCCAGCTGGGTTTAAACGATTCGAATCGCCGTGTTTCCTCGGATATGGAGCCTCAATCCATTGACCCGCACCGTAGTAAAGAATGGGTTTTTTATGAATTGAGAACTAAAGATGTGGTATGACTTAGGAAGGTTTGAGAATCTTTGGGTAGTTATGAAGTTCAACTTTTAAGTTAAAACTTGAAAATAGGTTTTACTATTAGTAAGCTTTTATGCAAAAGATACGTTTTGATCTTGCTAAAGCCTTACCTTGTATCCCTATAGCCTTCATACCTGAGTCTTCTCCTCTTTTCTAGTCGGTTAAGTCTTGTTGAGTACTTTTGTACTCAGGGTTTGTTCACCCTTGTTGCAGGTGAGTACATGGATCCACCTTTTGATGGACAATGCTACTTCACTCTTGTAGAAGAAAGTGATAACGATTCTGATGTTTGACCTTGGGCAAGTAACAACTTTTGAGTGAAATATGTAATATAAAGTTCCGAATAGTTTATGTAATAAGTAATTTGGTGATGTAAACTTTTAAACCTAAGTTTTAATTTATGTATTATAATCTTTCTGCTTTACTCTGATTTATCTTACCTATAAAACTGTTGTAATACTGTAATGCTTGACGAGGGATTATCCTGGAAAGAATGTAATGTGGATGATTCGGGTTTTCCGAGGACACCCGACAGACCTCTTGAGTCATTTGGAACTCGTGCACGCCGATCAAAGGTCTTTAGGGCAATGATGGGTGCATGTGGGCCACTTAATTCAGGAGATTCTGCCACAGCTGGTATCGGAGCAGGATTCCTCAGAAAGTATAACAGTATTCATTTTTGAAAACTTCAAAAGTTTTGAGTCAAACTAAAGTTCAAATTAGTTTGAGTCCAAATTGCTCCTAGACTTGTCTTATTCTTCTGACTTGCCTTAATTCATTCCTTAGACTTATCCTTCTATCTAAATGAATATGTTTTTAGTATAGTTATGGTGGTATTTATATCTAAGGAACAATGCTTATAATATTATAATACTGCCCTAATTATAAAAAGAAAGTTTATTCACTTTTATAGTAAGTGACTACTTTAAAGTTAATTACTTGTTTGATGTATGCTTTGTTCATAAGTTCGATTCATGCATCATGATTGATAACATATAATTAACTTTCCCTCTTAAAAAGTTGTATCTAAATAGAGTTAATATATCTATCTAATTATAAAACTCTATCTCTTAATCCTGGAACATATATAGTTCTAATATTCAAAATGAATATATTTTAGCAGATGGCCCGTACCAAGCAGACTGCACACAAGTGTACCGGACCTCGAGGTGTTCCTCGGCACGTTCTTGCCCCAAGAAATGATGACCCTGCTGAGAGTGAGGGGAGTAACTAGCCCATGGTTACTTATGAAGAAGGTGAAGGTAGTAACAGTGCCTCATCACGACTTTAGGCGGAAGTAGACCGCCAGTATATGGAGTTGGCAAGAGCGAATGGAGAAAGGATGAGGGGCACCAGAGAGAGGGAAGAGTTGCCTGAGCAGTTGCAATACCACCACGAGCAGCATCAAGAGTATGAGTGCAAGTGGAGGAAGGCCGTTGAGCAGAGGAACCGGGCACGAACCCGGGTAGATGTAATGAGAGATAATCAGAACCTCATGCAAATCCACCATGCTGAACTACATAGGCATGTGGAGGAGCTGACTGCACAGTTGCAGCCAGAACCTGCTATGCCACCTACTCCTGAAAATGAATCTGAGGAGGAAGTAGAGGAAGAAGAAGATGAGGAGTTAGAGCCGGTGGAATATGAGGTCTTATCTGGGGAAGAGTGATAGATTTAGAGGTTGAATAAACATGAGGTGTATCATAGTGTGATCTTTCTGACTTTGTAACCTAGTTAGTCAGAAAACCTCTAATATGGTCAAGATGTGTAAGAAAGTGGTATCGGTAGTCCTGCCCAAGAGCGGACTTGTATGAAAAATAAGTTGATCATGATATGCATGTCATAGTGTTTAAATATGAATGTTTGGTTTGTTTTAAACAGATGCCTGTTAACACTCATGGCGCTAGTTCTTCTCATGGTGGGGATGATATCCCTAATGCACCACCATTTCCACCCTCCTTGGCTGATGCAATTGCAGCATTGGTCAATGCAACAACTCTGTTGGCACAAAATCAGAATGCTGGTCAACGTGGTCGTGGCCGTTATAACAGGGAAGAAACCACATATGTTGATTTCACTGACACCCGTCCTCCAGTATTCACTAAAGCTGATGAACCTCTGGAAGCTGATGACTGGCTCCGTACTATGGAGCAAAAATTGAGTCTTATCAATTGCACCGAAGTCTAGAAGCCAGCATTTGCAGCTCAACAACTTCGAGGAGCCACAGGGGTTTGGTGGGCAAACTTATTAGCTGTTCAACCAGCCGGCCACCGAATCACTTGGGCTGAGTTCAAGGAAGCCTTCAGGGCTCACTATATTCCAGATGGAGTTATGAAGATGAAGCTTGAAGAGTTCTTAGCTCTTCGTCAGGGAGATGAACCAGTGATGCAGTACATTGGGAAGTTTAATCATCTGTCCCAATATGCCTTTGATCAGGTCAACACTGATGAGAAGAAGAAAGGATGTTTTATGAGAGGATTGAATACAAAGCTTCAATCTATGATGACCACTTGTGGCAACATAAACTATCATGAGGCAGTGAATATTGCTATAGCCAGTGAAGAAAAGAATCGCAAGCATAAGGAGGCTAAGAAGAAGAGGGGACTTGTGACAGGGTCTGGATCATCTGGCGGCAACAAGAAGCATCAGAGGCTGGTATATCATCCAGTCCAGTAGTTCCGTCCATCTTATCGTCCACCTTATCGTCCGCCTCAGCAGCAGTATCCTCAGAGAGCTTTTCCTAGGCCTGCTATGCCTTTCAATAATCAACGTCAGCCAAATGTTCCTGTCATTCGTCCACCAGTGCCACAAGCTACAAATTATCCGTGTTACAATTGTGGAAAGGCTGGGCATTTCTCTCGTGAATGTCCTTATCCAAGGCAGAATGTTCCCAATGCCAATGTACCAAGGCCAGTGGGAAATCAGCAAGCAAATCAGAACAAGGGAAATGCACAAAATAATCAGAAGGGTAAGGGTATTCCAAAAACAGGAAAGGTTTTCCATACTCAGATAGAAGCTATTCCTGAAGGAGAACCTGTTATGCTTGGTATGTTCCCTGTTGCTCAACACCCAGCAATTACACTTTTTGATTCTGGTGCATCGCATACTTTCATGAATAGAACATTTGCGGAGAAGCATAATATACCTATTGATGAAACCCAAGATAAATTCTTTATACAGTCACCTGGGGGTCGACTAAGTACTAAGGAAATGGTACATCAGGTACCTATAGATCTGGGTGGATATATATTTCCAACCTCCATGATAGTTTTAAAAGATCCAAGTATAGACGTGATCTTGGGTATGAACTGGATGAACCAGAGAGGTGCAGTGATAGACACCTTGAATAGAACCATCAAACTCAACGTACCTAATAGCAAGTCTCAACTTCTTATCCATCTTCCTACTCTTAAGAGAGCAGTTGAGCGAGTGTGTGCTACCTCTGTCAAGGAAATCCAAGACATTCCAGTGGTCTGTGAGTTTCCTGATGTGTTCCCAGAAGACTTACCTGGTCTGCCACCAAATCATGATGTGGAGTTTGAAATAGAACTCAAACCAGGGACCGCACCAATAGCCAGAAGATCTTATAGAATGCCACCAAAAGAATTAGCGGAGTTGAAAACTCAGTTACAAGATTTGCTAGATAAAGGTTTCATTCGACCTAGTTCGTCACCATGGGGTTGTCCAGCGATATTTGTAAACAAAAAGGACCATACCTTGAGGCTATGTGTTGATTATCGTCCTTTGAATGAAGTAACAATCAAGAACAAGTATCCTTTGCCCCATATTGATCTCCTCTTTGATCAACTTGCTGGTGCAAAGGTATTCTCAAAGATAGATTTGAGATCAGGATATCATCAGATCAAGATCAAACCAGAAGATGTTCCAAAAACAGCATTCACTACTAGATATGGTTTGTATGAATATCTAGTCATGTCCTTTGGTCTGAACAATGCCCCAGCACATTTCATGTATTTGATGAATTCAGTGTTTATGCCAAAGCTAGATAAGTTCGTGGTTGTGTTTATTGATGACATTCTCATCTATTCCAAAACCAAAGAAGACCATGCAGAACATCTCAGGATAGTGTTGACTCGCCTGAGAGAACATCAGTTATATGCTAAATTCAGTAAATGTGAGTTCTGGATAGATGAAGTTCAATTCTTGGGTCATGTTCTCTCAGCTGAAGGTGTGGCAGTAGATCCAAGTAAAGTCCAAGAAGTTCTTGACTGTAAGTCACCGACTTTAGTACATCAAGTTCGGAGTTTCTTAGGATTAGCAGGGTATTATCGTAGATTTATCCCTGACTTCTCCAAGATCTCTAAACCAATGACCACACTGCTAAAGAATGACACTAAGTTTGTATGGTCAAAGGAATGTGACGAAGCTTTTCAGACTCTGAAAAAGTTGTTGACAACTGCACCAGTGTTAGCTCAGCCAGACATTGAAAAATCCTTTGATGTTTATTGTGATGCTTCAGGCAAAGGCATTGGGTGTGTACTGATGCAAGAAGGCAGAGTCATTGCCTATGCTTCATGACAGCTTAAGCGACATGAAGAACATTATCCAACACATGATCTAGAGTTGGCAGCTGTAGTCCATACTCTAAAGATCTGGCGACATTATTTGTTGGGTAATACTTGTCATATATACACTGATCATAAAAGTTTGAAATACATTTTCACTCAGTCTGAGTTGAATATGCATCAGAGAAGATGGTTGGAATTGATAAAAGATTATGATATTGAAATGCACTATCACCCAGGTAAAGCTAATGTAGTGGCAGATGCACTCAGTCGAAAGGATCATTGCAATTGTCTGGAAGTCAAGCCAATAGATATTATCTTGTGTTATGAGTTTGAAAGGTTAAGCCTTGAAATGATTCCACAAGGAAATCTCGCAAATATGACAGTTCAATCATCCATTAAGGATCAGATCATTGCAGCCCATAAGGAAAGCAAGGGAATGATCCATCTGAAAGAAAAGATCCACTCTGAGCAGAATTCCAATTTCAAAATAGATGAAGCTGGAGTGATTTGGTTCAAGGATCGATTAGTGGTTCCAAAAGTTCCTGAGCTCCGAAAGCAGATTCTTGATGAAGCTCATGCAACAAGATTTTCAGTACATCCAGGCAGTAATAAGATGTATCATGATTTGAAACAGAGATTCTGGTGGACTAAGATGAAAGTTGAAATTGCTAGTTATATAGCAAAATGTGATACTTGTCAGAAAGTGAAGGCAGTTCATCTTAAGTCTGCTGGAGAATTGCAACCATTGCCAATTCCATCTTGGAAGTGGGATGACATTAGTATGGACTTTATAGTGGGTCTGCCCAAGACATCAAAAGGGTTTGATTCCATATGGGTCATTATTGATCGTCTGACCAAATCAGCTCATTTCATATCTGTTAAGACAGCATATCCAGCATCTACTTATGCCAAGATATATTTGGACAGAATTGTAAGTCTGCATGGTGTTCCAAAGACTATCGTGTCTGATAGAGGGACACAGTTTGTTAATGTTTTCTGGAAGCATTTACATAAGTCTTTGGGTACTAGGCTTTTGCATAGTACAACTTATCATCCACAGACTGGGGGTCAAACTGAAAGAGTTAATCAGATCTTAGAAGATATGTTAAGATCTTGTGTGCTCAACTATTCAGAGAAATGGGATGAATGTTTGCCTTTAGCAGAGTTCTCTTACAACAATAGTTATCAAGAGAGTATTAAGATGGCACCGTTTGAAGCTCTGTATGGCAGAAGATGCAGAACACCTTTAAACTGGTCTGAACCTGGAGAACGTAGTCTCTTTGGGGTTGACTTAGTTAAGGAAGCTGAAGAAAAAGTTAGGTTAATTCGAGAGAACATGAAGATAGCACAATCCAGACAAAAGAGTTATGCCGATAAGAGACGTCGGTCTCTTACCTTTGAAGTTGGTGATTATGTCTATCTCAAGGTGTCACCAATGAAGGGAGTTACTCGATTTGGAATCAAAGGAAAGTTGGCACCTCGATATATAGGTCCCTATCAGATCCTCAAAAGATGTGGAAAGGCGGCATATCAACTTGATTTACCACCACAGCTATCTTTAGTCCATAATGTGTTCCATGTCTCTTAGTTAAAGAAATGTCTTCAAGTGCCTGATCATGTCATTCATGTTGAAGAGATTGAATTAGAGCCTGATCTGACATACTCAGAGTATCCTATCAAGATTCTTGACTAGAAAGATCGAGTTACTCGAAAAAGAACTGTCAAGTTCTACAAGGTTCAATGGAATCAACATACTGAAGAAGAAGCCACGTGGGAGTCAGAAGAGTTTCTCTTAGAAAGTTTTCCTGAGTTTCTTTCTTCTGTATAAGTTCTTATAATCTATCTTATGGGAACCCTTCCCTGTTTTATGTAAAGGTTAGTAATGGAAGTGCCTGACACATTTCCTTTTCCATTACTTAGCCTACAGGTTAAATCTCGGGACGATATTTCTTTAAGGGGGAAAGAGCTGTAACACTCCAGTGTTATCCAAACTAAAACTTGCCATGTCATCATATGCATTAGCATTTCATTTGAGTGATAACCTGAGTATGCATTCACTAAAAACAAGTTTAAGTTAACATGTTTGTGCTTAGTGGATAGGGAATGTTAAGTGTGTAACCCTAGTGGTGTGATGCTTTCATAAGTAATATGGATATATGTTGTATGTAATATTAAGTGTAAGTAGAAAACCTAGTTTTCTATGTTTTTCTTATTCTCCTCTCTTTAAGTCCAAAAGGTATGTCAATTTTCCAAATGGTTTCAAAAGCAAAGTTGTAGCTCTTGTTAAGGGAAACAACTTTGGTATTCAAAGTTTTAAAAGTTTCTGTACAAAATTTTGAATAAATTTGAAATCTTTTAAACCCTAAATTTAACCCCAACACTAGATTTCAAAAACTAAAAAGAATTAGACTTTGGTCTTTTCATCAAAGTTGTAGAGAGGATCAAAAGAAACAACTTTTATGAGGATAGATTTTCAAGTTACTGAAGAAAATTTGAAGTAATTTGGAAAACAAGTTTGAATTGGTTTCAAATTGAAAATCAATTTTATCCCCTTTTGTGTAGTTTCAAAATTATGCACAATTTGGCTATGCTTCAAAAAACAAAGTTGTTCAATTTTTGATAAGGAACAACTTTGATGTATAAAGTTTTCCAAGTTTTCATATGAAATCAAAAGTAATTTTGAAAATACTTTTCTGCCCTTTTTGTCCTCTTTTGTTTTTCAAACCCTAATTCAAAATCTAAACATATTTTGCATATGTTGCAAAAATAAAAGATGTTCAGAATTAAATTCTGAGCATTTGATATTTTAACATATTTTCAACTTTTATTCAAAAATCAAAAGTAATTTTAAATTTTCAGAAAGGGTAGAAAAGGAAGTGGGGAAGGGGGGGAGATAAGCTTGCCTCCCTGTTCATGGCGGTGTCCGCCGAGACTTTGACCGGCGACGCCAGCGCACTGGGCCTCGCTCCCTCTCGAACAAGCGTGCGACCGTCTCCGTGGCGAAGTTACCCAGCTGCTGGCACACTCTCTCGCGTCGTGGCATCCTCTCTCGCGCTCGCCGTCGACCTCTTGCCACGAAACCCCGACGAGCACCTTCTCGGCTCAATCTTCAATTCACCGCACACCGATCATTCTCATCCCAAATTTACCGCCGGTATAAATACCCTACATCCTTGCGCATCTCCAAAGTCCACTCTTGCAACCTCTACTCACTCAGAGAGCCAGTAATTGTTGTTCTTCCTCCCGCCATCGAAAAAGGTCCGCCAAGCTCAATCTTGCCGTGGTCCGATCCACTGGGCGCTTTCCTTCTTTCTTTGTCTCGCGTTTATGTTTCATCTTGATCCCAGAAACCCCGCATCGGCTCACTGGTTTCATGTATGGTGCCCAGGTCTCGCCGGAACCACCGTCTCTTCGCCGGAGTTTGCCGCCTGTAACACCCTGTCGTTGAGTACCAGAAGAAGAGGTACACCCGGCCAATATCAATTTGCAATCTGATCTCACTACTCAATTACACCATGTCGAGTGCTTGATGAAAAAGAAAGATTAACTCGCGGAAGAATCGTAAAACAATATAAGGTATCTTAGAGTGAGCAAGATGATCGGGATGCTACCTGGGAGACGGATGACTATCTAAGAAGTATACCCAACTTTATAAAAATGGTTCGTAATCCAAATCTCGGGACGAGATTTCTTTTTAAGGAGGGGAGGGCTGTAACACCTAGGTGTTAAGCAATCCCTAAATGCATAATTTGGCATAGCATAAGCATAGCATCTCATCATTTCATGTGCATATGTTTGTTGAAGTGCTTAAGTCCTTGTTGTAGTGTCTAGTATAACCTTGTTATGCTTTTGTTTCTGACCCAGTGCCTTATAACAAAGTTGTAGATCTTGTTGAAAGGAACAACTTTGCTTTAAAGCACTTTCTCAGAAAAAAGCTGTTAAATTATGATTTCTTGCATTAGAAAAATGGTTTAGCACTAAATTTCTTTTAAACAACAGAATTTGGACTTGAGCCTAAAGATGATTTGTTCCTTACGAAATTCTAAGCAACTTTGCTTTTAGGACCTTTTCCTATTCCGCTTGGTTTGGAAGTTTTGGAGCATCAAAGTTTGTAACCAAACTTCATTAGTTTAAACCCCAGTGGGACCCCCCTGTCAGCCTCCTCTCTTCTCTTCCTCGCGCGCGCGCCGCTCCCTCCGCGCCGCAGAAAAACGCCTCGCCGGCGGCCAAACCACCGTCATCACCGCCCGTGGTTTGCGCCCGAACTCGCCACGACGCCCTGGCGCTCGACGCATGCTCGCCGCGTGGAGCGCGACGCCTGACGCCGCCGCGTCCGGTCGGGAGTTCCCCCGACGGGAACCGGCCAGGTGCAATGCACCTAGCGCTTCGTTCCTTTTGCCTTCGCTCCGCCCCGTGCTCGCAATCAGAAGAGCATTCCATTGCTCGCTCACTCTCTCGCTCACCAGCGCGCCAGCCACTCCACCATCTTCTCCAGTTCGCCCAAACCGCCATTGCCGCCGAACCTCGGCGAGCGATTACTCGCTCCACCGCTCACCACCGTTCGATTCCTCCCGCCAGTTTCTCCGCCTTGACCTCCTCTTTCTCCGGCAAGGGTTGGTTTCCTCACTCTCCCTCTCTAGCCGCCGGAACAGCGGACGCCATCCTCAAGCTTCCGCCATGGCCGCCACCGTGACCTTCACGTGGACCGGTCATCTCCGGCCAAGCCATCCCAAACCGAGCCATGTTCTAGTCTTCTCTACCGCCGTAGTTGCCTAGGTTTCGACGGAGACCTCTCTGCCGCCATGTTCAGCCGGAACCGAGCCGTGTCGCCGCCGTGTCCGCCATGGACCGCCGCTGTGCATCGCTCTGGGCAATGCCGGGGATGCCGAAGCCTGAGAGTTGCTCCAATAGGTCGGTTATGACTTGCTTGGGCTAGTGTTAGTCTCGCCGAGTCGCAAGCCGCCGGGAAGAGTTCCGCCGCCGAGTCGCAGAGCCGCCGCTCCGCCATGGCCGCCGTCGAGCTTGCTCCGGTATCCCTCTGGCTTAGCGAGTCGGTTAGTCGTGTTCGCCTCGCAAACCCGCACCCAGTGATGGTCTCGGTGTCACCGGAAGCGTCGCCGTCGACGAGCTAGGGCCGGTCAACGACCACGGCGCAAAACTCCGCCGTTGACCGCCGAGCCTGGCCTCGCGCGGTAACGTGCCGAGACTGGCCTCGGTAGCTTGGTCGTCTGACCAGTGGGCCTCGCCGACGAGTCGAAGAGAGAGTGTGAGAGAGAAAAAAAAGGGAAATCTGGGTGCTGTAGGCCTCGGTAAGCCGGGCGTGCCGAGCTTCTACCTCGAGCCTCGGCTAAGTCACCGAGCCTCGGCTGAGTCAGTTAGCCTCGGCCGAGTTGGTTAGGTGTGCAGAGCGTTGTGTCGAGCCTCGGCCGAGTCGGTCGAGTGTGTCTGAGCCTCGGCTGAGTTAAGCCGGGTGTGCCGAAGCCTCGTCTTGTGCCTCGGCCGAATCGAGTTGGGTGTCCGTAGCGTTTTAGGTTAAGTTTTCTTTTAAAGTAAGTTTTTGCAGAATTCATGTAAAGGCTTCAAAATTCCTACAAGGCTCATTTTAAGTCCAAATCCTGTGAAACAATTTTGTTGTGTTCAGCATGATTAGATATATCTGTGAAAAATGTTAAATGCATTTTTGGTGATATTTTTATGTGTAGATTTATTTAAGTTAGAAAAGTGCTGATAACTTGGAAAATGCATAACTAATTATGTATAAGTCATAAAAATGTGATTCCAGTTTTGTTAGGTTTGTATGGATATATAGTTTCAGGGAAAAATATAATATAAGGTTGTTCTGTGAATTAATTGGCAGTAACTTTTAAAATGGTTAAAGGCTGTTTCTTGTTTATTTTGTAGTAATTAGAATATGAGGAATATGAACCTGAGAATTTATGCACACTGCTCTTGTGCTAGGAAGTTCAGTAGCAAAATAAGAAATATGATGTCTGACACTTTTTAATATGATGTGTAGTTCAAAGCACCTTTTCATGATAGAACTTGTCTTTTCATAGAAAATGGAGTTTAGTCCAAATGGAGTGAAATTTGGACCAGAGACTAGATTACATATTGTTAACTTCCAGTAATTTCTGTAGATTTTTCTGAAGCTATCTAAGATGGGTTGCTGTTATAGGCTAGTTTAATTAGATTTGTTTCAGCAAGTAGTTAGAGGGTAATAAACTCATTAAGTATACTTTAATGAGGTGACAACATAACTTAACAAGTTGAATATCAGTAGATGATATGTGCTTATTTCCTGAAATGCCTTGTTCCATGTTGCATCACCATGCATTCCGCATGCATTCGCGTTATTCATACATTCCATGCATCATACAGGATCAACGGAGGAGATCCAGACCCAGTCGGCACTAGTGGAGCCCAGTCCGGAGGAGAGTCTGAACGCGAAAGCCGGAGGGACCGACGCCGACGAGCTACCAGAGTGTCGCGACCACCGCCCGTCGGACTTTGAGAAAGGCAAGCCCCGGAGCATTCTAACTCCTATGGTTTGCAAATGTTTTCCAATTAACCTGATGATGAATGTTGCATTAGGTTATATGAATTGATTGCTACCGTTGATGCATTATTACTTATCCTTGACCACCTGCAATATATCTTGATATCCCTGTTTAGGTCTAGGCTCGTTAAACTTAGCCCTGCTTAGATCGGTAAAAGTCGGGTGATTTCCTGTCTCACGCAATAGGTGGATACTGATCATGTTTAGCCTGTGCTACCATGAGTTAACCATGTGATAATTAATCTGAGACGGAGGCGGGATATAAGAGCAGCAGGACATGGGTTCTGTGTGCTAGTAGGCTCCCGTCTGTGTCGCATAGGACCCGTTCAGGAATGTCCCTTCAGTCAAATTGAACGCGTCAATCACTTAACGGAGTAGGTCTGAGTACCTCCCGCGAAGCCGAGTAAGGTTATTCGAGCCGGTGATGGAGATGTTGACGCCTAACACCCAGGGCCTCAACTGTACCGTGGGCAACTATTCCGATCAACCTGGCATGGTCCGAGGGCAGGCAGGGCCTGATCGACCTGGCATGGCATGACCGTGGGCAGTTATAGATTGAGCGACCTGGCACTGAGATAACCCCGGTGTAGAAGGGCCCATGGCCGTCCCGCGCATTGTGTTCTCGAATCTCCTGACTGGTAGCTTACGACTGCCGTAGCCGGAATGTGCCGGGCGAGTGTGAGACATTTTATCCCCAGCTGGGTAGGAAATGATTATAATCGCCATCGCTCCTGGACAGTGAGCAGTTGACTTTAGATCATCTCCCGTAGAACTTATGGAACTAAAGTGGTTTGGAATCTGAGAGGCTTTTGATGAAATAGTCACTCTTGATTGATTAATTAGCAAGTGCTTGTTTAGTACAGGTGCAAATCTAGTAAGGTAGAGTTAATGACTAAAAGCAATTGCCAACATCTGAAACTGAGTTTTATTACTAAAGCTTTCATGCAAAGGAGTATGTACAGCCAACCCCACTTATATAGCCTACATGATCCTTGGTGTCTCATTATTTCTGGTTTTGTCGGGTAAGTCTAGCTGAGTACCTTCTCGTACTCAGGGTTTGTTTCCTTGTTGTTGCAGATGGCCAGTGCTTTTATGGCTACTGCGAGAACTGCTTGTACCCGGTAACGGGTGATGACTAGACCAAGGGCATGGTCAACACTTACCTCATCTGTTGCTTTTGTGGACCGGTCGACTGATGGCACCGTATTTATGAACAATCCAAACTTATGTTTTAAAGACTATGTTGCTTCCGCTACTACTATCAAACTATGGTTTGTAATATTATTTCGTACTCCGATGTAATTTGAACTTTATGCAATTGTGGTGTAACCCGTGAGCATGTTCGTTGAACAAGTACGATCTTGGCTGAATGTCGTTGAATGATTTGAAATCCTTCGAGATTTCCGGACTACCGGGTTTGTACGAGCTTAAGTACTCAATGATTTCTGCGAGAGCGGAGGTTTCCAGTGCTTAATCTGGTGCAAATTGGTCGGTTCTGTTACAGCTGGCATCAGAGCAAGTTCAGCATTACTGTTCATGGGTGTATTTTGAAAACAATATTTTATAAAGGATAAAGATATATTTGCCAACTTATAGTTTTATTAGGATTTGGAAAATCTTAATGATTAAAGCTAAGGTGTGCCAGTGACCAAGTCCTTATGCCCAATAGGAATTTAGGTGGCTATTTAAGTACTAACTTGGGGGTTGTGCATCATATTTAAATTCTGTTATTTCTGTCGTCCATACGGCAAGGGTGAAATTGTATGGATGCTATTCTTGGAATAGTAATGTATGGATCAATTGCCTCTACGCCAAGGTAAGGTAATAAGTGAGTTGTGAGAGCATGATTGGACAACCGCCAATCTAGGGGAGTGCTTGAATGATGCTGACATGTATACCTATTGCACACAAGTATATGTGAAGGTATTAATTGTGGGAGTAATACTTTTCTGATGGGTGCATGTACTGCTTACGTGTATACCGGGTGTGCACCTAAGCCAGTATTAGATTTAAATTTGAGCAATGCATGCTATTCATATTGTGGGCAGGGCTGAAATGAATTTTCTGCAGGTACGCTAACTTGCGAACGTGTAGTACGCTAGTTAACGCTATGAGTGAACGTGGTATGCCACCGTCTAGCCGTTAGATTGTTAGGCAGTGAGGACGTATGTTACGCTCATGCATCATGATCATATAATTTTGCATTAATCTCACTTCCTTCCTTATGTTATCCGTCCCGTTTCTTAAATAAAAGTTGTTCTCAACTAATTAAAAACTATGTGGATACATTTCTTTCAGATGGCCCACACTAAGCGTACCGCCCGCAAGTCGACCGGAGGCAGGAGGCCCAATTACATGCTGGGTCCTTGGACCGAGGAGGGATCCGAGGGTTTCTGGAGGAGTTGGCATGCCTACTCTTTTGTGGAGGGTGCTGCACTTAGTCGGATACCAGGAGGGCCAAGAGCCGCAATATGAGTGGCATCGAGTTCAGTTTTCAGAGGATCGCTACATGTACACAGTTGAGGCGGACGTGCCTAGCCGTGATCCGCAGGATCATGTGTGGTGCCGCAGGGTGTTTGCTCTTCAGGGCAGGACTCCTTGGGATGGAGCCAACAAGTTGCGTACACTGTTCTTCGGGACATCATGGAGGATCATCCAGAGGTAGTTGCCCAGGCCACAGTCAGTGTCTTCCCTACAGCAGATCCGTACCAGTCAGTGTGGCGTCAGCCGGGTGCCACTGTGTTAGGGACCAGTTCTTCAGAGCGGGAGCACTGCGCAGGGCCAGCTGGGAGTGCGATGGCTGCACTCATGGCTACCTATGGGTGTCTGTCACGTAGCTACGACCACCTGGACCACATCCTCAGTGAGGAGATAGATGCACATCACCAGGGCCAGGAGGCGCATGCTACAGAGATTGACCTTCTCACCACTCAGCTAGCTCACAAGACTGTTGAGAGAGACCAGGCTCGTCAGGGGGAGCAGGAGACGGCACAGCAGCTCAGTGACTAGCAGGGTATGACGACCTTCTTATCCACTATAATGGCTGAGACCGAGGCGTCGCTGCGTGACGTGTGTCTTGAGGGCATACGTGTGACTGAGCAGAACAGGCTTCTCAGGCTACAGGTGGGAGATTTGGAGCTGCAACTTCATCATCTCCAGGACTACAATGATCGCCTGCATGAGGAGATTCATCGCCGTGAGAATGAGAGGAACCCTATCCTTCCTCAGGAGGACCGGATTCTCATGCTTCGTCCAGTGGTTCTTCGAACATCTCGAGTGATGATGATGACAACGACGATGATGACGATGGTGCCATAAGGGAGTAGACTAGTTAGTGTTAGCGAGTAGTGATCTTGTCTCATGTCCTAGTGCTTGATCTTTTGGGGTTATCATGTGGATGTAAGGTTGTGTGTTGGACCTGTGCGCGTGTGGCGCAAACCTTTGAAAGTCCCGTATGTATGGGCATCTATGGATGTTATGTTGACTTTTGAGTGTTATGTGTTGAGCACTTTTTATCATGTGATGATGCGTTGTGGATCAAAATTTATTATGCCTCTGTAATTGTTTGGCGAATTCGTTTCCGAATAATTTCTGTTGGCATGGTTTATTGTTCTCCTCAATAATGGCAACGTCATTTAATAAATATTGCTATCACTATATGCAGATGACGATGACTCACAGTGGAGCGGGTGGTAGTGGTGGTAATGATGATAGTAGGGAGAACCGCAATCCACCACCTCCTCCACCACCCACAGCCGAGCAACTCTTCGCTCAGTTCTTGGGAAGTCAACGCAACATTGAGGCACTTCTGCGGGAGAATTTGGCACATGGCAATCCACGCCCTGAGCCGAATCAGTACATCTCGTTCAAGGTTTTTCTGGACACAAGGCCGCCAATTTTCAAGGAAGCCACAGAACCTCTAGAAGCAGAAGAGTGGTTGCATACGCTGGAGCAAAAGTTTCGTTTGCTCAGGCTTATAGAGGAATTAAAGGCAGAATATGCTGCACATCAGCTACAAGGACCAGCCGGGATTTGGTGGGGTCATCACCGTACCACTTATCCAGCCCGTACACCTATCACCTGGAGAGTGTTCGCTGACGCTGTTCGTGGGCACTATATTCCGCCAGGCTTGACTCAAATGAAGATGGCTGAGTTTATGAGCTTGACACAAGGAACTCGATCTGTGACCGAGTATCATCATTTGTTCAATTCCTTATCCCGCTATGCACCAGACTTTGTCGATACCGATGCTAAGAAGATAGCTAGCTTCAAGAGAGGGCTGAATACCAAGATGGGGAAATCAGTGGGTACTTCGTCTCACACAGTTTTCAATGACTTTATCAGTGACTGCCTGATCCAGGAGAACCACAATAATAAGCATACTGCAAGCACGGCTAGGAAGAGGACCCTGGAATCTGAACCATCTTAGTCTAGAGGACCACCAGCCCAGCGTTCTCAATACCGACCACCAGCACCTGGGGCTCGTTTCAGGCCGCCTCAAAAGAAAGGACAGTAGCAAGCTCAGCATGGTCAACGACCATACAAGGTGGCAGCAAGTCAGGCTCGAGGAGGACAAGGCAGCTCAACTAGGACCAAGCCAATAGTTCGGGGACCGTGCTTCAATTGTAACCAAGATGGGCACTTTGCAAGGTATTGCCCACATCCCAAGAAGCAGCAGGCTAATTACCCAGCGCGCCTGCACAACATGACCGCTGAAGAAGCTCGTGCTGGAGAACCAGTGACTGCCGGTATGTGTCTTGTTAACCATCATCCTGCAGTTGTTTTATTTGATACTGGATCATCGCATTCTTTCATGAGCAAGGCATTTGCACAAAAGCATAATCAAGAAATCTCTGAAATGGATTATGGGTTCCGCGTGAGCTCCGTAGGGAGTAGCGTGTTATCTAGACAGATGGTGTGTAATGTGACCATCGACATTGGAGGGCATAAGTTTGGAGCCAATCTAGTGGTTTTACCAGGGCTAAGTATGGATGTAGTCTTAGGCATGTGTTGGATGACCATGTGGAATGCGGTGTTAGACACTGCAAACAGGACTCTACCTTATCTGATAGTCGGACAGGTAACAAGCTTCGCGTATCTCTTCCTCGAGGTTCTGATCTTGTTGACTTATCTTGTACTCTTGCTATAGAAGACCTCTCCAAAATTCCAGTTGTTAGGGATTTTCCGGACGTTTTTCCAGATGAGTTACCAGGGTTACCACCAAAGAGAGCAGTGGAGTTGTGATAGAGTTGTTACCAGGAACTGCACCAATCTCTAGGAGACCGTATCGAATGCCGCCCAATGAATTGGCAGAACTCAAG
Organism: Coix lacryma-jobi var. lacryma-jobi; assembly: GCA_009763385.1. Classification (NCBI taxonomy): domain Eukaryota; kingdom Viridiplantae; phylum Streptophyta; class Magnoliopsida; order Poales; family Poaceae; genus Coix; species Coix lacryma-jobi. The sequence continues at coordinate 42,124,622 of CM019824.1, read as the reverse complement.
ACCCAGATCAAGGAACTCTTGGACAAGGGATTCATTCAACCTAGTGTGTCAGAATGGGGTTGCCCAGCTCTGTTTGTCAAGAAGAAGGATAAGTCTTTGCGCATGTGTGTGGATTATCGTCCACTCAATGCCGTGACTGTTAAGAACAAGTATCCGTTACCTAGAATAGATATCCTTTTTGATCAATTATCAAGGGCCAAGGTGTTTTCTAAGATTGATCTAAGGTCAGGGTATCATCAGATTCGTATCAGACCACAGGATATTCCAAAGACCGCTTTCTCAACCAGATACGGGTTATATGAGTATTGTTATGTCCTTTGGATTAACCAATGCTCCAGCATACTTTATGAGTTTGATGAACTCCGTGTTCATGCCAGAATTAGACAAGTTTGTGGTAGTGTTCATTGACGATATTCTGGTTTACTCGGAAAATGCAGAAGGTCATGCAAAACATTTGAGGGTTGTCTTATCTAGACTCAGGGAACACAAGCTCTATGCTAAATTCAGCAAGTGCGAGTTTTGGATGAAGAAAGTACAATTTCTTGGTCATATTCTATCAGAAGAAGGAATCTCCGTGGACCCCAGTAAAGTACAAGAAGTAATGGATTGGGAAGCTCCAACTTCAGTTGGTGAGATCCGGAGTTTTCTCGGTTAGCAGGATATTACCGTCGTTTTATTCCAGATTTCTCCAAGATTGCAAAGCCAATGACAGTTTGTTGCAAAAGAATCAGAAGTTTGAATGGACAGAGAAGTGCGAAACTGCTTTCCGTGCCTTGCGGAAACTGTTGACCACTGCTCCTGTTTTAGCTCAACCAGATATCGAGAAACCTTTTGATGTCTTTTGTGATGCGTCAAAGATAGGCCTAGGTTGTGTTCTCATGCAAGACGGCAGAGTGATTGCTTATGCTTCTCGGCAATTGCGAAAGCATGAAGTGAATTATCCGATCCATGATTTGGAATTAGCTGCCGTTGTACATGCTCTAAAGATTTGGAGACACTATCTGCTTGGGAATGTCTGCAATATGTACACCGACCACAAGAGTCTTAAATATATTTTCACGCAAGCAGAACTGAATATGAGGCAAAGAAGATGGCTGGAATTGATTAGGGACTATAATCTTCAGATTCACTATCATCCAGGCAAGGCAAATGTTGTGGCCGATGCTCTGAGCCGGAAATCACACTGTAATGCTATGAAGCTTCTACCAGAGGATGAGTTCAGCTTAACACATGCTGCAGTGCTACATGATTTAGAGTTGCGCAATACATTAGTTGACCAAATCATAGAAGGCCAAAAAACCGATAAAGGGATCTATCATATTAAGGAAAGGCTTAAGGATGGAAAAGAGGCCGATAAGCATTTTCGAGTTGACGAAAATGGAGTTCTATGGTTTAACCAGCGATTAGTGGTACCTAAGAATAGAGAACTCAGAAATCGGATTATGGATGAAGCGCATTTGTCCAAACTGTCTATTCATCCTGGAAGCACAAAGATGTACCAAGATTTGCGTCAGAGATTTTGGTGGACCAAAATGAAGAAAGAAATTGCTGCTTATGTGGCCAAATGTGACACGTGTTGTCGAGTAAAAGCTATTCATTTGAAACCCGCTGGAATGCTTCAGCCATTAGCTATACCTGAATGGAAGTGGGAAGAAGTGAGTATGGATTTCATCGTTGGTTTACCCACAACTCAGAAGGGTAACGATTCAATTTGGGTAATCGTGGATCGTCTCACCAAGACTGCACATTTTATTCCAGTCAAGACCAATTACAAAGCACCAGATTATGCCGAAATCTACGTAAGTCAGATTGTTCGACTTCATGGTGTACCGAAAGTTATAGTCTCTGATCGCGGACCACAGTTTACTGCACCTTTTTGGAAAAAGTTGCAAAAGGAGTTAGGCACGAATTTAGTCCGAAGCTCAGCTTACCATCCGCAAACGTCGGGGCAGACAGAGAGAGTGAATCAAGTTCTAGAGGATATGTTAAGAGCCTGTGTTTTATCAGCAAAAGGTTCTTGGGAGAAATGGTTACCATTGGCAGAGTTTGCTTACAACAACAGTTATCAAGAAAGTATACAGATGGCTCCTTTTGAAGCTCTGTATGGTAGAAGATGCAGATCACCGATAAACTGGGTAGAGCCAGGGGAACGCCGATACTATGGTATTGACTTTATGAAAGAAGCAGAAGAACAAGTTAGGACGATTCAGCAACATATCGCGTCTGCACAGTCCCGATAGAAAAGTTATGCCGATAAACGGAGGAAACCACTTGAGTTTGATGAAGGTGACTATGTTTATCTGAAGGTTTCGCCGATGAAAGGTGTGAAACGCTTGGGGTCAAAAGGAAGTTAGCACCAAGGTTTGTGGGACCTTACAGAATTGTGCAAAAGAAAGGGAGAAGTGGCTTATCAACTGCAATTGCCAGAGCATTTGAAGGCTATTTTCCCAATATTTCATGTCTCGCAGTTGAAGAAATGTTTACGAGTACCAGAAGAAGAGGTACAACCGGCCAATATCAAGTTGCAATCTGATCTCACTTACTCAATTACACCATGTCGAGTGCTTGATGAAAAAGAAAGAGTAACTCGCGGAAGAATCGTAAAACAATATAAGGTATCTTAGAGTGAGCAAGATGATCGGGATGCTACCTGGGAGACGGATGACTATCTAAAGGAAGTATACCCACACTTTATAAAAATGGTTCGTAATCCAAATCTCGGGACGAGATTTCTTTTAAGGAGGGAGGGCTGTAACACCCTAGGTGTTAAGCAATCCCTAAATGCATAATTTGGCATAGCATAAGCATAGCATCTCATCATTTCATGTGCATATGTTTGTTGAAGTGCTTAAGTCCTTGTGTAGTGTCTAGTGTATAACCTTGTTATGCTTTCTGTTTCTGACCCAGTGCCTTATAACAAAGTTGTAGATCTTGTTGAAAGGAACAACTTTGCTTTAAAGCACTTTCTCAGAAAAAGCTGTTAAATTATGATTTCTTGCATTAGAAAAATGGTTTAGCACTAAATTTCTTTTAAACAACAGAATTTGGACTTGAGCCTTAAAGATGATTTGTTCCTTACGAAATTCTAAGCAACTTTTCTTTTAGGACCTTTTCCTATTTCCGCTTGGTTTGGAAGTTTGGAGCATCAAAGTTTGTAACCAAACTTCATTAGTTTAAACCCCAGTGGGACCCCCCTGTCAGCCTCCTCTCTTCTTCCTCGCGCGCGCGCCGCTCCCTCCGCGCCGGCAGAGAAACAGAAACCGCCTCGCCGGCCGGCCAAACCACCGTCATCACCGCCCGTGGTTTGCGCCCGAACTCGCCACGACGCCCTGGCGCTCGACGCATGCTCGCCGCGTGGAGCGCGACGCCTGACGCCGCCGCGTCCGGTCGGGAGTTCCCCCGACGGGAACCGGCCAGGTGCAATGCACCTAGCGCTTCGTTCCTTTTGCCTTCGCTCCGCCCCGTGCTCGCAATCAGAAGAGCATTCCATTGCTCGCTCACTCTCTCGCTCACCAGCGCGCCAGCCACTCCACCATCTTCTCCAGTTCGCCCAAACCGCCATTGCCGCCGAACCTCGGCGAGCGATTACTCGCTCCACCGCTCACCACCGTTCGATTCCTCCCGCCAGTTTCTCCGCCTTGACCTCCTCTTTCTTCGGCAAGGGTTGGTTTCCTCACTCTCCCTCTCTAGCCGCCAGAACAGCGGGCGCCATCCTCAAGCTTCCGCCATGGCCGCCACCGTGACCTTCACGTGGACCGGTCATCTCCGGCCAAGCCATCCCAAACCGAGCCATGTTCTAGTCTTCTCTACCGCCGTAGTTGCCTAGGTTTCGATGGAGACCTCTCTGCCGCCATGTTCAGCCGGAACCAAGCCGTGTCGCCGCCGTGTCCGCCATGGACCGCCGCTGTGCATCGCTCTGGCAATGCCGGGGATGCCGAAGCCTGAGAGTTGCTCCAATAGGTCGCTTATGACTTGCTTGGGCTAGTGTTAGTCTCGCCGAGTCGCAAGCCGCCGGGAAGAGTTCCGCCGCCGACTCGCAGAGCCGCCGCTCCGCCATGGCCGCCGTCGAGCTTGCTCCGGTATCCCTCTGGCTTAGCGAGTCGGTTAGTCGTGTTCGCCTCGCAAACCCGCACCCAGTGATGGTCTCGGTGTCACCGGAAGCGTCGCCGTCGACGAGCTAGGGCCGATCAACGACCACGGCGCAAAACTCCGCCGTTGACCGCCGAGCCTGGCCTCGCGCGGTAACGTGCCGAGACTGGCCTCGGTAGCTTGGTCGTCTGACCAGTGGGCCTCGCCGACGAGTCGAAGAGAGAGTGTGAGAGAGAAAAAAAAAAGGGAAATCTGGGTGCCGTAGGACTCGGTAAGCCGGGCGTGCCGAGCGTCTGCCTCGAGCCTCGGCTAAGTCACCGAGCCTCGGCTGAGTCAGTTAGCCTCGGCCGAGTTGGTTAGGTGTGCAGAGCGTTGTGTCGAGCCTCAGCCGAGTCGGTCGAGTGTGTCTGAGCCTCGGCTGAGTTAAGCCGGGTGTGCCGAAGCCTCGTCTTGTGCCTCGGCCGAATCGAGTTGGGTGTCCGTAGCGTTTTAGGTTAAGTTTTCTTTTAAAGTAAGTTTTTGCAGAATTCATGTAAAGGCTTCAAAAATTCCTACAAGGCTCATTTTAAGTCCAAATCCTGTGAAACAAATTTTGTTGTGTTCAGCATGATTAGATATATCTGTGAAAAATGTTAAATGCATTTTTGGTGATATTTTTATGTGTAGATTTATTTAAGTTAGAAAAGTGCTGATAACTTGGAAAATGCATAACTAATTATGTATAAGTCATAAAAATGTGATTCTAGTTTTGTTAGGTTTGTATGGATATATAGTTTCAGGGAAAAATATAATATAAGGTTGTTCTTGTGAATTAATTTGGCAGTAACTTTTAAAATGGTTAAAGGCTGCTTTCTTGTTTATTTTGTAGTAATTAGAATATGAGGAATATGAACCTGAGAATTTATGCACACTGCTCTTGTGCTAGGAAGTTCAGTAGCAAAATAAGAAATATGATGTCTGACACTTTTTAATATGATGTGTAGTTCAAAGCACCTTTCATGATAGAACTTGTCTTTTCATAGAAAATGGAGTTTTAGTCCAAATGGAGTGAAATTTGGACCAGAGACTAGATTACATATTGTTAACTTCCAGTAATTTTTGTAGATTTTTCTGAAGCTATCTAAGATGGGTTGCTGTTATAGGCTAGTTTAATTAGATTTGTTTCAGCAAGTAGTTAGAGGGTAATAAACTCATTAAGTATACTTTAATGAGGTGACAACATAACTTAACAAGTTGAATATCAGTAGATGACATGTGCTTATTTCCTGAAATGCCTTGTTCCATGTTGCATCACCATGCATTCCGCATGCATTCGCGTTATTCATACATTCCATGCATCATACAGGATCAACGGAGGAGATCCAGACCCAGTCGGCACTAGAGGAGCCCAGTCCGGAGGAGAGTCTGAACGCGGAAGCCGGAGGGACCGACGCCGACGAGCTACCAGAGTGTCGCGACCACCGCCCGTCGGACTTTGAGAAAGGCAAGCCCCGGAGCATTCTAACTCCTATGGTTTGCAAATGTTTTCCAATTAACCTGATGATGGATGTTGCATTAGGTTATAGGAATTGATTGCTACCGTTGATGCATTATTACTTATCCTTGACCACCTGCAATATATCTTGATATCCCTGTTTAGGTCTAGGCTCGTTAAATGCTTAGCCCTGCTTAGATCGGTAAAAGTCGGGTGATTTCCTGTCTCCCGCAATAGGTGGATACTGATCATGTTTAGCCTGTGCTACCATGAGTTAACCATGTGATAATTAATCTGAGACGGACGGAGGCGGGATATAAGAGCAGCAGGACATGGGTTCTGTGTGCTAGTAGGCTCCCGTCTGTGTCGCATAGGACCCGTTCGGGAATGTCCCTTCAGTCAAATTGAACGCGTCAATCACTTAACGGAGTAGGTCTGAGTACCTCCCGCGAAGCCGAGTAAGGTTATTCGAGCCGGTGATGGAGATGTTGACGCCTAACACCCAGGGCCTCAGCTGTACCGTGGGCAACTATTCTGATCAACCTGGCATGGTCCGAGGGCAGGCAGGGCCTGATCGACCTGGCATGACCGTGAGCAGTTATAGATTGAGCGACCTGGCACTGAGATAAACCCCGGTGTAGAAGGGCCCATGGCCGTCCCGCGCATTGTGTTCTCGAATCTCCTGACTGGTAGCTTACGACTGCCGTAGCCGGAATGTGCCGGGGGCGAGTGTGAGACATTTTATCCCCAGCTGGGTAGGAAACGATTATAATCGCCATTGCTCCTGGACAGTGAGCAGTTGACTTTAGATCATCTCCCGTAGAACTTATGGAACTAAAGTGGTTTGGAATCTGAAAGGCTATTGATGAAATAGTCACTCTTGATTGATTAATTAGCAAGTGCTTGTTTAGTACAGGTGCAAATCTAGTAAGGTAGAGTTAATGACTAAAAGCAATTGCCAACATCTGAAACTGAGTTTATTACTAAAGCTTTCATGCAAAGGAGTATGTACAGCCAACCCCACTTATATAGCCTACATGATCCTTGGTGTCTCAATATTTCTGGTTTTGTCGGGTAAGTCTAGCTGAGTACCTTCTCGTACTCAGGGTTTGTTTCCCTTGTTGTTGCAGATGGCCAGTGCTTTTATGGCTACTGCGAGAACTGCTTGTACCGGTAACGGGTGATGACTAGACCAAGGGCATGGTCAACACTTACCTCATCTGTTGCTTTTGTGGACCCGGTCGACTGATGGCACCGTATTTATGAACAATCCAAACTTATGTTTTAAAGATATGTTGCTTCCGCTACTACTATCAAACTATGGTTTGTAATATTATTTCGTACTCCGATGTAATTTGAACTTTATGCAACTGTGGTGTAACCCGTGAGCATGTTCGTTGAACAAGTACGATCTTGGCTGAATGTCGTTGAATGATTTGAAATCCTTCGAGATTTCCGGACTACCGGGTTTGTACGAGCTTAAGTACTCAATGATTTCTGCGAGAGCGGAGGTTTCCAGTGCTTAATCTGGTGCAAATTGGTCGGTTCTGTTACACCGCCGAAGGTCTCTGTACCGTGGATCTTCTACCTCCGCTCCTCCTCCGCTCAAACCAGCTAGACCATCGGTACCAGGGTGAGCTAATAGGGTTTCTTAACTCCTCCGTTATCTCGCTACCGATGTAGGTTCATCGGAGGACCCCGCCAAGATCCAGTCCGCCGCCATGGCTGGACAGACATCTATGGTGTGGTAGCGTTTACGTTTTATAGCTCTATCGACTGCGGTTGCTCTACCAGAGTTGATGCGCGCGTCATCTAGGTCTCTACGGGCCGGAGTCGGCCGGCGTAAGGCCCGCCGGCGCTCGGTCCGCCGCCGTGCGCGCCGGCCATGGTCGGGGACCTTGTGTTTGTGAAGACGGAAAGGTGCAGGGTGTTGGTTGAGAAGTCCCAGACTCATGTGAATAGCGTTGTGGACTGCGGTTAGTTTCAATTAAGTCGGAGGATTTTTCTGCAAAGTTGCCAGGGCGCGCGGGCAGAAGCCAGGCTGGGCTGGCTTTCGCGCACGTCGGGCCGCATCGGACTGGGCCGCAAGCACAGTTTGGGCTAGTTTGTGTTTTTCTTTTTCTGTCTTTTTGAACAGTGGTCAGTATTGTTATTTTTGCTATAATTAATCTATAGCTCTGTTAATTATGAAATTCGACATGATAGATGGTAGCATGTCTATGCTAATATAAAAATTATAAAACTTATGTTTTGGGTAATTTTGATATGACAATTAAATCTATACTTTAATTAATAAATGCAACTTTGATGAATTATGTAATTTTCTGTGTTTCTCCAAAAATCATGAAATTTGACATGTGAGTTATATCATCAATGTCTACTTTCATGATTAATTTCATCTCTGTTTGACAGAGTATGATTTGTGTATAAGTAAAAGGCTAATTAAAATGACTTATAAAATTAAATAGGAATAGTTGATCACTTTAGATTTGTGTGACTTTGGAATTGTTTGACAACCAGTGGAAAACTAGCATGATTTGCTCCCTGGTTATGGATTCCTTTATGCCAGTAACCTTTTGTTGCTTGTTAAGTTACATAACCATGTTTAGAGAAAATAATAAAACTTGTTTAGTAATAATATATAATAGCTAAAGTTGGTTTATTGGTTTGCAACTGTACCGCGATGGAAAGTTGTACTCAATAAATGTTATAGCTTAAGAAAATTTCCATCTTTACCATGATCATATCCTAAGCATCTCATTGTTCATGCATATGCACTTCTTCGTGTAGATCTCGCTTCGGAAGGAAATAATTCTCAGTGGATTTCTCCTGAGGGTGTAGATTCTTCTAGTTTTCCTGAATCTTCGGACTTCGCTGATCCTCAAGGCAAGCCCCGGTTCATTTAACCCTTTCGTTGGATTTACAATTACATTTACTTTCGATAATACGATGCATTAGGTGAATAGGAATTGAGTGAATCCTATTTAATGCATTACCAACCTTGATGATTCTAATACTTAACCTTGATACTCGTTTATAAAAATGCTTAGTATGCTTAGCTATGCTTTACTACTTCAGTACAGTAGGTGCTTTTAAAAATGGTTGCTATGTTATGGGAATAATGAATCTTGAGACAACATGATAACGATAGTAACTTACATCAAGAATGGAGTCTGTTGTAAGGTTACTCAACATAGGACCTTATCGTTGTTGGCCTGCTGTGATTGAGACCTTTGAGTACAGCCCACATGCGGTGGTAAGCCTCGTCTATAGCTATTCCGATTCTTGAGAACGGCTAATCGCGCACTGGGAGTGGAAAGATGGCGGGAGAGTAGCGTGTACCCTGGGCTATGAGATAGTCGGGTTCGAGGCGTACTGTACTCTTGGGTGGCGCGAACCCGTTCTTGTATGGGAGGATCTATAGATAGGGTGATATATGCAAGATTAAGTTCTACATATGTCGTGTGGTACTGAATCCCCAGCTGGGTTTAAACGATTCGAATCGCCGTGTTTCCTCGGATATGGAGCCTCAATCCACTGACCCGCACCGTAGTAAAGAATGGGTTTGTTATGAATTGAGAACTAAAGATGTGGTATGACTTAGGAAGGTTTGAGAATCTTTGGGTAGTTTGAAGTTCAACTTTTAAGTTAAAACTTGAAAATAGGTTTTACTATTAGTAAGCTTTTATGCAAAAGATACGTTTTGATCTTGCTAAAGCCTTACCTTGTATCCATATAGCCTTCATACCTGAGTCTTCTCCTCTTTTCTAGTCGGTTAAGTCTTGTTGAGTACTTTTGTACTCAGGGTTTGTTCACCCTTGTTGCAAGTGAGTACATGGATCCACCTTTTGATGGACAATGCTACTTCACTCTTGTAGAAGAAAGTGATAACAATTCTGATGTTTGACCTGGGCAAGTAACAACTTTTGAGTGAAATATGTAATATAAAGTTCTGAACAGTTTATGTAATAAGTAATTTGGTGATGTAAACTTTTAAACCTAAGTTTTAATCTATGTATTATAATCTTTCTGCTTTACTCTGATTTATCTTACCTATAAAACTGTTGTAATACTGTAATGCTTGACGAGGGATTATCCTGGAAAGAATGTAATGTGGATGATTCGGGTTTTCCGAGGACACCCGATAGACCTCTTGAGTCATTTGGAACTCGTGCACGCCGATCAAAGGTCTTTAGGACAATGATGGGTGCATGTGGGCCACTTAATTCAGGAGATTCTGCCACACTCTACAGCTCCGGTTTGGTGGTTGAGCCATAGAAAAACCACCGGGTGGACGGTTTCTAGGTTTGGGCCTCAAAACCTGGGTGCTGAGGGTTTCCGAGTTTGGCCACAAAACTCGGGCTGAGGATGGTTTCCGAGTTTGGGCCTCAAAACTCGAGCGCTGCGGGTTTCTAAGTTTGGGCCACAAAACTCAGGCGATGGACTTGGAGGCTGGTTTCCCGGTTTGGGCCTCAAAACTGGGGGATAGCTGGGAAAGGCTGGTTTCCCGGTTTAGGCCACAAAACCAGGGGTGCAGAGCGAGGGCAGCACGTGGCGGCAATCGGGAGGTCGCGTCGAGGCGACACTACGAGTTGTGCGGGCGTGGCCGTCGGATCACCACTATCTTGGAGTTGGTCCAGAATAACCTTAGGGTTTAGCTGGTTCGCTCTGTAATTAGATTATAGAGGGGTAGAGTAGGAAATAGACTCAGGCTAGAATTAGGATAAGTAGTCGGGGAGACACCCTCCTCCCTTTATCTCAGTCATTTGCTCTTTCAGTCTTAGGGTTTCCTGCTCTCCCCATCCCCTGCTGTAGCTAGCTGAGATCCACAGAGAGACTCACCTCTATGTACTATTGATTTTGAGGAAGGGAGGCCGTAACCTCTCTGTCGTAGCGTGTGTTTGCGCTCCAGCTGCAAGATCGTTGTGTCGATTCATGTTTTGATTCGTGTTCTTCGTGTTCTTCGTTTCTCCGCGTTTTTCCCGTCACTCGATCTCCCTCTCTAGTGCGTCTTTGTGAAATCCGTTTGAATCATTTTATTCGTATCATTGAGGAGGTCATTTCGACCAAAGGAATTCATCTAACTCCTCATGATCGATTAGATTGGGATGATTTCGTTTTTGTGGTGCTTTTCTGGTTCATCCACCTTCCCCTTCGATTTCCCGTTGGTTGGATCGTTTTGAGCGGATGATTTCTTGGGGATAGTGTCCTAACTACCCCGTGATCATCTTCTCCAAGTTTGGGAACTTGGGATTTTGATTTGGATCGGATTTGGAGAGAGTTTGGAGAAGGGCGATCAAAATCACCCTCTCTGTGGGACCGCGGACAGTCCGCGAGTTATACCGCGGACAGTCCGGGCATCGGGCAAGGGCCAGTCCTGTGCTGCGGTGCACGTTCGGACAAGTCCGAACTTGACCGGCGGACAGTCCGCCGTGTTAAGTCGCGGATAGTCCGCGAGTGTCCAGGGACACTTCAGCAAGTTTGCTGTTTTAGGGTTTTAGCCAGCGGACAGTCCGCCACCCCTTCGCGGACAGTCCGCGGTTGGGGCAGACAGTCCGGGACCGTACCCACGGACTGTCCGGGACCCTGCTGAAGCTTGTTTTTCAGTGCAATCTTCGCCCCGGCTTTTCCGCTTGGTTTTCAGACTTCTTGTTTGTTCCTAGAGTTAACCAAGAAACATTTCTAGGTATCTTTGCAACTTGTTTGCATAGGTATTTGGAGATTTCTCGACGTAGCCTCCAATCTATGTTCGGGACTCAGTTTTCTCAAGAGAGACTTGAGCCGGAGCTTTTGGTCTTTGCTTCGCTTGTATTTGGTGGTGCTCCGCTGTGATCCTAGGGATCATCCACCCTCTTCCAAGGGTCGTGAGCATCACGATTTGGGTCCGTGCTTTTCGGGGTTGAATTTGGGACATTTAGCCAAAGTTTCAAGAGAAATTTGATTGGCTCCCATTCACCCCCCTCTGGTCGCCTTGCTTTTGCGTTCTCGGTCCTTCAATTGGTATCGGAGCAGGTTAAGGATCTTCCACCTTAGCCGGTTCCAGATCCACCGAAGGCGACATGGATCGCGGCATGGGCAAACCGCCATTTTTCGATGGGACGAACTATGCGTATT